>JAUALY010000007.1:8881438-10131438 GCA_030819805.1 Penstemon newberryi var. newberryi | reverse complement strand
ATGTCAAATTAAATAGGTTTTTAATTTGATAAGAATAATTAATTAAATTAGATTTAATTAATTGAGGAGAGAGAGAAGAATTAATTAATTAAACTTGGAGTTTAATTTAATTAAATAAAGATTAATGGGAATTAATTAATTGGACTAGGAGTCCAATTTAATTAATTAGGATAAATGGGTTTTAATTTGTGGACCAACTAATCTTGGAGATTTAGATGGGCCAAAGACTAATTAAAAGACAAGACCATTTAATTAATGAAGTATTGCATTAATTAAAAGGCTTGACCCATTTAAAAGTTAAATCTTGTTAGGAATCCTAGTAGGGTTACGATTACAAGATCTATAAATAAATCCCATTAAGTCTTGGAAGAAAATAATACTAAGTACACACTTTGTATAACTCTTCAAAAGCAAGAAAAGAAAAACTCTTTCTCTCCATAAGCCCTAGCCGCCACCACACATGTGCAAGAAGCCGTACGGCTTTTGCCTTTTTCTTTTGAGTTTCGCATCTCGTTTCTTCTGTGTTCTAGCCGATCAGAAGTTCCGACGTTTTCGTGTGTATGTGGTGTACTGAACCGTAGAGGCGCAACACATGGGGCGCTAAGCAAAAGCTTGGGACTGGAACTGTAATCTTGAGGGCTAGTTCGTGGATCTTTAGGATCTACTTCTACAGCATCAAAGTTTGGCTCGGAAGTGCTAGGAAGCAGGTATAATGTTGGATGAAGATGAAGATGGAAGGCATAAAGTGAAGGGAGGTTTTGATGATTCCCAAAACATCAGAATCAGCTAAGTGGAAGCTTAGTACAAACCTTCAAAGATATTTGACTCTGGAATACTTATTTCAGACGAGTCAAATATGGTCCAGAAGACTACTGATTTGTTGCTGAAGAAGGAATCAGACTGGTGGACAGTCAGCCAACTCAAATAAGATTAGTTCAAGTTTGGGAACAGCCGAGTACACATCAGACGACTGATTTCGATCAGCAGAGTGGAAGGGATCAAGCAGTCTGATCAACGGTAATAAATGCACTTGGAGTAATAAATGCTGAAGAGGAAGGGTATTTATGACAAATGATTGAAGAGAAACCTCGTATCAGATTGGTGCATTAAATGCGATCTGACAGAAAGTACAGCAGAGTGTACAGTGCTCAGTCGCAGGTAGCCATTTCTGCAGAAAGGACCAGTACTCGAGGATTTGAACAGCTGTCGATCTCTCAACGGGCAGATTTTCAAATCTCAAGTATAAATAGTTCAGTTCGTGAGTTGAAGAAAAAAACAACACACTTTGAGAGCAAAAATACTTGAAGCAGAATTCTTCTAAGTCTCAAACTCAAGAACAGAACACTCATCAGCTGAGTCATCTGTTGACTAAGCAAAATAGAGAGAAAACTTAAAAGACTTATAAATCTGAGTGATTTTGTTTGTATCGTGTTGTGAGAAGTAGATATCGATCTTAGTGAGTGATATTACTTCAGAGGATAGGAGTTTCTTTGTGATTTCCTATTACGCACTTGTGGCCTTTTCATTTGTTGATTGGCACAAGCATTGTATACTGTAATCTGTGTGATTTAGTATAACCCAAGATCTAAGTGACTTGGAAGAGTGGACTAAAGGATTTATATCCATTTAACCACTATAAAAATCCTTTGTGTTTTTACTTGCATAATTTTCTGCATATTTGAAACAGCATACTTAAAACACTTAAAGGTTAACTGTTGGAAAAGTTTTAAAAGGAGTTTGTTAAAACTGGGGATAAAACTATTTCAAAGTTAAAGAAAACTTCTTGTGAAAAACACTTGATAAATCCGCTGCAAGTGAGTTAATTTTAAAAACTCTGATTTTGATAAAATCAGCTAAGTAAAATCAGAAGAGTGGTCAACTCTGCTGTTCAAAGCTTTGTGCGAGATCAGCTTAGTCTGCTTACGATTCTTGATCAGCTTAGTCTGCTGACAGAAAAGTTAGAGAATTTTGAAAAGGTAGATTTTTAAAGAGGTCTATTCACCCCCCCCCCCCCCCCTCTAGACCTCATCTGACCACTTGGGACCAACATACAACTTAATCTTGCGATTATTATACTTATTTAATATTAGTTTAAATATATATCGGATTGTATCCTGGCAAGATTCCCAAGGGGAGCCTAAAAAGTTTTATATTTCCGCTGCTTGAGGGTCGTTTTCCCGTAAGAATCCCAACAGTGGTATCAGAGCCAAATTCGGCTCTATATTTAAACTAATGAGCAAACTATGTGGATTCAAATCATATGTTTGATTTTTCATGTTGATTAGATTAACATGCATGTTAGATCTGTAGATTAGATCTGTTGGATAGATCTTTAGTTTTTAACTGGATTGTTAAAACTGTAATTTTAGATTCGTTATTGTTATCATGTTTTTAATTTTGGATTAAATTAATTAAGGAATCAAGAAATTGTTATACAAAAACGTATTGGGAACCGAAATCTGAAAATCGCACATCAGTTGCACGGCAGACGAACAACGACTGCACGGCTATCGCATGGCGGCTGCACAGTGGCTGCACGGTTGTCGCACGGCGGCTGCACAGTGGCTGCAAAGTAACTGCACGGCGGTTGCACAGCTACTGCACGGCATAAGCACGGCTGTTGCACAGCGGCTGCACGGCAGTTGCACGTAAACTGCACGCGCGCGATTGTGGAAAAATTAGGGTTTCGGGAATTTTCGTTTTTGGATAATCTTGGAAAAAATCTTGGAGATTTGGTTGTCATGGAATCTTGGATTGATCTTAGAGATCTAATTAACTAGGAAACTTAGAGTTTCGTTTATAATAAGACAATTAATTAAAATTAATGTCTTATAGTTAATTACCAAGATTAAAGATCTTAGAGATCTAATTAAACAAGGAAACTTAGAGTTTCATTTATGATAAGACATTTAATTCAAATTAATGTCTTCTAGTGAGTTACCAAAGATTATAGATCTTAGAGATCTAATTAAACAAGGAAACTTAGAGTTTCATTTGTGATAAGACATTTAATTAAAGTTAATGTCTTCTAGTGAGTTACCAAAGATTATAAATCTTAGAGATCTAATTAAACAAGGAAACTTAGAGTTTCATTTGTGATAAGACATTTAATTAAAATTAATGTCTTCTAGTTAATTACCAAGATTAAAGATCTTAGAGATCTTATTAAACAAGGAAACTTAGAGTTTCATTTGTGATAAGACATTTAATTAAAATTAATGTCTTCTAGTATGTTACCATGATTATAGATCTTAGAGATCTAATTAAACAAGGAAACTTAGAGTTTCATTTGTGATAAAACATTTAATTAAAATTAATGTCTTCTAGTAAGTTACCATGATTATAGATCTTAGAGATCTTATTAAACAAAGAAACTTAGAGTTTCAAGATAAGGATAGATAATTAAATTGGATTTTATTTCTATCTTTAATTAAATTGCAAGATTATATTCCTTGATGCTCAAGCAAGAGCATAATAGTCATTTTAATATTGGGCAATTCAAAATTAATTATATGAATAATATTTCGAATTAAAATTTAAAGAAGCCGGTAAATTTACATTATTGCCCTTATGTGAATTTATGCATGTTCTTGCTTGAATATGTGGATTGATCGAATTACCCTTAAGTCCTGTGTAGTTTATTATTTGTTTTTCATTATGGGTTGTAATTAAATGGGCCTGATTGGTGTCCCTTCTTTGTTGAATTCAAATGTAATAGAATAGGGTCTTAAGTTAGACTTAGATTAGGCTTGGAGCCCGAAAGACCTCATGGAGACTTTGGAGATCAACATGGAGGCCCATTACCTTGGAGGACATGGAGGCCCAATTCTTAAAAACGGTGGACATTACAAGTGAAGGTCCATGTATGCATGAGACTGAAAATGTAATAGATTAGGTCATTTAATTTTCACCCTAGACTGACCAATGTTGGGAATGCCCCGGTTGTCAAAACAACGAGAGTGCGGAATTTAAAATTTTTCCGAGGCACCCATCAGTCCCAAGATATATTTTTCCATCTTATGTATGCGAAAAGGTTGAATCAAACAATCTACAATAGATTAAAAGAGGAGATATGCGATTTTACCTCACCACAGGCAAGGTGGTGGCAACCTCCGGGTTTATTGCTGATTCACAACTAGTGATCCAATTGTCTCACCTCCAGAGTGTATCCACACCAGTTGGATTGTAGTAACACCTTCAAGTCACATGCTACGAACTAGATATTGAAGGCTGTCAATGGAGGAAGAAACAGATCTAGATTCAGATCTAGATCCAGATATGGAAGAACAGAGAGAGAGGGGGCGGCGCAGCACAAGGGGGCGGCTAGGCAGAGGGGGGCGGCCAGGGTTAATTGTGTGCAAGAGTTAAAAGCTTATGAAGAGTTGTGAGGAGATATCTATTTATAAGAGAAGAATCCTTCTCTTAGTAGATATCTCTTCAAAGACCTTTTCCTTATCTTATTAGGAAACAAGATATATTTGTATATCTTCTAGATCTTCCTTGTCACACAAGAAAACAAACTCTCCTCTTCTTATCCCTATCAAAATCGCCCCCTGCCTATCTTGCAAGACTTCTTCTGGGCTTTTAATTAAAAAGGCCCATGTCTTGCAACTTAATTTAATTAACCATTAATTAAATCAGCCCAATTAATCCAATTAATTATTATCTCTCAATTAATTAACACTTTAATTAATATTTAATTAATTAGACCATCTAATTAATTATTCTTCCAATTGAATTAACACTTTAATTCATTTATTGATTTAACTCCCTTAAATCAAATATTTCCTTTTATGACTTTCACTGTCGAACTGTATTGTGTGTGACCCTCTAGGTTCACCATCAATTGGCAGCAGGCCCACGAACCCTTCGTGATTTAATTTATGAGTAATTAATTGCTCCGATCAATTAAACCCTTTTAATTGACCACTCCATAATTAATCTCCCTTATTAATTCAGGAGTACCCACACCTCATGGTCGATGTCTAGCCACAAGCCCATGAGGCCCAACTTCAGGTGAATTGATATTTGTGAACCTCACCTCTTATAACTGCCATGTACATACGGTCCTTCTATCGACTTAATTTCCCGATTGAGACCTAGGGTGTGTGAATTGACCGGCACCTCTAATTATCTGGGGATCTGGGGAAGATCTCACTAACTGAGGTGTTTTCTGTACTCTAGGCATACGAGTATAAAATGCCAAGAATGGGAATAGAAGAGACCTCAACTTCTGGCCCCACTGCTGCACTGGTCGCTGCAGAAAGAACTAGAAGATCCGCCGGAAAGAGCAGAGAAGAGGACTCATCTGATGAGGCCCCTGTACTGAGCAAGAAGGAGTACACTGCTGGCGATGTTGCTTTGTTATTGAACGGGTTCAAAAAGTTCTATAAAAGAAAAATGAAGAACAAATATAACAATGCTTCTACTTCTAAACCTACCTCTAATTCTCATGATATTAAGGATGATTATAAATCCAAAATGATGTGCTATAATTGTAGGAAATTGGGACATTTCATCAAGGACTGCCCATATCCTAAAGCGGAGAAATATACAGAGGAGGAAAAGAAACAAAGAAAAGAAAGAAGAGAGAAGAGATACCAAAAGGGCAAAGTGTTGTTGGCTGAAGCTGAAAACATGGCAGCCATCTACTTATCCAACACAGAATCAGGCACGTCAAGTGATGACTCTGTTTTTGACGAGACCCCTGCACTGCTCTGTCTCATGGCAAAGGAATCTGATGATTCTGACAATGAGGTAAACCTCTCTGAAAGTGAACTTGAGCTTTTTAGTTCATTTGAGCAAATGATGAACAATAAAGCCGATGTTGTTAATGAATTTGCTAAGCTTAAGGACGAGATGATTCTGCTGAAAAAGCAAAATGCTAAGCTGAAACGCAGTGTTGAAAAACCTGAAGAAACAACCATGTATAAAAAGCTTTCACATGAATGTGAATCCTTGAGAGCTGAATGTGAAATGTACAAGGGACAAATCAAGGAACTTGAAGCTATATTATCTTTACATAATAAGTCGTCTGTTCCTAAGTCGTCTGTTGTGTCAATAGATAAATCAACTGAACAGAGTACTCCCTTAGTAAAAGAAAGTTTAGAACTGAACAAAGCTGAGAAGTTTGTATCTGCTGATAATAGTAACATTATCCTGTATGTTCAGACTGCTAAACCTACTTCACTGGAAATTGAGAAAAAGGAGAAGAGTCCTCCTAAGGCCAAAAAGGGTAAAAAGCTTGAAAATGAAAAACAGACTGGTAAAACCAAACAACAGAGTAGTCCTAAGAAGTCTGCTGATAAGAGTAAAACCAATCAAACTAGTAAAGCTAAGTCGTCTGTTAAAGAGCAAGTAAAGAGCAGACCTAAGAAGCAAAGAAATTATAACAATAATGCTTGGTATGGAAATGAGTCTTACTATGTGCAACCTGCTTATTCAACTTATTATGCAGCACCTCATTATCCACCTTATTATTCTGCATATCCTGCTCATCAACCAATGCATGCTTACCCTGCTTATCATGCATCTTATCCTGCTTATGAGCCTTATCCTCATCATAATGACTATCAACGTAACATGCCTGCTGATTATGATGAAAATGAAGTTGCTCATGCTCCTGCTAAAACTCTGAAGCCTAAGAAGCCTAAGACTTCAACATCTTGGGTTGTCAAGGGTGACACTAATCCACCAGGACCCTCTCAATAAAGGGTACCTAAAACATTTTTATTTTGTTTTGTAGGTTAGAATTAGGAGTAGGAGTAAAGTAGTGAAGAAATGGTACTTGGACAGTGGATGTTCAAGGCACATGTGTGGAGACATACATGAACTGACAGATGATGTTGTTGTGAATGGTCCAGGAGTTACTTTTGGAGACAGCAAAGAAGGCAAGGTTGTAGCTGTTGGAAAGCTTATCAAAGGAAACATAGAGATATCTGACGTCTCATATGTTAATGGCCTGAAGGACAATCTGCTGAGCATAAGTTAATTTTGTGACAAGGGATTTTCCGTAGTGTTTTCATCAGATAAGTGCTATGTTGAACAAGTTGGAACAAAGAAGGTTATTTTATCTGGAAGAAGACAGGGAAATATCTATGTAGTCGACTGGAATTCTGTGGACAAGAATTCTAATGTTTGTTTGGTGGCTTCTACACCAAGTGAAATCAGTTGGCTTTGGCACAAAAGAATGAATCATTTGAATTTCAAGACCATAAACAGATTGATAAAGAATGATCTGGTAGAAGGAATTCCAAAGACAGTCATGAGCAAAGACAAGCTTTGTGACGCATGTCAGAAGGGTAAACAAGTGAAGTCCACTTTCAAAAGCAAGAAGCACCAATCTTCAACCAGAATTTTGGAGCTGTTACATATGGATTTGTTTGGCCCTATTGATCCAATCAGCAATGGTGGAAAGAAATACTGCCTAGCTGTTGTGGATGATTTTTCAAGATTTACTTAGGTAATTTTCATGAAAAAGAAAAGTGAAACCAAGGAACATCTTACTAATCTGATGGAACTGATCCAGAATGATAAGAGTCAAAGAATACTGAAGATCAGATCAGATAGAGGGACTGAATTTACAAACTCTACTATTGAAGAGTATTGTAACTCCAGAGGAATCAGTCATGAATACTCTGCTGCCAGAACCCCTCAACAAAATGGAGTTGTTGAAAGGAGAAACAGAACTCTAAAAGAACTCTAAAAGAAGCTACCAGGACAATGATAGCTGAAGCAAAGCTGCCCCAAAGATTCTGGGCAGAAGCCACAAATACAGCATGTTATACACAGAACAGGTGTATGATCAATAAAAGTCAAAACAAGACACCGTATGAGTTATGGAACAATAGAAAGCCTAATTTACATTATCTTAGGATTTTTGGTTGTAAATGTTATGTTTTGAACAATGGGAAAAATCACCTTACTGCATTTGCAGAAAAGGCTGATGAAGCTGTTTTTGTAGGTTACTCTACTGTTAGTAAAGCTTATAGAGTATTTAACAAAAGAACTTTACTTGTAGAAGAATCTATTCATGTAGTATTTGATGAACCAAGCCAATCTTCTGAAAAGAATCAAAGTGCAAATCCAGAGATATCTGCTGACTTTCAGAAATTGAGTGTGGAAAGAAAGGAAGAATATGTACCCATCATACTACCTGATTTAACTCAAGTTGTTAACTCAAGTGCTGTTCAAAATCAGTCTGCTGATTGTCTAACAGAGGAGTTGCGAACAGCTGACAGACCAGAGACTGTTCAACAGACTACTACTGAGACTCCAACAGTAGTGTTGCAAGATCAATCAAGAGGACAACATCCAGATTTGCAACCTGATCTCAGATGGCTCAGAGATCACCCACCTGAGTTAGTGATTGGTGATCCTTTGGATAGAGTAAGAACTAGAAAGTCAACCGCAAATGAAACAATGTTTGTAAGTTTTCTTTCACAAATTGAGCCCAAGTTGATTGATGAAGCTCTTAGTGATTCTCACTGGATTGAAGCAATGCAAGAAGAGTTGAATCAATTTTAAAGGAATGAAGTCTGGTACTTGGTTCCCAGACCTACTCATCAAAGGGTAATTGGCACTAAGTGGGTATTCAGAAATAAAATGAATGAAGATGGTATGGTTACCAGAAACAAAGCAAGACTAGTTGCCAAAGGTTACTGCCAAGAAGAAGGCATTGATTTTGATGAGACATTCGCACCAGTTGTAAAGCTTGAAGCAATCAGATTGTTCTTAGCCTATGCTGCTTACAAGAACTTCACTGTCTATCAGATGGATGTGAAGTCTGCTTTTCTCAATGGAGAATTGCAAGAAGAAGTGTATGTTGAACAACCTCCGGGCTTTGAAGTTTATCAACAAGGAGACAAGGTATATCGTCTGAAGAAAGCTCTCTATGGACTGAAACAGGCTCCAAGAGCATGGTATGATACTTTATCTGATTTTCTTTAAATTAAAGGATTTCGCAAAGGTAAAGTAGATAAAACTTTGTTCACTATTGAATGGGATAATCATATATTGCTAGTTCAAATATATGTAGACGATATTATTTTTGGTTCAACTAACAAACAGATGTGTGAGAGGTTCTCTAAGCTGATGTAGAACAAGTTTGAAATGAGCATGATGGGAGAAATAAATTACTTTCTTGGATTACAAGTTAAACAGTTACCTGATGGTATTTTTATTAATCAAGCAAAGTACACAAAAGATCTGTTCAAGAAATTTGGTATGGAAACTAGCTCATCTGTTAATGTTCCTATGTCTACTGGACAAGGATGAAGGTGGCAAGTCAGTTGACATCACCAAATACAGAGGCATAATTGGGTCACTGTTATACTTAACAGCTAGCAGACCAGATATTATGTATTCTGTTGGGGTTTGTGCGAGATTTCAATCAGATCCTAAGGAATCTCATCTCTTAGCTGCAAAAAGGATATTAAAGTATCTCAAAGGCACACAAGAATTGGGATTGTGGTACCCAAGGGAATCAGGATTTGAACTTATTGGATATTCAGATTCTGACCTTGCTGGCTGCAAAATTGATAGGAAGAGTACTACAGGTGCTTGTCAATTTTTAGGCAGTCGTTTGATCTCATGGATGAGTAAGAAACAGACTTCAGTATCCATATCTACTGCTGAAGCTGAATACATTGCTGCTGGAGCATGTTGTGCACAAATACTTTGGTTGAAGCATCAACTAGAAGACTATAATCTCAAGATCAGTGGAATCCCTATCTATTGTGACAATACAAGTGCAATCTCACTTACTCAGAATACTACTAGTCATTCCAGGACTAAGCATATTGAGATCAAACATCACTTCATCAGAGATCATGTTGAAAAAGGAAATGTTATTATTGAATATGTTCAGACAGACAATCAGATTGCTGACATTTTCCCTAAACCATTGAATGAAGCGAGATTTTACACTCTAAGAGCGGAATTGGGCTTGTTAAAATTGGATTCATAAGCTGAGGGGGAACCTATCAGAAGACTAGGTTCAACAGCTGACTAATCTGATACCAACAAGTGTTACACTTCAAGAAGACTGACTCTCAACAGACTAGTTGACTGATGAATTCTTGAATTCAGGGGGAACGTGTAAGACTAGCGGTACTCTTGTTTTAAAGATGAAATCTTCAATGACAGTTAGTTGAAGTTGTGTTAATCAGAAGATTTGTTCTTAATTCTTGAAGATTTGAAGATTAATTATCTTGCTGGATTGACAAACAGCAAAGGAAGTTCACTAGATATTGGCTTTCACTAGTGATATATTGTATCAGACAAGTCGTCTATCAGATAAGTATCATTTTACTCATCTGTTATTATTTATATCATCTTATATTTAAGTGCTGTACAAAAACGTTTTTATCAAAAGCACGCTTTTATAAGTAACAGACATGTGGCGTTTCAAATTCCCGCCTGTCTGACATAATTAATAAATTTTGAATTCCGCAATTCTCGCCCGCACGATTAGAAACTGACAGATCAAATCAAACCGTCCGCGTAAAACACGGAAACCGAAGTAATTCGAAATCTATAAATCCAGATCTGATCAGAAGGGTAAACCTTACGCACCCAAAATTATCTCAAGTGAAAAATAAGTTACTAATTTATATACTTTGTCTTAAAGTGTTTTAAATTCTCTCAAACCACTTAAATTTCACTACAATGGCCGGAGCTGAAGGACGCTACTTGAATTACGAGAAGTTCCACGCTTCTGGAACTCCTCTAATGAAGGAAATCATGGTTAAAATCAAAGAGGCTTCGCTGGTAAAAGTTTTGGAAGCTCACGAAGAGTATGTTTTCACTGAAGATGTTGCTGAGTTTTACGGATCTAGGAAAAATGATTTAACCAAGATGGTTTCTGTGGCGACTGTCGGAGGAAAGACTATCTGTATCTCTCCTGCTGTTCTAAATGAAATTTATGATCTGAAGAATGAAGGAGGAGAAGTATTCACTCTGGGTTCGGAAAAAGAGGAGGAAATTTGGTTTATCTGTGCTAAGGATGGAGAAGCAATGACTGGAACCCTGATGAAAACTCAGTTGAAGGACGAGTTTCAGAGGTTTGCAGATATTATTGCAAAAATTTTTGAATGTACAACTAGTTCTTTGGATGGGTTACCTAGAAGAATGTACCAAACAATGGTTTGTATCTACTACGGGTTACCAGTAAACTGGGCTGTGCATTACTTTTATCTTCTAGCTTTGAAGAAAAATGGTCATGTGATAATGATGAGTCATATGCTTTCGACTCTTGGTTGTCCACTTGTGAATGGGAAGACAGTCCACAAGCTAAAGAGGTAAAAATGTATGAACCAGTAAAGGTTGAAGCCGCTTCGAAAAGAAAGGCGAAGGGAAAGGCAGAGAAGTCTGCTGCTACCAAGAAGCCTAAAATTACTATAAAGGCTAAGTCTGCTGATCAAACAGCAAACCCTGTTGTTGAAGCCAGATCAGTAGAGTCTGCTGTTGATGTTGCTGATGAGATAGTCACCAAAGTGACTAAAGAAATTGATGAGATGACTACTGAAACATCTCCTGAAAGAACTGAGTCTGACGAACCAGTTCAAGTGAAAGAGGTTGGACGCAGAACCAGAAGTTCAGTAAAGAGGAATGCTGAAACTCAACAAACTGAAATAAAGCCTAAACCAAAAGCAAAGAGGAAGTTGACTCTCGGTGGTCAAAGAGTTACCTTTCCTACTGATCCAACTACTCAAGTTAGAGATATTCCTGGTGCTGAAAGACCAGTAGAAGCAGTAGAGAAAGCTGCAGAAGGAAAGACTGCAGAAAATTTATCTCTCAACAAGTCTGCTGTTGCTGAACAGCCGACTAATCTGACAGCAGAGGAGAATGTCCCACTCATTCATCCTACACCAATTGCTGCTGCTCCACTGCAAATAGTGGAATCTCCTGCCGCCAAAAGGAAGACAACTGGTAAGGCGAAGATCAAAGTGGTTACTGCTGCTGAACAGAAAAAGAAAGATGAAGCAGAAAAGAAAAAGAAAGAGCAACAGCACGCTCTTAAACTTAGGGAGCTTGAAGCTCAGACTAAAAATATGTCTGCTGCTGAGATAGCCGCTAAGGAAGCTCAGGATTTGGCTCAAGCTATAGAAGCCAGTACCAAGGATGCCCATGGTCCAAGGTACAGTGGTGGAATTGAGATTGGAGACAAGAAGAAGCCAAGAGCTGTTATGCCCACACCCAAACTTCCTAAGAAGAAAAGATCTGAATTGAAGTACGCTCTGGAAGTAGTTCAAAATGATCCAGAGATATTCAAACAGTTTGTGGCAGACCTTGAGAGGTATAACGATATTTTGGTCCGTCAGAGTCTCTTCGTTGCTGAAAAGGTAAGATATAATAGATGAGAGAGAATATCGTCTGACAAAGACCAAGGAGCAAATAGTTCAGTGGAAGGAGTTTGCTGCTGAGGAAAGATGGGTTCTAGAGTTTCTGGAAACTGGGTGTCTGAGGCAAGCATTGGACTCAGGACACTTCCTGGACATGATCCACTATCGGCTAAGGAAGTTTGCAAAATCTGAAGCCAAGAAATTACAAAACTCTGTTCCTGAAACTCCAGCTGCAAATGAAGATCTCCAGAAGAGAGCAGTAAAGCTGGCACTTTCCATAACTTTGGAAATGTGGGCAAAGAAGACCAGATATCAGAAGGGTCAACCAAGTTCTATGATGCCTCTGCCAAGCTTACAACAGATCGTGTTTGGACCGGCTATTAAACCTTATGAAGATCTACCTGAACAAACAACATCACCATTTGTACCTGCTCTTATATTTACTCATAAAACTGTTGTTGCTGATAATGGTGTTGATGTTGTTACAGAAGTAAGTGAGCCAGTACAGGTCCAACAGAAGACTGATGACAAAATCTCAACATCATCAGAGCAGTTGCCCCAACAGCAGACTAGTCTGACTGATGAACCAAAGGAGTCTGAGAAAACTCCTGAGATACCTCCAGAAAGCACAGCCATTCCATCCACTTCAGCAAGCTTGCAACCAACTATTTTGGAGTCCATCCAGCAGTTGCCAACTCTATGAAGGAAATGGAAGACAGACATAGAGAACAGATAAAGAAATTTGAGGAAGTAGCCTTAAGTCTACTGTCTGCTGCTGCTGCTGAGAAAGTTTCCAAGGCTGCTGATCCTAGCCCTCTGATAGTGGAAGAAATAGCAACTATCAAAAGTGAAGTACAAGCTATCAGACTAGATGTGGAAACATTTGGTGCAAGGGTCAAGAACAACACAGCTGGCTGGAGGGACATAAATGCGGTTGTTGAAAATGCAATGGAGGCTCAAGAGGAGAAAACTGAGAGCATGCTGAAAGCATTCACTACATCAGCTGATTTGATTCTGAGTTCTCAGATTCAACTATGTGATCAAGTGGATCTTACATTTAAGAAGATTGAGTCCTATAACACATTGCAGCAACTAAAAAGGGAGAATCATATTCTGGCGGTGGATAAAAACATCAGATTGATTTGTGACGCTATTAACATCACTCCAGTTCTGCCTGAAGAACTCGTCTACCCTGCTGATGATGACAAAAAGGGGGAAGATGGAAATTCTACGACGAAGAAGGTTGCTGATGCTAATCAGTCAGCTGATGTTACTGAAAAATTGGATTCTGCTGAAAAGGATGCTGATGATGAAAATACAAGCAGACCAGATGATGGAGTAACTGAGGCAGAGAACAATACTGATGAAGAGCCCAAAGAACCAGTAAAATCTGATAAGGAGATTGCTGCTTCCAAGGACTCAGCTGCTGAACAGCTAGATCCATACGTCAAGTATAAAAGAATAGAGGATATCAGAAAAAGATTTGAAATGCTTGAAAAAGATCTCTCTAGTTCTGAACAAGAAGATGAAGACCTTGAAAATGAAGAAGAAGGAGAAACACAAGAAGAGAAGAAGGACTAGACTAAGCTATTAGACTAGGTCTCTCGTAATCTTTTTGTAAATCACTTGTAAAATTTTACTTTCTGCTATCTCATCTGATGAACTTGTAATCTGTAATCAATTGATACATCTATAAAAAGTTCAAGTTTCCAACAAATTATTTCTATCTCAGAAATTTTTGAGGACTTAAACTTTAGCTTTAGGTACAGGTTCTTAGCTGAAGTTTTGTCATCATCAAAAAGGGGGAAATTGTTGGATGAAGATGAAGATGGAAGGCATAAAGTGAAGGGAGGTTTTGATGATTCCCAAAACATCAGAATCAGCTAAGTGGAAGCTTAGTACAAACCTTCAAAGATATTTGACTCTGGAATACTTATTTCAGACGAGTCAAATATGGTCCAGAAGACTACTGATCTGTTGCTGAAGAAGGAATCAGACTGGTGGACAATCAGCCAACTCAAATAAGATTAGTTCAAGTTTCGATCAGCAGAGTGGAAGGGATCAAGCAGTCTGATCAACGGTAATAAATGCACTTGGAGTAATAAATGCTGAAGAGGAAGGGTATTTATGACAAATGATTGAAGAGAAACCTCGTATCAGATTGGTGCATTAAATGCGATCTGACAGAAAGTACAGCAGAGTGTACAGTGCTCAGTCGCAGGTAGCCGTTTCTGCAGAAAGGACTAGTACTCGAGGATTTGAACAGCTGTCGATCTCTCAACGGGCAGATTTTCAAATCTCAAGTATAAATAGTTCAGTTCGTGAGTTGAAGAAAAAAACAACACACTTTGAGAGCAAAAATACTTGAAGCAGAATTCTTCTAAGTCTCAAACTCAAGAACAGAACACTCATCAGCTGAGTCATCTGTTGACGAAGCAAAATAGAGAGAAAACTTAAAAGACTTATAAATCTGAGTGATTTTGTTTGTATCGTGTTGTGAGAAGTAGATATCGATCTTAGTGAGTGATATTACTTCAGAGGATAGGAGTTTCTTTGTGATTTCCTATTACGCACTTGTGGCCTTTTCATTTGTTGATTGGCACAAGCATTGTATACTGTAATCTGTGTGATTTAGTATAACCCAAGATCTAAGTGACTTGGAAGAGTGGACTAAAGGATTTATATCCATATAACCACTATAAAAATCCTTTGTGTTTTTACTTGCATAATTTTCTGCATATTTGAAACAGGCATACTTAAAACACTTAAAGGTAAACTGTTGGAAAAGTTTTAAAAAGAGTTTGTTAAAACTGGGGATAAAACTATTTCAAAGTTAAAGAAAACTACTTGTGAAAAACACTTGATAAATCCGCTGCAAGTGAGTTAATTTTAAAAACTCTGATTTTGATAAAATCAGCTAAGTAAAATCAGAAGAGTGGTCAACTCTGCTGTTCAAAGCTTTGTGCGAGATCAGCTTAGTCTGCTTACGATTCTTGATCAGCTTAGTCTGCTGACAGAAAAGTTAGAGAATTTTGAAAAGGTAGATTTTTAAAGAGGTCTATTCACCCCCCCCTCCCCCCCTCTAGACCTCATCTGACCACTTGGGACCAACATACAACTTAATCTTGCGATTATTATACGTATTTAATATTAGTTTAAATATATATCGGATTGTATCCTGGCAAGATTCCCAAGGGGAGCCTAAAAAGTTTTATATTTCCGCTGCTTGAGGCTCGTTTTCCCGTAAGAATCCCAACAGTGGTATCAGAGCCAAATTCGGCTCTATATTTAAACTAATGAGCAAACTATGTGGATTAAAATCATATGTTTGATTTTTTATGTTGATTAGATTAACATGCATGTTAGATCTGTAGATTAGATATGTTGGATAGATCTTTAGTTTTTAACTGGATTGTTAAAACTGTAATTTTAGATTCGTTATTGTTATCATGTTTTTAATTTTGGATTAAATTAATTAAGGAATCAAGAAATTGTTATACAAAAACGTATTGGGAACCGAAATCTGAAAATCGCACATCAGTTGCACGGCAGACGAACAGCGACTGCACGGCTATCGCATGGCGGCTGCACAGTGGCTGCACGGTTGTCGCACGGCGGCTGCACAGTGGCTGCAAAGTAACTGCACGGCAGTTGCACGGCGGTTGCACAGCTACTGCACGGCATAAGCACGGCTGTTGCATAGCGGTTGCACGGCAGTTGCACGTAAACTGCACGCGCGCGATTGTGGAAAAATTAGGGTTTCGGGAATTTTCGTTTTTGGATAATCTCGGACAAAATCTTGGAGATTTGGTTGTCATGGAATCTTGGATTGATCTTAGAGATCTAATTAACTAGGAAACTTAGAGTTTCGTTTATAATAAGACAATTAATTAAAATTAATGTCTTATAGTTAATTACCAAGATTAAAGATCTTAGAGATCTAATTAAACAAGGAAACTTAGAGTTTCATTTATGATAAGACATTTAATTCAAATTAATGTCTTCTAGTGAGTTACCAAGATTAAAGATCTTAGAGATCTTATTAAACAATGAAACTTAGAGTTTCATTTGTGATAAGACATTTAATTAAAATTAATGTCTTCTAGTATGTTACCATGATTATAGATCTTAGAGATCTAATTAAACAAGGAAACTTAAAGTTTCATTTGTGATAAAACATTTAATTAAAATTAATGTCTTCTAGTAAGTTATCATGATTATAGATCTTAGAGATCTTATTAAACAAGGAAACTTAGAGTTTCAAGATAAGGATAGATAATTAAATTGGATTTTATTTCTATCTTTAATTAAATTGCAAGATTAGATTCCTTGATGCTCAAGCAAGAGCATAATAGTCATTTTAATATTGGGCAATTCAAAATTAATTATATGAATAATATTTCGAATTAAAATTTAAAGAAGCCTGTAAATTTACATTATTGCCATTATGTGAATTTATGCATGTTCTTGCTTGAATATGTGGATTGATCGAATTACCCTTAAGTCCTGTGTAGTTTATTATTTGTTTTTCATTATGGGTTGTAATTAAATGGGCCTGATTGGTGCCCCTTCTTTGTTGAATTCAAATGTAATAGAATAGGGTCTTAAGTTAGACTTAGATTAGGCTTGGAGCCCGAAAGACCTCATGGAGACTTTGGAGATCAACATGGAGGCCCATTACCTTGGAGGACATGGAGGCCCAATTCTTAAAAACGGTGGACATTACAAGTGAAGGTCCATGTATGCATGAGACTGAAAATGTAATAGATTAGGTCATTTAATTTTCACCCTAGACTGACCAATGTTGGGAATGCCCCGGTTGTCAAAACAACGAGAGTGCGGAATTTAAAATTTTTCCGAGGCACCCATCAGTCCCAAGATATATTTTTCCATCTTATGTATGTGATAAGGTTGAATCAAACAATCTACAATAGATTAAAAGAGGAGATATGCGATTTTACCTCACCACAGGCAAGGTGGTGGCAACCTCCGGGTTTATTGCTGATTCACAACTAGTGATCCAATTGTCTCACCTCCAGAGTGTATCCACACCAGTTGGATTGTAGTAACACCTTCAAGTCACATGCTACGAACTAGATATTGAAGGCTGTCAATGGAGGAAGAAACAGATCTAGATTCAGATCTAGATCCAGATATGGAAGAACAGAGAGAGAGGGGGCGGCGCAGCACAAGGGGGCGGCTAGGCAGAGGGGGGCGGCCAGGGTTAATTGTGTGCAAGAGTTAAAAGCTTATGAAGAGTTGTGAGGAGATATCTATTTATAAGAGAACAATCCTTCTCTTAGTAGATATCTCTTCAAAGACCTTTTCCTTATCTTATTAGGAAACAAGATATATTTGTATATCTTCTAGATCTTCCTTGTCACACAAGAAAACAAACTCTCCTCTTCTTATCCCTATCAAAATCGCCCCCTACCTATCTTGCAAGACTTCTTCTGGGCTTTTAATTAAAAAGGCCCATGTCTTGCAACTTAATTTAATTAACCATTAATTAAATCAGCCCAATTAATCCAATTAATTATTATCTCTCAATTAATTAACACTTTAATTAATATTTAATTAATTAGACCATCTAATTAATTATTCGTCCAATTGAATTAACACTTTAATTCATTTATTGATTTAACTCCCTTAAATCAAATATTTCCTTTTATGACTGTCACTGTCGAACTGTATTGTGTGTGACCCTCTAGGTTCACCATCAATTGGCAGCAGGCCCACGAACCCTTCGTGATTTAATTTATGAGCAATTAATTGCTCCGATCAATTAAACCCTTTTAATTGACCACTCCAGAATTAATCTCCCTTATTAATTCAGGAGTACCCACACCTCATGGTCGATGTCTAGCCACAAGCCCATGAGGCCCAACTTCAGGTGAATTGATATTTGTGAACCTCACCTCTTATAACTGCCATGTACATACGGTCCTTCTATCGACTTAATTTCCCGATTGAGACCTAGGGTGTGTGAATTGACCGGCACCTCTAATTATCTCAATAACTATACTTTCTAATTCGGGATAATAATCCAGTGTGACTGCTAAATTTGGAAACCCCTTTCCAAATCCGTCACCGACCGTGGCCACGGGTTTCTCGGATCTATTATCTAAGAATCGTATAGGAAATTCTCTCATCCATTACGATGAGTCGGTAGATTTCATCTTGGTACTAACCACTCACGTACACAACTATATGCACCCAACTTAGACACATTATGGTCAGGCTACGTGACCTGTACCTAAATCTAAGTATTTATACCCATGCACCGAATTCGCCCTAGCACCTCAAGTCTAAGGACTAAATCGTACACTATTATAAGCCTTGATAAACATCCCATCACCGATATGCGTCATGCGCTTCCACAATGGGTTTCTTTGTTCGGGTCGTTCGATGCATTCGATCCCCTATCGAACCACCTACTCATATGCACTGACATCAAATGTCTTGTTCATGAAACTCTACAAATTCACTCCATGTGAATCATGCATATTCATACAAGTCTTGTCGATTCCTTCGATACCCCGTCTCGTTCGGAATCTATGACTTGGAACGTGTTTTAAGATCACGACCTTAGAGACTGTTTCATGATTGCACTCAATACCGAAGTGAATCATCCCATAGTCGAATGTGATCTAAGGATTTCATCCAATCGCTTAAATGTATTCGCGAGAGATGAATTTGGCCATTGTTTATTCTATACAGTTATAAATAAACGTGCGTATTATTCATAAGAATCAAAGATTGTTTATTACAGAATAGACCTAATACAAGCTAAAGAGAATTGGCTTGCTGGGCACTATCCTATCAATCTCCCACTTGCCCTAAATCCATTCACAAACATTTCTAAAACCCATCTTTACAAGATGTCCCTCGAACGCTTTTTGCGAAAGTGGCTTCGTTAGTGGGTCAGCTATGTTGTCTTCTAAGTTGACAATATCCACGTGTAAGTCTCCTCTACCAATGATCTCCCTGATCACATGGTATTTCCTCATTACGTGTTTAGATTGGTGGTGTGATCTCGGCTCCTTCACTTGAGCTATCGCCCCGTTGTTGTCACAGAAGACTACTACAGGCTCTGCAATGCTAGGAACTACATCCAACTCTTGGATGAAGTTTCTCATCCAAACACTCTCTTTTGCCGCATCCGATGCTGCAATATATTCTGCTTCAGTGGTTGAGTCGACAGTGGTGGACTGTTTGGAACTTTTCCAACTCACCGCTGCGCCATTGAGGCGGAATATGTATCCAGAATTGGATTTGTAATCATCCACGTCAGACTGGAAACTTGAATCAGTGAATCCTTCAAGTTTGAATTCTCCACTACCACCGTAGACCAAAAACATATCCTTAGTCATTCGCAGGTACTTAAGGATTGCTTTAATGGCAGTCCAGTGCTCTTCGCCTGGATTTGACTGATAGCGGCTCGTTACACTTAGAGCGTGTGCTACGTCTGGTCTAGTACACAACATCGCATACATTATGCTCCCAATAGCAGAGGCATAAGGAATGAGAGACATTCTCTTCTTTTCTTCGTCAGTTGTAGGGCACATTGACTTAGAAAGAGAGATTCCATGTCTCATTGGAAGCAATCCTCTCTTGGATTCTTCCATATTGAATCTCTTCAATATCGTGTTGATATACTGAGATTGGGAGAGTCCCAACATCTTCTTCGATCTATCCCTATATATACGTATCCCCAATACGTAAGATGCCACTCCTAAATCTTTCATGGAGAACTGCACGGATAACCACACTTTCGTCTGCGCTAACATTCTGATATCGTCCCCGATCAACAGAATGTCGTCGACGTATAAAACTATGAACTGTACCGAACTCCCAATATTCTTCTTGTACACACAAGGCTCAAATACGTTTTTGATGAAGCCAAAAGCTTTGACTGTGTCATCAAATCGTTTGTTCCAGATTCGGGACCCCTGTTTGAGGCCATAAATTGACCTTTGAAGTTTGCACACCTTGTGCTCGCTTCCTTTGGACGCAAAGCCTTCAGGCTGTTGCATAAAGATCTCATTGTCAATGTCTCCATTGAGAAAGACGTTCTATACGTCCATTTGCCATATTTCGTAGTCGTACCACGCGGCTATGGCTAAAAGTATTCGAATGGATTTCGACATCGCTACTGGAGAAAAGGTTTCCTCATAGTCTATTCCAGGCCTCTGAGAATAACATTTCGCCACTAGGCGAGCCTTATGGGTTATAACCTCTCCATTCATTCCAAGCTTACGCTTGAAGATCCATTTGCATCCTACAGGGATAGTTCTCTCAGGTGGATCGACCAAGGTCCAAACCTTGTTGGAATGCATGGAATCCATTTCGGATTGCATGGCTTCGAGCCACACACCCGATTCTATGTCAGACATAGCTTCTTCATAAGTCCTTGGATCAGTATCCAGCTTATCGTTTTCGTGGATGAAACCAAATATCTCTGGTTCCTTACGAACTTGATCAGACCTTCGAAGTATAGGTGTACTAGTAGGTTCAGTAAATTCAGGATCAGCTCCCACTATTTGTGAGGATGGGTCCGATTCTTGGACTTCATCGTGTTCTACGATTGTCCCATTTTTGTTGGTGAGGAAATCATCCTCTAAGAAGTGGGCATTCCTAGACACGAACGTATTACGTTCTTTAGGATCGTCGAACAAGTATCCAATGGATTCCTTTGGATACCCCACAAATTTGCACAAACTAGATCTATTATCCAGCTTATCTCCTTTCTTGTTCTTAACATAGGCGGGAGATCCCCATACTCATAGATAAGAATATACGGGTCCTTTACCATACCATTCTTGGTGTGGTGTTGCTGGCACTGACTTTGAAGGTACTATGTTTAGTATCTTCGAAGCAGTTAATAGAGCCAAGCCCCAAAATGAAAAGGGAAGTTCAGCGAAGCTCATCATGGAACGAACCATGTCTAACAAAGTTCGATTCCTCCTCTCAGACACTCCATTGAGTTGGGGCGTCCTAGGGGGAGTTCGCTGAGCGATAATTCCATTCTCTTTTAGATAATCGAGGAATTCTTGACTCAAGTATTCTCCTCCTCGATCAGATCGAAGTGCTTTAATACTATGTCCAAGTTGATTCTCTACTTCCATTCGAAACTCCTTGAACTTTTCAAAAGTTTAGGATTTGTACTTCATCAACTACACGTATCCATAACGACTGAAGTCGTCAGTGAATGTTACGTAGTAGGAGAATCCTCCTCTTGCACTGATACTCAGTGGTCCACAAACGTCAGTATGGATCAAATCCAATGTCTGTTTGGTTCGCTCGGGATTCCCGGTGAAGGGTGATTTGGTCATCTTTCCTTTGAGACAAGATTCGCAAGTCGGAAGTTCATCTAAGTTCTGTATTTCAAGAGCCTTAGAGGAAACCAGCTTTTGGATCCTACTCTTGGAGATTAATCCAAGTCTAGCGTGCCAAAGTTGTGGTGTGTGATTATCATATTTTCTTTTTCTTGATTGTATGTGCAAGACGTTGGAGTTTGTAGGTTCAAGGGAATATAGACCATCCATCAAAGTACCACTAGCATAAGTTAAACCATTTTTAATTATGCTTAAAGATCCATTCATAATGGAAAAATTAAAACCATCATTATCTAATAGCGGAATAGAAATAATGTTCTTAATTATCGTTGGTACGTACAAACAGTCCTTTAAAAGCAAAGTAAAATTCCCTATCACTAACTCCACGTCTCCTATAGCCTCTGCAGCAACTCTCGCTCCGTTTCCAAAACGCAAGATCCTATCCCCGGGCTTAAGTGTTCTTACTGCTCCCATCACCTGCAAATCATTGCAGATATGAGAACCCGTTGCGGTGTCTAACACCCAAGATGCACAGTTAATAGAAATATTAACTTCAACCAAGAAAATACCTTTGGCTACCATTTTCAGGTAGTCTAGGCAAATCCTTTTCCAGTGCCCTGCTTTCTTGCAGTGGAAGCATTCACCTTCTGGGCTTTTGCGCTTTTTCTCGACAACCTTGGTGACCGCTTTAGAAGAGAACACCTTCTTCTTCTTTTTACCTTTCTTGGGCTTTGCAGCCTTCGATTGGTGAGCAATAATCACATGTTTCTCTTTCTTGAGAGTAGATTCTGCCGTAACCAATAGATTGGTCAGTTCGTGAAGAGCAAGGTTTCTATCTTCCATGTTGAAGTTCAACACGAACTGGTCGAACGAGCGAGGCAGAGTATGGAAAAGGAGGTCAGTGCTAAGATCAGCGTTCAATTCCACGTCTAATCGCCCCAGTTTTTCAACCAAGTTGATGAAACGCAGACAGTGATCCTTGACAGTGCTTCCCTTAGCCATCTTGAGATTAAACAACTCCTTAGTGGCTGCGAACCTTTCGGTACGAGACCTTTCTCCAAACATCTGTTGGAGGTGGAGAAGTATATCTCTAGCAAGCGGTATACCAGCATGCTGTTTCTGCAGCTCATTCGACATTGAAGCTAGCATGAGGCAGCGAACCTGAAGATCATCATCAACCCTTTTAGCATGGGATGTTCGTTGTTCCTCAGTAGCTCGTGCTGCGGGTGCAGCAGGCATAGGTGTGTCGAGTACATAGCTCCGACGTTCAGAGTCGATGACTATCCTCAAGTTTCTCAGCCAGTCGACAAAGTTTGACCCATTCAGTTTATTAGTGTCGAGGATGACAGATAATGGATTCTTAGACATTGTTCAAAAAATATCTACAAATGGAAAGAAGACAACGTTTAGCTGACTGATCTATGCCTAATACTTATAATTAACAAATTTTGGTTTTGATTTCGAAAAAGTTCTCCCACTATTTTGTCGAAACAATCACCCCTTTGATTGCTCGGGAAATCTTATTTCCTAGTAGGTCTTGACGTCCCAGCAGACATTAATTGTACCCACGACTCGTGGCCATACAATTAATTCTCCAGGTAGGTATACTTTTACCAATTGTGTCACTACACAACCTTCAAGCTATTTTGCCTCGGTTTTCTCACTTATCTAGCACTGCTACATCATAAGTGTTACTAATCGTTAAGTCTATCCCATCAATCTTGATGAGCAACGGGCTCGGTCGTGAAATCCCCGTAACTGGTTATTGGTCGATATTCACATCCCGACCAGTTCTCACCCTTGTCTAGTTTAGTTAAAAACAGGAGTCAAGGAATTTTGCGTATTGTCCCTTTCTTCGACTCGGGTGCCAGACTCTGGATCACCTCTATCAATAAGTAGACAACTCACGCTAGTTCCTATTGATGGAAGGCTTGGATCTTTAAAACTTCATTTTAAACGTACCCAATATGACTTAATATTTGATTCGAGAGGGGGTTTTCGGGTTTGAAAGTTCAAACTAACTCTCCTCGAGATCTCACCGCATAAGTTATGCTTTATCTTTTATTTATGATCTAGATTCTAGCGCGCATCACATACAAGCTAAATAAATAAATCGATAAATAAATCAAAACATACAAGCCTAGCATGCATACTACCACAATATGTTTTCGATCGGGAGCCTCCTATGTGGGCCATCATCGAGCCATGATGTTGGCCCAATTGGTCAATCTAAAGGGTTCTTAACGGACCTAGGCTATTACAAAAATAACCATGCATACATGGCCTTCAATTCTTCTTGGGCTCCCACCTTGCTTGTAACGGGCCTCCATCCTAAACTATTTAAAATAGTAAAGCCCTATCTATTACAAAGGCTCAAAGTGGCCCAAAAACATAAGGCTCGCAGGCCCAATAAAAACCAAACAATAAATTAAACCAATCACATCTACCCTAGGGTCAAGGCTCGTCACGATCGAAAACCACGTAAACAGTTCACATAGAGCAAGAAACAAGCAAACAACTTTTTACGTATTTCTTTCTTACTTTTAAAACACCTTTTAAAAATAACATCCTATGATTCTTACTTTAATCACTACTAATTATGACAAAATCAATTTTTGGGTAAACAAAACAATTTTTCCGCATAAAACCAGATTCGGATTTTTCAACTTTTGAAAATTACAGTTCGGCCCCTCAACTTACGAAAATTGCATTTTAACCCCAAAGATTTGAAAATTACAAAACAGCCCCAATTTACAAATCGGCCAGAGAACCAGAAAATTAAAATTTGAATCCAGAAATTTTCGGTTTCGCAAGCAGACCCCTGAACTTTCGGAAATTACAAAACAGTCCTTTAATTTTCGGAAATTACAAAAACGACCTAAAAACACGTACATACCAGAATTGCAAAAACAGTCCAGATTTTTCAAATATTTCCAGAAAACAGAAAATAAATTTCCAGCCCTTATTTCAAAAATAGCGATTTGCACAAAAAGTCCTGAAGTTTTAAAAACTATAAATTTGCCCCAAATCTTAATATGCGATTTTACCCAATCAAAGATCATATCATAACAAGCAAGAATCATCACACAGAACATAACAATCACCAATATCCATATATTTAATTATGTTCAGGCCTTTTCGCATAATAGTAATCGAATTAGCTCTGATACCACTGTTGGGAATGCCCCGGTTGTCAAAACAACGAGAGTGCGGAATTTAAAATTTTTCCGAGGCACCCATCAGTCCCAAGATATATTTTTCCATCTTATGTATGCGAAAAGGTTGAATCAAACAATCTACAATAGATTGAAATATCCCTCATCAGGACTAACGTGGAAATTTTTTTTTTAAGAGGAACAACTCTGTAAAAAAATTAATGATAATGAGAATTACCCAGGAAAAAAAATACCATAATTAAATTGAAATGACGGTATCCTATAATTCCCCTAAATTTGAAACAATGTAATTGATGTACTGGATTGACACTCAATAGTAGAGTCGACAAGCTGATGAGGTTATAAATTTTTAATTAGGCGGTTTAAGTGAGTGCAACAGTACTACAATAGATAGATTCATTGACTAGCCAAGTTAATTAAGGTGTTCACATTTAAGCATGATACACTGATCTTGGTTGACTTTCAGAAACTTGGAATCTAGTGCCAAAAACAAATAGTTACTCATATACCAACCAAATGAACGTTATTAAAGAAACACTAAAGAAGAAACACTAAAGAATGACCTGAGGGCCAAGTTGGTATAAATTTATTGTGGTAACCAGGCTGTTGCCGCCTTCATTGCATTAACCCACCTAAGCTGATTTTGACATCCTGTAGATGGAGTATTAATGATAATTTTAAATAACTAATCTTAGCTTAGTACTAATCGAAATAATTCAATGTATAATGGTCTGGCACAAAAAGACAAATTTTGGATAGGTTTAAGACAAGGGAACTTATATATTTGTTTAAGTCAAGGGAACTTTATCTAACTAGGAAAGTACATGTGAGTTGCACGTGATTAATTAATTTTTGTTGGTCCCAAGTGGTCAGATGAGGTCTAGAGGGGGGGTGAATAGACCTCTTTAAAAATTTATCTTTTAAAATCTTCTAACTTTTCTGTCAGCAGACTAAGCTGATCAGTAATCGTAAGTTGACTATGCTGATCTCGCACAAAGCTTTGAACAGCAGAGTTGACCACTCTTCTGATTTCACTCAGCTGATTTTATCAAAATCAGAGTTTTAAAATAACTAACTTGCAGCGGATTTTTCAAGTGTTTTTCACAAGTAGTTTTCTTTAGCTTTGAAATAGTTTTATCCCCAGTTTTAACAAACTCCTTTAAAAACTTTTCCAACAGTTAACCTTTTCGTGTTTTAAATATGCTCTTTCAAATATGCAGAAAATTATGCAAGTAAAAACACAAAGTATTTTTATAGTGGTTATATGGATAGAAATCATTTAGTCCACTCTTCCAAGTCACATAGATCTTGGGTTATACTAAATCACACAGATTACAGTATACAATGCTTGTGCCAATCAACAAATGAAAAGGCCACAAATGCGTAATAGGAAATCACAAAGAAACTCCTATTCTCTGAAGTAATATCACTCACTAAGATGGATATCTACTTCTCACAACACGATTCTAACAAAATCACTCAGATTTGTGTGTATATTTTGTTTTCTCTCTATTCTGCTTCGTCAACAGATGACTCGGCTGATGAGTGTTCTGTTCTTGAGTTTGAGACTTAGAAGAATTCTGCTTCAGATTTTTGCTCTCAAAATGTGTTGTATTATCTTCTTCAACTCACGAACTGAACTATTTATACTTGAGATTTGAAAATCTGCCCGTTGAGAGATCGACAGGTGTCCAAATCCTCGAGTACTGGTCCTTCTGCAGAAACGGCTACCTGCGACTGAACACTGGACACTCTGCTTTACTTGCTGTCAGATCGCATTTATTACACCAAGTGCATTTATTACCGTTGATCAGACTCCTTGATCACTTCCACTCTGCTGATCGAAATCACTCGTCTGATGTATACTCGGCTTATCCCAAACTTGAACTAATCTTATTTGAGTCGGCTGATAGTCCACCAGTCTGATTCCTTTCTTCAGCAACAGATCAGTAGTCTTCTGGACCATATTTGACTCGTCTGAAATAAATCTTCCTTAGTCAAATATCTTTGAAGGTTTATACTAAGCTTTCATACTTAGCTGATTCTGATGTTTTGGAAATCATCAAAACCTCCCTTCACTTCATATCTTCCATCTTCATCTTCATCCAACAATTTTCCCCTTTTTGATGATGACAAAACTTTGGCTAAGTACCTGTACCTAAAGCTAAAGTTTAAGTCCTCAAAAATTTCTGAGATAGAAATAATTTGTTGGAAACTTGAACTTTTATAGATTATATTAATTGATTACAAGTTACAAGTTCATCAGATGAAGTAGCAGAAAGTAAAATTTTACAAGTGATTTACAAAAAGATTATAAGAGACCTAGTCTAATAACTTAGTCTAGTCCTTCTCTTCTTGTGTTTCTCCTTCTTCTTCATCCTCAAGGTCTTCATCTTCTTGTTCGGAACTAGAGAGATCTTGTTCAAGCATTTCAAATCTTTTTCTGATATCCTCTATTCTCTTATACTTGACGTATGGATTTAGCTGTTCAGCAGCTGAGTCCTTGGAAGCAGCAATTTCCTTATCAGATTTTACAAGTTCTTTGGGCTCTTCATCAGTATCGTTCTCTGCCTCAGTTACTTCATCATCTGGTCTGCTTGTATTTTCATCATCACCATTCTTTTCAGCAGAGTCCAATTTTTCAGTAACTTCAGCTGAATGATTAGCATCAGCACCCTTCGTCGTTGTAGAATCTCCATCTTCCCCCTTTTTGTCATCATCAGCAGGGTTGACAGGTTCTTCAGGTAGAACTGGAGTGATGTTAATAGCGTCACATATCAGTCTGATGTTTTTATCCACCGCCAGAAGATGATTCTCCCTTTTTAGTTGTTGCAACGTATTATAGGACTCAATCTTTTGAAATGTAAGATCCACTTGATCACATAGTTGAATCTGAGAACTCAGAATCAGATCAGCTGAGGTAGTGAATGCTTTCAACATGTTCTCAGTTTTCTATTGCATTCGCAACAACTTCAGTTATGTCCCTCCATCCAGCTGTGTTATTTTTGACCCTTGCACCAAATGTTTCAACATCTAGTTTGATAGCCTGTACTTCATTTTTGATACTTGCTATTTCTTCTACTATCAGAGGGCTAGGATCAGCAGCCTTGGGAACTCTTTCAGCAGCCGCAGCAGACAGTAGAGTTGAGGCCCCTTCCTCAAATTTCTTTAACTGCTCTCTGTGTCTATCTTCCATTTCCTTGATAGAGTTTGCAATCAACTGTTGAATGGATTCCAAAATAGTTGGTTGCATGCTTGCTGAAGTTGATGGAATGGTTGTGCTTGCTGGAACAATCTCAGGAGTTTTCTCAGTCTCCTTTGGTTCATCAGTCAGAGTAGTCTGCTGTTGAGGCAACTGCTCTGATGATGTTGAGATTTTCTCATCAGTCTTCTTTTGGACCTGTACTGGCTCATTTACCTCTGTAACAACATCAACACCATTATCAGTAACAACAGTTTTATGAGTAAATATGAGAGCAGATACAAATGGTGAAGTTGTCTGTTCAGGTAGATCTTCATAAGTTTTAATAGCCGGTCCAAAGACAATCTGTTGTAAGCTTGGCAGGGGTGTCATAGAGCTTGGTTGACCCTTCTGATATTTGGTCTTCTTAGCCCACATTTCCAAAGTTACAGAAAGTGCCAGCTTTACTGCTCTGTTCTTTAGATCTTCATTTTCTGCTGGAGTTTCAGGAACAGAATTTTGTAGTTTCTTGGCTTCAGATTTTGCCAACTTCCTTAGCCGATAATGAATCATATCCAGGAAGTGATCTGAATCCAGTGCTTGCCTCAAGCACCCAGTTTCCAGAAACTGCAGAACCCATCTTTCCTCTGCAGCAAACTCCTTCCACTGTACTATTTGCTCCTTGGTCTTTGTCAGACGATATTCTCTCCATCTATTATATCTTACTTTTTCAGCAACAAATAAACTCTGACGGACCAATATATCGTTATACCTTTCAAGATCTGCCACAAACTGTTTGAACACCTC
Source organism: Penstemon newberryi var. newberryi (assembly GCA_030819805.1). Taxonomy (NCBI): domain Eukaryota; kingdom Viridiplantae; phylum Streptophyta; class Magnoliopsida; order Lamiales; family Plantaginaceae; genus Penstemon; species Penstemon newberryi. Next base: position 10,102,592 of record JAUALY010000007.1, on the reverse strand, counting down.
TGGATCATTTTGAACTATTTCCAGAGCATACTTTAGTTCAGATCTTTTCTTCTTTGGCAGCTTGGGTGTGGGCATAACAGCCCTTGGCTTCTTCTTATCTCCAATTGTAATTCCACCACTGTACCTTGGACCATGGGCATCCTTGGTACTGGCTTCTAAAGCTTGAGCCAAGTCTTGAGCTTCCTTAGCAGCTATCTCAGCAGCAGACATATTTCTAACCTGAGCTTCAAGCTCACTAAGTGTAAGAGCGTGTTGGTGTTCTGCCTCTTCTTTCTTTTTCTTTTCTTCTTCTTCTCTCCTTTTTCTTTTCGGCAGCAGTGACCACTTTAATCTTTGCCTTACCAGTTCTCTTCCTTCTGGCGGCAGGGGATTCCATTATCTGCAGTGGAGCAGCAGCTATTGGTGTAGGATGAATGAGTGGGACATTCTCCTCTGTTGTCAAACTAGTCGGCTGTTCAGCAACAGCAGACTTGTTGAGAGATTGATCCTCTGCAGTCTTATCTTCTGCAGCTTTTTCTACTGCAGCTACTGGTCTTTCAGCAGCAGGATTTTCTCTGACTTGAGTGGTTGGATCATCAGTGAAGGTAACTCTTTGACCACCTAGAGTTAACTTCCTTTTTGCTTTTGGCTTAGGCAATATTTCAGTTTGTCGAGGTTCAGCAGTCCTCTTTATTGAACTTCTTGTCCTTCGTCCAACCTCTTTCACTTGAACTGGTTCGTCAGACTCAGTTCTCTCTGGAGATGTTTCAGTAGTCATCTCCTCAATTTCTTTAGTCACCTTAGTGACTATCTTATCAGCAACAGCAGCATCAGACTCTACTGATCTGGCTTCAACAGCAGGGTTTGCTGTTTGATCAGCAGACTTAGCCTTTGTATCAACTTTAGGCTTCTTGGTAGCAGCAGACTTCTCTGCCTTTCCCTTCGCCTTTCTTTTTGGAGCGGTTTCAACTTTACCGGTTCATACACCTTCATCTCCTTCAGCTTGTGAACTGTCTTTCCATTTACAAATGGACAACCAAGAGTCGAAAGCAGATGACTCAACATTATCACATGTCCATTTTTCTTCAACGCCAGAAGATAAAAATAATGATCAGCCCAGTTAACTGATAACCCATAGTAGATAAAAGGAGCTAGTAGAGCACTCCAAAATTCTTATAGGTAACCCATCCAAGGAGCTAGTAGAGCACTCCAAAATTTTTGCAATAATATCTGCAAACCTCTGAAACTCGTCCTTCAATTGAGTTTTCATCAGGGTTCCAGTCATTGCTTCTCCCTCCTTTGCACAAATAAACCAAAATTCCTCCTCTTTTTCTGAACCCAGAGTAAATACCTCTCCTCCTTCATTTTTCAGATCATAAATTTCATTAAGAACAGCAGGAGAGACACAGATAGTCTTTCCTCCTACAGTAGCCACAGAAGTCATCTTGGTTAACTCATTCTTCCTTGTTTTGTAAAACTCAGCCACATCTTCAGTGAACACATAATCTACATGAGCTTCCAAAACTTTTACCAGTGAAGCCTCTTTGATTTTAACCATTATTTCCTTCATTAAGGGAGTTCCAGAAGCGTGGAACTTCTCGTAATTCAGGTAGCGTCCTTCAGCTCCGGCCATTGTAGCGAAATTGAAGTAGTTTGAGAGAATTTAAAACACTTTAAGACAGAAAGTAGATGAGTCAGTAACTTCTTTTTCACTTGAGATAATTTTGGGTGCGTAAGGTTTACCATTCTGATCAGATCTGGATTTATAGATTATGAAACGCCTAGGTTTCCGTGTTTTACGCGGACGGTTTGATTTAATCTTTCAGTTTCTAATCGTGTGGGCGAGAATTGCGGAATTCAAAATTTATTAATTATGTCAGACAGGCGGGAATTTGAAACGCCACATGTCTGTTACTTATAAAAGCGTGCTTTTGATAAAACGTTTTTGTATAACACTTAAATATAAGCTTACATAAATAATAACAGATGAGTAAAATACTTATCTGATAAACGACTTGTCTGATATAATATATCACTAGTGAAAACCAATATCTAGTGATCTTCCTTTGCTGTTTGTCAATCCAGCAAGATAATTGATCTTCAAATCTTCAAGAATTAAGAACAAATCTTCTGATTAAAACAACTTCAACTACTGTCATTGAAGATTTCATCTTTAAAACAAGGGTACCGCTAGTCTTACACATTCCCCCTGAATTCAAGAATTCATCAGTCAACTAGTCTGTTGAGAGTCAGTCTTCTTGAAGTGTAACACTTGTTGATATCAGATTAGTCAGCTGTTGAATCCAGTCTTCTGATAGGTTCCCCTTCAGCTTATGAATCCAAATTTAACAAGCCTAGTTCCACTCTTAGAGCAGAAAATCTTGCATCACTTAATGGTTTGGTGAAAATGTCAGCAATCTGATTGTCTGTATGAACATACTCAATAATAACATTTCCTTTTTCAACATGGTCTCTGATGAAGTGATGTTTGATCTCAATATGCTTAGTCCTGGAATGACTAGTAGTATTCTGAGTAAGTGAGATTGCACTTGTATTGTCACAGTAGATAGGGATTCCACTGATCTTGAGATTATAGTCTTCTAGTTGATGCTTCAACCAATGTATTTGTGCACAACATGCTCCAGCAGCAATGTATTCAGCTTCAGCAGTAGATATAGATACTGAAGTCTGTTTCTTACTCATCCATGAAATCAGACGACTGCCTAAAAATTGACAAGTACCTGTAGTACTCTTCCTATCAATTTTGCAGCCAGCAATGTCATAATCTGAATATCCAATAAGTTCAAATCCTGATTCCCTTGGGTACCATAATCCCAATTCTTGTGTGCCTTTGAGATACTTTAATATCCTTTTAGCAGCTAAGAGATGAGATTCCTTCGGATCTGATTGAAATCTCGCACAAACCCCAACATAATACATAATATCAGGCCTGCTAGCTGTTAAGTATAACAGTGACCCAATTATGCCTCTGTATTTGGTGATGTCAACTGATTTGCCACCTTCATCCTTGTCCAGACGAAGTCCAGTAGACATAGGAACATTAACAGATGAGCTAGTTTCCATACCAAATTTCTTGAACAGATCTTTTGTGTACTTTGCTTGATTAATGAAAATACCATCAGGTAGCTGTTTGACTTGTAATCCAAGAAAGTTATTTAATTCTCCCATCATGCTCATTTCAAACTTGTTCTGCATCAGCTTAGAGAACCTTTCACACATCTGTTTGTTAGTTGAACCAAAAATAATATCGTCCACATATATTTGTACCAATAATATATGATTATCCCATTCAATAGTGAACAAAGTTTTATCTACTTTACCTTTGCGAAATCCTTTGACTAAAAGAAAATCAGATAAAGTATCATACCATGCTCTTGGAGCCTATTTCAGTCCATAGAGAGCTTTCTTCAGACGATACACTTTGTCTCCTTGTTGATAAGCTTCAAAGCCAGGAGGTTGTTCAACATAAACTTCCTCTTGCAGTTCTCCATTGAGAAAAGCAGACTTCACATCCATCTGATAGACAGTGAAGTTCTTGTAAGCAGCATAGGCTAAGAATAATCTGATTGCTTCAAGCCTTGCAACTGGTGCGAATGTCTCATCAAAATCAATGCCTTCTTCTTGGCAGTAACCTTTGGCAACTAGTCTTGCTTTGTTTCTGGTAACAATACCATCTTCATTCATTTTATTCCTGAATACCCACTTAGTGCCAATTACCCTTTGATGAGTAGGTCTGGGAACTAAGTACCAGACTTCATTCCTTTCAAATTGATTCAACTCTTCTTGCATTGCTTCAATCCAGTGAGTATCACCAAGAGCTTCATCAATCAACTTAGGCTCAATTTGTGAAAGAAAGCTTACAAACATTGTTTCATTTGCAGTTGACCTTCTAGTTCTCACTCTATCCAAAGGATCACCAATCACTAAGTCAGGTGGGTGATCTCTGAGCCATCTGAGATCAGGTTGCAAATCTGGATGCTGTCCTCTTGATTGATCTTGCAACACTACTGTTGGAGTTTCAGTAGTAGTCTGTTGAACAGTTGTAGTATGTCGAACAGTCTCTGGTCTGTCAGCTGTTTGCAACTTCTCTGTTAGACAATCAGCAGACTGATTTTGAACAACACTTGAGTTAACAGCTTGAGTTAAATCAGGTAGTATGATGGGTACATATTCTTCCTTTCTTTCAACACTCAATTTCTGAAAGTCAGCAGATATCTCTGGATTTGCACTTTGATTCTTTTCAGAAGATTGGCTTGGTTCATCAAACACTACATGAATAGATTATTCTACAAGTAAAGTTCTTTTGTTAAACACTCTATAAGCTTTACTAACAGTAGAGTAACCTACAAAAACAGCTTCATCAGCCTTTTCTGCAAAAGCAGTAAGGTGATTTTTCCCATTATTCAAAACATAACATTTGCAACCAAAAATCCTAAGATAATGTAAATTAGACTTTATGTTGTTCCATAGCTCATAAGGTGTCTTGTTTTGACTTTTGTTGATCATACATCTGTTCTGTGTATAACATGTTGTATTTGTGGCTTCTACCCAGAATCTTTGGGGCAGCTTTGCTTCAACTATCATTGTCCTGGTAGCTTCTTTTAGAGTTTTGTTTCTCCTTTCAGCAACTCCATTTTGTTGAGGGGTTCTGGCAGCAGAGTACTCATGACTGATTCCTCTGGAGTTACAATACTCTTTAACAGTAGAGTTTGTAAATTCAGTCCCTCTATCTGATCTGATCTTCAGTATTCTTTGACTCTTCTCATTCTGGATCAGTTCCATCAGATTAGTAAGATGTTCCTTGGTTTCACTTTTCTTCTTCATGAAAATCACCCAAGTAAATCTTGAAAAATCATCCACAACAGCTAGGCACTATTTCTTTCCACCATTGCTGATTGGATCAATAGGGCCAAAAAAATCCATATGTAACAGCTCCGAAATTCTGGTTGAAGATTGGTGCTTCTTGCTTTTGAAAGTGAACTTCACTTGTTTACCCTTCTGACATGCGTCACAAAGCTTGTCTTTGCTCATGACTGTTTTTGGAATTCCTTCTACCAGATCATTCTTTATCAATCTGTTTATGGTCTTGAAATTCAAATGATTCATTCTTTTGTGCCAAAGCCAACTGATTTCACTTGGTGTAGAAGCCACCAAACAAACATTAGAATTCTAGTCCACAGAATTCCAGTCAACTACGTAGATGTTTCCTTGTCTTCTGCCAGATAAAATAACCTTCTTTGTTCCAACTTGTTCAACATAGCACTTATCTGATGAAAACACTACGGAAAATCCCTTGTCACAAAATTGACTTATGCTCAGCAGATTGTACTTCAGGCCATTAACATATGAGACGTCAGATATCTCTATGTTTCCTTTGATAAGCTTTCCAACAGCAACAACATTGCCTTCTTTGCTGCCTCCAAAAGTAACTCTTGGACCATTCACAGCAACAGCATCTGCCAGTTCATGTATGTCTCCACACATGTACCTTGAACATCCACTGTCCAAGTACCATTTCTTCACTACTTTACTCCTACTCCTAATCCTAACCTACAAAACAAAATAAAATTGTTTTAGGTACCCTTTATTGATAGGGTCCTGGTGGATTAGTGTCACCTTTGACAACCCAAGATGTTGAAGTCTTAGGCTTCTTAGGCTTTAGTGTTTTAGCAGGAGCATGAGCAACTTCATTTTCATCATAATCAGCAGGCATGTTATGTTGATAATCATTATGATGAGGATAAGGCTCATAAGCAGGATAAGATGCATGATAAGCAGGGTAAGCATGCATTGGTTGATGAGCAGGATATGCAGAATAATAAGGTGGATAATGAGGTGCAGCATAATAAGTTGAATAAGCAGGTTGCACATAGTAAGACTCATTTCCATACCAAGCATTATTGTTATAATTTCTTTGCTTCTTAGGTCTGCTCTTTACTTGCTCTTTAACAGACGACTTAGCTTTACTAGTCTGATTGGTTTTACTCTTATCAGCAGACTTCTTAGGACTACTCTGCTGTTTGGTTTTACCAGTCTGTTTTTCATTTTCAGGCTTTTTACCCTTTTTAGCCTTAGGAGGACTCTTCTCCTTTTTCTCAATCTCTAGTGAAGTAGATTTAGCAGTCTGAACATACAGGATAACATTACTGTTATCAGCAGATATAAATTTCTCAGCTTTGTTCAGTTCTAAACTTTCTTTTACTAAGGGTGTACTCTGTTCAGTTGATTTATCTATTGACACAACAGACGACTTAGGAACAGATGACTTATTATGTAAAGATATTCTTGCTTGAAGTTCCTTGATTTGTCCCTTGTAAACTTCACATTCAGCTCTCAGAGATTCACATTCATGCGAAAGCTTTTTATACATGGCTGATTCTTCAGGTTTTTCAACACTGCGTTTCAGTTTAGCATTTTGCTTTTTCAGCAGAATCATCTCGTCCTTAAGCTTAGCAAATTCGTTAACAACATCGGCTTTATTGTTCATCATTTGCTCAAATGAACTAAATAGCTCAAGTTCATTTTCAGAGAGTATTACCTCATTGTCAGAATCATCAGATTCCTTGGCCATGAGACAGAGCAGTGCAGGTGTCTCTTCAAAAATAGAGTCCTCACTTGACGTGCCTGATTCTGAATGTGATGAGTAGATGGCTGCCATCTTTTCAGCTTCAGCCAACAACACTTTGCTCTTCTGGTATCTCTTATCTCTTCTCTCTTCTCTCTTCTCTCTTTCCTTTGTTTCTTTTCCTCCTCTGTATATTTCTCCGCTTTAGGATATGGGCAGTCCTTGATGAAATGTCCCAATTTCCTGCAATTATAGCACATCATTTTGGATTTATAATCATCCTGAATATCATGAGAATTAGAGGTAGGTTTAGAAGTAGAAGCATTGTTATATTTGTTCTTCATTTTTCTTTTGTAGAACTTTTTGAACCCGTTCAATAACAAAGCAACATCGCCAGCAGTGTATTCCTTTTTGTTGAGCACTGGGGTCTCATCAGATGAGTCCTCTTCTCTGATTTTTTCGGCGGATCTTCTTGTTCTTTCTGCAGCGACCAGTGCAGCAGTGGGGCCAGAAGTTGAGGTCTCTTCTATTCCCATCCTTGGCATTTTATACTCGTACGCCTTGAGTGCAGAAAACAGCTCAGTCAGTGAGATCTTCCCCAGATCCCTTGATTCTTCCATTGCTATGATCTTCATGTTGAACTTTGGTGGTAGCGCCTTTAGAACTTTAACGGTGATCTCCTTATCAGTAAACGTCTTACCCAACTTCAGAACATTGTTCAACACCTTTGTAAACCTTAAATCCATCTGGTCAATGGTTTCTCCAGGTTTCATCTTGAAGTTCTCAAACTTCTCCATGGCAACACTTAGATTGTGTTCTTTAATGGCATCATTTCCTTCACTCATATCACGGACTTTATCCCACATCTCTTTTGATGTTTTACAGTGTTTGACCTTGTCAAACCTTTCATTGTCCAGGGCTTTAGTCATGATGAAGATTCCAACTTTTTCTAAATTTTTCAGCTTGATTTCATCAGCTGTCATCTCGTCTTCATCTTTGTCAACGACCGTATCTTGGCCATCAACCTTGATTGTTTTGGTGACTCTTATCGGACCTTTTGTTATGCACCTGTACATATTATCATTGTAAGCTGCAAGGAAAATTTCCATGCGTATTTTCCAGTCCTCAAAGCTTATACCGCCTATGTGGGGAATAAGGCTAATACAATCCATTTTCAAAAAGTTTTAATTTTTCAAAAAGATGCTCTGCTGAAAACTTTTGAAAACCTTTGAAAAACACTTAAGGATCAAGCTCGTTGATCAGTCAAATGATTCAGATGAACCACCAGCTCTGATACCACTTGTTGGTCCTAAGTGGTCAGATGAGGTCTAGAGGGGGGGGGGGGGGGGTGTGAATAGACCTCTTTAAAAATTTATCTTTTAAAATCTTCTAACTTTTCTGTCAGCAGAATAAGCTGATCAGTAATCGTAAGTTGACTATGCTGATCTCGCACAAAGCTTTGAACAGCAGAGTTGACCACTCTTCTGATTTCACTCAGCTGATTTTATCAAAATCAGAGTTTTAAAATAACTAACTTGCAGCGGATTTTTCAAGTATTTTTCACAAGTAGTTTTCTTTAACTTTGAAATAGTTTTATCCCCAGTTTTAACAAACTCCTTTAAAAACTTATCCAACAGTTAACATTTTCGTGTTTTAAATATGCTCTTTCAAATATGCAGAAAATTATGCAAGTAAAAACACAAAGGATTTTTATAGTGGTTATATGGATAGAAATCCTTTAGTCCACTCTTCCAAGTTACATAGATCTTGGGTTATACTAAATCACACAGATTACAGTATACAATGCTTGTGCCAATCAACAAATGAAAAGGCCACAAGTGCATAATAGGAAATCACAAAGAAACTCCTATTCTCTGAAGTAATATCACTCACTAAGATGGATATCTACTTCTCACAACACGATTCTAACAAAATCACTCAGATTTGAGTGTATATTCTGTTTTCTCTCTATTCTGCTTCGTCAACAGATGACTCGGCTGATGAGTGTTTTGTTCTTGAGTTTGAGACTTAGAAGAATTCTGCTTCAGATTTTTGCTCTCAAAATGTGTTGTATTATCTTCTTCAACTCATGAACTGAACTATTTATACTTGAGATTTGAAAATCTGCCCGTTGAGAGATCGACAGGTGTCCAAATCCTCGAGTACTGGTCCTTCTGCAAAAACGGCTACCTGCGACTGAACACTGTACACTCTGTTGTACTTGCTGTCAGATCGCATTTAATGCACCAAGCTGATACGAGGTTTCTCTTCAATCATTTGTCATAAATACCCTTCCTCTTCAGCATTTATTACACCAAGTGCATTTATTACCGTTGATCAGACTCCTTGATCACTTCCACTCTGCTGATCGAAATCACTCGTCTGATGTATACTCGGCTGATCCCAAACTTGAACTAATCTTATTTGAGTCGCCTGATAGTCCACCAGTCTGATTCCTTTCTTCAGCAACAGATCAGTAGTCTTCTAGACCATATTTGACTCGTCTGAAATAAATCTTCCTTAGTCAAATATCTTTGAAGGTTTATACTAAGCTTTGATACTTAGCTGATTCTGATGTTTTGGAAATCATCAAAACCTCCCTTCACTTCATATCTTCCATCTTATCTTCATCCAACAATTTTATACATTAGTTGCATCATATATATAATAATTTTTCATAATACTATCGTATTAATGACATACTACATAATTTTTTGACAAAATTTCTTAATTATTATGTTGTTACTAAGAAATTAAAGTTGAGATCAGAAATACCTAAAATAAAAGTATGAAAATTAAAATCGAACTATAATTTCTAAGTATTTATATTCTAAAACTACATGTCTACGTAAATATATATTATTCCAAACCTACCATTTGAACAAACAAACAATATCAATTCTTTTATTATGTGACATTGATATTTCCATCTAAACCATTTTCACAGGCTTAACCCCCTTTTTTATTTATCGATTTCATCAGTTTCACTGGTTATACGTGTTTTTACTAAGTTCATCCATTTAATTATATGTTTAATCCATTTTTTAACCAATTTGACCAATTGTTACCAATTTTCCTAAATTTTGCCAAATGAACCTATTTTATCGATTTAACCCGCTTTTACATTGAGTTTACATTTATTTTTTTTATTTTAACATGTTCTTTTACCGATTCATCCGCTTTTACATTGAGATTATCATTTTTTCACCGATTTTATCCATTTTTGTGTTTATCTCATTTGTTATTCAATTCACTCATTCTCTCTAGTTTAACTCAGTTAAGTCGATTTTACTCATTCTTTTGCTGATTTAATCTATCTTATCAAATATTTCATATTTTTGTCTAATTAATTACTTTTTTATCTTGTACTTTCATCGATTTGACCATTTTTTATCCCGTGTTTAGCCGTTATCATTCATTTTTACCATTTTACCTTTGACTTTTTTCGATTTACCCCTTTGTTTTATCGATTGCACCATATTTTTTGTTGCTTTAACTCATTTTTCTCCGATCTAAACCATTTTTCATTGAATTTACCATTTTTATTATATATTTTTTAATCGAATTTACCCATTTTCATTGGTTTTAACCATTTCTATGTTTTAACTTTTTTTGGCTCAAGTCATTGATAAGTTTTTCAGTTAACTAAATAATACTTTTTTTATTCATATAGCACGTATGTGACATACTTTTATTTTTTGATGTTCTAAATAACTAATTTACTACGTACAACCTTAAATTGCAGACAATTATTAACAAAATCTGTCAGTCTTAGTAACCATTATATTAGCAAACAAATTTGAAACAACCTTAAGGTTTTCTAGAATAAAAATAATTTCTCTTATACATTAATACTATAATTAATTTGCATATTTTTGATAGGATAGTGCCCTGCAAGCCAATATATTTAGCTTGTATTAGGACTATCGTAAGCTTTCTCTAGTATAAATGAATTAATACGCTCGTTTGTTTATAGTATGTAAATCAAACAATGGCCAACTTCATCTCTCGCGAATCACTTAAGCGATTGGATGAAATCCTTGGATCACAATAGACTATGGGACGATTCACTTCAGTATGAGTGCAATCATGAAACAGTCTCTAAGGTCGTGATCTTAAAACATGTTCCAAGTCATAGATTCCGAACGAGACGGGGTATCGAAGGAATCGCCAAGACTTAGTATGAATATGCATGATTCACATGGAGTGAATTTGTAGCGTTTCATGAGCAAGGCATTTGATGCTAGTGCATATGAGTAGGTGGTTCGATAGGGGATCGAACGCATCGAACGACCCGAATAGAGAAACCCATTGTGGAAGCGCATGACGCATATCGGTGATGGGATGTTTCTCAAGGCTTATAATAGTGTACGATTTAGTCCTTAGACTTGAGGTGCTAGGGCGAATTCAGTGCATGGGTGTACGTACTTTGATCTAGGTGTCGGTCACGTAGCCTGACCATAATGTGCCTAAGTTGGGTGCGTATAGTCGTGTACGCGAATGGTTAGCACTAATATGGGATCTACCGACTCAACGTAGTGTGTTGAGAGAATTTCCTATACGTTCTTAGATAATAGATTCCGAGAAACCTATGATCATAGTTGGTGACGGATTTGGAAAGGGGTTTCCAAATTTAGCAGTCACACTGGAATCATTATCCAGAATTAGAAAGTATAGTTATCGAGTTAATTAGAGGTGCCGATCAATTCACACACCTAGGTCTCGATCGGGAAATTAAGTCGATAGATGGACCGTATGTACATGGTACTTATAAGGGGTGAGGTTCACTGAGATCAATTCACCTGAAGTTGGGCCTTATGGGCTTGTGGCTAGACATCGACCATGATGTGTGGGTACTCAAGAATTAATAAGGAGATTAATTCTTGAGTGGTTAATTGAAGGGGTTCAATTAATCGGAGCAATTAATAAGCTCGCAAATTAAATCATGAAAGTCGTGGGCCCGCGGCCAATTGATGGTGAACCTAGAGGGTCACACACAATACAATTGGACTGCAACAAATCATATAAGGAAAGTTTGATTTAAAGAGTTAAATCAAAATTGGAGAATTAAAGTGTTAATTCTTAAAGGACAAAAATATTAATTAGAAGTAGTCTAATTAATTAATGGAGAAGGATTAATTAATTAATTGGATTAATTAATTAAATGGGCTGAATTAATTAAAAGGGTTTAATTAATTAAAAGGTGGTCTAGGTCCATTAGGAAACAAAAGGCCATAAGTAAATGGGCTTTAAGTTTCCTAGTAGGATTAAAACACATCTAGGTCAAGACTCCTTATCTATATAAGAAGCTCAAGACCTCAAGACCTAAAAAAAAAGACACAAATTTCGTGCCCCCCTTCTCTCCCCAGATTAGAAATCGCCGCCCCCTCTCCTACAGAGATGGGTTCGGCCGAACCCTGTAGAATTCTACAGGGTTCATGCGATCTCTTTCTTCTTTCTTCCTTGCTTGATAACTTTTGGATCTTAGTTCTGAGCCTATGGATCCAAATGAGTTACTTCAATCCAATTGGTGTGGATACCGCTAGAGGCACAACATATGGGGTGTTTCTCCGAACCAAAAGTCCTGCAGATCTGAAAGAAGACCGGAGAAAATCCACCACCGTTCCTGTGGTGAGGTAAAATCGCTAAACACCCTATGGATGTTTTGATTTGTGAAAAATCCTTTTTGTATGACTAGATGAATAAAGATCTTGTTTGGGTTATTTTAAAAAAATTTAAATTCCGCTGCTTTTAACGTTCTGACGTTACCAATAACCCAACAATTTTACACCAAGCCCCCAACACTTGCATATGTGTGACCGGTTGTTTTATCAATTGCACCACTTTTATTTGCAATAACTCATTTTTTTTCAATCTAAATAATTTTTCATAGATATTATCAAAAAAGTTGTCATATATTTTTTAATCGAAGTTTACCTGTTTTCACCGGTTTCAGCCATTCCTATGTTTAGACTTTTTTTTTTTTTTTTTTTTAAAGCCAATTATAAGTTTTCCAGTTAACTTAATAGTACCTTTTTTTTTATTCATATAGCATGAGTGTGGTAATTTTATTTTCTTTTTGAAGTTCTTTAATAAGTAATAATCTCTTAAGATTTTCCAAAGAGATATCGATTTCACCCACTTTTACACTAAGTTTACCATTTCTTTTTTTGTGATTTAATTGATTCATGCATTCTCCCTGGTTTGACCTAATTTTAGTCGATTTTATCTAATTTATTAATCAATTCACCCAATATTTCTGGGTTAACCCAATTTTAATCGATTTTACTTATGTTTTTGCTGATTTAACCTATTTTTTAAAAAGACCAATAAACAAAGATGGAGAAAATTAATCTCAAAAAATTTAAAGCTGATTTTGTATTCAGTAATTGATGCCTCACCTTATTGTTTTCTTGATTTTGTTAAGATTATTCGGAAAGAAATTGCATTTAATTCTATTTATACTTCTCTTAATTGCCTCAATCCTTTCAACGTCTTTTTTTCTAATTAGATTACACTTATAAAGTTATAATTCAATGTCCTCTTTGGCATGAGTTTATGTCTTGTGTTTATATATGTGTTATTGAAAGTGTTTATATTGAAGTTGGTCTTGTTAGATTGATTAGAAATAAGAATATTTTTATTTTTATTTTTGTTGTTTTGTTACTATCTATTTTTTGAGATTTCTTTTTCATGTAGAAGTATAATTTTATTTAATTGTTTTATTGTATTTATTATTATTTCGATACAACAGTGTTTATATCAACGTAGACTTCTTTTTTATGTAGAATATCATTATTCAATTATTTTATCTATCATTTAAGTAGGGGTATATTAGTTATCACAAAAAATGGAAGAAATTTTCTTCGCCGAACTCGTACTTTTTATATGTACTAGAAAAGTGCACGTGCGTTGCACGTGATTAACTAATTTCCTAAGTAAGTTGAATATATAATAATTTTTCATCATACTATGGTTTTAGTGACACACCACATTATTTTTTTGACTAAATCACTTTAATTATTATTATGTTGTTACCAATAATATAAAATTGTTATCATAAATACCTAAAATTAAAACATGAAAATAAAAAATAAACTATAATTACTAAGTATTTCTAACCTAAAACTACATGCCTACATAAATATTATTACTACCATTTGAACGAATTGACAACATCAATTATTTTCTTCCTTGACATTGATATTTTCATCTAAACAAGTTTTCACGGGTTTAACCCATTTTTTTTAATCGGTTACACCTATCTTTTACTGAGTTCATCCATTTTCAATTACATGTCGAATCCATTTTTTAACTCATTTTTACCAATTTTCCTCAATTTTGTAGAGTAAACCTATTTTATCGATTTAATCATTTCTACACTAAGTTTACAATTTTTTTTGTTATTTTAACATATTTTTTCATCGATTTCACCCGTTTTTACATTGAATTTATCATTTCTTTTTATATTATTTTAACCCGTTCTTTCACCGATGTCACACATTTTTTGTGGTTTATCCTATTTGTTAATCAATCCACACATTCTCTCCGGTTTAACCAAATTTTAGTCGATTTGGCTTATTCTTTTGCTAATTTAACCAATTTTCTCGACTATTTCACAATTTTTTTCAATTTAACTCATTTTTTTGTTCTTGTTCTTTTATCGATTTGATCCATTTTTTGTTGTCCCGTGTTCAGCCGATATCATTCATTTTTTACCGGTTTACCCGTGTTTTGTGGTTTACCCCGTTGTTTTATCGATTGTACCATTTTTTGTTGTTTTAACTCTTTTTTCTTCAATCTAACCCATTTTCAAATTTTACATGTTTTCACCAGTTTTAACCATTTATATATTTCGACCTTTTTTTTTACTTAAGTCAATTATAAGTTTTTCAGTTGACTAAATACTATTTTATTTTATTCATACAACACAAATGTGGCAGGTTTTTTTTTTTTTTTTTGAGGTTCTTTAATATTTATAGGTTCTGTAATAACTGATAATTTCTCAAAAAATTTCCAAAGAAATATCGATTGCACCAGCTTTTACAATGAGTTTATCATTTCTTTTTTGTTATTTAAATCGTTCTTTCACTGATTTCACCCATATTTTGTGATTTATCCCATTTATTAATCAATACATCAATTCTCTCCATTTTAACCGAATTTTAGTCAATTTTATCACATTTGTTAATCAAATCACCCATTCTCTCCGGTTTAATCCAATTTTAGTCTGATTTTACTAATTTTTTTACTGATTTAACCTATTTTTTTCATAAAATTTTACGTTTTTTTTTTTGCCAATTTACTCATTTTTTCAGTTTTTGTTCTTTTATCGATTTGATCCCTTTTTTTGTTATCTCAAGTTTAGCACCAATTTCAGTGTTTTAACCAATTTTTATGGATTTCACTAATTTTCATTAACGTCCTCTGCCCAGTTTTATATTTAGGGTTAAATTGTAATTTCCAAAACATCAAGGGTCAAATCTCAATTTCCAAAAGTTGGAGGGCCGAATTGTAATTTTCTAAAGTTGAAAATTTTTATTCTGTTTTTATGCATAAAATGGTTTTGTTTATCCGAATATAGATTACCTATAATTAGTAGAGACTAAAGTAAGAATCTAGAGAAATATTTTAAAGGCGTTTAAAATAATTGAAGTAAGATAGGAAACTAGTAAATGTGTTTGCTTGTTTCTTTGCTCAACGTGAATTGTTTACGTGGTTTTTGATCGAGCCGAGCCTTGACCTTAGATGTGATTGGTTTATTTTCTTTGGATTTTTGTTCGGCCTGCGAGCCTTTATTTGGGCCTTTTTGTGCCAATGTAATAGATTAGGGCTTTAAATTAAATAGTTTAGAAAGGAGGCCCATTACATGCAAGAAGGAAGCCCAGTGGAGAATGAAGGCCAAGTATGCTTGGTTATTAATGTAATAGCCTAGGCCCATTAAGAACCCATTAGATAGACCAATTGGGCCAGCATTATTGGCTCAATGATGGCCCAAACATAGGTGGCTCCCGATCGAAAACATATTGCGTTAGAAATGCATGCTAGGTTTATTTATTTATGTCTTATTTATTTATTGGTTCTATTATTTGGCTTGTATGGTGATGCGCGCTAGAATATTAGAACGTAAATAAGATAATTCATAATCGAAGTGGTGAGATCTCGAGAGAGTTTGCCTTAAACTTTCAAACCAGCAAATCCCCTCTTGAATTAAATATTAAGTCATATTGGGTTAAAATAAAATGAAGTATTTATATAATTCCAAGCCTTCCATCAATAGGGACTAGCGTATGTTGTCTACTTATCGATTAAGGTGATCCAGAGTCTGGCACCCGAGGCGAAGAAAGGGACAATACGTGAAATCTCTCGATTCTTTTTTATTAAATAAACTCGACAAGGGTGGGGACTGGTCGGGACATGTATAATAGACCGATAACCAGTTACGGGGATTTCATGACCGGGCCCGTTGCTCATCGAGATTGATTGGATTAGACTTCACGAGTAGTACCACTCATGATGTAGCAGTGCTAGATGGGTGCGAAAATCGAGGCAAAATAGCTTGAAGGTTGTGTGGTGACACAATTGGCAATAAGTATGCCTACCTGGGGAATTAGTTGTATGGCCACGAGTCGTGGGTGCAATTAATGTCCGCTGGGACGTCAAGACCTACTAGGAAATAAGATTTCCCGAACAATTGAAGGGGTAATTGTTTCGATAAAATAGTGGGAGAACTTTTACGATAGAAAGTCCAACCTTCGTAGATTATAAGTATTATTCATTAACTAGTCCTCTATATATTTGTCTTCTCTTTAAAATAGATATTAAGATATCTATAATAATCCATTATACTATTTATCCTCGACTTATAAAATAACTGGATCAAAATATCGACTGGCGTAGAAACTTGAGGATTGTCCTCAATTCCGAAAGTCGGAATCATGTTCTTAATGACGAGCCTATGCCTGATGCACTTCCGAGATGAGTCTAAAATGGGGAACGAATCACCCGTAGAGTATGGGAACATTAATGATCGTTTCCTCATATAAGAATGAGTCTCAAAAGTGGAACGAATCACCTATAGGGTATGGGAATATTAACGATCGTTTCCTCATATAAGCATCAAGATTGAACGAGCTTAAGAAGCGACATAGGAGTATGTCTGAAGCTTCTAAAACAAACATCCACCTCAAAAGCTTGTTTCGAGGAGCAGTTTCGAATCGTTTGATTCGAGACCACTAAGGAGTTGGTTTTAAAACTCGAGAATAAGTGAAGGAACTAATGTCAAGGATCACTGTCCTTGTTTTGTCAATCTAGTTGAAAACTGGATCGATTGAACGTAGGCCTGCAAGTGATCTTAGCATTGACCTCCATTTAAATTCTTCTCCCGCTAATTCAAAAGATTCGTGAAATATTCTGATCTTATTTGATAAGTTGATCACATTTCATGAATTAACCAAAGTATTGGTAAAAGGCAAATAGGATAAACCTCTGTCATGATCGTTCACACTTCATGGACTGCAAAGTCAAAGAAGAGTAATGTGAAGAAGAAGTTGTTCTCTTCTAAAATCGACCATAAAGGTAGTCGAAAGAACGCAAGTAGTCTAAAAGTCGAATTATCCCACTGAATCTTAGAAAGGAACTGATTAGTTTAATTGATTAGGAGGTCTAATTAACTAAGCAACGTTTCAATTAAAGGGTTAATTGAAAAAGGAGATGAATCAATTAATGAGTTAATTGAAATGAAGCAAATTAATTGAA
This sequence comes from Penstemon newberryi var. newberryi, assembly GCA_030819805.1. Classification (NCBI taxonomy): domain Eukaryota; kingdom Viridiplantae; phylum Streptophyta; class Magnoliopsida; order Lamiales; family Plantaginaceae; genus Penstemon; species Penstemon newberryi. The sequence continues at coordinate 10,085,269 of JAUALY010000007.1, read as the reverse complement.
TTAAAGCGTTAACTCAATTCTATTGAATTAATGTGCTAAGTTCAATTAATATCAAGATAATAATCCACACATATGGGACGCAAGGTTAGGTCACATTTCCATAGGAAGGATTCAAAAGCCGGTGTCATCGATGCTTCTTGAAATACAGAGCTTAGATGAACTATCAACTTGCGAATCCTGTCTGAGGGAAAAGATGACAAACCTACCATTTGTTCAGCATCCGGTGCGTACCAAAAAGAACTTTGAATTTGATCCAAACGAATAAATGTGGACCACTAAGTGTTAGTGTAAGATGAGATTACTCATACCTCGTACCGTTTTGCTAATGACTTAGGTCGTTAATGATATATGTATCTTGTGAAATACAAATCCGAAAAACCTTTGAAAAGTTCAAAGAATTTTCGAAACGAAGTAGAGAATCAACAAGGCATAGTATTATGGCCATTCGATCTTATCGAGGTGGCAAATACTTAAGCTTAGAATTCCTCGATTATCTTACTGAGAATGGGATTCTCATACAACTAACTTCTCCTAAGACGCCTCAACTACTTGAAGTATCTAAGAGAATGAATCGAACTTTGTTGTTCATGGTTCGATCCATAGTGAGTTTTGTTAAGCTTCCTTATGCATTCTAGGGGTTGACCCTCATGACTGCATCGAAGATACTAAGCATAGTACCTTCAAAGTCCGTGCCTGCAAAGCCTTACCAAGAAAGGTATGGTAAATCGCATCTGTACTCTTGCTTATGAGTATGGGGATCTCCTACCTAAGTCAGGAACAAGAAAGGAGATAAATTGGCTAGTAGATCCAATTTGCATAAGTTTGTGGGGTATACAAAGAAATCAATTGGATACCTGTTCTACAATCCTAAAAACGAACGGTGTTTGTTTCAAGGAATGTCCATTTCTTAGAGGATCATTTCCTCACGAATAGAAACAAGACTCTTGTAGAACTTGATGAGGTCCAAGAAGTGGAACCCATTTCCACAAACTGTGGGAGTTGAATCCAGAAACTGCTTAACCGTCTAAGTACACCAGTACTTCGTAGATTTGATCAAGTTTGTAAGGAGCTTGAAGGATATGGTTTTACCATATACGAAGAAGCTACATTGGATGTAGACGTGCATGCATGGCAAGAGGCTATGTAATCCGAATTGGATTCCATACATTCCAACAAGGTATGGACCTTGGTCTATCCACCTGAAGGAATTGTCCCTGTAGGTTGTAAATGGATCTTCAAGCTAGGAATGAATGGAGAGATGTTGACCTCTAAGACACGACTAATGGTAAAAGGCTATTCACAAAGTTCTGGAACAAACTTTGATGGAACCTTTTCTCCAGTAGTAAAGTCTGAATTCATTAGGACTCACATTTGTTTTGATGAGACAGTCAAGGTATTTGACTTCATGAAAAACGAATATGAACCTTGAGTGTACAAGAGGATTAGTGGGAGCTCTGTGGAGCTCATATTTAATATGTCGATCACATTCTGCTTATCAGGGATGATATCGGAATGTTAGCGCAGACGAAAGCATGGTTATCCATGCAATTCTCCATGAAAGATTTGGGAGATGCATCTTACGTATTGAGATACGTATCTATAGAGATAGATCGAATAAGATGTTGGGAATCTCTCAATCTAAGTACATAGAAACAATACTAAAATATCCAGTATGGAAGAATCCAAGAGAGGATTGCTTCCAATGAGACACTGTAACTCTTTTTTTTCCAAATCGATGTGCCCTACATCGAATGAGGATAAAAGGAGAATGTCTCAAATACCTTATGTTTCGACAAAAGGTAGCATGTGGTATGCTATACTATGTACTAGACCAGACGTAGAACCTGCTCAAGTGTCACGAGCAGTTACTAGTCAAACTCCGGTGAAGAGTACTTGACCACCGTAACAGATATCCTTAAGCTTTTGAGAAAGACTAAGGATTTGTTCTTGGTCTACGGTGGTAGTGAAGAATTAAAACTCGAAGGATTCAATGATTCGAATTTTCCGTCTGATGTGGATGAATATATATATCCAATTTTGGATACATATTTTGCCTCGATGGGGTAGCGGTAAATTGGAAAGGTTCCAAACAAAGCACCGTTGCCGACTCAACCACTGAAGCATAATATATCGTAGCAACGGATGCAACAAAAGAAAGTGTTTGGATGAAAAACTTCATCCAATGGTTGGATGTAGTGCCTAGCATTGCGAAGCTCGTGGTTATCTTTTGTGATAACAATGGAGCTATTGCTAAAGCAAAGGAATCGAGATCTCACCAGAAATCTAAACACAATGAGAGAAAAGGTACCATTTGATTGGAGAAATCATTGGTAGAGTTAACGCACATAATGGATGCGTCGACTCAGAAGAAAACTTAGCGGATCCACTAGTAAAGCCTTTGTCACGAAAAGAGTTCGAAGAACATCTTTGGAAGATGGGTCTTAGAAGCGTTCGTGATTGGCTTTAGGGCAAGTGGGAGATTGATAGGATAATGCCCTGCAAGCCAATATATTTAGCTTGTATTAGGACTATCGTAAGCTTTCTCTAGTATAAATGAATTAATACGCTCGTTTGTTTATAGTATGTAAATCAAACAATGGCCAACTTCATCTCTCGCGAATCACTTAAGCGATTGGATGAAATCCTTGGATCACAATAGACTATGGGACGATTCACTTCAGTATGAGTGCAATCATGAAACAGTCTTTAAGGTCGTGATCTTAAAACATGTTCCAAGTCATAGATTCCGAACGAGACGGGGTATCGAAGGAATCGCCAAGACTTGTATGAATATGCATGATTCACATGGAGTGAATTTGTAGCGTTCCATGAGCAAGGCATTTGATGCTAGTGCATATGAGTAGGTGGTTCGGTAGGGGATCGAACGCATCGAACGACCCGAACAGAGAAACCCATTGTGGAAGCGCATGACGCATATCGGTGATGGGATGTTCCTCAAGGCTTATAATAGTGTACGATTTAGTCCTTAGACTTGAGGTGCTAGGGCGAATTCGGTGCATGGGTGTACGTACTTTGATCTATGTGCCGGTCACGTAGCCTGACCATAATGTGCCTAAGTTGGGTGCGTATAGTCGTGTACGCGAATGGTTAGCACTAATATGGGATCTACCGACTCAACGTAGTGTGTTGAGAGAATTTCCTATACGTTCTTAGATAATAGATTCCGAGAAACCTATGATCATAGTTGGTGACGGATTTGGAAAGGGGTTTTCAAATTTAGCAGTCACACTAGAATCATTATCCAGAATTAGAAAGTATAGTTATCGAGATAATTAGAGGTGCCGATCAATTCACTCACCTAGGTCTCGATCGGGAAATTAAGTCGATAGAAGGACCGTATGTACATGGTACTTATAAGAGGTGAGGTTCACTGAGATCAATTCACCTGAAGTTGGGCCTCATGGGCTTGTGGCTAGACATCGACCATGATGTGCGGTTACTCATGAATTAATAAGGAGATTAATTCTTGAGTGGTTAATTGAAGGGGTTCAATTACTCGGAGCAATTAATAAGCTCGTAAATTAAATCACGAAAGTTGTGGGCCCGCGGCCAATTGATGGTGAACCTAGAGGGTCACACACAATACAATTGGACTGCAACAAATCATATAAGGAAAGTTTGATTTAAAGAGTTAAATCAAAATTGGAGAATTAAAGTGTTAATTCTTAAAGGACAAAAATATTAATTAGAAATAGTCTAATTAATTAATGGAGAAGGATTAATTAATTAATTGGATTAATTAATTAAATGGACTGAATTAATTAAAAGGGTTTAATTAATTAAAAGGTGGTCTAGGTCCATTAGGAAACAAAAGGCCATAAGTAAATGGGCTTTAAGTTTCCTAGTAGGATTAAAACACATCTAGGTCGAGACTCCTTATCTATATAAGGAGCTCAAGACCTCAAGACCTTAAAAAAGAGACACAAATTCCGTGCCCCCCTTCTCTCCCCAGATCAGAAATCGCCTCCCCCTCTCCTACAGAGATGGGTTCGGCCGAACCCTGTAGAATTCTACAGGGTTCATGCGATCTCTTTCTTCTTTCTTCCTTGCTTGATAACTTTTGGATCTTAGTTCTGAGCCTATGGATCCAAAGGAGTTACTTCAATCCAATTGGTGTGGATACCGCTAGAGGCACAACATATGGGGTGCTTCTCCGAACCAAAAGTCCTGCAGATCTGAAAGAAGACCGGAGAAAAACCACCACCGTTCCTGTGGTAAGGTAAATCGCTAAACACCCTATGCATGTTTTGATTTGTGAAAAATCCTTTTCGTATGACTAGATGGATAAAGATCTAGTTTGGGTTATTTTAAAAAATTTTAAATTCCGCTGCTTTTAACATTCTGACGTTACCAATAACCCAACAATTTTACACCAAGCCCCCAACACTTGCATATGTGTGACCGGTTGTTTTATCAATTGCACCACTTTTATTTGCAATAACTCATTTTTCTTCAATCTAAATAATTTTTCATTGATATTATCAAAAAATTTATCATATATTTTTTAATCGAAGTTTAACTGTTTTCACCGGTTTCAGCCATTCCTATGTTTAGACTTTTTTTTTGTTTAAGCCAATTATAAGTTTTCCAGTTAACTTAATAGTACTTTTTTTTTATTCATATAGCATGAGTGTGGTAATTTAATTTTCTTTTTGAAGTTCTTTAATAAGTAATAATCTCTTAAGATTTTCCAAAGAGATATCGATTTCACCCACTTTTACACTAAGTTTACCATTTCTTTTTTTGTGGTTTAATTGATTCATGCATTCTCCCTAGTTTGACCTAATTTTAGTCGATTTTATCTAATTTATTAATCAATTCACCCAATATTTCTGGGTTAACCCAATTTTAATCGATTTTACTTATGTTTTTGCTGATTTAACCTATTTTTTAAAAAGACCAATAAACAAAGATGGAGAAAATTAATCTCAAAAAATTCAAACCTGATTTTGTATTCAGTAATTGATGCCTCACCTTATTGTTTTCTTGATTTTGTTAAGGTTATTCAAAAGAAATTGCATTTAATTCTATTTATACTTCTCTTAACAAATTTATTGCCTCAATCCTTTCAACGTCTTTTTTTCTAATTAGATTACACTTATAAAGTTATAATTCAATGTCTTCTTTGGCATGAGTTTATGTCTTGTGTTTATATATGTGTTATTGAAAGTGTTTATATTGAAGTTGGTCTTGTTAGATTTATTAGAAATAAGAATATTTTTATTTTATTTTTGTTGTTTTGTTACTATCTATTTTTTGAGATTTCATTTTCATGTAGAAGTATAATTATTTAATTATTTTATTGTATTTATTATTATTTTGATACAACAATGTTTATATCAACGTAGACTTCTTTTTTATGTAGAATATCATTATTCAATTATTTTATCTATCATTTAAGTAGGGTTAAATTAGTTTTCACAAAAAATGGAAGAAATTTTCTTCGCCGAACTCGTACGTTTTATATGTACTAGAAAAGTGCACGTGCGTTGCACGTGATTAACTAATTTCCTAAGTTAGTTGAATAAATAATAATTTTTTATCATACTATGGTTTTAGTGACACAACACATTATTTTTTTTGACTAAATCACTTTAATTATTATTATGTCGTTACAAATAATATAAAATTGTTATCATAAATACCTAAAATTAAAACATGAAAATAAAAAATAAACTATAATTACTAAGTATTTCTAACCTAAAACTACATGTCTACATAAATTATTACTACCATTTGAACGAATTGACAACATCAATTATTTTCTTCCTTGACATTGATATTTTCATCTAAGCAAGTTTTCACAGGTTTAACCCATTTTTTTTAATCGGTTTCACCAATTTTGCCGGTTACACCTATCTTTTACTGAGTTCATCCATTTTCAATTACATGTCGAATCCATTTTTTAACTCATTTTTACCAATTTTCCTCAATTTTGTAGAGTAAACTTATTTTATCGATTTAATCATTTCTACACTAAGTTTACAATTTTTTTTGTTATTTTAACATATTTTTTCATCGATTTCACCCGTTTTTACATTGAATTTATCATTTCTTTTTATATTATTTTAACCCGTTCTTTCACCGATGTCACACATTTTTTGTGGTTTATCCTATTTGTTAATCAATCCACACATTCTCTCCGGTTTAACCAAATTTTAGTCGATTTGGCTTATTCTTTTGCTAATTTAACCAATTTTCTCGACTATTTCACAATTTTTTTCAATTTAACTCATTTTTTTGTTCTTGTTCTTTATCGATTTGATCCATTTTTTGTTGTCCCGTGTTCAGCCGATATCATTCATTTTTTACCGGTTTACCCGTGTTTTGTGGTTTACCCCGTTGTTTTATCGATTGTACCATTTTTTGTTGTTTTAACTCTTTTTTCTTCAATCTAACCCATTTTCAAATTTTACATGTTTCCACCAGTTTTAACCATTTATATATTTTGACCTTTTTTTTTACTTAAGTCAATTATAAGATTTTCAGTTAACTAAATACTACTTTATTTAATTCATACAACACAAATGTGGCAGGTTTTTTTTTTTTTTTTTTTTTTTTTTTTTGAGGTTCTTTAATATTTATAGGTTCTGTATTAACTGATAATTTCTCAAAAAATTTCCAAAGAAATATCGATTGCACCAGCTTTTACAATGAGTTTATCATTTCTTTTTTGTTATTTAAATCGTTCTTTCACTGATTTCACCTATTTTTTGTGATTTATCCCATTTATTAATCAATACATCAATTCTCTCCATTTTAACCGAATTTTAGTCAATTTATCACATTTGTTAATCAAATCACCCATTCTCTCCGGTTTAATCCAATTTTAGTCTGATTTTACTAATTTTTTTACTGATTTAACCTATTTTTTTCATAAAATTTTACGTTTTTTTTTTTTAGCCAATTTACTCATTTTTTCAGTTTTTGTTCTTTTATCGATTTGATCCCTTTTTTTGTTATCCCAAGTTTAGCACCAATTTCAGTGTTTTAACCAATTTTTATGGATTTCACTAATTTTCATTAACGATTTCACCCGTTTTTCATGAAAAGAACTCCATGAAAATTCGAGTATCACCGATTTCATTCTTCTTTCACGAATTTCACCCGAATTTTCATTGTTTTCACATGTATTTACCTATTTCACGATTTTTTTTTACTGGTTTGACATGTTTTTCCACCAACTTTACCAGTATTTATATTCGAGGTTATGCATGTCATGATATTCTTGGATATTGTTTATATTTTGACCTAGCAAAGTGTTATTTGATAGATAAAATGCAATTCTACTTTAACTACTATTTTTTTGTGTAACAGAATGATGTTTAAGATAATTTGATTTTAATCTTTTAGTTTTAGAGGACTTTTATGACTTATATTGTACTAAATCTTCCAATAATACAAACAATATTTTTTACTTAAAAGTATGTTGTTGATAATTATAATTATAATAATTTTACATATATATTTTAGGAGCTATTAAAAATATAAGTATTTTTTTATTCTTTATGGTTCATTTTTATGTGTTAAGAGAGAAGAAGAATGAAATTTTAAAAGTTGATGTAAAAGATAATTTCTAAATTTTAGGAGTTTATGTAGGAAATAAATATAATAAGACTCCATGTTTAATTATACCTCTTCATTTAGTTTTCTTATTTATCTAATTGGTCTTGTTAAAGTGATTAGAAAATAAATCTCATTTTTTATATTGAAGTGTTCATATTGGAGTAGACTTATTTTTCCTATTTTCTTATTTTAATTAATTTAATTATCTTTTAAGTAAGGGTATATTATTCTTCACAAAAAAGGGAAGAAATTTCCTAGGCTAACTCGTACTTTTATATGTATATAGATAGATAGATTAACAAAAGATTTTTTATTTGTAAATTTTCTTTTATATTAATATTTTATTAGCTTATTCCATCCATTTTATGTATTCTCAATATATAGGTGATTATTGTAAAACAAGAGGTAAGATTTATATAAATGGAAGCGTCCACTTTGTACAACCATTCTTCTCATAGTTCACTTAAATATAAAAATTTATAATTTAATATTTTATTAGTTCATTTAAAATATTTTCTTAAGTCAATAAAAAGGTTATATTTTCACACCCCTGGTCAGTTGGAGACCGGCTATGTGAAGCCCCTAGGCCATCTCCACCCACCCCCAGATGGGTTGGAGATGGCCTCAAGTATATCATAATTATCAAAAAACAAAAGTTTGTTAGTTTGAAAATTACAAGAACATTCCATTTAGCTTATTTACAACATCCCTTGTGTCGTCATTGTAAGGGGTGTTTGGTATCTTATCTTATCTTATCTTATATGTATATATATATAGGAGAATGGTCTTTTGACTCCAATTGTAAAATTTTGACTCAATTCTCAATTCTTAGAATTTAGAATTATTTTTATTTCAAATAATTAGATTTGTTAATTTACAATCTTCATAAATGGCATGTTTAATGCCACTAAAAATGGAAAACAAAGCAATCTTCCTCCAACTAACTATGCTCACTCTTTATCACCATATATTCTCTTCAATTCAATAAAAAGAAAATGAAGTTTTCTTCTTTTGCTATTCACTAAAATTTAAATATTTTACTGATTTTTACTCTATTATATTTGATATCTATATAAATAAATATAGAAAATGAAGCAATTTGACTGAATTTTTTTTCTTCTAAAAATTTGATTTTTTTTTTTGCGTATTAAGAAAGTTAGCAAATAATGCATATAAATATAGAAAATAAATTATTTTTGCATATCTAATTAGCTTAGACTAAGCTTTTACCAAAAATAGACATGCATATTTATGAAAATGATCTTCAAGGCTGGGACCGTAATTAGATTCCTAATTATGTCTTAAGAATATCAAAAATTCCGTTTTACAAATGTTATATATGGAACCAATTGTAAATTTGATCCTTTGAATTTCCCTAATAAATATCAAATTGAAAATTCCAAGAATCAAGCCAAAAAACCATAATTTTCCAAATATAATGAATACGGTAATTAATTGCATTCAAATTTGTTCTCAATATATAAGAAGACATGAAGTCAAGATTTTCTTCATTGCGTGTTTTCTTCTCTACTTTGTTTCCATACCATGTTTTTTTTTTCTAAAATTCAAGTGCTCTTATATATACATCACATACATTCTTTATAGATTTTAATTAGTTTATTATACTGACGAGCGTTTTTCTTTTTTGATTTCAGGAACTCCGAATCCCTTAGATGAAATCATATGAATAACTTGAAAGGAGAGCATATAAAGTGTTATCATAGCCAAAAAAAGTTTAAAACTCGCAGTGACCAAAATCATACAATCGAGTTTTGAACAATTGTGGAGGTTATAAACTCAATTTTATTTATTATGATTTCATTTGTTTATTATAAAAATTATTGATAGATTGTTTATTAAAAAAAATACACCGCATTTGGATATTTCATTTCTACATATAAAATTCTATTTTTACTATTTTTGCGGTGAAATTTTTTACTAGGCAAAATTAAAGAATTTTTTAAGTTTAGAAAGACTTTTAATTATATCGAAAATGTATAACTTAGAATATTAACGATCAAATTTTAACTATTTGATTGATTAGTACAATATTTTTGTAATTATATATGCATTTATAACTTGGTGAGCGTTTTATTTACCTATAAAATTTTAATTTTACTATTTCTGAGATGGAATTTTTTAGAAGAGTGTAGAATTGAAAGGGCCAAAGTATAAGGGGTAGGCAAAATTAAAGAATTTTTTAAGTTTAGAAGGAATTCTTATTATATCGAAAATGTATAACTTAGAATATTAACGATCAAATTTAAAATATTTAATTGATTAGAACAATATTTTTGTAATTATATATGTATTTATAACTTGGTGAGAGTTTTATATGCTTTTGAATTTCTTGAACGTTTAATATTTATAAAGTTCAGGAAGTTATAGTTCGGTAAGTAAACAACTGTTTGCATTTTCATATTTTAACATTTCATCGAATATAATCATTTTTTCAGTTATGTAGATAATTCATCATTGATGGTTGATTAGCAATTTAATGCACTTTTTTCAATCTTTACTCTACAGTAAAAGCCCTATCATGGAATATATATATATATATATATGTTCAGAAGAGTAATATAGTAAAACAAAAGTAGAAAGTCTAAGTACTGCATTTTAAGGAATCGAGATTTGAGGTGTAATGTTAAAATTAAGAATGTCAAATTGAAATGATTATAAAATGATGCGAAATTGTTTGTGACTATTCAACTATATTATATTTAGAGAAACCTAAACTTAACTTCTTCTAATTTTCTCATTTATATTTATTTTTATTTTTAAGATTGTAATGGTATTTGTAGTGAATCCAATACATTTTGGGTAGTTTGAGTAATTATTTCTCAAAGTTGTAGCGTGATCGGGTAATTACACTAACTTTGAGGTGTAGTGATAAAAACGAATTTAATATAATATTAGGGGTAATTCTTGAACGAAAATTTCTTTTCTTATGACATCAACACGTGCCTTCAGAAAATAATGTAATGAATCAAATACCTACATAATAGTGTGAGTTATTTTCAAAACTTAAATGGTGGTCATTGTATTTAAACTAACTATCAGAGATACTTTAAGCAATTATCTCTTGATATTGTTGAGTTAACTTATGCATCGTCAATCATCTATAGTCCATATCTCATAAAGAAAAAAATATATGAAACATTCATTTTAATTAAATTTTACCTTTAGAAATACTTCTAGCACGATAAAAAAGTTTCAAATTGTAATTTTCACATGCATGAAAATTGCAGTGATAACAACACATTTTAATTTATTTTGATGTAAATTGAAATAAATTATTTAGGTTTGTGCATAGCACGGGAATAGGCTAGTATATTTATATATAGGAGAATAGTGTTTGACTTCAATTAGACTAAATTCTTTTTTCTTAGAGTTTTGAATTATTTTTATTTTCATAATATTTATGATTGGTTAAACCTAATCTAGACCAACCCACGTAAATTAAGGAATCAAATAAATTGTCCCAAATCATAGACTTAAATAGGAAGATCAAATTTTGAAATCGGAGTAATTACAGGCTTAATATTAGGAAAATCAAAATTTGAATTGGAATACAACATCATTCAACCTTGCCTATTAATTTTATAGAAACTATTGTACCAAAATTGTTGATGATTCAATCATGTGTAATAAAAGTTATATAACATATTTTTAAGTGCGAAATCCAGATAAAATATAGCTACTATGCAAAGTTCTTATTTTATCCTCCAAATAAATATCCATCTCGAATTCACTAAGAATAAAGAGACGATGCAACTTTCTTATTTTATCATCAAAGACGAAGCGTGGGACCACAAAACATAAAATATTAATAGACAATCACAAATTTAATTTTATAAACTATGGTACCGAAATTGTTGATGATTCAATCATGTCTACTAAAAGTTACATAACATATTTTAAGTGCGAATTCCTAATAAAATAGAAATCCAGAATATAAATTAGCATCATATAATTCAGATTTTGAAATCTATTTCTTTTTGTTTTATTGCAGAGTATTTTACGCAATCTAATTAGATGATTCAATATACATATAAGAATAAACAAAAATCGATGGTAAGAAGTTCTCCCCTTTTTCTCAAAATCATAATGTTGTTAATATGACTTTTTGGCTCTTAATCATAATTTATAGTACACAGAAAAGGGTGCTCGAACGAGAAAAAAAATATAATTTCATTTTCTTTCAATTAAGCAGAGTTTGATCCACTTTTTCCTAATTCTTTGATGGATATAAATTATAAATTTGATTTTCCATATAAAACACATGTAAATAGTTTTCTTAATTTTTCACTTATATTAAAGAACCGAGATTAACAATACTAAAATTTTAAAAATTGAGGTTGTATATTTAAAAATCTTACCAAAAAGTTCTTTTATAAAATCATAATTATGATGTAATTTTGTGCATAGCACGGGAATAAGATAGTTTATTTTATAGAAGCTATCATTTTTTCCTCTCTCAATTTTCTTCTCAACTAATAATCTCTCATTTTCCGTCACCAAGCAATAACCATGGCTACCTTTTCTTTTTTCTCATCAAGTGGCTTTTTGTTATCAGTGAGAAGTGCCTTAGATAATTACTTTAAAAGTTGTTTAATTTATCTTAATTGTTAAATATATTTCTAATAATTACTATTTTCATATTTTTGTGACCATAGAATATGTGTAGTCTTCATCAAACTTACGAGGAAGACGTGCATTTTGAAGTTGTTCCGTACGTATTTCCTTTCATTCTAATAAATGTTTAACAATTTTTTTAAGTTATTTTTTTCTCATCACATTTTCAGTTTTTCTTTCTCTTGATTGATTAATATTAACTATTACAATTTTTTTTTATTCTTTTGTATATATTTTTTGAATTTATATTCATCTGATTTCTTATTCTTGGTTTTATATTTTTTTATGCATTTTCATTGGGCTAGATAGAGATTTATCTCCTTTTTGTATATTTATTTTCATCCATTAAATTATGATGCTCTTATTTTGAACAACTTATTTGAATTTGTACTTATCTTTAATTTTCTCTTGCACTATATATCTTTAAATTCATTGATTAGACTTAAAATTTTTAAAATTTTGAGTTTTCCATATCACCTTATAACATACAAACTATTTCTGAAATTAATAATTGTTTTTTATGTTTTGTATTTCTAAGTTAATTATTGCATATTCTTATTTTTTTACATTCTAATACAGTGATACTTCTATCTGTTTTTTAAGTTGATGGTTTTGTAATTCATGTTCTTTTGATTCATATTATTTTCGAATTTGATTTTTATTATAAATATAGTTCACCACATGCTTTTTATTTGTTTATTTCGGTAACTCTTTATGTACGTATTGTCAAGGTTAAACATATATATATATTTTAGTTTCCATGTATTGCATATTTATATTTAGTTTCTTTTACTTTTTTTTTTCAATTTATAGATTTAATTATAACTTTCTTTGTTCGATTTGTTGCATCAAGGAGTTGTGTTTGTTAATTTTTTTCATTTAAATTTAATATTTAAGATTTTATTTAATAGAATGATTCCTATTTTTGGTTTTTTTTTTTCCAGTGAAATTCTTGAACCAAAATTTGTCAATGATCTCATAGTGAAATGCAAAAATACCCCATGCAAGTCGTAATGACAATTATACTCCCACCAAAGGATGCGAGAGCACCCCACTTAATCTAAACTATTTTCAAAAATACCCATGATAACTTTAAAAATTGACAATAACCCATTTTTCACTTAAAAATTTGGCAAAAACCTCACTGTGAAGTATGAAGGAATTTCAAATGGATTTTTTGCTAATAAGAAAAGAACACAATGGGGCTCGCTAATAAAAATAACATAGAAAAGTTTTTAATAGTTAGTCAAAGCATATATTTTTTTTTAGGGAACGTCAAAGCATATATGATTTTATGTAAAAATTGTGCTACTACGCAGAGTTCTTATTTTATCCTCCAAATAAATATCCATCTCGAATTCACTAAGAATAAAGAGACGATGCAACTTTCTTATTTTATCATCAAAGACGAAGCGTGGGACCACAAAACATAAAATGTTAATAGACAATCATAAATTTAAATTTATAAACTATGGTACCAAAATTGTTGATGATTCAATCATGTGTAATAAAAGTTATATAACATATTTTTAAGTGCGAATTCCAGATAAAATATAGCTACTATGCAAAGTTCTTATTTTATCCTCCAAATAAATATCCATCTCGAATTCACTAAGAATAAAGAGACGATGCAACTTTCTTATTTTATCATCAAAGACGAAGCGTGGGACCACAAAACATAAAATATTAATAGACAATCACAAATTTAATTTTATAAACTATGGTACCGAAATTGTTGATGATTCAATCATGTCTACTAAAAGTTACATAACATATTTTAAGTGCGAATTCCTGATAAAATAGAAATCCCGAATATAAGTTAGCATTATATAATTCAGATTTTGAAATCTATTTTTTTTGTTTTATTGCAGAGTCTTTTACGCAATCTAATTAGATGTTTCAATATACATATAAGAATAAACCAAAATCGATGGTAAGAAGTTCTCCCCTTTTCTCAAAATCACAACGTTGTTAATATGATTTTTTGGCTCTTAATCATAATTTATAGTACACAGAAAAGGGTGCTCGAACGAGAAAAAAATATAATTTCATTTTCTTTCAATTAAGCAGAGTTTGGTCCACTTTTTCCTAATTCTTTGATGGATATAAATTATAAATTTGATTTTCCATATAAAACACATGTAAATAGTTTTCTTAATTTTTCACTTATACTAAAGAACCGAGATTAACAATACTAAAATTTTAAAAATTGAGGTTGTATATTTAAAAATCTTACCAAAAAGGTCTTTTATAAAATCATAATTATGATGTAATTTTATGCATAGTACGGGAATAAGCTAGTATAAACTAAATTAGAAGATATTTTTGTATTTTCCGAAATATAAGGGGTAGCAAGCATAAATTATCCTACTATAATTTTAGTAGAACATAAGAGTTATTGTCAATTTTCAAATTAAGTTAAGCGGTGTATTATTGCTAATATTATTTTTAAGTGAAGAAGGATGTATTTTACGTTGAAAGTATTACATTGAGTGAAAAACACTGCGGCTTGGAAAGAGACAAATAATAATTATTATAGAAAAACACATTGGTACTTTTCTTGCTAATTACCGAGAGCTCTTTTGTCAATTAAGCAAAACCACTGGAAGTGTTTTGCATTCCCCCGCACTCGACTAATTAATTAGGGCCTCTAATTATTGAATATTGATTCCATTCAATAGTGTTCACATCGCAAACAAAAAGAGAAATACTACTAGCTACAGATAAAGATCTGAACTAAAATGGCGGACGCAGAAGTGGAATTCCTTCTGGTCAGGCTAAAGGAGCTGATAGAGGAATCCCATCCGACAAGCGACGTGAAGTACAGGGTGGAGTGGCTGGAGCCTATCCTCCAGCTTTTCAAAATATTCCTCTACAAGACGAGAAAAACAAGGAGAAAGGACGACGGAATTGCAGAATTTGCCAGACGAGTACAAGACGCTGTGTATCAGGCGGAGGATTTCATCGACACCTTCGTTTTGGTGGTCGTTGCCACCAGGCGCCCACCCACACTAGGACAGGTGGGGTCTATAGTCCGCACTCAAAAAAATTAGCCTATGTTAAGTAATTTTGATTTCCTAAATCGAAAAATCCCTTGGGCATTGGTGTCTTGGTTGAGCTGATGCTAAAGTATTTTGATTATCAGAGTTCGAATCTCAGTATAAAGTATTTTTTGTCAGAAAATAAAAAATCATCGCAGCAATTGTGAACGTAATTGATGTTATTTGAAATTGTAATTAAAATAAGTAGATGTTTTGAGTTATTTTGGGGTCATAACGGGGTATTTAATGTAATGATAATAACTTGTGTGTTTATTTATGTCAAACTTCACTTTTTTTTTTAATGTTCCCATATATTTTCTTGTAAAAGAAATACAATTTGAAGTTCGATTATTTGATTTGAATTATTTTTGTGTATTTCGATTATTAAATTTATAGTAGAATTTTAGCCCCACTGAATTTAATTCCTAGATCCGCCTTGCAGCTCAAACACCTCAAGAGCATCGCTAAACAAGTTCAGTCTGTGGGCTACGAGGTTGAAGCTATATTATTAGGCGACATGAGATTGATGGATTTCAACACCCTCGGTGTTGATGACGGATCGGGCCATGAAGAGAAAGAGGTATTTATTTAATTTGTCGCATTTTACATATAAAAAATACTACTGCTCTAATATTTAAATTGATAGATGCCATCATTTTATAATTAATGAGTTCATCTCAATTTTATCCTCATGTGATACGTTTAATTTACTCCGGTGCAATTATAAAAAATAAAAAAAATTACATCATTGAACCGAGGAGTGTAACTCACTGGCCGAAACTGAGAGTAGGCAAAAAAACGTTAATTGTAACCTACGAGGGTAAAATGCGACATTTATCATAAATTAAGGGGTAAAGTACAACAATTAATTATCATAACACAAACGAGTAAAGTGTCACATATAAGAGGAAAAATTTAATCACTTCGTATTTTTAGTAAGTTTAAAAATGTAAGGGAGGCAATATTGAAATTTTTATAAAATTATAGGGGGTAAATTATTTTGTTTCAAATTACTGGAAAGTAAAATGAATTGAAAAAGGGGAGTAAGTTTTCATTAATTCTATAATTAATTGGTTTCCGACTAGTAAGGCTATCTCCAGTGACTCCAGACTTTCCTTCCCCTCAGACTCCCCTTGCCCTTCAGACTCCTCTCTTTATAGTCATCTTCAGTGTCAATCTTTCAATTCTATTTAATTCCAATTCTCATACTTCCCCACTCTCACTTAATAAAATGTTAATAATAATAACAAATATATAATAATAATAATAACAAATATACGATCAGTAGATGTCAATCACCAACTTCAAGCCGACTTAGTCGAACATGCGTGGTTAACACACGGTCCAAATGGTGGTCATGTATAATTGTTTCAATATATATTTGATAGGGTTATGTCGTTTCTAATTTTGTTTATCTTAATTAAATTATGTAACATATAATTATTTTTAATCCACTAGTCGTATTTAATTCCATAAATAATTTTTTTTACAATGTGATTAAATTTCAAATAATAAATTAAATTAACGTTAAGTTTATTACATAAAAAAGTTATAATATTACAAGTAATAAAATTAAATTAATGTTAACTTTATTACCATTTATTCCACAAAATTCTAATTCTCATATATTTCCACTCTCACTTAATAAAATTAATGATAATAGAGATAAATAATAATAACAATTAATAAACATTGTACATAAAATTAATGATAATAGACCTCTTTTTCTTTTTAAAATTTTTCTAACTTTTCTTATCAGCAGAGTAAGCTGATCGAACTGGTGAGACTACTTAGCTGATTGCGCACTCAGCTTAAACAACGAAGTTGACCACTATTTTGATTTTACTTATATGTTTCAATTCAGATCAGAGTTTGAAACTTGAATGCAGCGAATTTATCAAGTGTTTTTCAAAGAAATTATTTTCTTACTTAAAAGATTTTTGTCCCCAGTTTTAAACTCCTTTTAAAAATCTTTTAGTTTGCTCAAAGTGTTTGTTTGCTTTTGGAAATATGCAAGTAATCAAACATAGAGAATTTTTATAGTGGTTATATAGACAAGGATGTCTTTTAGTCCACTCTTCCAAATCACGAAGATTTTGGGTTATACTATGAACACAAAGTAAATAGTACACTCTATTTGCGCTTTTACAACAAATGATAAAGCCACAAGTTCATTATAGGAGATGAAAAAGAAAACCTATATTATAAAGTTATATCACTCAAAAAGATGGATATACACTTCACACAACACTCACAGTTTACAGAAATCACTCAGATTTTGTTTTCAGCTTTGTTTCTTCAACTAAGCTTTGTCAACAGATGACTCGGCTGATGGTGATCTGTACTTGAGTTTTTGAGACTTAGAAAATTTGCTCGCTTGAATTCTCTCTCAGTTGTTGTGGTTGTCTCTAATTCTTGAATGCATATCTATTTATACTCGCGAATTTGAATTTATGTCCATTGAAGTAAGACAGATCTTCAAATCTTCTTCGAGCAGTGGTCCTTGTTTCAGAACGGCTTCTGCAACTGTTCACTGTACAGTTCTGCTGTACTTTCTGTCACGTCGCATTAAATGCACCTTGTTGATCCGAGGTTTCTCTTCAATCATTTGTTTTTAATAACCTCTTCTTACAGCATTTGTTACACCAATTGCATTTATTACCGTTGTAATAACTTCCTGATCACTTCCACTCTGCTGATGAACACTCTGCCGATTCAAGTCGAACTCATCTGATTTGACTCTGTTGAAATCCACCAGTCTGATTCCGAACTCAGCATCAGATCAGTAGTCTTCTGGACCAAGATTCAACCCTTCTGATTTTACTTGTCTTCTAAGATTGAATGTCCAGAGGCTTGTTAAGCTTCCATTACTTAGCTGATGACTTTTGGAAATCATCAAAACCTCCCTTCACTTCTTTATCTTCATCCAACAATTTCCCCCTTTTTGATGATGACAAAAATTCAGCTAAATACCTGTAACTAAACTAAAGTTCAGTCTTCACACAAAATGTCTGAGATAGAAATTAAGTTGGAATTTGTAATCTTTTATTGATTTAGAAAATATTACATTTACATTAGATTACAAGAAGATTGAAAAAAAATTACAATAGTTTATAAAGTGATAAAGAGAAGTAAATTAGTCTTCTTCTTCTTCTTCTTCTTCTTCTTCATCTTCACTTTCTTCATTAAAGAAATTTAGAACTGACTTGGCTTTTTCTAAAAGTTCTTCCTTTTCAGCAGCATCAAGTCTGGCCTTAATTTCCTCTATTCTCTTAACTTTTCTGTATGGTCTAGCTATTCTTCAGCAGAATCCTTAGAAGCAGCAATCCTTTGTCTTCCTTTACTGCATCCTTGGGTTCTTCCTTTTCGCTTTATCATTAACATCATCAGTAGCATCAGTAGTCTGTTCAGCTTCATCAGCAGGCTTATTTGTTGCCTCTTCAGAACTTTGAACTACTTCAGTAGCTTCCTTGTTAGCAGATTCCTCTTCCCCCTTTTTGTCATCATCAGCAGGGTCGAGTTCCTCAGCTTGAACAGGAGTAATATTGACTGCATTACATAGCAATCTGATGTTGTGATCCATTGCAGATAGTTGTAGTGCTTGTTGTTTCTGATTAACCATCAGTACCGCAGCTTGATCATTCAGATAGTCCAGGTTGTGATGAAGAGTTGTAACCTCTACAATTATCTGATTGGTACTTTCACAGAATCCTTGAATTAGACTTGTTGTCTTTGCTTCTCCAGAATATGTGGCATCTATGAATGCTTGGTTAACCTTCATCCAATCAGCCTCATTCTTCTGAATGGTTTCACTGATTTGTTGAATATCAGCCTTCATACCACTAACTTGATTTGTTAGTGTAAATAAGCCTTCTTTCAACAGCACAAAGTTGTCAGTAGGCTGAGGAATGTTCTGAGTTGTGCTCTGAACAAGTCTGAAAGCAGCTTCTTCAAATTTGTGCAGCAGCTCCTTGTTCTTTTCCTCCATCTCTTTTCATTGCATTTTCAATCAATGCCTTCATGGACTCCATGATTATTGATTGAACATTGTCAATTAAGTTGGTAGGAATGGCACTTTATTCTTTTGTAGAAGTAGCTTCAGCTTTCCAAGTAATAGCTAAAGGCTCCTTTTCCTTGAGGTTCAGCAATGTGAAGCTCCACAAATGAGTCCTTCTTAGTAGTTTGATTCAGATTAGCATCAGCAGAGTAAGCTTTCCAAGTAATAGCTAAAGGCTCCTTTTCCTTGAGGTTCAGCAATGTGAAGCTCCACAAATGAGTCCTTCTTAGTAGTTTGATTCAGATTAGCATCAGCAGAGTAAGCTGATCGAACTGGTGAGACTACTTAGTTGATTGCGCACTCAGCTTAAACAGTGAAGTTTACCACTCGTCTGATTTTACTTATCTGTTTCAATTAAGATCAGAGTTTGAAACTTGTAAGCAATGGATTTATCAAGTGTTTTTCAAGCAAGTTATTTTCTTACTTAAAAGATTTTTGTCCCCAGTTTTAAACTCCTTTTAAAATCTTTTAGTTTGCTAAAAATGTTTGTATGCTTTTGGAAATTTGCAAGTAAAAATGCAAGTAATCAAATACAGAGAATTTTTATAGTGGTTATATAGACAAGAATATCTTTTAGTCCACTCTTCCAAATCACGAAGATTTTGGGTTATACTATGAACACAAAGTAAATAGTACACTCTACTTGCGCTTTTACAACAAATGATAAAGCCACAAGTTCGTTATAGGAGATCACAAAGAAAACCTATACTATGAAGTTATATCACTCAGAAAGATGGATATACACTTCGCACAACACTACAAGTTTACAGAAATCACTCAGATTTTGTTTTCAACTTTGTTTCTTCAACTAGGCTTCGTCAATAGATGACTCGGCTGATGGTGATCTATACTTGAGTTTTTGAGACTTAGAAAATTTGCTCGCTTGAATTCTCTCTCAGTTGTTGTGGTTGTCTCTAACTCTTGAATGCAGATCTATTTATACTCGCGAATTTGAATTTATGTCCGTTGAAGTTAGACAGATCTTCAAATCTTCTTCGAGCAGTGGTCCTTGTTTCAGAACGGCTTCTGCAACTGTTCACTGTACAGTTCTGCTGTACTTTCTGTCACGTCGCATTCAATGCACCTTGCTGATCCGAGGTTTCTCTTCAATCATTTGTCTTTAATACCCTCTTCTTACAACATTTGTTACACCAAGTGCATTTATTATCGTTGTAATAACTTCCTGTTCACTTCCACTATGTTGATGAACACTCTGCTGATTCAAATCGAACTCATCTGATTTGACTCTGCTGAAATCCACCAGTCTGATTCCGAACTCAGTATCAGATCAGTAGTCTTCTGGACCAAAATTCAACCCTTCTGATTTTACTTGTCTTCTCAGATTGAATTTCTAGAGGCTTGTTAAGCTTCCATTACTTAGCTGATGACTTTTGAAAATCATCAAAACATCCCTTCACTTCTTCATCTTCATCCAACATCGTCCAAAAGGGCATTAAAGGGCAATATTTGTATTGAGGTACAAACGTATTAAATAATGAATATTAGGGTACAAAAGCCTAATGTATAGATCGATTTATATGATTTGATCTTATAGAAAAACTATAGAGAATACATCCTTTCGGTCTAATTAATTTTTTTAATTTGATCCCTATGAAATATTTAATATGCAGAATTACTCAAAGTATCCATAAGGTTTAATGTAATTATACAAATTACCATCCACGTTTGAAAAATTACTGAAACTATTCATGAGATATTAAATTCATTATAATTATCCTCTTACGGAATTAATTTTATCAATAAAGAAATTGAATTTCAGAAATAACCTTAATTAACATATAAGAAAAGAGTTTGATTTGAAAAAAACAGATGCAATTGATGAAAAACGGGTGAAATTAAGTTAAAAATCAATGAAAAAATGTATGGATTATTACCTAAATATCTTCTTAAACTACATTACTTCACTAATGTTACTTAGTGAATGCCGGATGAGAATATTTAACGGATCGGATGAACCAAGATTTATATTAGCTCTATGTATTTTGGTTAAGTATCTTCATAATCGGATCAGATCCTTCAAATCTGTAATCATGCAGAAATCTTGATAAATCAGGTTGGATTTAGACCGCATTCACATTGATATCCGCCCCATTGATACCCCTAACTAGACCAATCCAATATTATTTAATGATCATAACCGATGTTTTTGAAACTGAACTGAACTACACATTCCGTCTGGTTCAATTGTTAATCGTTGGCTGATGTGGTCGATAAACCCCACAAAACCATTTCTGAACCGAACTGATCGGTCTGGTCAACCAGTTAAACTGATAAATTGGTATCGTTTTGACTATCGATTCAATATTTCTCAATTTAACTTTCCTTTATAAGGTTTGACGGTTTTAAATAAATGAGTTTAAACCCACAGGATATGGTGAAACCAACATTACTACTTAGCCAAACTATAAGAATTCAGAATCATTGAAATGTGGAAACATAAAAATTACCAAGCAATTAAAAGACTATATAATAAAGCTTGGAAATTACTGTTACCTGCAGGCCTTCCTCTGAAATGATATCCTTTGTTCTAGCTAGGTGAAATATTTTATATTCACTCTGATTTTTGGCTTTATTAATCTTGCTCATATTCACACGCCAGACTCCCGTATTAAAAAAAAACAATGTGGTGGGCTTTGAAGACGAAGCAAAAACATTAATTGGATATCTCAATGAAGAAACATATCAACTTGACGTCATCTCCATTATTGGTATGCCTGGCCTCGGCAAGACCACAATCGTTGGGATGATTTTTCAAGATCTAGCAATCGAATGTGCTTTTCCCATCCGTATTTGGGTTTATATTTCTCAAGAGTTCACAACAAGAAATGTGTTTATTGCTATTCTGGAAGAGTTATTAACCATGCTCAATGATGATATTTATCGCAAAACTGATCAGGAGTTGGCCCAATTAGTTGCTGCTCATTTGCAGATTGGAAAGTTTTTGATTGTGTTGGATGATGTATGGACTGCCGAGGATTGGAAAAAACTTAAAATTGCTTTCCCAAAGGAAATTAAGATGGGAAAAGTCTTGATTACTAGCCGTAATGAGAAAGTGGCTAGGTATGCTAACCATACTAGACCTCCACACATGTTGCGTTTCTTAACTCGAGATGAGGGCTGGTTGCTCTTCAAAAGGGAGGTTTTTGGTAATGCAGATTCCCCTGTGGATTTAATATCTTTGGGAAATCTTATTGTGGACAGATGTGCCATGCTGCCACTGGCAATAGTGGTCATTGGAGGAATCCTTGTAAAACAATCTTCAGCAACAAATGAGACAGGTGCTATAGTCAAGGCATGGAATAAAGTTTCTGAAAGCGTAAATCAATATATTACAAACGAGGATCCAACTAGACGTATGGAAAGAGTCATAGAATTGAGTTATGATAAATTGCCTTATCACTTGAAAGCGTGTTTCTTGTATTTAGGGATGTTCCCTGAAAATCTTGAGATTCGAGTATGGAAATTGACGCGCATGTGGATTGCAGAAGGATTTGTACAACAAAGTGAGGGTAATACCTTAGAAGAAACAGCATACAACTATTTGGATGAACTTATTAACAGGAGCTTAGTAAGAAAAGCTAAGATGAGACGAGATGGTAAAGTGAAAACATGTCTAATTAATGTCATGCTACATGAGTATTGCAGCGCTAAAGCTGGAAGAGAAAATTTTCTCCAAGAAATTAGAATGTCCAGCCAAGGAACTTTTTACCCTTCGGTTGCCCAAATACAAAATTATCGTCGTCTTTGTATTCATTCTAATGTTAAGAAATTTGTATCTTCATCAAAGCTCTACGGTCCACGTGTCCGTTCTTTTGTGTGTTTCTCCAAAGAAGACGTCAACTTTGGAAAAGTTTCAACCATCTCCTCAGCTTTCAGACAACTTAGAGTTTTAGAAGCCGAACCCTTAAAATTCTCAGAAATTCCAAGTAATATATATCAACTGGTTCATTTGAAGTATCTAGCTTTATCCTTCAATTTAAATGTTCTTCCTCAAAATTTCTCCAATCTCTGGAATATACAAACTCTTATACTTCACACAATATCACCTACCTTAGAAATTAAAGCAGATATATGGAAGTTTATGCAATTGAGGCATTTCAAGATCAATGCACGTGCTACTCTGCCGAAGATAGGAAAAGATAGTGAAGGAGGTGAAAAGATACAAACACTTGGTACAATATCACCCGAAAGTTGCACTGAAGAGGTTTTGAATAGGGCTCGCAACGTGAAGGACTTGGGAATTCGTGGGGAACTAGGCATGCTTTTGGATGCCAAGAATGTATCATTTAGAAGTTTGAGAAAATTGACTAATCTTGAGAAGTTGAAGCTGATTAATGATGTATTTCCTAGTCTACCTTCTGAAAACAAATTGCCTAGGCCTCCTCCAGTACACCATTTCCCACGAAAATTGAGGAGCCTGACACTGTTGTCGACCTATCTTGAATGGACTTATATGTCTATTCTAGGACTGCTGGAAAACCTCGAGGTTCTCAAATTGAAAGATAATGCCTTCGTGGGGAGAGTTTGGAGTGTAATTTATGGTGGTTTTTGCAATCTTGAAGTCTTGCACATTGAACGGACAAATTTAGTCATTTGGACTGCTTCAGGGAGTCTTTTCCCTAAACTCAGAAGCCTTGACTTGAGGTACTGTGAAGAACTCCGGGATATTCCAATCAGACTGGCCGATATAACACCTTTCCATAGTTTGAATTTGCATTGGACTAAATATGCAGCTGACTCAGCGAAGGAAATTCGCAATAAAAAACAAAAGGCGGAAGAAGCGCAAACTGTCAAAAGCAGTGCATTCGAACTATCCATTTTTCCTTCCAAAGACTGATCAATTATAACTATGGCAGGTATGCAAGCATAATAGTCACTTAATTACATGTTGTCGCTTGAACTGATTGAATTCGTCGATTGCAGCCCTGTTTCTTCGGATTCAGAATAATTCAACAGAAACTGGAGGGCAATGAAGGATTTCGAGTTTGGGGTGTATTACTTCATAGGAATGAATATTTATATAGCTACTTCTATAAATAATATGTTTTCTAATCAAACCCTTTCATCCGTAACATTTGTTAGGCATATTGCTCTTAAAGCGTGTATTTGTACATTCTTTAATTGAATAAATAAATTCAAAATTTATTTTCATATAATTATTTCGATTATGCATTTATTGCATAATATAAACATCAGAAAATTTCAAATCTATTAAAGATACTGTACTTTATTATACATTTTATATTGGAGGATTAAATTTATAGTTAATAGACTGAAATGTCTGTAGTGAGTTAAAGTTGGGATCTTCCACTAAACACTACTAGTACGGTCCACAGAACATTAACAATGTAGTAATCTTGATCTGGATTACTAATGTAGAGACATCGAAGGTGGAGGTACTTTGTGTAATTCGATTACATAGGATTGGACCAGACATGATCTAGAATCATAAATAAGATACCGTTGATATTATGTTCTAGAACATGTCAACTGATGATCATATGCGAATTAATCTAAATCCTGAGTAGGCATAAACTTCTGTTTATGTTCACGAGTTCTTTTGACTCATAGGTAATGGCCCGTAACCATGTCGAGCCTAAAACTTATGTCTTGAAGATCCGTTGAGATAAATGGCTGGGAATGTGTTCTACAGATATGGAATCCAACCCTTCTTGCGAGAAGCTGGAATATTGATTCCCTTAAGTGTTAGTTTTGGAACTAAACAGTAGAGCGCTCTGATTTATGAATAAGTTCATAAATCAAATTGTTTACTAGTGAACTGATGGAACTTAAGAATAAAGAAGTAATTAGAGGGGCAAAACGGTAACTACGCCTAGCTCTAATTACGAATCAATTAATGGAGGATCATATAGCATGTAGTGATTATATCAATGGACTCTCTTGATCTTTCGAGTAATATATATTGTAATGACAAGAATGCAATTTCAAATCTTTAGTGGAGTCACTTGGAATTAATAGATCGAATTAATTATATTATAGAGTTTGATAAATTATTCGATTTATTGGAGCTTGAAGTTACATGTCCATAAGTCCTCAATCACGGCTCCTGATAATCTACATTTGAACTTAAGAAATTATGACGAATTTATTCACGTTGCATTTTGGGAATAGTTTCCCAAAATAGAAACTCCGAATTAATTAGATGATATTTAATTAATTAATTCAGAATTAGTTTATTAGAAAATATCAGGATTAATTGTATTAGATTTAATTATAGAATTGAATCTAATGTAAATTGAATACTAGATTCAAGAGAAAGGAAAAGTTGGCATTTATGAAATTTCTAATTGTAGAAATTTATTATTTACTATGTAAATATAAATGATATATTTGTATAATAAATAAAAGGAAAAATTATATATTTATATATGTAATTTTCGAAATTATATATACAAATTTGTTTATGTATGTTTTAATTACTTACAAGAGTTGTATTTAATTAATAACTCTCTTAAGTTAAGAGAGAGAAGAGTTATTTTCCTAATAGGAATCTTTGAGTGAGTCATGGTAGGAGTTTAACTCTTTCATAACTATCTATATATACATACAAGATATAGATCTTAGAGTAAATTATTGATTTTTAAGAAATCATTAAGATTGTTAAAATTAATTCATAATTCCTTAAGCATGAAGCTACTTAAGCATGAAGAACCTTAAGCATGAATAAATCATACTTTGATGATTTATAGTCAATGTTTGCAACACAAAAGACTTATCTAGAATTACATTCTAGTCAACCAAATCAACCAATGAGATTGAAGCTTTAGCATTGAAGAACTCTCAAGAAGCTTAGTCATACTTAGTCACTAAGTTTACATTTAATTAATGTATCCAATAAATTAATCTAGTTGCTTCTAGTGTAGAGTAGAAAGGTGGTTCATAGGCCTATATATATGTATGTAGTGTGTAGAATTATACATAGAAAAAATCTATCAATTAGCAAATTAGTTTTGAGAAGAAAATTTATTCTCTTTTTTTTTTTTTTTTTTTTTTTTTTGTTTCCCAAGGGTTTAATCCCTTTCGAGGCGGGTAGGGCACATTAAGTGGATACCTCTCCCAACAGGGATTCGAACCTGAGTCCGCTACTTTGTAGTGACTAGTCCCTTCCACTAGACCAATCACCTGTTGGCAAAAATTTATTCTCTTGTATGAAGGCTTAGTGCAAAAAGCCTCAAAATATTGTAGCCTTATTATCTTGATGAAATAATAAGTCTACTTTGTCTTGCTAAAATTATTTTCTTAGCCTTTCATATCCCAAACACCCAACAGATTGTGGTATTAGAGCCGCCCTTGGCCTGATAACCCCTCACATATATTAAAAAAATGAATCCAAGCAATAGCAATGAGCTTGCTTTCACATATTCCCAACAAGTTGTTCCGATCTTTGTTGGTCAAGACTACGAGTTATGGAGCATTCTTATGAAGACGCTATTCCAGTCCCATGATCTTTGGGATATCGTAGAAGAGGGGTATGAAATATATACTCCGGAGGAAGAAGCTGCGTTGACTGGAGCCAAAAAGAAGGAGCATAAAGAGAACAAGACCAAAGATGCAAGAGCCTTGTCATTTATGCACCAAGGGGTAAGTCGATCTATACTTCGGCATATTACAGGTGTTAAATTAGAGGCTATGGTGATTCTGCCAAAGATAAAAGAATTGTAGAAAAAGTCTTGAGAAGCTTGCCAGTAAAATTTGAGCATATAGTTGCTGCGATTGAAGAGTCTAAAGATTTATCAAAACTTTCTTTAGACGAACTCATGGGATCTTTAAAAGCTCATGAAAAAAGAATGAGCAGATTTTCAAACCACAGTTTGGAACAAACTTTTCAAGTAAAGCTTAATCTAGCAGACCAGAAAAATAAAAAAGGAGATGGCCCATCAGAAAAGAATATGGCCTCCACATCCAAAGTATCAAGAGGCAGAGGTCGTGGAAGAAATCAAAACTTCCGAGGACGAGGTTTAGGAAGAGGAGGTTTCTCTAACCAAAGAAATGCAAATAAAAATTCAGATTTATTTTGCCGAATATGCAGGAAAAATAACGACGACACAAAGGATTGCCGCTACAAATGTAAAAGATGCATAAACGCCAATCATTCAGAAAGAGATTGTTGGCATAGAGATGATGGTGAGAAAAATGAGGCCAATTACACCGAAGAAAAAGATACTAATTTTATTCATGCCTGAATTCTCAACAAATATTTGAAAATACGTGGTACGTTGATAGCGGTTGCAGTAATCATATGTGTGGAAATAAGAAAATGTTTGTGGAGCTTGATGAGACTTATTCATCTGAAGTAAAACTTGGAGATGGAAAGGAACATAAAATCGCTGAGGAAGGAACAATAGCAGTCCAGACAAAGAAAGGACAAACAAATTTTATCAAAGATGTTTTTTATGTTCCAAATTTGACTCAAAATCCGTTAAGTGTGGGTCAACTACTAGAGAAGAATTATAAAGTGGAATTTAATAATGATCATTTTATCATTATTGATAAGCGGAAGAATCTCACAATGGCAAAAACAAAGATGAGCTCAAATAATGTTTTTCCTCTTAATCTGCCATTGATCGAGAAAATTATTCTCCAGAGCACAACAGAAGAAGATCATAACCTATGGCATCTGAGGTATGGACATTTGAATTATAAAGGTCTCAATCTATTAAAAAGAAAAAAATATGGTTTTTGGTCTTCCAAATATTTCAGATTGAGACACAACATGCGAATGATTTATTTATGAAAAAATGCATCCCCTACCATTTCCAAACACATCCTACAGAGCCAAAGCTCCTCTTGAACTAATACATGCAGATATTTGTGGCCCAACTCGAACTCCATCTCTTAACGACAATATATATTTTCTATTGCTCCTGGATGATTATAGCAGAATGATGTGGGTTTATATTTTGAAGCAAAAATCAGAAGCATTTCCAAAATTTCTGGAGTTCAAAGCGAATGTTGAAAATCAAAGTGGCAGAAAAATAAAGACTCTCAGAACAGACCGAGGAGGAGAATTTATTGGAAAAGCCTTCTTAAATTATTGCAAAGAAAAATGAATCCAGAGACAACTAACATTGCGATATACTCCACAACAAAACGGAGTTGCAGAGCGAAAAAATCGCACAATCGTTGAAATGGCAAGAAGCATGATGGCCGAAAAAGGACTTCCAAAAATTTTTGGGCAGAAGCTGTACTTACATTAGTCTATATTTTAAATCGTTCACCAACAAAGGCAGTTCCAAACAAGAATCCCTATGGAGCATGGTATCGGAGAAAGCCACAGGTAAACAATCTCAAAGTTTTTGGTTGTTTAGCTTATTCTCATATTCCTAAATAGAAGCGAGAAAAGTTTGATTATAAAGGAGAAAAGTTTATCTTTGTTGGTTATAATGACGAATCCAAGGGATATCGTTTACTAAACCCAAACACAAATAAGCTTATTATATCTCGAGATGTTATCTTCAATGAGAAACAATCATGGAATTGGGGAAAAGATATAAAAACAAATAATGTGAATCTGCCTAGCTCATCATTAAATCAAAATGATCTGACAAGTCCAAACCGATTCAATTCCAAGTTCAAGTTCTCCAGGACCATCTGAGGAATTATATCCAGAATCAGAAAGTCCAGTACGTAAGGTACGAAGTTTAAGAGAAATTTATGAATCATGTCATGTGGCATTTTTTGCTTGTGAGCCACATACTTTTGAAGAAGCTGTGAAATAAGAAATCTGGACAAATGTTATGGATAAAGAAATAGCAAGCATCGAAAAGAACAAAACATGGGAACTAGTGGATCTACCCGAGAATAAAAGTATAATTGGACTAAAGTGGGTCTACAAAACGAAGTACAAAGAAGATGGTTCAATTCAAAATCACAAAGCACGCCTAGTAGCAAAAGGCTATTCTCAACAACCAGGAATTGATTTCAATGAAATGTTTGCACCAGTTGCTCGAATGGAGACAATACGAATTGTCCTAGCATTAGCTGCTCAAATGGAACTTCCAGTTTATCAATTGGATGTCAAATCAGCATTTCTCAATGGAGATTTGGGTGAAGAAGTTTATGTCGAACAACCTGAAGGTTATATTGTCCAAGGCAAAGAAGATAAAGTTTATCGCCTCAGAAAGGCACTATATGGGCTAAAACAAGCACCAAGAGCCTGGAACAACAAGATTGATAATTACTTTCAGAAAAATGGATTTCAAAGAAGTCAAAGTGAACCATCATTATACGTTAAGAAAGAAGGTGAAAAAGATTTTCTCATTATCTGTCTTTACGTAGACGATTTGATATACACAGGTACAAATCCATTGATGATAGAAGAATTCAAAAAGGCAATGATGCAAGAATATGAGATGACTGATTTGGGTCTAATGAAATATTTCCTTGGAATTCAAGTTCGTCAAACAAAGGGGGAAATCTTTATCTCTCAGGAAAAATATCTTGAAAGCTTATTGAAGAAGTTCCAGATGATAAATTGCAAACCCATATCTACTCCACTGGTACTAAATGAAAAGTTGAGGCTAAATGATGGTGCTGCAAAAGTTGATACAAACATGTACAGAAGCTTAGTAGGCTCTCTAATATATCTCACGCATTCCAGACCTGACATTGTCTATTCGGTTAGCTTAATCTCGAGGTTTATGCATGACCCGAGTAAATTGCATTATGCAACAGCAAAAAGAATTCTACGTTACCTTCAGGTACGAGAAATTTTGGCATCAAATATGTCAAAGAAAAAGAAAACAGACTTCTCGGATATACTGACAGTGATTGGGCCGAATCAGTTGATGATCGAAAAAGTACAGCTAAATATGTATTTTGTTTGGGTTCAAAAATCATATCATGGGCATCAAAGAAGCAAAAGACTGTGTCACTCTCATCAGTAGAAGTAGAATATAATGCTGCCACAGACGCAGCTCGTGAAGTTGTTTGGCTTAGAACACTTCTGACAGACATTGAGCAAAGACAAGATACACCTACAACAATATTTTGTGACAATATGTCCAGTATAGAGATGACAAAGAATCCAGTTTTTCATGCCAGAACAAAGCATATCGAACTTCGACACCACTACATTAGAAGTCTCGTTCAAGATCAAGAAATTCAATTGGAGTTTGTTAACACTAAAGATCAACTTGCAGATAGCTTTACAAAAGCAGTCAATTCAGAGAAGTTAGAGTAATTTCAAAATGGTGTTCCAATTATGAATTAAAAGGGGGTGTTAAAATTAATTCATAATCCCTTAAGCATGAAGCTACTTAAGCATGAAGAACCTTAAGCATGAAGAAATCATACTTTGATGATTTATAGTCAAAGTTTGCAACACAAAAGACTTATTTAGAATTACATTCTAGTCATCTTTGGAAGCCTGTGTCACGAAAAGAGTTCGAAGAACATCTTTGGAAGATGGGTCTTAGAAGCGTTTGTGATTGGCTTTAGGGCAAGTGGGAGATTGATAGGATAGTGCCCTGCAAGCCAATATATTTAGCTTGTATTAGGACTATCGTAATCTTTCTCTAGTATAAATGAATTAATACGCTCGTTTGTTTATAGTATGTAAATCAAACAATGGCCAACTTCATCTCTCGGAAATCACTTAAGCGATTGGATGAAATCCTAAGATCACATTCGACTATGGGACGATTCACTTCGGTATTGAGTGCAATCATGAAACAGTCTCTAAGGTCGTGATCTTAAAACATGTTCCAAGTCATAGATTCCGAACGAGACGGGGTATCGAAGGAATATCAAAGACTTGTATAAATATGCATGATTCACATGGAGTGAATTTGTAGCGTTTCATGAGCAAGGCATTTGATGCTAGTGCATATGAGTAGGTGGTTCGATAGGGGATCGAACGCATCGAACGACCCGAACAGGGAAACCCATTGTGGAAGCGCATGACGCACATCGGCGATGGGATGTTTCTCAAACTTATAATAGTGTACGATTTAGTCCTTAGACTTGAGATGCTAGGGAGAATTCGGTGCATGGGTGTGCGTACTTAGATTTAGGTACCGATCACGTAGCCTGATCATTGTGTGCCTAACTTGGGTGCGTATAGTCGTGTACGCGAATGGTTAGCATCAATATGGGATCTACCGACTCAACGTAGTGTGTTGTGGGAATTTCCTATACGTTTTTAGATAATAGATTCCGAGAAACTTGTGGCCACAGTTGGTGACGGATTTGGAAAGGGGTTTCCAAATTTAGCAGTCACACTGGAATCATTATCCGGAATTAGAAAGTATAGTTATCGAGATAATTAGAGGTGCCGATCAATTCACACACCCTAGGTCTCGATCGGGAAATTAAGTCGATAGAAGGACCGTATGTACATGGTACTTATAAGAGGTGAGGTTCACAGAGATCAATTCACCTGAAGTTGGGCCTCATGGGCTTGTGGCTAGACATCGACCATGAGGTGTGGGTACTCATGAATTAATAAGGAGATTAATTCTTGAGTGGTTAATTGAAGGGGTTCAATTAATCGGAGCAATTAATAAGCTCATAAATTAAATCACGAAAGTCGTGGGCCCGCGGCCAATTGATGGTGAACCTAGAGGGTCACACACAATACAATTGGACTGCAACAAATCATATAAGGAAAGTTTGATTTAAAGAGTTAAATCAAAACTGGAGAATTAAAGTGTTAATTCTTAAGGGAGAAAAATATTAATTAGAAGTAGTCTAATTAATTAATGGAGAAGGATTAATTAATTAAATGGGCTGAATTAATTAAAAGGGTTTAATTAATTAATAGATGGTCTAGGTCCATTAGGAAACAAAAGGCCATAAGTAAATGGGCTTTAAGTTTCCTAGTAGGATTAGAACACATCTAGGTCAAGACTCCTTATATAAGGAGTTCAAGACCTCAAGCCCTAACACAATGAGTAGCCGCCCCCTTCTCTGAAAATTTGAAATATGCGCCGCCCCTCTCTTACAGAGAAGGATCGGCCAAACCCTGTGAAATCGCACAGGGTTGTGCGATTTCTCTTTCTCTTTCTTCCTTGCTTGATAACCTTTGGATCTTAGTTCTGAGCCTGTGGATCCAAAGGTGTTGCTTCAATCCAGTTGGTGTGGATACCGCTAGAGGCACAACGCTTGGGGTGCTTCTCTCGAACCAAATCCTGCAGATCTGAAAGAAGACCAGAGAAAAACCATCACCGTTCCTGTGGTGAGGTAAAATCGCTAAACACCCTATGGATGTTTTGATTTATGTAAAAATCCTTTTCGTATGAATAGATGAATAAAGATTGCTGGTTTGGGTTATTTAAAAATTTTAAATTCCGCTGCTTTTAACGTTCTGACGTTACCAATAACCAACAGTGGTATCAGAGCCTAATTCATTACTCTCATACGAAAAGGTTTGAATATAATTTGATTGCTTTAATTGTATTGCATGTTATATTCGTGTTATTGATTCTTACTTGTTATGGGTTGATCTAATTTTGGGTAAAATTGCATAAAAACGTTTTTGGGCCAATTTTGTATTTTTCGAAAATAAAGGGCTGTTTTTGCGATTAGCGAATTTTTGGAAAACTGGACTGAAATTGAGATTTTACAAACTGTGTGTTTTCTGGACAGAATGCAACTTTCTGGAAATTTTCAAATTTGGGGCTGTTTTGCAATTACCAAAAGTTTTGGGGCTGTTTTGTAAATACCAAAAACTGCAGGGGCTGAATTGCAAATTCGAATTTTTTTTTTCTGGAATTAAAATTTTAATTTTCGGTCCTCTGCCCAGTTTTAATTTTGGGTTTAAATTGTTATTTCCAAAACTTCAAGGTTTCAAATCGCAATTTCCAAAAGTTGGAGGGCCGAATTGCAATTTTTCAAAAGTTGAAAATTCTTATTCTGTTTTTGTGCATAAAATGTTTTTTGTTTATCCGAATATAGATTAACTATAATTAGTAGAGTCTAAAGTAAGAATCTTGAGAAATATTTTAAAGGCGTTTAAAATAATTGAAGTAAGATAGGAAACTAGTAAATGTGTTTGCTTGTTTCTTTGCTCAACGTGAATTGTTTACGTGGTTTTCGATCGAGCCGAGCCTTGACCTTAGATGTGATTGGTTTATTTTGCTTTGGATTTTTGTTGGGCCTGCGAGCCTTTATTTGGGCCTTTTTGTGCCAATGTAATAGATTAGTGCTTTACATTAAATAGTTTAGGATGGAGGCCCATTACATGCAAGAAGGAAGCCCAGTGGAGAATGAAGGCCAAGTATGCTTGGTTATTAATGTAATAGCCTAGGCCCATTAAGAATCTATTAGATAGACCAATTTGGCCAACATTATTGGCTCAATGATAGCCCAAGCATAGGTGGCTCCCGATCGAAAACATATTGTGTTAGAAATGCATGCTAGGTTTATTTATTTATGTTTTATTTATTTATTGATTCTATTATTTGGCTTGTATGGTGATGCGCGCTAGAATATTAGAACGTAAATAAGATAATTCATAATTGAAGCGGTGAGATCTCGAGAGAGTTTGCCTTAAACTTTCAAACCAGCAAATCCCCTCTTGAATTAAATATTAAGTCATATTGGATTAAAATAAAATGAAGTATTTATATAAATCCAAGCCTTCCATCAATAGGGACTAGCGTATGTTGTCTACTTATCGATTAAGGTGATCCAGAGTCTGGCACCCGAGGCGAAGAAAGGGACAATACGTGAAATCTCTCGATTCTTGTTTATTTAATAAACTCGACAAGGGTGGGGACTGGTCGGGACATGTATAATCGACCGATAACCAGTTACGGGGATTTCATGACCGGGCCCGTTGCTCATCGAGATTGATTGGGCCAGACTTAACGAGTAGTACCACTCATGATGTAGCAGTGCTACATGGGTGCGAAAATCGAGGCAAAATAGCTTGAGGGTTGTGTAGAGACACAATTGGCAATAAGTATGCCTACCTGGGGAATTAGTTGTATGGCCACGAGTCGTGGGTGCAATTAATGTCCGCTGGGACGTCAAGACCTACTAGGAAATATGATTTCCCGAACAATTGAAGGGGTAATTGTTTCGATAAAATAGTGGGAGAACTTTTACGATAGAAAGTCCAACCTTCGTAGATTATAAGTATTATTCATTAACTAGTCCTCTAATTTTGTCTTCTCTTTAAAATAGATATTAAGATATCTATAATATTCCATTATACTATTTATCCTCGACTTATAAAATAACTGGATCAAAATATCGACTGGCGTAGAAACTTGAGGATTGTCCTCAATTCCGAAAGTCGGAATCATGTTCTTAATAACTAGCCTATGCCTGATGCACTTCCGAGATGAGTCTAAAAGGAGGAACAAATCACCCGTAGGGTATAGGGTATGGGAATATTAATGATCCTT
This sequence comes from Penstemon newberryi var. newberryi, assembly GCA_030819805.1. NCBI lineage: Eukaryota > Viridiplantae > Streptophyta > Magnoliopsida > Lamiales > Plantaginaceae > Penstemon > Penstemon newberryi. The sequence continues at coordinate 10,050,554 of JAUALY010000007.1, read as the reverse complement.
TCCTCATATAAGGACGAGTCTCAAAAGTGGAACGAATCACCTATAGGGTATGGGAATCTTAACGATCGTTTCCTCATATAAGCATCAAGATTGAACGAGCTAAAGAAGCGACATAGGAGTATGTCTGAAGCTTCTAAAACAAACCTCCACTTCAAAAGCTTGTTTTGAGGAGCAGTTTCGAATCGTTTGATTCGAGACCACTAAGGAGTTGTTTTAAAACTCGAGAATAAGTGAAGGAGCTGATGTCAAAGTATCACTGTCCTTGTTTTTATCAATCTAGTTGAAAACTGGATCGATTAAACGTAGGCCTGCAAGTGATCTTAGCATTGAGCTCCATTTAAATTCTCCTCCCGCTCATTCAAAAGATTTGTGAAATACTCTGATCTTATTTGATAAGTTGATCACATTTCATGAATTAACCAAAGTATTGGTAAAAGGCAAATAGGATAAACCTGTCATGATCGTTTACACTTCAAGGACTGCAAAGTCAAAGAAGAGTAATATGAAGAAGAAGTTGTTCTCTTCTAAAATCGACCATAAAGGTAGTCGAAAGAACGCAAGTAGTCTAAAAAGTCGAATTATCCCACTGAATCTTAGAAAGGCACTGATTAGTTTAATTGATTAGAAGGTCTAATTAATTAAGCAACGTTTCAATTAAAGGGTTAATTGAAAAATGAGATGAATCAATTAAAGAGTTAATTGAAAGGAAGCTAATTAATTGAATAAAACCGTTAACTCAATTCAATTGAATTAATGTGTTAAGTTCAATTAATACCAAGATAATAGTCCACTACTTTGGCACGCTAGACTTGGACATATCTCCAAGAGTAGGATTCAAAAGTTGATTTCTTCTAAGGCTCTTGAAATATAGAACTTAGATGAACTTCCAACCTGCGAATCCTGTCTCATAGGAAAGATGACCAAATCTCCCTTCACAGGGAATCAAGAGCGAACCAAATAACTTTGGATTTGATCCATACGAATGAATGTGGAACACTAAAGGTTAGTGTAAGAGGAGATTACTCATACCTCGTACCTTTTCGCTAATGACTTTGGTCGTTAGTGATATATGTATCTAGTGAGATACAAATCCGAAAAAACCTTTGAAAAGTTCAAAGAAATTTTCGAAACGAAGTAGAGAATCAACAAGGGCATAGTATTATGGCCATTCGATCTGATCGAGGTGGCAAATACTTAAGTCAATGATTCCTCAATTATCTTACTAAGAATGGGGTTCTCATACAACAAACTCCTCCTATGACGCCTGAACTTATTGGAGTGTCTAAGAGAAGGAATCGAACATTGTTAGACATTGTTTAATCCATGTTGAGTTTTGTTAAAGCTTCCTTATGCATTCTAGGGGTGGTCCTCCTGGCTGCATCGAAGATACTGAGCAAAGTACCTTCAAAGTCCGTGCCTACAAAGCTTTACCAAGAAAGGTATGGCAAAATACCTCTGCACTTTTACTATTGAGTATGGAGATCTCCTGCCTAAGTTGGGAAATAGAAAGGAGATAAATTAGGTAGTAGATCCAATTTGTATATAATTGTGGGGTATCCAACGAAATCCATTGGATACCTGTTCCACGACAATGAGAAACAATCGTTTCTCCTAACTACCCGTTCCTCAGTTGATGAAATCCTCGTCAAAGGAAATAGGGAATGTCATGGAACTTGATGAAGTCCAAGATTTGGACCCATCCCCACAAACAGTGGGAGTTAATCCAGAAACTGCTAAACCGTCTAGTACACCAGTACTTCGTAGATCTGATCAAGTTCGTAAGAAGCTTGAAAGATATGGATTCACCATATACGAAGAAGCTACATTGGATGTAGACGTGCATGCATGGCAAGAGGCCATGCAACCCGAAATGGATTTCATGCATTCCAACAAGGTATGGACCTTGGTCGATCCACCCGAGGGATTTTATCCCTGTAAGTAGTGAATGGATCTTCAAGCTAGGAATAAATGGAGAGGTGTTGACCTCTAAGACTCGACTAGTGGTAAAAGGCTATTCACAAAGTTCTGGAACAGACTTTGATGAAACCTTTTCTCCAGTAGCAATGTTTGAATCCATTTAGATTCACGTTTGTTTTGATGAGACAGTCAAGGCATTTGACTTCATCAAAAACGAATATGAACCTTGAGTGTACAAAAGGATTAGTGGGAGCTCTATGAAGCTAATATTTTATATGTCGATCACATTCTGCTTATCTGGGATGATATCGGAATGTTAGCGCAGACGAAAGCATGGTTATCCATGCAATTCTCCATGAAAGATTTGGGAGAGACATCTTGCGTATTGGGATACGTATCTATAGAGATAGATGGATGAAGATGTTGGTACTCTCTAAATCCAAGTACATAGAAACAATACTGAAAAGATTCAGTATGAAAGAATCCAAGAGAGGATTGCTTCCAATGAGACACTGTGTCTCTTTTTCCAAATCGATATGCCCTACATTGAATGAGGATAAAGGAGAATGTCTCAAATACCTTATGTTTCGACAAAAGGTAGCATGTGGTATGCTATAATATGTACTAGACCAGACGTAGAACCTGCTCAAGTGTCACGAGCAGTTACTAGTCAAACTCCGGTGAAGAGTACTGGACCACCGTAACAGATATCCTTAAGTTCTTGAGAAAGACTAAGGATTCGTTCTTGGTCTACGGTGGTAATGGAGAATTAAAACTCGAAGGATTTAATGATTCGAATTTTCAGTCTGATGTGGATGAATATATATATATCCAATTTTGGATACATATTTTGCCTCAATGGGGTAGCGGTAAATTGGAAAGGTTCCAAGCAAAGCACCGTTGCTGACTCAACCACTGAAGCATAATATATCGCAGCATCGGATGCAACAAAAGAAAGTGTTTGGATGAAAAACTTCATCCAATAGTTGGATGTAGTGCCTAGCATTGCGAAGCTCATGGTTATCTTCTGTGATAACAATGGAGTTGTTGCTAAAGCAAAGGACTCGAGATCTCACCAGAATTCTAAACACAATGACAGAAAAGTACCATTTGATTGGAGTAATCATTGGTAGAGTTAACGCACATAATGGATGCGTCGACTCGGAAGACAACCTAGCGGATCCACTAGTAAAGCCTGTGTCACGAAAAGAGTTCGAAGAACATCTTTGGAAGATGGGTCTTAGAAGCGTTTGTGATTGGCTTTAGGGCAAGTGGGAGATTGATAAGATAGTACCCTGCAAGCCAATATATTTAGCTTGTATTAGGACTATCGTAATCTTTCTCTAGTATAAATGAATTAATACGCTCGTTTGTTTATAGTATGTAAATCAAACAATGGCCAACTTCATCTCTCGCAAATCACTTAAGCGATTGGATGAAATCCTAAGATCACATTCGACTATGGGACGATTCACTTCGGTATTGAGTGCAATCATGAAACAGTCTCTAATGTCGTGATCTTAAAACATGTTCCAAGTCATAGATTCCGAACGAGATGGGGTATCGAAGGAATCGCAAAGACTTGTATAAATATGCATGATTCACATGGAGTGAATTTGTAGCGTTTCATGAGCAAGGCATTTGATGCTAGCGCATATGAGTAGGTGGTTCGATAGGGGATCGAACGCATCGAACGACCCGAACAGAGAAACCCATTGTGGAAGCGCATGACGCACATCGACAATGGGATGTTTCTCAAACTTATAATAGTGTACGATTTAGTCCTTAGACTTGAGATGCTAGGGCGAATTCGGTGCATGGGTGTGCGTACTTAGATTTAGGTACCGATCACGTAGCCTGATCATTGTGTGCCGAAGTTGGGTGCGTATAGTCGTGTACGCGAATGGTTAGCATCAATATGGGATCTACGACTCAACGTAGTGTGTTGAGGGAATTTCCTATACATTCTTAGATAATAGATTCCGAGAAACCTGTGGCCACAGTTGGTGACGGATTTGGAAAGGGGTTTCCAAATTTAGCAGTCACACTAGAATCACTATCCGGAATTAGAAAGTATAGTTATCGAGATAATTAGAGGTGCCGATCAATTCACACACCCTAGGTCTCGATCGGGAAATTAAGTCGATAGAAGGGCCGTATGTACATGGTACTTATAAGAGGTGAGGTTCACAGAGATCAATTCACTTGAAGTTGGGCCTCATGGGCTTGTGGCTAGACATCGACCATGAGGTGTGGGTACTCATGAATTAATAAGGAGATTAATTCTTGAGTGGTTAATTGAAGGGGTTCAATTAATCGGAGCAATTAATAAGCTCATAAATTAAATCACGAAAGTCGTGGGCCCGCGGCCATTTGATGGTGAACCTAGAGGGTCACACACAATATAATTGGACTGCAACAAATCATATAAGGAAAGTTTTATTTAAAGAGTTAAATCAAAACTGGAGAATTAAAGTGTTAATTTTGAAGGGAGAAAAATATTAATTAGAAGTAGTCTAATTAATTAATGGAGAAGGATTAATTAATTAATTGGATTAATTAATTAAATGGGCTGAATTAATTAAAAGGGTTTATTTAATTAATAGATGGTCTAGGTCCATTAGGAAACAAAAGGCCATAAGTAAATGGGCTTTAAGTTTACTAGTAGGATTAGAACACATCTAGGTCAAGACTCCTTATATAAGGAGTTCAAGACCTCAAGCCCTAACACAATGAGTAGCCGTCCCCTTCTCTGAAAATCTGAAATATGCGCCGCCCCTCTCTTACAGAGAAGGATCGGCCAAACCCTGTGAAATCGACAGGGTTGTGCGATTTCTCTTTCTCTTTCTTCCTTGCTTGATAACCTTTGGATCTTAGTTCTGAGCATCCAAAGGTGTTGCTTCAATCCAGTTGGTGTGGATACCGCTAGAGGCACAACGCTTGGGGTGCTTCTCTCGAACCAAATCCTGCAGATCTGAAAGAAGACCGGAGAAAAACCACCACCGTTCCTGTGGTGAGGTAAAATCGCTAAACACCCTATGGATGTTTCGATTTATGTAAAAATCCTTTTCGTATGATTAGATGAATAAAGATTACTGGTTTGGGTTATTTAAAAATTTTAAATTCCGCTGCTTTTAACGTTATGACGTTACCAATAACCCAACAGTTGCTTCTAGTGTAGAGTAGAAAGGTGGTTCATAGGCCTATATATATGTATGTAGTGTGTAGAATTATGCATAGAAAAAATCTATCAATTAACAAGTTAGTTTTGAGAAGAAAATTTATTCTCTTGTATGAAGGCTTAGCGCAAAAAGCATCAAAATATTGTAGCCTTATTATCTTGATGAAATAATAAGTCTACTTTGTCTTGCTAAAATTATTTTCTTAGCCTTTCATATCCCAAACACCCAACAAAGATTACACTCAAAAGAAAAAGTTCTTCAACCCTAAACATACGAAAGCCACCCCTTGTTCAAGAAACCGAGAGGAAATTTCATCTTGAAATTTTGATCTCTACAACGTTAATGAAAAGTTCAATTCTCTTAAGTTGGTGCCCACACACCTAGTAGAAGGAGAACGTGGTTGATATCAATGGTGAAAATATCAAAGACGTTTGTTCATCAAACTCAAGAAAAGCTTGAAGCAAAAAAGTTCAACCAAAAGAACGAAGGACGGGAAGCTTTCTGTAAGTTTTCTTTTTCTTTCTTTTGCATAATTAAAATATTATCGTTTATGGGATCCTCATTTTTATGTAAGTTATTTTCGAAATATACTATGAACATAAAATCCACCAAATTCCGCAACTGGGTCGAATTAGTTCGATCTTGTTTACTCGTCGGGTCGAATAGTTCGGATCCGATTGGGTAAAACTCCAACAATTGGTATCAGAGCGGTCCATAACGATTTTATTTTAATTGATTGTGCGTATATGCATCTTTAAATTGTTTAAATTGTGAATAGATGAATGTTTTTATTTAAGTGTCAAATTTGATGTTTTTGGGTTAGGATTTTTTATAATTGTTATTTAAATTCCTAGATCAACTGTATGCCAAATTTTTTAGCATAAGACTTTTGTAATTGTTAGATTATTTGGACATATTCGAAGACCCGAAGCAGACGCACAAGACGCAAAATTGGATATGAAGATTACCTAATTAGAGGCCCATCGATTATATTGGCACTGAAGGAACTTGTGTAGATTTGTTTATTCAATGAGTATAGACGTGGAGAATTTGTCTAAAGTATATGATCATGGAGAATCGTTTATTCAATTAAAAAATTGAATCTCACTAAATTCATTCACCGTGCCAGTAATTTGAGATCAAATTCAGAAAGTGCTACTAACCTTTTAATTATTTATGCAAAGAGGTTAAATGCAAGTCTGACTTGCTAATCATACGCAGCAATTATATTTCTTTTTTATTCATTATATGGATTAGCTCAAAAGTACAAATTACAATATGGACTAACCTATAGTTTATTGGGTTGTGGACCAATTTGCGAAATTGTTCTTGACTAGGACTATGGGTGCAATTTTGAATTGTGGGTCTTAGAATTAAGTTTAGAACTTAATCAAAATTATTTGGCTTGGGTTATTAGCACAATTTAGAATTGTGGGTCTTGAATTAAGTTTAGAACTTAATCAAAATTAATTGGTTTGGGCTATTAGCACAATTTAGAATTGTGGGTCATGAATTAAGTTTAGAACTTAATCAAAATTGTTTGATCTGGGCATTAGCATAATTTTGAATTGTGGGCCTTAGAATTAAGTTAAGAACTTAACCAATTGTTTGGGTTTGGTGCACTTTGAAATTTAGATTTGATGGAGAAGATTACAAGAATGGACTTGAAGATGAAGATTTGTAAAGGAAACTAATTTTGTAATAATTAAGCTCATTGTTATTTTCTTATGGATTGTATTTTTTCCCATGTGTTGTAATTTTATAAATACCCAAAAAAAACACCCGACCCGCCGTTTTTTATTTATGCTTATGTTATGATTGATAGCATGTTCAAGGATATTACATGTCATTCATGATACCCACAATCACTTTATTATGTTCATGCATCACATGTAGATTTTATATTATATATATATATATATGTATGTTTTTATGCATGAGCGTATAATTGTTTTATGAAAATAAATTTATTTAAATAATGAATTAGTTTAATTGTTAAACTTATGAGCATTATTTAAAATTAGGTCATTCTTGAGTTTGGTAAAAATTAATAAGGGTTCACCTAAAAGTTAGCATGGTTAGAATGTCTAAAGGAATCGAAGTCCAATTTGATTGGATAATTATTAATTTTAGGTCCCATCTCAACTTAGATAGTCTAAGATCACCTAATGTCCAATTAGATTGGAAGATAATCTACATAATAAATTACACCCAGTTAGATTGGATTTTAATCCTAAATTAGTTTAGAGATTAAAAATCTAATAATATTGATGCAAATTATTAAAACTTAAATATTTATTTAGATAAAACACATGTTTTAAAATTATTGAGTGGGAGAAGGATATATGTCGATATATCCTACGGTCTCTATTGTTAGTTTAATAAAGTGAGATTTAGGTAGCACCTCGCGGTGCCTAGATTGCATCCTCCCTATGGAAGGCGTCTTACCTATATCAATAACAAGATTACACTTCCTTGAGATAGGATTTATTGATGTATTTTAGCTTGATCTACCCTACGGTGACAAGTCTAAGTTAAGCCATAAAATCTAAAACAATAGGTTGCTGTTGGTCCCAAGTGGTCAGATGAGGTCTAGAGGGGGGGAGGGGAGGGGGGGGGGGGGGGGAAGGGATGGTGAATAGACCTCTTAAAACTTTCTAAAATATCTCTAACTTTTCTTATCAGCAGAGTAAGCTGATCAAGAACGCGTAAGACTACTTCGCTGATTTCGCACTTAGCTTAATCAGTTTAGTTGACCACTCGTCTAATGTAACTTATCTTATTCAAATATTATCAGAGTTTGAAATACTTGTTGGCAGCAGATTTATCAAGTGTTTTTCAACAAGTTGTTTTCTTCCTTAAAAGATTTTATCCCCAGTTTTTCAACTCCTTTTAAAATATTTTATTAAGTTCGTATATTTGAAGTTCTTTGAAAATATGCAAGTTAAATGCAGTAAACAAACACACAGAATTTTTTAGTGGTTATATGGATTGAAATCCTTTAGTTCACTCTTCCAAGTCACTTAGATCTTGGGTTATACTATAAACACACAGTTTACAATATACAATGCTTGCGCATTTCAACAAATGAAAAGCCACAAGTTCACAGCAGGGAATCACAAAGAAAACCTACTCTCTGAAGCTAGATCACTCACTTAGATGGATCTACACTCCTCACAACTTTCTCATTAACAGAAATCACATAGATTTATATTTGGCTTTGTTTTCTCAACTCGGCTGTTGTCAACAAATGACTAAGCTGATGGTGATCTGTATTTGAGTTTTGAGACTTAGAAGATTTTTCTTGCTTCGACTTTTCTCTCAGTTGTTGTGAATATGTTCTAACTGTTCAATTCAGATCTATTTGTACTTGAGGTTTGAAAATCTATCCGTTGAGAGATCGACAGGTGTTCAAATTCCTCGAGTACAGGTCCCTGTTTGCAGAACGGCTTCTGCAACTGTTTACTGTACAGTTCTGCTGTACTTTCTGTCACTTCGCATTAAATGCACCTTGCTGATACGAGGAATGTCTTCCATCATTTGTCATAAATACCCTTCCCTTACAGCATTTATTACCTTCAGTGCATTTATTACATTTGTAATGACTTTCTGATCACTTGCACTCTGCTGATCGAATCCACTCGTCTGATGAACACTCTGCTAATTCAAACCGAACTTATCTAATTTGACTCTGCTGAAATCCACCAGTCTGATTCCGAACTCAGCATCAGATCAGTAGTCTTCTGGACCAAAATTCAACCCTTCTGATTTTACTTATCTTCTCAGATTGAATTTTCCAGAGATTGCTAAGCTTCCAATACTTAGCTGATGACTTTTTGGAAATCATCAAAACCTCCCTTCACTTCTAAGTCTTCATCTTTATCCAATAATTTCCCCCTTTTTAATGATGACAAAACTCCAGCCAAGTACCTGTACCTAAAGCTAAAGTTAAGTCCTAAAAATTTTTTGAGATAGAAATAGTATGTTGGAAACTTGAACTTTTATAGATTTGATATTTGAAGTTACAATACAAGTGTACAAAAGATGTACTTAAAAAAATTACAATAAAGTAAGCTGATACAATGATTTTCAACTAAGTGACCTAGTATAGAAAGTCTATTCTAGTCTTTAGCTTCTTCATCTTCTTCTTCCTCTTCATTTTCTTCAACTTCATCTTCTTCTTCTTCTTCTTCTCCACTGGAAAATACGTCAGCAGCAGTTAGATTTGTTTTTGCAGCTTCAACTCTTCTTCTGATTTCTTCAATTCTATTGGTTTTCCTGAATGGATCCAACTGTTCTTCAGCAGAGTCTTTAGAAGCAGCTATTTCTTCGTCAGTCTTAGCTACATCCTTGGGCTCTTTTTCAATTTCAGCTTCTTCCTTATCCTCAACCTCATTTCCAGTTACTTCATTAGCTGGTCTACTTGTCTCTTCATCAGCAGGTTTTTCAGTAGACTCCACTATTTCAGTAACTTCAGCATTAGATACAACATTCTTTTTGTTAGCTGATCCCTCTTCCCCCTTTTTGTCATCAACATCAGGGTTGAGTTGTTCAACTTGGACAGGAGTAATGTTGACAGCATTGCAAAGCAACCTGATGTTTTGATCCACAATTTGAAGTCGAAGATTTTTTTGAATCTGATTGCTCTTTAAGGCAGCAGTCTGGTCATTCAGATAGTCCACATTAACTTGCAAAGTGGCAACTTCTGAAGTAACCTGAGCAGCTTCTTCAGTAAAGTTCTGAAACAGATATGCAGTATTCTGAGCTTCTGCTTTAGTGGCTTCTTGAAAATCTTTACCAACGTTTTCATGTCTGTGAAGAGTGGCATGCAACTGATTTACATAAGCCTTGACATCTTCAACTTGACGAGTTAAAGTAACAAGTCCTTCTTTTAGTAGCATGGAGTGGTTAGCTGGTTGTGGAAGGCTTTCCACAACACTTTGAACAATCTTGACAACTGCTTCTTCAAATTTACACAGAAGCTGCTTGTTCCTTTCTTCCATTTCCTTCATAGAATTTTCAATCAACGTCTTCATAGAATCCATGATTGAACTTTGAATATCAACGGCAGGAATGGTAGAGGTAGAAGTAGCAGGTTCCTGTTGAACATGAATCTCTTGTAACACAGGAATTTCTTCAGCTTTCCATGTGATAGGCAAAGGTTCCTTTTCCTTAAGCGCATCAGTCAGTGGTTGTTGTTCATCTTGCAAGTTAAGCTCCACTGCTGATTTATCTTCAGTAGACTTGTGTTCATCATCAGGCTCATCTGAAATGTGAATTACGTCAGTACCATCAGTTGACACAACTGTCTTCTGATGAATCAAAGCAGCATGTACAAAGATAGATGTAGTCTGATGTGTGCAACTCTGCTCTTGATAAGTACTGATTTCAGAGCCGAAGACAATCTGTTGTAAACTTGGCAGGCTGGGCAGATCACTTGAAGTTCCTCTTCCATGTCTTGATCTTTCTACCCATCTGTCCATAGTCGTGTAGATAGCAACTTTGACAGCTCTCTCAAACAAGTCTTCTGTTGGACTTGGCTTATTTGACAATGAGTTCTTGAGAGCAGTTGCTTGTTGACTCACAACGAGTTTGGCATACTCATGTAGTCTGTCATGCACGAAATCTGAGTCCAATGCCTTAGTGATAGAGTTTGTTTGCAGCCAGTTGAGAACCCATCAGCAAACTCCCTCCAGGCTTGGATTTCTTATTCAGATTTACTAAGCCTATATTCCCTCCAACTGTTGTAACGAATTTTCTCTGTGAGGAAAGTGGTTTGGCTTGTATAATATGATTATATCTTTCAATCTCAGATTCAAACTTAGTGAAGGTGGGAGGGTCACTTTTCACTATCTCGAGCGCCCTTCTTACTTCACTCTTTCTTTTCTTGATTGACTTGGCTTTTGGCAGCACAAATTTCCCTTCCATGGGTCTTCCAATCACCATGCCATCTGACCTTCTAGGTCCATGGGCATCCTTCTTGCTTTCTTCCAGGGCCTTAGCTAAATCAGCTTCTTCTTTAGCAACTAACTCAGCCTCAGTCATTTGCTTAGCTTCAGCCTCAGCTTTGCTAGCTTCACAACTCTTTTCATTTCAGCCTCATCCCTCTTTCTCTGTTCTGCTTCTTCTCTTTTCTTTTTGTGATAAGCAGGGAGTTTTGCTTTGCCAGTTCTTTTTCTCCTGGCGGCTCTTGATTCAACAACTGGAGCAGCAGCTGTTGTAGCAGAATCAGGAACAATCACTTCTTGCTCATGTTCAGGTAAACTTACCTCAGCTGTTGGTGTAGTAGTCTGTTCAGCTTGAAGAACAGCAGACTCTTCAGCAGTAGTCTGATTTGTAGCGGCAGACTCCTTAACACTTTCAGCAGGTCTTTCTGCTGATGGAGGATCTTCTCTAACTATGTCAGACAACTCAGTAGGAGAATCTATCAACCTGATCCTCTTTCTTGCAGTAGACTTAGTATGAATTACCTTTGTTGCAGCAGTGTCTTTTAAGGCTCGTCTTGTTCTTCTTGCAACATTCTCCAAAGGCAATTCTGCGGTCGGAGTTCTTTCAAGAGATATTTAAGAGGCATATCCTCAATCTCCTTGACTGTCTGATCAATAATAGAATCAGCAGTCTCTTTTCCTTTTTCCTTGTCTTCTAATCTGGCTTCAACAACTGGCTTAGCTGTTTGATCAGTAGACTTAGGAACAACAATTTTGATATTTTTGATTTTTCCAGCAGCAGGTTCCTTTGACTTAGCAGCAACCTTTCTTTTTGGTTGTTTCTTCTCTGGTGTTGCAGCTGGTTCTTTGATTTTGACTGCTTTAACAGCCTCATAGATCTTTAATTCTTTGGCAGCATGGATGACTTTGCCTTGAGTCATCGTACATCCCAGACTCATCAGCAGATGACTGAGAAAAATCCTGTGAAAAGTGTGTCCACGCTCCTTATGATCAGCAATAATATACCAGACGTAGGCAGCCCAGTTTACTTTCAGACCGTAGTAGACCGCAATCATGGAGTGGAATCTTTTCATAGGCACGCTGTCCAGTGAGAAAGTGCAGTTTTCCACCACTTTGGCAAAGAGGTCTGCCATTCTCTGAAACTCATCCTTGAGCTGGAGCTTCTTGATGTTTCCAGATAGAATTTCATTCGACTTCGCAGCAATTTTCCAGAAGTCAGCCTCCAACGGCTCAGCCAAAGTAGATAATTCTATTGACCCTTCAACAGATAACCCATACTTCTCATTTAACAAAGCAGGAGTTAGACAGATGTCTTTTCCCCCAGCCTTTGACTTGATTTCCAGTTTTTCAAAATCTGGTTCCCCAGAAGACTTGTAGAATTCCAGAACTTCTGGACTGAAAACCATATCTTCATGAGCTTCCATGAAGTTTACCAACGAAGAAGCTTTGAATTTTTCCAGAATCTCCTTCATAAGTTGAGTGCCCGTAGCGTAATAGGTTTGGTAGTTCAGAAATCTACCCTCAGCATTTGCTTCTTTGGAACTCATCCTGTTTTCTGAAAAATATTAGAGAGAAAGACGAGAGAATTTTTGCAGAAAATTTGTATGCAAAGTGCTCTTGTGCTTTTGAGATTTTAAAGTTGCGTCAAAGCTTAGTAAGCTGATCAGATCTGGATTTATAAGGGTTGGAAGATTTGTGTTTCCGTGATTTACGCCAACCGTTAGATCAATTACTGATATATTTGATCGTGTGAGCGAGATACGCGGATTTCAAAATTTTATTAATTATGTCAGACTAGGCGGGAAAGCGAAACGTCACTAGTCCTTTATTTAGAAAAGCGTGTTTTCAGATATTACGTTTTTAACACAACACTTCTTATATTGACATAAGTAAACAGATGAGTAAAATGATATTTATCTGGCTTTGCTACCACTTGTTGGTCCCAAGTGGTCAGATGACTTGTCTGATACAATATATCACTAGTGAAAGCCAATATCTAGGGATCTTCCTTTGCTGTTTGTCAATCCAATTTGCTTCTTTGGAACTCATCTTGTTTTCTGAAAAATATTAGAGAGAAAGACGAGAGAATTTTTGCAGAAAATTTGTATGCAAAGTGCTCTTGTGCTTTTGAGATTTTAAAGTTGCGTCAAAGCTTAGTAAGCTGATCAGATCTGGATTTATAAGGGTTGGAAGATTTGTGTTTCCGTGATTTACGCCAACCGTTAGATCAATTACTGATATATTTGATCGTGTGAGCGAGATACGCGGATTTCAAAATTTTATTAATTATGTCAGACTAGGCGGGAAAGCGAAACGTCACTAGTCCTTTATTTAGAAAAGCGTGTTTTCAGATATTATGTTTTTAACACAACACTTCTTATATTGACATAAGTAAACAGATGAGTAAAATGATATTTATCTGGCTTTGCTACCACTTGTTGGTCCCAAGTGGCCAGATGACTTGTCTGATACAATATATCACTAGTGAAAGCCAATATCTAGGGATCTTCCTTTGCTGTTTGTCAATCCAGTAAGATAAATAATCTTCAGGTCTTCAAGAATTAAGAACAAATCTTCTGATAATACAACTTCAACTAACTGTCATTGAAGATTTCATCTTTTAATCAGGAGTCCCCCACACAGGTTTAAGTCTCCATCTACGATCGGAGTACCGCTAGTCTTACACGTTTCCCCTGAATTCAAGAATCTATCAGTCAACTAGTCTTTTGGGAGTCAGTCTTCTTGAAGAATAATACTTGCTGTAATCAGATTAGTCAGCTGATGAACCCAGTCTTCTGATAGGTTCCCCCTCAGCTCATGAATCCAATTTTAACAATCCTAGTTCCACTCTTAGAGTAGAAAATCTTGCATCACTCAATGGTTTGGTGAAAATATCAGCGGTCTGATTATCTGTATGAACATACTCAATAATAACATTTCCTTTTTCAACATGATCTCTTATGAAGTTGATTTAGCCTAATTTCGTCTTAAGGTTAAATTCAGTGAATTATTAAAAGATGCAATTTTTATATTAGGGGTTTGGTTAAAGTACTCAGGATGGTGCAGTTCAAGAACAAATATAAAGTTTGTATAATCACGTAAGAACAAGTATATTGGAGGCGAAATAAGTGTAGTATTATTGATAGGTTAAATTCTGGATCCTCAATACATTGTAAGATTCGCTATTTATAATCTTCATCATGTCCTAACAGAGCTAGGAGTCCTATTTGGCCTAGGAATCCTGGATGGCCTGGGAGTACCGCATGGCCCAATAAGTCTTCTGGATCGGACATTAGGTCGATCAGATACATTTTGGCAGGTCAAGCCGATCTTGCTGTCTACGCGGGTCGGATCGATCTTGATTCTCCTCGAAAAACCCTGCTCGGTTATATGTGTAAAAATAGCCCTCATCAGTACTCCCTCACTTCTCGAGCGTAATTGTAGATGAAGCTCGTAGAAGTAAATCTGGCTGTTACTTTGGTCCTTTCATCGTTCATGAAATATGCCTCGTTAAAAACCTAGTTCGAAAAAACCCTTCAAGGGATAAAAACCAAACAAGGGAAAAAGAGTGCCTTTTCAATTGAACTATCCACTTAGGGACACGTATTTTAGTAACGTGTGTCAGATAATCATAAAGTCTTTTTAAGGTTTTATTTGGCGGGAATACGAAGAGACGAGAAGGGTTGAATCTGTCTTTTCACCACCCATATATATAATCGAAAATCGCGGGATATTTTACTTTTTACCCCAGACATTTAGATCCTTCTTGCAGTAAAAGCTTAAGTCGATAATCTTGTCATTCCCTTATTTCGTCGAGCACACTACTTCAAGAGCCAATGGCTTCGACCTCTCAGAATCCCCATTCCTCAACCCAAAACGAAGGAGAACAAGTACCACCTAACATCCCCACTCCTGATATCCTTTCCTCTGAGGAAGAAGCATCGGACGATGTTCAGGTAGAAGAAGTCAGAGATTATGAAGAAAAGGAAGTTGATAGCTTGGTGGTGGAAATTGTTCCAGAAGAGGAGATGATGTCCAGGGCATCCAAAAAATCTAAGACGGCCCAACCTCAAATTTCCGCTCCTGTGGAATTCTTTCCTTCTCGATGGAAACAAGAAAATCTACCTAGTTTGAAAAGGGAATACGGTCGTTATTTCCCATCGGATTTTGAGATCATTATTCATTCCTCCGAGGAGAGAGTCAACACCCCTCTTTCGAATTGTCGAGCTTTCTATACGTCCCACTTCGAGCATGGGTTGCGTTTTCCCCTTTCTACAATTCTTCGTCAATTCTTAGAGACTTTCTTTGTCTCTCTGACTCAACTTGTTCCAAACGCCATTGCCTTCATGATGGCTTTTTCTGTTTTGATGGTCGCACGAGGTTTGCAGCCCTCATTCCGTAATTTTCTTCATTTTTTCCGACTTTCTGTATCGACCTCCTCCAACAGAGGCTATTATTACGTTAGCCAAAGACCCGGTTATGCTGTTCTTGAAAATGCTACTTCGAGCAACAGTACGGAATGGAAATCAAATTTCTTTTTTGTTAAAGCTCCGAGCGTGCATATCCTTGAAAACGAAGAAACCGAGGAGTTTACTTATGACTGGGGCTACAATGAATCCTGGGTGTATGGGGGTCGAAAGGTGATTGGTGAGATGACCCTAGACGACCAATTTTCATCCGATTTGATCGAAGAGATGAGGTCGAATAAATACCAATCAGCTTATTTGATCGGAGAAGTTTTCCTTCGGAAGGCTGGATTGAGTTCTTTGGATTTTCCCATTCCATCGGACAATCGATCTCTAGGTAAGATTTTTCCTTGTTTTAATTATTTTATTCTTTTAGAAAAGAATTTATGAATTTGTCATCCACTAATGTTTATTGATTTCATGTCGCAGCCTCCATGGTCGAGAGCTGCTTTTTTCCGTGGTCGGAAAAATCTGTACTTTCAAATTCGAAAAAGTCGTCGGGCAAAGTCCCCATAGAGCAGAAGCAATCCAGAAAGAGGAGAAGAAACCAAATCCTGGATCTGGAGGACATTGAGGAGGATTCGTTCGAAAATGCAGATCCCATCCGAGTAGCTCCTCCTTCTTCTGGTCAAACTTCATCGAACATACCGTCTACAAGCTCTCGCCCAGGCCGCGGTTATCCACCCATATTCCTTAGGCAAGAACATGGCATTCTGGGCTGTCAATCTTGGCCAGAGCGTAATCCTACTGGTCCTGAAGCTAAAAGAAGGACTCAGTTTTTTGACAAAGGAGGAGAGTATTTTACTCACATCGGAGATACCAGTCATAAAGCTTCTCTGGTAGATATGATTGAGAGCCATCTTCAAGGGAAACGGGCGGCCGGATATTCCGATAAGGATTCACTACCGTCCGATGATAAGGAGAACGTTGTCGATAAATCCATTCGACTTCTCCTATCTTCGACCTTTGTCCGAGATGTAGATAGGACGGTTAGGAAAAAGCCTCTCGAACAGTTGGCAAGGGCAGCACATGCCCATGAAGTGGTAATATTTTTCAACTCCGTCCCTTCTTGTAATAAACCTCAATATTCTATTCTATTTTTGTTTAGACAATTTTTCCTTGTCACAGACTGGTAATGCCCTGGTGTCCGCGCTGTATGACATGGAATTGCATAGAGAACAATGCGATTATATTGAAGAAAGCAACAAAATCTTAACCGCTAGAGTCAAGGAACTCGAAGATCAACTTGCTCAGGTCGAAAACTCTCGAGCTTCAGCTGAGACTCAATCTACTCCTCTCGCCAATTAGAACTTGGAAACTGACAATCCGCATATCATTGGTATGATGACGGACGCCAGTCGATACCAGGCCCAGGTCGACCAGTTGAATCGAGAAATGGATGAGCAGCGAGTCTCACATGCTACCGTAGTTAGTAAACTGGAGTCGGAGATCATCTCATTTCGATCTCAACTTGAGGCAAAAGAGGATGGTTCTTCTGATTTAGAGAGGGTCATAGATGAGCACCGATCTCCCGACGTCGAACCCATCGTCCGAGAGTTTCTTGACTCCCCAGTGCATACTGCCATAATTCATCAGAAGATCGGAGGTCTGCTCTTGAGCTCATTCTATAAGGGCGTCGATCAATTAATTGAGTCTGGGCAGATTCCTGATAGGCGTGACGACTATCGCCGAGTTATGGCTATCGAAAAGGATCAAAGACTTCAAGACTATCCTCTCGATTGCTTACCTTCTGTCGCGTATAGTAACCACCCTCTGGCTCACTTAGTCGATGAGTACGGAACTCCATTTCCCGTGCCAGCACCTGATTTGGAGTTAATAGCGGATATCATGGGTGATCAAGCAGGCGAAAAGGGAGACGACGACGATGAAGAGGACATCGAAGGAGACCAGGTCGATGAAGGGAATGGAGAAGATGAGGAAGGATCATCCGCGAAGGAAGCCAACTCCCCATCTTAGAATGTTTTTTATGAATTCCTTTTATTTTCCTCTTTTATTCTTGTAGTTTTTGTCGTTTTACGTAGCAGGCCTTGTAGAATATGTAAGAATCCTTTTGTTAATATATATGATTTTAGATGAAATATTCTTCGTCGTTTTGATGATCGCAGCATGTATTGGACGATCCATTCTATTTTCCATTTTGAATTTTACCGTGCGCGCCAAGGATTGAGGACATAATTGTCATTTCCTTTACTATATATAAAGGTAAAATCTTTGAAGTTTTACCGCTCGTCCCCACTTGTAATATAAAATTTTCTTGCTGCTGATCGGAGCTCATAGTTCGATATTTCATAAGAATTTCTGATTTTTTGATCATGAGTTCCAACCTCTTTTCTGGAGCTGCCAAACGATCTCTGCGGGGTTTGTCCCGACGAGATACTCCGAGGAAGAAAGCCCGAACGGATGGTTCATATCAATCATCTTCCCAAGGAGGAGTTTCTTCTCGGGAAGCTGTGCCTCGATCTGACCCGGTATCGTCCTCGTCAGGCGGAAATCCGAAAATAGTGAAGAATATTCTTTCTCCGACAAGGGAAAGTAGGAATTCTTCAACGGGACTTTCAGGGGACCCAATCCGTAGTCCAATAGTCGATCCAAAAGTACTGGAGGCTTACCAGAACGAGGGTTCCCGATCTACCTATCCTCCTCTTGTAGACCCAACAATCAATGACGAGTCTCGAGTTATTTCTCCTCCTCCAATCGACAATCCAACAAACGAGGAATCTCGAGCTACCTCTCCTCCTCTCGTAGACCAAACAACAAACGAGGAGTCACGAGCTATTTCTCCTCCTCCCGTCGTCCAGACAACAAACGAGGAGTCTCGAGCTACTTCTCCTCCTCCAGTCGACCGATCAACGGATGAACGTCCCCCTTCCGATCGAGATACAACAAATCAAACTTCAAGTCAAGAAGGTTCCCAGCAGGACGTAATTACTGTCCCCAACTCTGACGTTGAGCCAACTCTGCAACTAGGGGGTCCTGTGGAAGATATTCCTGAGTCTTTCTTCGCCCCTTTGCGTTCACAGGTTGTTGTTTCAACTTCTCAACATACCCGAGCCATCTCTCCTGTCCCCATTTCTCAAGATGTATCAAAAACTGGGTCTGGTCCCAGTCATTCTGGTTTTGAAAATACCGCGGACGATCCGTCTCTTTTAGACGAACGTCCTTTTAAGGAGCAGGTCGAGGAGATAACTGAGTTTGGGATGAGTCGATCTGGTGGGGTTTCCACTGATGCATGCATTCCAACAACCCTCGAGCCTGATGAGGTTTCTTGGAATCTCGGAATGGGTACAATTCTGCCCAAGGAGCTCGATAAATTGAAAAACCATTCTTCTTTACGTCTCGTTCAGTCCATTTTTAAGCGTTTGGAGATGGTAAGTGTTTTATTGTTGTAACGATGACCTTTATATCCTTAGAAGTTTCTTATTCTTTGCTTTTCCATAACAGGCTAAGCATGAAGCTCTTCAGCTTGGGACACAGAATGATGAATCTTACTTTTCTCGAGAAGAGTCTCTTGAACGGATGAACTCGATCGCTGTCGCTCATCGATCGCTGATGACCGAGGTGGAGAATCTCCGAGCTGCTGCTGAAAGACTTACAAAAGAGAAAGAAGAACTTGCTCAAGCAAATAGGAGCTTGGTGTCCGACAAGGAACAGCTCACTAAGGAAAAAGAAGACCTTCTCCAGTTGAAAGGGCGAGAGTTGGACAGAGGTTTTTCTCTTGGATATATGCAACGCACCCAAGAAATGATGACCTATCTTGCTTATCAGACGACTCCCGATCATGCTCACGAACAGTAGACAAAGATCTCCATTTTTTTTTTTTTTTTTTTTTTTTTTGGAAAAATGTAACATAACAAATTATTTTTGTCATGAAAAGAGTAGTTCGATATCTTATCATTTATCTTTATAGTCACGCATTGTTTCGACCTGATTGCCAAAAAACACTGCTTTCTGTATTCTTGGGAGAGAAAAAGTTAACTTGGTAGTTGTGCCGTAACCGTAGGACGTTGTGTATGCTTGGTCCATTAATTGAACACTTCCCCATACTATAAATAATTCTTTTGAGAAGTAGGAAACTTAAAAGATAGAAACAACATGTCTCCTACAAGTATTTCATTTTAGTATTTATGGCATGTCGATTATGGTGGAGATATCAAACCAAATTGTTTCAGGAGAGGCGAGAGCTGGTTAGTTCATTAAAATGATGGTGTCCCCTGAGGCATGTATGCTTTTCGACCAAGGAGGCTACTTTGTCGAGACTCGAGAAACCCCAGAACACCCTTCTGTCCATGCATGCTCGAAAACTTGTCTCCAAGGCATGGAGAACGAACCTGTCTCAATTGTACGACAGCAAAGTTCTTTCCTTCAGCGTTTGAAGAAAGAATTACCCGTCGAACCATTCCTCTCTCAGTGTGCTTTTAACTTTATACTGTGACCGACCCCAAATGCAGCATGCTTCCCGATTACAATGTCGCCCATTTGGAGGTCGACGATTCACCGGCATCAGCAAATATACGCACTTCTACATGTTTCTTGTTTCTTTTGATTTCAATCTAAAAGGGAACAAAATCCAGAGCTGGATAATATATTCTTCTAAACAGGTGGAAACTTCGTAATCTTTCATTTGGACATCCTCCGACCAAGGAAGATATCTTGTGAAGGTCTGGTGAAGTATACTTGTCAATTTTCACCATGATATGGAGTACGTCGGATTGAAGGAGCATATCATTCCGAGGAGTAGCATAGTAGGCTAATACTTGTAACAATTGTAGTTAGATTTCGAAGATAAATGTAGTTTTTTCTGATGAACAGCTGTTTTTGTGAACTGTAATGATCCTCTTAAAGATCTGAATAAAATCAATTACTCTTGACTTGTTTATATGGAGTCTTGTACTTTTAGTTCTATAGCAGTGATCGATCATATATTCGACGCTGTGAGTTAAGTCGTCAATGTAGAAAATCTGGACCGTAGATTGGATCTTAACGCAACACCATTGGATCCTGTGCCTCCAGCCTATAAAAGGGTCATTCCATGCTTCCTCATTCCTCAGAAATGAATTTGTTCAAGAAGAATTTTTACTGTTATAAGCATCGTCGACCACCAAAATGTGTTACCTTATCAAATGAGGAATTATTGACTTGGTATGGGAGGAAATGGAAAAATGAGATCTCTATCTTATATGGTGATGGTCGGGCGAATCTCATAACTGGGGATTAGTCGACGATGAACCACGCCATAAGATAGAGGTCGAGATCAGAGGAAAGCAGGATTCTTGGCTTATCGAAATCAACTTGTTTCTAACAGGTCGGTGATGCCATGCATGAGATCCTTCTGATCCCTATTTTACTTTGTAAAGAAGAAGCATCAGCTTTTTTGAGGTGGTCGAGTTGAGAAAACATGTGTCCTCTCTCGATGATCGAGAGATGTCGATCTTAAGAAGGATGCCTGAACATTAGTTTCTCGTCACTGTTCTCAAAGTAGAAGAAAAGATGATCGTTCCGAGGAAGCTCTGAAGCGTTTGGAAACCAGATTCTTTCCTTTGATGTTTTGTAGGTGTAATTGCTTAGTGCATTGATCGATGATTTCCGTTCAGATAGGAATTTTTTATATGTAATATTAGTTTCGCTATGATAGACTTTGTACCGTCTCCATCGATCTAATAAACGACTTTTATTTTGACCGACTCAAAAGCGCATTTATTTCAAATCCTGTATTTAAGGCTTTGTAGTTATGACGTTGTAACGTAAATCCCGATGATACGTCATTGCCGTTGATTAGATGCGAGTTTCGCCGTTGGATTTTAACTCATCCTGTCTATAAAAGGAATCTTTTATCTCCCATTTAGTTACCATTAGAAGTAAAAAAATTTAAACAATGTACTTCCTTTTTGTTCAAAATGGCGGTCGTCCGCCTAATTCGAGAATCCAACAAATCATTTATCACATCGACTTGGTATGGGCGGAATCGGAAAATGGAGACTTCTCAAAAACCATGAAATCTCCGACCCCTAATAAGGGGAAAGGATTGGAATGCCAACCATGAGTCGACCAACCTACGTAAATAGGTAAAGGTCGGTGTTGTGGGGTTCTGATCTATCAGTTACGTGGTCGGTGGAAAGCTGGTTAGTTCATTAAAACGAGAAGGTATGATCCAGAAATGCTGACCACCATCGACCGTCGTAACATTATGATCTCTCAAAGCTCTCTCTGATTCCAAAGCTTTGAGGTCGTAATCACGAAATTTAAAAGCGGTTGTTCTCGTCGACCGGTTTCAGCTGGTGGCAAGAATTCTGAGAAAATATGGAGATAGACGAAACTGAAGTCCCATTGTTATCTCATTTCTTTATCATGTAATAGATTTTGCTGTCGATTAGTTAGGGAATTTGTGTATCTTTCCGATGTATATCGTTATTTTGGATTAATAAGAATTTTTGCAATATATCAGCTGATTTTTCGGTTGTAGGTCGTTAGTTACTTATACGATGAGTTATTACCGACCCAATCGGTTTTGCTTTTATGCTTTTGTTTTACTTTACTTAGCAACTGTTTTGCCTATGTAGATCGTTCGTTAGGAGATCGATGAGTTCACACCGACCATCGGATTTTACTCAGAGATTTATTGTACATAGGTTTTTTACCAATTTTGGTTTTAACCTTTGTAGATCATTTGTTAGGAAATCGATGAGTTTATACCGACCCAATCGTTTTTACTCAAAGATTTATTGCACATAGGTTTTTTACCAATTTTGGTTTTAACCTTTGTAGATCATTTGTTAGGAGATCGATGAGTTTATACCGACCCAATCGGTTTTACTCAAAGATTTATTGCACATAGGTTTTTTACCAATTTTGGTTTTAACCTTTGTAGATCATTCATAAGGAGATCGATGAGTTTATGCCGACCCAATCGGTTTTACTCAAAGATTTATTGCACATAGGTTTTTTACCAATTTTGGTTTTAACCTTTGTAGATCATTCATAAGGAGATCGATGAGTTTATACCGACCCAATCGGTTTTACTCAAAGATTTATTGCACATAGGTTTTTTACCAATTTTGGTTTTAACCTTTGTGGATCATTCGTCGACAATTGTCTCTCGAGCGTAACATATGGAGAAATAAGCAAAGGCTTTTTATTATATTTGATGCTTGAAAGGAAAATAACAAAACATAGTAAAACTGAAAAACTAAATTTTTGAAAAATCTTGTCTGATTTCCGAAAACTTCTTCTTTGAAATCAACGACCATAATATCTTCTGAGATTTACTGCATTCCATGTTCGAGGAAGTGGAGTTCCATCCATATGGGCTATTTTATACGATCCCTTTTTTCCGATCGCCGTCACCACATACGGACCTTTCCAATTTTGCTGTAATTTACCCACATGCTTCGACACTTCAACCTTTTTAAGTACCAAATCGCCTTCCTTGAACGATCTTATCCTCACTCTTTGATTGTAGGCCTTTTCCATGCTAGATTTAGCTGCTTCTAAACGAAGACTGGCTTTTTCCTTTATCGTTTCACTTAGATCGACGTCGTCTTTTCTTAGTTGAGCATTTGATTCTTTATCGAATAACTCGATTCTTGGGCTGGGGACTAGTGCTTCAACCGGGATAACCGTCTCCGATCCATAGACCAAGCTAAATGGCGTCTCACCGGTGGAGGCTTTCACCGTCGTCCTGTTAGCCCAAATGACGCCAGGAAGCTCGTCCAACCATTTTCCTTTAGCGTCATCAAGTCTTTTTTCCAGAGATTTGATGATTTCCCGATTTGCTACTTCTGTCTGCCCATTTGCTCGAGGATGTCCAACGGATGTGAAGTTTTGTTGTATCCCAAACTTTGAGCACCATTCTTGGACTTGTTTTCCAGCAAATTGGGTCCCATTGTCGGAAATCAAAATCCTCGGGATTCCGAAACGACATACTATATTCTTCCAAAGAAAATTTATAACTTGAAATTGCGTTATCCGAGCTAGGGCTACACATTCGATCCATTTGCTAAAATATTCGACAGCGACCAGGACATAGCTCTTTTTTAATCTGGCGATTGGGAATGGTCCTACTATGTCAATACCCCATTGATCGAAAGGCCAACAGATCGGGATCGAGTGCATAGTCTCTGCTGGTTGATGTATTATATTTGAATGCACTTGGCAATAATGACAATGTTTGACGTAATCCTGCGCATCAGCATACATTGTCGGCCAATAGTACCCAGTTCTTAAACACTTGAGTGTGAGTGCTCGAGCTCCACTATGATTTCCAGCTTCTCCTTCATGGATACTATAGAGAATGCTTTGAACCTGGTGCTCGGGAACGCATTTTAATAGAATTCCAGAAACAGATCACCTATAGAGTTTTTCTTCCACCATGGCATATTTGGGTGCTCGATATCTTATTCTCCTAGCTTCATTTTTACAGCCAGGGAGTGTCCCATCTGTCAGATAAGTGATTAACGGGGTCATCCAGCTGTCCGCTGCTAAGTCGATATCCATTACTTCGGTTACAGGAATAGTATCGAGATCGATGGACGGTGTTTTGGAGATTAGCCAGGTGATTACTCTTTTTGACTTACCATCCCTTGTTCCTGTGAATCTAGATAGTTGATCAGCCCATCGATTTTCTTCACGTGGATATTTTGAATGTCAAACCTTTCAAACTTTCCAGTCAACTCTTTTACCTTCGCCAAATATTTTATCATATTGTATTCTTTGGCCTCATACATTCCGTTGATCTGCCTCTGAATTAGCTCAGAATCTGTCAAGACATTCAAAACTTTTATATTGGCTTGTATAGCCATTTCTAACCCTGCAATTAAAGCTTCGTACTCTGCTTCATTGTTAGTTATCATGAAGTCCAAGGTGATGGCGTAATTCATATCCTCACCGTTTGGTCCCTGGAAGTTAATTCCAGCACCTCCACCATCTCTGCTCGATGCACCATCGACGTGCATAAGCCATGGCAAACCATCGACTGTCATAATGTTGTTATCACTTTCCGATGTTACGGCAGAGCTTGTCTCTGACAGATTTGGAGTTTCTAGGAGGAAGTCGGCAAGTATTTGGGCTTTAATCGCCGTCCGCGGTCGATATTCGATCTCATATTGTCCCAGCTCTACGGCCCATTTGATTAGTCTTCCCGAGGCCTCAGGTTTCGACAAATTTTGTCTTAAAGGCTGGTTGGTAAGCACGATAATTTTGTATGATTGGAAATAAGGTCGTAATCTTCGTGCCGATGTTACTAAAGCCAAAGCGAATTTTTCGATCACCAGATAATTCTTTTCAGCTCCTTGCAGTAATTTACTCAAATAATAAACTATCTTGTGTTCCGAGCCATCAATTTTTACCATAACTGAGCTTACTGCTGCTTCGGAAATAGCAATGTATATGTAAAGAGGCTGACCTTCTGCAGGTTTGGCGAGTAGTGGTGGTGAGGTTTAGATATTCTTTCAGCTGGTCGAAGGCACGATCACAAGCTTTGGTCCATTAAAAGGTTTTAGCTTTTCTCAACGTTTGAAAGAACGGCAGACTCTTATCAGCCGACCTTGAAATGAATCTATTGAGGGCAACTATTTTCCCGACCAAGCTTTGCACTTGGGTAATATTTCTGGGCGGCTCCATTTCTGTGATAGCCCGTATTTTCTCTGGATTCGCCTCGATGCCTCTTTCATGAACTAGGTAACCCAAGAATTTTCCAGATCTTACCCCAAAGGTACATTTTAAGGGATTTAGTTTCATTCCGTACTTCCTTAAAATTCTGAAGCATCGATCAAGGTGCTGAATGTGGTCTTCTTCGCTCATGCTTTTGACCAACATATCATCGACGTATACCTCCATTATTTCTCCGATCAGTTCTTTGAACATCAAGTTCACTAATCGTTGATAAGTTGCTCCTGCGTTTCTCAATCCAAACGGCATTACTACAAAACAATATACTCCCTGTTCGGTAATGAAGGCAGTCTTTTCTTGATCTTTTTCGTCCATGAAAATTTGGTAGAAACCTTGGAATGCGTCCATCATACTGAAAATTGCGAAACCAGCTGTTGAGTCGACCAATAGATCGATCCTTGGTAGGGGATAAGGATCTCTTGGGCACAATTTATTCAAGTCCGTGAAGTCATTACACATTCTCCACTTGTTATCCTTCTTATCACCCTTTGAGACAAGTACGACATTGCATAGCCATTCAGTAAAGTGTATTTCTTTTATCTGTTTAGACATTAAAAGCCTCTCAACCTCTGCTTTTATTATTTTGTCTTTTACAGGACCATGATTTCTCTTCTTCTGCCTGACCGGTTTTGCGTTCGGATCAATTTTTAAAGAGTGGGTTATTATTCTCGGATCAATCCCCACTATGTCCTCCGAGCTCCAAGCAAACACATCTATATTTTCCCTTAAGAAGTTGATCAACAGGATTTCTCCCTGTGGAGACAGTTCCGTTCCTATCCTAGTGATTTTGGTCGGATCATTCTCGATAAGTTTGATCTCTTTATGCTCAGGTGCGCGTAAAGTCAGATCTACAGGTTCTTTTCCCTTTTTATCGATCCTTTCCATACTAGGTAATTCAGGCTCTAGAGATTTCTCCATTGAAGATCCTACCGATTTCCTTTTTGACGGCGTTAACGGATCGATGTTTCTTTTCAAAGATAGTGACGTATTATAACAATCCCACGCCATACAGTGATCGTTAACTATTTTGCCAACCCCAGAGACCGTAGGAAACTTTATTTTTTGATGATAGGTTGAAACAACTGCTCGGAATTGGTTTAAAGCCGGTCTTCCCAAGATGGCGTTATAGGCGAAAGGTGTTTCTACCACTAAGAACTTTATCATCTTTACCACTCGATGAGGTTTGTTCCCAAGAGTTACACTTAAATTGATAGTTCCCGCTGGAACTATCTCTAATCCTCCGAACCCTACTAGTGGCGTGGCCACTCTTTGAAGAGTTATTTTTCCTAAATTCATTTGATTCAAAGCTTCGACGGCTATGATGTTGGCCGAGCTTCCGTTATCAATCAGGATTCTTTTAACATTAAAATTGGAGATTCTGAGCGAGACGACCATCGGAAAATCAGGATGGTCTTCGTTAACGTCCCAATTCACATTTCTAGGGACTTCACTTTCATCGAAGCTGATAGTTTCTTTGATCGAATTCTTATTTTCGAGCGTCCAAATTTCTTTAGGGACAGTAGTTTCTTTTTCCAAAGATCGGGCTGTCTTTCGTCTCGCGTTTCGACTGTCGCCGCCAGCTGGACCGCCCGAGATTACATGTATGGTACCATTGACGTGATCGTCCTCGATATCATTTCTCCGGGGCGGGCGATTGCTGGGGGATCTCTCGCGAGGGCCTCTATTTTCTTCCCTCCTCCTAGGACTGCGTGTTCTTTGTCTTCTCCGATCTGTTCTGTCCACAAATTCGTTCAACTTGCCCTGTTGAATCAACTTTTCAATTTCCTGCTTTAGGTGATAGCAGTCCTCGGTTTTATGACCATGAGCTCGATGGTATCTGCAATATTGATCGTAGTTCCTTGCCCCAGGTTTGGCTTGTGTAATTCTTTTTGCTGGAGGAATCAAGTTGTTTCTTTCTAATATTACAAGAATATCCTCCCTAGGGGTGTTTAATTTGGTATACTCGACATAGCTTATTCGATCCCTTACGTTCCTTTCTGAGGATCGAGGTCTGAGGTAGACATTAGGTCTTTTCTCAGGGTTACCCCCGCTGAACTCCAGTCTTTGGAAAATGTTTTCCCTCCTAGGATACCGATCGTAGTCCATGGCTTTTTGCATCTGTGGTCTCTCAGGCCTCCTAGATCCCGAAGTGGATGCTTTATTCTTATTCTTATCTTTGAATGAGTTCATCTCTTCCTGCGTCATATACTTTGAGGCCAGCGTCATGATTTCTGCAAAAGTTCGCGGCTGTTACCGACTCAAGGCATTGCCAAATTGCCTATTTTTTGTTAGGTCGAACAAAATTGATATGATATAATCGATATTTGGCGAGTCGATCTTCAATAGTTCAACATTGAACCTTGCGAGCCAAGTCCTCAAGGATTCTCCTTCTTGTTGGATAATAGTTCCTAGGTAACTCATGGGGAGTTTCTGCCGTTTCTGGCTAGCGAACTGCTGCTCTAATTTGTTACATAGTTCTCTAAAGCTGAAAATTGAGTTAGGTGGCTGTTTTCCGAACCAGTCCAGTGCCAATCCCTTGTAGGTTGTGATCATTAGCTTCGCCGTGTACTCTGCTGAATGAGCGTATAAGTTCATGATGTTCGTGAAACTGAATATGTAATCAGTTGGATCACCAGTTCCGTCATATCTGGGAAGTCGGGCCGGTAAGGGCCCAGAGGCCTGTGCCTCTCTTATTTCTTGGCAGAATGGAGAACAGGCTGCTATACTATCCTGGACTTCTCGGGAACGTGGCCAAGGTTGTCTCATGGTTAATAATCTTTGCTCCAATCGCTCCTCGACCATCCTCTCTATATCTCTTTCAGAGACTCTTTTAGTTGCTTGTCGATTGACAACTGGGGGCTCCTCCTCGTCATCGATCGGGATAACTATCTGTTCCTTGGACAAGCGAGGTTCAGGACGAGCATTAGCTCTTGCCTGATTAGTTTTTCGACCAAGGTGCCTTCCAGGTACGTTTGGTGGGGAGACTTGAGATCGTTGGTCCGCATCTGGACTCTCTGCTTGAGTTGATAGACGATCGTTATTTCCCCGAGGTTCCCTATTATTATTACCCACCCTCGAGGGATGAACTGCGGCCGCTGTTGGTTCCGCGACCGCCGGAGTTGATAGAATTTGAGGAAAAATTGAACTTAAAAGCTGAGCAATTTGTAGTATTTTTTACTGGTCCGCCAGTAGCGTGGGAGCAGGGACGGATCGAATGGGTGAGTCAGGAGCCCGACTCGCGCTAGGAGCTCGTTGTCCTCCCGCGTTTTGATTGATGTTTGCGTTTGCTGCAACGTGTTCCTCTACAGGATCTAATTTTTGCTGATTTGCCGGAGGCTGCATATCGTTAGCGCTGATCCTTTGGGAATTCTCAGGCAAGTTATCTATAGCACGAGAAGGTCGAGAACTCGTGCTTCTTCCCACGTTACGTGTGCTTTTCCTTGGATTGACCATATTTCGATCGAGTAATTAACCTGCCCCACGGTGGGCGCCAACTGATTTAGCCTAATTTATTCTTAAGGTTAAATTCAGTGAATTATTAGATGCAATTTTTATATTAGGGGTTTGGTTAAAGTACTCAGGATGGTGCAGTTCAAGAACAAATATAAAGTTTGTATAATCACGTAAGAACAAGTATATTGGAGGCGAAATAAGTGTAGTATTATTGATAGGTTAAATTCTGGATCCTCGATACATTGTAAGATTCGCTATTTATAATCTTCATCATGTCCTAACAGAGCTAGGAGTCCTATTTGGCCTAGGAATCCTGGATGGCCTGGGAGTACCGCATGGCCCAATAAGTCTTCTGGATCGGACATTAGGTCGATCAGATACATTTTGGCAGGTCGAGCCGATCTTGCTGTCTACGTGGGTTGGATCGATCTTGATTCTCCTCGAAAAACCCTGCTCGGTTATATGTGTAAAAATAGCCCTCATCAGAAGTGATGTTTGATCTCAATTTGCTTCGTCTTATAATGACTAGTAGTATTCTGAGTAAGTGAGATTGCACTTGTATTGTCACAGTAGATAGGGATTCCACTGATCTTGAGATTATAATGTTCTAGTTGATGTTTCAACCAAAGTATCTGTGCACAACATGCTCCAGCAGCAATGTATTTAGCTTCAGCAGTAGATATGGATACTGAAGTCTGTTTCTTACTCATCCATGAGATCAGACGACTGCCTAAAAATTGACAAGTACATGTAGTACTTGTCCTATTAATTTTGCAGCCAGCAAGGTCAGAATCTGAATATCCAATAAGTTCAAATCCTGATTCCCTTGGATACCACAATCCCAATTCTTGAATGCCTTTGAGATATCTTAATATCCTTTTAGCAGCTAAGAGATGAGATTCCTTAGGATTTCATTGAAATCTCGCACAAACCCCAACATAGTACATAATGTCTGGTCTGCTAGCTGTTAGATATAACAGTGACTCTATTATGCCATATATTTGATGATGTCCACTGATTTTCCATCTTCATCTTTATCCCGACGAAGTCCAGTAGACATTGGAACACTAACAGATGAGCTAGTTTCCATACCAAATTTCTTAAACAGATCTTTTGTGTACTTTGCATGATTTATAAATATGCCGTCAGGCAACTGTTTCACTTGTAATCCAAGAAAGTAATTTAGTTCTCCCATCATGCTCATTTCAAACTTGTTCTGCATCAGCTTAGAGAACTTTTCACACATCTGTTTGTTAGTTGAACCAAAAATAATATCGTCCACATATATTTGAACTAACAATATATGATTTTACCATTCAATAGTGAACAGGGTCGTGTCTACTTTACCTTTGCGAAATACTTTGATTAAAAGAAAACCAGTTAAGGTATCATACCATGCTCTTGGTGCTTGCTTAAGTCCATAGACAACTTTCTTCAGACGATACACTTTGTCTCCTTGTTGATAGACTTCAAAACCAGGAGGTTGTTCAACATAAACTTCTTCTTGCAATTCTCCATTGAGAAAAGCAGACTTCACATCCATCTGATAGACAGTGAAGTTCTTGTGAGCAGCATAGGCTAAGAATAATCTGATTGCTTCAAGCCTTGCAACTGGTGCGAATGTCTTATCAAAATCAATGCCTTCTTCTTGGCAGTAACCTTTGGCAACTAGTCTTACTTTATTTCTGGTAACAATACCATCTTCTTTCATTTTGTTCCTGAATACCCACTTAGTGCCAATTACTCTTTGATAAGTAGGTCTGGGTACCAAGTACCAAACCTCATTCCTTTCAAATTGATTTAACTCTTCTTGCATTGCTTCAATCCAGTGAGAATCACTACGAGCTTCATCAATTAATTTGGGCTCAATTTGTGAAAGAAAACTTACAAACATTGTTTCATTTGCAGTTGATCTTCTTGTTCTCACTCTATCCAATGGATCACCAATCACTAGTTCAGGTGGGTGATCTCTAAGCCATCTAAGATCAGGTTGCAAATCTGGATGTTGTCCTCTTGATTGATCTTGCAACACTACTGTTGGAGTCTCAGTAGTAGTCTGTTGAACAGACTCTGGTCTGTCAGCTGTTTGCAACTCCTATGTTAGATAATCAGCAGACAGATTTTGAACAGCATTTGAGTTATCAACTTGGTTTAGATCAGGTAGTAAGATGGGTACATACTCTTTTTTTCTTTCCACATTCAATTTCTGAAAATCAGTAGATATATCTGGATTAGTACTTTATATGAATTGATTCTTCTACAATCCTTTTGTTAAAAACTCTATAGGCTTTACTAACAGTAGAGTAACCTACAAAAACATCTTCATCAGCCTTCTCTGCAAAAGCAATGAGGTGATTTTTCCATTATTAAAAATAAAGCATTTACCATCAAATATCCTAAGATAATTAATATTGGGTTTCCGGTTGTTCCACAGTCCATAAGGTGTTGTTTTTTTACTCTTGTTGATCATGCATCTGTTCTGGGTATAGCAGGCTGTATTTGTGGCTTCTGCCCAGAATCTTTGAGGCAGTTTAGCTTCAGCTATCATTGTCCTGGTAGCTTCTTTTAGAGTTATGTTTCTACTTTCAGCAACTCCATTTTGTTGATGGGTTCTAGCAGCAGAGTACTCATGGTTGATTCCTCTAGAGTTACAATACTCTTCAACAGTAGAGATTGTAAATTCAGTGCCCCTGTTTGATCTGATCTTCAATATTCTTAAACTCACCCTACTGCTGTCAGATTCTTGACTTGTGCCTCAGCTAAGCTAGCTTCAAGAGCTGCCTTGAGCTCAGCCTCATCTTTCTTCTTTTGCTCAGCCTCCTCACGTTTTCTTTTGTGGTATGCTAGGATTCCTAGCCTTACAAGTTCTCTTATTTCTGTAAGCTTGTGCTGTCAAAACAGCAGACTGATCTGATTTAGGAACAGATGCCTCGGTAGTCATCTGATTGGCAGCATCAGATTCCTTAACATATTCAGCATGTTTTTCTGCTGGTTGTGGATCCTTTCTCACAACTTCAGAGATGATTGCTTTGGATAATGGCAGGTGCAGCAGCAGGACTTTCTTTGAACTTCTTGTCCTTTTGGATAATGGCAGTTCATCGGACTCAGTTCTTTCAGGAGATACATGCAATGGCATCTCATCAACATCTCTAGCAACTTCAGAGATGATTGCTTCAACATCAACTGCTCTGGCTTCAACATCAGGTTGATCCTGTGTTTGAGCAGCAGGCTTACTAGCCTTAATTTGAACCTTGCTTTTCTTAATCTTAGCAACAGGTTCCTTTGCTTCAGTAGCTTTTCTCTTAGTAGGCTTAGATTCTACTTTATGAGCCTCGTATACTTTCACTTCTTTAGCAGTGTGAATGACCTTCCATGGGTCATTGCACATTCTAAGTTCATCAGTAGATGACTTAAGAAAACCTTGTGATGGTTCTGGCCATGCTTCTTATGATATGCAATCAGGTAGAACACATAAGCAGCCCAGTTTACTTTCAATCCATAGTAAATTGCTATCATCGAGTGCAGTTTTCTCTTTGGAGGTTCATCCAGTGCACTTGTACAATTTTCTATGGCCTTAGCAAACAATCAGCTATCCTCTGAAATTCATCTATCAGCTGCGTTTTCGTAACAGACCCAGAGAGAATTTCTCCTCTCTTCGCAGCAACTTTCCAGAATTCCTCCTCTTTTGGAGTGGCCAGCTTTGAGAGATCAGTGGCTCGTTCATTTGCAAGCCCGTATTTCTCACTCAGCAGGGCAGGGGTAAGACAGATGATTTTCTCTCCAACCTTGGATTTTATCTCCATTTTCTCTAAATCAGTCTCAACATTCTTGTAAAACTCATCTACCTCTAGCTTGTAGACCATAGTTTCATGATCCTCCATATACTTTACCTGTGAAGCCTCCTTGAACTTATTCATTACTTTCTTCATTAATTTCGTACCAGTTGCATAGTAAACCACGAAGTTCAAGTACCTTCCTTCAGCATTAGCTTCGGCTTTGGAACCCATGATATCTGTTGAAATTATAGTAGAGAAAACAAGAATTCTTTTTCGCAGAAACATATTTGTAGAATTTAAAAGTTAGAAAAATTGAGGGTGCATAAAATCACTCTTCTGATCAGATCTGGATTTATAGAGTTGGGGAATTTTCGGTTTCCGTGTTATCCGCCAACCGTTAGATCTGTATCTGTCAGTTTCAATCGTGTGTGTTATTTGTTCGGATTTCAAATTTTATAAAACTTGTCAGACTAGGCGGGAAAACGAAGCATCCCTAGTCCTTAACTTATAAAAGCGTGTTTTTAGATAAAGCGTTTTTAACACAGTACTCTTATAAATAATTAGATGAGTAGAATTATACTTATCTGACAGATGACTTATCTGATACAATATATCACTAGTGAAAGCCAATAGCTAGTGAACATCCTTTGTTGTTTGTCAATCCAGCAAGATAAATAATCTTCAGGTCTTCAAGAATTAAGAACAAATCTTCCAATAATATAACTTCAACTAACTATCATTGAAGATTTCATCTTTTAATCAGGAGTACCGCTCGTCTTACACATTCCCCCTGAATTCAAGAATCTATCAGTCAACTAGTCTGTTGAGAGTCAGTCTTCTTGAAGAATAATACTTGTTGTCATCAGATTAGTCAGCTGATGAACCTTAGTCTTCTGATAGGTTCCCCCCCAGCTTATGAATCCAAATTTAACAAGCCTAATTCCACTCTAAGAGTAGAAAATCTTGCATTACTCAATGGTTTAGTGAAAATGTCAGCGATCTGATTATCTGTATGAACATATTCAATAATGACATTCCCTTTCTCAACATGGTCTCTTATGAAGTGATGTTTGATCTCAATATGCTTAGTCCTAAAATGACTAGTAGTATTCTGAGTAAGCGAGATTGCACTTGTATTGTCACAGTAGATAGGGATTCCACTGATTTTGAGATTGTAATCTTCTAGTTGATGTTTCAACTAAAGTATATGTGCACAACATGCTCCAGCATCAATGTACTCAGCTTCAGCAGTAAATATGGATACTGAAGTCTGTTTCTTACTCATCCATGAGATCAGACGACTGCCTAAAAATTGACAAGTACTTGTAGTACTCTTCCTATCAATTTTGCAGCCAGCAAGGTCAGAATCTGAATATCCAATGAGGTCAAATCCTGATTCCCTTGGATACCATAATTCCAATTCTTGAGTACCTTTGAGATACCTTAATATCCTTTTAGCAGCTAAGAGATGAGATTCCTTTGGATTTGATTGAAATATCGCACAAACCCTAACAGATTACATAATGTCAGGTCTGCTTGCTGTTAGATATAACAGTGACCCTATTATGCCTCTATATTTGGTGATGTCAACTGATTTTCCATCTTCATCCTTGTCAAGACGAAGTCCAGTAGACATTGGAATAGCAACAGATGAGCAAGTTTCCATACTACTTTACTTGATTAATAAAGATACTACCAGGTAGCTGTTTCACTTGTAATCCAAGAAAGTAATTGAGTTCTCCCATCATGCTCATTTCAAACTTATTCTGCATCAGCTTACAGAACTTCTCACACATCTGTTTGTTAGTTGAACCAAAAATGATATGTGCACTAATAATATATGATTATCCCATTCAATAGTGAACAAGATTTTATCAACATTACCTTTGCGAAATCATTTAATTAAAAGAAAATCAGATCAAGTATCCTACCATGCTTTTGGAGCTTGCTTAAGTCCATAGAGAGCTTTCTTCAGACGATATACTTGGTCTCCTTGTTGATAGACTTCAAAACCTGGAGGTTGTTCAACATAAACTTCCTCTTGCGATTCTCCATTGAGAAAAGCAGACTTCACATCCATTTGATAGACAGTAAAGTTCTTGTGAGCAGCATAGGCTAAGAATAATCTGATTGCTTCAAGCCTTGCCATAGGTGCAAATGTCTCATCAAAATCAATGCCTTCTTCTTGGCAATAACCTTTGGAAACTAGTCTTGCTTTATTTCTGGTAACAATTCCATCTTCATTAATTTTGTTCCTGAACACCCACTTAGTGCCAATGACTCTTTGATGAGTAGGTCTAGGTACCAAGTACCAAACCTCATTTCTTTCAAATTGATTTAACTCATCTTCCATTGCTTCAATCCAGTGAGAGTCACTAAGAGCTTCATCAATCTGTTTAGGCTCAATTTGTGAAAGAAAACTTACAAACATAGATTCATTTGCAGTTGACCTTCTTGTTCGCACTCTGTCCAGTGGATTACCAATCACCAGATCAGGTGGGTGATCTCTGAGCCATCTAAGATCAGGTTGCAAATCTGATGTTGTCCTCTTGATTGATCTTGCAACACTACTGTTGGAATCTCAGTAGTAGTCTGTTGAACAGTCTCTTGTCTGTCAGCTGTTTGCAACACCTCTGTTAGACAATCAGTAGACTGATTTTGAACAACACTTGAGTTATCAGCTTGGTTGAGGTCAGGTAGTAAGACGGGTACATATTTTTCTTTTCTTTCCACAGTCAATTTCTGAAAATCAGTAGACATATCTGAATTAGTAATTTGATTCTTTTCAGAAGATTGATTAAGCTCATCAAATACTACATGAATTGATTCTTGTACAAGTAAAGTCCTTTTGTTAAAAACTTTGTAGGCTTTACTAACAGTAGAGTAACCTACAAACACAGCTTCATCAGCCTTTTCTGCAAAAGTAGTAAGGTGATTTTTCCCATTATTCAAAAAAAAACATTTACAACCAAATATTCTAAGAAAGTGAATATTGGGTTTCCTGTTATCCCACAGTTCATAAGTTGTCTAGCTCTGATTCTTGTTGATCATGCATCTGTTCTGGGTGTAACATGTTGTGTTTGTGGCTTCTGCCAAGAATCTTTGATGCGGTTTTGCTTCAGCTATCATAGTCCTGGTACCTTCTTTAAGAGTTATGTTTCTCCTTTCAGCAACTCCATTTTGTTGAGGGGTTCTGGCAGCAGAGTACTCATGATTGATTCCTCTGGAATTATAATACTCTTCAACAGTAGAGTTTGTAAACTCAGTGCCCTTATCTGATCTGATCTTTAATATTTT
Organism: Penstemon newberryi var. newberryi; assembly: GCA_030819805.1. Taxonomy (NCBI): domain Eukaryota; kingdom Viridiplantae; phylum Streptophyta; class Magnoliopsida; order Lamiales; family Plantaginaceae; genus Penstemon; species Penstemon newberryi. The sequence goes on along the minus strand of JAUALY010000007.1, from coordinate 10,014,831 downwards.
TGAGCTCTTTTCATTCTGGATCAGTTCCATCAGATTGGTAAGATGTTCCTTGGTTTCACTCTTCTTTTTCATGAATATCACCCAAGTAAATCTTGAATAGTCATCCACAACAGCTAGGCAGTATTTATTTCCACCATTGCTGATAGGATCAATAGGTCCAAACAAGTCCACATGAAGTAGCTCTAAAATTCTGGTTAAAGATTGGTGCTTCTTGCTTTTGAATGCTGATTTAACTTGTTTACCCTTCGGACATGCGTCACATAGCTTGTCTTTGCTCATGGCTGTCTTTAAAATTCCTTCCAAATCATTCTTGATTAATCTGTTGATGGTCTTGAAATTCAAATGATTCATTCTTTTGTGCCATAGCCAACTAACTTCACTTGGTGTATAGGCCACCAAACAAACATTATAATTCTTATCCACATAATTCCAGTCAACTATGTAGATATTTCCTTGTCGTCTTCCAAATAAGATAACCTTCTTTGTTCCAATTTGCTCTACAAAGCACTTATCTGATGAGAAGATAACTGAAAATCCTCTGTCACAAAATTGATTTATGCTCAGCAGATTATACTTTAGGCCTTTAACATATGAGACGTCAGATATGTTTCCTTTGATAAGCTTTCCATACGCAACAATCTTGCCTTCTTTGTTGTCTATAAAAGTAACATTTGGACCATCTATGGCAGCAACATCAGTCAGTTCATGTATGTCACCACACATGTGCCTCGAACATCTACTGTCCAAGTACCATTTCTTCACTACTTTACTCCTACTCCTAATCCTAACCTACAAAACAAAATAAAATTGTTTTAGGTATCCGTTATTGAGAGGGTCCTGGCGGATTAGTGTCACCTTTGACAACCCAAGATTTGGAAACCTTAGGCTTCTTAGGTTTAGTAGAGTTTGGTGGTGATTTCTTTACTCTTGAATCATCATAAGTTTCAGTATGCATATGTTCATGATAACTATTATGATGAGAGAAATTCTCATAAGCAGGGTACGGTGCATGATAAGCAGCGTAAGCATGCATCGGATGATGAGCAGGATATGCAGCATAGTAAGGTGGATAATGAGGTACAGCATAATATGATGAATAAGCAGGTTGCACATAATAAGACTCTTTTCCATACCAAGCATTATCATTTCTATGATTTCGTTGCTTCTTAGGTTTAGTTCTTACTTGCTCTTTAACAGATGACTTAGACTTGTTACTAGTCTGATTTTCTTGCTCTTATCAGCAGACTTCTTAGGACTACTCTGCTGTTTGGCTTTACTAGTCTGTTTTTCATTTTCAGATTTTTTACCCTTTTTAGCCTTTGGAGATTTATTCTTCTTTTTCTCTTTTTCCAGTGAAGTCGGTTTAGTTGTCTGAACATATAAGATAACATTACTGTTATCAGCAGATACAAATTTTTCAGTTCGGTTCAGTTCTAAACTTTCTTTAACTAAAGGTGTTCTCTGTTCACTAGATGTGTTCACAGATGCAACAAACGACTTATCATGAGTATATATGATCTTTTCAAGCTCCATGACTTTTCCTTTGTAAACTTCACAATCTGCTTTCCGAGATTCATTTTCATGCGCAAGCTTTTTGTATTCAGCTGATTCTTGCGGTTTTCCAACGTTAAGTTTCAGTAGAGAATTTTGCTTTTTCAGCACAGTCATCTCTTCCTTAAGCTTCACAAATGCATCAACAACATTTGTGTTGTTTCTCATCATTTGTTCAAATGAACTAAATAGCTCATTTTGATTTTCAGAGAGAGTTACCTTATTGTCAGAATCCTCTGATTCTTTGCCCATGAGACAGAGCAGTGCATGTGTCTCTTCTTCAGTAGAGTCATCTTCTGATGTCCCGGATTCTGAATCAGACGAGTAGATGGTTGCTATCTTTTCAGCTTCAGTCAACAATACTTTGCTCTTTTGATGTCTCCTCTCTTTTCTAGCTTTCTTTTCTTCCTCTGTATATTTCTCAGCTTTTGGACATGGGCAGTCCTTGATGAAGTGTCCCAATTTCCTGCAATTATAGCACATTAGTTTAGATTTAAAATTATCCTTACTTTCTTGAGAATAAGATGTAGGGTTAGAAGTAAAAGCATTGTTGTATTTGTTCTTCAATTTTCTTTTGTAGAAATTTTTGAACCCATTCAGCAACAACGCAACGTCGCCAGCAGTGTATTCCTTTTTATTGAGCAGCATGGTCTCATCAGATGAGTCCATTTCCTTTGTTTTTCCGACTGATCTTCTAGATTTTTCTGCAGCAACCAAGGTAGCAGTGGGACTTGAAGTTGATGTCTCTTCTATTTCCATCCTAGGCAGTTTATACTCATAAGCCTTGAGTACAGAAAATAGCTCTATAAGAGAGATCTTCCCCAGATCCCTTGATTCTTCCATTGCTATGATCTTCATGTTGAACTTGGGAGGTATTGCTTTTAGAACTTTGACTGTGATCTATTTGTCAGTAAAGGTCTTTCCCAACTTTAACACATTATTCAACGTCCTTGTAAACCTTGAATCCATCTGGTCAATGGTTTCTCCGGACATCATTTTGAAGTTTTCCAACTTCTCAAGGGCTATGCTCAAGTTGTGCTCTTTAATGGCATCATTCCCTCGCTCATATCACAAACTTTGTCCCACATCTCCTTTGATGTCTTGCAGTGTTTGACTTGGTCAAACCTGTCATTGATGAGGGCTTTTGTCATGATAAATATTCCAACCTTGTCAAGATTGCTCAGCTTTATTTCTTCAGCTGTCATCTCTTCAGGTTCTTTGTCAACAACCACCTCCTGGTCATTAACTTTGATTGTTTTGGTGATTCTGATTGGACCTTTAGTTATGCATCTATACATATTGTCATTGTAAGCAGCAAGGAAAATTTTCGTGCGGATTTTTCAGTCCTCAAAACTCATCCCGCCAATGTGGGGTACATGGCTAATACAATCCATTTTTCAAAAAGGTTTTATTTTTTTAAAAAAATATGCTCTTTTGAAAATTTTGAAAAACACACTCTTGGATCAAACTCGTTGATCAATCAGATGATTCAGTTGAACAACCTGCTCTGATACCACTTGTTGGTCCTAAGTGGTCTAATGAGGTCTAGAGGGGGAGGGGGTTGAATAGACCTCTGTTTATCCCTTTTAAAATTTTCTTCAACTTCCTAAATTAGCAGAGTAAGCTGATCGGACTTATGAGACTACTCTACTGATCGTGCACAAAGCTTGTTCAGTAATGTTGACCACTCGTCTGATTTGACTTATTTGTTTTTCAAAACAGTTCAGAGTTGATAACTTGTTGTGCAGCGGATTTGTTAAGTATTTTTCAACAAGTTTTAAATCACTTGAGAATTTTATCCCCGGTTTTAAAACTTTTGAAATTCTTAAGTCTTTTTGAAGTTAGATTACTTATGAAATTTATGCAAGATAAAAAGCAAACTAACACAAAGGATTTTTATAGTGGTTATATAGACAAGAATGTCTTTTAGTCCACTATTCTAAATCACGAAGATATTGGGTTATAATAAGAACACAAAGTAACCTAGTACACTATGCTTGTGCTTTTACAAAAAATGTTAAGCCACAAGTTCGCTATAGGAAATCACAAAGAGAACCTATACTCTGAAGTATTTTCATTCACTAAGATGGAAAACTACTTCTCACAACTTTCTCTCTTTACAGAAAATCCCTAAGATTTTGATATGTTTGTTTTTCTCGACTATAGCTTGTCCATAGATGATTTCGCTGTTTTCTCAGTTGTTGTGTTCGTATCTAACTCTTGAATTTAGAACTATTTGTACTTAAGAATTTGAATTTCTGCCCGTTGAGAAATGACAGATCTTCAGATTTTCCTCGAGTATTGGTCATTGCTTCAGAACGGCATCTGCAACTGTTCACTGTACAGTTCTGCTGTATTTTCTGTAACATCGCATTAAATGCACTCTGTTGATCCGAGGTTTTTCTTCAATCATTTGCCATTACTACCCTTTTCTTACAGCATTTATTACAACAAGTGCATTTATTACCGTTGTAATAACTTCTTGATCACTTCCACTCTGCTGATGGAATCCACTCTGCTGATGAACACTTTGCTGATTCAAATACAACTCATCTGATTTGACTCTGCTGAAATTCACCCATCTGATTCCGTTCTCAGCATCAGATCAGTAGTCTTCTGGACCAAAAATTCAACCGTTCTGATTTTACTTATCTTCTCAGATTGAATTTCCAGAGGCTTGCTAAGCTTCCATTACTTAGCTGATGACTTTTGGAAATCATCAAAATCTCCCTTCACTTCTTCATCTTCATCCAACAATGAACGTTCGTGGCTGCTTCCGACACAGAGCATTACCGAACTACTTATTTCTCGTTAGATCGAACAAGATTGAGATGATATAATCTATGTTCGGAGAGTCGATCTTCAACAGTTCTACGTTGAATCTTCCCAACCAGTTCCTCAACGATTCACCCTCATGCTGCCGAATAGTCCTCAAATAGCTCATCGGAAGCTTCTGCCTTTTCTGGCTGACAAATTGTTGCTCCCATTTATGGCATAGTTTCCTAAAACTGAATATCAAGTTCGGAGGCTACTTCCCGAACCAATCCAATGCCAGACCTTCGAATGTTGTCACCATTAACTCTGCAGTGTATTCCAACGACTGAGCATACAAGTTCATTATGTTCATGAAACTAAACACGTAATCATGTGGGTCTCCAGTCCCATCATACCTCAGCAAACAACCTAGCAATGGTCCCGAGGTTGTTGCTTCTCTGATTTTTTTGCAGAATGGTGAACACTTAGCTATGCTATCACGCACTTCCTGAGATCGAGTCCAGGGTTGTCTTTCCACAGCTGAACGCTGTTTTACTCTTTCCTCGACCATTCTTTCAATGTCCCTTTCTGAAAATCATCTAGTTGCTATGGCTTCGTTGCCCTTAGGTATTATACAATTGTCAACGGGAACGACAGTGTTGGGTTTTACGCGGTACTATTGTCAAAAACAACGTGCGGAATATTCAAAAAAATTTAATACACACGAAATACCCATGAGCCCAGGATCTCAGTTATCTAACTCATACGAAAAACTGGTATTTGAATCACAATTCAAAACATAAATAAGTTGGTAATTTCGAAAATTACCTCACCACAGGCAAGGTGGTGGTTCTTCTCCGGTCTTCAAAAGTTCACTAGAGCACCCCAAGTGTTGTGCCTCTAGAGAAAGTCCACACCAGATGGATTATAATGACTTCACGTAATCCTCAGGCTCAGAACTAGGATTATGGAATTGTCTATGGAGGAATTTAATCTAGATCTAGATCTAGATGGAGAAGAAACAAGAAGAAGGGGGCGGCCAGGGCTGGGATCGGCCAAAGGGTTTGGGGCGGCTAGGGCTTGTAATTTTCAGCTAAAATTCATCTTGCATTGGTTGTGCATTAGTTGTTAAGGTTAGAGATATAGTGATATATATATATCTCTTATTAGAAGACTCCTTCTTCTAATAGAGATATATCATATATTTGATATATCTTTCCTTATCACATACGGAAGATATATATCATATCTTTAGTATAGATATCATATCTTATTCTTCTTTCTTGTCCTACAAGAATATATCTCTTCCAACTTTAATTCCTAGCAAAATCGCCCCATGCTCAATTAATTAATCCGAGATTAATTTAATTAATATTCCCTTAGCTTAAAATCGACCCTCATGTTTAATTGATTAATCCAAGATTAATCTATTAACATTTTCATGGTTAAAATCGGCTCATGAAGTTTAATTAATTAATCCACTATTAATTAATTAATCTTCTTAATTAATTAACACCTTAATTAATAGTTTAATCAATTAGACATTCTAATCGATTATTTAATTAGACATTCTAATTAATAATTCTCCATTTCGAATTAACACTTTAATTCACGTTTAATTAATTAGACCATCTAATTAATTATTCTTCTCACTTGAATTAACACTTTAATTCATTTATTGATTTAATCCCTTAAATCAAACGTTTCCTTTTAGACTGTTACTGTCCAACTGTATTGTGTGTGACCCTCTAGGTTCACCATCAATTGGCAGCAGGCCCACGACTTTCGTGATTTAATTAGTGAGCAATTAATAAGCAATTAATTACTCCGATCAATTAAACACTTTTAATTGACCACTCCAGAATTAATTTCCCATTAATTCAGGAGTACCCACACCTCATGGTCGATGTCTAGCCACAAGCCCATGAGGCCCAACTTCAGGTGAATTGATATTCGTGAACCTTCACCTCTTATAAATGCCATGTACATACGGTCATTCTATCAACTAATTTCCCGATTGAGACCTAGGGTGTGTGAATTGGTCGGCACCTCTAATTATCTCAATTCTGTACTTTCTAATTCAAGATAATAATTCCAGTGTGACTGCTAAATTTTGAAACCCCTTTCCAAATCCGTCACCGACCACGGCCGTGGGTTTCTCGGAATTTACTATCTAAGAACGTACAGGAAATTCTCTCATCTTATCAAGATGAGTCGATAGATCCTATATTAGTACTAACCATTCGCGTACACGTTCATACGTACCCAAAGTAGTCGCACAATAATCAGGCTATGTGATCGGCTCCTAAATCAAAGTACGTATTCCCGTGTACCGAATTCGCCCTAGTACCTCAAGTCCGAGGACTAAATCGTACACTATTATAAGTCTTGAGAGACTTCCCATTACCGATATGCTTAATGCACTTCCACGATGGGTCTCTCTGTTCGGGTCGTTCGATGCGTTCGATCCCCTATCGAACCACCTAGTCATATGCACTGACATCAAAATGTCTTGTTCATGAAAATCTACAAATTCACTTCATGTGAATCATGCATAATCCTACAAGTCTTAGCGATTCCCTCGATACCCCGTCTCGATAGGAATCTACGACTTGGAACAGTTTTAAGATCACGACCTTAGAGACTGTTTCATGATTGCACTCAGTACTGAAGTGAATCGCCCCATAGTCGAATGTGATCTTAGGATTTCATCCAATCGCTTAGATAAGTTCGCGAGAGATGAAGATGGCCATTGTTTAATTCACGTACTATGAATAAACGGGCGTATTATCTTATGAATCATAAGATTGCTTTCTAAGGTAGTCCCTTTACAAGCTCGTATTTGTTGGCTTGCTGGGCACTATCCTATCAATCTCCCACTTGCCCTAAAGCCAACCACATACATTTCTAAGGCCCATCCTTCTCAAGATTTCCGTCGAACCCTTTTGTTTTTATGACTTAATTAGTGGATCTGCTATGTTATCTCTTGACGTGGATTACTCCCACATCTTTTTCTACCTATGATTTTTTCAGATCATATGTTATACTTTATTTTGTGTTTAGATCATGGGTGAGATTTCGATTCCTTTGCTAAAGCAATTGCCTTAAGTTATCACAGAAGATAATTATAGGCTTTGCAATGCTAGGCACTTCTTCCACTTATTGGAAGAAGTTTTATCCAAACACTTTCTTTTGTTGTATCCAATACTGCGAGATATTCTGTTCTACTGGTTGAGTTGGCATCGATTCTCTATTTGAACTCCTTCAAATCATCGTTGCCCCATTTAGACAGAATATTGAATCCACATCAGACAGGAAACTCGAATCTCTAAATCCTTCGAGTTTCAATTTCTCCATTATTACCGCTGACCAGCAATATTTCCTTTAAGCTTGTTAAGCTCTTAAGGATTGCTCCTTTTCGGTAACCCAGTCCTCCTTACTGGTGTTCGACTAACAGTACAGCTCATAAAATTTTGAGCACGTGTCTAGTCTGGTCTTGTACATGACGTTGCATACCTTATGCTACCTTTTCTTAAAAGGGTGTTCAGAAACAATCTCCTCTTTACTCATCACATGTAGGGCACATTGATTTTGAGAGAGATTTTGTGTCTCTATGGAAGCAATCCTCTCTAGGATTCTTCCATACTGAATCCATTCAGTTTTTGTCCATGTACTTAGATTTAAGATTTGAGACATCTTCTATAATCTATCTCCATAGATACGTATTGCCAATACGTGAGATGTATCCTTTAAATCTTTTAATGAAGAATTGCGTGATCGAACATGCTTTCGTCTGCGTTTTAACATTAATACATCTCTATGTCAACTTCAATGTTATTATCATGTTATTTTACGAACAGCACAAAACTCCCACTGATTCTTTTGTACATTCGGATTTACATGCAATTTTGATAAAGTCAACTGCCTTGACTATCTCATCCAGTCGCATGTTCCAGTTTTGGGTTACTGGTCTAGAGTCATAGATTTACCTATGGAACTAAATCCAATGGTTATGGCTTGTGATCAAACCACGCTTCTATGGCTCAGGGTTTCTTAATGGATTTTGATAATCCATTTAGATCACATCGTAATCCCTTGGATCATTATCCATCTGATCCTTTTCGTAAATGAGCAAGTCTTCTACGAATTTGATTTGATATTCGAAATATCTGTGTACAAAAATTTGGTTCAGTAAGTTTGGAAAGAGTCTCCCACTATTTGTAGGGATGGGTCCAAGTCTAGGACTTCATCAAGTTCTATTATAATCCCATTTCTTTTCGCGAGGGAACCATCCTCTAAGAATTGGGTATTCCTAAAACGAACTCCTTTTGCTCTTTAGGATAATAGAACAGGTATCCAATGTATTTGGTTGGATACCCTACAAATTTACTCGAATCGGATCTACCATCCAATTTACAATTCATGGGTGATGCACCATACTGAAGTTAGTACGGTGTTGTAGGAATTGACTTTAAAAGGTACTAGCCCAAGTATCCTCGAAAAGACAAAGGGTTGAACCCTAGAGTTAAATGAGGAATTTTAGCAATACTAATTAAGGAATGAATCTAGTCTTGCATATTTCGATTCCTTCTATTAGATTTAACTTGCTGTTCAAGAATTCTATTCTTGACTTAGATAATTGAGTAATTTTAAGGCTTATGTATCCATCACTTCGATCATATCGAACGACCATACATCAATGTCCTTATTTGCTTCGGTTTTTGGAACTCCTTTGAATCCCTTCAACATTTCCAAAACTTGTACTTTCAAAGTACCTATATCCAAAAATCATGAGGATAATTTAGTGAAGCAATTAATTTCTCACACTAACGCCTTAGTGATCCACATGTGTCTTTATGGATTAGATCCATTGATCACTTGGTATGTTTACAAATCGATCAATTTTCCCTTATCAGACAGGATTCGCAAGTTCAGAGTTCATCAAGGTTCTTTATTTCAAGAGACCTTTAAATGATGAACAACTCATTGATTCCTTCTATGGAAATTAGTTCGATTTTAAGCATGCCATAACTGTGGATAATTATCTAGTTTGTTTTACTTTTCTCGATTTAGCATAAATGTCATTAGGTTTTATCATCGTTTATTTCCTTGCTTTAAATACATTCCATTCATAATGGTAAAGCAATTTTGTACAAAGTAAAAGCTTTAATTAAAAATAATTCCATTCACCATGGTAAAGCTAAAAGATTTCGTACAAAGTTTGAAATAAATCTTAAATAGATAAAACTATTAATGCTTAACTCGAAAATTTTAAGTAAAACAATTGCTAAAAAGAAAAATCTAGGTGCGTCTTGACCCAGCTCCTGAAGCACTTTTCCCTTATTTGTCGAAGCAACTCTTTCCTTCGTCTTACAAGGTATGCCCTCTTTCCCAAGGGCAAGGGAATGCCATCATCACCTGCAAACACTTTACAGATGTGAGTGACTATTTAGATGTCATACATCAAAGAATAACTAGGTCATATCTTTGTTCATTCTATTCTCAACTCTTTGTCTTTCCCACATAATGGACAATCCTTTCCTTCACTCAAACCTTCTCCTTTCTCAAAGGCTTTCTCATATTTGTCCAACAACTTATGTAAATCATTTGTTTTAATTCCGTCACACGGAATGTCACAATGATCCATAAAATGAGAAAAAGTGTCAGACAAGCCATTGATGATAATCTCTATTTCATCATTTTGATCCAAATCAGCACCTAGCTTTTTGATTCGTTTCATCATCTTGAATAGGTAAGAACAATATTCACTAACATTGTTAAACCCAATCATGCTTGTCTCATGAAGTGAATTGATCATGAGTTGTGCTAATGTTTGTTCGTACATGATTGTGGACTTTCAAATGGCTAAAATAAAATAAAAGACAACAGTAAGCAGACAGGTTTAAGATAATACTTATAATTAACGAAAATTGGTCTTTCTATCGAAAAAGTTCTCCCCCTATTTTATCGAAACAATAACCCCTTTAATTGTTCGGGAAATCCTATTTCCTAGTAGGTCTTGAGGTCCCAGCAGACATTAATTGCACCCACGACTCGCGGCCATACAATTAATTCCCTAAGTAGGTATACATTTACCAATTGTGTCCCTACACAACCTTCAAGCTATTTTGCCTCGATTTTCACATTTATCTAGCATTGCTACATCATAAATGGTACTACTCGTTAAGTCTAACCCATCAATCGTGATGAGCAACGGGCCCGAACATGTCAACCCCTGGGACACCCAGTCGATCGCATGCCCCGACCAATTCCCACCCTTGTCAAGTTTATTTAAAAACGAGAATCGAGAGATTTCGAGTATTGTCCCTTTCTTCGCCTCGGGTGCCAGACTCTGGATCATCTTAATCGATAAGTAGACAACTCACGCTAGTCCCTATTGATGGAAGGCTTGGATTTATAAAACTTCATTTTATAGTTAACCCAATATGACTTAATATTTTATTCAAGAGGGGATTTTCGGTTTTATAAAGTTTGAGGTAACTCTCTTCGAGATCTCACCGCATTCTATTATGCTTTATCTTTTATTTAGTGATCTAATTTCTAGCGCGCATCACATACAAGCCAAAATAAATCAATAAATAATATAAAGCATTCACACCTAGCATGCATGCTACCACAGTATGTTTTCGATTGGGAGCCTCCTATGCGGGCCATCATCGAGCCATGATGTTGGCCCAATTGGTGAATCTAACTGGGTTCTTAAAGGATCTAACAAGTTACACAAGTAACCATGCATACATGGCCTTCATTCCTTCTTGGGCCTCCACCTTGCTTGTAATGGGCCTCCATCCTAAACTATTAAAACGGTAAAGCCCTAATCTATTACAAAGGCTCAAAGTGGCCCAAAAACTAAAGGCTCGCAGGCCCAATAAAAACCAAGACAATTAAATTAAACCAATCACATCTACCCTAGGGTCAAGGCTCGGCACGATCGAAAACCACGTAAACTGTTCACGTTGAGCAAGAAACAAGCAAAACATATTTTTCTTATTTCTTATATTATTTTAAAACTACCTTTTAAAATAACTCAAGATTCTAATTTTAAAACTCCTTTTAAAATAATCTTTTAACTTTCATTTTAAAACTCCTTTTAAAATAAATCACAATTTCTATTTTAAAACTCCTTTTAAAATAACTCATGAATCTCGCTCTAGTCTCCACTAATTATGATAAAATTAATCTTTCGGATAATAAAACACCTTTTTAAGCATAAGACAAGTTCTGGAAATTTCAACTTTTGAAAATTACAGTTTGGTCCCTCAATTTTCGAAAATTACGTTTTGACCCTAAAACTTTCGGAAATAACAAATTAAACCCAAAAATTCCAGAACATGCAAATCGGCCCAGAAAACAGGAATTAACACTTTAATTCCAGAAACTTTCGTTAATCGTAAAACAGCCCCCTGAAGTTACGGAAATTACAAAACAGCCCCATGATTTACGGAAATTGCGAACAGACCCAATTTCCAGAAAAACAGAATTTCAATTCCAGCCCAGATTTTGCAGAAAAATAAAATTTCAAATTCTGTCCAAATTTTATAAAAAATCGTAATTTGCAGTTTTAGTCCTGTAAATATCGTAAATTGCAGATCTGGCCCAAACAAGAATTATGCTATTTACCCGAACACATAATTAATCATAATCAGCAAGATCCATGCACAGAACACGACAAATAAATATATACATAAAATTTGAAGTGTTCAGATCCGTTTTTCGTATGAGCGTAATAACTTTGGCTCTGATACCACTGTTGGGTTTTACGCGGTACTATTGTCAAAAACAACGTGCGGAATATTCAAAAAAATTTAATACACACGAAATACCCATGAGCCCAGGATCTCAGTTATCTAACTCATACGAAAAACTGGTATTTGAATCACAATTCAAAACATAAATAAGTTGGTAATTTCGAAAATTACCTCACCACAGGCAAGGTGGTGGTTCTTCTCCGGTCTTCAAAAGTTCACTAGAGCACCCCAAGTGTTGTGCCTCTAGAGAAAGTCCACACCAGATGGATTTGAATGACTTCACGTAATCCTCAGGCTCAGAACTAGGATTATGGAATTGTCTATGGAGGAATTTAATCTAGATCTAGATCTAGATGGAGAAGAAACAAGGAGAAGGGGGCGGCCAGGGCTGGGATCGGCCAAAGGGTTTGGGGCGGCTAGGGCTTGTAATTTTCAGCTAAAAATTCATCTTGCATTGGTTGTGCATTAGTTGTTAAGGTTAGAGATATAGTGATATATATATATATCTCTTATTAGAAGACTCCTTCTTCTAATAGAGATATATCATATATTTGATATATCTTTCCTTATCACATAAGGAAGATATATATCATATCTTTAGTATAGATATCATATCTTCTTCTTCTTTCTTGTCCTACAAGAATATATCTCTTCCAACTTTAATTCCTAGCAAAATCGCCCCATGCTCAATTAATTAATCCGAGATTAATTTAATTAATATTCTCTTAGCTTAAAATCGACCCTCATGTTTAATTGATTAATCCAAGATTAATCTATTAACATTTTCATGGTTAAAATCGGCCCATGAAGTTTAATTAATTAATCCACTATTAATTAATTAATCTTCTTAATTAATTAACACCTTAATTAATAGTTTAATCAATTAGACATTCTAATCGATTATTTAATTAGACATTCTAATTAATAATTCTCCATTTCGAATTAACACTTTAATTCACGTTTAATTAATTAGACCATCTAATTAATTATTCTTCTCACTTGAATTAACACTTTAATTCATTTATTGATTTAATCCCTTAAATCAAACGTTTCCTTTTAGACTGTCACTGTCCAACTGTATTGTGAGTGACCCTCTAGGTTCACCATCAATTGGCAGCAGGCCCACGACTTTCGTGATTTAATTAGTGAGCAATTAATTGCTCCGATCAATTAAACACTTTTAATTGACCACTCCAGAATTAATTTCCCATTAATTCAGGAGTACCCACACCTCATGGTCGATGTCTAGCCACAAGCCCATGAGGCCCAACTTCAGGTGAATTGATATTCGTGAATCTTCACCTCTTATAAATGCCATGTTCAAACGGTCCTTCTATCAACTAATTTCCCGATTGAGACCTAGGGTGTGTGAATTGGTCGGCACCTCTAATTATCTCAATTCTGTACTTTCTAATTCAGGATAATAATTCCAGTGTGACTGCTAAATTTGGAAACCCCTTTCCAAATCCGTCACCGACCACGGCCGTGGGTTTCTCGGAATTTACTATCTAAGAACGTACAAGAAATTCTCTCATCTTATCAAGATGAGTCGATAGATCCTATATTAGTACTAACCATTCGCGTACACGTTCATACGTACCCAAAGTAGTCGCACAATAATCAGGCTATGTGATCGGCTCCTAAATCAAAGTACGTATTCCCGTGTACCGAATTCGCCCTAGTACCTCAAGTTCGAGGACTAAATCGTACACTATTATAAGTCTTGAGAGACTTCCCATTACCGATATGCTTAATGCACTTCCACGATGGGTCTCTCTGTTCGGGTCGTTCGATGCGTTCGATCCCCTATCGAACCACCTAGTCATATGCACTGACATCAAAATGTCTTGTTCATGAAACTCTACAAATTCACTTCATGTGAATCATGCATAATCCTACAAGTCTTAGCGATTCCCTCGATACCCCGTCTCGATAGGAATCTAAGACTTGGAACAGTTTTAAGATTACGACCTTAGAGACTGTTTCATGATTGCACTCAGTACTAAAGTGAATCGCCCCATAGTCGAATGTGATCTTAGGATTTCATCCAATCGCTTAGATAAGTTCGCGAGAGATGAAGATGGCCATTGTTTATTTCACATACTATGAATAAACGGGCGTATTATCTTATGAATCATAAGATTGCTTTCTAAGGTAGTCCCTTTACAAGCTCGTATTTGTTGGCTTGCTGGGCACTATCCTATCAATCTCCCACTTGCCCTAAAGCCAACCACATACATTTCTAAGGCCCATCCTTCTCAAGATGTCCGTCGAACCCTTTTGTGATTATGACTTAATTAGTGGATCTGCTATGTTATCTCTTGACGTGGATTACTCCCACATCTTTTTCTACCTATGATTTTTTCAGATCATATGGTATACTTTATTTTGTGTTTAGATCATGGGTGAGATTTCGATTCCTTTGCTAAAGCAATTTCCTTAAGTTATCACAGAAGATAATTATAGGCTTTGCAATGCTAGGCACTTCTTCCACTTATTGGAAGAAGTTTTATCCAAACACTTTATTTTGCTGTATCCAATACTGCGAGATATTCTGTTCTACTGGTTGAGTTAGCATCGATTCTCTATTTGAACTCCTTCAAATCATCGTTGCCCCATTTAGACAGAATATTGAATCCACATCAGACAGGAAACTCGAATCTCTAAATCCTTCGAGTTTGAATTTCTCCATTATTACCGCTGACCAGCAATATTTCCTTTAAGCTTGTTAAGCTCTTAAGGATTGCTCCTTTTCGGTAACCCAGTCCTCCTTACTGGTGTTCGACTAACAATACAGCTCATAAAATTTTGAGCACGTGTCTAGTCTGGTCTTGTACATGACGTTGCATACCTTATGCTACCTTTTCTTAAAAGGGTGTTCAGAAACAATCTCCTCTTTACTCATCACATGTAGGGCACATTGATTTTGAGAGAGATTTTGTGTCTCTATGGAAGCAATCCTCTCTAGGATTCTTCCATACTGAATCCATTCAGTTTTTGTCCATGTACTTAGATTTAAGATTTGAGACATCTTATATAATCTATCTCCATAGATACGTATTGCCAATACGTGAGATGTATCCCTTAAATCTTTTAATGAAGAATTGCGTGATCGAACACGCTTTCGTCTGCGTTTTAACATTCATACATCTCTATGTCAACTTCAATGTTATTATCATGTTATTTTACGAACAGCACAAAACTCCCACTGATTCTTTTGTACATTCGGATTTACATGCAATTTTGATAAAGTCAACTGCCTTGACTATCTCATCCAGTCGCATGTTCCAGTTTTGGGTTACTGGTCTAGAGTCATAGATTTACCTTTGGAACTAAATCCAATGGTTATGGTTTGTGATCAAACCACGCTTCTATGGCTCAGGGTTTCTTAATGGATTTTGATAATCCATTTAGATCACATCGTAATCCCTTGGATCATTATCCATCTGATCCTTTTCGTAAATGAGCAAGTCTTCTACGAATTTGATTTGATATTCGAAATATCTGTGTACAAAAATTTGGTTCAGCAAGTTTGGAAAGAGTCTCCCACTATTTGTAGGGATGGGTCCAAGTCTAGGACTTCATCAAGTTCTATTATAATCCCATTTCTTTTCGCGAGGGAACCATCCTCTAAGAATTGGGTATTCCTAAAACGAACTCCTTTTGCTCTTTAGGATAATAGAACAGGTATCCAATGTATTTGGTTGGATACCCTACAAATTTACTCGAATCGGATCTACCATCCAATTTACAATTCATGGGTGATGCACCATACTGAAGTTAGTACGGTGTTGTAGGAATTGACTTTAAAAGGTACTAGCCCAAGTATCCTCGAAAAGACAAAGGGTTGAACCCTAGAGTTAAATGGGGAATTTTAGCAATACTAATTAAGGAATGAATCTAGTCTTGCATATTTCGATTCCTTCTATTAGATTTAATTTGCTGTTCAAGAATTCTATTCTTGACTTAGATAATTGAGTAATTTTAAGGCTTATGTATCCATCACTTCGATCATATCGAACGACCATACATCAATGTCCTTATTTGCTTCGGTTTTTGGAACTCCTTTGAATCCCTTCAACATTTCCAAAACTTGTACTTTCAAAGTACCTATATCCAAAAATCATGAGGATAATTTAGTGAAGCAATTAATTTCTCACACTAACGCCTTAGTGATCCACATGTGTCTTTATGGATTAGATCCATTGATCACTTGGTATATTTACAAATCGATCAATTTTCCCTTATCAGACAGGATTTGCAAGTTCAGAGTTCATCAAGGTTCTTTATTTCAAGAGACCTTTAAATGATGAACAACTCATTGATTCCTTCTATGGAAATTAGTTCGATTTTAAGCATGCCATACTGTGGATAATTATCTAGTTTGTTTTACTTTTCTCGATTTAGCATAAATGTCATTAGGTTTTATCATCGTTTATTTCCTTGCTTTAAATACATTCCATTCATAATGGTAAAGCAATTTTGTACAAAGTAAAAGCTTTAATTAAAAATAATTCCATTCACAATGGTAAAGCTAAAAGGTTTCGTACAAAGTTTGAAATAAATCTTAAATAGATAAAACTATTAATGCTTAACTCGAAAATTTTAAGTAAAACAATTGCTAAAAAGAAAAATCTAGGTGCGTCTTGACCCAGCTCCTGAAGCACTTTTCCCTTATTTGCCGAAGCAACTTTTTCCTTCGTCTTACAAGGTATGCCCTCTTTCCCAAGGGCAAGGGAATGCCATCATCACCTGCAAACACTTTACAGATGTGAGTGACTATTTAGATGTCATACATCAAAGAATAACTAGGTCATACCTTTGTTCATTCTATTCAGGAATTTCTTTCCAGCAAGTATCCTCAACTCTTTGTCTTTCCCACATAATGGGCAATCCTTTCCTTCACTCAAACCTTCTCCTTTCTCAAAGGCTTTCTCATATTTGTCCAACAACTTATGTAAATCATTTGTTTTAATTCCGTCACACGGAATGTCACAATGATCCATAAAATGAGAAAAAGTGTCAGACAAGCCATTGATGATAATCTCTATTTCATCATTTTGATCCAAATCAGCACCTAGCTTTTTGATTCGTTTCATCATCTTGATTAGGTAAGAACAATATTCACTAACATTGTTAAACCCAATCATGCTTGTCTCATGAAGTGAATTGATCATGAGTTGTGCTAATGTTTGTTCGTACATGATTGTGGACTTTCAAATGGCTAAAATAAAATAAAAGACAACAGTAAGCAGACAGGTTTAAGATAATACTTATAATTAACGAAAATTGGTCTTTCTATCGAAAAAGTTCTCCCACTATTTTATCGAAACAATAACCCCTTTAATTGTTCGGGAAATCCTATTTCCTAGTAGGTCTTGAGGTCCCAGCAGACATTAATTGCACCCACGACTCGCGGCCATACAATTAATTCCCTAGGTAGGTATACATTTACCAATTGTGTCCCTACACAACCTTCAAGCTATTTTGCCTCGATTTTCACATTTATCTAGCACTGCTACATCATAAATGGTACTACTCGTTAAGTCTAACCCATCAATCGTGATGAGCAACGGGCCCGAACATGTCAACCCCTGGGACTCCCAGTCGATCGCATGCCCCGACCAATTCCCACCCTTGTCAAGTTTATTTAAAAACGAGAATCGAGAGATTTCGCGTATTGTCCCTTTCTTCGCCTCGGGTGCCAGACTCTGGATCACCTTAATCGATAAGTAGACAACTCACGCTAGTCCCTATTGATGGAAGGCTTGGATTTATAAAACTTCATTTTATAGTTAACCCAATATGACTTAATATTTTATTCAAGAGGGGATTTTCGGTTTTAGAAAGTTTGAGGTAACTCTCTTCGAGATCTCACCGCATTCTACTATGCTTTATCTTTTATTTAGTGATCTAATTTCTAGCGCGCATCACATACAAGCCAAAATAAATCAATAAATAATATAAAGCATTCACACCTAGCATGCATGCTACCACAGTATGTTTTCGATCGGGAGCCTCCTATGCGGGCCATCATCGAGCCATGATGTTGGCCCAATTGGTCAATCTAACTGGGTTCTTAAAGGATCTAACAAGTTACACAAGTAACCATGCATACATGGCCTTCATTCCTTCTTGGGCCTCCACCTTGCTTGTAATGGGCCTCCATCCTAAACTATTAAAACGGTAAAGCCCTAATCTATTACAAAGGCTCAAAGTGGCCCAAAAACTAAAGGCTCGCAGGCCCAATAAAAACCAAGACAATTAAATTAAACCAATCACATCTACCCTAGGGTCAAGGCTCGGCACGATCGAAAACCACGTAAACAGTTCACGTTGAGCAAGAAACAAGCAAAACATATTTTTCTTATTTCTTATATTATTTTAAAACTACCTTTTAAAATAACTCAAGATTCTAATTTTAAAACTCCTTTTAAAATAATCTTTTAACTTTCATTTTAAAACTCCTTTTAAAATAAATCACAATTTCTATTTTAAAACTCCTTTTAAAATAACTCATGAATCTCGCTCTAGTCTCCACTAGTAATGATAAAATTAATCTTTCGGATAATAAAACACCTTTCTAAGCATAAGACAGGTTCTGGACATTTCAACTTTTGAAAATTACAGTTTGGTCCCTCAATTTTCGAAAATTACGTTTTGACCCTAAAACTTTCGGAAATAACAAATTAAACCCAAAAATTCCAGAACATGCAAATCGGCCCAGAAAACAGGAATTAACACTTTAATTCCAGAAACTTTCGTTAATCGCAAAACAGCCCCCTGAAGTTACGGAAATTACAAAACAGCCCCATGATTTACGGAAATTGCGAACAGACCCAATATCCAGAAAAACAGAATTTCAATTCCAGCCCAGATTTTGCAGAAAAATAAAATTTCAGATTATGTCCAGATTTTATAAAAAATCGTAATTTGCAGTTTTAGTCCTGTAAATATCGTAAATTGCAGATCTGGCCCAAACAAGAATTATGCTATTTACCCGAACACATAATTAATCATAATCAGCAAGATCCATGCACAGAACACGACAAATAAATATATACATAAAATTTGAAGTGTTCAGATCCGTTTTTCGTATGAGCGTAATAACTTTGGCTCTGATACCACTGTTGGGTTTTACGCGGTACTATTGTCAAAAACAACGTGCGGAATATTCAAAAAAATTTAATACACACGAAATACCCATGAGCCCAGGATCTCAGTTATCTAACTCATACGAAAAACTGGTATTTGAATCACAATTCAAAACATAAATAAGTTGGTAATTTCGAAAATTACCTCACCACAGGCAAGGTGGTGGTTCTTCTCCGGTCTTCAAAAGTTCACTAGAGCACCCCAAGTGTTGTGCCTCTAGAGAAAGTCCACACCAGATGGATTTGAATGACTTCACGTAATCCTCAGGCTCAGAACTAGGATTATGGAATTGTCTATGGAGGAATTTAATCTAGATCTAGATCTAGATGGAGAAGAAACAAGGAGAAGGGGGCGGCCAGGGCTGGGATCGGCCAAAGGGTTTGGGGCGGCTAGGGCTTGTAATTTTCAGCTAAAAATTCATCTTGCATTGGTTGTGCATTAGTTGTTAAGGTTAGAGATATAGTGATATATATATATATATCTCTTATTAGAAGACTCCTTCTTCTAATAGAGATATATCATATATTTGATATATCTTTCCTTATCACATAAGGAAGATATATATCATATCTTTAGTATAGATATCATATCTTCTTCTTCTTTCTTGTCCTACAAGAATATATCTCTTCCAACTTTAATTCATAGCAAAATCGCCCCATGCTCAATTAATTAATCCGAGATTAATTTAATTAATATTCTCTTAGCTTAAAATCGACCCTCATGTTTAATTGATTAATCCAAGATTAATCTATTAACATTTTCATGGTTAAAATCGGCCCATGAAGTTTAATTAATTAATCCACTATTAATTAATTAATCTTCTTAATTAATTAACACCTTAATTAATAGTTTAATCAATTAGACATTCTAATCGATTATTTAATTAGACATTCTAATTAATAATTCTCCATTTCGAATTAACACTTTAATTCACGTTTAATTAATTAGACCATCTAATTAATTATTCTTCTCACTTGAATTAACACTTTAATTCATTTATTGATTTAATCCCTTAAATCAAACGTTTCCTTTTAGACTGTCACTGTCCAACTGTATTGTGTGTGACCCTCTAGGTTCACCATCAATTGGCAGCAGGCCCACGACTTTCGTGATTTAATTAGTGAGCAATTAATTGCTCCGATCAATTAAACACTTTTAATTGACCACTCCAGAATTAATTTCCCATTAATTCAGGAGTACTCACACCTCATGGTAGATGTCTAGCCACAAGCCCATGAGGCCCAACTTCAGGTGAATTGATATTCGTGAACCTTCACCTCTTATAAATGCCATGTACATACGGTCCTTCTATCAACTAATTTCCCGATTGAGACCTAGGGTGTGTGAATTGGTCGGCACCTCTAATTATCTCAATTCTGTACTTTCTAATTCAGGATAATAATTCCAGTGTGACTGCTAAATTTGGAAACCCCTTTCCAAATCCGTCACCGACCACGGTCGTGGGTTTCTCGGAATTTACTATCTAAGAACGTACAGGAAATTCTCTCATCTTATCAAGATGAGTCGATAGATCCTATATTAGTACTAACCATTCGCGTACACGTTCATACGTACCCAAAGTAGTCGCACAATAATCAGGCTATGTGATCGGCTCCTAAATCAAAGTACGTATTCCCGTGTACCGAATTCGCCCTAGTACCTCAAGTCCGAGGACTAAATCGTACACTATTATAAGTCTTGAGAGACTTCCCATTACCGATATGCTTAATGCACTTCCACGATGGGTCTCTCTGTTCGGGTCGTTCGATGCGTTCGATCCCCTATCGAACCACCTAGTCATATGCACTGACATCAAAATGTCTTGTTCATGAAACTCTACAAATTCACTTCATGTGAATCATGCATAATCCTACAAGTCTTAGCGATTCCCTCGATACCCCGTCTCGATAGGAATCTACGACTTGGAACAGTTTTAAGATCACGACCTTAGAGACTGTTTCATGATTGCACTCAGTACTGAAGTCAATCGCCCCATAGTCGAATGTGATCTTAGGATTTCATCCAATCGCTTAGATAAGTTCGCGAGATATGAAGATGGCCATTGTTTAATTAACGTACTATGAATAAACGGACGTATTATCTTATGAATCGTAAGATTGCTTTCTAAGGTAGTCCATTTACAAGCTCGTATTTGTTGGCTTGCTGGGCACTATCCTATCAAAATCATATAACCTAATTTGGATATGGGAGTGTCGGTTATATTCCTATCCTAACAAGCAACCATTACCTAATTTCTCTTCTGTTCTCAATATTCCGTTCCCAGGTTCAATCAAGAAAAAGTAAACAATCAAATAGGTGATCAGTCAATTTGAAAGTAGTTAGCACGAAACTAGATAAACTAATATCGATATGCAGAATCGAAAATCACTAAATTAAAACTAGAAAAGCAAACACAACATTATTCGATAAACATGGATCCGTAAAAACCCTAGACTAAACGGAATTTGATCATAATATCAAAAGTAACGAAAATAACGAGAAAAGAGTTCATGGTTTTCTCTAAATCAAAATAAGAAAAATAGCCAAAGTGTGATGCTAATAATTATTTTCTCCTCTGTTGCGCGTTCTCCGCGTTCTCTATATGTCCGTCCTTCCTGTGTTTAATTGCCCTCCAAACAGATCTGGGTTCCAGTCTTTTTCTTCCTTCTTTCCTACGTGTAGTAGGAGTCTTTTATCTCATGGACTTCTAATTCCTCAATGGATTCTCCAATAAGGCTTATTTGAGCCAGCCCACTTAATATTTAAAGAGAATCTTGCCGCATTTACGTGACCAAATCATCAGATTCGACTGCAATTTGCACTTTCAGCCCTTATCTTTTATTTCTTTGTATCATTGAAACCCTCAACAATTCAAAATGATCAATCTTGAGATTTCTTGTTGATCTCTTGCAATATTATCCTCTTGGACCTCAATTGAATTTGGACTTTATTGGCTCGATTTATTTCCTACAAGATAACATATCGAATTAGTGTCAAAATCAAAGATTATTCTCAAAAATTTATTAAACTTGTGAATCGACTCTAATAAATGAAATAAGCACTAAAATCCCACACGACTCACAAATACTTAAGAAAAACACCCATTTAAGTCTGAAAAGTACACGCGAGAATTCTATTTTTATAGAGTTATCAGAAGGCCAAAAATCCTTCTTACATTAATTATACTAGTATTTATAGACTAACACATGTTGCCCTAATAGAGTTCTAGGGCCCATAGGAGTCTTTGTATGGCCCACGAGCTATCCATAAGCATAGATCGGCCAGGCGGATCATCAAGAGGCGCTTCAAGCTGTACTTCTGCTAGCTTAGGTCGATGAGTTCAAAGCCGATCGAAATTGAAGGATTCCAGCTCAATGTAGATCAAGTTGAAGAATTCAACCTAGGTAGATATAAAATAGCCCCCCATCAACTCTATCAACCATCACACCATTTTTCACATAGAAGAATATAGGAATGCTGGTTATATTCTACCCCGGTATCAACTTATGGTAGATCACCAATGACAACCATAAAAAACACAATCTTGGAATTTTCTTCGGCAAAAGTTTCATATACTGGATATATGTAACTACAAGGGTCACACCATTTTGTCGTGAAGTAAAGGATTGCAAGCCTCAATGTCGTTTGTGAATCATTAAACTTGGTTTGACATTCAATAGGAGCTTTAATTTGAATCAGTTGTCCATCAGATAAAACACGAGCAATTTTCTCAATCTGTTGATTTCATTGTCTTTCCCGCTCCATTTTTCTTAACTTACTTTCTCTACGTGAATGTTAATGATTATTGTTTGTTTTGTTTTTCAGTTGCCTACTTTCGTTTCAATCCGTGATGTTTTTCTCTCATACACATGCATTTGAGTGGCCATAAAAGCATAAATCATAGTAACTTTTTAAACTTTCAAGGTAAATTTAACCTTATTTTACTAATTGAAGCTTCTTTCAAGTTACATTTACGAATAAACAATTCATTTGTGTATATTGATAATAATGGATTTCAATTTTAGGACAACAATACACATTAAAGTCAATATATGTGATTGAAATAGTGCACTTGCACGATACGGTTAGGCGTGCTAGTGAATAACATGCATATATAATTTTTAAATTTCTTAGATTTATTGAATATGTAATTTGAAAAACATGATAAGAAAATCACTTTGAAATATAAAGGAGTGATTGTGCGAAAGAGACGCATGTGTACACGTTTGCATAAGTTTGGTATGTTTTTGTGTGTGTGTGGTTGATATATGGAAAGCACAAGTTTCTAGAAACATGCTCCTGCAGCATTGTATAATATCTTCATTTTTTGATTTCACAAAGAAGAATGTAGTTCATGAGGGATATTTCGTAGTATCCAAAAATAGGAAATATCCCTCAGCTCGGTACAGTATTTCCGACCTGCAAAGCATGTATTCCGATCTCGACAGGCTACCAAGATTGTGGACTTCTTTCCGATCAATGTACTTCAGAGCTACTCTCTTGGCCTGCCAACCGGCCTGGGCTATGGACCGAGATATATACTAATGTAGACGGACCATATAGTCCCACATACAACTATATATACCGAAGGCATTTAATGACATAGGGCACGTTTTCCAAGGCACGCAGCTCGGATTAGTCTTATAGGAACTTTTGTGCCTCTTTTGTAGCTACGACATCCTGTAACATTTGAATATACCCTGTAATCATTGTAATCTAGATTGGAATACAATATTACCATCATACTTACGCTCATTCTTTGTATTGTTCTTACCTTCTAATTCCCTCGTGAATTTAGGAAAAATCAGTTGGCGCCCACCGTGGGGCTTATTTAAGTGTTAGATCGAAATATGCCAGCTACACGAAGAAATACCTACAATAGGGGCATTCAGAGAGATGGGCAGCCATCCGTGAATGCGAAGCTCGTGGTTATCTTCTGTGATAACAAATGGAGCTATTGCTAAAGCAAAGGATTTCGAGATCTCACCAGAAATCTAAACACATTGAGAGAAAAGTACCATTTGATTAGAGAAATCATTAGTAGAGTTAACGTACATAATGGTTGCGTCGACTCGGAAGATGACCTAGAGGATCCACTAGTAAAGCCTTTGTCATGAAAAGAGTTCGAAGAACATCTTTGCAAGATGGGTCTTAGAAGCGTTTGTGATTGGCTTTAGGGCAAGTGGGAGATTGAAAGGATAGTGCCCTGCAAGCCAATATATTTAGCTTGTATTAGGACTATCGTAAACTTTCTCTAGTATAAATGAATTAATACGCTCGTTTGTTTATAGTATGTAAATCAAACAATGGCCAACTTCATCTCTCGCGAATCACTTAAGCGATAGATGAAATCCTTGGATCATAATAGACTATGGGACGATTCACTTCAATATGAGTGCAATCATGAAACAGTCTCTAAGGTCGTGATCTTAAAACATGTTACAAGTCATAGATTCCGAACGAGACGGGGTATCGAAGGAATCGCCAAGACTTGTATGAATATGCATGATTCCCATGGAGTGAATTTGTAGCGTTTCATGAGCAAGGCATTTGATGCTAGTGCATATGAGTAGGTGGTTCGATAGGGGATCGAACGCATCGAACGACCCGAACAGAGAAACCCATTGTGGAAGCGCATGACGCATATCGGTGATGGGATGTTCCTCAAGGCTTATAATAGTGTACGATTTAGTCCTTAGACTTGAGGTGCTAGGGCGAATTCGGTGCATGGGTGTACGTACTTTGATCTATGTGCCGGTCACGTAGCCTGACCATAATGTGCCTAAGTTGGGTGCGTATAGTCGTGTACGCGAATGGTTAGCACTAATATGGGATCTACCGACTCAACGTAGTGTGTTGAGAGAATTTCCTATACGTTCTTAGATAATAGATTCCGAGAAACCTATGATCATAGTTGGTGACGGATTTGGAAAGGAGTTTCCAAATTTAGCAGTCACACTGGAATCATTATCCAGAATTAGAAAGTATAGTTATCGAGATAATTAGAGGTGCCGATCAATTCACACACCCTAGGTCTCGATTGGAAAATTAAGTCGATAGAAGGACCGTATGTACATGGTACTTATAAGAGGTGAGGTTCACTGAGATTAATTCACCTGAAGTTGAGCCACATGGGCTTGTGGCTAGACATCGACCATGAGGTGTGGGTACTCATGAATTAATTGTGAGATTAATTCTTGAGTGGTTAATTGAAGGTGTTCAATTAATCGGAGCAATTAATAAGCTCGCAAATTAAATCACGAAAGTCGTGGGCCCGCGGCCAATTGATGGTGAACCTAAAGGGTCACACACAATACAAATGGACTGCAACATATCATAAATAAGGAAAGTTTGATTTAAAGGGTTAAATCAAAACTGAAGAATTGAAGTGTTAATTCTTGAAGAAGAAAACTAATTAATTAAAGAGTTAATTAATAAGAGAGGAATTAATTAATTGGATTAATTAATTAAATGGGCTGAATTAATTAAAAGAGTTTAATTAATTAAAAGATGGTCTAGGTCCATTAGGAAACAAATAAAGCCATAAGTAAATGGGTGTTGGTCCCAAGTTGTCAGATGAGGTCTAGAGGGGGGGGGGGGGGGGGGGGGGGAGGAATAGACTTCTAAAATTATTATCTTTAAACTTCTTTAACTTTTTCTGTCAGCAGACTAAGCTGATCAAGAATCGTAAGTAGACTAAGCTGATCTTGCACAAAGCTTTGAACAGCAGAGTTGACCACTTTTCTGATTTTTACTTAGCTGTTTTTAAGAAAATCAGAGTTTTAAATAAACTAACTTGCAGCGAATATTTCTAGTGTTTTTCACAAGTAGTTTTCTTAACTTAGAAAAAGTTATATCCCCAGTTTTTGCAAATTCCTTTTAAAACCTTTTAACAGTTAACTTAAGTGTTTAAATATGCTCTTTGAAAATATGCAAGAAATAATGCAAGTATAAACACACATAATTTTTATAGTGGTTATATGGATAAAAACCCTTTAGTCCACTCTTCCAAGTCATGTAGATCTTGGGTTATACTATAATCACACAGATTACAATACACTCTGCATGCGCCAAACAACAAATGAACTGGCCACAAGTTCGTTACAGGAAATCACAAAGAAGTCCTATACTACGAAGCTTTATCACTCACAAAGATGGATAACAGCTCCTCACAACACTTTTCTCACAAAATCACTCAGATTTGTATGTATATTTGTTTATCTCTCTTTTCGCTTTCGTCAACAAATGACTCAGCTGTTGAGTGTTCTGTTCTTGAAGTAGTTAGAAGAATTTTGCTTCGGATTTGCTCTCAGATGTGTTGTCTCTTCTTCTCTAACTCTTGAACTCAACTATTTATACTTGAGATTTGAAAATCTGCCCATTGAGAGATCGACAGGTGTTCGAATCCTCGAGTACTGGTCTTTTCTACAGAAACGGCTACCTGTGACTGATCACTATACACTCTGCTGTACTTCCTGTCAGTTCACATTTAATGCACCAAGCTGATACGAGGTTTCTCTTCAATCATTTGTCATAAATACCCTTCCTCTTCGGCATTTATTACTCCAAGTGCATTTATTACCATTGCAATAACTTCTGATCACTTCCACTCTGCTGATCGAAATCACTCGTCTGATGTACACTCGGCTGATCCCAAACTGAACTAATCTGATTTGGGTCTGCTGAAAATCCACCAGTCTGATTCCTTTCTTCAGCAATAGATCAGTAGTCTTCTGGACCATATTTGACTCGTCTGAAGTAACTTCTTCCTTGGTCAAATATCTTCTAAGGTTTGAACTAAGCTTCCATACTTAGCTGATGACTTTTGGAAATCATCAAAACCTCCATTCACTTCTAATTCTTCATCTTCATCCAACAATTTCCCCCTTTTTGCTGATGACAAAACTTCAGCTAAGTACGTGTACCTAAAACTAAAGTTAAGTCCTCAAAAATTTCTGAGATAGAAATGATGTGTTGGAAACTTGAACTTTTATAAATATTCTTTTGAAGTTACAGTACTAGTTTACAAGAAAATGGACTTAAGTGAAAAATACAAATAAAGTAAGCTGATATACAAATTTTCAATTTAAAACCTAGTCTAGAAATTCTAGTCTGGAAAACAAGTCAGCATTGGTCAAGTTTCTTCCTGCAGCTTCAACTCTTCTTCTGATTTCTTGAATTCTGCTGGTTTTCCTGAATGGATCCAACTGTTCTTCAGCAGTGTCCTTAGAAGCAGCTATTTCTTTATCAGTCTTAGCTACATCATTGGGCTCTACTTCATCATCAGTTTCTTCATCATCAGCTTCCTCTTCAAGTACTTTATCTTCACTTGGCTTTTCAGCAGCAGCTCTTTGGTCTTGTACTTGAACAGGTGCAGTGGCAACACTCTGTTTAGCTTACTCCTCTTCCCCCTTTTTGTCATCAGCAGCAGGGTTGAGTTGATCAGGAGAGACGTTAACAGCAGCACATAGCTTTCTGATGTTTTGATCCACAACACGAAGTTGATCAGTATGATGTTGTTGAGTAGCTTTCATTTGAAGTTGAGTAGTCTTCATATCTCCAGTTTGGTCATTTAGATAATCAACATTCAACTAAGTGTTGATAATTCATTATGCGCCTTGTTGGTGACATTTGTGAACTCTTGCATAAGAGCAACATTCTTCTCAATCTCAGCTTCACCAACTTCTTTCACGACTCTAGCAATTCCAGCAATATCAGATTCATGTCTGTGAAGAGCAGTGTACAGGTGACTTACATCAGCCTTCACATCTTCAATACTTATGTTCATGCTCAAGATGCTCTGAGTGAGTGCTAGGGAATTGTCTGGAGGTAGATGAAAATTCTCTATGGCATCCTGCACTATCTTTGCAGTAGCCTCCTGCATTTGCTTAAGCATCAGCTTGTTCCGTTCTTCCACTTCCTTCATGGCATTATCAATTAACAGCTGCATTGACTCCATCAGTGAAGAATGAAAGTCAGCAGTAGGGATGGAAGTTGATGCTTCATCAGGTTCTTCCTGTTGAACAGGGGCTTCATGAAGAAATAGGGCCCCTTCAGCTTTCCACTCAATAGCTAAGGGAATCTTTTCTTTGAATTCAGCAGGCAGTGTGTTGGATGTATCCAAGTTGATCTCTGCAGCATGCTGGTCTTTCTTCAGTTCTTCATCAGCTGGCTCATCAGCTATGTAAATGATTTCAGCACCATCAGTTGACACAATAGTCTTCTGATGAATCAAGTCAGCTGGAACAAATGGTGATGTAGACTGTTGAACGCTCAGTTGTTCTTGAAATGTACTGAAATCTGAGCCAAAGGCAATGCGCTGTAAACTTGACAGAGTGGGCATATCACTGGTTGAACCAGGTTCATATCTCGATCTTTCAGCCCATTTCTCCATGGTAGTATAAACAGCCATCTTAACTGCTCTATCAACTAGGTCATCAGCTGGACCTGGCTTATTTGATAAGGAATCCTTGATAGCAGTTGCCTCTTGGTTTACAATGACCTTTGCAAAGTCATGTAACCTATCTCTTACAAAATATGAATCCAACGCCTTTGCAACAGAAGTAGTTTGCAGCCAGTTCAGAACCCAGCGTCCTTCATCAGCAAACTCCCTCCATGCTTGGATTTCTTCTTCAGATTTGTTCAACCTGTACTCCCTCCATCTGTTATACCTTATCTTCTCAGGGAAGAAGGTGGTTCTTGGTTGAAGCAGCTGATTCATCCTTTCTAGCTCCGCTTCAAATCTTTCAAAGACAGCAAAGTCACCTTGAACAATGTCAAGTGCTCTTCTGACTTCAGATTTCTTTATTTTGACTGGTTTGGCCCTTGGTAGCATGAACTGCCCTTCCTTGGGTCTTCCAATCACGATGCCTTCTGACCTTCTAGGTCCATAAGCATCATGTTTGCTTTCTTCTAGAGCCTTGGCCAAGTCTTCTTCTTCCTTGGCAGCTAATTCAGCTGAAGTCAACCTTGCTTGCCTCAAGAGCTCTTTTAAGATCAGCTTCATCACGTTTCCTCTGTTCTGCTTCTTCACGCTTTTTCTTGTGATAAGCTGACACTTTAGCTTTACCAGTTCTTTTTCTTCTGGCAGCCCTAGACTCAACAACTGGTGCCACAGCTATTGATTCTGGAGCAGCAATTGCTACTGGTGCAGCAGCAGTTGGTTCGAGGATCTGCACTTCAGGATCCTCTTGAGGTTGATTAACCTCAGCTGTTGGTGCAGAAGTAGTCTTTTCAGCAGATGTTTCTTTGACAGCAGACTTCTTCTCAGATCCAACAGGCCTCTCTGCTGTTAGAGGACTTTCCCTTACTAACTCAGAAAGTTCAGTAGTTTTTTCAATGAAAGTCATTTTCTTTCTGGCAGTTTTCTTGGTGTGAAGGACAGCAGCAGATGTAGCAGTATCTTTTAAAGCGCTCCTTGTACTCTTAGCAACATTTTCCAGTGTCTTATCAGCAGATACAGTTCTAGAAGGAGAACCATAAGCCATCTCTTCAATTTCCTTTGTTGTCTGATTTATAATGACATCTGCAGCATTCTTATCAGTAGGCAAGTCTGTTCTGGCTTGAATAGTTGGCTGGGCTGTTTGAACAGAAGCCTTAGGAGCATTTGCCTTACTCCTCTTTTTCCTTTCAACAGCTGGCTGCTTTGGCTCAGCAGCAGCCTTCCTATTTGGTTGCTCCTTTATCTTTTTTGGAGTCCCTTCAGTGGTCTTTGAGCGAACAGACTCATAAACCTTCAACTCCTTTGCATTATGTATGACCTTTCCATGGGTCATAGAGCAGCCAAGATTGATGAACAGATGACTAAGGAATATCCTGTGGTTGGAATGACCACGCTCCTTGTGATCAGCCAAGATATACCACATGAAGGTTGCCCAGTTCACCTTCAAGCCATAATACACAGCAATCATGGAATGAAATCTTTTCATCGGCACACTGTCCAGCGAGAATGTGCAGTTCTCTATCACCTTAGCAAACAAGTCTGCCATTCGCTGAAACTCATCTTTCAGCTGATTTTTCTTGATATTTCCAGACAGTACTTCATTTTTCTTGGCAGCCAGATTCCAGAAATCTGCTTCCAAGGGTTCAGCTAGGATGGCGATCTCTGTGGAGCCTTCAAGAGATAAGTGATATTTCTCATGCAGCAGCTTGGGAATTATACAAATATCCACTCCCCCAACTTTTGTCTTGATCTCCAGCTTTTCATAGTCAGGCTTTGCAGTCGAACCATAATATTCCATGATTTGAACACCATGGTTTCATGGGCCTCCATGAAATCAACTAGTGTCGCGGCTTTAAATTTCTCCAGAATTTCTTTCATCGTTTGGTAGTTCAGGAATCTACCTTCAGCATTAGCTTCTTTGGCAGACATTTTTCTGAAAAAGATTAAGAAGAGAGACGAGAGAAATTTGCAGTTTGAATTGAAAGCAAAGTGCTTTTGTGCTCTTGAAATTTTGAGAGTGCGTAAAAGATCAGTTAGCTGATCAGATCTGAATTTATAAGGGTTGGTTTGATGTCGTTTTCCGTGATTTGTGCCAACCGTTAGATCAGTTACTGAAAAGGTGGATCGTGTGAACGTGATATGCGGATTTCAAAATTCATTAAATATGTCAGACAAGGCGGGAAGTTGAAACACCACTTGTCTGTTACTTATTAAAGCGTGTTTCTGAGAAAACGTTTTTAATGCAACACTTGATTATAAGCTGACATAAATAAACAGATGAGTAACATAATACTTATCTGGCAGATGACTTGTCTGATACAATATATCACTAGTGAAAACCAATATCTAGTGATCTTCCTTTGCTGTTTGTCAATCCAGCAAGATAAATAATCTTCAAGTCTTCAAGAATTAAGAACAAATCTTCTGATTAAAACAACTTCAACTAACTGTTATTGAAGATTTCATCTTTAAAACAGGAGTAGCGCTAGTCTTACACGTTCCCCCTGAATTCAAGAATTCATCAGTCAACTAGTCTGTTGAGAGTCAGTCTTCTTGAAGGATAACACTTGTTTTTATCAGATTAGTCAGTTGTTGAACCCAGTCTTCTGATAGGTTCCCCCTCAGCTTATGAATCCAATTTTAACAAGCCCAGTTCCACTCTTAGAGTAGAAAATCTTGCATCACTTAATGGTTTGGTAAAAATGTCAGCGATCTGATTATCTGTATGAACATACTCAAAAATAACATTTCCTTTTTCAACATGGTCTCTGATGAAGTGATGTTTGATCTCAATATGCTTAGTCCTGGAATGACTAGTAGTATTCTGAGTAAGTGAGATTGCACTTGTATTGTCACAGTAGATAGGGATTCCACTGATCTTGAGATTATAATCTTATAGTTGATGCTTCAACCAAAGTATATGTGCACAACATGCTCCAGCAACAATGTATTCAGCTTCAGCAGTAGATATAGATATTGAAGTCTATTTCTTACTCATCCATGAGATCAAACGACTGCCTAAAAATTGACAAGTACCTGTAGTACTCTTCCTATCAATTTTGCAGCCAGCAAGGTCAGAATCTGAATATCCATTAAGTTCAAATCCCGATTCCCTTGGATACCTCAATCCCAATTCTTGAGTGCCTTTGAGATACCTTAATATCCTTTTAGCAGCTAAGAGATGAGATTCCTTAGGATTTGATTGAAATCTCGCACAAACCCCAACATAATACATTATATCAGGTCTGCTAGCTGTTAGGTATAACAGTGACCCAATTATGCCGCTGTACTTGGTGATGTCTACTGATTTGCCATCATCTTCCTTGTCCAGACGAAGTCCAGTATACATAGGAACACTAACAGATGAGCTAGTTTCCATACCAAATTTCTTGAACAGATCTTTTGTGTACTTTTCTGCAAAAGCAGTAAGGTGATTTTTCCCATTATTCAAAACATAACATTTACAACCAAAAATCCTAAGATAATGTAAATTAGGCTTTCTGTTGTCCCACAGCTCATAAGGTGTCTTGTTTTGACTTTTGTTGATCATACATCTGTTATGGGTGTAACATGCTGTATTTGTGGCTTCTGCCCAGAATCTTTGGTGCAGTTTTGCTTCAGCTATCATTGTCCTGGTAGCTTCTTTTAGAGTTCTGTTTCTCCTTTCAGCAACTCCATTTTGTTGAGGGGTTCTGGCAGCAGAGTACTCATGATTGATTCATCTGGAGTTACAATACTCTTCAATAGTAGAGTTTGTAAATTCAGTCCCTCTATCTGATCTGATCTTCAATATTCTTTGACTATTTTCATCTTGGATCAGTTCCATCAGATTGGTAAGATGTTCCTTGGTTTCACTTTTCTTCTTCATGAAAATCACCGAAGTAAATCTTGAATAATCATCCACAACAGCTAGGCAGTATTTCTTTCCACCATTGCTGATAGGATCAATAGGGCCAAATAAATCCATATGTAACAGCTCCAAAATTCTGGTTGAAGATTGGTGCTTCTTGCTTTTGAAAGTGGACTTCACTTGTTTACCCTTCTGACAGGCGTCACAGAGCTTATCTTTTCTCATGACTGTCTTTGGAATTCCTTCTACCAAATCATTCTTAATCAATCTGTTTATGGTCTTGAAATTCAAATGATTCATTCTTTTGTGCCAAAGCCAACTGATTTCACTTGGTGTAGAAGCCACCAAACAAACATTAGAATTCCTGTCCACAGAATTCCAGTCGACTACATAGATATTTCCTTGTCTTCTTCCAGATAAGATAACCTTCTTTGTTCCAATTTGTTCAACGTAGCACATATCTGATGAGAAGATTACAGAAAATCCCTTGTCACAAAATTGACTTATGCTTAGAAGATTGTACTTCAGGCCATTAACATAAGAGACGTCAGATATCTCAATGTTTTCTTTGATAAGCTTTCCAACCGCAACAACCTTGCCTTCTTTACTGTCTCCAAAAGTGATTGTTGGACCATTCACGGCAGCAACATCAGTCAGTTCATGTATGTCTCCACACATGTGCCTTGAACATCCACTGTCCAAGTACCATTTCTTCTCTACTTTACTCCTACTCCTAATCCTAACCTACAAAACAAAATAAAATTGTTTTAGGTACCCTTTATTGAGAGGGTCCTGGTGGATTAGTATCACCTTTGACAACCCAAGATGTTGAAGTCTTAGGGTTCTTAGGCTTTTGAGTTTTAGCAGGAGCATGAGCAACTTTTTCTTCATCATAATCAGCAGGCATATTATGTTGATAATCATTATGATGTGAGTAATGCTCATAACCAGGGTAAGCATGCATTGGATGATGAGCAGGATATGCAGCATAGTAAGGTGGATAATGAGGTGCAGCATAATAAGATTAATAAGAAGGTTGCACATAATAAGACTCATTTCCATACCAAGCATCATTATTATAATTTATTTGCTTCTTAGGCTTGCTTTTTACTTGCTCTTTAACAGACGACTTAATTTTCCTAGTCTGATTGGTTTTACTCTTATCAGCAGACTTCTTAGGATTACTCTGCTGTTTGGTTTTACCAGTCTGTTTTTCATTTTCAGGCTTTTTACCCTTTTTAGCCTTAGGAGATTTCTTCTCCTTTTTCTCAATCTCAGGTGAAGTAGATTTACCAGTCGGAACATATAAAATAACATTACTGTTATCAGCAGATATAAACTTTCCAGTCTTGTTCAGTTCTAAATTCTCTTTTACTAAAGGTATTCTCTGTTCATTAGATGTTTCTACTGATGCAACAGACGACTTATCATGACTAGATATTATATTTTCAAGTTCCATGATTTTTCCTTTGTAAACTTCACATTCTGCTTTCAGAGATTCATATTCATGCGAAAGCTTTTTATACTTAGCTGAATCTTGTTGTTTTTCAACATTAAGTTTCAGTTTCGCATTTTGCTTTTTCAGCACAATCATCTCTTCCTTAAGCTTTGCAAATTCATTAACAACATCTGTGTTGTTTTTCATCATTTGCTCGAATGAACTAAATAGCTCATCTTCACTTTCAGTGAGAGTTACCTCAGTGTCAGAATCCTCTGATCTTTGGCCATGAGACAGAGCAGTGCAGGTGTCTCTTCTTCAGTAGAGTCATCACTTGATGTCCCTGATTCCGAGTTAGACGAGTAGATGGCTGCTACCTTTTCAGCTTCAGCCAACAGTACTTTGCTCTTCTGGGGTCTCCTCTCTTTCCTCGCTTTCTTTTCCTCCTCAGTGTACTTCTCAGCTTTAGGATATGGGCAGTCCTTAATGAAATGTCCCAATTTCCTGCAGTTATAGCACATCATTTTGGATTTATAATCATCCTTACTATCATGAGAATAAGAGGTAGGTTTAGAAGTAGAAGCATTGTTATATTTGTTCTTCATCTTTCTTTCATAGAACTTTTTGAACCCATTTAATAACAAGGCAACATCGCCAGCAGTGTACTCCTTCTTGTTGAGCACTGTGGTCTCATCAGATGAGTCCACTTCTCTTATCTTCCCAGCTGATCTTCTTGATCTTTCTGCAGCAACCAGGGCAGCAGTGAGGCTAGAAGTTGAGGACTCTTCTATACCCATTCTTGGCATTTTATACTCGTACGCCTTGAGTACAGAAAACAGCTCCATCAAAGAGATCTTCCCCATATCCCTTGATTCTTCCATAGCTGTGATCTTCATGTTGAACTTGGGTGGTAGCGCCTTTAAGACTTTGACGGTGATCTCTTTATCAGTGAACGTCTTTCCCAACTTTAACACGTTGTTCAACACTTTTGTGAACCTTGAATCCATCTGGTCAATGGTTTCTCCAGGTTTCATCTTGAAGTTCTCAAACTTCTCCAGGGCGACACTCAGATTGTGTTCTTTGATGGAGTCGTTCCCTTCACTCATGTCACGGACCTTATCCCACATCTCCTTAGATGTTTTACAGTGTTTGACCTTGTCAAATCTGTCGTTGTCGAGAGCTTTGGTCATGATGAAGATTCCAACCTTGTCAAGATTTTTCAGTTTGATTTCCTCAACTGTCATCTCTTCAGGTTCTTTGTAAACGACCTTATCTTGGCCATCAACTTTGATTGTTTTGGTAATTCTTATCGGACCTTGTGTTATGTACCTGTACATATTATCATTATAAGCAGCAAGGAAAATTTCCATGCATATTTTCCAGTCCTCAAAGCTCATACCGCCAATGTGGGGAACATGGCTGATATAATCCATTTTTCAAAAAGTTTTTATTTTCAAAAAGGCTGCTCTTTTGAAAACCTTTGAAAAACACTCTAGGATCAAGCTCGTTGATCAGACAAATGATTCAAATGAACCACCTGCTCTTATACCACTTGTTGGTCCCAAGTGGTCAGATGAGGTCTAGAGGGGGGGGGGGGGGGGGGGGGGAGGGGGGTGAATAGACCTCTAAAAATTTTATCTTTAAAATTCTCTAACTTTTTCTGTTAGCAGACTAAGCTGATCAAGAATCGTAAGTAGACTAAGCTGATCTTGCACAAAGCTTTGAACAGCAGAGTTGACCACTCTTCTGATTTTTACTTAGCTGTTTTTAAGAAAATCAGAGTTTTAAATTAACTAACTTGCAGCGGATTTTTCTAGTGTTTTTCACAAGTAGTTTTCTTAACTTATAAAAAGTTTTATCCCCAGATTTTGCAAACTCCTTTTAAAACTTTTCAACAGTTAACTTAAGTGTTTAAATATGCTCTTTGAAAATATGCAAGAAATAATGCAAGTATAAACACACAGAATTTTTATAGTGGTTATATGGATAAAAATCCTTTAGTCCACTCTTCCAAGTCACGTAGATCTTGGGTTATACTATAATCACACATATTACAATACACTCTACTTGCGCCAAACAACAAATGAACTGGCCACAAGTTCGTTACAGGAAATCACAAAGAAGTCCTATATTACGAAGCTTTATCACTCACAAAGATGGATAACAGCTCCTCACAACACTTTTCTCACAAAATCACTCAGATTTGTATGTATATTTGTTTATCTCTCTTTTCGCTTTCGTCAACAAATGACTCAGCTGTTGAGTGTTCTATTCTTGAAGTTGAGAGTTAGAAGAATTTTGCTTCTGATTTGCTCTCAGATGTGTTGTCTCTTCTTCTCTAACTCTTTAACTGAACTATTTATACTTGAGATTTGAAAATCTGCCCGTTGAGAGATCGACAGGTGTTCAAATCCTCGAGTACTGGTCTTTTCTGCAGAAACGGCTACCTGCGACTGATCAATGTACACTCTGCTGTACTTCCTGTCAGTTCGCATTTAATGCACCAAGCTGATATGAAGTTTCTCTTCAATCATTTGTCATAAATTCCTCTTCAGCATTTATTACTCCAAGTGCATTTATTACCGTTGCAATAACTTCTGATCACTTCCACTCTGCTGATCGAAATCACTCGTTTGATGTACACTCGGCTGATCCCAAACTGAACTAATCTGATTTGGGTCTGCTGAAAATCCACCAGTCTGATTCCTTTCTTCAGCAATAGATCAGTAGTCTTCTGGACCATATTTGACTCGTCTGAAGTAACTTCTTCCTTGGTCAAATATCTTCTAAGGTTTGAACTAAGCTTCCATACTTAGCTGATGACTTTTGGAAATCATCAAAACCTCCATTCACTTCTAAGTCTTCATCTTCATCCAACAATGGGCTTTAAGTTTCCTACTTGGATTAGATCACATCTAGGTCAAGACTCCTTATCTATATAAGGAGCTCAAGACCACAAAAAACCCTAGCCCTAGCCTACACAAGAAAAGCCGCCCCCCCCCCCCCCCCTTCCCCCCCCCTCTTCTCCGTGGAGTGGCCGCCGCCCCCTCTCTCTTCCAGATCTAGAACTGGTCTTCTCTTCTTTCTTCCTTGCTTGATGACTCTTCCATCCTAGTTCTGAGCCTAAGGATGCAAGAGAGTTGCTTCAATCCAATTGGTATGGACACCGTTAGAGGCACAACACATAGGGTGCTTCTCCGAACCAAAAGTCCTGCAGATCTGAAAGAAGACCGGAGAAAAACCACCACCGTTCCTGTGGTGAGGTAAAAATAGATAAACCCCACTATGGTTGGTTGATTTGCCATAAAATCCTTTTCGTGTGACTAGATGTATAAAGATCTTGTTTGGGTTGTTTTAAAATTTTTAAATTCCACTGCTTTTGACGTTCTGACTTTACCAATAACCCAACAAAGATAACAGAAAATCCTTTGTTACAAAATTGACTTATGCTCAGCAGATTGTACTTCAGGCCTTTTACATATGAGACGTCAGATATCTCAATGTTTCCTTTGATAAGCTTTCCACACGCAACAATCTTGCCTTCTTTGCTGTCTCCAAAAGTAACATTTGGACCATCTACGGCAGCAGCACCAGTCAGTTCATGTATGTCACCACACATGTGCCTCGAACATCCACTGTCCAAGTACTATTTCTACTCTACTTTACTCCTACTCCTAATCCTAACCTACAAAACAAAAAAATTGTTTTAGGTACCTTTTATTAAGAGGGGTCCTGGCGGATTAGTATCACATTTGACAACCCAAGATTTGGAAACCTTAGGCTTCTTAGGTTCAGTAGATTTTGGTGGTGATTTCTTTACTCTTGAATCATCATAAGTTTCAGTATGCATATGTTCATGATAATTATTATGATGAGAGAAATTCTCATAAGTAGGGTACGGTGCATGATAAGCAGGATAAGCATGCATCGGATGATGAGCAAGATAAGCAGCATAGTAAGGTGGATAATGAGGTGCAGCATAATATGATGAATAAGCATGTTGCACATAATAAGACTCATTTTCATACCAAGCATCATTATTATAATTTCTTTGCTTCTTTGGTTTGGTTCTTACTTGCTCTTTAACAGACGACTTAAATTTACTAGTCGGATTAGTTTTGCTCTTATCAACAGACTTCTTAGGACTACTCTGCTGTTTAGCTTTACTAGTATGTTTCTCAATTTTAGGCTATTTACCCTTTTTAGCCTTTGGAGATTTCTTCTCCTTTTTCTCTATTCCTGGTGAAGTAGATTTAGCAGTCTGAACATACAAGATAACATTACTGTTATCTGCAGATATAAATTTCTCAGTTCGGTTTAGTTCTAAATTCTCTTTTACTAAAGGTGTTCTCTGTTCAATAGATGTGTTTACTGATACAACAGACGACTTATCATGAGTAGATATGATCTTTTCTAGTTCCATGAATTTTCGTTTATAAACTTCACATTCTGCTTTCGGATATTCATACTCATGCTCAAGCTTTTTATACTCAGCTGATTCTTGTAGTTTTTCACCATTAAGTTTCAGTAGAGAATTTTTCTTTTTCAGCACAGTCATCTCTTCCTTAAGCTTTGCAAATTCATTAACAACGTTTATGTTGTTTTTCATCATTTGATCAAATGAACTGAATAGCTCATTTCATTTTCAGTGAGAGTTACCTCATTGTCAGAATCCTCTGATTCTTTGGCCATGAGACAGAGCAGTGCGGGTGTCTCTTCTTTAGCAGAGTCATCATCTGATGTCCCCGATTCTGAATTAGACGAGTAGATGGCTGCTATCTTTTCAGCTTCATCCAACAATACTCTGCTCTTCTGATGTCTCCTTTTTTTTCTCGCTTTCTTTTCCTCCTCAGTGTACTTCTCAGCTTTAGGATATGGGCAGTCCTTAATGAAGTGTCCCAATTTCCTGCAATTGTAGCACATTAGTTTGGATTTAAAATCTTTTTTACTATTATAAGAAGTAGAGGTAGGGTTAAAAGTAGAAGCATTGTTATATTTATTCTTCATTTTTCTATTATAAAACTTTTTGAACCCATTAAGTAACAACGCAACATCGCCAGCAGTGTACTCCTTTTTATTGAGCAACATGGTCTCATCAGTTGAGTCCATTTCCTTTATTTTTCCTGTTGATCTTCTGAATTTTTCTGCAGCAACCAGAGCAGCAGTGGGACTAGAAGTTGAGGTCTCTTCTATACCCATTTTTGGCAGTCTATACTCATACGTCTTGAGTATCGAAAATAGCTCCGTTAGAGAGATCTTCCCCAGATCCCTTGATTCTTCCATTGTTGTGATCTTCATGTTGAACTTGGGAGGTAGCGTGAACCTTGAATCCATCTGGTCAATGGTTTCTCCGGGCTTCATCTTGAAGTTTTCCAACTTCTCAAGGGCTATGCTTAGGTTGTTCTCTTTAATGGCATCATTCCCTTCGCTCAAATCACGAGCTTTGTCCCACATCTCTTTTGATGTCTTGCAGTTTTTGACTTTGTCAAATCTGTCATTGTCGAGGGCTTTAGTCATGATGAAAATTCCAACCTTATCAAGATTGCTCAACTTTATTTCTTCAGTTGTCATGTCTTCAGGTTCTTTGTCAACAACCACCTCCTGGTCATTAACCTTGATTGTTTTGGTGATTCTGATTGGACCTTTGGTTATGCACCTGTACATTATCATTATAAGCAGCAAGGAAAATTTCCATGCGAATTTTCCAGTCCTCAAAACTCATTCCGCCAATGTGGGGTACATGGCTGATACAGTCCATTTTTCAAAAAAATTTGCTTTTCAAAAAGATGCTCTTTTGAAAACTTTTGAAAACCTTTGAAAAACACACTAGGATCAAGCTCGTTGATCAGGCAAATGATTCAAATGAACCACTTGCTCTGATACCGCTTGTTGGTCCCAAGTGGTCAGATGAGGTCTAGAGGGGGGGTGAATAGACCTCTGAAAACTTTCAAAAAAAAAAATTCTCTAACTTTTCTTATCAGCAGAGTAAGCTGATCAAGAACTCATAAGACTACTTCATTGATTGCGCACTCAGCTTAATCAGTTTAGTTGACCACTCGTTTGATTTAACCTATCTGATTCAAAAATTATCAGAGTTTGAAATACTTGTTTGCAGCGGATTTATCAAGTGTTTTACAACAAGTGGTTTTTTTCCTTAAAAGATTTTAACCCCAGTTTTTAAACTCCTTTTTAAATTTTTTTGTTAAGTTCGTATGTTTGAAGTTCTTTGAAAATATGCAAGTAAAGTGCAGTAAACAAACACACATAATTTTTACAGTGGTTATATGGATTGAAATCCTTTAGTCCACTCTTCCAAGTCACTTAGACCTTGGGTTATACTATAAACACACAGCTTACAATATACACTGCTTGCGCAATTCAACAAATGAAAAGCCACAAATTTGTAGCAAGAAATCACAAAGAAATCCTACTCTCTGAAGCTAGATCACTCACTTAGATGGATCTACACTCCTCACAACTTTCTCTGTTTACAAAATCACTTAGATTTTGTATTTGGCTTTGATTTCAACTTCGGCTTGAGTCAACAGATGACTAAGCTGATAAGTGTTATGTTCTTGAGTATGAGACTTAGAAGGATTTGATCTTGAATAAAATTCTCTCAATGCAGTTGTGTGTCTCTAACTCTTGCACCTTGAACTATTTGTACTTGAGGTTTGAATTTATGCCCGTTGAACATCGACAGGTGTTCAAATTTTCCTCGAGCAGTGGTCCCTGTTTCAGAACGGCTTCTGCAACTGTTCACTGTACAGTTCTGCTGTACTTTCTGTCACGTCGCATTAAATGCACCTTGCCGATCCGAGGTTGCTCTTCAATCATTGGACTTTAATACCCTTCTCTTACAGCATTTATTACACCGAGTGCATTTATTACCGTTGGAATGACTTTCTGATCACTTCTAATTTGCTTATCGAATCTACTATTCTGATGAACACTCTGCTGATTCAAAGCGAACTCATCTGATTTGACTCTGCTGAAATCCACCAGTCTGATTTCGAACTCAGCAACAAATCAGTAGTATTCTGGACCAAAATTCAACCCTTTTGATTTTACTTGTCTTCTCAGATTGAATTTCCAAGAGGTTGCTAAGCTTCCATTACTTAGCTGATGACTTTTGTAAATCATCAAAACCTCCCTTCACTTCTTCATCTTCATCCAACACAAGAAACTAGTCTTAGCCTTCTCTAGTGGTGAAAGTGAAGATGATGAAGAAGAAGAAGAAGACGACAAATTTACTTCTATTTATCACTTTGTAAATTTTTGTAACTTTTCAATCTTCTTGTAATATGTTCTAAATTAATAAAAGATTATAAATTCCAACTCAATTTCTGTCTTAGAAATTTTGTGTGAAGACTTAACTTTAGTTTAGTTACAGGTACTTAGCTAAAGTTTTGTCATCATCAAAAAGGGGGAAATTGTTGGATGAAGATGAAGAAGTGAAGGAAGGTTTTGATGATTTCCAAAAGTCATCAGCTAAGTAATGGAAGCTTAGCAAGCCTCTGATGAAAAGTTTAACCGAGAAGACAAGTTAAAATCAGAAGGTTAAATTTTGGTCCAGAAGACTACTGATCTGATGCTGAGTTCGGAATCAGACTGGTGGATTTCAGCAGAGTCAAATCAGATGAGTTTGATTTGAATCTGCAGAGTGTTCATCAGCATAAAGGATTCGATCAACAGACTGGAAGTGATCAGGAAGTTATTACAACGGTAATAAATGCACTTGGTGCAATAAATGCTGTAAGAAGAGGGTACTAAAGACAAATGATTGAAAAGAAACATCGGATCAGCAATGTGCATTTAATGCGACGTGACAGAAAGTACAACAGAATTATACAGTGAACAGTTGCAGAAGCCGTTCTGAAACAAAGACTAGCACTCGAGGAAGATCTGAAAATCTGCCTTTCTTTAATGGGCATAATTCAAAATCGCGAGTATAAATAGATCAATATTCAAGAGTTAGAGACAAGAACTCAACAACACAACTGAGAGAGAATTCAAACGAGCAAATTTTCTAAGTCTCATAAACTCAAGAACAAATCACCATCAGGCGAGTCATCTGTTTACAAAGCTTGAAGAAACAAAGCAAAAACAAAATCTGAGTGATTTCTGTAAACTTTGAGTGTTGTGCGAAGTGTATATCCATCTTTGTGAGTGATATAACTTCAGAGTATAGGTTTTTTTTGTGATCTCCTATAGCGAACTTGTGACTTTATC
Source organism: Penstemon newberryi var. newberryi (assembly GCA_030819805.1). NCBI lineage: Eukaryota > Viridiplantae > Streptophyta > Magnoliopsida > Lamiales > Plantaginaceae > Penstemon > Penstemon newberryi. The sequence continues at coordinate 9,972,640 of JAUALY010000007.1, read as the reverse complement.
ATTTGTTGTAAAAGCGCAAGTAGAGTTTACTATTTACTTTGTGTTCATAGTATAACCCAAAATCTTCGTGATTTGTAAGAGTAGAATAAAAGACATTCTTGTCGATATAACCACTATAAAAAAATTTGTGTTTGATTACTTGCATATTTCCAAAAGCATACAAACACTTTGAACAGATTAAAGATTTTAAAAGGAGTTTAAAACTGGGGATAAAAATCTGTTAAGTAAGAAAATAACTTGTTTGAAAAACACTTGACAAACCCGTTGCATACAAGTTTCAAACTCTGATTTGAATTGAATCAGATAAGTAAATCAGACGAGTGGTCAACTCCACTGTTTAAGCTAAGTGCGCAATCAGCTAAGTAGTGGGGTAATTGCGATTACCCCCTTCTTAATTAAAATAGTTATTTTGTTTGCATCGAGCCCTTTTTCGTATGACTAGATTAATTGAATACTGGTAGGGGATATGTCCAAAATTTTAAGTTTCGCTGCTTTGTTGTTCCGACAACTGGGCATATCCCAGCTACAAGGGGGGTGGAATTTGGTATTAGACATGGTTGGAGTCATTTCATTCTTGAAGGAGATTATAAATCTGTTATTGTATCCGCTCTTCATAGTATTCCAATAGTACCATTGACCCTATTCTAGATGATATTAAACGTTTGGGCTCAACTTTTGTATTGTTTTCCTGTTCTGATATGTTAATAGATAGTAATTCAATAGCTTATGTCTTAGCTAACGGGGCTCTTGATATTTCTCCCCCTTATTAGAACTTTTAAAATTTATTGCTGATTTTGTATTTGACGATATTGATCATTAATACAATCTTTATTCGATTTTTATGTTTCCTAAAAAAAAAAAAGTTGAAAGACATCCCAATTACATGAAACGTAATTAATTAAAAATAAAAACATACAACACACAAACCACGTGTCACATTCTATCTAAGAGATAGACATAGTGGTGGTCGTAAAGAGTTTGAGAAAAGGTAGAGGAAGTGGTCCAACCATTTTACCCCCAATCAGATTAGACAATTTTTCACCGGACAATTTTACCCTTGTCACCGGTTCAACGGGTTTTTGTGGTCAATAAGTATAAAATGAATAACTCGCAGGGGTTTTAGCACTGCTTTTATTAATTGGTTGAGGTTTTAATAACTTCTTTTTTATTTCAATTTTCGTTTTTATAGTAGTTTATTTGCGTGACGTCAATTCTAAATTCTTGTTAGAATCTATATCTATATACAATCAGATCAATCATCAGGTAATTCATTTTTGGCCTTTTATTTCATTTCTGTTATTTGATTTGAATTTGTGATGTTGAATTGTATTTGTATGGATTTTTCATTTTTTTTTTTGAATTTTTGGTGTCAAAGCTTGGGTTCTTGAAATTTTATTGATGAATTGCGGGGAAATTAAGTTGATCCTGCAGAGATCTGATCAATTTTTCAAGAAGCGTGATCTTTTAATTGATTGCTTTGACTTAAAGTGAGAAAATATGGGTTTACTTAAATTGTGAGTTAAAATTTTGAAACTATGTTTCGTTCGACTAAATTTCAGTGGATCAAACTCTGGAATTATGTTACTGGAGTTATTTTCATTTATTTTTGTTATTGAATGTGTAAAACCCGGTGTCTTACAAAGGTATAACTTGGGTGATATCTTGAGAATTGTAGTTGGACATAGGAAATCATTTTTATTCCATACCTAAGTGAAAACGAAAATGCATCTTGTTTTCTTTATATGGATCTATTGATATTAGATCACAATTCTGTGTGGTATTTATTTCTTTATTGGTTCCATGGATTCTATATTTAACTTGCAAGTGATATAGAATTGTTGCCGGATTCATAATTAAGTTTTAATAATTTGAATCCAACCATGCTCTCCGTCTTGAAGCTATCATATATCATAATAGATAGTGGGTTGGTTTTATGTGATACTTATTTACTACGAAATGAAATTCTGAATTATGGTTTAATTATTTCTGTTTTGATTGACAAAATGCTTTCGGAATATTTTGTAGATTGAGCAGGGCGACCTTTACGAGATAAAGTAACTGCATTTGATGATCTTATATTGGCATGGTGTCAAAAAAGAGACTGGATTACGGATTCAATGGCTACCGAGCCCCCATTATTCCCAGAGCTCCTAGATCAATTAGGGTAACCATAAATTTCAAATTGTGTTTTTTGCCATCCATATTAAGTTAAGTACTCATATTTGTTTCTCTTCTCAGAAAAGGGCTCCACACAAGAAATTGGTCGAAGACAGCAAACTCTGTGCCTTTGAATTACTCGCAGCCGTAGCCGGAAAGTTGTTAAAGGAGAGTGAAAGCTCTTCTTCAAGTAATGTACAAAATGTAAACAATAATAAAGCTTTGAAATCCGAGAGCTGTGATCATGGAAGTTGTACTGAGAGTACATTTGTGGGTGTTCCACAAGCACAAAATAATTCTGATTTAAAGAATCTTGATTGTAATATAAAACTAGGAATCTCCAAGCCAGAAGTGAAGTCGGAGGATGAAAAGAAACTGATAATTGGAGAATATGTGAATACTAATGTACCGATTAACCACTCAGATAACAGTGTACAGTTGTCCTTGTATAGTGACCCCATTCCCAGTGCTTTATTGCAAAAGCACTTGAATAATAATGTAAAATTAGGAATTAGAGATGATGATGAAAATTCTTTTGGGCGCAAAAAATCTTGGCCCTTAAAGCCACAGCCACGTACAGGACAACACTGTAGAATAAGGAAGAGTTTTACATCCAAATACTGGAAAGTAGCTCCAAAATTGAAGGATTGTGAACTTTATAACAACACTAGTAAGTGGTGTTTTATATGTTTTATTTGAGCTTTAGATTTATGTAATTTTGACCATCTAATATAGTTTTTGCTTACAGATGATGGAATGAATACCTTTTATCGCTATAGGAAGAGCATATATTCTCAAGAAAGATATCAACATGTGCCAATTAAGAAACGGAAATTGTATGACCACAGCTTTGCTAGCAGTGTTTCAATGAGAGGTCATCAGAAAACAAAGGATCCACATGGTAATTTTCTTTAAGGAGTTTCTTTTTTAACTTTATTGGTTTTTTTTTTTCTTACACTTATTTCATTCTTTCTTCAGTGAAATTTAGCATCAAGTCCTTTAGGGTGCCAGAACTTTACATTGAGGTCCCTGAGACTGCAACCGTTGGTTCTCTGAAGGTTTGTTCGTGTTTGAGATGAAAAGTTTGAGCTCTATTTCTGCATATAGTGTATGTAAACATGTCGAGTTATCTTTTTTTTTTTTTTTTTTTTTTTTGTTCTCAGAGAACTGTGATGGAGGCAGTGACTGCTATTCTAGGAGGTGGAACACGTGTTGGGGTAGTTCTTCAAGGAGAAAAGGTCGGTGATGACAATACAACTTTGCAGCAGGCGGGTATTTCTCAGAGCAGTACCCTTGATACTCTCGGTTTTACGTTAGAACCGAGTTTTACACACGTTTCTCCATCAACGACTCCTAAAAAACTTCCCCTCATATTGCCATATGACACAGATCAGCCATTATCAAGGTATTCTGATATTTCCCACCTTGTTATTCTTATTACCAAAACCCTCCCATGTGCTAAATTTTATTAGCAAAAAAACCCTCCCAAGCCAAAATGACAATTATATCCCCAACAAAAGACACAAAAACACCCTTATTCACTTAAAAAAATTGACAATAATCCTCATGTTAACTTTAAAAATTGGTGATAACGCCCCTGTTCACTTGAAAAGTTGGCTATAACCTCCATATGGATACAAAGGAATTTCAAATGGGGTATTTTGCTATTAAAAAAAGAACCCAAGGGGTTTTTTTCTAATCAAAATAACACAGGGACCAGGGGTTTTTTGCCAGTTAGACTAAGCACTGGGGATATATTTGCATTTAGCTCATCTGATTTTTTTAAACCTAACCCAAGTTAATTATTCGATTAAAACCTAAAGTCAAACTAAAATATTTGATTCAATTTTTGGTTTGGGAGAATGGTGATTCGAAATTTCTCTCGGTACCAAACTGGTTTAAAACCATATGTTATTACATTGTTTTTAGCTCTAATAACCAAATGGAAGTTGTTGAGGTATTTGCATGCATGTCAATCAAGCCAGTTTTCATATACTTATTCTCCAGGTCACCTACCACTACTCCGATGATTGATTCAGGGATCTCAAATGATTCAATCGATCCCCCTCTTATTACTGACTTGGATGGCGATATAGATAATAAAGAATTTGTGTCCTCCTCCCAAACTACCCCTACAGATGCACTAATAAATGAATCCAAGGCATTGGTTCATGTCCCTCCAGTTAAAGCGGAGGCACTTGCAGTAGTTCCAGTGAACTCGAAATCTAAATGCAGTGAACTTTCACAGCGTAGAATTAGGAGACCTTTCTCTGTAACTGAAGTGGAAGAACTGGTTGAAGCAGTTGAAAAACTGGGAACCGGAAGGTAAGAACATAGTACATTCTCTTGAAATGTAAATAATTAAAAAGAAATTGAAGTTTATTTTATGATTTTATCTATAATCCAATTTTCTTAATGAGTGAAATGCAAAAAGACCCCTTGTGCTTTGCCTAACTATAAAAAAAAAATTGTGTTATTTTTATTAGTAAAAGCACCCCCTGTGCTTATTTTTATTAGCAGAAAACCCCCCTCCCTTGGTGAAATGAATTTTACCCCCACCAAAAGTTGCAAAAACACACCTCTTAACCTAAAAAAATATCAATAACCCCCTGTTATCATTGAAAATTATCAATAACCCCCCATTCAATTAAAAAAATGACAAAAACCACCCTATGATTTATGAAGGAATTTCAAATGGGTTTTCTTGCTAATAAATGAAGAACACAGGGTTTTTTTTTATAGTTAGCGCAAGGGTTGTTTTTGCATTTAGCTCTTTTTTAATTGTTATTTTAATTTTCATTTGATTGACTCAGGTGGCGTGATGTTAAAATGCGCTCTTTTGAGAACGCAGATCATAGAACTTATGTCGACTTGAAGGTACGAAGCTTATCTGGTATATATTATTTTGTTTTGTTAAAGAGTTTGGTACATGTTTGGTTTATGCTTGGTTAAGAAAATTCAGCAATTTAATTGCTTAGGGAAGCTTTAATTTTATTTTAGAGGAAAAAAACTAAAGCCGAAAGTTAAGTTAAAATTAGCATATTATGTAACGATAAAATGTAAAACACTGGAATGTAGGTGTCAATATTTTAAAATTTTCTTGTGATTTTTCTATTAAATTTTGTGGGATGGGGATTGCGGTTGAATCTTTCCAGAAAAGTGAGAAAGTTTGCTTACCAATTTCACTATGTGCGAAAAATAAAATAAACTTTTTCCTTTCTTGACAACCAAACATGCTCTTAGTAGGATGTTTCGGTTGGCATTATATTAAACTGCACATGCTTTTATACATACAGATATTGCCAAATGAATCTTATGATTCCTCAATTACATGGAAAGAGCTGTGGATAGAATCTAAGACTTAGATTCAAGAGATAGATTAATTATTAATTAAGCAAATTAATTAATATTGCCCATTTGATATATATATATATATACAGGATAAATGGAAGACCTTGGTACATACAGCTAGCATATCTCCTCAGCAAAGAAGGGGTGAGCCAGTGCCGCAAGAGCTGTTGAACCGCGTCCTTTCCGCCCACTCTTATTGGTCCCAAAATCAGTCGAAACTACACGAGAAGCATCTCATGGCACCTCTGAAAATAGTTGAGGAGGTTGTAGCAGCTTGAAGTGTTCTGATTTGTGAATGTGTACAAAATTTACTATTTACATGAAAAAAAAAAGTATAACAATGAAGTTGTACATTAAATTTAATTTAGCATTGTTGCACTTTCTGATTTGTTGCCTAGCCTATTATTTACACTTGTGACTATTGGATAGACTGGCTTTTTGTAAATGATGATTTGGTGGAATAAACAAAGTGTTTTTAACCTACCACAGTCTTCATTTAGATTCTTTAGTCGTAGTAATTCTTTCATATGTACGTTAATTTTTACCATAGAGCCTCACAATTATTGGACTTTGAGGCTTGTATGTTATTGTTCTTTATCAGCATTACAGTTAATGAATCATTGCATCACCTTTTCCTTGCTTGCACCTTTTCATCTGCTGTTTGGAATCACATCAAGAATTGGTTGGGCATTACCCGGGCTATGACGACACTAGCAAGTGCTTTAAAATGGATAAAAAGAAAGAATCTACAGGGACGTCTTAGTTGAGTAAGGCAAAACAAATTGCACTTGCTTGCAACATATATCACATATGGACTGCAAGAAATTAGAGGATTTTTGAGGGAGAAGTCCCTAGAGCTGAAGCCACTAGCATTAAGATTAAATCAACCGTGTACACTGTTTTGTACTATTTGTATCCATATGATTTAATTCATATATAGGGACATTATGACCTGTACGTCTTGACCATTTTTTGTCTTCTGGCTTTGATCATTTCTTTGTATATAACTGTTGATATATTTATGCCATTTACAGTTGATCCAAAAAAAAACTAAAACCTTGAAAATACTATGTAACATGCCCTATATGTTTTAAGTTAACCCTACAACAATTTGTGTTGCCAAACTTTTTGTGTGACAAATCGCGGATTCGAATGTCATCGACTTTCTGTGTGAAATATCTATCACGAGCTTCAACTGTAACGCCCCAAAAATTTCGGACCCTTTTGGTTGGATTTTAAAACCAATTTATGTGCTACTTGTTATTTTCAAAGTTAAGCATTAATTTGAACTAAAATATACAATTAAATCTTGTGACCTTGTGAACTTTGAAAACATAAAAGTTACTTTAAAATAACATTAAGACCTTTTTGAAATTTTTGTGGGCTTGGATGCACAAAAATGTAAGTTTTCAAAACTTCGGGGGGCAAAGTGAAAATTTGCCCCAAGTTGCAGATTTTCTGCAGGAGAGTAATCATTTTCTCTCCTTGCACACTCCTAGGACTGTCAAGCATGCCCTTGGGTAGATAAACTCATCCACCCAAGGTTGACATGCATTGGTGGAAAATGTGGAGTAATAATACTCCTATACTCTCATATTGTATGTATATGTGTATATATTTGTTATATACACTTAAGATCAGATTTTTTATCCTCTCAATAACCTCATTACCTACACATTATATAGTATAAATCAAATAAGAGAGAGAAAAGAGACAACACAAGAAAGATACAATTTTCGGATTTTCACTACACAGCCTCGGTTTTTCTACCATTTCGTCTTTTTCCACCGTTGGATCATACCCAAATTTTGCGTGAAGGTCCTACACACATGGGGCTACATATTGACCGTTCGGATCGTCGTTTGGTTCTCCCGGAGTGAATCGGCAGTCGTCAGGAATTGGTGGAAAGTAAGGATTTGAGGGCTTTTGTTATGAACCACCACCGGAGCCGCCGCCACTGCCACCGGAGCCGCCACCACCACCTTCGGAGGTCTGAAAATGAAGAGAGCTTCATCTCCTTCGTTGATTTGGGTAAAAATCCATCTATGCATGTGTTCTTTAATATTTGTGATTTTACTTTCTTTTCTTCAAAGTATATATTGAAGAACTTTAGTTTATCCATTGTAGTTTTTGTTAAAGGTTGTTAAGTTTAAGTTAATGTTAGATTTTTAATGTGGATTTGTTTGGGTTTTGATGAAATATTGCTTATATGTTTGGATCTTGATTTATTTTTGTAAGAATGTCCATATTTTTAAATTTCAAAACTTTGGGGGTATTTTTGAAAGGTTTTAAAAGTTTAAGGGTTAGGGCTGTGATATTTTTTTGGGAGTAAAAATGGACTGAAAATCTCTATTTTTGTTTGATATTTGGTATGAGTTTACTTAAAATTTATTTGTTTTAAAGTTGCTCCGAGTTTGTTTGCAAAAAGGGAGTTTTTGAAACTTTTGGGGTTATTTTTGTAAATCCGAAAATAAGGGGGCAAAGTCGCTGTTTTGTCGCTGTTTTTATAGTTACTTTTATAAACTTTTGATTAGTTGATTTGATGTAGAGCTTTGTTCACTTTTGTTTTAAGATTGAAAAATTTGTAAATTTTTCCGAAGAAAAATTATGATTAAAGAACTTTTTGTTTTTCATTGTTAGTTGGTGAAAAGTTATTAGAACTTATTTTTAATCTCAGTTTTATAGTGAAATTATGCTTAATTATTTTTAAATATTGCTTAGATGTTTGGACCTTGAATTATTTTTCAAGAAAGTTGATTTTCTTAAGTTTTCAAAACTATAAGGGTATTTTTGAAAAATTTTTAACTTGTGGGATTTTTTAAAGCTTTGATTTTTGAAGTAACAAGATACTTAGTACTCTGTTTTTATTTGATTTTCGATATGGGTTTAGTTAAAAAGCATTTGATTTAAAGTTTGTTCCAAATTTTTGCAAAAATGGATGTTTTCAAAAGTTTAGGGGCTGTTTTGTAAATCTGGAAAATGAAGGAAAAAAATTTGCTGTTTTGGCGCTGTTTTATGTAATTAGTATTTTGAGTTTTGAAAATAATTACTCTTAATTTAAGTGATGTCGTAAGTTCTAAGCACTTTTGTGCGATGTATTAGTTTAGGAAATCCTTGTGTAGGATTTTCATTAAGGTTGTTAGATACATTCTAAGTCGTATACGTACTTGCTCAGGTCTCGGATACGCTTCATTTGTGGAGTTTAGTCGCTATACTAAGCGACAAAGGTGAGCGTTGTGTGTTAAATTTGTATGTCGGTCCGATGTGCTAGTAGATCGAGTCAAGCATTTACTTATGCTCTTAATAATCAAAGCATGTGTTATATTATAATTTCTATTGCATGTTGTTACAAAGAGATTGGACTTGTTACGTCGACATTACTCGCATGAAATCCTTAGTATATCAACATGATAATCCAATGCATGCTACATCCAAATCTACTAGTTGCGAATATATTTTACTAAATTATCATGATACCCAAAATTTGCATTTGATAAGTTGTTAAATGTTGATAATATGTTAAATATGTTTGATATGTTATGTTTCCGTCTGTTTCCGATTTTGTGTTTCCGTTTGTTTCCGATTTTGTGTGGGCCCCTTTTGATTGGTATATGGACCCGATGCCAACCTGGCCGGCAAGGGCCGGCAGGATTGTCACGGTTACCCGTAGGCCTGGCCTTACAATCCAAGTGGGGAGGAACACTTGGGGAGTAAGGACGAACTTTGGCAAAGACATGTCGATGCACTTCAGATAGTAAGGTCGCTCCTTACTCGGTGTGTTTGGATGGACATCAGACAGAGGATGGAGGGTAAGTGGAGGACGGCATCAGCAATTCTTGGTTATGTGAATTCCGTGTTTCTTCCGTCTTGAATATATGCTTAATTTGCTTGATAACTTGTTCACGTTATATAAAATGTTGCATAAACGCATTTCCATGCAAATTTCGCACACAGCCTCACTGAGTTGGACGATCAACTTATGCGTTCCATGTTTCATTCTTTTCAGTTTCAGGTGTTCTGGAAAATAATAGTCGGGTTGCGGTTAGGTCATCGTGGTTGCGGTCCCACCCTAGTATTTGGGAGAGTAGTTATATTTTGCTATCGATTTATTTTCTTTTTCGATTTTGTTTAAAACCTTGCTTAGAATATTTGAATCGTTAAAGTTGATTTATACTTTCGTAAAAGATACAAGATTTTCATAAATTACTTATTTATCTCTCTCGGTTGATTTTGTTCAAAACTTTTGATATGTTAAGATTAAATGTTTCAACTTTAAACCTCTACTATGGAAAATTGATTTTATTCTTCGTAAAAAAAAAAACAAACTTAGATTTTCAAATTGTTCTTATTTTATTTTAAACCGCTTCCGCTTTAAAACTTTAATTTATCGTTTCTTAAAAAAAAAAAAAAAAAGTTTCGATATTTTAACACTTTTTCAAAGTAATTATAATTTTTGGACTGTTATTCGACGGACCCGCGGAGTCGGGCCGTCACAGATGGTATCAGAGCTTCGGCTCTAGGCTAGGATAGGATCCTCGGATTTGTACTGAGGTGCTAGTAAGGTGGGACTCACCGTCGTGACTTTAGGGTGTCTACCCACATTGGGTAGTTCACTGTTAGGACAAGACCGCAACCGAAACCATATGTGTAGTACGTGTCCTTGAGGTTAAGAGCTATTTTTGCTTGATTATGTGTTTTCTTGATTAATTATTTTGTTGGTGGTATCCCGAATACCATAACGTTATTTGAATTTTATTGTTGATCTTATTGTATGGTTATGATTGTATATGTGTGCACTCCGTGAATTTTACGTAAATTAAAATATTTGAATCAAGCGACCTTTCTCGAAGTACATGAAGAATGACTAAAATAGCCGAAATCCTTTTTAATTCCATTATCGAGTTTACCTTATTAAGAACTCATACTTATGATTTTAAACGTATCCATCTCCAAATTGATCTCTCGACTTCAGTAAGCTCTTTTGAGCCTATTTTCGCTATAATTAATTGTTTCGCCCTTATTCTAATGTTGGTACTTATTCATTTTTGAGCATGTGATCCCTAGATGTCTTTTCTTCATCAATTTGGTGAATAAAATTGTTATATGTAATCTTTCTTTCAATAGACAAAATATCATTCAAATTTCATTGACATCAATCTTGAGTTCTAACTCTTCTATTACTCGTTCATTGCATTCAACTATGAATTATTATTGATAGCGAGTAACTTCATTTTGAATTCTAAAACTACTCTAAGTTCATATCTAATCTTCCCATTTTCGCTCGTGCTTTTCTGAAATTTCTAAGTGCGATGCCAGATTGTATCTTTTCCTTCATGTTGTGTAATTTACCGTAGAATATTTCTTGAATCATTTTTAGCCTTATTCTTGAAATGACTTATCTTCAAGTTGTACCCTTAGTTACCTTTAATCCGACTCATAGTTTGATTTTTTTTTTCCTTGAGATCTTATCAACACTCTTTATTCAACATTCTTTCATTTATTGTGGATCTCAATTTCACTTCATATTATCCTATCAAACTTCTGTTTTGATCTTTTATTTTCGTATTCATTCAGAGCTTGCCCCTCCTAAATTCATGAGGTCTTCCTCGTATCGATTTCGTAATCAAAATTATTTATTTTCATTGGATTCTATGGTGTTATTATTCCTTGTCCTTCTTTTTCCTGAGCCTGAGTTGTGATCGTTTTAAAATCATCCATATGACTTCATATTACTCCTTCGTTGTATTCAATTATGCAATCTTTTAAATTTCCTGAAGAAATTGAATTGTCTCTGTTTCTTTTTGAACTTCAAGTTTTCATTTTGTCCTTTCATAAAATGTTGTTCCTTTGTCTATTTCATTCCCTTTTGCGATCCGCATAAATCAGATCGATTTATTCTAAATTTCTTTTGAACTTCGGACTTACCTTCTATTTGTTAAGAACTTATTTTTAATCCCCGTCTCGCTCAATTTGATCGTTTCGATGTTCTTAGATTTCACTATTGAGCTTTACGTGTTTTCTATTGCAGCTTGTTGCAATCATTATTGAAATGAATCCTTAAATCACGCCATTTATCTTGACTTGCTTTTCAAATGACCAAACACACTTTAATGTTTTGGTTATTATCGTCATGATACTTGTTTCGACTTTCTATTATCCTTATCGATATCCTTGCTTTGATCTTCTTTTTACTTACACCGTTTGAAATGGTGAGGCTCATCCCTTCTGTTATTCTTATCGGTGCGCCTTAATCGTTCTCTTGTCACTTATATCGAACTATTCATTTGGTTATCTTTCTTATCGATATTTCGGGCCTTTTGCAATCTTCGTTGATTCTTCTATATGTTGCCATTGCTAATTCTTGTTTTGTCATATTGAGCACCTTGATTCGATCATCTTTTCTAATCCTTATCGTGTCTCATCATTTGACTCATTTTGTTCCTTGCGAGAACCCCAAGTCAAATGTCACTCAATACCTTTTGAATTCCCTCGGCTAACTGATCTTATATATTGTTATGTGAGTAGTTTTTCTTTTGAGAAGAATTTTAAGCCGCGACGTAGGAGTTGGAATTATCGTCGTATCCCATTCTACCGCGTCATGATTATACGTAACGTATATGAAGTACTACATCGACCATCCTCGTGAACCTGACTGCATATCTTAAGATCTTCAGAAATATCTAACGTACAAAGGAAGACATGTTTGCATACTCATCCAGATGAAGAAACATGTGAATTCCATTATGGCGCGACCAGAGTATAAAAGAGGCGGCTTGAGAGTTAGAGAAAAAGATACGAAAACGTCTAACGTACGAGAGAACATTTTTCGCGCACTCGTTTTAATCAAGAAGGCCGCAGATTCCACAAGTAAAAGCTTTATGACGCACACAGAGTAAGGAAGAAACATTTCGGGAGCTAGAAAAGAAGATACGTCGGCGTTACCCGGACCACGCGAATCTCAAGAGCGAATTTGGGGACCAAATTCTTTTAAGGGGGGAGGATTGTAACGCCCCAAAAATTTCGGACCCTTTTGGTTGGATTTTAAAACCAATTTATGTGCTACTTGTTATTTTCAAAGTTAAGCATTAATTTGAACTAAAATATACAATTAAATCTTGTGACCTTGTGAACTTTGAAAACATAAAAGTTACTTTAAAATAACATTAAGACCTTTTTGAAATTTTTGTGGGCTTGGATGCACAAAAATGTAAGTTTTCAAAACTTCGGGGGGCAAAGTGAAAATTTGCCCCAAGTTGCAGATTTTCTGCAGGAGAGTAATCATTTTCTCTCCTTGCACACTCCTAGGGCTGTCAAGCATGCCCTTGGGTAGATAAACTCATCCACCCAAGGTTGACATGCATTGGTGGAAAATGTGGAGTAATAATACTCCTATACTCTCATATTGTATGTATATGTGTATATATTTGTTATATACACTTAAGATCAGATTTTTTATCCTCTCAATAACCTCATTACCTACACATTATATAGTATAAATCAAATAAGAGAGAGAAAAGAGACAACACAAGAAAGATACAATTTTCGGATTTTCACTACACAGCCTCGGTTTTTCTACCATTTCGTCTTTGTCCACCGTTGGATCATATCCAAATTTTGCGTGAAGGTCCTACACACATGGGGCTACATATTGACCGTTCGGATCGTCGTTTGGTTCTCCCGGAGTGAATCGGCAGTCGTCAGGAATTGGTGGAAAGTAAGGATTTGAGGGCTTTTGTTATGAACCACCACCGGAGCCGCCGCCACTGCCACCGGAGCCGCCACCACCACCTTCGGAGGTCTGAAAATGAAGAGAGCTTCATCTCCTTCGTTGATTTGGGTAAAAATCCATCTATGCATGTGTTCTTTAATATTTGTGATTTTACTTTCTTTTCTTCAAAGTATATATTGAAGAACTTTAGTTTATCCATTGTAGTTTTTGTTAAAGGTTTTTAAGTTTAAGTTAATGTTAGATTTTTAATGTGGATTTGTTTGGGTTTTGATGAAATATTGCTTATATGTTTGGATCTTGATTTATTTTTGTAAGAATGTCCATATTTTTAAATTTCAAAACTTTGGGGGTATTTTTGAAAGGTTTTAAAAGTTTAAGGGTTAGGGCTGTGATATTTTTTTGGGAGTAAAAATGGACTGAAAATCTCTATTTTTGTTTGATATTTGGTATGAGTTTACTTAAAATTTATTTGTTTTAAAGTTGCTCCGAGTTTGTTTGCAAAAAGGGAGTTTTTGAAACTTTTGGGGTTATTTTTGTAAATCCGAAAATAAGGGGGCAAAGTCGCTGTTTTGTCGCTGTTTTTATAGTTACTTTTATAAACTTTTGATTAGTTGATTTGATGTAGAGCTTTGTTCACTTTTGTTTTAAGATTGAAAAATTTGTAAATTTTTCCGAAGAAAAATTATGATTAAAGAATTTTTTGTTTCTCATTGTTAGTTGGTGAAAAGTTATTAGAACTTATTTTTAATCTCAGTTTTATAGTGAAATTATGCTTAATTATTTTTAAATATTGCTTAGATGTTTGGACCTTGAATTATTTTTCAAGAAAGTTGATTTTCTTAAGTTTTCAAAACTATAAGGGTATTTTTGAAAAATTTTTAACTTGTGAGATTTTTTAAAGCTTTGATTTTTGAAGTAACAAGATACTTAGTACTCTGTTTTTATTTGATTTTCGATATGGGTTTAGTTAAAAAGCATTTGATTTAAAGTTTGTTCCAAATTTTTGCAAAAATGGATGTTTTCAAAAGTTTAGGGGCTGTTTTGTAAATCTGGAAAATGAAGGAAAAAAATTTGCTGTTTTGGCGCTGTTTTATGTAATTAGTATTTTGAGTTTTGAAAATAATTACTCTTAATTTAAGTGATGTCGTAAGTTCTAAGCACTTTTGTGCGATGTATTAGTTTAGGAAATCCTTGTGTAGGATTTTCATTAAGGTTGTTAGATACATTCTAAGTCGTATACGTACTTGCTCAGGTCTCGGATACGCTTCATTTGTGGAGTTTAGTAGCTATACTAAGCGACAAAGGTGAGCGTTGTGTGTTAAATTTGTATGTCGGTCCGATGTGCTAGTAGATCGAGTCAAGCATTTACTTATGCTCTTAATAATCAAAGCATGTGTTATATTATAATTTCTATTGCATGTTGTTACAAAGAGATTGGACTTGTTACGTCGACATTACTCGCATGAAATCCTTAGTATATCAACATGATAATCCAATGCATGCTACATCCAAATCTACTAGTTGCGAATATATTTTACTAAATTATCATGATACCCAAAATTTGCATTTGATAAGTTGTTAAATGTTGATAATATGTTAAATATGTTTGATATGTTATGTTTCCGTCTGTTTTCGATTTTGTGTTTCCGTTTGTTTCCGATTTTGTGTGGGCCCCTTTTGATTAGTATATGGACCCGATGCCAACCTGGCCGGCAAGGGCCGGCAGGATTGTCACGGTTACCCGTAGGCCTGGCCTTACAATCCAAGTGGGGAGGAACACTTGGGGAGTAAGGACGAACTTTGGCAAAGACATGTCGATGCACTTCAGATAGTAAGGTCGCTCCTTACTCGGTGTGTTTGGATGGACATCAGACAGAGGATGGAGGGTAAGTGGAGGACGGCATCAGCAATTCTTGGTTATGTGAATTCCGTGTTTCTTCCGTCTTGAATATATGCTTAATTTGCTTGATAACTTGTTCACGTTATATAAAATGTTGCATAAACGCATTTCCATGCAAATTTCGCACACAGCCTCACTGAGTTGGACGATCAACTTATGCGTTCCATGTTTCATTCTTTTCAGTTTCAGGTGTTCTGGAAAATAATAGTCGGGTTGCGGTTAGGTCATCGTGGTTGCGGTCCCACCCTAGTATTTGGGAGAGTAGTTATATTTTGCTATCGATTTATTTTCTTTTTCGATTTTGTTTAAAACCTTGCTTAGAATATTTGAATCGTTAAAGTTGATTTATACTTTCGTAAAAGATACAAGATTTTCATAAATTACTTATTTATCTCTCTCGGTTGATTTTGTTCAAAACTTTTGATATGTTAAGATTAAATGTTTCAACTTTAAACCTCTACTATGGAAAATTGATTTTATTCTTCGTAAAAAAAAAAACAAACTTAGATATTCAAATTGTTCTTATTTTATTTTAAACCGCTTCCGCTTTAAAACTTTAATTTATCGTTTCTTAAAAAAAAAAAAAAAAGTTTCGATATTTTAACACTTTTTCAAAGTAATTATAATTTTTGGACTGTTATTCGACGGACCCGCGGAGTCGGGCCGTCACATCAACGGCATTCTAAATTCAGAGAAATAAATTTAAAGTCATTCAAAATCTCCTTTGAAATATAGCCTCGGGATACACTAGTCTGGAGCAAAATAGTCCTCACGGTGTCTTATGTCCTCTTACTCGATTACGTTGGGGTACTTGGTGACCAATAGCAGACTCATCACGACGCGGTTGTTGTCGTCATATTTCAAAGGAATCTAATAGCAAATGAAAGTTGTCCTCGACAAATAGATCTTTGTTTACAGGAGGAAGGTTAGAAGGATTGTTAGACAATATTTGTGTAGCTGAATTTTTTTGGGTGATGTAAATGTTTTGGAGACAGATGGTGGAATGAGAGAGCAAATAAGATCTTTTTTTCATAGTGAATAAAATATAGACGCTGGAACGTAGTCGTGGAGTTTACCCGTTAGAATTTAATTTAATTTTTCTGAAAATTACTATTTTATAAATTATTTTTAACAAGTTATATTTCTTAGTTATTGAAAATATGTGTACAAATATATTAGATTATTTACAAGTTAATATTATAATTAAACAAATTGAAAAGTACGAAAATTTAATAGTGTGACAAAAATATATAAGATGTGGTTGTAATAGACTGTAAAAAGTGATGTGCTAGTGCTAATCCTACAGCCCACAACCGGCTGTACACATATACAGCCGGTTGTAGATTTTTTTTTCAATTTCTTTTTTTTTTTGTCATTTATATAATTTAATGTATATGAAAAAATAAAAAATAATTATATGACATATAAATAATTATCAAGAAAATATAAACTCTAATTATAAATATTAAACCCAAAACCTTGAAATTCTAAATTCTAAACCTGTTAAATAAGTAGTAGGTAATGTAATTAACTTCAAAAACCTAAAATATGGGTTGTACAAAAAACTGTCAAATTTGGGCTGTCATATAATCATTTTCGCTTTAATATTGTAAAATTTGGGCTTAACACACCGAATTTAACATATAGCAAACTATACTTCTGTTAAAAAATAGGGTAATTAGGAAATGAAATTTCAAATCAACAATAAATTGTTTAGCTGAAATTGGTGAAACAATAAGTAGATCTGTCTGCTTTATTTAGTTTGGCGCATTGGCGGTGATTTAATTTCAATTGGCTGTGATTTAATTTCAATTCCAAATGCACTTTGGGGCCTTGTGAAATCATGAATAACTTAATTCTTTTTTTAATAAAATTCAATAACTTCTATTATTGCGTCAAAAATAGGGTGAACGCGGTCGGGTTATGGCAGGTGACAATGAAAAAATCAACCCGATCCGACACATGCGGATTGCCAAAATTTCAAACTACACCCAAATTTTTAAGTTCATAATTCGCACGGTTGGGGTGAGGCGTGTGCGGGCGGATTGACGGGTTGAACCATTGAATTTATGTAATGAATAAGTGTTTTTGCTATATAGTATATTCTGTTATAAAATATGCTTAAAGATAATCTAACTAAAGATTAACGATGAAAAGGTAGAAGTAGGGAAAAAGTATTTTTTTTTCATACCTCCTTCCAATAAATTACAATCGAGCTCTATTTATAGGCTTAGAGGAGACACTTAAAAGCCATGAGTTACATAAGTTACAAGTCTTAATTGTCCGCTACCTAGTCTCATTACAATGACCTATTAAAGTAGTATTTCAATGGACATCCATTACTATTATATTTATAACACTGCACCTTGGATGTCCAATGTTTATTGCTTTATTAAAAAAATTATCAGCAAAATTCGGTGGAAAAAAAAAATTTGGACAAGGGGAAACAAGTGCAATTTGATGTGGAACTAAGGAGTGTGTTACACTGCCTCGTTAAAACCTTGCGAAGAAAAATTCAATGGGATAAAAACTTGGACGAAGGAAAAAGAGTACAGTTTGAAGTATATTATTAGTGGCACACTCCCCTAAAGTCTATTGTTTATAAAATATGCCTCGTTAAAAACCTTACTAGGAAAACCCCATGGGATAAAAACCAAGTGAAGGGAAAAAGAGTGCACATGTTTTGAATGTTACTCCACCTGATAACAAAATAACTTAACATTTTTGTTGGGATTTCATGGGGTATGATTGTCAAACAACAGTGCGGAATTTAAAATTTTCATAACACCCAAAATCACAGGATTATTCACTAGCTCATACGAATAGGTTGAATACAATTTTGCAACAATTTACAAAATAAAAGAGGTGTAATTCGAAATTACCTCACCACAGGCAAGGTGGTGGTTTTTCTCCGGTCTTCTTTCAGATCTGATGGATTTGGTTCGAGAGGAGCACCCCAAGTGTTGTGCCTCTAGCGGTATCCACACCAATTGAATTAAAGCAACCCCTTTGAATCCACAGGCTCAGAAATAGGATTCAAGGGTAATCAGACATGGAAGAACGAAGAAAACCAGATCTAGATTCAGATCTAGATCTGGAGGAAGAGAGGGGGCGGCCTCTCTCTTCCATTGGAGAGGGGGCGGCGGCCACACCTCTTCTCCAAGAGGGGGCGGCTCCTTTTTCAAGAAAAGGGGGCTAGGGTTTGTGTTTTGCACTAAGGGTTTTAGTCTCAACTTAATCCCCTTTTTATAGCCACCTTAAAAAGCCCTTTTAGTGCAAGACTTAGTATGGGCCATTAATTAAATTGGCCCATGTCTTGCACCTTTAATTAAATTAATCCAATTAATCCAATTAATTCCCTCTCTCTTTAATTAACTCCTTAATTAATATTTAATTTTCTTCTTCAAGAATTAACACTTTAATTCTTCAGTTTCGATTTAACACATTAAATCAAACTTTCCTTATATGATTTGTTGCAGTCCAATTGTATTGTGTGTGACCCTCTAGGTTCACCATCAATTGGCCGCGGGCCCACGACTTTCGTGATTTAATTTGCGAGCTAATAAATTGCTCCGATTAATTGAACACCTTCAATTAACCACTCAAGAATTAATCTTACAATTAATTCATGAGTACCCACACCTCATGGTCGATGTCTAGCCACAAGCCCATGAGGCCCAACTTCAGGTGAATTGATCTCAGTGAACCTCACCTCTTATAAGTGCCATGTACATACGGTCCCTCTATCGACTAATTTCCCGATCGAGACCTAGGGTGTGTGAATTGATCGGCACCTCTAATTATCTCGATAACTATACTTTCTAATTCAGGATGATAATTCCAGTGTGACTGCTAAATTTGGAAACCCCTTTCCAAATCCGTCACTGACCGTGGCCACGGGTTTCTCGGAATATATTATCTAAGAACGTATAGGAAATTCTCTCAACGCACTACGTTGAGTCGGTAGATCCCATATTAGTGCTAACCATTCGCGTACACGATCCTACGTACCCAAAGTAGTCGCACAATAATCAGGCTAAGTGATCGGCTCCTAAATCAAAGTACGCACTCACGTGCACCGAATTCGCCCTAGCACCTCAAGTCAAAGGACTAAATCGTACACTATTATAAGCTTTGAGAAACATCCCATCGCCGATGTGCGACATGCGCTTCCACAATGGGTTTCTCTGTTCGGGTCGTTCGATGCGTTCGATCCCATATCGAACCACCTACTCATATGCACTGGCATCAAATGCCTTGCTCATGAAACGCTACAAATTCACTCCATGTGAATCATGCATACTCGTACAAGTCTTAACGATTCCTTCGATACCCCGTCTCGACAGGAATCTATGACTTGGAACGTTTTTAAGATCACGACCTTAGAGACTGTTTCATGATTGCGCTCATACTGAAGTGAATCGTCCCATAGTCTATTGTGATCTAAGAATTTCATCCAATCGCTTAAGTGATTCGCGAGAGATGAAGTTGGCCATTGTTTAATTTACATACTATAAACAAACGAGCGTATTAATTCATTTATACTAGAGAAAGCTTCTCACATGATAGTCCTTATACAAGATAAAATCTATTGGCTTGCAGGGCACTATCCTTTCAATTTTTAAGTTGTCACATCCCAATTTCATTAATAAACTTTTCAAATGTGGTAGTCTGACAATGTGTTGGTTAATTTTTTTCTCAAATGATATACCACACATCCCTTCTGGATATGATGGGTCATAGATAAAAAAACACCCTCGATTTTCCTCATGCATTGTGGTTATTTCTACACGTTGAAGTGACAACCAAAGTTTATTTTGTAGAACCACATGATAGAGCAGTTCATCTGCTTGTAAATACATAACTTATTCGAGAGCGAGTTTTATGTGGATCAGATAAGTACCCTATATCAACATCACCAACCAATTGTGATTTTGAATCATTTGTATAAGTAGCCATATATGAATTGAACCTCGGAGATATCGAAATATATGTTTAACTCCATTCCGATGTAGGCGTGACGGAGAAAAACCAAATCTTGCTAATATAAACTTACAACAAATGATACATTAGGGCATGTACTATTAACAAAATACATCATTCTCCTATAACATTGTGTTGGTCCCAAGTGGTCAGATGGGGTCTAGAGGGTGGGGGGGGGGGGGGGGGTGAGTAGACCTCTTAAAACTTTCAAAAATTTCTCTAACTTTTCTTATCAGTAGAGTAAGCTGATCAAGAACGCGTAAGACTCCTTCACTGATTGCGCACTTAGCTTAATCAATTTAGTTGACCACTCGTCTTATGTAACTTATTTGATTCAAATATTATCAGAGTTTGAAATACTTGTTTGCAGCGGATTTATCAAGTGTTTTTCAACAAGTTGTTTTCTTCCTTAAAAGATTTTAACCCCAATTTTTAAACTCCTTTTAAAATCTTTTGTTGAGTTCGTATGTCTGAAGTTCTTTGAAAATATGAAAGTAAAATGCAATAAACAAACACACATAATTTTTATAGTGGATATATGGATTGAAATCCTTTAGTCCACTCTTCCAAGTCACTTAGATCTTGGGTTATACTATAAACACACAGTTTACAATATACAATGCTTGCGCAATTCAACAAATGAAAAGCCACAAGTTCGCAGCAGGGAATCACAAAGAAATCCTACTCTCTGAAGCTAGATCACTTACTTAGATGGATCTACTCTCCTCACAACTATCTCTATTACAGAAATCACACAGATTTTTATATGTATTTTTGTTTTCCTCAACTCGGTTGTTGTCAACAAATGACTAAGCTGATGGTGATCTGTATTTGAGCTTTGAGACTTAGAAGATTTTTCTTACTTTGATTTTTCTCTCAGTTGTGTCTTGGTCTCTAACTCTTGAATTCAGATCTATTTATACTTGAGGATTTGAAATCTGCCCGTTGAGAGATCGACAGGTGTTCAAATTTTCCTCGAGTACTGGTCCATGTTTCAGAACGGCTTCTGCAACTGTTCACTGTACAGTTCTGCTGTACTTTCTGTCACGTTGCATTAAATGCACCTTGCTGATCCGAGGTTTCTCTTCAATCATTGGACTTTAATACCCTTCTCTTACAGCAATTATTACACCGAGTGCATTTATTACCGTTGGAATGACTTTCTGATCTCTTCAACTCTGCTGATCGAATCTACTCTTCTGTTGAACACTCTGCTGATTCAAACCGAACTCATCTGATTTGACTCTGCTGAAATCCACCATTCTGATTCTGAACCCAGCATCAGATCAGTAGTCTTTTGGACCAAAATTTAACCCTTCTGATTTTACTTGTCTTCTCGGATTGAATTTCCCATAGGTTGCTAAGCTTCCATTACTTAACTGATGACTTTTGGAAATCATCAAAACCTCCCTTCAATTCTAAGTCTTCATCCAACAATTTCCCCCTTTTTGATGATGACAAAACTTCAGCTAAGTACATGTACCTAAAGCTAAAGTTAAGTCCTCAAAAATTTCTGAGATAGAAATAGTATGTTGAAAACTTGAACTTTTATAGATAGTCTTCGAATATTACAATGCAAGTTTATAATGAATGACTTAAACAAAAATTACAATGAAGTAAGCTGATACAATGATTTTCAACTAAGTGACCTAGTTTAGAATATTTGTCTAGTCTAGTCTTCAGCTTCTTCATCTTCTTCTTCCTCTTCCTCTTCTTCAAATTCATCTTCTTCTTTTTCTTCTCCACTGGAAAATACATCAGCAGTCAGATTTCTATTTGCAACTTCGACTCTTCTTCTGATTTCTTGAATTCTGCTGGTTTTCCTGAATGGATCCAGCTGTTCTTCAGAAGTGTCCTTAGAAGCAGCTATTTCTTTATCAGACTTAGCTACATCATTGGGCTCTTTTTCAATTACAACTTCAACTTCTTCCTTATCATCAGCTTCCTTTTCCAGTTACTTCTTCTGCTGGTCTGCTCGTATGTTCATCAACAGACTTTTCCACAGAATCTTGAGCAGTAACTTGGACAGTTGCAGTGGCAACACTCTTCTTGTTCGTTGATCCCTCTTCCCCCTTTTTGTCATCATCAGCAGGGTTGAGTTGTTCCAGTTGAACAGGTGAGATGTTTACAGCAGCACAAAGCTTTCTGATATTTTGATCCACCACTTGAAGTTGAAGTATTTGATGTTGTTGAGTAGACTTCAATACTCCAGCTTGATCATTCATGTAATCTACATTCAGTTGCAAAGTAGATATTTCTTGATTTACCTTATCAGCAGTGTTGGAGAAATCCTGCATCATACTTGCAGTCTTCATGATTTCAGCATCACTGATGTCTTTGAATGATTGCTCTACTCGTGACCAATCCAACTCATTTATCTGAAGAGCAGTATGCAAGTGATTGACATCTTCCTTCACATCTTCAATGTTCTGATTCATTGAAATAATGCTTCGAGTCAGTTGCACAGAGTTGTCAGCTGGCAGAGGAAAGTTGTCAACAGCTTCTTGAATGATCTTGGCAGTTGCCTTCTCAAGCTGTTTAAGCATCTGCCTGTTCTTTTCTTCCATTTCCCTCATGGCATTGTCGATCAAGGACTTTATAGGGTCCATGATTGAGCGTTGGATATCAACAGCAGGGATGGCAGAGGCAGGTGCAGCAGATTCCTGTTGAACATGAATGTCTTGTAAAATAGGAGTTTCTTCAGCTTTCCATGTGATAGCTAAAGGTTCCTTTTCAATAATAGCTTCAGTCAGTGGAGGTTTAATAGGATCAGTGTTGATCTCCAGAGCTGACTTTTCTTTAGCTGGTTCTTCATTAGCAGGTTCATCTGCAATATGTACAACATCAATACCATCAGTAGAAACAAGAGTCTTCTGATGAATGTAAGCAGCAGGAGTAAAGGTTGATGTACTCTGTTGCAGTGCAGCCTGCTCTTGATAGTTGCTGATCTCTGAACCAAATGCTATTTGTTGTAAACTTGGCAGGCTGGGTAGATCACTTGAAGTTCCTCTTCCATATCTTGACCTTTCGACCCATATGTCCAATGTGGTGTAGACAACAACTTTGACAGCTCTCAAACAAGTATTCTGTTGGACTTGGCTTATTTAACATTGAGTTCTTGAGAGCAGTTGCTTCTTGACTCACAATGAGTTTGGCGTACTCATGTAGTCTGTCATGCACGAAGTCAGAATCCAAAGCTTTTGAGATGGAATTTGTTTGCAGCCAATTCAGTGTTGATCAACAACATCAATCTCGATGAGCAACGGGCCCGGTCATGAAATCTCCGTAACTGTTTATCGGACGATTGTACATGTCCCGACTAGTCCCCACCCTTGTCGAGTTTATTTAAAAACAAGAATCAAGAGAATTCAAGTATTGTCCCTTTCTTCGCCTCGGGTGCCAGACTCTGGATCACCTTAATCGATAAGTAGACAACGTACGCTATTCCCTATTGATGGAAGACTTGGATTTATATAAATACTTCATTTTATTTTAACCCAATATGACTTAATATTTAATTTAAGAGGGGATTTGCTGGTTTGAAAGTTTAAGGCAAACTCTCTCGAGATCTGACCGCTTCAATCATGAATTATCTTATTTACGTTCTAATATTCTAGCGCGCATCACCATACAAGCCAAATAATAGAACAAATAAATAAATAAGACATAAAATAAATAAACCTAGCATGCATTTTTAACACAATATGTTTTCGATCGGGAGCCACCTATGATTGGGCCATCATTGAGCCAATAATGTTGGCCCAATTGGTCTATCTAATGGGTTCTTAATGGGCCTAGGCTATTACATTAATCACCAAGCATACTTGGCCTTCATTCTCCATTGGGCTTCTTTCTTGCATGTAATGGGCCTCCATCCTAAATTATTTAATGTAAAGCCCTAATCTATTACATTGGCACAAAAGGGCCCAGATAAAGGCTCGCAGGACCAACAAAATCCTGAAGCAAAGTAAACCAATCACATCTAAGGTCAAGGCTCGGCTCGATCGAAAACCACGTAAACAATTCACGTTGAGCAAAGAAACAAGCAAACACATTTACTAGTTTCCTATCTTACTTTAATTATTTTAAACGCCTTTAAAATATTTCTCTAGATTCTTACTTTAGTCTATACTAATTATAGGTAATCTATATTCGGTTAAACAAAACTATTTTATCCATAAAAACTGAATAAAATTTTCAACTTTTGAAAATTGCAATTCGGACCCCAACTTTTGGAAATTGCGATTTGACCCCTGATGTTTTGAAAATTACAAATTAACCCCAAATTTGAAATTGGGCAGAGGACCGAAATAAAAAATTTTATTTCCAGAAAAATTTGAATTTCCAATTCGGCCCATGAAGTTTTCTATATTTACATAACAGCCCCAAAACTTTCGGTAATTGCAAAACAGCCCCAAATTTGAAAATTTCCTAGAAAGGTACAAGTTAGTCCAGAAAGCCCACAGTTCAAAAAAATATCAATTTCAGTCCAGTTTTTCAAAAACTCGCTAATCGCAAATCAGCCCTTCAATTTTTGAAAAATACAAAATTGGCCCAAAACGTCTTTATGCAATTTTACCCAAAATTAGATCTACCCATAACAAATAAGAATCAACAACATGAATATAACATGCAATACAATAAAGCAATCAAATTATATTCAGACCTTTTCGTATGAGAGTAATGAATTAGGCTCTGATACCACTGTTGGGTTATTGGTAACGTGAAGAAGTTAAAAGCATCGGAATTTAAAATTTTTAAAACAATCCAAACAGGATCTTTATTCATCTAGTCATACGAAAAGGATTTTTGCAGCAAATCAACCAACCATAGGGGGTTTATCGATTTTTACCTCACCACAGGAACGGTGGTGGTTTTTCTCCGGTCTTCTTTCAGATCTGCAGGACTTTGGTTCGAAGAAGCACCCCATGTGTTGTGCCTCTAGCGATGTCCACACCAACTGGATTGAAGCAACTCTCTTGAATCCTCAAGCTCAGAACTAGGATGGAAGAGATATCAAACAGAGGAAGAAAGAAGAGAAACCAGATCTAGATCTGGATGAGAGAGGGGGCTACCTCTTTTGCTTGTAGAAGGGGGCGGCACATATGAAGACTAGGGCTAGGGTTTTGAGGTCTTGAGCTCCTTATATAGATAAGGAGTCCTGACCTAGATGTGATCTAATCCTACTAGGAAGCTTAAAGCCCATTTACTTATGGCCTTTATTTGTTTCCTAATGGACTTAGATCCCCTATTAATTAATTAAACTCTTTTAATTAATTCAGCCCATTTAATTAATTAATCCAATTAATTAATTAAATTAAATTCCTCTCTTATTAATTAACCCTTTAATTAATTAGTTTTCTTCCTGAAGAATTAGTACTTTAATTCTTCAGTTTTGATTTAACTCTTTAAATCAAACTTTCCTTATATGATTTGTTGTAGTCCAATTGTATTGTGTGTGACCCTCTATGTTCACCATCAATTGGCCGCGGGCCCACGACTTTCGTGATTTAATTTGCGAGCTTATTAATTGTTCCGATTAATTGAACACCTTCAATTAACCACTCAAGAATTAATCTCACAATTAATTCATTAGTACCTCATGGTCGATGTCTAGCCACAAGCCCATGAGGCCCAACTTCAGGTGAATTGATCTCAGTGAACCTCAGCTCTTATAAGTACCATGTACATGCGGTCCTTCTATCGACTAATATCCCGATCGAGACCTAGGGTGTGTGAATTGATCGGCACCTCTAATTATCTCGATTACTATACATTCTAATTCTGGATAATAATTCTAGTGTGACTGCTAAATTTGGTAACCCCTTTCCAAATCAGTCACCAATCGCGGCCGCGGGTTTCTCGGAATCTATTATCTAAGAACGTATAGAAAATTCTCTCAACACACTACGTTGAGTCGGTAGATCCCATATTAGTGCTAACCATCCGCGTACACGGTCATACGCACCCAAAGTAGTCGCACAATGATCAAGCTAAGTGATTGGCTCCTAAATCAAAGTACGTACTCATGTGCACCGAATTCGCCCTAGCACCTCAAGTCAAAGGACTAAATCGTACACTATTATAAGCCTTGAGAAACATCCTATCGCCGATGTGCGTCATGAGCTTCCACAATGGGTTTTTCTGTTCGGGTCCTTTGATGCGTTCGATCCCCTATCGAACCACATACTCCTATGCATCAGCATCAAATGTCTTGCTCATGAAACACTGCAAATTCACTCCACGTGAATCATGCATATTCGTACAAGTCTTTGCGATTCCTTCGATACCCCGTCTCGTTTGGAATCTATGATTTGGAACATGTATTAAGATCACGACCTTAGAGACTGTTTCATGATTGCAATCATACTGAATTGAATCGTCCCATAGTCTATTGGGATCTAAGGATTTCATCCAATCGCTTAAGTGATTCGCGAGAGATGAAGTTGGCCATTGTTTGATTTACATACTATAAACAACGAGCGTATTAATTCATTTATACTAGAGAAAGTTTATGATAGTCCTACGGGCACTATCCTTTCAGAATTATCTCTCAGTTGTTGTGTTGTCTTAACTCTAGAATTGTATATCTATTTATACTCGGCAAAACGAATTATGTCTGTTGAAGTGAGACAAAATTCAGATTTTCCTCGAATTCCGGTCAAATTCTTAAATGGCACTCATACTGAAGTGAATCGTCCCATAGTCTATTGTGATCTAAGGATTTCATCCAATCGCTTAAGTGATTCGCGAGAGATGAAGTTGGCCATTGTTTGATTTACATGCAATAAACAAACGAGCGTATTAATTCATTTATACTAGAGAAAGTTTATGATAGTCCTAATACAAGCTAAATATATTGGCTTGCCGGGCACTATCTTTTCAGAATTATCTCTCAGTTGTTGTGTTGTCTTAACTCTTGAATTGTATATCTATTTATACTCGGCAAAACGAATTATGTCTGTTGAAGTGAGACAAAATTCAGATTTTCCTCGAATTCCGGTCAAATTCTCAAACGGCTCTCTGAAACTGTTCACTGTACACTCTGTTGTACGGAGCTGTCAGTCGCATTAAATGAACCATGCTGATACGAGGTAATTTAAATTAACTCATCCAATCATTTGCCATAAATACCTTCTCGGACAACATCTATTACACCAAGTGCATTTATTACCGTTGGAATGACTTCTGATCTCTTCTACTCAGCTGGTCGAATCTACCCTGCTGATGAACAATCTACTGATTCAAATCGAACTCATCTGATTTGATTCTGATATCCACCAATATGATTCCTTACTCATCTTGATATCACTTGTCTTCCTAATCGAAATTCAATTTTCTGATTTTTACTTGTCTTCTCGATTGAACTTTTAATGGTTTACTAAGCTTCCATCTTAGCTAATGAACTTTTGAAAATCATCAAAACCTTCATTAATCTTCTTAAACTTCATCCAACACTCTTTAATTCTAGTATGTACTATTATCGTGTTAATTCAGTCCCCTTATAAAGTTTAATTTGTTTTCCTTTGATCGATGATTATCTATTTTTGTTTTGGCAATGTTATATCGAAATTTGAAAGGTTTAGTCGTTCTTCTATTACTACATTTACCTGGTGATGCTTGCTCGATTGATGAAGGATGGGTTGGATTACCTTCACGTTTTTTTTCGAGTGAATAGCAAATTAACTCACTGTGTTATTTTAAATAGGTAATTTAACTCTTAGTGATAAATAAAAGGGTAAAATATCTCCCTGTGATATTCTAAATAGGTAATTTAACTCCCTGTGATAAGAAAAATGGCAAGATACCTCCATGTGTTTTTATAAAAGAATCACATTGCCTCCCTCTAAATTGCTCATTAATTCATATCACAGGGAGTTAAATTGGTAATTGTTTCATTTAATAGGGAGGTAAATTGCCTATTTTTATATTACAAGGAGATAAATTGCTCATTATTTCATTTCAGAGGGAGTTAAATTGCCTATTTTTATTTCACAGGGAGGTAAATTGCCCATTAGATATATCACATGGAGTTAACTTGCAAAAAACCCTTTTTCCCTATCTTTTCATTCTGATTGGTTTGTTATATTATTCTTATTGGAAATTGTCAAACTTTTGATTGTTGGTCCTGATTGTCCGCGGAGAAAGAGTGGATTTTGTGTTAGGAGATTGGAAAGGTTATAGTTTTGTTTTTGTTGGTGTTTTACCCAATTGGATCTTAACTATTTGACCCGACGAGTAAACAAGATCGAACTAATTCGATCCAATTGCGGAATTTGGTGGGTTTTATGTTCATAGTATATTTCAAAAATAACTAAAATAAAAACGAGGATCCCATAAACAATAATATTTTAATATGCAAAAGAAAGAAAAAAGAAAACTTACAGGAAGCTTCCCGTCCTTTATTCTTTTGGTTGAATTTTTTGCTTCATGCTTTTCTTGAGTTTGATGAACAAAAGACTTTGATATTTTTTACCATGGATATCAACCACGTTCTCCTTCTACTAGGCGTGTGGGCACCAACTTAAGATAATCGAACTTTCTTCACGTTTTAGAAATCAAAAGTTCAAGATGAAAACTTCTTTGTTTCTTGAACAAGGGGTGTCTTTTGTATGTTTAGGGTTGAAGAACTTTTTCTTCTTTTGAGTGTAATCTTAATGATTTCATAAATCAATAATTATCCATCTAAAATCTATATCTTATATGTATATATAGATAGTTATGGAAATATTAAACTCCTACCACGACTCACTCAAAGATTCCTACTAGGAAAAAAAATCTTCTCTCTCTTACCTTAAGAGAGTTATTAATTAAATACAACTCTTATAAGTAATTAAAACATACATAAATATATTTATATATATAATTTCGAAAATTACATATATAATTTTTACTTTTATTTATTACATAAATATATCATATATATTTACATATTAAATAATAAATTTCTACAATTAGAAATTCTACAAATGCCAATATTTCCTTTTTCTTGAATTTAGTATTCAATTTCCATTAGATTCCATTCTATAATTAATCATGATATTTTCTAATTAATTAAATATCATCTGATTAATTCGGAATTTCCATTTTAGGAAACTATTTCCAAAATGCAACATGAATGAATTCGTTCTAATTTCTTGAGTTCAAATGTAGATTATCAGGAGCCGTGGTTGAGGACCCATGGACATGTAACTTCAAGCTCCAATAAATTAAAAAATTTATCAAACTCTTTAGTATAATTATTCGATCTATTAATTCCAAGTAACTCCACTAAAGACTTGGAATTGCACTCTTATCATTACAATATATTTTACTCTAAAGATCAAGATAGTCCATTGATATAATCACTACATGCTATTTGATCCTCCAATAATTGATTCGTAACTAGAGCTAGGCGTAATTACCGTTTTGCCCCTCTAATTACTTCTTTATCCTTAAGTTCCATTAGTTCACTAGTAAACAGTTTGATTTATGAACTTATTCATAAATCAGAGCGCTCTACTATTTAATTCCAAAACTAACACTTAAGGGAATCAATATTCCAGCTTCTCACAAGAAGGATTGGATTCCATATCTGTAGAACACATTACCAACCATTTATCTCAACGGATCTTCAAGACATAAGTTTTAGGCTCGACATGGTTACGGACCATCACCTATGAGTCAAAAGAACTCGTTAACATAAACAGGAGTTTATGCCTACTCATGATTTAGATCAGTTCACATATGATCATCAGTTGACATGTTCAAGGACCATAATATCAACGGTATCTTATTTATGATTCTAAATCATGTATGGTCCAGTCCTATGTAATCGAATTACACAAAGTACCTCCACCTTTGATGTCTCTACATTGTAAATGTTCTGTGGACCGTACTATTCGTGTTTAGTTAAAGATCCCAACTTTAACTCACTACGGACTTTTTAGTCTATTAGTTATAACTTAAATCCTCCAGTATAACAAATATACTTAAGTCATAGTCTCTTTAATAGACTTGGAATTTTCTGATGTTTATATTATGCAATAAATACATAATCGAAATAATTATATGAAAAATAAATTTCAAATTAATTTATTTATTTCATTTAAAAAATTTCAAATACATGCTTTAAGAGCATCATGCCTAACAGTTGTTTTCAAAGTCCTATTATTGTGTGTGATACACATGAAAAAAAAGTAAGGATCATTGCAGCTGGTATGAATAGATTGATTCCAATTTTTTAGTCATTTTTCTTCTATAACTACATTTGATGTTTGTTCGGTTGGTGAATGATGGGGCTATTTTGCACCTATGATAAAGTATGGCTTTCTGAAGAAGGTCAAGATCGATCCGACCTGTGAAGACCACAAGATCGGCTCGACCCGCCCAAGTATATCTGATCGACCTGAAGACCGATCACGAAGATTTAATGGGCCATGCGGTACTCCTAAACCAAGCAGGATTCCTAAGCCTAATAGGACTCCTAGTTACGTTAGGATTAGTCCATTAATATAAATACTAAGTTCTACATTGTATAGAGGATCCAGATTTTAACCTAACATTAATACTACAACGAATTCTCCTCTCATACTTGTTCTTACGTAATTATATTGCTTTATATTATTCTTGAATTGCACCATCCTGAGTACTTTAACCAAACCCCCAATATATAAAATTGTTATCTCTCATAATTATTACTGATATTATAACCTAAGACGAAATCAGGTCAAATCAGTTGGCGCCCACCGTGGGGCAAGGTTAATTGCTCGATCGAATATGGCCAATCCAAGGAAAAGCACACGTAACACAGGAAGAAGCACAACTTCTCAACATCCACGTGCTGTTGAAGGTCCACCAAAAAATTCTCAAAGAAATAGCGCTAACGATATGCCACCTCCAACAGAACATCAAGATTTAGGTCAAGCAGAGGGGCATGTTACTTCGAACGTAAACAATAACCAAAATAATCAGGAACGTCAAACTCTTAGCAGAAGTAGGGCTCCGAACTCACCCGTTCGATCCATCCATCTTCCCCCATTACCGGCCGATCAAGAGAAGTTAAGACAGATAGCTCAACTCATAAATTCATTGTGTGCCGAAATCGCACATGCACCTAGACCAGAAAACGTTGGTCCTAATGTGGCCCCAATTCCGCCGACCAGATTGGTAAACAATATCAGGCGAGCTCGAGGAGATAACGATCGAGTTTCGGCTGAAGCTGAAAGCCCGGATGGGGACCAACGATCTCATATATCCCCACCAAACGCCGCAAAAAGACACCCTGGTCGAAGAGATAATCAGGCAAGAGCTAATGCTCGACCTGAGCCTTATCTATCAAGAGAAAAAACGGTTGTCCCGATCGACGAGGAAGAAGAGCCCCAGATCATCAATCGACAAACAACTAGAAGATTCTCTGAGAGAGACATTGAGAGAATGGTGGAAGAGCGAGTAGAACAAAGGCTTTTGACCTTGAGACAACCTTGGCCTCGTTCCCGAGAAATCCAGGATAGTATAGCTGCCTGTTCCCCTTTCTGCCTAGAAATTAGGGAAGCACAGGCTTCGGGGCCTTTACCTGCTCGACTCCCCCGATACGATGGAACTGGCGATCCGACTAATTATATTTTTAGTTTCACAAACATAATGAACTTATACGCTCATTCAGCAGAATACACGGCGAAATTGATGATCACAACCTTCGAGGGGTTGGCACTTGACTGGTTCAGAAAACAACCACCTAACTCAATATTTAGTTTTAGAGAGTTATGCAACAAACTAGAACAACAGTTTGCCAGTCAAAAAAGGCAAAAGCTCCCCATGAGCTATCTGGGAACCATTATCCAACAAGAGGGGGAATCTCTAAGAACTTGGTTAGCAAGATTCAATGTCGAACTGTTGAAGATCGACTCCCCAAATATTGATTATATCATATCTATTCTATTCGACCTGACAAAAAAAAGGCAGTTCGACAATGCCTTAAGTCGGAAACAGCCAAGGACCTTCGCAGAAATCATGACGTTGGCTTCCAAGTATATGACTCAAGAAGAGATGAACTCATTCAAAGATAAAAATAAAAGTAAAGCATCCACTTCAGGGTCTAGGAAACCAGAAAAACCACCGATGCAAAGAGTCATGGATTACGATCGATTTTCCCGGAGGGGAAACGTATTCCAAAGGTTAGAATATAGCGGAAGTAACCCTGAGAAAAGACCTAATGTCTACCTCAGGCCTCGATCTCCAGAGAGAAATGTTAGAGATCGGGTGAACTATGTGGAGTATACCAAACTAAACGCTCCAAGAGAGGATATTTTAGTGATACTGGAAAGAAAAAATCTTATTCCCCCAGCAAAAAGAATCAAGCAGGCAAAACCTGGGGCAAAGAACTACGATCTATTTTGTAGGTGCCATCGAGCTCACGGTCATAGGACCGAGGATTGCTATCACTTAAAACAGGAGATTGAGAAATTAATTCAACAAGGTAAGTTGAACGAATTTGTGGATAGAACAGGCCGAAATAGACAAAGGACAAGGAGTCCGAGAAGGAGGGAAGGGAACAGAAGCCCTCGCGAAAGATCTCCTAGAAACCATGCACCGCGTAGGAATGATCTCGATAACGACCATGTCAATGGTACAATATATGTAATCTCTGGTGGTCCTGCTGGGGGTGATAGTCGAAATGCAAGACGGAAGACCGCTCGATCCCTGGAAAAAGGTATTACCGTTCCTAAGGAGGTATGGGCACTTGAGAATAAGAGCTCTGACAAACAAATAATCAGTTTTGATGAAAGTGAAATCCCGAGAAATTTGAATTGGAACATTAACGAAGACCACCCCGATTTTCCTATGGTGGTCTCACTGAGAATTTCCGATTTTAACGTCAAAAGAATTCTGATCGACAACGGGAGCTCGACTAACATAATAGCCATCGAAGCTTTGAATCAGATGAACCTGGGAAAGATAACTCTTCAAAGAGTAGCTACGCCGCTAATAGGATTTGGAGGATCGGAAATAGTTCCAGCCGGAACTATAAATTTAAGTGTAACCCTTGGGAACAAACCTCATCGAGTGGTAAAAATGATAAAGTTCTTGGTGGTGGAAACACCATTCGCCTATAACGCCATCTTAGGTAGACCAGCATTAAACCAATTCCGAGCAGTCGTTTCAACCTATCACCAGAAGATAAAGTTCCCTACAGTATCTGGGGTCGGCGAAATAGTTAACGATCACTGTATGGCATGGGATTGTTATAATACGGCACTATCTTTAAAAAGGAATGTCGATCCATTAACGCCATCAAAAAAAAAAAGTGGGATCTTCATTGGAAAAATCTCAAGAGCCAGAATTGCCTAGTACGGAAAGGATCGATAAAAAGGGAAAAGAGCCTATAAATTTGACTTTGCGAGCGCCTGAGCATAAAGAAGTCAAACTTATCGAGAATGATCCAACCAAAATCACCAGGATTGGAACGGAATTGTCTCCGCAAGGAGAAATCATGTTGATCAACTTCTTAAGGAAAAATATAGACGTGTTTGCTTGGAGCTCGGAGGACATAGTGGGGATTGATCCAAGAATAATAACCCACTCTTTGAAAATTGATCCAAGCGCAAAACCGGTCAGGCAGAAGAAAGCCCTGTGAAAGACAAAATAATAAAAGCGGAGGTCGAGAGGCTTTTAATGTCTAAACAGATAAGAGAAATACACTTTACTGAATGGTTGTGCAATGTCGTAATTGTCTCAAAGGGTGACAAGAAGGATAACAAATGGAGAAAGTGTAACGATTTTACGGGCTTAAATAAATTATGTCCGAGAGATCCTTACCCTCTCCCAAGGATCGATCTGTTGGTCGACTCGACAGCTGGTTTTGCGATCTTCAGTATGATGGACGCATTCCAAGGTTTCTACCAAATTTTCATGAACGAAAAAGATCAAGAAAAAACTGCTTTCATTACCGAACAGGGAGTATATTGTTTTATAGTAATGCCGTTCGGACTGAGAAACGTCGGAGCAACTTATCAACGATTAGTGAACTTGATGTTTAAAGAACTGATCGGAGAAATAATGGAAGTTTATGTCGATGACATGTTGGTCAAAAGCATGAGCGAGGAAGACCACATCAAACATCTTGATCGTTGTTTTAAAATTTTAAGGAAATATGGAATGAAACTCAACCCTTTGAAATGCACCTTTGGAGTAAGGTCGGGGAAATTTCTAGGTTATCTGGTTCACGAGAGGGGCTTCGAAGCAAATCCAGAAAAAATACGTGCTATTACACAAATGAAGCCTCCAAGAAATATTACCCAAGTGCAAAGCCTAGTAGGGAAATTTGTGGCCCTTAATAGGTTCATATCAAGGTCAGCAGATAAAAGTCTACCATTTTTTCAAACTTTGAGAAAAGCTAAGACCTTTGAATGGACCGAAGCCTGTGACCATGCATTCGATCAACTGAAAGAATATCTGACGTCACCTCCACTACTCGCCAAACCTACAGAAGGGCAGCCTCTTTACATATACATCACCATCTCCGAGGCGGCAGTAAGCTTAGTTATGGTTAAAATTGAGAACTCAGAACACAAGCCAGTCTATTATTTGAGCAAATTACTGCAAGGGGCGGAGAAGAATTATTTGGTAATTGAAAAATTTGCGTTGGCCCTAGTGACGTCGGCACGAAGGTTACGCCCTTATTTTCAAACATATAAAATCATCGTTCTTACCAATCAACCTTTGAGGCAAATTTTGTCAAAACCTGAAGCCTCGAGAAGATTAATCAAATGGGCCGTAGAGCTGGGACAATATGAGATCGAATATCAACCACGAACGGCAATTAAGGCTCAAGTACTTGCTGACTTCCTCCTAGAAACTCCAAGTCTGTCGGAGACGAGCCCCGAAGTGACATCTGCAATTGATAGTAACATTATGATCGTCAATGATCAAGCATGGCTTATGCACGTCGATGGTGCATCGAGCAGAGATGGTGGTGGTGCAGGAATTAATTTCCAAGGACCAAATGGTGAGGATATGAATTATGCCATCACTTTAGATTTCATGATAACCAACAACGAAGCAGAGTATGAGGCTCTGATTGCAGGGTTGGAAATGCCTATACAAGCCAACATAAAGGTATTAAATGTTTTAACGGATTCCGAGCTGATTCAGAGACAAATTAATGGAATGTATGAGGCGAAGGAATACAACATGATAAAATATTTGGCAAAAGTAAAAGAGTTGACTGGGAAGTTTGATAAGTTTGATATTCAAAACATCCCACGGGAAGAAAATCGATGGGCTGATCAACTATCTAGATTCACAGGAACGAGGGATGGTAAGTCTAAAAGAGTAATCACCTGGTTAATCTCCAAAACACCATCCATTGATCTCGATACTATCCCCGTAGTCGAAGTAATGGACATCGAACTGACTGCAGACAGTTGGATGACCCCGATAATCACCTATTTGAAGGATGGGTCACTCCCTAGTTGTAAAAACGAAGCTAGAAGAATAAGGTATCGAGCACCTAGATATGCCTTGATAGAGGAAAAACTCTATAGACGATCCGTATCTGGAATTTTATTAAAATGCATACCCGAGCACCAGACCAAGAGCATCCTTAGCAGTATCCACGAAGGAGAAGCAGGAAATCACAGTGGAGCTCGAGCGCTCACACTCAAGTGTTTGAGAACAGGGTACTATTGGCCAACAATGTATGCAGATGCGCAAGATTATGTAAAACATTGTCATTATTGCCAAGTACATTCGAATATAATACATCAACCAGCAGAGACAATGCATTCAATCCCGATCTGTTGGCCTTTCGATCAATAGGGAATTGATATAGTGGGACCATTCCCAATCGCCAGGTCAAAAAAGAGCTATGTCCTGGTCGCCATTGAATATTTCAGCAAATGGATTGAATGTGTAGCCCTAGCTCGGATAACACAGTTTCAGGTTATAAATTTTCTTTGGAAAAATAAAGTATGTCATTTCGGAATCCCGAGGATTTTGATTTCGGACAATGGAACCCAATTTGCTGGAAAACAAGTTCAAGAGTGGTGCTCGAAGTTTGGGATACAACAAAACTTCACGTCCGTTGGACATCCTCGAGCAAATGGGCAAACTAAAGTAGAAAATCGAGAAATTATCAAATCCCTGGAGAAAAGACTGGACGAAGCTAAAGGAAGATGGTTGGACGAGCTTCCTGGTGTCATTTGGGCTAACAGAACAATGGTAAAAGCCTCCACCAGTGAGACACCATTTAGCTTAGTCTATGGGTCGGAGGCGGTTATCCCAGTTGAAGCACTAGTCCCCAGCCCAAGAATCGAGTTGTTCGATGAAGAATCAAATGATCAACTAAGAAAGGACGACATCGATTTAAGTGAGACCATGAGGGAAAAAGCCAGTCTTCGTTTAGAAGCAGCTAAGTCCAGCATGGAAAAGGCCTACAATCAAAGAGTGAGGATACGATTGTTCAAGGAAGGTGATGTGGTACTTAAAAAGGTTGAGGTATCAAAACAT
Organism: Penstemon newberryi var. newberryi; assembly: GCA_030819805.1. NCBI lineage: Eukaryota > Viridiplantae > Streptophyta > Magnoliopsida > Lamiales > Plantaginaceae > Penstemon > Penstemon newberryi. The sequence continues at coordinate 9,936,032 of JAUALY010000007.1, read as the reverse complement.
GTGGGTAAATTACAGCAAAATTGGGAAGGTCTGTACGTAGTCACCGCAGTCGGCAAGAAGGGATCATATAAAATAGCCCATATGGATGGAACTCCACTTCCTCGAACATGGAATGCGGTAAACCTCAGAAGATATTATGACCGTTAATCTCAAGATAAGAGGTCTTGAAGATTAGATAAGATTTTTCAATATGTTAGCTCGTTTATAATCCTTTAGTCTGTTTTGTTATTTATTTTTTTGGACACCAAATTTATCTACAATTGCAATAAAAGCTTTTGCTTATTTTCATCTTACATCGCATGCAAAAGACCATTGTCAAAATTCACTCTACAGAGGTTAAAACCAAAAGATGGTAAAAAACCTAAGTCTTTGAGTAAAACCGATTTGGTCGGTATAAACTCATCGATCTCCTAACGAAATGATCTACAAAGGTTAAAAACCAAAATTGGTAAAAAACCTAAGTACAATGAATCTTTGAGTAAAACCGATTGGGTCGGTATAAACTTATCGATCTCCTAACGAAATGATCTACAAAGGTTAAAACCAAAAGATGGTAAACAACCTAAATCTTTGAGTAAAACCGATTGGGTCGGTATAAACTCATCGATCTCCTAACAAATGATCTACACAGGTTAAAACCAAAAGATGGTAAACAACCTAAGTCTTTGAGTAAAACCGATTGGGTTGGTATAAACTCATCGATCTCGTAACGAATGATCTACAAAGGTTAAAAACCAGAATTGGTAAAAAACCTAAGTACAATAAATCTTTGAGTAAAACCGATTGGATCGGTATAAACTCATCGAACTCCTAACGAACGATTTACAAAGGTTAAAACCACAGTTGGTATAAAACTTAAGGTAAAGCTATAATCCTAGAGTAAAACAGATTAGGTCGGTAATAACCCATCATACAAATAACAAGCGATCCACAACTGAAAAAGTCAACTGATATAATGCTAAATTTTTATTACTACAAATAAGGATATACATCGGAAGGATACAAAGATTTCCCTAATTGCTAAATGAAAGACATAAATGAGTACAACTCGGCTGTCCGGTAGACTTGTAAAAAGCAATCTTACAAAGACAATTCATCGACTAAAGCTGTTCAGGTTGGAAGGATGGCGGCACGAATAGTGGGCTTCTGTTTTTGTTTATCTTCACGCAATTCCCAGAATTCTTGCTACCAGCTACAGCTGCTCGACGAAGACAACCGTCTTTTGGGTTCCGTGATTACGACCACAAAGCTCGGAATCAGAAAGAGCTTTGTGAAATCATAATTTTACCTCGGTCGGTGATGGTCAGCATTCTCGGTCATGCCTTCTAGTTTTAATGAACTGACCAGCTTTCCACCGACCACGGAATTATTAGATCGGAATGCCACCATACCGACCCTTACCCATTTGCACAGGATGGTCGATACATGATAGACACTCCGATCGATCCCCTTTTTTAGGGATCGGAGACTTCATGGTTTTTGAGAAGTCTCCATTTTCCGATTCCGCCCATACCAGTCGACGTGGTTAACAGATTGTTGATTTTCTGAGTTAGGTGGACGACCACCGTTTTGAGAAAAGAAGAAGTACATTGCTTAGAAGTTTTACTTTTAAGGGTAAATGAAGGAAAGGTAAAGGATTCCTTTTATAGGTAGGTGGGTAAAAATCCAACGGTGAAATTCATATCCAATCAACGGCAATGCCGTGATATCGGGAATTACGTCACACAGTCATAACTACAAGCCTTAAATACAGGACTTGAATTAAATGCACTATTAAGTTCGTCAATAAAGGTCTTACATTAGATCGATGTGGACAATACAAAGAGTATCATAGCAAGATCGATATTACATATCAAATATTCCTATCTGAACAGAGACATCGATCGACGCTCTAGTAGTTATATCTACAAAATATCAAAGATAAAATTTATCCTCACTAAACAAACACTTCGGAGCGTCCTCGGAACGATCATCTTTTCTTCTACTTTGAGAACAGTGACGAGAAATTAATGTTCAGGCATTCTTCTTAAGAACGACAGCTGTCGATCATCGAGGGAAGAATGCGTGCTTCTACAACTCGACCACCTCGAAAAAGCTGATGCTTTTTCTTTACAAAGTAAAATAGGGATCAGAAGGATCTCATGCATGGCATCGTCGACTTGTTAGAAACAAGTTGATTTCGATAAACCAAGAATCCTGCTTTCCTCTGATCTCGAGCTCTACCTTATGGCGTAATTTATGGTTGACTAATCACCCGTTACGAGATTCGTCCGACCATCACCATGTAAGATGGAGATTCCATTTTTCCAATTCATCCCATACCAAGTCAGGAATTCATCATTCGTTGAGGTAACACATTTTGGTGGTCGACAGTGGTTATACCAGTAAAAAAATTTCTTGAACAACTTCATTTTTTGTGAGATGGAGAAGCATGGAATGACCTTTTTATAGGCAGGAGATAAAGGATCCAATGGTGTTGCATTGAGAACCTATCAACGGTCCAGATTAAATACATTACAAGTTGATTCACAGTGTCGAATATACATTTGGTTATTACTATCGAATAAAAAATGCAAGACCCCAACTGAACATGTCAAAAGTAACTGATTTTATTGAGATTTTTGAGGATCATTACATTTGACAAATACAATCGATCAAAACGTACAAGTACATTCATTCTTGAAATATAACTACAATTGTTACAAACACTAGCCTACTACGCTGCTCCTCGAAATGATCTGCTCCTCCAATCCGACGTCCTCCTTTTTCTTGGACTCTTGTCACTGCATTGGTGAAGATTGGCAAATATACTTCACCAGACCTTAATGAAGTATCCTCCTCGGTCGGAGGATGTCCTGATGGAAGATTACGAAGTATCCACCTGAGTCGAATGATATCTCATCCAACTCATACAAACTATCCTCCTTGGTCGAAGAGAATACCCTGACATAGGGGATACCATCATTTTAATGAACTAACCAACTCTCATCTCTCATAAACAGATTTGATTAATATCTTCACCATAATCAGGATGCTAATGATGCCAAAGTGAATTTTTTAATAAAGGCATTTTATCTACCTCTGTTATCTTTCTTATTATTCAAAGGAATTATTTATAGTATGAGGAAGTTATCAGTTAATGGACAAGCAGGCGAAACGTCCTACGGTTACGGCACAACTACCAAGGTGACTTTTCCTCTCCCAAGAAGATTGATAATAGTTATTTTGGCATTTTAGATCGAAACCAAGTATTATTCTACATACAAACGATTGAAACAACGAACTGCTCTATTCACGACAAAAAAAAAAGTTGTTATACTACATTTCTCCCTTCAATAATTAAAAAAAAAAAAAAAAAAGAGAAAGACCTTTGTCTATTGTTCAAAAGCATGATCGGGACTCGTTTGATGAGCAATATAGGTCATCATTTCGTTTGTACGTTGCTTATATCCGAGAGAGAAACCCCTTTCAAACTCTTGTCTCTTGCTCTTATCGATCTGGGACTGAGTAGCTTTTTCAAGATTCCTGTTTAATTGGAGAAGGTCTTCTTTCTCCTTAGTGAGCTGCTCCTTATCAGACTCCAAGCTGCTATTTACTCCAGCAAGTTCTTCCTTCTCTTTAGAAAGCCTTTCAGTAGCAGCTCGGAGATTCTCAACCTCAGTCATCAGCGATCGATGAGCAGCAGCAATTGTGTTTACCCGTTCAAGAGACTCTTCTCGAGCAAAATAAGATTTATCATTTTGTATCCCAAGCTGAAGAGCTTCATGCTTGGCCTATTATGGAAAAATAAGAATGAGGAACTTCAAAAGCTAGAAGATAAAAGATCTCTATTGAAACAATAAACAAAACTTACCATTTCCAAACGCTTGAAAATGGACTGAACAAGCTGCAAAGAAGAGTGGTTCTTCAGTTTATCAAGCTCCTTGGGCAGAATTGGACCCCGTAGAGATCGTTTGTTGGTTCCAGAGAAAAGATTGGAACTCATGATCAAGGAATCAGAAAATCTATTGAATTGCCGAACTGTAGCTCCGATTTACAACACATAAATTTTATATTGCAAGTGGGGACGCGCGGTAAAACTTCAAAGATTTTACCCTTATATATAGTAAAGGAAAAGACAATTATGTCCTCAATCCTTGGCGCGCATAGTAAAATTTCAAGTAAATATCACATTGGATCATCAATTACGTACTACGATCATCAAAACGAGAAAGAATATTTCGACAAAAACCAATATACTTCTGAAAATCATATATATTAGCCGAGGAATGTACATCAACAATACTTACAAAACTTTTCAAAGGTTCCACTATATAAAGTGACTAAAATTACAAGGATCGAAGAAGAAGACAAATGAAATCCTAACGTCTTGAAAACAACCTAAGATGGGGAGTTGACTTCCTTCGAGGACAATCTTCCCTCAACTTCTTTCTCTCCTTCATCGGCCAGGTCTCCTTCAATGTCCTCTCCGTAATCCTCGTCACCTGCTCGATCGTCCGCGATGTCTTCTATTAACTCCAAGTCGGGTGCGGGCACGGAAAATGGAGTTCCATACTCAGCTACTAAATGAGCTAAAGGATGTTGACTATACTCAACGGAAGGCAAACAATCAGGAGGATATTCTCGGAGTTTTCGATCCTTTTGGATATCCATTACCTCGCGGTATTCATTGCGCCTGTCAGGAATTTGACCTGACTCGATCAATTGATCGACCCCCTTATAGAACGAGCTCAAGAGCAGACCTCCAATTTTCTGATGAATTATGGCAGTGTGCACTGGAGAATCAAGGAACTCTCGGATAATGGGTTCAACGTCCAGAGATTGGTGCTCGTCTATGACCTTATCTAAATCAGGAGAGCCATCCTCCTTGGTCGCAAGTTGAGTTCGAAGTGAAATAATCTCCGACTCCAGTTTACTAACCACAGTGGCGTGTGAAATTCGTTGCTCATCCATTTTTCTATTCAGTAGATCGATCTGCGTCTGGTGTCGACTAGCATCCGTCATCATACTAATAATGTGAAGATTGTCAGTCTCCAAATTTGGATTAGCGCTAGGAACAGTTTGAGTCTGAGCAGGAGCATGAAAATTATCGACCTGAGCAAGTTGATCCGCAAGCTCCTTGACCCTGGCGGCCAGAATATTGTTGGTTTCCTCCAGAAACTTGCACTGATCTCTATGTAATGCCGTATCATACATGGCAGATACCAAAGCATTACCAGTCTGTGGCAAGAACATGTTGTCTAAATAAGAAATAAGATAAAAAAAGCTGAAATTTGTTGATAGGACAGATAGAGTTTTAGCATATTACCACTTCATGAGCATGAGCGGCTCTTGCTAATTGATCAAAAGGATTCTTCTTTAAGGTCCGCTGCACATCTCTGACAAAAGTAGAAGATAGAAGAAGTCGGATCGACTTATCGATGACGTTCTCCTTATCATCAGACGACGAGGAATCCCTTTCGGAGTATCCAGCCGCTCGTTTCCCCTGAAGATTATTCTCGATCATGTCTATCAAGGAAGCTTTATGGCTTGTATCTCCAACGTGAGTGAAATACTCACCTTCTTTGTCATAAAGCTGACTTCTTCTTTTGGCATCGGGACCAGTAGGATTTCGTTTTGGCCAAGATTTACAGCCCAAGATGCCAAATTCATCCCTGAGATTTTTAGGTGGAAAGCCGCGACCAGGGCGAGAGCTCGTTGACGAAATATTTATCGAAGTTTGACCAGATGTGGGATGGGCTACTCGGATAGGATCTGCATTTTCGAACGACTCTTCTTCGATGTCTTCTAGATCCTGATGTTGGTCTCTTCTCCTTTTTCTGGATTGCCTCTGCTCGATTGGAACTTTTCCCGACGACTTCTTCGAGTTTGAAAGGGGTTTTTTTGCACTTTGCACCCCCGAAACATGGGAAATAGGCACTTTGCACCCTTAAAACTTAGATTTAGCACTTTGCACCATCGAAATATGAAAAATACAGCACTTTGCACCCTCTTTTATTTTTGGCCAAAAACTCATGGGCAAAATTGGTAATTAAATTATAAATCTTTGGCATTTTGCACCCCCAAAACTTGAGAAATTGGTGATTTGCACCCTCGAAATAAAATTAGCACTTAACACTCTATAATTAAGAACAAATCAACAACTTGCACCCCCAAAACACAATAAATGGGCACTTTGCATCACGAAACACAAAATTGACACTTAACACCATCAAATAAAAATAAAAATAAAATTCAACCCCTCGTTTTATTCGGCAAAGTTGACCATCGGGGTGAAAAAAATCTAAGGCAAAATAGGAAATTCTTTTTTTTCCTTAAATTTTGTAAAATACAATTATAAATACTAGAATACATATCCATAAATAACTAAATAAGATACAAGTAAACTTCTCAAAGACCCATTGTCTACTTCAAAATATCAAATACGAACTTGATGTTCAAAATACACACCTATAAGTTCAAAATAAATAGATAACAAAATCAATTGTCTACTTCATGAACTGCATTCACCAATAATGCTAAACATAGATTTTAGAGACCATGTTGCCTCATGTTGAGCATAGAATACTTGTACTTTATTTAGTTATTTATGGATATGTATATTGATGAAAAGAAAGATGGAGAGAGAAATGAGTTTCTAGTATTTATAATTGTATTTACAAAATTTAAGGAAAAAAATGAATTATCTATTTTGCCTAAGATTTTTTCACCCCGACGGTCAACTATGCCGGATAAAACGAGGGGTTTGAGTTTTTTTTTTATTTGAGGGTGTTAAGTGTTAATTTTGTGTTTCGGGGTGCAAAGTGTCCATTTATTGTGTTTCAGGGGTGCAAGTTGTTGATTTATTCTTAATTTGAGGGTGTTAAGTGCTAATTTTATTTCGGGGTGCAAAGTGCCAAAGATTTATAATTGAATTACCGATTTTGCCCATGAATTTTTGCCTGAAAATAAAAAAGGGTGCAAAGTGTTGCATTTTTCATATTTTGAGGGTGCAAAGTGCTAAATCTAAGTTTTGAGGGTGCTATGTGCCTATTTTCCATGTTTCGGGGGTGCAAAGTGCAAAAAACCTATTTTGAGGGTGCTAAGTTTTGAAAGGACAGTTTTTCCAACCACAGAAAAACGGCAGCTCTCGACCATGGAAGCTGCAATATAAGATCGATAAACATTACTAGACGACAAACTTATAGATCCTTTCTAAAAGTTAAGATAATTATTAGTAAATTCTTACCTAGGGAACGATCGTCCGATGGGATAGGAAAATCCAAAGAGCTCAATCCAGCCTTGCGAAGGAAGGTTTCTCCGATCAAATAAGCAGATTGATACTTATTCGATCTCATCTCCTCAATCAAATCGGACGAAAATTGGTCGTCTGGGGCCATCTCACCTGTCACCTTTCGACCACCGTACACCCAGGACTGGTTATACCCCCAATCATAAGTGATCTCTTCAGTTTCTCCGTTCTCGAGGATACGTAAGGTCGGAGCCTTAACAAAAAAGAAGTTCGATTTCCACTCCGTGCTGTTGCTCGAAATGGCATTTTCAAGAACGGCAAACCCGGGTCTTTGGCTAACATAATAATAGCCTCGGTTAGAGGAGGTCGATATGGAAAGTCGGAAAAAATGAAGAAAATTACGAAATGAGGGCTGCAGACCTCGTGCGACCATCAGGACGGAAAATGCCATCATAAAGGCTATGGCATTTGGAACAAGTTGGGTTAAAGAGACAAAGAAAGTCTCTAAAAATTGGCGAAGGATCGGAGAAAGGGGAAAACGCAGCCCCTGTTCGAAATGAGATGTATAGAAAGCTTGACAGTTTGGGGGAGGGGTATTGACTCTCTCTTCGGGGGAAGGAATAATGATTTCAAAATCCGAAGGGAAGAAACGACCATATTCTCTTTTCAAGAGGGGAAGATCTTCTTCTTTCCACCGAGAAGGAAAGAACTCGACAGGAGCGGAAATTTGAGGTTGGGCAGTTTTGGATTTTTTAGATGCCCTAGCCATCATCTCCTCCTCTGGAACGATCTCCACCACCAAACCATCAACCTCTTTTTCTGCATAATCTCTGATTTCTTCAGCTTGAACATCGTCTGCTACTTCCTGTTCAGAAGAAAGGATTTCAGGATTAGAAGTATTAGGTGGTACTTGTTCTCCTTCATTTTGGATTGATGAATGGGGATTCTGCGAAGTCGAAGCCATTGGTTCTTAAAGTAACGTGCTCAATGAAGTAAGAAAATGGCAAGATTATCGATTAAAACTTTTACTGCAAGAAGATCTAAATATCTGGGGTAAAAAGTAAAAAGATTCCGCTAATTTCGACTATATATATGGGCGGTGAAAAGACGGATCAGCCCCTTCGCGTCTCTTCAGCTTCCCGCCAAATTATGAAAAGACTTTATATTTGTCTGACACACGCTACCAAAATACGTGTCCCTACCAGGATGCTTAGATGGATATGCACTCTTTTTCCCTTGTTCGGTTTTTATCCCATAAAAGGGTTTTTCCGAACTAGGTTTTTAACAAGGCATATTTCATAAACGGTGAAAGGACCAATACAACAATTATATTTTCTTCTACAAGCTTCAGCTACGATTACGCTCGAGAAGTGAGGGAGTACTGATGGGGGCTATTTTGCACCTATGATAAAGTACGGCTTTCCGAAGAAGGTCAAGATCGATCCGACCTGTGAAGACCACAAGATCGGCTCGACCCGCCCAAGTATATCTGATCGACCTGAAGACCGATCACGAAGATTTAATGGGCCATGCGGTACTCCTAAACCAAGCAGGATTCCTAAGCCTAATAGGACTCCTAGTTACGTTAGGATTAGTCCATTAATATAAATACTAAGTTCTACATTGTATAGAGGATCCAGATTTTAACCTAACATTAATACTACAACGATTTCTCCTCTCATACTTGTTCTTACGTAATTATATAAAATTGTTATCTCTCATAATTATTACTGATATTATAACCTAAGACGAAATCAGGTCAAATCAGTGAACGATGGTTTACTGGATTATTGTTCACATTATGTTTTTCTGTCTTTTCATTCTGATTGGTTTGTTATTTCATTCTTTTTGGAAAATGTCAATTTTTTTTTATCGTTGGTCCTGATTATATCATACATATATTAATCCTCTTGAATAACAAGGTGAATTTCTTATTTTATTTGTCTCTATGCTTAATGAAATTGATTTATAAATTGGAAATCTAATTAAAAAAATTTAGTCGTTAAAACTGGCGAACTTACAAGTATTGTTTTCTATACTGTATCGAAACTTTTATTCCACAGTCCCTAGTAAGAAGTGGAGATACTTATTTTCGAGGGTGGGGTGGTTTTTTTTTTTTTTTTTTAATATATTTATGTGGTAGCACTTGTTAAATGCGGTGATATGTTTTAAGTTCATATATGAAGGAAATACAATGAAAGAACTGACATATATTCTTGTGGAAACGTTATTATTATATTGCAATAGTTTTGGATTTATTATTACTATCGATATCAGCTGCCAGGTCAGATGGTCCTCAAGTCCGTCAAATGCGAATCGCCGAATGTCCTCAATTATGTTTACTGCAAAGAATGTGTTTTTTCATGGTATTAGTTCGTCCAGTGTGTTTTCACCTTCTCCCTCTCCAGCAGCATCAGGGTGAACCCCCAAACCCGGCTTTATGTCATCAGTAGGGGTGGGAGTTTGGGATTGGGAAATGGGAACCCGAACCGTACTGGTCGGGTTTTTACCAATAGGGAAAGAAACTTGCGGGTTTTTCGGGTTTTGGGAAACCCGAGTTCCCGATTAAGAAAAACTAGTACGGGTTTCGGGTAGAGGGTCCTACCCGATTAGGAACCCGGTATATAATGAAAATAATTATGCTTGTCCAAAATTGAGATTTATCCTAATATTTGTGAGTCAAAATAAAATATGTTATCATCTCTCAAAACAAAAAACTCTCTACTGACTCTCTCAAATTTCAATTTGAAGTATTCCCACGCCAAACAAAAAACCATATCGCCGGCGTCGTCATCTACTCATCCGCTCCATCGCCTCTTGCATCGACGCCGCCTCCCCCACATCGACGGCCACCGCCTCCCCCACATCGACGGCCACCGCCTCCCCCACATTGACGGCCACCACATCGCCTTCCTTCTTCTCCCCCACTTCAGATCATTCAATCTCTCTTATATAAAATCTCTATAACTTCCAAACATAATTTAGTGTTAGTAACCCAAAAACCATAAAGGTAGAAAATTGAAAATTCTCCATTCTCTTGACTTTCATAGGAAGGGAATAAATTGTGTGAGAGATTGGGAATGGGATTGTTATTGAAGTATAGAAAAAAAATATAAATGGGATTGCTTTTATTGGTTTCCTATCATCTTCTGCTATCAGTAAATTGTAGTCTCTTTCTTTTAGATAAGTATATATGAGAAAATGAGAAAGTCATCTGTTAAGAAAATAAAAAATTCCAGCAAAAATGGGTTTCCCGAACCCATTACCGAATTCCCAATTTTTTCGAGAACCCGAAATACCGGGTAGAAGGTAGGTCGGGACAGGTTTCGGGAAGGAAAATTGGAATCCCGAAACCCGAATACCGTTCCCGAAATTCCCGAAAACCCGTACCGATCCCACCCGTTATTGTCATGTGTTCATGTGTATTTGTGCATGTGTCTGCACTAGTGCCAGTAATAAAAGTACTTGCTTAGTTTTGCAGTTTTCGTATGTAGCAATTTACGTTTGATAGGTATAGTGCCAGCACAAAGGGAAAAGAATGCTAATGTGCACACATCATACATGCACCCTTTCAAGAGAATAAGAAAGGAATACAAGTACGTCTTTGCCCTGACATGTTATATGTCATTTTTTCCAATAGTGTTTGTGAACATTTCGGTTTATTAGTTATATCACTATTACTCAACTTCAGAGTTATCTTTAAACTGAAATGGTTGTTTAACCTTCTTTTTCTTGGGAATTTAGGCGTTTATTACCTGACAATACTACTTGCAGTGGAAATGATGAAGCCTGATGCTACTGTAATTCTGCAAAATGCTAATACTGACATGTTCAATGCGACCCAGGCCCCTCCTTCATGAGTATGTAGTTTTATTTATATGAGTATTGAATTTGTCCAAACTGAGGATGATCATAATCTTCATTTGGTTGTATAAATGCTTTGTTGGGAATATTAAGCTAGTTCTTCATTTGGTTGTATATATGTTTGTTGGGAACATTATCTTCATTTGATATTCTTCAAATTAAACTCGTTCTTTTATTTGTTGGGAATATGTTTATCCTAGTAGTTAACAGATTAATTCCTCTAAAAAAATAAAAAAGAAAAAATGCATCAAACTCACCTGTATTTTGGGAAACCTGCACAAAATTCTTTGTGTTATTTTTTTTTGCATAGAACTCCATTGTGTTTTACCAAATGTTACACAATTTTCCTTTAATGGTTAAATAGTTGACACCGTAAATACTATTTTACCTTTCGTGTTTAATCTATTTACCTATCTATTATATACAAGGGGATTCCTTGCAAGTGTTTGTAAAACACAAGGGGGTTCTATGCAAAAAATAAATAACATAGGAGGGGTTATGTGCAGGTTCCTCAAACACAGGTGGACTTAGTGCATTTTTCCCTATAAAATCTTTCAATTTAAATTGATTAAAATTGAGTTTTAGTCTCAATTAACAGCAATTGAGATACACTCTCGGTCACTTTTGACAAAAAAGGAATTTTTTGCAACTTTTTATAAAATACAAGGAGTTTTCATGCAAGTGTTTGTAAAACATAAGGGGTTCTATGCAAAAAAATAACATAGGGGGATTTTGTGCAAGTTTCCGAAAATATAGTTGGGTTTGATGCATTTTTTTCAATAAAAAAAAATTCTAATTGTTAGTTTTTTATATCTTTGGTTGAGGTTGGTGAGGGTGAGTGTGGAGTATGGGTGGGTTGAGATTTGGAAAATTGCAAATTTACCTACAAATTTTATTTTTTTGTTTAATTGGGTCCAATTTGAATTAGTTCTAAATTTTTAACACAAGTTAAATAATTTTAGGGATAATTACAGGGACCTCCCCCGAGGTTTGGGGTAATTATTGCCCGATCCCCTCGCAATTTCATAATTACATCCACCTCCCTCGACGTTTCGAAAATCTTACATTTTGATGACGTCATCGTCAAATTTTTATTGAACTTCATATTTTACCCTTGAGGTTACTGTAGCTATTTTGTTGGACAATTATACCCTTGTTATGTTTGGTACATAGGAGGGGTTTCTTTGCAATGTATATTTATAAGTATGGGTTCAAATGTTATTATTAGTTTATTAGTGTATATGTATTCTTAAAATAAAAATATAATTACACATGAACATTTTTTTCCAATTTTTTTCATAATGCTTTTACAATTAAAGTACAAGGAAAAGTAAATAAATTATGGTTAATTATAAGAAAAAATATTGTAGAACATAAATAAAATAATGTAAATACATTTTAACCTGTAATTTTAATAATTTCAATTTTTTTCATAATTAAAGTACAAGGATAAATTACTGAATTATGTTTAATCATGAGAAGAAAAAAAACCGGAACAGTAATTATTAGACATTATAAAAATGCTCACATGTTTACTAAATTTTTTCTTAAACTTTTAACCAAAATAGTTATTATAAAATCAATAATTCTTTTACAAAAACTAAAAATACTCGATTTAATAAAATAGTTATTATAAAATCATAAATATTTTTTGAATATTTCTTACTTAAATACAATAATATTAAAATCATATCTTATTTATATAAAAATATTAATATTAATAAATCAATAAACTATTTTAATATAATTTTTTTTTTTAAAAAAAACCCTCATCATCCCTAGCCTCCCACCCCAACCACCCCTAGCCCCCACCCCAATCCCGAACCCCGCACCCGCCGGTCCCCAACCCCTCACCCGATGTCCCCAACCCCGCAAATCTCTTCCCAAGTCGCGCTGCAGGCCTGGAAGGCCTAGGGTTCGAATCAGGCCGACGACACGGCTTGGGAGGATATTTGCGGGGTTGGGACGGTGGAGGTGGGGTGGGGTGGGGTGGGGTGGGGTTGGGGGTTAGGGTTAGAGTCTTTTTTTATGTATAAAATTAATTTTTGCAAGGGTAGTATTGTAATTTTGTGTATCATTGCATGGGTAGTATTATAATTTTGTGTATCATTTCACATCATTTTGTAAGATTTTTCAAATGTGGGGGGAGGTGGATGTAATTATGAAATTGCACGGGGATTTGGCAATAATTAACCCAAACCTCAGGGGAGGCCGATGTAATTATTCCTTGCAAGGGTAAATAGGACATTTTGTTAATCTGGTATTTTTTTATTATTTTTAATTAAAACTGACGAGGACAATATGGTCATTTCACATCATTTTGTAAGGTTTTTTAAATGTGGGGGGAGGTTGATGTAATTATGAAATTGCGAGGGGATTGGGCAATAATTAGCCCAAACCTCAGGGGAGGTCGACGTAATTATCCCACAATTTTAATATCTTTTCTATTTTAACATTTGAACTTTCAAGTAATCAAAATTATATATGAATGGACAATTAAGACTACCAGTATAAGATCATCTGAAATATTTTTAAGGAAAAATGCGCTTTACAACCCCTTATCAAAGTTACATATTTTGATACTCTACCATGTAAAAGTATAAAATAAGCACTTTATCCCCTAAAATATTAAAATCAGTTTCACTTTTGCCCTCATACGATTTTAAGCCAGTTTCAATCGTTGAAAAACACATATATGCGCCTCACATGTGTATTTTTAGGATAAATTAGTCATAACATCTATTTTAGCCCAAATATTTTACTGACGAGCATTTTTCTCTCTCCCTTTAAAGCTAAAATATTTTTCTACTTGAAGTACACTTCAAGTTAGTAATGTGAGCTACATTAGAAGGTGAAATCAACTTTCATATATTGGAAATACAGAATTGAACTTGGAAAAGACGAAGGAAAATAAAACTTCTTGAATTAAAATCAGAAATTGAAAAAACTTGATACAACGTAAAGGCTAGGTATAAAAAGCTACCATGTACCGCCTGTAAATTGCCAAAGAAAAGAAGAAAACTTAACAAAAGCTGCCTTCACTTTCTACAACCAATAAAAATCGTATGCTATTCTAACTTAATTAACAGAAAGACAAATGCAGAAAAAGATTTAATTAAAATCCAAACTTCAATATATAGCACATTCCATCTTTCGATCCATTGCAGTATTATTTGAATCCTCAGATGTGAGCTTTCTATTCAATTAGAGATTTTCACCGAAAAATCATTAGTACCAAAAACCACAACCTAACATCGACATTCACCAAAAACATCACACCATTGTTAAAAAATTCAACTGAAGTAGTTCAAGCAGTTTTCTTGCTGCCTTTCTTACCCTTTTTACTAGAACTTGACACAAAAGTTGAAAGCTTGAAGCAGAACATGAAGTTGTTGCTATTGGATCAACAAAAGCCGTCATTGATGTAGCATTTTCCTTTATTTTCTTACTGCTGGCCTCTAAATCTGCACAACAATTCCAACAAGTTGATATCCTACTTCAATTATCACAGGAAACACCCTGCATATACATCTTGCTAGTGATTTCAAACAATTGAAATTTATAGTAAACACACTCTAATTAAATCACAAGGTCTTGGCAAGTTTCTTCCACATCCATGCAACTGTGGCTCCCTATGCATTTTCAATCGTTTTCGAAAAATCAGAAGGCCTTGGCAAGTTTTCTCCACATCCAATAGAGACTTGAATAGCAACATCCTAACACAGTTTTCGAAGGATCAAATCTACTTCTTATAGAAACTCGAGCCCCAACCTATAGTAAATCATTGTAGGACTGATTTGCTTTGTTTAATATACACAAGGCATAATTTGCATGACCAAATAAAAGATGTTCAATAGAATCGAAACATATTATAAGCATCTATGTAAACTATTCTACAAACGCTGTCAACTACAAGTATTCATCTTCATAAACAGAACAAAATAGCATCCAATCATGTGAAATTAAACAAAGAAGATTCTCGAACAACATTTCCTTGAAGGCTGAATGTTAATCTACTCTTATCTCAATATTGCAATCAACTAAATATGCAACACTTCCATGATAAGAAACAAATAAGATTGAGTGCCTTCTTTTGTATTCTAAAAGTTTGGGTAGTTAGACAAACAAAAATACCAATAGGCCCAAGAGTGCTTCTAGAGTCAACCATCTGAGAATATAAATTTCAAAATGAATAACCTCTAAAAATCAATAAAACTAAGGAAACCAACTCTATTCTAAAACACTTTTCTTACAACTTTGCTCGAAAAGGTTTTTCTTCCTTTTCTTTAGCCTAAGCACAAATTACAAAATAATTATACCAAATATGAATAAAGTTCATCATGAATAGATAATAATACATGTACTTCAACTTTAGCAAAGCTCTTTTACCTTGTTATGTGATTCATCTTCTCTCTATTTGCAATATCTTTGTTCCTTCGAACCAGAAAAGTATATCAGGATACAAGAATTATGAGTGATGAATGTATTTTCCGTATATTAATTGTTTACTGTTCAGATGTCAAGTTTAAATGTGACTCATCAATATGAGGATCAGCAAGTCAATCAAGCCTCTCCTCTAAAGTTTTGGGATCTTAACCTGAAATCAAAGATAACTACGTTGGGTTAGTACCGGTGGTGACCCTGTGATAACCCTCCGATGCTTAAGTCAGTCTCGAGGATAAGAGATATGATCTTAATTATGTGTTTTTATTGTGTGTTTAGATTATATGTGTCTATTCTCATTAAAGAGGGGTATTTATAGTTTTGCAATCCAACTACCGGGTCGGATTGTGACAAGACGTATGGATTCGGATACGGGTATGGTTTATTCGACTTGACCCGGTGGCGTCGTGATGTGAACTTCTCAGGACGTCGGCAATCGACATCCTAATCGATTGCGTTTTTACGTAAGTCGATTCACCTTACAGTGGTCAGCACGCTGATGCTGTACCTATATTTTTGGTCATGTCGATATCATATATATTTTAAGCATATGTGGAAGTCCACGTCATTTTCCGTATATTAATTGTTTACTCTCCAGATGTCAGGTTTAAATGTGACTTATCAATATGAGGATCAGCAGGTCAATCAAGCCTCTCCTCTAAAGTTTTGGGATCTTAACCTGAAATCAAAGATAACTACGTTGGGTTAGTACCGGTGGTGACCCGGTGATAACCCTCCGATGCTTAAGTCAGTCTCAAGGATAAGAGATATGGTCTTAATTATGTGTTTTTATTGTGTGTTTAGATTATATGTGTCTATTCTCATTAAAGAGGGGTATTTATAGTTTTGTAATCCAACTACCGGGTCGGATTGTGACAAGACGTATGGATTCGGATACGGGTATGGTTTATTCGACTTGACCCGGTGGCGTCGGGATGTGAACTTCTCAGGACGTCGGCAATCGACATCCTAATCGATTGCGTTTTTACGTAAGTCGATTCACCTTACAGTGGTCAGCACGCTGATGCTGTACCTATATTTTTGGTCATGTCGATATCATATATATTTTAAGCATATGTGGAAGTCTACGTCAGGGGACGAAGACTTGGTACATCAATGAGCTTAAATTGTTCTCTAAAACTATTAAGTTTTTAGCACCTATTGGTGTAACTTTTCATTCTATACACGTGTATTGTTTCTGAATGATGAAGTTTAGAAGGAAAATATGAGTTATACAATGAACAAAATATTTTCATGCAGTACAATTATAAGTTCTACGACTGACTCACCGGCTCCATATATCTACAACCCCCCCCCCCCCCCCCCCACACACACACACACACAATAGATGAAACTATTTCATTCCCCACAAGCTTCCAAACAAAGAGAATGTCTGGAAAATGAGATTTGCTAGTCTTATTCTCTTGCTATTATCCACTGATTTTTCCTCCATATAAAACAACAACAAAAGAAAATTTAGCACTCACTTGATTGGGTATCTATATCCTAGAAAACTGATAAAGAAGCTGATGATCTTCTAAGGCTGATATATCAGCTATTTATAGGCGGAATTCCGGACCTGAAATCCTTCTTCAAATTGCTTTTTTCCTGTTGTTTTTCACCCGTGAATTCTGTTGTAAAAAGTATTACTTTTACTATTCATGAACAGTAACATGAACAGTGACTTGTCTCTTGTTTGTTTCTGCCGACGATTATTTTCCTGATTTGATTTTTTCGAATATCTCTTCCAAATCATATTCATTAAATAATTCTTCATCATCCTCATATGGATCTTGGGATTTTCCTGCTAATTTTGCGGATGCCATTGACGTGTCTGATTTAGAATCATCTTCTAGAAATTCCTTAAAATTTTTCTTTAAGTCTTTCTTCATTTCTTCCATATAGGCTTTAATAATCTCAGTTTTGGACAATTCTTGTCTTTTCATTTTTAATTTCCCTGATATAGCTTGGAATGGGCTGGGAGTATCTTCCTGATTCTTTGTTTTATATGTCAAAAGTCTGGACTGAATTAATTCTTCAGTTTCTGCTCTGAATAATTTTCCAGAGCTGGGATCAACTTTGTTCATTTTTTCCCAAAATTTTGAGAAAGAAGTCTTATAAAGACAAGGGGTCTGATGTTCTGTATATCCCACTATAGGGATCCATTTTGATATCCATGGAATAGAAAATTCAATAAAAAAGTGCATAGAGGCTATAAGCTCATCTGCTTTATGTGAAGTTATTAACTTAGATATCTGGGGGGATAAATCTATCCATTCAGAGTATAGTGTTTTCCATTTTTCAGGAAGTATGTCATATGAAGGACCGTGGTATGACCACCAATTCACAAACCAATTTGGTATTGGAGATTTATATACTTCTCCACAGATTTTTATAAACCAAGTATGTTTTTTCTTATTATTTTGGTAATATAAAACCTTGTCAAAAGCTGAGATATAATCCCAATAATTGAATTTAATAGAAATATTTTTCTCAGAGAAGATATAATCTTTCTCTTTGAATGTGGATAATCCCCATTCCTGATATGAAAAGATCTTTTTGACAATGATCTTGCTAAAAGTATAACTTTTCTGATCATTTGAAGCAAAATGAGTAATTTCACAACTTTCTGTTGCTTTAAGCAAATTTTCATAAAAAGTCCTCTGCTTATATGATGTAGCAGTGAATTGAGTATTATCAATATACCTGTTCATAAGAAACCATGGCTCATCTTGCCATTTCAAATCAGAATATTCCAGATGAAGTATGACTTCTCTTTTTTGGTTTTCAGCATAATTTATGCTATCATCATATTCATTTTCTTGCAAAATATTTGCGAAGGTTTGGGAATTTTCTTTTTGTGATGTGGATGATTCACCCATTCCAGAAATATTTTCCGCAACTAGTTTCTTTCCATGAATTTGAGAGATTATGTTCCCTCTTCCTCCACGACCTCTATAATTTTGAGGTCTTCCTCGAAAGGAATAATCACGCGGTAACATAACCTGCAAAATTATTTATAAAAATTGGTTAATCTGAGCAATTTATGCTCATACCACAAAATATCTTCATGGTATTTCTCTTTTGCTTTATTTGCATCTTTAAATAAATGTGGATATTTGTCAATAAAGGAAATCCTTTCTCTGCAAACATTAATTTTAGTTTTAAGGTAAGAAATATTCTTACAGGTAGAAAATCGGTTTGAAGAACTTGGATAAGGATTTTGATTCATTTATAAAATCCTTGTATTTGTAGCAATCTATGTTGCCAATTTTTTATATCATCATTATAAATTTGTAGCAATCTATTTTGCCAATCTATAACATCATTACAAAGGATATCATCGATATCCATAATATTATTAATATCAATATCCATATTTTTCTTCATTCTGTTTATAAGTGCAATTCTTTTTTCTTCATAAAAATCAATAATTTTTCTATGTCTTCTGACAGAAATTTTGTTGATAATTTTATTACTTTTACTTAAAGTATTAACACAGGGATGTCCCTGACACACAAATCCATCTCCTATGATTAAGGGCTTCATTAATCCTGTAAAAATTCACGCGTCAGAAAATCAGGGAGATGGTTATCCCCTCCTTTCTTATAATGTATTTCAAAATCAAAAGGGGCTAAATGAGCCTGCCATCTAGCAAACATTTGTTTAGAGACATCATGTTTGAAATCTTTATTAAACATGTACTTAGCAGATTTACAATCAGTGAATATTTTGAATTTTTGATTATATAAATCATCCTGAAATTTTAATACGCATTTAAGAATGGCAAGAATTTCTTTGGCAATAGTAGCATAATTTTTCTGACTATTATTCCATTTTCCAGAATGAAATCTTACTAAAAACATTTGTTTTGTAGAAGGGCAAATTTGTTTAAGGATACCTCCAAAACCAATATCTGAAGCATCTGTTTCAATAATTTTTTCCCATGTGGGATTGGCTAACATTAAACAAGGAAGTGATTTCACTTTATTCTTTATTAATTTTACCGCATTAGTGTGTATATCTGTCCAAGGTGTAGGAGACTTTTTAAGTCTATCATATAAAACCGCTGCGTCTATTGCTAAATCTTTATAATAAGAAGAAATATAATTTAAACTTCCAAGAAATCTTTGGAGTTGAGTCTTATCTGTTATTATATCAGGGAATTTTGAAGCAAATTCTATACTTCTATTTATAGGAATTATTTTCCCTTTTTCAATATTATGACCAAGAAATCTAATATTAGTTTGGAAAATAGACATTTTTGGTTTAGAGATAATCAAACCATGTTGAATAACTACTTTCTTAAATATTTCTAAGTGTTTAAAATGATTTTCAATCGTTTTTGAAAATACCAAAATATCATCAATATAAACTATTATAAAATCACTATAATTATAAAAATATCATTCATAATTTTCTGAAATTCAGAAGGGGCATTTTTCAAACCAAATGGCATAACTTTCCATTCATAATGTCCAAAAGGAACATTAAAAGCAGTTTTATATTGATCCTTTTCACTTATTTGTATCTGCCAGTATCCTGACTTTAAATCAAACTTTGAAAATATAATTGCTTCATATAAACGATCTAAAAGATCCTTTTTATTAGGTATTGGATGCCTAATCCATTTTAAAACTTTATTTAAAGGTTTATAATTTATAACAAGCCTAGGGGCACCTCTTTCTTGTTCACTATGTTTATTAACATAAAAAGTTGTACATGACCAGGGTGAATTAGATGGTTTTATTAAACCTTTTTGTAAAAGAGATTCTATTTCTTTTTTACATAATTCTAAATATTCAGAATTCATTTGACATGGTCTTGCTTTAGTGGGTATTTTTCTTTCATCAAAATCTTCTTCATAAGGAAGCTCGACAATATGTCTTTTTCTTTCCCAAAAAGCATTAGGATGGTCATTACAAATTTCTAAAGATAATTTATTATATATTAATTTTATTTTTTCTTGTAAAGTATGACTTTGAAGTTTCTGTTCTATAGTAAGAATACTTACCTCTTGTTTCAAATAATTCAGATGAGAAACTTTATGTTCTAATAAATCTTTTAGTTCATGTATAAGTTTAGGAAATGGTTTGGTAATAAATTTAAAAGTTATTTCTTTTCCTTCAAAAGTTCCTGTAATCCCTGAGTTATCAACTCTCGTCAAAGGGTATATTTGATCAATAAATGGAGTACCAAGAATAACTTGATTAGTAATATTTTTAACAAGTAAAAAACTTGTAGGAATGCAAACCTTATCTTTGCAAATATAGGCTAAAGGAATTTTAAATTTTATATCTAATTTTTCTCCTCCAGCATGACTAAGTGAATTAGTAGTTTTATGAAAATATCTAGTAGGAATTATTCCTTCTTGTATAACATTCATATCTGCTCCACTGTCTACAAGAGCAATAATTTCTTTTCTAAAATGATTATCTATTAATAGGGTAATTTTTATAAACCATTTTTGAGATATTACCATATTTAGGTTAGATAAGAAATTTTCTTGTACAATATTTTCGTTAAATTCATCTTGCCCATATTCTACATGAGTATTAATCTGTTTGCCTATTTCTAATCGAGTGACTCTTTCTTCTAATTCCTGATTAGCAGTTTTTAGATCAGAAATTTCTGACTTTAAATTCTTGATTTCTTTATTTAAATCATTAACAGAAGTAGGAATTTCAATATTTTGTCTTTCTTTAAGTAATTGATAAACTTTATTCATAGAATATGGTTCTGAAGAACTTATATGAATAGGTGTTTCAATTCTACCAGAATCTGTACTACTTGAAGGTATGTCCTCTATTTGCATTTGATCTATTAATTTCAATTTCAACTCTGGATCTTTTATATGTTTTAAAAATTCTAACATATTTCCTGAAGTTAGAACATTTATATTCATATTTTTAAATTGGGATAGTAATTTATAATAGTCTTCTTTTTCATTATGAATTTCACAAATGTTTCCTTGTGCACACGAGTCAGAACAAAAACTAGAATCCTGAGAGGCTATCTCCTCTTCTTCTAACATATCAATTTCTTCAGAAGAACTATCGTTAGAACTAGTTTCATTACTAATTTGAGATTCTTCTGGTTCTGAGTCAGAATTTAGTAATAATTTTTCTAAATTTTCTTTCATAGATTCATCAATTTTTAATTCATTAATTTTCTTTTTCATTCTGCATCTATTAGCATAATGGCCTATCTTACCACATTTATAGCAAACAATTTTCTTTTTATTTGAAGATTTTTCTTCTTTCCTTTTATTCTTTTGGTCCGATCTTTTTTTAGAAAGATGTCTTATTTTCTTATGATAAGGGACATTATCCGTTCCTGATTTTGATTTATAAATTTTTCCTTTTCTTGAAGTGGTTGGAATATCCATACCAAATTGGTTACAAAACTGTCCTAATTGACTTTTTTCATTTAAGTTTTGTCTTTTAATCTGTTGATTTAATTTTATTTCATTACATAAAGCTAATCCTTCTTGAATACAAGTACCAATCAGCTTACCATAGGTATAATCGTCATAAGGTATATTAATCCTATCTTTTCTAAGATTTTTCCTAACTCTTTCAGCAAATAAGTTAGGCAATCCATCAATAAATTTTGATTTCCAATGAGAGTTATTGCACTCTGGTAGTTCCATTACTCTACTTAAAAAGGTATCCTTATACCATCTAAAATCAGTAAGGGTTTTACATCTTAAATTCTGTAACATAGTTCTTATATTTTCACTATTATCAGAAATTCTTCCTGTAAAATGTTCTAAAATAGTAACAATAAGTGTATAAACGGCATTTTCAAAATTTTGACCATCTTCTTGTTTTATAGTCCTATAAATGTCCGTTCTATTTCTTTCTGATAAATAATTATCCCACCAACCTTTCAGTTGGCCAGTAAATCCTGCAACTATCATTTTTGCAACAGTACTATCACTATTACCATTACTTTTACAAATAGTACTATACATAAGCATTCTATGAGCTAGAGTATATATTTGTTTTTCAGTATAACTATCTAAATTCCATTCATAAATGTTTTTTCCATTATAACTGTTATTAACAGTATATTCTTGTTCTTCGTGTAAAGTATCCATAGGCGAAGGTCTTCTATAATAATATAATCTTTGTGTAGGTCTATCTGCAAATTTTTCAATTTTATTTATTTCATCACTGATTTTATTTTTGTAGTTATTTCTACTAATATTTTCAGAGAATTCATAATTCAAGGTATTTATTTTTAATCCTTTGAATTTTTCTTCTAAGAGTTTTTCTAAATCTTTATGTGATTTTAATTTAAAATCTGTTATTTCAGGTGGTGGCTGCAAATGGGAAGTAGACACTATAGGCTTATCTTCCAAATTTATCATAGGTTTTATATTCTTAATTACAGAGAAGATATCCTCTACTCTATTATGTAACTCCTTTATTTGTTCTCCTAGGATATTTAAATAAAGATTTGTATAATTTTGTTGTTGAAATATATTGTTTATATTACTAGTAGTTATTTGTAAAGCATCATTTTCTAATAATTTAGAAAAAGCTGTAAAACTTATTGTTTTATTTTCAGTACTTATAGTAAAATTACTTTTAGGAGGGAAAATACTTCTTAAAATATCTCCATTAGATAATTTATAAGTTCGTTCTAAAACTGAAATATGATTTTCTAAATATGTTACTACAAACCAAGGAATAAAATAAATCATTTTATCTTTTTGAGAAGTAAATTTATAAAATTCATTTTGAAAATAATTTTGATCTTCTTCTGAAATATTCTTAAAAAACCATTCTCTAAAAGGTTTCCATTTTGGAAGATTAAATTCCGTTTTAATTATTTGTCTTGCCTGTGAACCAGGGCTAAAATCAATTTTGGTCGTAAAATCCATTAAATATCAAAATCTGCTTCTGAAGGAGTAATATCTGCCTCTCCTATATTTCGGACCGATGCTTCCGTATTATTTTCATTATTTTCTTCGTTATTCTTATAAATACCTTAGCAATATCTTACTAATGCAAATCTTCACAGAAAAATCAACAATAAATTGGCTGTTGAGAATTTCAAGCATGATATCAGCTATATTATCACCAATTTTACTGTTGGGTATGCCCCGGTTGTCAGAACAATAAAAGTGCGGAATTTAAAATTTTTCCGAGGCATCCCATCAGTCCCATAAAACGATCTCCATATTATTTATATGAAATAGGTTGAATCAAACAGTAACAGAAAACAAAGGGGGTGTTTTGGGAAATACCTCACCACAGGTTCGGTGGTGGTAACCTCCGGCTTTTTCTTGTTTGATTCACGATGCAGTGATCCAATTGTCTTACCTCCAGAATGTATCCACACCAGATGGATTGTAGCAACATCTCCAAGTCACAGGCTACGAACTAGACCTTGGAGATTTGTCAGTGAAGGAAGAGTTGGAACTGGATCCAGCTCTTGAACTAGATCCAGATGAAGAAGAGAACAGGAAGAGGGCGGCGGCGGCACAGGGTTTTGGCTAGGGCTGATCACGATTTTCAGCTCTCCTAATTCTCTCCTTTTATTGCTTGGATTAGTTCTCACTTGTCATTGTGGAAGATATGATGAGTTATATTTATAAGAGAAGAGTCCTTCTCTTATTAGATATCTCATCAAGATTTGGTGAATCTTTCCTTATCACAATAGGAAACAAAATTCAACCAAATCTCTTCTTTGTCACTTGTCAAACAAGAAACAAACTCTTCCACTTATCTTCTAGCCAAAATCGCCCCTCATGCCATATTCATGCAAATCAGAAAATTGCATGCTAGATTCTTCTTCCATTTAATTAATTAACCACTTTAATTAATATTATAATTAATTAGATAATCCAATTAATTAATTAGACACTCTAATAAATTAATTAGATATTCTAATTAATAATTCTTCTTCTTGAATTAACACTTTAATTCATTAACCTTGATTTAACTTCCTTAAATCAACTATTTCATTTTATGACTGTCACTGTCCAACTGTATTGTGTGTGACCCTCTGGGTTCACCATCAATTGGCAGCAGGCCCACGAACCCTTCGTGATTTAATTTATGAGCAATTAAATGCTCCGATCAATTAAACACTTTTAATTGACCACTCCAGAATTAATCTCCCTTATTAATTCAGGAGTACCCACACTTCATGGTCGATGTCTAGCCACAAGCCCATGAAGCCCAACTTCAAGTGAATTGATCTTGTGAACCTCACCTCTTATAATTGCCATGTACATACGGTCCTTCTAAAGACTAATTTCCCGACCGAGACCTAGGTTGTGTGAATTGACCGGCACCTCTAACTATCTCGACAACTATACTTTCTAATTCAGGATAATAATTCCAGTGTGACTGCTAAATTTGGAAACTCCTTTCCAAATCCGTCACCGACTGCGGCCGCAGGTTCCTCGGAACATATTATCTAAGAACGTATAGGAAATTCTCCCACCTTATCAGGATGAGTCGATAGATCCTTTCTTAGTACTAACCACTCGCGTACACGACTATACGCACCCAACTTAGGCACATTAAGGTCAGGCTACGTGACCAGTACCTAAATCTAAATACGTACACCCATGCACCGAATTCGCCCTAGTACCTCAAGTCTAAGGACTAAATCGTACACTATTATAAGCCTTGAGAAAACATCCCATCACCGATATGCGTCATGCGCTTCCACAATGGGTTTCTCTGTTCGGGTCGTTCGATGCGTTCGATCCCCTGTCGAACCACCTAGTCATATGCACTGACATCAAATGTCTTGTTCATGAAACTCTACAAATTCACTCCGTGTGAATCATGCATACTCGTACAAGTCTTAGCGATTCCTTCGATACCCCGTCTCGTTCGGAATCTATGACTTGGAACGTGTTTTAAGATCACGACCTTAGAGACTGTTTCATGATTGCACTCAATACTGAAGTGAATCGTCCCATAGTCGAATGTGACCTTAGGATTTCATCCAATCGCTTAGATAAGTTCGCGAGAGATGAAGTTGGCCATTGTTTAATTTACGTACTATAAATAAACGGTCGTATTAATTATTAAAACCATAAGAAGATAGTCCTCTTACAAGCTAACTATCATTGGCTTGCTGGGCACTATCTTATCAATTACCTGGTACATTTAATCACCAACTAACAATAAAAAAAAGAAAATAAGCTTTTCCCACATATTCGTTTATCTAAATGAAACCATAAACTTAATATATATGTTCTAATTTAACAATTTTGTTTAGTCTGAGGTTGAATCAATTGTAAAATTGATATCAACTTGATGATTTGCTTGTTCATTATTTGTAGTTAGTTGGAGGAGAAAGATTTTTGGAGAAAATTCTTTTTTTCATTCAATTGATTTCTCACAATTTTGGTAGTACATATATATATTTATAGTTACCATAGAACTATCTAGACTTTCTAGGATATTCATTAATTATAGATTATTCTCTACTATCTTGGATTTCCTAGGATTATTACATATTATTCTAGTTCCTCTACCATATGATTGTTTTGAATCTACATTTGATATCTTGATATTTCTTGATACATGTAGAACTTTCTAGGAACTTAGGCAAAATATCTCACATTTCAACACTCCTCCTTGAGATTTTTGACTGATACTCCAAGCTTGAATCTGTGTATTTCAAATTTGAATTTTGGAAGTGTTTCATTGTACTATAATGTGTCATAGGTACAAACGATTTGTTGTAGACAACCCTCGTTTCTTGTGCATGTCTTTTTGCAATCAGCATAGTCTTGTGTTTGTTGATTTTGTCATTTCAATTTACCTTATTATGAATCCGATTTGCACCAATCACCTTTTTGTCTTTAGGATTTTTTATCAGCTTCCATGATTGCCTTGTATATGTCATTTTTATCTCCTCCTTCATTGCAGCTCTCTGTTTCTTGTATTGGGAAGTTTCATCGCAATTTCTTAGCTCCGTAAATGCCATTTGACAGCTTGCATAAATATCCGTAATGGAACTGAATTTTTTTGGAGATTTGCGCCCAAAGAAATCTTCCGTAATTTCTTCTCCTTTATTGCAGGATTTTTTCTGGACCTTCTTTGTCTTATGCAGTTCAGGCGTTATTGGTACTTCTAGTTTACTTGTATCAACATTTTTTCCCAAATTATCAGTTGCAGTTTTAAAGGTGCAACCGTTAGCACCATCCATTTGTTTTCCTTGTAAAATTGTGTCATCTACTTTAGCTCTTAGTGTTTTTATTGGTGATTCATGCATTCTTAATGGGAAGCTATTGTTCTTCATAACTATTTTAGCAATTTCTCTTCCCTTTTTGTCAATTATAAAGCATGAATAGTTTTTAAAAGTTATAGAATACCCATTTTTCATCATTTGTGCCATACTCAATAAATTTTGATCAAGTTTAAGTACTAAAAGAACATTTCGGATGAGTTTAGTACCTGATTTTATTTTGATGGCGACGATTCCCTTTCCTTCGGACTCGAGGACAACTTCATTTCCACTTTTTATTGGAACTTTGACCGTATTGTCCAACTCTTGAAACATCTCCACGTGTTTGGCCATATGACTCGTACAACCGCTGTTAATGTACCAAACGTGCTTGTCATTTGATGAAGGTTGACAAGCCATGAAAAAGTGTTCTCCTTCTGACTCGTCTTTGTCCTCGCTAAAATTAGCTTGGTTTGTGCGTTTTTTTTGTTTTCGTGTTCTTGTTTGTGCCTACAAATTTTCGCAATATGCCCGAACTTACCACAAAAGTCACATGTCTTCTTCTTCCAACAATCCTTTGTAAGATGATTTGTCTTCTTGCACACACCACATGATGGAAAATTATTTCTTTTGTCTCCTCCTTGACTGTTGATAGGCCTTTTGTTGACAAAATTATTTTCTTCTTTCGTAGCGGATGATTTATTTATGTGCCTTGATTGAAAGGCCTCTTCGGTTGAACTTTCCACTTTTTTGTTAATTCTTTGTTCGTGTGCTTGAAGAGAACCCACTAGCTCATTAACAAAGAGTTTAGTGATATTTTTAGATTCTTGAATGGCAGCTACAACATACTCGAATTTATCAGGAAGGGTTATAAGTATTTTCTCTACTATCATTTTATCTTCCATTTTTTCTCCTTGTAGTTTCATTTTGCTAACAATTTCTTTAACTCTAGAGGAGTAGTTTTTGATGGACTCACCTTCCATCATTCATAGGTTTTCAAACTCCATTCGTAAAGTTAGCAACTTGATTGCTTTGATACTCTCCATACCTTGATATTCTTCTCTGATGATTTCCCATGCTTCTTTAGCGGTAGTTGCAGTGACTATGCTAATGAAGATTTCATGAGTGACGGTGACATGGAGGAATGCAAGAGCCTTCATGTTCTTCGTATACTCATCTTTGTTCTTCTTTTGCTGAGGTGCGGTAAGAGTACCTTCATCTTTCGGTTTTTCATAACTGTTTTCAACAATTTTCCATAACTCATTTGCTATGAGAAAAGCCTTCATTCTTACCGCCCAATAGTCGTAGTCTTCACCGTTGAAAATCGATGGTGCAGGAAGCTCTATATTTGATGAACCCATTTTTTGAACTTAATCCCTTAAGATCAATGAGCTCTAGAAACCACTTGTTGAGTTTGTGAGGTTGAATCAATTGTAAAATTGATATCAACTAGGTGATTTGTTTGTTAATTATTTGTAGTTAGTTGGAGGAGAAAGATTTTTGGAGAGAATTCTTTTTTTCATTATGTTGGTCCCAAGTGGTCAGTTGAGGTCTAGAGGGAGGGGGGGGGGGGGGGGGGAGGGTGAATAGACCTCTTTACCTTTTAAAATTTCTCCAACTTTTCTTATCAGCAGAGTAAGCTGATCGAACCGGTGAGACTACTTAGCTGATTGCGCACTTAGCTTAAACAGCGAAATTGACCACTAGTTTGATTTACTTATCTGATTCAATTCAAATCAGAGTTTGAAACTTGTATGCAGCGGATTTGTCAAGTGTTTTTCAAACAAGTTCTTTACTTACTTAAAAGATTTTGTCCCCAGTTTATAAACTCCTTTCAAAATCTTTTAGTCTGCTCAAGTGTTTGTATGCTTATAAAATATGCAAGTAATCAAACACAAGGAATTTTTATAGTGGTTATATAGACAAGAATGCCTTTTAGTCCATTCTTTCAAATCACGAAGATTTTGGATTATACAATGAACATAGAACATAGTACACTCTACTTGTGCTTTTACAATAAATGATGAAGCCACAAGTTCGCTATAGGAGATCACAAAGAAAACCTATACTCTGAAGTATTTTCACTCACTTATATGGAAAACTACTTCTCACAACTTTCTCTTTTACAGAAATCACTCAGATTTACGTTTTGGCTTTGTTTCCTCAACTCGGCTTTGTCAACAGATGACTCGGCTGATGGTGATCTGTAGTATCGAGTTTTTGAGACTTAGAAGATATTGCTTGCTTTAATTTTCTCTCAGTTGTTGTAGTTGTCTCTAACTCTCGAAATCAGATCTATTTATACTGGAGGATTTGAATTTCTGCCCGTTGAGAAATTAGAGATTTTCAGATCTTCCTCGAGTACTGGTCCTTGTTTCAGAACGGCTTCTGCAACTGTTGACTGTACAGTTCTGCTGTACTTTCTGTCAAGTCGCATTAAATGCACCTTGCTGATCCGAGGTTTCACTTCAATCATTTGTCATTAATACCCTTCTATTACAGCATTTATTACACCGAGTGCATTTATTACCGTTGTAATAACTTCATGATCACTTCCACTCTGCTGATGAACACTCTGCTGATTCAAATCGAACACATCTGATTTGACTCTGCTGAAATCCACCAGTCTGTTTTCCGTACTCAGCATCGGATCAATAGTCTTCTGGACCAAAATTCAACCCTTCTGATTTTACTTGACTTTTTAGATTGAATTTTCAGAGGCTTGCTAAGCTTCCATTACTTAGCTGATGACTTTTGGAAATCATCAAAACCTCCTTTCACTTCTTCATCTTCATCCAATAATTTCCCCCTTTTTGATGATGACAAAACTTCAACTGAGTACCTGTAACTAAACTAAAGTTCATTCTTCAAACAAAATTTCTGAGGTAGAAATTGAGTTGGAATTTGTAATCTTTCATTAATATTGAACTTGTTACATTAGATTACAAGAATTGAAAAGGTTACAAAAAAAAATTTACAAGTGATAATGAGAAGTAAATTAGTCTTCTTCTTCTTCATCATCATCATCATCTTCACTTTCACCACTAGAGAAAGTTAGAACTACTTTCTTGGCTTTGTCAGCAGCCTCAATTCTAGCTCTTATTTCCTCTATCCTCTTTGTTTTTCTAAATGGATCTAGCTATTCTTCAGCAGAATCATTGGAAGCAGCAATCCTCTTATCTTCCTTTGCCGCATCCTTGGGTTCTTCTTCTTCAGCTTTATCATCAACATCTTCATTAATTCAGCAGTCTGTTCAGCTTCATCAGCAGCCTTATTATCTTCAGCTGGCTTATTTGTTGCCCCTTCAGAACTTTGAACTACTTCAGTAGCTTCAACGGTAACATTCTTCTTGTTGGCAGATTCCTCTTCCCCCTTTTTGTCATCATCAGCAGGGTCGAGTCCTTCAGCTTGAACATGAGTAATGTTAATTGGGATTGCATAGCAATCTGATGTTGTGATCCATTGCAGACAGTCGTAGTGCTTGTTGTTTTTGATTAACCATCAATATCGAAGCTTGATCACTCAGATAGTCCAGGTTGTGATGGAGAGTTGAAACCTCTGCACCTATCTGATTGGTACTTTCACAGAAGCCTTGAATTAGATTGGTTGTCTTTTCTTCACTAAACTGTGTAGCATTCACAAATGCTTGGTTAACCTTCATCCAGTCAGCCTCATTCTTCTGAATTGTTTCACTGATCTGTTGAATATCAGCCTTCATACCACTAACTTGATTAGTCAAGGTAACTAAGCCTTCTTTCAACATTACAGAACTATCAGTAGGTTGGGGAATTCTTTGAATGGTGCTTTGAACAAGTCTGGAAGCAACTTCTTCAAATCTTTGAAGCAACTCCTTGTTCTTTTCCTCCATCTCCTTCATTGTATTTTCAATCAATGACTTCATGGAATCCATGATTAATGATTGAACATTTTCAGTTGAGGTGGCAGGTTCAGCACTGTTTTGTGGCTTCAGCTATCCAGATGATAGCTAAAGGCTCCTTTTCAACAAGGACTTCATGCAGTTGAACTGGAGCATTTGCAGTGATTAGCTCCACTGATGAGTTGTCCTTTATTGTCTGTTTTGGATCAGTAGCTTCATCTGTAATATGAACAATTTCAATACCGTCAATAGACACGACTGTTCTATGATAGACAAAAATCAGCAGGTAAAAATGGTGAAGTCGTCTTGGGTATGTTGAGTGGCTCTTGATATTTACTGATTTCTGATCCAAAAGTAATATGCTGTAGACTTGGTAAGTATGGTAGATCACTTCATGTTCCTTGTCCGTATCTTGATCTTTCTAACCACTTATCCAAATTTACGCAAACTACTATCTTCACAGCTCTTTCTGCTAAGTCATCACCCCTCTTGGGTTTATTTGGCATTGATTCACGCAGTGCTATGGATTCCTTCTGTACAATGAGCTTTACATAATCATGTACTCTGTCATGAAAGAAGTCAGAGTCCAAAGCTTGTTGAATGTTATTGGTTTGCAGCCAATTCAACACCCAACGTTCTTCAGCAGCAGCCTCATTCCAGGCTCTGAATTCTTCACATGTTTTGTTTACTCTGTAGTTCCTCCAGCGATTATATCTGATCTTTTCAGCTAGGAACATACTTTTTAATTGCAACAGAGTGTTGTACCTTCCCAATTCTTCCTCAAACCTTGCAAAAACAGAAGGGTCACTGTTGATTAACTCAACTGCCCTTTTTACTTCTTTCTTTTTCTTTGGCACAGGTTCAGGACGAGGTAGAACAATCTTTGCTTCCTTGGGATTACCAATCATTATACCACCACTTCTTCTTGGGCCATGAGCATGCTTCTTTAGCAGCTAACTCTGCTTCAGTCAAGTTTTTAACTTCTGAATCAGCTTTGCTGGCTTCAAGAACTCTTTGAAGTTTAGCTTCATCTTTCTTTCTTTCCTCAGCCTCTTCACGTTTCTTTTTGTGGTATCTTGGTATCCTAGGCTTACCAGTTCTCTTCCTTCTGGCGGCTGGTGTTTCAGCAGACTTGTCTGTTAGAACAGTAGTCTGATCAGCTTGAGGTGCTGATGCCTCAGTTGTCGTCTGATTTGTAGGATCAGACTCCTTTGCAGATTCAACAGGTCTTTCTGCTGATGGTGGATATTCTCTCACAATTTCAGAAAGAATTACTAAGGGTTCAGATAGAACTATCTTCTTCCTGGCAGTTACTTTTGTGTGAACAACAGTAGGTGTAGCAGCATGACTCATTTTTTAACTTCTTGTCCTCTTTGCTAATGGTAACTCCTCAGATTCAATGCGTTCAGGAGATGCATCAAGAGGCATCTCATCAATCTCTTTGGTGATTTCACAGATTATTTCATCAGCATTTAGACTGTCAACTGGTCTAGCTTCAACAGCAGGGATTGTTGTTTGACCAGTGGGCTCAGCAGTCTTGAACTCCACTTTGTTCTTTTTCGCCTTATCAGCAGGTTTAGCAGGAACAGTTACTTCAGCGGCTTTTCTTTTCTTCTGCTTTTTCTCAGGTACATCCAATTTAACTTCAACTTTCACGGGCTCATATACCTTGAGTTCTTTCAACTTGTGTACCACTTTTCCAGCTCCAAGTGTACATCCAAGTGCCATTAGTAGGTGATTAAGCAGAATTACGTGCCCAGTCTTCTTCATAGCCAAAGTCTTAAAAATGTGAACAGCCCAGTTCACCTTCAAACCATAGTAAATGCATATCATTGTATGATAGCATCTCTTTGGCAGTCCATCTAAAGCACTAGTTGAACATTCCAGTATCTTTGCGATGATATCAGCTAACCTCTGATACTCATCCTTTAGTTGAGTCTTCTTAATAGACCCAGTTAGCTTTTCACCATTTTTGGCAGTCAACAGCCAAAATTCTTCTTCTTTGAGTCTCCCCAAAGTAGAAACGTTATCACCTTCGTTCGTCAAACCATATAGTTCACTCACCACAGCAGGAGAGACACAAATCTTCTTTTTAGCAACAGTTGACACCATGGTCAAGCTGTCAAGATCCGACTTTACATTCTTGCAAAATTCTGCTACATCTTCTATGTATACCATTGTTTCATGTGCCTCCAACACATTAACCAACGAAGTAGCCTTAAGCTTTTCCAATAGTTATTTCAAAATCTTTGTACCAGTGGCGTGATACACTTCGTAGTTCAAGTATCTTCCTTCAGGTCCAGCCATTGTTAGCTAAGATTGAGAAGTAAGAAGGATTTGCAGAAAATACTATCAAGAGAATAAACAGTTAGTAACTTATTGAGAGTATGAATATTTGAGGTGCGTAAATGAACTCTGCTGATCAGATCTTGATTTAAAGGTTAAGTAAAATCGTCGGTTACCATGATTTTCGCTGACCTTTAGATCGTTCTGATCGTGTGTGCGTCAGTTACGGAATTCAAATATTATAAATTCTGTCAGACTAGGCTGGAAAAAGAAACGTCTCTAGTCCTTTACTTATAAAAGCGTATTTTTAGATAAAGCGTTTTTAACACAGTACTCTTATAAATAATCAGATGAGTAGAATTATACTCATCTAACAGATGACTTATCTGATACAATATATCACTAGTGAAAGCCAATAGCTAGTGATCTTCCTTTGATGTTTGTCAATCCAACAAGATAAATAATCTTCAGGTCTTCAAGAATTAAGAAAAAATCTTCCAATAATATAACTTCAACTAACTGTCATTGAAGATTTCATCTTTTAATCAGGAGTACCGCTCGTCTTACACGTTTCCCCTGAGTTCATGAATCTATCAGTCAACTAGTTTGTTGAGAGTCAGTCTTCTTGAATAATACACTTGTTATTATCGGATTAGTCAGCTAATGAAACCTTAGTCTTCTGATAGGTTCTCCCTCAACTTATGAATCCAAATTTAACAAGCCTAATTCCATTCTTAGAGTAGAAAATCTTGCATCACTTAATGGTTTGGTGAAAATGTCAGCGATCAGATTATTTGTATGAACATATTCAATAAGGACATTTCCTTTCTCAACATGATCTCTGATGAAGTGATGTTTGATCTCAATATCTTAGTCCTAGAAGGACTTTTAGTATTCTGAGTAAGTGAGATTGCACTTGTATTGTCACAGTAGATGGGGATTCCACTGATTTTGATATTGTAGTCTTCTAGTTGATGTTTCAACTAAAGTATATGTGCACAACATGCTCCAGCAGCAATGTATTCAGCTTCAGCAGTAGATATGGATACTGATGTCTATTTCTTACTCATCCATGAGATCAGGCGACTGCCTAAAAATTGACAAGTACCTGTAGTACTCTTCCTATCAATTTTGCAGCTAGTAAGGTCAGAATCTGAATATCCAATAAGTTCAAATCCTGATTTCCTTGGATACCACAATCCCAATTCTTGAGTGCCTTTGAGATACCTTAATATCCTTTTAGCAGCTTAGAGATGAGATTCCTTTGGATTTGATTGAAATCTCGCACAAACCCCAACAGAGTACATAATGTCAGGTCTGCTTGCTGTTAGATATAACAGTGACCCTATTATGCCTCTATATTTGGTGATGTCCACTGATTTTCCATCTCCATCCTTGTCAAGACGAAGTCCAGTAGACATTGGAATATCAACAGATGAGCTAGTTTCCATACCAAATTTCTTGAACAGATATATTGTGTACTTTGCTTGATTAATAAATATACCATCAGGCATCTGTTTCACTTGTAATCCAAGAACGTAATTAAGTTCTCCCATCATGCTCATTTCAAACTTATTCTGCATCATCTTAGAGAACTTTCACACATCTGTTTGTTAGTTGAACAAAAAATAATATCGTCCACATATATTTGAACTAACAATATATGATTATCCCATTCAATAGTGAACAAGGTCTTGTCTTTGCGAAATCCTTTAATTAAAAAAAATCAGATAAGGTATCATACCATGCTCTTGGTGCTTGTTTTAGTCCATCCAGGGCTTTCTTCAGACGATACACTTTGTCTCCTTGTTGATATACTTCAAAACATGGAGGTTGTTCAACATAAACTTCTTCTTGCAATTCTTCATTGAGAAAAGCAGACTTCACATCCATCTGATAGACAGTGAAGTTCTTGTGAGCAGCATAGGCTAGGAATAATCTGATTGCTTCAAGCCTAGCAACTGGTGCAAATGTCTCATCAAAATCTATGCCTTCTTCTTGGCAGTATCCTTTGGAAACTAGTTTTGTTTTATTTCTGGTAACAATACCATCTTCATTCATTTTATTTCTGAATACCCACTTAGTGCCAATGACTCTTTGATGAGTTGGTCTAGGTACTAAGTACCAAACTTCATTTCTTTCAAATTGATTTAACTCCTCTTGCATTGCTTCAATCCAGTGAGAGTCACTAAGAACTTCATCAATTAATTTAGGCTCAATTTGTGAAAGAAAACTTACAAACATTGAT
Source organism: Penstemon newberryi var. newberryi (assembly GCA_030819805.1). NCBI lineage: Eukaryota > Viridiplantae > Streptophyta > Magnoliopsida > Lamiales > Plantaginaceae > Penstemon > Penstemon newberryi. The sequence continues at coordinate 9,900,878 of JAUALY010000007.1, read as the reverse complement.
TCATTTGCAGTTGACCTTCTTGTTCTTACTCTGTCCAGTGGATTACCAATAACCAGATCAGGTGGGTGATCTCTGAGCCATCTAAGATCAGGTTGGAAATCTGGATGTGATCCTCTTGATTGATCTTGCAACACTACTGTTGGAGTCCAGTAGTAGTCTTTTGAACAGTCTCTGGTCTGTCAGTTGTTTGCAACTCCTCTGTTAGACAATCAGTAGATTGATTTTGAACAACACTTGAGTTATCAGCTAGGTTGAGATCAGGTAGCAAGATGGGTACATATTCTTCTTTTCTTTCCATAGTCAATTTATGAATATCTGTAGATAGATCAGGATTAGTACTTTGATTCTTTTCAGAAGATTGATTAGGTTCATCAAATACTACATGAATTGATTCTTCTACAAGTAAAGTCCTTTTGTTAAAAACTCTGTAGGCTTTACTAACCGTAGAGTAACCTACAAAAATAGCTTCATCAGCCTTTTCTGCAAATGCAGTGAGGTGATTTTTCCCATTATTCAAAACAAAACATTTACAACCAAATATTCTAAGATAGTGAATATTAGGCTTCCTGTTATTCCACAGTTCATAAGGTATTTTATTTTGACTCTTATTGATCATGCATCTGTTCTGGGTGTAGCAGACTGTATTTGTGGCTTCTGCCCAAAATCTTTGAGGCACTTCAACTATCATTGTCCTGGTAGCTTCTTTTAGAGTTCTGTATCTCCTTTCAGCAACTCCATTTTGTTGAGGGGTTTTGGCAGCAGAGTACTCATGACTGATTCCTCTGGAATTACAATATTCTTCAACAGTAGAGTTTGTAAACTCAGTGCCCCTGTTTGATCTGATCTTCAATATTATTAAGCTTTTCATTCTGGATCAGTTCCATCACATTAGTAAGATGTTCCTTGGTTTCACTCTTCTTTTTCATGAATATCACCCAAGTAAATCTTGAATATTCATCCATAATAGCTAGGCAATATTTCTTTCCACCATTGCTGATAGGATCAATAGGTCCAAACAAGTCCATATGTAGTAGCTCCAAAATTCTGGTTGAAGATTTGTGCTTCTTGCTTTAGAATGTTGATTTAACTTGTTTACCCTTCTGACATGCGTCACATAAATTGTCTTTGCTCCTGACTGTCTTTGGAATTCCTTCTACCAAATCATTCTTGATTAATTTGTTGATGGTCTTGAAATTCAAATGATTCATTCTTTTGTGCCATAGCCAACTAACTTCACTTGGTGTAGAGGCCACCAAACAAACATTAGAATTCTTATCCACAGAATTCCAGTCAACTATGTAGATATTTCCTTATCGTCTTCCAGATAAGATAACCTTCTTTGTTCCAATTTGTTCCACGTAACACTTATCTGATGAGAAGATAACTGAAAATCATCTGTCACTAAATTGACTTATGCTCAGCAGATTGTACTTTAGGCCTTTAACATATGAGACGTCAGATATCTCAATGTTTCCTTTGATAAGCTTTCCATACGTGACATCTTGCCTTCTTTGCTGTATCCAAAAGTAACATTTGGACCATCTACGGCAGCAACATCAGTCAGTTCATGTATATCACCACACATGTGCCTCGAACATCCACTGTCCAAGTACCATCTCTTCTCTATTTTACTCCTACTCCTAATCCTAACCTACAAAACAAAATAGAATTATTTAGGTACCCTTTATTGAGAGGGTTCTGGAGGATTAGTGTCACCTTTGACAATCCAAGATTTGGAAACCTTAGTCTCCTTAGGTTCAGTCGAGTTTGGTGGTGATTTATTTACTCTTGATTCATCATAAGTTTCAGCATGCATATGTTCATGATAATTATTATGATGAGAGTAATGCTCATAAGCAGGGTACGGTACATGATAAGCAGGGTAAGCATGCATTGGATGATCAGCAGGATATGCAGCATAGTTAGGTGGATAATGAGGTGCAACATAATATGATGAATAAGCAGGTTGCAACATAATAAGACTCATTTCCATACCAAGCATTATCATTTCTATGATTTCTTTGCTTCTTAGGTTTAGTTCTTACTTGCTCATTAACAGACGACTTAGACTTGTTACTTGTCTGATTGTTTTTGCTCTTATCAGCAAAATTCGTAGGACTACTCTGCTGTTTAGCTTTACTAGTCTGTTTTTCAGTTTTAGGCTCTTTACCCTTTTTAGCTGTTGGATAAAGATGAAGATGGAAGACATAAAGTGAAGGGAGGTTTTGATGATTTCCAAAACATCAGAATCAGCTAAGTATGGAAGCTTAGTAAAAACCTTCTAAGATATTTGACTAAGGAAGACTTATTCAGACTAGTCAAATATGGTCCAGAAGACTACTGATCTATTGCTGAGGAAGAAATCAGACTGGTGGAAATTCAGCCGACTCAAATCAGATTAGTTCAAGTTTGGGATCAGCCGAGTATACATTAGACGAGTAATTTCGATCAGCTGAGTGGAAGTAGATCAGAAGATCAGTGCAACGGTAATAAATGCACTTGGAGTAATAAATGATGAAGAGGAAGGGTATTAATGACAAATGATTGAAGAGAAACCTCGTATCAGATTGGTGCATTTAATGCGATCTGACAGCAAGTACATCAGAGTGTACAGTGTTCAGTCGCAGGTAGCCGTTTCTGCAGGAAGGACCAGTACTCGAGGATTTGAACAGCTGTCGATCTCTCAACGGGCAGAAATTCAAATCTCCAAGTATAAATAGTTCAGTTCATGAGTTGAAGAAAACAACAACACTGAGACAACACACTTTGAGAGCTAAAATTCGAAGCAGAACTTCTCCAAGTCTCAAAACTCAAGAACAGAACACTCATCAGCTAAGTCATTTGTTGACGAAGCAAATAGAGAGAAAACCAGAAAATACTTGTAAAATCTGAGTGATTTTGTTAGGTTGTGTTGTGAGGAGTAGATATCAATCTTTGTGAGCGATATTACTTCAGAGGTTAGGAATTTCTTTGTGATTTCCTACTACGAACTTGTGGCCAGTTCATCTGTTGGTTGGCGCAAGCAGAGTGTACTGTAATCTTTGTGACTATAGTATAACCCAAGATCTAAGTGACTTGGAAGAGTGGACTAAAGGATTTACATCCATATAACCACTATAAAAATCCTTTGTGTTTTTAACTTGCATTATTTTCTGCATATCCATAACAGCATACTGAAAACACTTTAAGGTTAATTGTTTGAAAAGTTTTAAAAAGGAGTTTGTTTAAAACTGGGGATAAAACTTTTTCTAAGATAAGTAAACTACTTGTGAAAAACACTTGATAAATCCGCTGCAAGATAGTTAATTTTGAAACTCTGATTTTGATAAAATCAGCTAAGTAAAATCAGAAGAGTGGTCAACTCTGCTGTCCAAAGCCTTGTGCAAGATCAGCTTAGTCTGCTTACAATTCTTGATCAGCTTAGTCTGCTGACAGAAAAGTTAGAGATTTTTAAAAGGTAGATTTTTAAAGAGGTTTATTCACCCCCCCCTCTAAACCTCATCTGACCACTTGGGACCAACAAGTGGTATCAGAGCAGGTGGTTCATCTGAATCATCTGACTGATCAACGAGCTTGATCCTTAAGTGTTTTTCAAAGGTATTCAAAAGTTTTCAAAAGAGCATTTTTTTGAAAAACAAAACCTTTTTGAAAAATGGATTGTATCAGCCTAGTTCCCCACATAGGCGGTATGAGCTTTGAGGACTGGAAAATACGCATGGAAATTTTCCTTGCTGCTTACAACGATAATATGTACAGATGCATAACAAAAGGTCCGATAAGAATCACCAAAACAATCAAGGTTGATGGCGTAGATACTGTTGTTGATAAAGATGAAGAAGAGATGACACCTGAAGAAATCAAGTTGAAAAATCTTGATAAAGTTGGAATCTTCATCATGACTAAAGCCCTGGACAATGAAAGGTTTGACTATGTCAAACACTGTAAAACATCAAAAGAGATGTGGGACAAAGTCAGGGATATGAGTGAAGGAAATGAAGCCATCAAGGAACACAATCTAAGTGTTGCCATGGAGAAGTTTGATAACTTCAAAATGAAGCCTGGAGAAACCATTGAACAGATGAGTTCAAGGTTTACCAAAGTGCTGAACAACGTGTTAAAGCTGGGTAAGACATTCACAGACAAAGAGATCACTCTCAAAGTCCTGAAGGCGCTACCACCCAAGTTCAACATGAAGATCACAGCAATGGAAGAGTCTAGGGATCTGGGGAAGATCTCTCTGACGGAGCTGTTTTCTGTACTCAAGGCGTACGAGTATAAAATGCCAAGGATGGGAATAGAAGAGACCTCAACTTCTGGCCCCACTGCTGCACTGGTTGCTGCAGAAAGAACAAGAAGATCGTCTGGAAAAAGCAGAGAAGTGGACTCATCTGATGAGGCCCCAGTACTGAGCAAAAAGGAGTATACTGCTGACGATGTTGCGTTGTTACTGAATGGGTTCAAAAAGTTCTACAAGAGAAAAATGAAGAACAAATATAACAATGCTTCTACTTCTAAACCTACCTCTAATTCTCATGATATTAAGGATGATTATAAATCCAAAATGATGTGCTATAATTGCAGGAAATTGGGACACTTCATCAAGGACTGCCCATATCCTAAAGCGGAGAAGTACACAGAGGAGGAAAAGAAACAAAGAAAAGAAAGAAGAGAGAAGAGATACCAAAAGAGCAAGGTGTTGTTGGCTGAAGCTGAAAAGATGGCAGCCATCCACTCATCAAACACAGAATCTGGCACTTCAAGTGATGACTCTGTTTTTGACGAAACACCTGCACTGCTGTGTCTCATGGCAAAGGAATCTGATGATTCTGACAATGAGGTAATACTCTCTGAAAGTGAGCTTGAACTGTTTAACTCATTTGAGCAAATGATGAACAACAAAGTAGATGTTGTTAATGAGCTTGCTAAGCTTAAGGACGAGATGATTCTGCTGAAAAAGCAAAATGCTAAACTGAAACTTAAGGTTGAAAAACCTGAAGAATCAGCCACGTATAAAAAGCTTTCGCATGAATGTGAATCTCTGAGAGCTGAATGTGAAATGTACAAGGGACAAATCAAAGAACTTGAAGCTAGAATATCTTTGCATAATAAGTCGTCTGTTCCTAAGTCGTCTGTTGTGACAATAGATAAACCAACTGAACAGAGTACTCCCTTAGTAAAAGAGAGTTTAGAACTGAACAAAGCTGAGAAATTTATATCTGCTGATAATAGTAATATTGTCTTGTATGTTCAGACTACTAAACCCATTTCACCTGAGATTGAGAAAAAGGAGATAAAAACTCCTAAGGCTAAGAAGGGTAAAAAGCCTGAAACTGAAAAACAGACTGGTAAAACCAAACAGCAGAGTAGTCCCAAGAAGTCTGCTGATAAGAGTAAAACCAATCAGACTAGTAAAGCTAAGTCGTCTGTTAAAGAGCAAGTAAAGAGCAGACCTAAGAAGCAAAGAAATTACAACAAAAATGCTTACTATGGAAATGAGTCTTATTATGTGCAACCTGCTTATCCACCATACTATGCTGCACCTCATTATCCACCTCATTTTGCTGCATATCCTGCTCATCAAACAATGCATGCCTACCCTGCTTATCATGCATCATATCCTGCTTATGAGCCTTATCATCATCATAATGATTATCAACATAATATGTCTGCTGATTATGATGTAAATGAAGTTGCTCATGCTCCTGCTAAGACTGCAAAGCCTAAGAAGCCTAAGACTTCAACATCTTGGGTTGTCAAAGGTGACACTAATCCACCAGGACCCTCTCAATAAAGGGTACCTAAAACATTTTATTTTATTTTGTAGGTTAGGATTAGGAGTAGGAGTAAAGTAGCGAAGAAATGGTACTTGGACAGTGGATGTTCAAGACACATGTGTGGAGACATACATGAACTGGCAGATGCTGTTGCTGTGAATGGTCCAAGAGTTACTTTTGGAGACAGCAAAGAAGGCAAGGTTGTAGCTGTTGGAAAGCTTATCAAAGGAAACATAGAGATATCTGACGTCTCATATGTTAGTGGCCTGAAGTACAATCTGCTGAGCATAAGTCAATTTTGTGACAAAGGATTTTCCGTGGTGTTTTCATCAGATAAGTGTTATGTTGAACAAATTGGAACAAAGAAGGTTATTCTATCTGGAAGAAGACAGGGAAACATCTATGTAGTCGACTGGAATTCTGTGGACAAGAATTCAAATGTTTGCTTAGTGGCTTCTACACCAAGTGAAATCAGTTGGCTTTGGCACAAAAGAATGAATCATTTGAATTTCAAGACCATCAACAGATTGATAAAGAATGATCTGGTAGAAGGAATTCCAAAGACAGTCATGAGCAAAGACAAGCTCTGTGATGCCTGTCAGAAGGGAAAACAAGTGAAGTCATCTTTCAAAAGCAAGAAGCACCAATCTTCAACCAGAATTTTGGAGCTATTGCATATGGATTTGTTTGGCCCTATTGATCCAATCAGCAATGGTGGGAAGAAATACTGCCTAGCTGTTGTGGATGATTTTTCAAGATTTACTTGGGTGATTTTCATGAAGAAGAAAAGTGAAACCAAGGAACATCTTACTAATCTGATGGAAATGATCCAGAATGAGAAAAGTCAAAGAATATTGAAGATCAGATCAGATAGAGGGACTGAATTTACAAACTCTACTGTTGAAGAGTATTGTAACTCCAGAGGAATCAATCATGAGTACTCTGCTGCCAGAACCCCCCAACAAAATGGAGTTGCTGAAAGGAGAAACAGAACTCTAAAAGAAGCTACCAGGACAATGATAGCTGAAGCAAAGCTGCCCCAAAGATTCTGGGCAGAAGCTACAAATACAGCATGTTATACACAGAACAGATGTATGATCAACAAAAGTCAAAACAAGACACCTTATGAGTTATGGAACAACAGAAAGCCTAATATACATTATCTTAGGATTTTTGGTTGTAAATGTTATGTTTTGAACAATGGGAAAAATCACCTTACTGCTTTTGCAGAAAAGGCTGATGAAGCTGTTTTTGTAGGTTATTCTACTGTTAGTAAAGCTTATAGAGTGTTTAACAAAAGAACTTTACTTGTAGAAGAATCTATTCATGTAGTATTTGATGAACCAAGTCAATCATCTGAAAAGAATCAAAGTGCAAACCCTGAGATATCTGCTGACTTTCAGAAATTGAATATGGAAAGAAAGGAAGAATATGTACCCATCATACTACCCAACTTATCTCAAGCTGTTAACTCAAGTGCTGTTCAAAATCAGTCTGTTGATTGTCTAACAGAGGAGTTGCAAACAGCTGACAGACCAGAGACTGTTCAACAGACCACAACTGTTCAACAGACTGCTACTGAGACTCCAACAGTGGTGTTGCAAGATCTATCTAGAGGACAACATCCAGATTTGCAACCTGATCTTAGATGGCTCAGAGATCACCCACCAGAATTAGTGATTGGTGATCCCTTGGACAGAGTGAGAACTCGAAGGTCAACTGCAAATGAAACAATGTTTGTAAGTTTTCTTTCACAAATTGAGCCTAAATTAATTGATGAAGCTCTTGGTGACTCTCACTGGATTGAAGCAATGCAAGAAGAGTTGAATCAATTTGAAAGGAATGAAGTCTGGTACTTAGTTCCCAGACCTACTCATCAAAGAGTAATTGGCACTAAGTGGGTTTTCAGAAATAAGATGAATGAAGATGGTATGGTCACCAGAAACAAAGCAAGACTAGTTGCCAAAGGTTACTGCCAAGAAGAAGGCATTGATTTTGATGAGACATTCGCACCAGTTGCAAGGCTTGAAGCAATCAGATTATTCCTAGCCTATGCTGCTCACAAGAACTTCACTGTCTATCAGATGGATGTGAAGTCTGCTTTTCTCAATGGAGAATTGCAAGAAGAAGTGTATGTTGAACAACCTCCTGGATTTGAAGTTTATCAACAAGGAGATAAGGTATATCGTCTGAAGAAAGCTCTCTATGGACTGAAACAGGCTCCAAGAGCATGGTATGATACTTTATCTGATTTTCTTTTAATTAAAGGATTTCACAAAGGTAAAGTAGATAAAACCTTGTTTACTATTGAATGGAATAATCATATATTGTTGGTACAAATATATGTAGACGATATTATTTTTGGTTCAACTAACAAACAGATGTGTGAAAGATTCTCTAAGCTGATGCAGAACAAGTTTGAAATGAGCATGATGGGAGAATTAAATTACTTTCTTGGTTTACAAGTCAAACAGCTGCCTGATGGTATTTTTATTAATCAAGCAAAGTACACAAAAGATCTGTTTAAGAAATTTGGTATGGAAACTAGCTCATCTGTTACTGTTCCTATGTCTACTGGACTTCGTCTGGACAAGGATGAAGGTGGCAAATCAGTTGACATCACCAAATACAGAGGCATAATTGGGTCACTGTTAGCAGACCTGATATTATGTATTCTGTTGGGGTCTGTGCAAGATTTCAATCAGATCCTAAGGAATCTCATCTCTTAGCTACTAAAAGAATACTAAAATATCTAAAAGGCACTCAAGAATTGGGATTGTGGTACCCAAGGGAATCAGGATTTGAACTTATTGGATATTCAGATTCTGACCTTGCTGGCTGCAAAATTGATAGGAAGAGTACTACAGGTACTTGTCAATTTTTGGGCAGTCGTCTGATCTCATGGATGAGTAAGAAACAGACTTCAGTATCCATATCTACTGCTGAAGCTGAATACATTGCTGCTGGAGCATGTTGTGCACAAATACTTTGGTTGAAGCATCAACTTGAAGACTATAATCTCAAGATCAGTGGAATCCCCATCTACTGTGATAATACAAGTGCAATTTCACTTACTCAGAACACTACTAGTCATTCCAGGACTAAGCATATTGAGATCAAACATCACTTCATCAGAGACCATGTTGAAAAAGGAAATGTTATTATTGAGTATGTTCATACAGACAACCAGATTGCTGACATTTTTACCAAACCACTGAATGAAGTAAGATTCTCCACTCTAAGAGCGGATTTGGGCTTGTTAAAATTGGATTCATAAGCTGAGGGGGAACCTATCAGAAGACTGGGTTCAACAGCTTACTAATCTGACATCAACAAGTGTTACACTTCAAGAAGACTGACTCTCAACAGACTAGTTGACTGATGAATTCTTGAATTCAGGGGGAACGTGTAAGACTAGCGGTACCCTTGTTTTAAAGATGAAATCTTCAATGACAGTTAGTTGAAGTTGTTTTAATCAGAAGATTTGTTCTTAATTCTTGAAGATTCGAAGACTATTTATCTTGCTGGATTGACAAACAGCAAAGGAAGATCACTAGATATTGGCTTTCACTAGTGATATATTGTATCAGACAAGTCGCTTATCAGATAAGTATTACTTTACTCATCTGTTATTATTTATGTCATCTTATATTTAAAGTGTTGTGCAAAAACGTTTTATCAAAAGCACGCTTTTATAAGTAACAGACAAGTGGCGTTTCAAATTCCCGCCTGCCTGACATAATTAATAAATTTTGAATTCCGCGATTCTCGCCCGCACGATTAAAAACTGACAGATCAAATCAAACCGTCCGCGTATAACACGGAAACCGAAGCATTTCGAAATCTACAAATCCAGATCTGATCAGAAGGGTTAAACCTTACGCACCCAAAATTATTCTAAGTGAAAAAGAAGTTACTAACTCATCTTTTCTGCCTTAAAAGTGTTTAATTTCTCTCAAGCTACTTCAAATTTTTTTTAAAATGGCCGGAGCTGAAGGACGTTATTTGAATTACGAGAAGTTCTACGCTTCTGGAACTCCTCTAATGAAGGAAATCTTGGTCAAAATTAAAGAGGCATCATTGGTGAAGGTTTTGGAAGCTCATGAGGAGTATGTTTTCACTGAAGATGTTGCTGATTACTACGAATCAAGGAAAAATGACCTAACCAAAATGATTTCTGTGGCTACTGTCGGAGGTAAAACTATCTGTGTTTCACCTGCTGTTTTGAATGAAATTTATGGTCTGAAGAATGAAGGAGGAGAGGTATTCACTCTGGCTCAAGAAAAGGAGGAAGAGTTTTGGTTCATTTGTGCGAAGGATGGAGAACCAATGACTGGAAGCCTTATGAAAACTCAGCTGAAAGACGAGTTTCAAAGGTTTGCTGATATCATTGCGAAAATTTTGGAGTGTTGTACGAGCTCCTTAGATGGGTTACCTAGGAGAAGGTACCAGACAATGGTTTGCATCTACTATGGGTTGGATGTTAACTGGGCTATTCACTACTTTTATCTTCTGGCGTTAAAGAAGAATGGACATGTGGTGATGATGAGTCATCTACTCTCAGCTCTGGGATGTCCATTGGTGAATGGGAAGACAGTTCACAAGCTGAAGGAAGTGAAAATGTATGAACCAGTTAAGATTGGAGCTACTTCTAAAAGAAAGGCAAAAGGAAAAGAAGAGAAGCCTGCTGCCAAGAAACCCAAAATTATCATCAAGACGAAGTCTGCTGATCAAACAACAAACCCTGCTGTTGAAGCCAGATCAGTAGAGTCTGCTGATGTTGCTAGCAAGATAGTCACTGAGGTGACTAAGGAAATTAGTGAGATGAGTACTGAAACATCTCCAGAAAGAACTGAGTCTGACGAACCAGTTCAAATAAAAGAAGTTGGACGAAGAACAAGAAGTTCAGTGAAGAGAATTGCTGAACCTCGACAACCTGAAGCTTTGCCCAATCCAAAGGCAAAAAGAAAGTTAACTCTGGGTGGTCAACGAGTTACCTTTACCACTGCTCCAACTACTCAAGTCAGAGAAAACCCTGCTGCTGAAAGACCAGTGGATGCAGTAGAAAAAGCTGCAGAAGATGAGACAGCAGAGGACCAATCTCTTGACAAGTCTGCTGTTACTGAACAGCCGACTACTTTACCAGCAGAGGAGAATGTCCCACTCATTCATCCTACACCAATTGCTGCTGCTCCACTACAAGTAGTTGAATCACCTGCCGCCAGAAGGAAGAGAACTGGTAAGGCAAAGGTTAAAGTGATCACTGCTGCTGAGCAGAAAAAGATAGATGAAGCTGAGAAGAAATAGAAAGAAAAAGAAAACGCTCGTAAACTTAAGGAGCTTGAGGCTCAGACTAAAACCATGTCTGAAGCTGAGATAGCTGCTAAAGAAGCTCAGGATTTGGCTAAGGCTATTGAAGCCAGTACCAAGGATGCCCAAGGTCCAAGGTACAGTGGTGGAATTACAATTGGAGATCCCAAAAAGCCAAAGGCTGTTATGCCAACACCCAAGCTGCCAAAGAAGAAGAGATCAGAACTGAAATATGCTCTGAACATAGTTCAAAATGATCCAGAGATGTTCAAACAGTTTGTGGCAGATCTTGAGCGGTATAACGACGTTTTGGTCCGTCAGAGTCTCTTTGTTACGGAAAAGATCAGATACAACAGATGGAGAGAGTATCGTCTGACAAAGACCAAAGATCAAATAGTACAGTGGAAGGATTTTGCTGCTGAGGAAAGATGGGTCCTGCAATTTCTGGAAACTGGATGTCTGAGACAAGCATTGGATTCAGACCACTTCTTTGATATGATTCACTATCGAATGAGGAAGTTGGCAAAGTCTGAAGCCAAGTTGCTACAAAGTTCTGTTCCTGAAACTCCTGCTTCAGATGAAAATTTAAAGAACAGAATGGTAAAGCTGGCATTATCTGTAACTTTGGAAGTATGGGCAAAGAAGACCAGACATCAGAAGGGTCAACCCAGCTCACTGTTACCTATGCCAAGCTTACAACAGATCGTCTTTGGACCGGCTATCAAAACATATGAAGATTTACCTGAACAGACAACTTCACCATTTACACCTGCTATTATATTTACACATAAAACTGTTGTTGCTGATAATGGTGTTGATGTTGTTACAGAGATAAATGAGCCAATACAGGTCCAACAGAAGATTGCTGAAATCTCAACATCATCAGAGAAGTTGCCCCAACAGCAGACTACTCTGACTGATGAACCAAAGGAGACTGACAAAACTCCTGAGATTGCTCAAGCAAGCACAGCCACTCCATCAACTTCAACAGACTTGCAACCAGCTATTGTGGAGTCCATCCATCAGCTGATTGCCAACTCAATGAAGGAAATGGAAGACAGGCATAGAGAACAAATGAAAACTTTTAAGGAAGTAGCCTTAACTATGCTGTCTGCTGCTGCTGAAAAAGTCCCAAAGGCTGCTGATCCTAGCCCTCTGATAGTGGAAGAAATGGCAAACATAAAAAATGAAGTACAAGCTATCAGACTGGATGTGGAGACATTTGGTGCAAGGGTCAAAAACAACACAGCTGGTTGGAGGGACATTAATGAAGTTGTTGCAAATGCAATGGAGGCTCATGAAGTAAAAGCTGAGAGCATGCTGAAAGCATTTACTACATCAGCTGACTTGATTCTGAGTTCTCAGATTCAACTCTGTGATCAAGTGGATCTTACATTCAAGAAGATTGAATCATACAACACATTGCAGCAACTGAAGAGGGAAAATCATCTTCTGGCGGTGGATAAAAACATCAGACTGATCTGTGACGCAATTAACATCACTCCTATTCTGCCTGAAGAACCCGTCTACCCTGCTGATGATGACAAAAAGGGGGAAGATGGAGATTCTACAACGAAGAAGAAGGGTGCTGATGCTAATCTATCAGCTGAAGTTACTGAAAAGTTGGACTCTGCTGAAAAGGATGCTGATGATGAAAATACAAGCAGACCAGACAATGAAGTAACTGAGGCAGACAACGATGCTGATGAAGAGCCCAAAGAACCAGTAAAATCTAATAAGGAGATTGCTGCTTCCAAGGACTCTGCTGCTGAACAGTTAGATCCATACGTCAAGTACAAAAGAATAGAGGATCTCAGAAGAAGATTTGAAATGCTTGAACAAGATCTCTCTAGTTCTGAACAAGAAGATGAAGACCTTGAAAATGAAGAAGAAGGAGAAACACAAGAAGAGAAGAAGGACTAGACTAAGTCATTAGACTAGGTCACTTGTAATCTTTTTGTTAAACTTGTAAAATTTTACTTTCTGCTACTTCATCATTTGAACTTGTAATCTGTAATCAATTGACATATCTATAAAAGTTCAAGTTTCCAACAAATCATTTCTATCTCAGAAATTTTTGAGGACTTAAACTTTAGCTTTAGGAACAGGTACTTAGCTGAAGTTTTGTCATCATCAAAAAGGGGGAAATTGTTGGATAAAGATGAAGATGGAAGACATAAAGTGAAGGGAGGTTTTGATGATTTCCAAAACATCAGAATCAGCTAAGTATGGAAGCTTAGTAAAAACCTTCTAAGATATTTGACTAAGGAAGACTTATTCAGACTAGTCAAATATGGTCCAGAAGACTACTGATCTATTGCTGAGGAAGAAATCAGACTGGTGGAAAATCAGCCGACTCAAATCAGATTAGTTCAAGTTTGGGATCAGCCGAGTATACATCAGACGAGTAATTTCGATCAGCTGAGTGGAAGTAGATCAGAAGATCAGTGCAACGGTAATAAATGCACTTGGAGTAATAAATGATGAAGAGGAAGGGTATTAATGACAAATGATTGAAGAGAACCTCGTATCAGATTGGTGCATTTAATGCGATCTGACAGCAAGTACAGCAGAGTGTACAGTGTTCAGTCGCAGGTAGCCGTTTCTGCAGGAAGGACCAGTACTCGAGGATTTGAACAGCTGTCGATCTCTCAACGGGCAGAAATTCAAATCTCCAAGTATAAATAGTTCAGTTCATGAGTTGAAGAAAACAACAACACTGAGACAACACACTTTGAGAGCTAAAATTCGAAGCAGAACTTCTCCAAGTCTCAAAACTCAAGAACAGAACACTCATCAGCTAAGTCATTTGTTGACGAAGCAAATAGAGAGAAAACCAGAAAATACTTGTAAAATCTGAGTGATTTTGTTAGGTTGTGTTGTGAGGAGTAGATATCAATCTTTGTGAGCGATATTACTTCAGAGGTTAGGAATTTCTTTGTGATTTCCTACTACGAACTTGTGGCCAGTTCATCTGTTGGTTGGCGCAAGCAGAGTGTACTGTAATCTTTGTGACTATAGTATAACCCAAGATCTAAGTGACTTGGAAGAGTGGACTAAAGGATTTACATCCATATAACCACTATAAAAATCCTTTGTGTTTTTAACTTGCATTATTTTCTGCATATCCATAACAGCATACTAAAAACACTTTAAGGTTGATTGTTTGAAAAGTTTTAAAAAGGAGTTTGTTTAAAACTGGGGATAAAACTTTTTCTAAGATAAGTAAACTACTTGTGAAAAACACTTGATAAATCCGCTGCAAGATAGTTAATTTTGAAACTCTGATTTTGATAAAATCAGCTAAGTAAAATCAGAAGAGTGGTCAACTCTGCTGTCCAAAGCCTTGTGCAAGATCAGCTTAGTCTGCTTACAATTCTTGATAAGCTTAGTCTGCTGACAGAAAAGTTAGAGATTTTTAAAAGGTAGATTTTTAAAGAGGTTTATTCACCCCCCCCCCCCCCCCCTCTAAACCTCATCTGACCACTTGGGACCAACATTAGCCTTTGGAGATTTCTTCTCCTTTTTCTCATTTTCTAGTGAAGTAGGTTTAGTTGTCTGAACATATAAGATAACATTGCTGTTATCAGCAGATATGAATTTTTCAGTATGGTTCAGTTCTAAACTTTCTTTTACTAAAGGTAGTTTATGTTCACTAGTTGTGTTCACTGATGCAACAGAAGACTTATCATGAGTGGATATTATCTTTTGAAGTTCCATGATTTTTCCTTTGTATACTTCACATTCTACTTTCAGAGATTCATTCTCATGCACAAGATTTTTATACTCAGCAGATTCTTGCGGTTTCTCAACGTTAAGTTTCAGTAGAGAATTTTGCTTTTTCAGCACAGTCATCTCTTCCTTAAGCTTTGCAAATGCATCAACAACATTTGTGTTCTTTTTCATCATTTGTTCAAATGAACTAAATAGCTCATTTTCATTTTCAGAGAGAGTTACCTCATGGTCAGAATCCTCTGATTCTTTGTCCATGAAGCAGAGCAATGTAGGTGTCTCTTCTTCAGCAGAGTCATCTTCTGATGTCCACGAATCTGAATCAGACGAGTAGATGGCTGCTATCTTTTCAGCTTCAGCCAACAATACTTTGCTCTTTTGATGTCTCCTCTCTTTTCTTATTTTCTTTTCTTCCTTTGTATATTCTCAGCTTTAGGATATGGGCACTCCTTGATGAAATGTCCCAATTTCCTGCAATTATAGCACATTAGTTTGGATTTAAAATTATCCTCACTTTCATGAGAATAAGAGGTATGGTTATAAGTAGAAGCATTTTTGTATTTGTTCTTCATTTTTCTTTTGTAGAACTTCTTGAACCCATTCAGCAACAACGCAACGTCGCCAGCAGTGTACTCCCTTTTGTTGAGCAGTGTGGTCTCATCAGATGAGTCCATTTCCTTTGTATTTTCGGCTGATCTTCTGGATTTTTCTGCAGCAACAAGGGTGGCAGTTGGACTTGAAGTTGATGTCTCTTCTATTCCCATCCTTGGCAGTTTATACTCGTATGCTTTGAGTACAGAAAACAGCTCCGTCAGAGAGATCTTCCCCAGATCCCTTGATTCTTCCATTGCTGTGATCTTCATGTTGAACTTGAGAGGTAGCGCCTTTAAAACTTTAACCGTGATCTCCTTATCAGTAAAGGTCTTTCCCAACTTTAACACGTTATTCAACGTCCTTGTAAACCTCGAATCCATCTGGTCAATGGTTTCTCCGGACTTTATTTTGAAGTTTTCCAACTTCTCAAGGGCTATGCTTAGGTTGTGCTATTTAATGGCATCATTCCCTTCGCTCATATCACGAACTTTATCCCACATCTCTTTTGATGTTTTGTAGTGTTTGACTTTGTCAAATCTGTCATTGTCGAGGGCTTTTGTCATGATAAATATTCCAACCTTGTCAAGATTGCTCAGCTTTATTTCTTCAGTTGTCATCCCTTTAGGTTCTTTGTCAACAACCACCTCCTGGTCATTAACTTTGATTGTTTTGGTGATTCTGATTGGACCTTTGGTTATGCATCTATACATATTGTCATTGTAAGCAGCAAGGAAAATTTCCATGCGGATTTTCCAGTCCTCAAAACTCATTCCGCCAATTTGGGGTACATGGCTAATACATTCCATTTCAAAAGGTTTTATTTTAAAAAAAATGCTCTTTTGAAAACTTTTGAAAAACACACTCTTGGATCAAGCTCGTTGATCAGTCAGATGATTCAGTTGAACAACCTGCTTTGATATAACTTGTTGGTCCCAAGTGGTCAGTTGAGGTCTAGATTGGGAGGGGGGGGGGGGTGAATAGACCTCTTTACCTTTTAAAATTTCTCCAACTTTTCTTATCAGCAAAGTAAGTTAATCGAACTGGTGAGACTACTTAGTTGATTGCGCACTTAGCTGAAACAACGAAATTGACCACTAGTATGATTTACTTATCTCATTAAATTCAAATAAGAGTTTGAAACTAGTATGCAGCGGATATTTCAAGTGTTTTTCAAACAAGTTCTTTACTTACTTAAAAGATTTTGGCCCTAGTTTTTAAACTCCTCTTTTAAATCTTTTAGTCTGCTCAAGTGTTTGTATGCTTATAAAATATGCAAGTAATCAAACACAAAGAATTTTGATAGTGGTTATATAGACAAGAATGTCTTTTAGTCCACTCTTCCAAATCACGAAGATTTTGATAATATGAACACACAGTAAATAGTACACTCTACTTTGTGTTTTTACAACAAATGATGAAGCCACAAGTTCGCTATAGGAGATCACAAAGAAAACCTATACTCACTTAGATGGAAAACTACTTCTCACAACTTTCTCTTTTACAAAATTAACTCAGATTTACGTTTTGGCTTTGTTTTCTCAATTCGGCTTTGTCAACCGATGACTCGGCTGATGGTGATCTGTACTTGAGTTTTTGAGACTTAGAAGATATTGCTTGCTTTAATTTTCTCTCAGTTGTTGTGGTTGTCTCTAACTCTTGAAATCAGATCTATTTATACTTGAGGATTTGAATTTCTGCCCGTTGAGAAATGACAGATTTTCAGATCTTCCTCGAGTACTGGTCCTTGTTTCATAACGGCTTCTGCAACTGTTCACTGTACAGTTCTGTTGTACTTTCTGTCAAGTTGCATTAAATGCACCTTGCTGATCCGAGGTTTCTCTTCAACCATTTGTCTTTAATACCCTTTTCTTACAGCATTTATTACACGAGTGCATTTATTACCGTTGTAATAACTTCCTAATCACTTCCACTCTGCTTATCGAATCTACTCTGCCGATGAACACTCCGCTGATTCAAATCGAACACATCTTATCTGACTCAGCTGAAATCCACCAGTCTGATTCCGTACTCAGCATCAGATCAGTAGTCTTCTGGACCAAAATTCAACCCTTTTGATTTTACTTGACTTTTCAGATTGAATTTTCAAAAGCTTGCTAAGCTTCCATTACTTAGCTGATGACTTTTGGAAATCATCAAAACCTCCCTTCACTTCTTCATCTTCATCCCACACATTCAATTGCTTTTCTACAATTATGGTAGTACATACATATTTATAGTTACCATAGAACTATCTAGACTTTCTAGGATATTCATTAATTTTAGATTATTCTCTATTATCTTGAATTTCCTAGGATTATTACATATTATTCTAGATTCCTCTACCATATGATTTTTTTGAATCTACATGTGATATCTTGATATTTCTTGATACATGTAGAACTTTCTAGAAACTTATGCAAAATATCTCACATCTCAACAAATTTAACCCACATACTACCCGAGAAGTAACAAAACTAAAATATTTCTCACCTCTCCGTGCCGTAGCTGCCATTCTTCAATACTTCTGTTGGATTTCTATGGGAATTAACCCAATTGGTTTGAGCACAATTGGAGTTAAATCCATGAAATAGAAATGAATGAAAGTTGAATGAAAGATGTCTTCATCCCACATGGAGAAGAATGAAGAAATTTTTGCTACTTATAAGTCAAAAAATTGTAGGGTTGGACCCCTTGGGGTTACCAAGTTTTGTGAGGGGGAGAAGACATGCATGACAATGGTTTTACCACGCGGCGCGACAGAAGTTCGTCCGACCAGCTCGGCTCGGCACAGTCCGATCTCGGGCTCTGGTTTGGATTTGAGATTGGGATTGGGCTTTAACAAATATTATCTTTTTGGACAAAATTTAATTAATATTTTGGCCCAAAACTTAAAAGCCCAAATATATTAACCCATACAAATTAGATCCGCATAGCAGATCCGATTGACCCGAACAAGATATGCGTAGCTGGCCCATTTCGTAAACCCGCGCGCGTGCCAATTTTTGAATTGGTGTGTCGGTTCGATTTGAAACGAACCGGTTGCGCATGTTCGGACCGAAATCCGAACAAACATGTCCTTCCAACAACTCCTTTTCTGCTACTATAAATAGAGGGAGAATCTGGCCAATTCTCTCATTCCGTTTTCTAGCAATCAAAAGCATAATCCTACTCTCTCTCTCACTCTCTCTCTCTCTCTCTCTATTCTTCTCTTAAATATTGTTTAATATTCCTGTTTGTTAAAGTTCGCTGTAGGCTTGTGATTTGTGCAAAGAAACAAATATACGACTGTTGTATCTTGGGAGACTACTGGGACGAACTGTTGCATCTTTGACAGCCCAGAAATATTGTCTTAGAGATATTGCATTAGCAAGCCTCAGTCGATCATTTCCGTTTTAGAATTATTTCAGTAAGTGTGTTGTTATTATATTCTAATTTTGTTTGTTCTGCGAGAATAAACTATACTAAGATTTATAATTAGAGTTAATTATAAATAATTATTCTGCAAGAATAATTTACTATAATTCTTTAATTATAGTACTTAGACACATAAAATATTCTTTAGACAATATCATTTAATCTATTTAATTCATCTGTGTAAATGGCAACATACAGTACAGTGGTTGAGACACCAAAAGTTGTTGCTCCGCCAGCTTTACTACCATTCAAGTTCAAAGGGACTGATTGATAGAATAGTGTCCTGCAAGCCAACTGTTTTGGCTGCACTTAAATTAAAAGGACCATTCAAATGGATTAATAAATGCATTTATTATATATGGTCAACTTTATCTTATGTAATAATTATCTACGCATAAGGATAGAAGTCCTTAGATCCCAGGGCTATGAGACAACCCGTGGACTGATCTCTAAGACCGTGATCTAGAACATATTCAAGAGTCGTAGAATCCAATCGAGATGGGACATCGTTGGATTCGTTTAGACTCTCACTAATGTGTATACTCCGATGAAATGGAAAACGCTGGGGTCCACGAGCGTGACAGGGATAGTCAATATACATAAGTGGGTGACTTGCTGGGATGGCAAGTGCACTGAATACCCCAATTAGGAAATAACTCACCATGGAAGCGGTGGTCGCATATCGGGGATGAAGTTATTCCAATTTACGATAGTATACGAGGAACGATCCCTAATACTTGAGGTGATAGGGTTTATCTGGTGCGAGAACGTCTATACTTAGATGTGAGTTCCGACCGACTGGAGATTACCAGAAAGTCTCTGAGGATACACATTGGGTATAGAGGGACTCGTAGGCAGGTTCATATCAACAACAAAGGATCCTTTGACCCGATTTGATAGGTTGGAAATTTCTCCTATGGATTTCTGTGAGAAATTAATTCCGGTAAAATCCTTGGCCAAGGTATCTGACGACTTTATGAAAGTAGCTCATAAAGATTAAGTCAAAGAGAATTATTTCAAGATCAGAATGCATAAGGTCAAGACGCAATTAAAAGGGAACCGATGAAAAGTCCATACCCTTAAGTCTCGACTGGGAGATCGATCGATGGAGAGATTATGTCGTATATGGAAATTGTAAATGATTAATAGGTTCACTGAATTAATTCACCAGTGATTAGGCTCCACGGGCTTGTGGCCAGACATCGACTGTGGAGTGTGGGTGAATTC
The DNA here is from genome assembly GCA_030819805.1 of Penstemon newberryi var. newberryi. NCBI lineage: Eukaryota > Viridiplantae > Streptophyta > Magnoliopsida > Lamiales > Plantaginaceae > Penstemon > Penstemon newberryi. Next base: position 9,880,827 of record JAUALY010000007.1, on the reverse strand, counting down.
TCAAATTAGCAGGGGTGCTAATTTTGGAATGGTCAATCGACAGAGTGTTCGATTGATTTAGAGTATAAGTTTACTCGAATAATTAAATGCACATTTAGTTATAACCCGCAGCCAATTATGTGGTGAACCTACGGGGACATACACAAACACATCGAGCGGAAACAGGAAACGAAGAAAGTTGGACTCGACTGGGTCAATCCATTTGGGCGCGAGAATCCGATCCAATTGGGTTGGATCAAAATGTCAAATTAAATAGGTTTTTAATTTGATAAGAATAATTAATTAAATTAGATTTAATTAATTGAGGAAAGAGAAGATTTAATTAATTAAACTTGGATTTTAATTTAATTAAATAAAGATTAATGGTAATTAATTAATTGGGCTAGGAGTCCAATTTAATTAATTAGGATAAATGGATTTTTAATTAGTGGGCCAATTAATCTTGGAGATTTAGATGGGCCCAAGACTAATTAAAAGACAAGACCATTTAATTAATGAAGTCTTGCGTTAATTAAAAGGCTTAGCCCATTTAGGAGTTAGATCTTGTTAGGAATCCTAGTAGGGCTAGGATTACAAGATCTATAAATAAGCCCCATTAAGTCTTGGAGAATACACAAGACACAATACTAAGTACACACTTTGTATTACTCTTCAAAAGCAAGAAAAGAAAAACTCTCTCTTCCCTAAGCCCTATCCGTCGCCACCTATACCCTGACAGAAGTCGATCGACTTCTGTCTTTTCTTCTCGAGTTTCATATCTTGATTTCTTCAGTGTTCTAGCCGATCAGAGATCTCAAGATTTTCGTGTGTATGTGGTGTACTGAACCGTAGAGGCGCAACACGTGGGGCGCTAAGCAAAAGCTTGGGACCAAAGGTGCAAAGCAAATGAGAGGACTACTTCTACAGAGTACAACATTGCTTTGGATTAGCAAGGAACGAGGTATAAACTAGATCTGTTTATTTGTTCTTGTTTAATATTAGTTTAAATATACACCGGATTGTATCCTGACAAGATTCCCAAGGGGAGCCTAAAAGATTTTATATTTCCGCTGCCTGAGGCTCGTTTTCCCGTAAGAATCCCAACAGTGGTATCAGAGCCAATTCCGGCTCCATATTTACTAATGAGCAAACTCTGTGGATTAAAATCATATGTTTGATTTTAGCTGTTGATTAGATTAACATGCATGTTAGATCTGTAGATTAGATATGTTGGATAGATCTTTAGTTTTTAACTGGATTGTTAAAACTGTAATTTTAGATTCGTTATTGTTATCATGTTTTTAATTTTGGATTAAATTAATTAAAACTGTTGATTTTAATTAATTAAGGAATCAAGAAATTGTTATATAAAAACGTATTGTGAATCGAAATCTGAAAATTGCACAGCAGTTGCACGACGACTGCACGACGATTGCACGGCAGACGCATAGCGACTGCACGGCTACTGCACGGCAGACGCACAGCAGTTGCACGGCAGACGCACAACGACTGCACAGCAGCTGCACGGCGGTTGCACGTAAACTGCACGCGCGCGATAGTGGAAAATTAGGGTTTCGAAAATTTTCGTTTTTGGATATTCTTGAACAAAACCTTGGAAATTTGGTTGTTATGGAATCTTGGTGAATCTTGGATTGATCTTAGAGATCTAATTAACTAGGAAACTTAGAGTTTCATTTAAGATAAGATATTTAATTAAAATTAATGTCTTCTAGTTAATTACCAAGATTAAAGATCTTAGAGATCTTATTAAACAAGGAAACTTAGAGTTTCATTTGTGATAAGACATTTAATTAAAATTATGTCTTCTAGTAAGTTACCATGATTATAGATCTTAGTGATCTAATTAAACAAGGAAACTTAGAGTTTCATCTGTGATAAGACATTTAATTAAAATTAATGTCTTCTAGTAAGTTACCATGATAATAGATCTTAGAGATCTTATTAAACAAGGAAACTTAGAGTTTCAAGATAAGGATAGATAATTAAATTGGATTTTATTTCTATCTTTAATTAAATCGCAAGATTAGATTTCTTGATGCTCAAGCAAGAGCATAATAGTCCTTTTAATATTGGACAATTCAAAATTAATTATATGAATAATATTTCGAATTAAAATTTAAAGAAGCCGGTAAATTTACATTATTGCCCTTATGTGAATTTATGCATGTTCTTGCTTAAATATGTGGATTGATCGAATTACCCTTAAGTCCTGTGTAGTTTATTATTGGTTTTTCATTATGGGTTGTAATTAAATGAGCCTGATTGGTGCCCCTTCTTTGTTGAATTCAAATTTAATAGAATAGGGTCTTAAGTTAGACTTAAATTAGGCTTGGAGCCCGATAGACCTCATGAGACTTTGGAGATCAACATAGAGGCCCATTACCTGAGGACATGGAGGCCCAATTCTGAAAGATGGTGGACATTACAAGTGAAGGCCCATGTATGCATGGGATTTATTTTGTAATATAGAATTAGGCTATTTATTTTCACCCTAGACTGACCAATTGGTCCATCACGTGGCTCGTGATGGATCGCATAGGATGGGAAATCGATCAATCGTACGTGCAATGCTAGGTGATGAATGTTTACTTTTTGTATTTATTCTTTGATGTATGATATGCATGCTTAGGATAGAAAAACGTAAACAAGATAATTGATAATCTGATGAGACATCGCACTTGAAAATTTCATAAAACCTCCAATTGAACCTAAAATTCAATTATAATATTAAATCGTAAAACGGGCACATAGAATGGTGTTTATGGTCCGAGACTATCCAATTACTAGGTCTTAGGCATATCATATGAATATATCTCGATGTCTCACGAGTCGTGGGTCGAGTTATAGGAAGATGGTATGTTTATTGCCTCGATGCACAGTTTAGTGCCAAGGGAGAGGATAGCAAGGTTCTTGGCGCTGTCTCACGAGTCGTGGGGCGTCTAGGATTGAACTATTTCTCTTCACGAGTATTGGACATGATTTAACGCGAGTAAGTATGAATGTCTCACGAGTCGTGGGTCCATAACGAAAAACGAGGCTAAATGAACTCAAGGGTTAGCTGTGATGGTTAACCGGCGACGTGATCGCCCACCAAGTGGATCAATTGGTATGGCCAACGAGTCATGGGTACTGAGCGATTGCATTTGGGCCTTGAGCCCATTAGGAAATTTTTATTTCCCGAACCTTATGTGGGGGCATAAGTATTCGATAAAAATAGTGGAAGTAATTTACAAATAAAAACCATGTTTATAAATTATGCATTGATATTAATCTGCCGCGTGTTTATTTCTTTTATCGTCATTTTATGATAGTTTTTCATAAGTGATATATCCTAGAATATTTACCATCATACTTGAATCAAATTAAGTTACTGAAGCCAAATGAATTTTGAATGACTTCAAAACTTGAGAAATTATTCTCGAGTCCAAGCAAGGACTCATCTCCTTACAAAGATTTCATTGGTTATCCTTTCGAAGCTACGCTTCGACCGGAATGGTGATAGGTTTCACCAAGCTGCCTTTTTCTAAGTTACTCTTCAAATAAGAAAGGTGATAAGTTTCACAAATGGGTTGAGGATGGTTCTCAAGCCCAAATTTTCTTGAAGGCAAACATGAAGTCTCCCTTAAATGGGAAGTAACATCTCGTTGAAAGGCCCCAAAAGTCTCGAGAGATGGAAGAAGAGGAATGGATCCTCTCTGAGGGGAAATAACCTTAGAGGTTTTTCTGTAAGGATGATAAGTTGAAAAGTCAATCAAAATGGTTCTTCCATGGATGATTAAATTTTATTGAACTTAACCTTATGGTCAAGTAATGCATAAGGATGTTGGACACCCGATGAAGTACTCATTGATGCATTGAATGCATCTAAAGCCATGAATTATTTAGATCGTTAGAATTTGCTTATACCATCCCTTGTCTTAAGGGATGTGATGGTTCCATAATGGTTGGAACTGGTTGCACTATAAGACTTATACACAAAAGGTATGCATAAGCAAATGGGTATGAATATTCATATAACGACTAATGATGAGGGCTATTTTACACACGTAATGGAATAAAGCTTTCCAAGGAGGTTTAGGATCGATCCAACCTGTAAAGACTACAAGATCGGCTCGATCCGCCCAAATGTATCTGGTCGACCTGAAGACCGATTCTGAAGATTTAATGGGCCATGCAGTACTCCTAAGCCATGCAGGATTCCTAGGCCTAATAGGACTCCTAGTCACGTTAGGACTAGTCAATTATTATAAATACTAAGTTCTACATTGTATCAAAGATCCAGATTTTAACCTATCAATAATACTACACTTGTTTCGCCTCCAATATACTTGTTCTTACGTGATTATATTATTCTTGAGTTGCACCATCCTGAGTACTTTAACCAAACCCCAAATATAAAGTTGTTCTTTTAATAATTTATTGAGATTAACCTAAAGATGAAATCAGGTTAAATTAGTTGGCGCCCACCGATGGGCAAGGTTAATTACTCGATCGAATATGGTCAATCCAAGGAAAAGCACACGTAACACAGGAAGAAGCACAACTTCTCAGCATCCACGTGCTATAGAAGGTTTGCCCACAAATTCCCAAAGAATTAGCACTAATAATATGCCGCCTCCCGCAGAACATCAAGATTTAGATCGAGCAGAGGGGCATGTTACTGCGAACGTAAACAACAACCAAAATAATCAGGAACGTCAAACTCCTAGCAGAAGTAGGGCTCCAAACTCGCCCGTTTGATCCATCCCTCCACCCCCACCCCCACCCCCCCCCCCCCCCCCGCTACCAGCCGATTAAGAGAAGTTAAGGCAAATGGCTCAACTCGTGAATTCGTTATGTGCTGAAATCTTACATACGCCAGCACCAGAAAGCGTTGGTCCTAGTATGGCCCCAATTCCGCCGACCAGATTGGTAAACAATATCAGGCGAGCCCGAGGGGACAATGACCGAGTTTCAGCTGAAGCAGAAAGCCCAGATGGGGACCAACGATCTCATATATCCCCACCAAACGCCGCGAAAAGACACCCTGGTCGAAGAGATAACCAGCAAGAGCTAATGCTCGTCCTGAACTTTATCTATCCAGAGAAAAAACGGTTATCCCAATCGATGATGAAGAGGAGGCCCAGATCATCGATCGATGAGCGACTAGAAGATTCTCTGAAAGTGATATTGAGAGGAAGGTGGAAGAACGAGTGGAACAAAGGTTGTTGACTCTGAGACAGCCTTGGCCTCGCCCACGAGAAATTCAGGATAGTATAGCTGCATGTTCCCCATTCTGCCTAGATATCAGGAAAGCACAAGCTTCAGGGCCTTTACCGGCTCGACTTCCTAGATATGATGGAACGGAAGATCCGACCGACTATATATTTGGTTTTACAAACATAATGAACTTATACGCTCATTCAGCAGAATACACGGCGAAATTGATGATCACTACCTTCGAGGGACTAGCACTGGACTGGTTCGGAAAACAACCGCCTAACTCGATATTTAGTTTTAGAGAGTTATGCAACAAGCTAGAACAACAGTTTGCTAGTCAGAAAAGACAAAAGCTTCCCATGAGTTATCTGGGAACTATTATCCAACAAGAAGGAGAATCCCTAAGAGCTTGGCTGGCAAGGTTCAATGTTGAACTATTGAAGATAGACTCCCCAAATATTGATTATATTATATCTATTTTGTTCGATCTAACCAAAAATAGGCAATTCGGCAATGCTTTAAGTCGGAAACAGCCACGGACTTTTGCGGAAATCATGACATTAGCCTCTAAGTATATGACTCAAGAAGAGATGAACTCATTCAAGGATAAAAATAAGAATAAAACATCCACTTCAGGATCTAGGAAACCTGAAAAACCCCAGATACAAAAAGCCATGGATTTCGATCGATTTTCCCGAAGGGGAAACGTATTCCAAAGGTTGGAATATAACGGGGGTAACCCTGAAAAAAGACCTAATGTCTACCTCAGGCCGCGATCTCCGGAAAGGAATGTTAGAGATCGGATAAGTTATGTGGAGTATACCAAACTAAATGCCCCAAGAGAAGATATTTTGGTAATACTGGAGAGAAGCAACTTGATTCCCCCAGCGAAAAGAATCACGCAAGCTAAGCCTGGGGCAAAGAACTATGATCTATTTTGTAGGTACCATCGAGCTCACGGTCATAGGACCGAGGATTGCTATCACCTAAAACAGGAGATTGAAAAATTAATTCAACAAGGCAAGTTGAACGAATTTGTGGATAGAACAGATCGAAGAAGACAATGGACACGAAGTCCAAGAAGGGGGGAAGGGAATAGAAGCCCTCACGAGAGATCTCCTAACAACCACGCACCACGTAGAAATGACATCGATAACGACCACGTCAATGGTACCATACATGTAATCTCGGGCGGTCCAGCTGGGGGCGATAGTCGAAATGCAAGACGGAAGACAGCCCGATCTCTGGAAAAAGGAATTATAGTCCCTAAGGAGGTATGGACGCTCGAGAATAAGAACTCTGTCAAAGGAACTATTGATAACGCTGTGAGAACGTCGTTATTACCTATATCCTTAAGCCCAAAATATCTTGTTTTGATCCGAGTTTCGGTTTGTTTTTGCTTGTTTTTGTGTTCTTTTGCGTTTTTGGTCCTTCGTTGGGCTTTTGTGTGTTTTGGTGGTTGTTTGTGTGTTTTATTTGTGTTTTGTGTGTTTTGTAGGGAGATGTGGGTAAGAGCTTCAAAGGAAGGAGAAACCGAAGTAAAAATGTACAAGAATATAGATAGCTGCTCACTAGAACATGCATACATATTTCATGGATGATCCAAATGAGCTGAATTTTGGATATGTCATAGATGAGTGATTAGCTACGCTACGGACTTTACGGATCCACAAATGGAGTTCGGAATCAAAAGATATGCCGCTCGGAATGAAGTGTGGCAGAGCAGAAAACTCTCTGCCCAAACCTCGCGGACACGAGAATAAACCTCGCCGCGGCGAGGGCCTGCTGGTGCGAAATATCAGCAAATTCTCCGCGTTTTCAAGGGCCATTTTCGGGTTGCAAGAGGAGAGAACAACTTTCACATATTTTTCACTCAATCTTTCCCTCTTTCTTTGCCTCCCTTTCTCTCAAGCCTCCCTCAACTTCTCTCTTTAGTTTTCCTTTTTTTTCTTGTATTGAAGACTCCACCAAGGGGGTGAGTTAATCACCACCCTTGGGGAGTGATTAGGTGGTGATTAAGGGGAGGAGAATCCATCTCTCGATTTTATTCCGATTAGGTGATATCTTTCTATTTCCTAGTTGTCTATGATTAGGAGATGAATTGTTGTTATTTTCTTTTTGGAACAAAGATTGTGGATTTGAATTCTTTGGATTTATATATATTTATGTTATTGTTTGATTAAATGATGTTATGATGATTGGTATGGTGCTTATATGTGTTCGTTAATCCGATTCCGTGTTTATCGTTCATCTTATGGTTTGACAAACTTTGAGATGAGATTTATTGATTCTTGATTGCTAGACATAGTGATTTTGGGGATTTGATTATGAATTTGGATTGTGATTCAATTTTAGGATAGACATATACCTATGTCGTTTCATATTCGTTTAAGGTTTGAGTTTAATGCATCGATTAGATTTTAATCCACTTAGACATAAATTGGATTAGTTTAACTCGATAGGTTTGTATGCAACTCGGAAGATACATACGAACATCCTTGAATCCTTGAGTAGCAACACGAGCATAATATATTAATTGGCGAGTCATGTTAAGTTATGTTTGATTTGTTGGGTTTATTGTTTTATCGCATTTACTGGCCAATGATTGTAGTAGATTATTGTTTAAGTACTTTGATTTGCCGTAATCATGTAATCGGGCTTAATTCTACCTTGAATGCATCCTAGACATAGGACTTTGAAGGTTAGGCAAGTGACGATTTGTGGATTTCGACCTAGGATAGGCATATACCTAGTGTGGTCCGTGTTTGTATAATGAGTTCGTTCGTGAATGCATCAAATAACTTAGATTCTCTTTATTCGGATTTGGGTTAGTCTTAGGTCCCGGGTGACAACGGTACGCCTTTGAGTCCTCTAATGGATTCGAAATTTCCTAAGAGCATCGGATGACAGCGATGTTCGTGATTGATCCGGAGATGGAGAGTTTGGGTAGATTGGTAGAGTTAAGTGAGACCGACAGGGAGACTTAACTAATTTAGAACTCACAAACAACAACTAAACCTATGATTGTTTGCATAGCTAACCTAACAACCGCATGATTTATCTGCTTTAATTGATTGCTTATGAATCCTCCTTACCGCATAATTAACTCCCCAATTTATTTGCTTTCGTAGTTAGTTTACTTTACTGCTTGTAGTTAAATAAAATCACCCTTATCATATATTTGGGTTTGATAATTTTGTGTCAATCGTTCATAACTGAAATAAGCCGTCGATTGATTCGTTTATTCCCACCTTTTACCCATTCGTGGGGATTCGATACTCGATATGTACTTATCGTTTTATATTACTTGTAACGACCGTATACTTGCGTAGTTTGCGTATTAGTATTTGGAACGCAACAACTATCAGCTTCGATGAGAGTGAAGTCCCTAGAAATTTAAATTGGGACATTAACGAAGACCACCCCGATTTTCCAATGGTTGTCTCACTCAGAATCTCTGATTTTAATGTTAAAAGAATCCTGATCGACAATGGAAGCTCGGCTAACATCATACCCGTCGAAGCTTTAAATCAAATGAATCTAGGAAAAATAACTCTCCAAAGAGTAGCTACGCCACTAATAGTGTTTGGAGGATCGAAAATAGTTCCAGCAGGAACTATTAATTTAAGTGTAACCTTTGGGAACAAACCTCATCGGATAGTAAAGATGATAAAATTCCTAGTGGTAGAAACACCATTCGCTTATAATGCTATCTTAGGAAGACCGGCATTGAATCAATTTCGAGCAGTTGTTTCGACCTACCACCAGAAGATTAAATTCTCTACGATCTCAGGGGTCGGCGAAATAATGAACGATCACTGCATGACATGGGATTGTTACAATATGGCATTCTCATTAAAAAGGAACGTCGATCCATTAACACCTTCGAAGAGAAAAGCAGTTGGATATTCTTTGGAAAGAACTCAAGAGCCGGAGTTACCCAATACGGAAATGATCGATAAAAAGGGAAAGGAACCTATAGATTTGACTCTATGTGCGCCCGAGCAAAAATATATTCGTCTTATGGAGAATGATCCGACCAAAATCACAAGAATTGGAACGGAATTATCCCCACAAGGTGAAATTATGTTAGTCAACTTCTTAAGGAAAAATATGGATGTGTTTGCCTGGAGTTCGGAAGATATAGTAGGGATCGATCCAAGAATAATAACCCACTCTTTAAAAATTGATCCGAACGCCAAACCGGTCAGACAAAAGAAAAGAAACCACGGTCCTGTGAAAGACAAAATAATAAAAGCAGAGGTCGAAAGGCTTTTAATGTCTAAACAGATTAGAGAAATACACTTCACCGAGTGGCTGTGTAATGTGGTGTTAGTTTCAAAAGGGGACAAGAAGGATAATAAATGGAGAATGTGTAATGACCCTTACCCACTCCCCCAGAATCGACCTATTAGTCGACTCCACTGCCGGTTTTGCTATTTTTAGCATGATGGACGCTTTTCAGAGTTTCTACCAAATATTTATGGACGAAAAAGATCAAGAAAAAACTGCCTTCGTTACTGAACAAGGGGTATATTGCTTCGAAGTAATGCCTTTTGGATTGAGAAACGTAGGAGCAACTTATCAACGGTTGGTGAACTTAATGTTCAAAGAGCTGATCGGAGAAATAATGGAAGTATATGTCGACGACATGTTGGTCAAAAGCATGAGCGAGGAAGACCACATTAAACATCTTGATCGTTGTTTTAAAATTTTAAGGAAATATGGGATGAAACTCAACCCTTTGAAATGCACCTTTGGGGTAAGATCTGGGAAATTCCTAGGTTACCTAGTTCACGAAAGAGGCATCGAAGCAAATCCAGAGAAGATACGTGCTATCACAGAAATGAAGCCTGCAAAGCTTGGTAGGGAAAATTGTGGCCCTCAACAGGTGCATATCAAGATCGGCAGACAAGAGTCTACCATTTTTTCAAACTTTGAGAAAAGCTAAGACCTTCGAATGGACCGAAGCTTGTGACCATGCATTCGATCAATTGAGAAAATATTTGACCTCACCACCACTACTCGCCAAACCTACAGAAGGACAGCCTCTTTACATATACATTGCTATCTCCGAGGCGGCAGTAAGCTCAGTTATGGTTAAAATTGAGGGATCGGAACAGAAGCCAGTCTATTATTTGAGTAAATTACTGCAAGGGGCTGAAAAGAATTATTTGGTGATTGAAAAATTTGCTTTGGCCCTGGTGATATCGGCGCGAAGATTACGACCCTATTTTCAAACATATAAAATCATCGTCCTTACCATTCAACCTTTAAGGCAAATTCTGTCAAAACCTGAAGCCTCGGGAAGATTAATCAAATGGGCCGTAGAGTTGGGACAATACAAGATCGGATATCAACCACGAACGGCGATCAAAGCTCAAGTACTTGCTGACTTCCTTCAGAGACTCCAAGCCTATCAGGAACGAGCCCTGAAGAAACGTCTGCAAGTGATAATAACATTCTGCTCGTCAAAAATCAAGCATGGCTTATGCACGTCGATGGTGCATCAAGTAGAGATGGTGGGGGTGCAGGAGTTAATTTCCAAGGACCAAACGGTGAAGATTTAAATTATGCCATCACCTTGGATTTTATGGTAACCAACAATGAAGCAAAGTATGAGGCTCTAATTGCAGGGTTGGAAATGGCATTACAAGCCAACATAAAGACTTTGAACGTCTTAATAGATTCCGAGCTGATCCATAGACAGGTAAATGGAATGTATGAGGCCAAAGAATACAACATGATAAAATATTGGGCAAAATTAAAAGAATTGACTGAAAGATTTGACAAGTTTGAAATTCAAAATATACCCCGAGAAGAAAATCGATGGGCAGATCAGCTATCTAGATTTACGGGAACAAGGGATGGTAAGTCTAAAAGAGTGATTACTTGGTTAATCTCAAAAACACCGTCGATTGATCTTGACACCATTCCTGTTACCGAGATAATGGACATCGACTTGGCCGTAGATAGTTGGATGACCCCTCTAGTCGCCTATCTCGAAGATGGGTCGCTCCCTAGCGATAAGAATGAAGCTAGGAGAATAAAATATCGAGCACCAAAATATGCCATTGAAAAGGGGAAACTCTACAGACGATCTGTCTCTGGAATTCTGTTAAAGTGCATTCCCGAGCACCAGACCCAGAGCATCCTTAAAAGTATCCATGAGGGAGAAGCAGGAAATCACAGTGGGGCTCGAGCACTCACACTCAAATGTTTGAGAACTGGGTACTATTGGCCAACAATGTACGCAGATGCGCAGGATTATGTAAAATATTGTCATTACTGTCAGGTACATTCAAATATAATACATCAACCAGCTGAGACGATGCACCCAATTCTAATTTGTTGGCCTTTTGACCAATGGGGCATTGATATAGTAGGACCATTCCCAATGGCCAGATCGAAAAAGAGTTATGTACTGGTCGCTGTCGAATATTTCAGCAAGTGGATTGAATGTATAGATCTAGCTCGGATAACTCAATTCCAGATCATAAGTTTTCTTTGGAAGAACATAGTCTGTCGTTTCGGAATCCCGAGGATCTTAATCTCCGATAATGGGACCCAATTCGCTGGAAAACAAGTCCAAGAATGGTGCTCGAAATTTGGGATACAACAAAACTTCACGTCCATTGGACATCCTCGAGCAAATGGGCAAACTGAAGTAGCAAATCGAGAAATTATCAAATCCCTGGAGAAAAGACTGGACGAAGGCAAAGGAAAATGGTTGGACGAACTTCCTGGTGTCATTTGGGCTAACAGAACTACAATAAAAGCCTCTACCGGTGAAACACCCTTTAGCTTAGTCTACGGATCAGAGGCGGTTATCCCAGTCGAGGCATTTGTCCCCAGCCCTAGAGTTGAGTTGTACGATGAAGAATCAAATGATCAACTGAGAAAAGACGACGTCGATTTAAGCGAGAGTATGAGAGAAAAAGCCAGTCTTCGTTTAGAGGCAGCTATCTAGCATGGAAAAGGCCTATAATCAAAGAGTGAGGATACGATCGTTCAAGGAAGGTGATTTGGTACTTAAAAAGGTTGAGGTATCAAAACATGTGGGTAAATCACAGCAAAATTGGGAAGGTCCGTACGTGGTAACCGCGGTCGGCAAGAAGGGATCGTATAAAATAGCCCATATGGATGGCAATCCACTTCCTTGAACATGGAATGCAGTAAACCTCAGAAGATATTATGGCCGTTGATCTCGAGATAGGAGGTCTTGGAGATCAGATAGGATTTTACAAGAAATTAGCTTGTTTTTCATTCTTTTTTAGTCTGTTTTGTTATTTTCTGTTCGGACATCAAATTTATCTGCAATTATAATAAAAGCTTTTGCTTATTTTTTCTTACTTCGCACTCAAAAGACCATTGTCAAAATTCACTCTACATAGGTTAAAACCAAAAGTTGGTATAAAACCTAAGTAAGACAAAATCTTTGAGTAAAACCGATTGGGTCGGTATAAACTCATCGATCTCCTAACGAACGATCTACACAGGTTAAAAACCAAAAGTTGGTATAAAACCTAAGTAAGATAAAATCTTTGAGTAAAACCGATTGGGTCGGTATAAACTCATCGATCTCCTAACGAACGATCTACACAGGTTAAAAACCAAAAGTTGGTATAAAACCTAAGTAAGATAAAATCTTTGAGTAAAACCGATTGGGTCGGTATAAACTCATCGATCTACTAACGAACGATCTACACAGGTTAAAAACCAAAAGTTGGTATAAAACCTAAGCAAGATAAAATCTTTGAGTAAAACCGATTGGGTCGGTATAAACTCATCGATCTCCTAACGAACGATCTACACAGGATAAAAACCAAAAGTTGGTATAAAACCTAAGCAAGATAAAATCTTTGAGTAAAACCGATTGGGTCGGTATAAACTCATCGATCTACTAACGAACGATCTACACAGGTTAAAAACCAAAAGTTGGTATAAAACCTAAGCAAGATAAAATCTTTGAGTAAAACCGATTGGGTTGGTATAAACTCATCGATCTCCCAACGAACGACCTACACAGGTTAAAAACCAAAATGTTGGTATAAAACCTAAGTAAAATAAAATACTTGAGTAAAACCGATTGGGTCGTTAAATACTCTTCTATCCGATAAAACGATCTCCAGAAAAAAATAAGAAAACCAACAAGTAATAACGGACCAGATGGGTCGGTAATAGCTTAAATATCATATGATCGACAAATAAGGCAGTGTTTGTTACAAGTAAGAAAAATACATCGGAAAGATACAAAGAATTCCCTAACTAATCAACGGCAGATTTCCATTACATACTGAAGAAAAGTCCCAATAAAATACAGCTTCGCTCGTCCGGTAGACTTGTAAAAAGCAATCTTACAAGGTCGATTCATCGAATAAGGCTATTCAGGTTTGAAGAATGGCGGCATGAATAGTGGGTTCTGTTTTTTGTTTATCTCTACACTTTTCCCAGCATTCTTGCTACCAGCTACACCCGCTCGACGAAGACAACCGCCTTTGAGTTCCGTGATTATGACCACAAAGCTCGGAATCAGAGAGAGCTTTGTGAAATCATAATTTTACGTTGGTCGATGGTGGTCTAGGTTGCACGGATACTCCGAAATTATACACCGTGCAGTATCGTATGCGTACTGGATACTCGGATACTCAGATACTCGTACGATACCTGTGAAATACTCCACCTTGACGTTTTCAATAATAAGAAAATAAAAAATAAAAAGGATACCGTATCGAAAACACCCAGAATACTTAAGAGCATGTATTTCTACAAATAATTTCTAGATTATGTATATTATCAAAGTGATCTATATAAAACGCTTGAAATTCTGTAAAGGGTCAAAGACTTTGCATATGGTATTAATACTATGGTTTTACTTGAACACTTATATAAGAGGGAGATAGCATTGTTCATTTTAAAATGGAATAAAAAGTGAACTAAATATATATTACATAATATTTACTATATATTTTTAAAACAATGGTTTCTTACTATAATATATTTTTAGATATACACACACGTATTTTAGCCGTATCGTATTCTATAAATTTTAAAAATCCGTATCGCCGTATTCGTATCGTATTCGTTCGTATCGCCGTATCCGTATCCGTGCAACATAGATGGTGGTCAACATTCTCGATCATACCTTCTAGTTTTAATGAACTGACCAACTTTCCACCTACCACAGAACTATTAGATCGGAATGCCACCGTACCGACCCTTACCCATTTGCATAGGATGGTCGATATATGATAGACACTCCGATCGATCCCCTTTTTTAGGGATCGAAGACTTCATGGTTTTTGAGAAGTCTCCATTTTCCGATTCCGCCCATACCGGGTCGACGTAATTAACAAATTGTTGATTTTCTGAGTTAGGTGGACGACCACCAGTTTGAGAAAAAAGGAAGTACATTGTTTGGAAATTTAACTTTTAACGGTAAATGAATGAAAGGTAAAGGATTCCTTTTATAGATAAGAGGGTAAAAATCCAATGGTGAAACTCATATCCAATCAATGGCAATGACGTGATATCGGGAATTACGTTACGTATGCATAACTACAAGCCTTAAATACAGGACTTGAATTAAATGCACTATTAGGTTGGTCAATAAAAAGTCATACATTAGATCGATGTTAAAGGTGCAAAGACTATCATTACAAAATTAAATTTACATATCTAAGATTCCTATCTGAACAAAGGCATCGATCGACACACTAGCAGTTATACCTACAAAATATCAAAGAAAGAATTTATCTTCGGTAAACAAATACTTCAGAGCTTCCTCGGAACGATCATCTCTCCTTCTACTTTGAGAACAGTGACGAGAAACTAATGTTCAGGCATTCTTCTTAGGATCGACAGCTGTCGATCATCGAGGGAAGGATACGTGCTTTCACAACTCGACCAGCTCGAAAAAGCTGATGCTTTTCCTTTACAAAGTAAAATAGGGATCAGAAGGATCTCATGCATGGCATTGTCGACCTGTTAGAAACAAGTTGATTTCGATAAACCAAGAATCCAGCTTTCCTCTGACCTCGACCGATACCATACGGCGTAATTTATGGTCGATTAATCCCCAAATACGAGATTGATCCGACCATCACCATATAGGATGGAGATCTCTTTTTTCCAATTCATCCCATACCAAGTCAGGAATTCATCCTTCGTTGAGGTAACACATTTTGGTGGACGACGATGGTTATACCAATAAAAATTCTTCTTGAACAACTTCATTTTTGTGAGATGGAGAAGCACGGAATGACCTTTTTATAGGCAGGAGATAAAGGATCCAATGGTGTAGCATTGAGATCCTATCAACGGTCCAGATTAATAAGTTAACAAGGGAATATTATATTAACAAGTTGATTTAAATTCACAGCGTCGGATATATGTTCGATTATTGTCGTGGAATCAAAAGTGAAGAACACAGATGAACAAATCATAAGTAAATGATTTTATTGAGACTTTTTTCGTTACATTTAGCAAAAAATGGTTAGTTAAGTACAAAGACAAGGAAAAGTAGATTCGTTTCTAAATCTACCTACAATTATTACAAATACTAGCCTACTAAGCTGCTCCTCGGAATGATTGCTCCTCCAATCCGACGTACTCCTTATTCTTGGACTCTTGTCACTGCATTGGTGAAGATTGGCAAATATACTTCACCGGACCTTAAAAAGATATCCTCCTTGGTCGGAGGATGTCCAGATGGAAGATTGCAAAGTATCCGCCTGAGTCGAAGGATAGCTCATCCAACTCATACGAAGTAGCCTCCTTGGTCGGAGAGCATACCTGACACAGGGGATACCATCATTTTAATGAACTAACCAGCTCTCGTCTCTCATAAAAAGATTGGGTTAATATCTCCAACATAATCAAGATACCATAAGTGCCAAATTGAAATGTTTAATGAAGAAATATTATTTCCCTCTATTATGTTTCTTATTTTTTCAAAGGGATTATTTATAATATGGGGAAATTATCAGTTACTAGACAAGCATGCGAAACGTCCTACATCTACTGTTACTGCACAACTACCAATATGACTTTTCTTCTCCCAAGAAGATAGATAACAACTATTTTGGCAATCAGATCGAAACAACGTATTATTCTACATATAAGCGATTGAGACAACGAACTGCTCTATTCACGACAAAAAGGAGTTTATTACAATTACTTCCAACAACAAAAAAAAAAAAAAAAAAAAAATGGAAAAGACCTTTGTCTATTGTTCTAAAGCATGATTGGGACTCGTCCGATGAGCAAGATAGGTCATCATTTCTTTCGTACGTTGCTTATATCCGAGAGAAAAACCCCTTTCAAACTCTTGCTTTTTACTCTTATCGATCTAGGACTGAGTAGCCTCTTCTAAATTCCTGTTCAGTCGGAGCAGATATTCTTTCTCCTTAGTAAGTTGTTCCTTGTCGGACACCAAGCTGCTATTTGCCCGAGCAAGTTCTTCCTTCTCTTTAGAAAGCTTTTCAGTAACCGCTCGGAGATTCTTAGCTTCAGTCATCAGCAATTGATGTGCAGTAGCAATTGTGTTAATCTGTTCAAGGGACTCTTCTCGAGAAAAATAAGATTCATCATTCTGTATCCCAAGCTGAATAGCTTCATGCTTGGCCTATTATGGAAAAACAAGAATGAGGAACTTTAAAAGTTAAAAGATCTCCACTAAAACAAAAATAAAATCCACTTACCATCTCCAAACGCTTGAAAATTGATTGAACAAGCCGCAAAGAAGAATGGTTCTTCAGTTTGTCAAGCTCCTTGGGCAGAATTGTACCCATTCCCAGATTCCAAGATACCCCATCAGGCTCGAGGGATGCTGGAACGCTTGCATCTAAGGAGACCCCTCCAGATCGACTCATTTCAAAGTCAACTATTTCATCGACCTGCTCATTTAAAGAACGATCGTCTAAAAGAGATGGATCGTCCGCGGAATTCTTGAGACCAGAGTGACTGGAACCAGATCCAGTTTTAGCTATATCTTGAGGAATAGTGGGAGGAGAAAGAACTTAGGTATCTTGAGAAGTAGAAACAACAACATTAGAGCGCAAAGGGGCAAAGAAAGACTCGGGAATATCTTCCACAGGTCCCTTCATTTGCAAAATTGGCTCGACCCCAGGATTGGGAGGAATAATAACGACCTGCTGAGAATCTTCTTGACCAGAGGTTTGATTTGTTGTGGCATCTCGATCGGAATGGGGAGGGTCATCTATAGTTTGGTCGACAAGAGGAGGAGAATTAGCTCGAGACTCCTCGTTCTGATAAGCTTCCAGAATATTTGGATGAACCACTGGGCTACAGATCGGAGCCCGTGAAGGTCCCGTAGAAGAATCCATTGTTTCCTTCGCCTGAGAAATAATATTCACCACTATTTCTGGAATTTCTCCCAAAGAGAACGACACCGGGTCGGATTGAGGCATGGCTTCCCGAGAAGGAGCTCCTCCCTGGGATGATGGCTGATGCGAACTTTCTGTTCGGATTTTCTTCTTCGGAGTATCTCGTCGGGATGGACCCCGTAGAGATCGTTTTGTGGCTCCGGAGAAAAGATTGGAACTCATGATCAAAAAACCAGAAAATCTTATGAATTACCGAACTATAGCTCCGATCTACAACACAGAAATTTTATATTGCAAGTGGGGACGCGCGGTAAAACTTCAAAGATTTTACCTTTATATATAGTAAAGGAAATGACAATTATGTCCCCAATCCTTGGCGCGCGCAGTAAAATTTCAAATAAATATCAGAAGGGATTATCAATTGCGTACTACGATCATCAAAATGACAAAGAATAATTCGACAGAGACTAATATATCACTGAAAATCATATATACCAAATTAGGGATTTTTTGCTGACTACATTTACAAACTTTTCCAGTTCTACTGAACAAAATGACAAAAGTTACAAGGATCAAAGAAGGATACAACTGAAATCCTAATCTTAAAAATGATCTAAGGTGGGGAGTTAACTTCCTTCGAGGACAACCTTTCGTTATCTTCTTTCTCTTCTTCATCGGCTTGGTCTCCTTCAATGTCTTCTTCGTTATCCTCGTCTTCCTCTTCATCTGCTCGATCTTCCTCGACGTCCTCTGTTAACTCCAAGTCGGGTGCGGGCACAGGAAATGGAGTTCCATACTCAGCCACTAAATGAGCTAAAGGATGATCACTATACTCAATGGAAGGCAAGGAATCAGGAGGATAGTCTCGGAGTTTTCGATCCTTTCCGATAGCCATAACCTCGCGGTATTCATTGCGCCTATCAGGAATCTGACCAGACTCGATCAATTGATCGACCCCCTTGTAAAACGAACTCAGTAGCAGACCTCCTATCTTCTGATGTATAATAGCCGTATGCACTGGAGAATCAAGAAACTCTCTAACAACGGATTCTACGTCAGGGGATTGATGTTCGTCTATAACCTTATCTAGACTGGAATCATCTTCTTTATCCGCGAGTTGTGATCGAAGTGATACTATCTCCGACTCCAGTTTACTGATAGAGGTGGCATATGAAACACGTTGTTCATCAATTTCTTGATTCAATCGATCAACATGCGCTTGATATCGACTAGCATCCAATATTGTGCTGACGATATGAGGATTGTCAGTCTCTAAATTTGGATTGGCGCTAGGAGCAGGCTGATTCTCAGCAGTTTGACGAGAATTGTCGACCTGAGCAAGTTGATCTTCGAGCTCCTTAATTCTGGCGGATAGAATATTGTTGGTTTCTTCAACAAACTTGCACTGTTCTCTATGCAACGCCGTATCGTACATAGCAGATACCAAAGCATTACCACTCTGTGGTAAACACAGGGTGACTAAATAAGAAATGAACTGAAGATGATGAGTTTTATTGAAAGAGCAAACGGAGTTATAATATCTTACCACTTCATGAGCATGGGCGGCTCTTGCCAACTGATCGAGAGGATTTTTCTTAAAAGTCCGTTGCACGTTCTTGACAAAGGTCGAAGACAGAAGAAGACGAATTAACTTATCGATGACGTTCTCCTTGTCATCGGTCGTCAATGAATCCCTTTCAGAATAGCCGGCCGCCCGTTTTCCCTGGAGATGGCTTTCGATCATGTCTACCAAGGAAGCATTATGGCTAGTATCTACTACATGAGTGAAATACTCGCCTTCTTTGTCGTAAAATTGGGTTTTTCTTTTGGCATCGGGACCAGTAGGATTCCGTTCTGGCCAAGTTTTACAACCTAGAATACCATATTTTTCCCTAAGGAATTTAGGAGGAAAGCCGAGTCCTGGGCGAGAGCTCGTCGAAGGAATTTCCATAGAAGTCTGATCATTTGGGGGAGGAGCTACACGAATAGGATCTGCGCTCTCAAACGACCCCTCCTCAATGTCTTCTAGATCCTGATATTGATCTCTTCTCCTTTTTCTGGATTGCCTCTGCTCTATTGAAACTTTTCTCGACGATTTCTTCGAGTTCGAAAGGACAGTTTTTCCAACCACAGAAAAGCGACAATTCTCGACCATGGAAGCTACAATACAAGATTGATAACATTAAAGGACGACGATTTTATAGTTCCTTTTTTAAAAAAAGATAAAATAACTATTAATAAAATCTTACTTAGGGATCGATCGTCGAATGGGATGGGAAAATCCAAAGAACTCAGTCCAGCCTTGCGAAGGAAGATTTCTCCGACCAGATAAGCTGATTGATACTTATCCGATCTCATCTCCTCGATCAAATCGGACGAAAATTGGTCATCTGGGGCCATCTCGCCAGTCACCTTTCGACCACCATACACCCAAAATTGATTGTGACCCCAATCATAAGTGAATTCTTCAGTTTCTCCATTCTCAAGTATCCGCAAGGTCGGAGCCTTAACAAAAAAGTAGTTTGACTTCCATTCCATACTATTGCTTGAAATGGCATTCTCCAGTACGGCAAACCCGGGTCTTTGGCTAACATAATAGTAGCCTCTATTGGAGGAAGTCGATATGGAGAGTCGAAAAAAGTGAAGAAAATTGCGAAATGAAGGTTGCAGACCCCTTGCAACCATCAAAACAGAAAAGGCCATTATAAAGGCTATGGCATTGGGTACGAGTTGGGTCAAAGACACAAAGAAGGTCTCTAAAAGATGACGGAGAATCGGAGAAAGGGGAAAGCGGAGCCCATGTTCGAAATGAGACGTATAGAAAGCTCGACAATTTGCAGGAGGGGTATTAACTCTCTCCTCGGGGGAAGGAATAATTATTTCAAAGTCCGAAGGGAAATAACGACCGTATACCCTCTTTAGAGGGGGTAAATTTTCCTCCTTCAATCGAGAAGGAAAAAACTCAATAGGAGCATAAATTTGAGGTTGAGCAGCTTTTGACTTTTTTGATGGCCTAGCAATCATTTCCTCTTCAGGAACGATCTCAACCACCAGACTATCAACTTCTTTCTCTTCATAGTCTCTAACCTCTTCTGCCTGAACACCGTCTGCCACTTCCTCCTCAGAAGAAAGGATCTCTGGGTTAGCAATGTTAGGTGGTACTTGTTGTTCTTCATTTTGGGTTGAAGAATTGGGATTCTGCGAAGATGAGGCCATTGTCTCTTAAAGTAGTGCGTTCGACGAAGTAAGTGAATTGCGATATTGTCGACTCAAACTTTTACTGCAAAAGATCTGAATATCTGGGGTAAAAAGTAAAAGATCACGCTAATTTCGACTATATATATGGACGGTGAAAAGACGAATCCACCCTTCGTGTCTCTTCAGATTCCTGCCAATGAAAACGTGAAAAGACTTTATGCATGTCTGACAAACGTTACCAAGCTACGTGTCCCTACATGAAAAGCTTAAAATGGAAATGCACTCTTTTTTCCTCGTTCGGTTTTTATCCCATACAGGGTTTTTCAGGACCAGGTTTTTAACGAGGCATGCTTCCTAAAGTGTGAAAGTATTAACGCGACGACTGTATCTACTTCTACGAGCTCCAGCTACGATTTCGCTCGAGAAGTGAGGGAGTACTGATGAGGGATATTTTACACACGTAATGGAATAAAGCTTTCCAAGGAGGTTTAGGATCGACCCGACCTGTAAAGACTACAAGATCGGCTCGATCCGCCCAAATGTATCTGGTCGACCTGAAGACCGATTCTGAATATTAATGGGCCATGCAGTACTCCTAAGCCATGCAGGATTCCTAGGCCTAATAGGACTCCTAGTCACGTTAGGACTAGTCAATTATTATAAATACTAAGTTCTACATTGTATCAAAGATCCAGATTTTAACCTATCAATAATACTACACTTGTTTCGCCTCCAATATACTTGTTCTTACGTGATTATATTATTCTTGAGTTGCACCATCCTGAGTACTTTAACCAAACCCCAAATATAAAGTTGTTCTTTTAATAATTTACTGAGATTAACCTAAAGACGAAATTATGTTAAATCAACTAAATATAATATGCATAGTCAATAAAGTGTAAATAATCAAGAATCCACAGACTTGAGTCGTTGTGTAACCGAAAGGCTATACACGAGCACTAAAATAAATTTCTGAATTAAAGAGTCAAAAGATTGAGCTCGACTAGGTCGAGCTTGACAGAGACGCTAGAAATAGTAACCGACTTTCGAATCTTACTTAAACGGAAATCAAATTTAGTAGTTGGTTGCTAGGCAACCAAGAGGAATAAACAATTGTAATGGATTTAATCCATTTAAAAGTGTGTGAAAACACTAAAGCATTAGTGGGAAATAAGGCATCTTTTGTACCTCATGGGTAAAAGTACGTTGTGAAGTACAATTCCAAATTATTTTTGGAATAAAGAAGAGAGCCTAATCAATGAAAGCATGTAGGAGATTTGGATCGATTCAAAATCGAACATACATTGGCGAATACGCCATTGATTATTTAATAGAGAATTAGATTCTCGAAATGTAAGTCCCGCTCGAAACATCGTCAGATGTCGAGCATTCTGGACATGAAAATTGATGAGGGGTATTTTGCACATAGAACCAGCAAGGAATATCCGAGGAGATTCAAGGTCGATCCGACCTATTTAAGGTCGAATCTGCCAAATACATATATGGTCGACCTACTCTGATCGACCTACTGTCCGTTCCAGAGGACTTAATGGGCCATGCGATACTCCTAGGCCGTGTAGGATTCCTAGGCTAAATAGGACTCCTAGTTCAGTTAGGACATGAGGAATATTATAAATAGCGAATCTTACATTGTATTGAGGATCCAGATTTTAACCTACGAAATATACTACTACTGTTCGCCTTTCATATTATTATTTTATACGATTATATTACTTTGCTTATTCTTGAATTGCACCATCCTGAGTACTTTAGCCAAACCCTTAATACATAAAATCGTGATCATAAACAATATTACTGAGACTAAACCTAAGACCAAATTCGGTTAAATAAAAAATGTCCATTAGGAAATCTCACATGAAATTCCTTATTCAATCAATTATAACTTGATCGAGAAAATCGAAGATACTAAGCTAAGTATCTATGAAGCCAGTTCCAAAACATATCAAGTGATATGGATTTTGGTATTGTACCTTCATATGCATTCATGCGCATATAAGGTCTCCCGCTTATGTGAATAAGCTAGTGGGAGATGAGCTGGAAATAAAATCCATCTTATGCATTTCGTGGAGTATCCAAAATCTCAATAGGATACGAGTTCTATGTTCCTCTAAGACAAACAACCTTTGTCTCTAGTAAAACTAACTTCTTGGAGAAGGATTTCTTGTTGGACAAGAAAGAAAACAACATAGAACTAGATGAGGTTCATAAAATCGACCCATCACCACAGGTAGTGGGAGAACCTGAGCATGAAAATGAACCAACTAGTACACATGAACTTCGAAGGTCTGAAAGACAACGTAGGGAACCTGAGAGGTACTACAGTCTGCTACATGAAATTGGACAGTCTGAGACTAATCCAAGGACCTACGAAGAATCTATGCAAGACATAGATTTGGGAAGATGGCAAAAAGCCATAGAATCTGAAATGGACTCCATGCACTCTAACAAGGTTTGTACCTTGGTAGATCCACCAGTGGGAGTAGCTCCCTTGGGTTGCAAGTGGATCTATAAGCGCAAGCTTGGAGTGAACGGAGAGGTTATTACCTATTAGGCACGGCTAGTCGCAAAATGATACACTCAAAAGTCGAGTATTGACTTTGATGAAATTTTGCATGTAGCGATACCCAAATCCATTAAGATATTGTTGGCCATAGCTGCGTAGTATTAGCTACGAGATATGGCGAAGGACGTCAATATCGTTTTTCAATGGAGACATCGATAAGGAGATCTACATGAAGCAACCAAAAATGATATACATCCAAGGGAGATGAGCACAAAGTGTGCAAACTCCTAAGGTCCATATATGGACTTAAGCAAGCTTCCCGAAGCTGGAACATACGTTTTGATGATATAATCCAAACCTATGGATTCATCGAAAACGTGTCCGAGCAGTGTGTGTCCAAGAAAGTTAGTGGGAGTACAGTTGAATTTTTATGCTTTATGTTGATAACATTTTGCTCATTGGACATGATGCAAAATTGTTATCCGAAATGAAAGCATGGTTTTCTACACAATTCTCAATGAAGGATTTGGGAGAAGCATCCTTTGTACTGGGTACAAGGATCTACATGGATAGATCGAAAGGACTGCTGGGCCTCTCCCAATTAAAGTACATAAATAAAATACTAAAGACATTCAGTATGGAAGAATCCAAGAGAGGATTGCTTCTGATGAGACATGGCATTGCTCTCTCTGAGTCTATGGTCCCAAAGACCTCTGAGGAGAGAAGCAAGATGTCTAAGATACCACATGCCTCTGCGATAGGAAGCATAATATGGTATGTTATGTACAAGACCAGACATAGCGTACGCTCTGAGCGTAAATGGACGCTATTTGTCTGACCCAGAAGAGCAGCACTGGGTAGCCGTAAAGTCTATTCTGAAGTACCTGAAAAGGACTAAAGAATTGTTCTTGGTATACGGCGGGGGAGAATTGAAATTGGAAGGCTATACTGATTCTAGCTTCCAATGTGATGTAGATGGTTTTGAGTCAACATCTGGATATTTCTGCCTCAATGGTTGTGTGGTGAGTTGGATACTACCGCAAATGCAACCACCAAGGCATAAAATATTGTAGCATGTGAAGGTGCAAAGAAATGTGTTTGGATGAAAAACTTCGTCCAAGAATTGGACGTCGTACCTAGCATTGTCGAGCCATTACTATCTTTTGTGATAATAATGGAGCTATCTCGCAAGCGAAGGAGTCAAGATCTCATCAGAAATCCAAGCACGAACCAAGACGATACCATTTGATATGTTATATCATTGGAGGAGGAGACATAAAGATGGAACGTGTCACCTCAAAGGATAATACGGTGGACCCGCTAACTAAGCCATTGCCTCAAAGGCATTCAAGAAACATCTGTCTAAGATGGGAATCAGAAGTATGGAGAGTTGGCTTTAGTACAAGTGGGAGATTGATAGAATAGTGTCCTGCAAGCCAACTGTTTTGGCTGCATTTAAATTAAAAGGACCATTCAAATGGATTAATAAATGCATTTATTATATATGGTCAACTTTATCTTATGTAATAATTATCTACGCATAAGGATAGAAGTCCTTAGATCACAGGGCTATGAGACAACCCGTGGACTGATCACTAAGGCCGTGATCTAGAACATATTCAAGAGTCGTAGAATCCAATCGAGATAGGACATCGTTGGATTCGGTTAGAGTCTCACTAATGTGTATACTCCGATGAACTGGAGAACGCTGGGGTCCACGAGCGTGACTGGGATAGTCAATACATATAAGTGGGTGACTTGCTGGGATGGCAAGTGCACTGAATACCCCAATTAGGAAATAACTCACCATGGAAGTGGTAGTCGCATATCGGGGATGAAGTTATTCCAATTTACGATAGTATACGAGGAACGATCCCTAATACTTGAGGTGATAGGGTTTATCTGGTGCGAGAACATCTATACTTAGATGTGAGTTCCGACCGACTGGAGATTACTAGAAAGTCTCTGAGGATTCACGTTGGGTATAGAGGGACTCGTATGCAGGTTCATATCAACAACAAAGGATCTATTGACCCGATTTGATAGGTTGGAAATTTCTCCTATGGATTTCTGTGAGAAATTAATTCTGGTAAAATCTTTGGCCAAGGTATCTGACAACTTTATGAAAGTAGCTCATAAAGATTAAAAGGAAACCGATGAAAAGTCCATACCCTTAAGTCTCGACTGGGAGATAGATCGATGGAGAGATTATGTCGTATATGGAAATTGTAAATGATTAATAGGTTCACTGAATTAATTCACCAGTGATTGGGCTCCATGGGCTTGTGGCCAGACATCGACTGTGGAGTGTGGGAGAATTCCCAAATTAGCAGGGGTGCTAATTTTGGAATGGTCAATCGACAGAGTGTTCGATTGATTTAGAGTAATACTCGAATAATTAAATGAACATTTTGTTATAACCAGCGGCCAATTATGTGGTGAACCTACGGGGACATACACAAACACATCGAGCGGAAACAGGAAACGAAGAAAGTTGGACTCGACTGGGCCGATCCATTTGGGCGCGAGAATCCGATCCAATTGGGTTGGATCAAAATGTCAAATTAAATAGGTTTTTAATTTGATAAGAATAATTAATTAAATTAGATTTAATTAATTGAGGAGAGAGAAGATTTAATTAATTAAACTTGGATTTTAGTTTAATTAAATAAAGATTAATGAGAATTAATTAATTGGGCTAGGAGTCCAATTTAATTAATTATGATAAATGGATTTTTAATTAGTGGGCCAATTAATCTTGGAGATTTAGATGGGCCCAAGACTAATTAAAAGACAAGACCATTTAATTAATGAAGTTTTGCATTAATTAAAAGGCTTAGCCCATTTTGGAGTTAGATCTTGTTAGGAATCCTAGTAGGGCTAGGATTACAAGATCTATAAATAAGCCCCATTAAGTCTTGGAGAATACACAAGACACAATACTAAGTACACACTTTGTATTACTCTTCAAAAGCAAGAAAAGAAAAACTCTCTCTTCACTAAGCCCTATCCGCCGCCGCCCCTACCCTGACAGAAGTCGATCGACTTCTGTCTTTTCTTCTCGAGTTTCATATCTTGATTTCTTCTGTGTTCTAGCCGATCAGAGATCTCAAGGTTTTCGTGTGTATGTGGTGTACTGAACCGTAGAGGCGCAACACGTGGGGAGCTAAGCAAAAGCTTGGGACCAAAGGTGCAAAGCAAATGAGAGGACTACTTCTACAGAGTACACCATTGCTTTGGATTAGCAAGGAACGAGGTATAAACTAGATCTGTTTATTTGTTCTTGTTTAATATTAGTTTAAATATACACTGGATTGTATCCTGGCAAGATTCCCAAGGGGAGCCTAAAAGATTTTATATTTCCGCTGCCTGAGGCTTGTTTTCCTGTAAGAATCCCAACACGGATTTTTCGACATGGCAATACAAGATGTATTTTTACATCACATCCTTGAGCATGGCTAGGTTTCTCACTGAGGAAGCACCTAAACCAAAGGAGGGAGCCACTCCGGAGGAACTCGAGGAAATGACCCTTGTGACCAAATCTTGGAGTCACTAAATTTTTTGTGCCGAAACTACATCCTTAGCTTCCTAGATGAAACTTTTTATAAGATTTATAGTCATGAAGACTAGTAAACTCTTGTGGGAAAGTTCAGCCAGAAAGTTCAAGACTGAAGATGTAGGCTACAGAAAATTTATGGAGGATAAATTCCAATTCTATCGAATGGTTGACAGCAAGACTATGAATGAACAAGTGGAAGAATTTCAGATGATGATTCACGACATTCTGGCCGAAGGGCATGAACTTAGCGAGTCCTACTTGGTTGCTTGCATTATTAGCAAGTTTCCTCCTGGCTGGACGGGGTTCAAGCATCATTGGAGGCACAAGAAATCTGTTGCGAGGTGGAATCTGCAAGATCTCACAGACTATCTGAAAACCGAAGAAAATAATCGGTGTACTGACAAAGTGGCAGTAACTATGTGGCTATGCCTCTGCCCGAGGGGGCTAAGGTTCATGTCATGGAGAGCTCAAAGAAAAGCAAGAAACGTAAGGCTAATACCTCCAACAAAGGACAAAAGGTAACAAGAAGCGAAAGTTCAATGGAGCTTGCTTCACATGTGGAAAGAATGGACATCTTGTGAAGGATTTTCGTAGCCGTGCTCAGCCGAAGGATGAAGCAAATGTTAGCATTAACCTAGCTCCATCTGACATCGATAACATGCACCTATCTGCAGTAGCTGAAGCATTCCTGACAAGTGAAACCAAAGGCTGGTAGGTGGACACTGGAGCTACCCATCACATTTGCTATGACAAGAACATGTTCACTTCCTACAAGAAGTATGATCATGAAGAGAAACTGTACAAGGGAAGTGATGCTCACTCCGTGGTGGAGGGACAAGGCAAAGTGGTTCTCAAATTTACCTCAGGAAAATATGTTACTCTCAATAAAGTGCTTCATGTTCCGGATATTAGGAAGAATTTAATTTCCGGTCCTGTCCTAACTAAGAAAGGTTTTCGTTTAGCCTTTGAGTCAGATAAGTTTGTGCTAACCAAATGGGATATGTATGTAGGCAAATGTTATTTGTGTGATGGCCTATTCAAGGCTAATGCAGCCATTATGGGCAAACATGACAAGTTTATTAATAATAATAATTCTTCTGCTTACTTGCTTGAGTCTACTTTAAAGCATCATAGACTAGGTCACATTAATATTAGAAAAATGAAAAAATTAGCAAACTTAGGATTAATTCCTAAATTTGACATTGATAAATTGTATAAGTGTGAAATTTGCGTTGAGGCAAAGTTTGCGAAACAACATTTCCCTTCAGTGGAAAGGAGCTCACAACCACTAGAGTTAATTCACACGGACTTGTGCAATCTCAAGTCAACTCCAACTCGAGGAGGAAAAAAGTACTTCTCACATTTATTGATGATTGTACACGTTATTGCTACGTTTACTTATTAAGTAAGAAAAAGGAAGCAATAAATGCTTTTGTAAGATACAGAGCTGAATTGAAAATCAATTAAATAAGAAGATAAAAATTTTTAGATCTGATAGAGGTGGTGAATACGAATATCCCTTTGCGTAGTTGTGTGCCGATTCAGGGATAATTCACCAAACAACGGCACCATACTCACCTCAATCTAATGGAGTAGCTGAAAGAAAACATCGAACTTTAAAGGATATGATTAATGTATTACTTCTAAATTCGGGTTTACCTAAGAACTTGTGGGGGGGAAGCTCTGTTTATGGCTAATCATATATTAAATAGAGTTTCGCACAAGAAAAATGTTACCATTCCATATGAGTTATGGAAAGGTACACAACCAAGGTAGCGGTTCCAAGACCTAAGAAAGAAAAAGTTGGACCAAAAACCGTGGATTGCTACTATATAGGTCATGCAGAAAATAGTAGTGCTTACGTATTTCTAGTGTTCAAATATGAAATAAGCAACATACACGTGAATACTATAATTGAGTCACGTGATGCTACATTATTTGAGAATGTATTTCCACATAAGAAGAACTCGAACGTTATTTCTCAAAAGAGACCATATGAATTAATCTCTAAGGAAAATAATTCTCAAATCAGCAACGAGGTTGTTGATCATTGGTCGTACGAATCAATTTCTAAGAAAAATGATTCCCAAATTAGTAACAAGGTTGCTGAAGAGCCCCGAAGGAGCAAAAGAGCTAAAATCGTTAAATCCTTCAGACCAGACTTCGTAACTTATATGTTAGAGGATGATCCTAAAACATATATTGAAACCGTGTCTAACCCGATGTCTTTTATTGGAAAGAGGCAATAGACAGTGAATTACAGTCCATTCTAAGTAATAACACTTGAGAGCTGCCTGATCTTGCCAAGGGAAGTAAACCAATTTGATGTAAGTGGGTAATTAAAAAGAAACTAAAATCCGATGGCTCAATTGATAAATATAAGGCTAGTTAGTAGCCAAAGGATATAGTCAAAAGAAGGGAATAGACTTCTTTGACACCTATTCACCAGTGACTAGGATAACGTCCATTAGAGCATTAATAGCTTTAGCAGCTATTTATAGTATTGAGATACATTAAATAGATGTTAAAACGGTTTTCCTTAATGGTGAATTAAATGAGGAAATATATATTGAGCAACCAGAGGGTTTCATTGTTAAAGGCAAAGAAAACAAAGTATGTAAACTTGTTCGATCTCTATATGGCCTTAAACAAGCTCCTAAACAATGGCACGAAAAATTTGATGGTGTCATGGTTAATAATGGTTTTCATATCAATGAATGCGACAAGTGTGTCTATATAAAACAATTTGAACAAGCGACTGTCATAATATGTTTATATGTAGACGAAATGTTAATACTTGGGACTAACATGGAGGTTATTAAGTCAGCTAAGAAAATATTAACATAACACTTCGATATGAAAGACCTTGGTGAAGCGGATGTTATTTTGGGAATTAAGATAACAAGATCACTGGATGGGATTAAATTATCTCAGTCACATTACATGGACAAAGTGCTTGAGAGATTTAAAAACTATGGAATTAAGGGAACAAATAACCATTTTACTCCACCTCTTATTTTACACAAGAATAAAGGTGATCGCGTATCACAAAATGAGTATGCTCGTATCATTGGATGTCTCATGTATATCATAAATTGCACGAGGCCAGACATCACTTACTCATTCAATAAATTGAGTAGGTATACGAGCAATCCAAGCAAAGATCAATGGGACGCTCTGAAGAGAGTGCTTGGATACTTAAAGAATACATCAAAATATGCATTACACTATGGAAAATATCCATCAGTCCTTGAAGGATATAGTGATGCAAATTGGATTTCTGATTCATAGGAATCTAAATCCAAAAGCGGATATGTATTAACTTTGGGAGGGAGCCGCTATTTCTTGGAAATCTTCCAAACAAACATGTATAGCTCGATCCACTATGGAATCACAGTTTATAGCTTTGGATAAAGCTGGAGAAGAAGCTGAGTGGCTTCATAACTTCTTGGAAGACATTCCACTATGGCCGAAACCTGTGTCGGCTAAATGTATTCATTGCGATAATCAGGCGGCATTACATAAAGCCTAGCTTGCACAGATACGGATACGGTGATACAATACAATACGATATGAATACGGCGATACGGATTTTTAATATTTATAGGATTCGATAAGGCAAAGATACGCATATAAAATAAAATAATTTTATATTATGCATAACAACATAACTAATTTGATGCTTTTATTATGCGACAAAAACTAACATTCAGAATTGATACCCGTTGGACACATTCAGAATGCGATACTTAAAACCCTAAACCACTAAAAGTGTCCAAGACCATTCAAAATACACAAAATTTATATATCAAAAGTTGGAAAAGTTAGACAATACCCGTATTGATTTGAAATTTCCAACTAAACATCACGAGTATTGATACCCGTAACCAAGACCATTCAGAATACACATATTTTTTTACTTTTAATTTATTAATTTTTAACCCTTAACTTTGGAAAACTAACAAAAACACCCCGTGCGTATCTAATACGTGTCCAAACCCTGCAGGATACTCCAAAAAAACGTATTGTACCCGTATCCGGATTTTTTTTTATTAAGTTTAATTAGGATACTCCAGATGGTGTACCGTACGCGTATCAGACGCGTATCCCTATTCCCGGAGTACTGGATACTGCACGGGACCAATTTTCTTAGTATCCGTGCAACCTAGCATAGAGCTCATAACTTTATGTATAATGGTAAGTCATTTACTCTCAAATGGAATAATTTCCATTTGACTTTGTGAAGAAGATAACCTCGCAGATCCGTTTACTAAAGGTTTATCTAGTGAGAGAGTAGAATGTGCGTCGAGGGGAATGGGCTTAAAAGCCTAAACTATAACTAAGTTACCTTGTACGGAAACCTAACTTGGCGACTAGAGATCCCTCGGACCAAGTTCAATAGGACAACCAGTCTTGGTTAACTTAAAAAAGTAAAGCACTTTAGAGTCTAACTCTAGCTCATTCCTATGATGCAAAAAGTGCAACCTACAGTGTTTGATTAGGTTAAGCTTATGCTTTTAATGACGTCTATACCTTGTCAAGAACAAGTGGAATATAGTAGGATACCCTTCATATATGCGGTCACCTATGTAAGTGTGAGCTGGGTCGGCTCGTTGAGAACTCTTATAAGGCCAAAATTCTCTAAAGCACTCACAGAACCCAAGAATGTTTAGGGCTAAACGAACACAACAGAGAACTCTTAACAAATCGGTCTAGTGCAGTGTTATCTTTATTGTCTTTGTTTACACAAACAACCGACAGTTCAAGATGAAATATTTCACTGATTGGGCTAAGTGAATTCGATAAACTCTAACTAGGGAAGATTCAAGATGGAATATTTCACCTATCCCGATTCCTAAAGGATGTATGACCAGATATGTCTCGTGCGACTAGATATGAAGAATAATTTCATTCATTTGTGGGGGGATTGTTGGATTTCTATGGGAATTAACCCAATTGGTTTGAGCCCAATTGCAGTTAAGTCCACAAAATAGAAATGAATGAAAGTTGAAATAGAGAAAAATGTCTTCATCCCACATGGAGAAGAATGAAGAAATTTTTGCTACTTATAAGTAAAAAAATTGTACTAAAGTTGGGCCCCTTGGGGGTACCAAGTTTTGTGAGAAGAGAAGACATGCATGACAATGGTTTCACCATACGCCCGCGCGCCGTCAGCCTCGTCCGTCTGACCTGCCGGCTCGACATGGTCCGGTCCGGTCTCGGGCTCGGGTTTGGATTTGGATTTAGATTTGAGATTGGGATTGGGCTTTAACAAAATATTATCTTTTTGGACAAAATTTAATTAATGTGTTGGCCCAAAACTTAAAAGCCCAAATAAATTAGACCCGCATAGCAGATCCGATTGATCCAAACAAGATCCGCATAGCTGACCCATTTTGTAAACCCGCGGGCGCACCAAGTTTGAATTGGTGTGCCGGTTCGATTTGAAACAAACTTGTTGTACCTGTTCGGACCGAACCAGTGCTACTGGTTAAATTCGAACAGGCATGTCCCTCCAGCAACACCTTTTCTGCTGCTATAAATAGAGTGAGAATCTGGCCAATTCTCTCATCCCGTTTTCTAGCAATCAAAAGTAGAATCCTACTTTCTCTCTCTCTCTCTCTCTATTCTTCTCTTAAATATTGTTTAATATTCCTGTTTGTTAAAGTCGCTGTTGACTTGTTTTTTGTGCAAAGAAACAAGTATCCGACTGTTGTATCTTGGGAGACTACTGGGACGAACTGTTGCACCTTTGACAGCCCGAAATATTATATTATGGACATTGCATTAGCAAATCTTAGTCGATCATTTTCGTTTTAGAATTATTTCAGTAAGTGCGTTGTTATTATATTATGATTTTGTTTGTTCTGCGAGAATAAACTATACAAAGATTTATAATTAGAGTTAATTATAAATAATTATTCCGTGAGAATAATTTACTATAGTTTTGTAATTATAGTACTTAGAAATATAAAATATTTATAATATTTTATATACATAGATTATTTTAAACAGTTATCAACAACTTCAATCTCCAGCAAATAACGATGAATTGATTTATTTAATTTAAAAGGTGCAATCAAATTAGAATTTATAAAAGGGTAAATTGGTCTTTTAAAAAGTAAATTATTTAAATTTAATATTCAAGTGGACACGTGTCACCAAAATAAATTATATCTCATGTGCTCCATATCCCTCAAAATATCATTTTATACAGACCCATAAAACTTTGATCTGACACTTACCAATTACCACTAGGGTTGAGCATGGTTCGGGAAACAGACCGAACCGAACTGGAAGCGGAATCAAAATTTCATTTCGGACCGTTTACCAAACCTAAATTTTGGTTCGGTAATCGGTTCTTGCCCAAGAACCGACCCTTGGTGTTGGATGAAGATGAAGATGGAAGACATAAAGTGAAGGGAGGTTTTGATGATTTCCAAAACATCAGAATCAGCTAAGTATGGAAGCTTAGTAAAAACCTTCTAAGATATTTGACTAAGGAAGACTTATTCAGACTAGTCAAATATGGTCCAGAAGACTACTGATCTATTGCTGAGGAAGAAATCAGACTGGTGGACGATCAGCCGACTCAAATCAGATTAGTTCAAGTTTGGAATCAGCCGAGTATACATCAGACGAGTAATTTCGATCAGCTGAGTGGAAGTAGATCAGAAGATCAGTGCAACGGTAATAAATGCACTTGGAGTAATAAATGATGAAGAGGAAGGGTATTAATGACAAATGATTGAAGAGAAACCTTGTATCAGATTGGTGCATTTAATGCGATCTGACAGCAAGTACAGCAGAGTGTACAGTGTTCAGTCGCAGGTAGCCGTTTCTGCAGGAAGGACCAGTACTCGAGGATTTGAACAGCTGTCGATCTCTCAACGGGCAGAAATTCAAATCTCCAAGTATAAATAGTTCAGTTCATGAGTTGAAGAAATAACAACACTGAGACAACACACTCTGAGAGCTAAAATTCGAAGCAGAACTTCTCTAAGTCTCAAAACTCAAGAACAGAACACTCATCAGCTAAGTCATTTGTTGACGAAGCAAATAGAGAGAAAAATAGAAAATACTTGTAAAATCTGAGTGATTTTGTTAGGTTGTGTTGTGAGGAGTAGATATCAATCTTTGTGAGCGATATTACTTCAGAGGTTAGGAATTTCTTTGTGATTTCCTACTACGAACTTGTGGCCAGTTCATCCGTTGGTTGGCGCAAGCAGAGTGTACTGTAATCTTTGTGACTATTGTATAACCCAAGATCTAAGTGACTTGGAAGAGTGGACTAAAGGATTTACATCCATATAACCACTATAAAAATCCTTTGTGTTTTTAACTTGCATTATTTTCTGCATATCCATAACAGCATACTAAAAACACTTTAAGGTTGATTGTTTGAAAAGTTTTAAAAAGGAGTTTGTTTAAAACTGGGGATAAAACTTTTTCTAAGATAAGTAAACTACTTGTGAAAAACACTTGATAAATCCACTGCAAGATAGTTAATTTTGAAACTCTGATTTTGATAAAATCAGCTAAGTAAAATCAGAAGAGTGGTCAACTCTGCTGTTCAAAGCTTTGTGCAAGATCAGCTTAGTCTGCTTACAATTCTTGATCAGCTTAGTCTGCTGACAGAAAAGTTAGAGATTTTTAAAAGGCAAATTTTTAAAGAGGTTTATTCACCCCCCCCCCCCCCCCTCTAAACCTCATCTGACCACTTGGGACCAACAAGTGGTATCAGAGCAGGTGGTTCATCTGAATCATCTGACTGATCAACGAGCTTGATCCTTAAGTGTTTTTCAAAGGTATTCAAAAGTTTTCAAAAGAGCATTTTTTTTGAAAAACAAAACCTTTTTGAAAAATGGATTGTATCAGCCTAGTTCCCCATATAGGCGGTATGAGCTTTGAGGACTGGAAAATACGCATGGAAATTTTCCTTGCTGCTTACAACGATAATATGTACAGATGCATAACAAAAGGTCCAATAAGGATTACCAAGACAATTAAAATCGATGGCGTAGATACTGTTGTTGATAAAGATGAAGACGAAATGACACCTGAAGAAATCAAGTTGAAAAATCTTGATAAAGTTGGAATCTTCATCATGACTAAAGCCCTGGACAATGAAAGGTTTGACTATGTCAAACACTGTAAAACATCAAAAGAGATGTGGGACAAAGTCAGGGATATGAGTGAAGGAAATGAAGCCATCAAGGAACACAATCTAAGTGTTGCCATGGAGAAGTTTGATAACTTCAAAATGAAGCCTGGAGAAACCATTGAACAGATGAGTTCAAGGTTTACCAAAGTGCTGAACAACGTGTTAAAGCTGGGTAAGACATTCACAGACAAAGAGATCACTCTCAAAGTCTTGAAGGCGCTACCACCCAAGTTCAACATGAAGATCACAGCTATGGAAGAATCTAGGGATCTGGGGAAGATCTCTCTGACAGAGTTGTTTTCTGTACTCAAGGCGTACGAGTATAAAATACCAAGGATGGGAATAGAAGAGACCTCAACTTCTGGCCCCACTGCTGCACTGGTTGCTGCAGAAAGAACAAGAAGATCGTCTGGAAAAAGCAGAGAAGTGGACTCATCTGATGAGGCCCCAGTACTGAGCAAAAAGGAGTATACTGCTGACGACGTTGCGTTGTTACTGAACGGGTTCAAAAAGTTCTACAAGAGAAAAATGAAGAACAAATATAACAATGCTTCTACTTCTAAACCTACCTCTAATTCTTATGACATTAAGGATGATTATAAATCCAAAATGATGTGCTATAATTGCAGGAAATTGGGACACTTCATCAAGGACTGCCCATATCCTAAAGCGGAGAAGTATACAGAGGAGGAAAAGAAACAAAGAAAAGAAAGAAGAGAGAAGAGATACCAAAAGAGCAAGGTACTGTTGGCTGAAGCTGAAAAGATGGCAGCCATCCACTCATCAAACACAGAATCTGGCACTTCAAGTGATGACTCTGTTTTTGACGAAACACCTGCACTGTTGTGTCTCATGGCAAAGGAATCTGATGATTCTGACAATGAGGTAATACTCTCTGAAAGTGAGCTTGAACTGTTTAACTCATTTGAGCAAATGATGAACAACAAAGTAGATGTTGTTAATGAGCTTGCTAAGCTTAAGGACGAGATGATTCTGCTGAAAAAGCAAAATGGTAAACTGAAACTTAAGGTTGAAAAACCTGAAGAATCAGCCACGTATAAAAAGCTTTCGCATGAATGTGAATCTCTGAGAGCTGAATGTGAAATGTACAAGGGACAAATCAAAGAACTTGAAGCTAGAATATCTTTGCATAATAAGTCGTCTGTTCCTAAGTCGTCTGTTGTGACAATAGATAAACCAACTGAACAGAGTACTCCCTTAGTAAAAGAAAGTTTAGAACTGAACAAAGCCGAAAAATTTATATCTGCTGATAATAGTGATAGGATAGTGCCCTGCAAGCCAATATATTTAGCTTGTATTAGGACTATCGTAAGCTTTCTCTAGTACAAATAAATTAATACGCACGTTTGTTTATAGTATGTAAATCAAACAATGGCCAACTTCATCTCTCGCAAATCATTTAAGCGATTGGATGAAATCCTTAGATCACATTCGACTATGGGACGATTCACTTCGGTATTGAGTGCAATCATGAAACAGTCTCTAAGGTCGTGATCTTAAAACACGTTCCAAGTCATAGATTCCGAACGAGACGGGGTATCGAAGGAATCGCCAAGACTTGTATGAATATGCATGATTCACATGGAGTGAATTTGTAGAGTTTCATGAACAAGACATTTGATGTTAGTGCATATGAGTAGGTGGTTCGATAGGGGATCGAACGCATCGAACGACCCGAACAGAGAAACCCATTGTGGAAGCGCATGACGCATATCGGTGATGGGATGTTTCTCAAGACTTATAATAGTGTGCGATTTAGTCCTTAGACTTGAGGTGCTAGGGCGAATTCGGTGCATGGGTATATGTACTTAGATTTAGGTACAGGTCACGTAGCCTGACCATAATGTGCCTAAGTTGGGTGCATGTAGTTGTGTACGCGAGTGGTTAGTACCAAGATGGAATCTACCGACTCATCGTAATGGATGAGAGAATTTCCTATACGATTCTTAGATAATAATTCCGAGAAACCCACGGCCGTGGTCAGTGACGGATTTGGAAAGGGGTTTCCAAATTTAGCAGTCACACTGGAATTATTATCCCGAATTAGAAAGTATAGTTATTGAGATAATTAGAGGTGCCGATCAATTCACATACCCTAGGTCTCAATCGGGAAATTAAGTCGATAGAAGGACCGTATGTACATGGCAGTTATAAGAGGTGAGGTTCACTGAGATCAATTCACCTGAAGTTGGGCCTCATGGGCTTGTGGCTAGACATCGACCATGAGGTGTGGGTACTCATGAATTAATAGCAAGATTAATTCTTGAGTGGTTAATTGAAGGGGTTCAATTAATCGGAGCAATTAATAAGCTCGCAAATTAAATCACGAAAGTCGTGGGCCCGCGGCCAATTGATGGTGAACCTAGAGGGTCACACACAATACAATTGGACTGCAACAAATCATATAAGGAAAGTTTGATTTAAAGAGTTAAATCAAAACTGGAGAATTAAAGTGTTAATTCTTAAAGGAGAAAATTATTAATTAGAAGTAGTCTAATTAATTAATGGAGAAGGATTAATTAATTAATTGGATTAATTAATTAAATGGGCTGAATTAATTAAAAGAGTTTAATTAATTAAATGTTCAAATTAATTAAAGAGTTTAATTAATTAAAGGAGACCTAGTTAGTTAAGGAAATAAAGATAGAATGAGATTCTACTTTCCTAACTAGATAAGGGGCGATTTTTGCTAGGATAAGAATGGGAGAGTTTGTTTTCTTGTGTGACAAGGAAAATCTAAGAGAGATACATGTATATCTTATTTCCTAATGAGATAAGGATATACATGGAAGAGATATCTATTAAGAGAAGGATTCTTCTCTTATAAATAGACAACTCTTCATAACTCTTCATAACTCTTTAAGGCACATAACAAGTGAAAAACCTAAGCCCTAAGACAATGAGGAGCCGCCCCCTCTTCTCCAAATCTGAAAATTGCCGCCACCACCTTCTTCCTTTTGAGGTTGGCCGAACCCTGTAGAATTCTACAGGGTTCATGCGATTTCTTTTCTTCTTTCTTCCTGTCTGATAACTTTTGGATCCTAGTTCTGAGCCTGAGGATTCAAGAGAGTTGCTTCAATCCAGTTGGTGTGGATACCGCTAGAGGCACAACGCTTGGGGTGCTTCTCTCGAACCAAATCCATCAGATCTGAAAGAAGACCGGAGAAAAACCACTACCGTTCCTATGGTGAGGTAAAATCACTAAACACCCTATGTTTGTTGTGATTTTTGTGCAAAATCCTTTTCGTATGACTAGATGAATAAAGATCTTGTTTGGGTTATTTAAAAATTTTAAAATTCCGCTGCTTTTAACGTTCTGACGTTACCCATAACCCAACAGTGGTATCAGAGCCTAATTCATTACTCTCATACGAAAAGGTCTGAATATAATTTGATTGCTTTATTGTATTGCATGTTATATTCGTGTCATTGATTCTTACTTGTTATGGGTAGATCTGATTTTGGGTAAAATTGCATAAAAACGTTTTGGGCCAATTTTGTATTTTTCGAAAATAAAAGGGCTGTTTTTGCGATTAGCGAATTGCTGGAAAAACTGGACTGAAACTGATATTTTACGAACTGTATGTTTTCTGGACAGATTGTAATTTTCTGGAAAATTTTGAATTTGGGGCTGTTTTGTAAATACCGAAAGTTTTGGGGCTGTTTTGTAAATACCGAAAACTGCAGGGGCTGAATTGCAAATTCGAAATTTTTTCTGGAAATAAAATTTTTTATTTTCGGTCCTCTGCCCAGTTTTAATTTTGGGGTTAAATTGTTATTTCCAAAACTTCAAGGTTTCAAATCGCAATTTCCAAAAGTTGGAGGGCCGAATTGCAATTTTCAAAAGTTGAAAATTTTATTCTGTTTTTATGCATAAAATGGTTTTGTTTATCCAAATATAGATTACCTATAATTAGTAGAGACTAAAGTAAGAATCTAGAGAAATATTTTAAAGGCGTTTAAAATAATTGAAGTAAGATAGGAAACTAGTAAATGTGTTTGCTTGTTTCTTTGCTCAACGTGAATTGTTTACGTGGTTTTCGATCGAGCCGAGCCTTGACCTTAGATGTGATTGGTTTATTTTGTTTTGGATTTTTGTTGGGCCTGCGAGCCTTTATTTGGGCCTTTTTGTGCCAATGTAATAGACTAGGGTTTTACATTAAATAGTTTAGGATGGAGGCCCATTACATTCAAGAAGAAAGCCCAATGGAGAATGAAGGCCAAGTATGCTTGGTTATTAATGTAATAGCCTAGGCCCATTAAGAACCCATTAGATAGACCAATTGGGCCAACATTATTGGCTCAATGATGGCCCAAGCATAGGTGGCTCCCGATCGAAAACATATTGTGTTAGAAATGCATGCTAGGTTTATTTAATTATGTTTTATTTATTTATTTCTTCTATTTGGCTTGTATGGTGATGCGCGCTAGAATATTAGAACGTAAATAAGATAATTCATAATCGAAGCGGTGAGATCTCGAGAGAGTTTGCCTTAAACTTTCAAACCAGCAAATCCCCTCTTGAATTAAATATTAAGTCATATTGGATTAAAATAAAATGAAGTATTTATATAAATCCAAGCCTTCCATCAATAGGGACTAGCGTATGTTGTCTACTTATCGATTAAGGTGATCCAGAGTCTGGCACCCGAGGCGAAGAAAGGGACAATACGTGAAATCTCTTGATTCTTGTTTATTAAATAAACTTGACAAGGATGGGGACTGGTCGGGACATGTATAATCGACCGATAACCAGTTACGGGGATTTCATGACCGGGCCCGTTGCTCATCGAGATTGATTGGGTTAGACTTAACGAGTAGTACCACTCATGATGTAGCAGTGCTAGATGGGTGCGAAAATCGAGGCAAAATAGCTTGAAGGTTGTGTAGAGACACAATTGGCAATAAGTATGCCTACCTAGGGAATTAGTTGTATGGCCACGAGTCGTGGGTGCAATTAATGTCCGCTGGGACGTCAAGACCTACTAGGAAATAGGATTTCCCGAACAATTGAAGGGGTAATTGTTTCGATAAAATAGTGGGAGAACTTTTACGATAGAAAGTCCAACCTTCGTAGATTATAAGTATTAATCATTAACTAGTCATCTTTATTTTTGTCTTCTCTTTAAAATAGATATTGAAATATCTATAATTA
The DNA here is from genome assembly GCA_030819805.1 of Penstemon newberryi var. newberryi. NCBI lineage: Eukaryota > Viridiplantae > Streptophyta > Magnoliopsida > Lamiales > Plantaginaceae > Penstemon > Penstemon newberryi. The sequence continues at coordinate 9,840,660 of JAUALY010000007.1, read as the reverse complement.
TCCATTATACTATTTATCCTCGACTTATAAAATAACTGGATCAAAATATCGACTGGCGTAGAAACTTGAGGATTGTCCTCAAATCCGAAAGTCGGAATCGTGTTCTTAATAACTAGCCTATGCCTGATGCACTTCCGAGATGAGTCTAAAAGGAGAAACGAATCACCCGTAGGGTATGGGAATCTTAATGATTGTTTCCTCATATAAGGACAAGTCTCAAAAGTGGAACGAATCACCTATAGGGTATGGGAATCTTAATGATCGTTTCCTCAAATAAACATCAAAATTGAACGAGCTAAAGAAGCGACATAGGAGTATGTCTGAAGCTTCTAAAACAAACCTCCACTTCAAAAGCTTGTTTTGAGGAGCAGTTTCGAATCGTTTGATTCGAGACCACTAAGGAGTTGCTTTAAAATTCGAGAATAAGTGAAGGAACTGATGTCAAGGATCACTGTCCTTGTTTTATCAATTTAGTTGAAAACTGGATCGATTAAACGTAGGCCTGCATGTGATCTTAGCATTGACCTCCATTTAAATTCTCCTCCCGCTCATTCTAAAGATTCGTGAAATACTCTGATCTTATTTGATAAGTTGATCACATTTCATGAATTAACCAAAGTATTGGTAAGAGGCAAATAGGGTAAACCTGTCATGATCGTTCACACTTCATGGACTGCAAAGTCAAAGAAGAGTAATGTGAAGAAGAAGTTGTTCTCTTCTAAAATCGACCATAAAAGGTAGTCGAAAGAACACAAGTAGTCTAAAAGTCGAATTATCCCACTGAATCTTAGAAAGGCACTGATTAGTTTAATTGATTAGAAGGTCTAATTAATTAAGCAACGTTTCAATTAAAGGGTTAATTGAAAAAGGGAGATGAATCAATTAAAGAGTTAATTGAAAGGAAGCAAATTAATTGAATTGAACCGTTAACTCAATTCTATTGAATTAATGTGCTAAGTTCAATTAATAACAAGATAATAATCCACAACTTTGGCACGCTAGACTTGGACATATCTCCAAGAGTAGGATTCAAAAGTTGGTTTCTTCTAAGGCTCTTGAAATATAGAACTTAGATGAACTTTCAACCTGCGAATCCTGTCTCATAGGAAAGATGACCAAATCTCCCTTCACAGGGAATCAAGAGCGAACCAAATAACTTTGGATTTGATCCATACGATTGAAAGTGGACCACTAAAGGTTAGTGTAAGAGGAAATTACTCATACCTCGTACCTTTTTGCTAATGACTTAGGTCGTTAGTGATATATGTATCTAGTGAGATACAAATCCGAAAAACCTTTGAAAAGTTCAAAGAATTTCGAAACGAAGTAGAGAATCAACAAGGGCATAGTATTATGGCCATTCGATTTAATCAAGATGGCAAATACTTAAGTCAAGGATTCCTCAATTATCTTACTGAGAATGGGATTCTCATACAACAAACTCCTCCTAAGACGCCTCAATTTATTTGGAGTGTCTGAGAGAAGGAGTCGAACCTTGTTGGACATAGTTCGATCCATACTGGTTTTTGTTAAGCTTCCTTATGCATCCTAGGGGTTGGTCCTCCTGGCTGCATCGAAGATACTGAGCAAAGTACCTTCAAAGTCCGTGCCTACAAAGCCCTACCAAGAATGGTATGGTAATGCACCTCTATACTTTTACTATTAAGTATGGAGATCTCCTGCCTAAGTTGGGAACTAGAAAGGAGATAAATTGGCTAGTAGATCCAATTTGTATATAATTGTGGGGTATCCAACGAAATCCACTGGATACCTGTTCCACGACAATGAGAAACAATCGTTTCTCCTAATTACCCGTTCCTCAGTTGATGAATTCCTCGTCAAAGGAAATAGGGAATGTCATGGAACTTGATGAAGTCCAAGATTTGGACCCATCCCCGCAAACAGTGGGAGTTAATCCAGAAACTAATGAACCATCTAGTACACCAGTACTTCGTATATCTAATCAAGTTCGTAAGAAGCTTGAAAGATATGGTTTTACCATATACGAAGAAGCTACATTGGATGTAGACGTGCATCATGACAAGAGTTCATGTAATCCGAAATGGATTCCATACATTCCAACAAGGTATGGACCTTGGTCGATCCACCCAAGGGTTTTTATCCCTGTAAGTAGTGAATGGATCTTCAAGCTAGGAATAAATGGAGAGGTGTTGACCTCTAAGACTCGACTAGTGGTGAAAGGCTATTCACAAAGTTCTGGAACAGACTTTGATGAAACCTTTTCTCCAGTAGCGAAGTCTGAATCCATTCAAATTCACATTTGTTTTGATGAGATAGTCAAGGCATTTGACTTCATAAAAAAATGAATATGAACCTTGAGTGTACTAAAGGATTAGTGGGAGCTCTATGAAGCTCATATTTTATATGTCGATCGCATTCTGCTTATCTGGGATGATATCGGAATGTTAGCACAGACGAAAGCATGGTTATCCATGCAATTCTCCATGAAAGATTTGGGAGAGACATCTTGCGTATTGGGATACGTATCTATAGAGATAGATCGAAGAAGATGTTGGGACTCTCTAAATCTAAGTACATAGAAACAATACTGAAAAGATTCAGTGTGGAAGAATCCAAGAGAGGATTGCTTCCAATGAGACACTGTAACTCTTTTTCCAAATCGATGTGCCCTACATCGAATGAGGATAAATGAGAATGTCTCAAATACCTTATGTTTCGACAAAAGGTAGAATGTGGCATGCTATAAATATGTACTAGACCAGACGTAGAACCTGCTCAAGTTTCACGAGCAGTTACTAGTCAAATTCCAGTGAAGAGTACTGGACCACCGTAACAGATATCCTTAAGTTCTTGAGAAAGACTAAGGAATTGCTCTTGGTCTACGGTGGTAATGGAGAATTAAAACTCGAAGGATTTAATGATTCGAATTTTCAGTCTGATGTGGATGAATAAATATATAAGTCCAATTTTGGATACATATTTTGCCTCAATGGGGTAGCGGTAAATTGGAAAGGTTCCAAGCAAAGCACCGTTGCCGATTCAACCACTGAAGCATAATATATCGCAGCATTGAATGCAACAAAAGAAAGTGTTTGGATGAAAAACTTCATCCAATAGTTGGATGTAGTGCCTAGCAGTGCGAAGCTCATGGTTATCTTGTGTGATAACAATGGAGTTGTTGCTAAAGCAAAGGACTCGAGATCTCACCAGAAATCTAAACACAATGAGAGAAAAGTACCATTTGATTGAAGAAATCATTGGTAGAGTAGACGTACATAATGGATCACGTCGACTCGGAAGATAATCTAGTGGATCCACTAGTAAAGCCTTTGTCACGAAAAGAGTTCGAAGAACATCTTTGGAAGATGTGTCTTAGAAGCGTTTGTGATTGGCTTTAGGGCAAGTGGGAGATTGATAGGATAGTGCCCTGCAAGCCAATATATTTAGCTTGTATTAGGACTATCGTAAGCTTTCTCTAGTACAAATAAATTAATACGCACGTTTGTTTATAGTATGTAAATCAAACAATGGCCAACTTCATCTCTCGCAAATCATTTAAGCGATTGGATGAAATCCTTAGATCACATTCGACTATGGGACGATTCACTTCGGTATTGAGTGCAATCATGAAACAGTCTCCAAGGTCGTGATCTTAAAACACGTTCCAAGTCATAGATTCCGAACGAGACGGGGTATCGAATGAATCGCCAAGACTTGTATGAATATGCATGATTCACATGGAGTGAATTTGTAGAGTTTCATGAACAAGACATTTGATGTTAGTGCATATGAGTAGGTGGTTCGATAGGGGATCGAACGCATCGAACGACCCGAACAGAGAAACCCATTGTGGAAGCGCATGACGCATATCGGTGATGGGATGTTTCTCAAGACTTATAATAGTGTGCGATTTAGTCCTTAGACTTGAGGTGCTAGGGCGAATTCGGTGCATGGGTATATGTACTTAGATTTAGGTACAGGTCACGTAGCCTGACCATAATGTGCCTAAGTTGGGTGCATGTAGTTGTGTACGCGAGTGGTTAGTACCAAGATGGAATCTACCGACTCATCGTAATGGATGAGAGAATTTCCTATACGATTCTTAGATAATAATTCCGAGAAACCCACGGCCGTGGTCAGTGACGGATTTGGAAAGGGGTTTCCAAATTTAGCAGTCACACTGGAATTATTATCCCGAATTAGAAAGTATAGTTATTGAGATAATTAGAGGTGCCGATCAATTCACATACCCTAGGTCTCAATCGGGAAATTAAGTCGATAGAAGGACCGTATGTACATGGCAGTTATAAGAGGTGAGGTTCACTGAGATCAATTCACCTGAAGTTGGGCCTCATGGGCTTGTGGCTAGACATCGACCATGAGGTGTGGGTACTCATGAATTAATAGCAAGATTAATTCTTGAGTGGTTAATTGAAGGGGTTCAATTAATCGGAGCAATTAATAAGCTCGCAAATTAAATCACGAAAGTCGTGGGCCCGCGGCCAATTGATGGTGAACCTAGAGGGTCACACACAATACAATTGGACTGCAACAAATCATATAAGGAAAGTTTGATTTAAAGAGTTAAATCAAAACTGGAGAATTAAAGTGTTAATTCTTAAAGGAGAAAATTATTAATTAGAAGTAGTCTAATTAATTAATGGAGAAGGATTAATTAATTAATTGGATTAATTAATTAAATGGGCTGAATTAATTAAAAGAGTTTAATTAATTAAATGGTCAAATTAATTAAAGAGTTTAATTAATTAAAGGAGACCTAGTTAGTTAAGGAAATAAAGATAGAATGAGATTCTACTTTCCTAACTAGATAAGGGGCGATTTTTGCTAGGATAAGAATGGGAGAGTTTGTTTTCTTGTGTGACAAGGAAAATCTAAGAGATATACATGTATATCTTATTTCCTAATGAGATAAGGATATACATGGAAGAGATATCTATTAAGAGAAGGATTCTTCTCTTATAAATAGACAACTCTTCATAACTCTTCATAACTCTTTAAGGCACATAACAAGTGAAAAACCTAAGCCCTAAGACAATGAGGAGCCGCCCCCTCTTCTCCAAATCTGAAAATTGCCGCCACCACCTTCTTCCTTTTGAGGTTGGCCGAACCCTGTAGAATTCTACAGGGTTCATGCGATTTCTTTTCTTCTTTCTTCCTGTCTGATAACTTTTGGATCCTAGTTCTGAGCCTGAGGATTCAAGAGAGTTGCTTCAATCCAGTTGGTGTGGATACCGCTAGAGGCACAACGCTTGGGGTGCTTCTCTCGAACCAAATCCATCAGATCTGAAAGAAGACCGGAGAAAAACCACTACCGTTCCTATGGTGAGGTAAAATCACTAAACACCCTATGTTTGTTGTGATTTTTGTGCAAAATCCTTTTCGTATGACTAGATGAATAAAGATCTTGTTTGGGTTATTTAAAAATTTTAAAATTCCGCTGCTTTTAACGTTCTGACGTTACCCATAACCCAACAAATAGTAATATTGTCTTGTATGTTCAGACTACTAAACCCATCTCACCTGAGATTGAGAAAAAGGAGATAAAAACTCCTAAGGCTAAGAAGGGTAAAAAGCCTGAAACTGAAAAACAGACTGGTAAAACCAAACAGCAGAGTAGTCCCAAGAAGTCTGCTGATAAGAGTAAAACCAATCAGACTAGTAAAGCTAAGTCGTCTGTTAAAGAGCAAGTAAAGAGCAGACCTAAGAAGCAAAGAAATTATAACAAAAATGCTTACTATGGAAATGAGTCATATTATGTGCAACCTGCTTATCCACCATATTATGCTGCACCTCATTATCCACCTCATTTTGCTGCATATCCTGCTCATCAAACAATGCATGCCTACCCTGCTTATCATGCATCATATCCTGCTTATGAGCCTTATCATCATCATAATGATTATCAACATAATATGTCTGCTGATTATGATGTAAATGAAGTTGCTCATGCTCCTGCTAAGACTGCAAAGCCTAAGAAGCCTAAGACTTCAACATCTTGGGTTGTCAAAGGTGATACTAATCCACCAGGACCCTCTCAATAAAGGGTACCTAAAACATTTTTATTTTGTTTTGTAGGTTAGGATTAGGAGTAGGAGTAAAGTGGCGAAGAAATGGTACTTGGACAGTGGATGTTCAAGGCACATGTGTGGAGACATACATGAACTGGCAGATGCTGTTGCTGTGAATGGTCCAAGAGTTACTTTTGGAGACAGCAAAGAAGGCAAGGTTGTAGCTGTTGGAAAGCTTATCAAAGGAAACATAGAGATATCTGACGTCTCATATGTTAGTGGCCTGAAGTACAATCTGCTGAGCATAAGTCAATTTTGTGACAAAGGATTTTCCGTGGTGTTTTCATCAGATAAGTGTTATGTTGAACAAATTGGAACAAAGAAGGTTATTTTATCTGGAAGAAGACAAGGAAACATCTATGTAGTCGACTGGAATTCTGTGGACAAGAATTCAAACGTTTGCTTAGTGGCATCTACACCAAGTGAAATCAGTTGGCTTTGGCACAAAAGAATGAATCATTTGAATTTCAAGACCATCAACAGATTGATAAAGAATGATCTGGTAGAAGGAATTCCAAAGACAGTCATGAGCAAAGACAAGCTCTGTGATGCCTGTCAGAAGGGTAAACAAGTGAAGTCATCTTTCAAAAGCAAGAAGCACCAATCTTCAACCAGAATTTTGGAGCTACTGCATATGGATTTGTTTGGCCCTATTGATCCAATCAGCAATGGTGGGAAGAAATACTGCCTAGCTGTTGTGGATGATTTTTCAAGATTTACTTGGGTAATCTTCATGAAGAAGAAGAGTGAAACCAAGGAACATCTTACAAATCTGATGGAACTGATCCAGAATGAGAAGAGTCAAAGAATTTTGAAGATCAGATCAGATAGAGGAACTGAGTTTACAAACTCTACTGTTGAAGAGTATTGTAATTCCAGAGGAATCAGTCATGAGTACTCTGCTGCCAGAACCCCTCAACAAAATGGAGTTGCTGAAAGGAGAAACAGAACTCTAAAAGAAGCTACCAGGACAATGATAGCTGAAGCAAAGTTGCCCCAAAGATTCTGGGCAGAAGCTACAAACACAGCATGTTATACACAGAATAGGTGTATGATCAACAAAAGTCAAAACAAGACACCTTATGAGTTATGGAACAACAGAAAGCCTAATTTACATTATCTTAGGATTTTTGGTTGTAAATGTTATGTTTTGAACAATGGGAAAAATCACCTCACTGCATTTGCAGGGAAGGCTGATGAAGCTGTTTTTGTAGGTTACTCTACTGTTAGTAAAGCTTACAGAGTGTTCAACAAAAGAACTTTGCTTGTAGAAGAATCTATTCATGTAGTATTTGATGAACCAAGTCAATCATCTGAAAAGAATCAAAGTGCAAACCCTGAGATATCTGCTGACTTTCAGAAATTGAATGTGGAAAGAAAGGAAGAATATGTACCCATCATACTACCCAACTTATCTCAAGTTGTTAACTCAAGTGCTGTTCAAAATCAGTCTGCTGATTGTCTAACAGAGGAGTTGCAAACAGCTGACAGACCAGAGACTGTTCAACAGACCACAACTGTTCAACAGACTACTACTGAGACTCCAACAGTGGTGTTGCAAGATCAATCTAGAGGACAACATCCAGATTTGCAACCTGATCTCAGATGGCTCAGAGATCACCCACCAGAGTTAGTGATTGGTGATCCCTTGGATAGAGTGAGAACTCGAAGGTCAACTGCAAATGAAACAATGTTTGTAAGTTTTCTTTCACAAATTGAGCCTAAGTTAATTGATGAAGCTCTTGGTGATTCTCACTGGATTGAAGCTATGCAAGAAGAGTTGAATCAATTTGAAAGGAATGAAGTCTGGTACTTAGTTCCCAGACCTACTCATCAAAGGGTAATTGGCACTAAGTGGGTTTTCAGAAATAAGATGAATGAAGATGGTATGGTTACCAGAAACAAAGCAAGACTAGTTGCCAAAGGTTACTGCCAAGAAGAAGGCATTGATTTTGATGAGACATTCGCACCAGTTGCAAGGCTTGAAGCAATCAGATTGTTCCTAGCCTATGCTGCTCACAAGAACTTCACTGTCTATCAGATGGATGTGAAGTCTGCTTTTCTCAATGGAGAATTGCAAGAAGAAGTGTATGTTGAACAACCTCCTGGATTTGAAGTTTATCAACAAGGAGATAAGGTATATCGTCTGAAGAAAGCTCTCTATGGACTGAAACAGGCTCCAAGAGCATGGTATGATACTTTATCTGATTTTCTTTTAATTAAAGGATTTCACAAAGGTAAAGTAGATAAAACCTTGTTTACTATTGAATGGGATAATCATATATTGTTGGTACAAATATATGTAGACGATATTATTTTTGGTTCAACTAACAAACAGATGTGTGAAAGATTCTCTAAGCTGATGCAGAACAAGTTTGAAATGAGCATGATGGGAGAATTAAATTACTTTCTTGGTTTACAAGTCAAACAGCTGCCTGATGGTATTTTTATTAATCAAGCAAAGTACAAAAAAGATCTGTTTAAGAAATTTGGTATGGAAACTAGCTCATCTGTTACTGTTCCTATGTCTACTGGACTTCGTCTGGACAAGGATGAAGGTGGCAAATCAGTTGACATCACCAAATACAGAGGCATAATTGGGTCACTGTTATACTTAACAGCTAGCAGACCGGATATTATGTATTCTGTTGGGGTCTGTGCAAGATTTCAATCAGATCCTAAGGAATCTCATCTCTTAGCTGCTAAAAGAATACTAAAGTATCTCAAAGGCACTCAAGAATTGGGATTGTGGTACCCAAGGGAATCAGGATTTGAACTTATTGGATATTCAGATTCTGACCTTGCTGGCTGCAAAATTGATAGGAAGAGTACTACAGGTACGTGTCAATTTTTAGGCAGTCGTCTGATCTCATGGATGAGTAAGAAACAGACTTCAGTATCCATATCTACTGCTGAAGCTGAATACATTGCTGCTGGAGCATGTTGTGCACAAATACTTTGGTTGAAGCATCAACTTGAAGACTATAATCTCAAGATCAGTGGAATCCCTATCTACTGTGATAATACAAGTGCAATATCACTTACTCAGAATACTACTAGTCATTCCAGGACTAAACATATTGAGATCAAACATCACTTCATCAGAGACCATGTTGAAAAGGGAAATGTTATTATTGAGTATGTTCATACAGACAACCAGATTGCTGACATTTTCACCAAACCACTGAATGAAGCTAGATTCTCCACTCTAAGAGCGGAATTAGGCTTGTTAAAATTGGATTCATAAGCTGAGGGGGAACCTATCAGAAGACTGGGTTCAACAGCTTACTAATCTGACATCAACAAGCGTTACACTTCAAGAAGACTGACTCTCAACAGACTAGTTGATTGATGAATTCTTGAATTCAGGGGGAACGTGTAAGACTAGCGGTACCCTTGTTTTAAAGATGAAATCTTCAATGACAGTTAGTTGAAGTTGTTTTAATCAGAAGATTTGTTCTTATTTCTTGAAGATTCGAAGAATATTTATCTTGCTGGATTGACAAACAGCAAAGGAAGATCACTAGATATTGGCTTTCACTAGTGATATATTGTATCAGACAAGTCATTTATCAGATAAGTATTACTTTACTCATCTGTTATTATTTATGTCATCTTATATTTAAAGTGTTGTGCAAAAACGTTTTATCAAAAGCACGCTTTTATAAGTAACAGACAAGTGGCGTTTCAAATTCCCGTCTGCCTGACAAAATTAATAAATTTTGAATTCCGCGATTCTCGCCCGCACGATTAAAAACTGACAGATCAAATCAAACCGTCCGCGTATAACACGGAAACCGAAGCATTTCGAAATCTATAAATCCAGATCTGATCAGAAGGGTTAAACCTTACGCACCCAAAATTATTCTAAGTGAAAAAAGAAGTTACTAACTCATCTTTTCTGCCTTAAAAGTGTTTAATTTCTCTCAAGCTACTTCAAATTTTTTTAAAATGGCCGGAGCTGAAGGACGTTATTTGAATTACGAGAAGTTCTACGCTTCTGGAACTCCTCTAATGAAGGAAATCTTGGTTAAAATTAAAGAGGCATCATTGGTGAAGGTTTTGGAAGCTCATGAGGAGTATGTTTTCACTGAAGATGTTGCTGACTACTATGGATCTAGGAAAAATGACCTAACCAAAATGATTTCTGTGGCTACTGTCGGAGGTAAAACTATCTGTGTTTCACCTGCTGTTTTGAATGAAATTTATGGTCTGAAAAATGAAGGAGGAGAGGTATTTACTCTGGCTCAAGAAAAAGAGGAAGAATTTTGGTTTGTTTGTGCAAAGGATGGAGAACCAATGACTGGAAGCCTTATGAAAACTCAGCTGAAAGACAAGTTTCAAAGGTTTGCTGATATCATTGCAAAAATTTTGGAGTGTTGTACGAGCTCCTTAGATGGGTTACCTAGGAGAAGGTACCAAACAATGGTTTGCATCTACTATGGGTTGGATGTTAACTAGGCTATTCACTACTTTTATCTTCTGGCGTTAAAGAAGAATGGACATGTGGTGATGATGAGTCATCTACTCTCAGCTCTGGGATGTCCATTGGTGAATGGGAAGACAGTTCACAAACTGAAGGAAGTGAAAATGTATGAACCAGTTAAGATTGGAGCTACTTCTAAAAGAAAGGCAAAAGGAAAAGAAGAGAAGCCTGCTGCCAAGAAACCCAAAATTACCATCAAGACGAAGTCTGCTGATCAAACAGCAAACCCTGCTGTTGAAGCCAGATCAGTAGAGTCTGCTGATGTTGCTAACAAGATAGTCACTGAGGTGACTAAGGATATCAGTGAGATGAGTACTGAAACATCTCCAGAAAGAACTGAGTCTGACGAACCAGTTCAGATAAAAGAAGTTGGACGAAGAACAAGAAGTTCAGTAAAGAGAACTGCTGAACCTCGACAACCTGAAGTTTTGCCCAAGCCAAAGGCAAAAAGAAAGTTAACTCTGGGAGGTCAACGAGTTACCTTTACCACTGCTCCAACTACTCAAGTCAGAGAAAACCCTGCTGCTGAAAGACCAGTGGATGCAGTAGAAAAAGCTGCAGAAGATGAGACAGCAGTGGACCAATCTCTTGACGAGTCTGCTGTTGCTGAACAGCCGACTACTTTACCAGCAGAGGAGAATGTCCCACTCATTCATCCTACACCAACTGCTGCTGTTCCACTACAAGTAGTTGAATCACCTGCCGCCAGAAGGAAGAGAACTGGTAAGGCAAAGGTTAAAGTGATCACTGCTGCTGAGCAGAAAAAGATAGATGAAGCTGAGAAGAAAAAGAAAGAAAAAGAAAACGCTCGTAAACTTAAGGAGCTTGAGGCTCAGACTAAAAACATGTCTGAAGCTGAGATAGCTGCTAAAGAAGCTCAGGATTTGGCTAAGGCTATTGAAGCCAGTACCAAGGATGCCCAAGGTCCAAGGTACAGTGGTGGAATTACAATTGGAGATCCCAAGAAGCCAAAGGCTGTTATGCCAACACCCAAGCTGCCAAAGAAGAAGAGATCAGAACTGAAATATGCTCTGAACATAGTTCAAAATGATCCAGAGATGTTCAAACAGTTTGTGGCAGATCTTGAGCGGTATAACGACGTTTTGGTCCGTCAGAGTCTCTTTGTTACGGAAAAGATCAGATACAACAGATGGAGAGAATATCGTCTGACAAAGACCAAGGATCAAATAGTACAGTGGAAGGATTTTGCTGCTGAGGAAAGATGGGTCCTGCAATTTCTGGAAACTGGATGTCTAAGACAAGCACTGGATTCAGACCACTTCTTTGACATGATTCACTATCGAATGAGGAAGTTGGCAAAGTCTGAAGCCAAGTTGCTACAAAGTTCTGTTCCTGAAACTCCTGCTTCAGATGAAAATTTAAAGAACAGAATGGTCAAGCTGGCATTATCTGTAACTTTGGAAGTATGGGCGAAGAAGACCAGACATCAGAAGGGTCAACCCAGCTCAATGTTACCTATGCCAAGCTTACAACAGATCGTCTTTGGACCGGCTATCAAAACATATGAAGATTTACCTGAACAGACAACTTCACCATTTACACCTGCTATTATATTTACACATAAAACTGTTGTTGCTGATAATGGTGTTGATGTTGTTACAGAGATAAATGAGCCAATACAGGTCCAACAGAAGATTGCTGAAATCTCAACATCATCAGAGAAGTTGCCCCAACAGCAGACTACTCTGACTGATGAACCAAAGGAGACTGACAAAACTCCTGAGATTGCTCAAGCAAGCACAGCCACTCCATCAACTTCAACAGACTTGCAACCAGCTATTTTGGAGTCCATCCATCAGCTGATTGCCAATTCAATGAAGGAAATGGAAGACAGGCATAGAGAACAAATGAAAACGTTTAAGGAAGTAGCCTTAACTATGCTGTCTGCTGCTGCTGAAAAAGTCCCAAAGGCTGCTGATCCTAGCCCTCTGATAGTGGAAGAAATGGCAAACATCAAAAATGAAGTACAAGCTATCAGACTGGATGTGGAAACATTTGGTGCAAGGGTAAAAAACAACACAGCTGGTTGGAGGGACATTAATGAAGTTGTTGCAAATGCAATGGAGGCTCATGAAGTAAAAGCTGAGAGCATGCTGAAAGCATTCACTACATCAGCTGACTTGATTCTGAGTTCTCAGATTCAACTCTGTGATCAAGTGGATCTTACATTCAAGAAGATTGAATCCTACAACACATTGCAGCAACTGAAGAGGGAAAATCATCTTCTGGCGGTGGATAAAAACATCAGATTGATTTGTGACGCAATTAACATCACTCCTATTCTGCCTGAAGAACCCGTCTACCCTGCTGATGATGACAAAAAGGGGGAAGATGGAGATTCTACAACGAAGAAGAAGGGTGCTGATGCTAATCTATCAGCTGACGTTACTGAAAAGTTGGACTCTGCTGAAAAGGATGCTGATGATGAAAATACAAGCAGACCAGACAATGAAGTAACTGAGGCAGACAACGATGCTGATGAAGAGCCCAAAGAACCAGTAAAATCTGATAAGGAGATTGCTGCTTCCAAGGACTCTGCTGCTGAACAGTTAGATCCATACGTCAAGTACAAAAGAATAGAGGATCTCAGAAGAAGATTTGAAATGCTTGAACAAGATCTCTCTAGTTCTGAACAAGAAGATGAAGACCTTGAAAATGAAGAAGAAGGAGAAACACAAGAAGAGAAGAAGGACTAGACTAAGTCATTAGACTAGGTCACTTGTAATCTTTTTGTTAAACTTGTAAAATTTTACTTTCTGCCACTTCATCATTTGAACTTGTAATCTGTAATCAATTGACATATCTATAAAAGTTCAAGTTTCCAACAAATCATTTCTATCTCAGAAATTTTTGAGGACTTAAACTTTAGCTTTAGGAACAGGTACTTAGCTGAAGTTTTGTCATCATCAAAAAGGGGGAAATTGTTGGATGAAGATGAAGATGGAAGACATAAAGTGAAGGGAGGTTTTGATGATTTCCAAAACATCAGAATCAGCTAAGTATGGAAGCTTAGTAAAAACCTTCTAAGATATTTGACTAAGGAAGACTTATTCAGACTAGTCAAATATGGTCCAGAAGACTACTGATCTATTGCTGAGGAAGAAATCAGACTGGTGGACGATCAGCCGACTCAAATCAGATTAGTTCAAGTTTGGGATCAGCCGAGTATACATCAGACGAGTAATTTCGATCAGCTGAGTGGAAGTAGATCAGAAGATCAGTGCAACGGTAATAAATGCACTTGGAGTAATAAATGATGAAGAGGAAGGGTATTAATGACAAATGATTGAAGAGAAACCTCGTATCAGATTGGTGCATTTAATGCGATCTGACAGCAAGTACAGCAGAGTGTACAGTGTTCAGTCGCAGGTAGCCGTTTCTGCAGGAAGAACCAGTACTCGAGGATTTGAACAGCTGTCGATCTCTCAACGGGCAGAAATTCAAATCTCCAAGTATAAATAGTTCAGTTCATGAGTTGAAGAAATAACAACACTGAGACAACACACTTTGAGAGCTAAAATTCGAAGCAGAACTTCTCTAAGTCTCAAAACTCAAGAACAGAACACTCATCAGCTAAGTCATTTGTTGACGAAGCAAATAGAGAGAAAAATAGAAAATACTTGTAAAATCTGAGTGATTTTGTTAGGTTGTGTTGTGAGGAGTAGATATCAATCTTTGTGAGCGATATTACTTCAGAGGTTAGGAATTTCTTTGTGATTTCCTACTACGAACTTGTGGCCAGTTCATCCGTTGGTTGGCGCAAGCAGAGTGTACTGTAATCTTTGTGACTATTGTATAACCCAAGATCTAAGTGACTTGGAAGAGTGGACTAAAGGATTTACATCCATATAACCACTATAAAAATCCTTTGTGTTTTTAACTTGCATTATTTTCTGCATATCCATAACAGCATACTAAAAACACTTTAAGGTTGATTGTTTGAAAAGTTTTAAAAAGGAGTTTGTTTAAAACTGGGGATAAAACTTTTTCTAAGATAAGTAAACTACTTGTGAAAAACACTTGATAAATCCGCTGCAAGATAGTTAATTTTGAAACTCTGATTTTGATAAAATCAGCTAAGTAAAATCAGAAGAGTGGTCAACTCTGCTGTTCAAAGCTTTGTGCAAGATCAGCTTAGTCTGCTTACAATTCTTGATCAGCTTAGTCTGCTGACAGAAAAGTTAGAGATTTTTAAAAGGCAAATTTTTAAAGAGGTTTATTCACCCCCCCCCCCCCCCCCTCTAAACCTCATCTGACCACTTGGGACCAACACTTGGTAGCAATCGATTTTCGGTATTATCGGTCGGTTTACCAAGCTGAACCGGTGATACCGATTTTTTTTAAATCCTAATTTGTAAACCCTAACCACATAAATCTTCACTCTTCACTACTATTTCAAGCTCCAACCGCTGCACCACCGCACTTCCGCAACCGCCTCTCCTCCGTCGTCTGTTTCGCAAGCATCCTTTCAACCGCATCTCTCTCCCTCTCCCTCTCCCTCTCAACCTCTCCCAATCTCACAACTACGAATCCAAACCTAGAAGAAAACACAACAACACAACACCAAAGTAACAGATCTAGAGACAAATAAGAAAAAGAAGAAGAAGAGAGAAATCCACATTTGCACCCAAAGCTTCCTCTCGCTCTCATCACCCATCAGCCCCGCAAATCTTCCAAAGACAAAGAAGAAGAGAAAGAAAAATACCCATTGTTGGAAAAATAGGAACTAAAATGAAATTTGGGATTGTTTGTCTGCTGAAATAAAAAAGGAGAAAGAAAAAGAGTTGAAATTATTTAATCATGTGGCTAAATCTGGTGCATACACATGTTGAAGTGATAAGGATTAGATTTTCATTTTTTTTTTACCGAATCGGAATAGGATCGAACCATTCGGTTTTTTACCGAACCGAAACGAAATTTTCGGTTCGACAAACGGTCCGGCATCTAGGAATTATCAAACCGGTTGGGAACCATAATTTGGTCTGGTTCAGTCTGATTCGATCCAAATGCCCAGCCCTACTTACCACCTACTTTTTCCCATCTACCACCTACTTTTTTCTCCATAACCCCAACATTCAAACTCAATCCAAGTGGGGTTTAGCTTTTTAAAAACCACAAAACCCAACATCCAAAACCTAACTAAATGAAGATCAAATGTGATTTAACCGAATTTTGTCTTAGGTTTAATCTCAGTAAATTATTTAAGATCACAATTTTATATATTAGGGGTTTGGTTAAAGTACTCAGGATGGTGCAATTCAAAAACAAGCAAAGTAATATAATCGTGTAGATAACAATAATATGAAAGGCGAACAGCTGTAGTATATTTCGTAGGTTCAATTCTGGATCCTGAATACAATGTAAGATTCGCTATTTATAATATTCCTCATGTCCTAACTGAACTAGGAGTCCTATTTAGCCTAGGAATCCTGCACGGCCTAGAAGTATCGCATGGCCCATTAAGTCCCCTGAAACGGACAGTAGGTCGACCAGATATGTATTTGGCTGGTCGAGCCGATCACACGGTTTAAATAGGTCGGATTGATCTTGAATCTCCTCGGATATTCCTAGCTGGTTATATGTGAAAAATAGCCCTCATCAGTACTCCCTCACTTCTCGAGCGTAATCGTAGCTGGAGCTCGTAGAAGTAGAAGTAGTAGTTACCTTGATCTTTTCATCGTTCATGAAATATGCCTCGTTAAAAACCTAGTTCGGAAAAACCCTCTTTGGGATAAAAACTGAACGAGGAAAAAAGAGTGCATATCCGTTTGAACCTTCTACGTACAGACATGTATTTTGGTTAACGTGTGTCAGACAACGGCTGGGTCTTTTCATGATTTTGATTGGCGGGAATATGAAGAGACGCGAAGGGCTGAATCCGTCTTTTCACCGCCCATATATATAATCGAAATTTGCGGGATATTTTATTTTTTACCCCAGATATTTAAACCTTCCAGCAGTAAAAGCTTAAGTCGACAATCTTGCCATTTTCTTATTTTCTCGAGTGCATTATTTCAAGAGCCGATGGCTTCGACCTCGCAAAATCCCCATTCCTCAACTCAAAATGTAGGAGAACAAGTACCACCTAATATCTCCAATCCTGATATTCCTTCATCTGATGACGAAGGAGCAGACAATTCTCAAGTAGAGGAGATCAGAGATTATGCTGAAAAAGAAGTTGATAGTTTGGTAGTGGAGATTATTCCAGAGGAAGAGATGGTGTTGAGGGCATCCAAAAAATCTAAAACGTCTCAACCTCAAATTTCCGCCCCTGTGGAACTCTTTCCTTCTCGATGGAAAGAAGAAGATCTACCTTTTTTGAAAAAGGAATACTGCTGCTATTTCACGTCGGATTTTGAGATCGTTATTCCTTCTTCCGATGAGAGAGTCAATACTCTTCCCGCCAACTGTCGAGCTTTCTATACGTCCCACTTCGAGCATGGGCTCCGTTTTCCACTCTCTTCGATTCTTCGTCAATTCCTGGAGACCTTCATTGTCTTACTAACTCAACTTGTTCCGAATGCCATAGCCTTTATTATGGCATTCTCTGTTTTGATGGTCGCGCGAGGTCTGCAGCCGTCGTTCCGTAATTTTCTTCACTTTTTTCGACTCTCCGTATCGACCTCCTCCAACAGAGGTTATTACTATGTTAGCCAAAGACCTGGCTACGCAGTTCTTGAAAATGCCATTTCGAGCAACAGCACGGAGTGGAAATCAAATTTCTTCTTTGTTAAGGCTCCGACCGTGCATATCCTTGAGAACGGAGAGACTGAGGAGTTTACTCATGACTGGGGATACAACGATTCTTGGGTATACGGTGGTCGAAAGGTGATTGATGTGATGTCCCCAGACGACCAATTTCAACTACCTTGATCGAGGAGATGAGATCAAATAAATACCAATCAGCCTATTTGATCGGAGAGATTTTCCTTCGAAAGGCTGGATTGAGTTCTTTGGATTTCCCTATCCCCTCGGATGATCGACCTTTACGTAAGATTTTTTGCTAATAATAATTTTATACAAGGATATATAATCCAGTTGTTCATTAATGTTTATCGACTTCATGTTGTAGCTTCCATGGTCGAGAACTGCCGCTTTTCCGTGGTCGGGAAATCAGTCCTTTCGAACTCGAAAAAGTCCTGGGGTAAAGTCCCCATAGAGCAAGAGGAATCCAGAAAGAGGAGAAGAAATCAATTCCAGGATCTGGAGGACATTGAGGAGGAGGAGTCCGAGAATGCAGATCCTATCCGAGTAGCTCCTCCTTTATCTGGTCTAACTTCTTCAGACATACCCACTTCGAGCTCTCGCCCAGGCCGCGGTTATCCGCCAAAACTTTTAGGGAGAAATATGGTATTCTGGGTAGTAAATATTGGCCCGAACGTAATCCTACTGGCCCTGAAGCCAAAAGAAGAACTCGATATTTTGACAAAGGAGGAGAGTATTTCACTCACGTTGGAGATACTAGCCATCAAGCTTCTTTGGTAGATATGATTGAGAATCATCTTCAAGGAAAACGGGCGGCTGGTTATTCCGAGAAGGATACATTGGTGTCTGACGATAAGGAGAACGTGGTCGATAAATCCATTCGAGTTCTCCTATCCTCGACCTTTGTTCGTGACGTGGAGAGGACTGTTATGAAGAAACCCCTCGAACAGCTAGCGAGGGCAGCTCACGCTCATGAAGTGGTAATATTCTTTAACTCCTTCTGTTCTTTTAATAGTCCTCAATATTCTTCTTGGTCTTTATTTAGACAATTTTTTTCTTGCCACAGACTGGTAATGCCTTGGTGTCCGCGCTATATGATATGGCATTGCATAGAGATCAATGCAAATATGTTGAAGAAAGCAACAACATTTTAACCGCCAGGGTTAAGGAGCTCGAAGATCAACTTGCTCAGGTCGGTAATTCTCGAGCTTCCGCTGAGACTCCATCCGTTCCTCTTGCTAATCCTAATTTGGAGACCGACAATCCTCATATTATCAGTATGATGACGGATTCTAGTCGAAACCAGGCGCAGGTCGACCAATTGACTCGAGAAATGGAAGAGCAACGAGTTGCGCATGCCACTGTTGTTAGCAATCTGGAGTCGGATGTTGATGCTCTTCGATCTCAACTTGCGACTAAGGAAGATGAATCTTCTGACCTAGAGAGGGTCATAGATGAGCACCAATCTTCCGACGTCGAGCCCATTGTTCGAGAGTTTCTCGATTCTCGAGTGCATACTGCTATAATTCATCAAAAAATTGGAGATCTGCTCTTGAGCTCATTCTTCAAGGGGGTCGATCAACTAATCGAGTCTGGCCAGATTCCTGATCGGCGCGAGGAATATCACAAGGTTCTGTCGATTGAAAAAGATCGAAAACTCCAAGATTATCCTCCCGACTGCTTGCCTTCTGTCGAGTACAGTAACCATCCTTTAGCTCATTTAGTCGACGTGTACGAAACTCCATTTCCTGTACCCGCGCCCGACTTGGGGTTAATAGCGGATATTATAGATGATCAAGCAGACGAAGAGGGAGAGGACGACGATGAAGAGGACGTCGAGGGAGAGCAGGTCGAGGAAAAGAATGGAGAAGATGAGGAGAAATCGCCCGCGAATGAAGCCAACTCTCCATCTTAGAATGTTTCTTATGATTTCCTTTCATTTTCCTTTGTCATTCTCGTAGTTTTTGTCGTTTTTACGTATCAGGTCTTGTAACACATGTAAAAAACCTTTCCTTGATATATATGATTTTGGATGAAATATTCTTCGTCGTTTTGATGATCGTAACATGCATTGGATGATCCATTCTGCTTCTTATTTTGAATTTTACTGTGCGCGCCAAGGATTGAGGACATAATTGTCATTTCCTTTACTATATATAAAGGTAAAATCTTTGAAGTTTTACCGCGCGTCCCCACTTGTAATATAAAATTTTCTTACTATAGATCGGAGCTATTAGTTCGATATTTCATAGGAGTTTCCTTACCATGAGTTCCAATCTCTTTTCCGGAGCTGCCAAACGATCTTTGTGGGGCCAGTCCCGACGAGATACTCCGAGGAAGAAAGCTCGAACGGAAAATTCACTTCAAACATCTTCCCAAGGTGGAGCTTATTCTCGGGGGGATATCGTTCGATCTGATCCGGTGTCATCCTCCTCAGGGGGAAGTCCAAAAATACTGAAGGATATTCCTTCACCTCTGAAGGAAACTGTGAAATCTTCAATGGGACTTTCTCAGGCTCCGATCCGTAGTCCAATAGTCGATCCAAATGTACTAAAGGTTTACTAGAACGAGGAGTCTCAAGATACTTCTTCTTCTCCCGTTGATCAGACAACAAATGAGGATTCTCGAGCCACTCCTCCTCCAATAATCCAATCAACAAACGAGGAGTCACGAACAATTTCTCCTCCTCCCGTTGTCCAGATAACGAATGAGGAGTCTCGAGCTACTTCTCCTCCTCCAGTCGACCAAACAACAAACGAGGAGTCACAAGCTATTTCACCTCCTCCAGTCGACCACACAACAAATGAAGAGTCACAAACTATTTCTCCTCCTCCAGTCGACCAGACAATGGACGAACGTCCCCCTTCCGGTCGAGATACAATAAATCAAACTCCAAGTTAAGAAGATCCTCGGCAGGGCGTAATTACTGCCCCCAACTCTGATGTTGAGCCAACTCTGCAGCTAGGGGGTTCTGTAGAAGATATCCCTGAGTCTTTCTTTGCTCCTTTTCCTTCGCAGGTTGTTGTTTCAAGTTCTCAACATACCCGAACCATCTCTCCAGTCCCCATTTCCCAAGAAGTGTTAAAAACTGGGTCTGGTCCCAGCCGTTCTGGCTTCGAAAATACGGCGGACGATCCGTCTCTTTTAGACGATCGTCCGTTCAAGGAGCAGGTCGAAGAAATAACTGAGTTCGGGATGCGTCGATCCGGTGGGGTCTCGACAGATGCATGTATTCCAACAACCCTCGATCCTGATGGGGTTTCTTGGAACCTGGGAATGGGTACGATTTTGCCCAAAGAGCTCGACAAATTGCAGAACCATTCTTCTTTACGTCTCGTTCAGTCCATTTTCAAGCGTTTAGAAATGGTAAGCATATCTTTGTTGTTGTTAATAGATATCTAGACTTTTGAAGTTCCTTACCATTTCTTCTTAACAGGCTAAGCATGAAGCTCTCCAGCTCGGGATACAAAATGACGAATTTTACTTTGCTCGAGAAGAATCCCTCAAACGGGTGAACTCAATTGCTGTTGCTCATCGATTGCTGATGACTGAGGTTGAGCATCTCCGAGCTACCACTGAGAGGCTTACCAAAGAGAAGGAAGAGCTTGTTCAACTAAATAGCAGCCTGGAGTCTGATAAAGAGCAGCTTACTAAGGAAAAATAAAATCTTCTCCAGCTGAAAGAGCAAGAGTTTGACAGAGGTTTTTCTCTTGGATATAAGCAGCGTACCCAAGAAATGATGACCTATCTTGGTTATCCGACGATTCCCGATCATGCTCACGAACAGTAGACAAAGACCTTCATTTTTTTTTTTTTTGAAATGGAATGTAAATATACATTTTGCCTGATGAATAGAAGATCATGCTTTTTGTTCGACTTCTGCGTCTTTTCGATCTGTTTGTTCAATCAATAACTGTTTTCAAAATTCTTGGGAGAGAATAACCTAATTTGGTAGTTGTGCCGTAACTGTAGGACGGTTCATATGCCTTTGTGCATTGATTGAACATTTCCCCATGCTATAAATAACCCATTTGAGAAGTAGGAAACTTAAACGATAGAAACAACATGTCTCCTAGAAGTATTTCGTTTTGGTATTTATGGCATGTCGATTATGGTGGAGATATCAAACCAAATTGTTTTTTGGAGAAGCGAGAGCTGGTTAGTTCATTAAAAATGGTGGTGATCCCTGGGGAAGGTATGCTTTTCTGTCCATGCATGCTCGAAAAGTTTGTTTCCAAGGCATGGAGAACGAACCTGTCTCAATTGTATGACAGCAAAGTTCTTTCCTTCCTCGTTTGCAGAAAAAAGTAGCCTCTGAACCATTCCTTTCTCAGTGTGCTTTAGCTTGATACCGTGATCGACCTCTGATGCAGCATGCTTCTCTTGCAGCATCAGCAAATATACGCACTTCTGCATGTTCCTTGTTTCTATGCAGTGGTAGTAGTCTGAGAATAAGGAGTAGGTCGAATTTGAAGGAGCAGATCATTCCGAGGAGTAGCAAAGTAGGACTAGTATTTGTAATAATTGTAATTAGACTTTGAAGATAAATGTAATTTTTCCTGATGATTTGGCTGTTTCCGTGAAATGTAACGATCCTCTTAAAGATATGAATAAAATCAATTATTCTTGACCAGTTTATCTGGAGTCTTGTACTTTTAGTTCTATGGCAATGATCGATCATATATCCAACATTGTGAACTATCCTGGTAACACTGTTGATCTGGACCGTTGATAGGATCTCAATGTAACACCACTGGATCCTTTATCCCTGTCTATAAAAAGGGTCATTCCATGTTTCCTCATTCTCAGAAATGAACTTGTCCAACAAGTATTGTTATTGTTACAAGCATTATCGTCCACCAAAATGTGTTATCTTATCATATGACGAATCTTTGACTCGGTATGGGAGGAATTGGAAAGAAGAGATCTCCATTTTATATGGTGATGGTCGGGCGAATCTTATAACTGGGGATTAGTCGACCATAAACCACTCCGTATGATAGAGGTCGAGATTAGAGGAAAGCAGAATTCTATGCTTATCGAAATCAACTTGTTTCTAACAGGTCGACGATGTCATGCATGAGATCCTTCTGATCCCTAATCTACTACATAAGGAATAAGCATCAGCTTTTTCGAGGTGGTCGAGTTGAGAAGACATGTATCCTTCTCTCGATGATCGTCAGACGTCGATCTTGAGAAGAATGCCTGAACATTAGTTTCTCGTCACTGTTCTCAAGGTAGAAGAAAAGATGATCGTTCCGTGGAAGCTCTGAAGCGTTTGGAAACTAGATTATGTCCTATGATATTTTGTAGGCGTAATCGCTTAGTGCATTGATCGATGATTTCCGTTCAGATAGGAATTTTCGATGTGTAATATTAGTTTCGCTATAATCGTCTTTGTATTGTCTCCATCGATCTAATATATGATTTTTGACCGACTCAAAAACGCATTTATTTCCATTCCTGTATTTAAGGCTTGCAGTTATTACTTTGTAACGTAATTCCCGATGTGGCATCTTTGCCGTTGATTGGATGCGAGTTTCACCGTAGGATTTTAATTCATCCTGTCTATAAAAGGAATCTTTTATCTTTTAGTTACCATCAGAAGTAAAAACCCTTAAACAATGTGCTTCCTCTTTGTTCAAAATGGCGGTCGTCCGCCTAATTCGAAAATCAAACAAATCATTTATTATGTCGACTTGGTATGGGCGGAATCGGAAAGTGGAGATTTCTCAAAAACCATGAAATCTCCGACCCCTAATAAGGGGAATAGATTGGAACGCCTATCCTCAACCGACCAACCTATGTAAATGGGTAAAGGTCGGTGTTGTGGGGTTCCGATCTATTAGTTACGCGGTCGGTGGAAAGCTGGTTAGTTCATTAAAACGAGAATGTATGATCAAAAAATGCTGACCACCATCGACCGTCGTAACATTATGATCTCTCAAAGCTCTCTCTGATTCCAAAGCTTTGTGGCCGTGAGCACGACTGGTCCTAGCTGGTGGCAAGAATTCTGAGAGAAATACAGAGATAAATCAAGCTGAAGTCCCTTTGTTAGCTCCTTTCTTCATTATGTAATAGAAGTTGCTGTCGATTAGTTAGGGGAGTTTGTGTATCTTTCCGATGTATATGGTAGTTTTTGAATTAATAAAATTGCAATATATCAACTCGTTAGTTTATTTCATACGAAGATCTCTTACCAACCCAATTGGTTTTGCTGTAACCTTCTGTTTTATTTACTTAGTAATTATTTTGCTTATCTTGCTCGTCTGTTAAAAGATCGATGAGTGTATACCGACCCAATCGGTTTTACTCAAGGATTTATTTGTACTTAGGTTTGTAGTCACTGTGGTTTTAACCTTTGTAGAACGTTCGTTAGGAGATCGAAGAGTTTATACCGACCCAATCGGTTTTACTCAAAGATTCATTATACTTAAGTTTTATACCAACTGTGGTTTTAACCTTTGTAGATCGTTTATTAGGAGATCGGTGAGTGTTTACCGACTCATTCGGTTTTACTCAAAATTTTGAGGTCGTATACCAATTATTGGTTTTAACCTTTGTAGATCGTTTATTAGGAGATCGGTGAGTGTTTACCGATTCATTCGGTTTTACTCAAAAATTTTGAGGTTGTATACCAATTATTGGTTTTAACCTTTGTAGATCGTTTATTAGGAGATCGGTGAGTGTTTACCGACTCATTCGGTTTTACTCAAAATTTTGAGGTTGTATACCAATTATTGGTTTTAACCTTTGTAGATCGTTTATTAGGGGATCGGTGAGTGTTTACCGATTCATTCGGTTTTACTCAAAATTTTGAGGTTGTATACCAATTATTGGTTTTAACCTTTGTAGATCGTTTATTAGGAGATCGGTGAGTGTTTACCGATTCATTCGGTTTTACTCAAAAATTTTGAGGTTGTATACCAATTATTGGTTTTAACCTTTGTAGATCGTTTTAGTAGCTCGGTCAGTGTTTACCGATTCATTCGGTTTTACTCAAAATGTTTTAGGTTGTATACCAATTATTGGTTTTAACCTTTGTAGATCGTTTTTTGACAAAAGTCTTTTTGAGCGCGACATATGGGGAAATAAGCAAAAGCTTTTATTATAATTGTAGAAAATTTTAATGCACGAAAGGGAAATAACAAAACATTCTAAAAAATGGAAAAACTAATTCCTTGCGAATCCTGACTAATTTCTAAATCTTCTTATCTTTGGATTTAACGACCATAATATCTTCTGAGATTTACTGCATTCCACGTTCGAGGAAGCAAAGTTCCATCCATATGAGCTATCTTGTACGATCCCTTTTTTCCGACCGCAATCACCACATAGGGACCCTCCCAATTTTGCTGTAACTTTCCCACATGTTTGGATACTTCAACTTTTTTAAGTACCAAATCACATTCTTTGAAGGATCGTATCCTCACCTTTTGATTGTAAGCTTTTTCCATACTGGATTTAGCCGCTTCTAAACGCAGACTAGCTTTTTCCCTCAAGGTCTCACTCAAGTCGATGTCATCCTTTCTCAGTTGATCGTTTGATTTCTCCTCGTAGAGCTCAATTCTAGGGCTGGGGACTAGCGCCTCTACTGGGATAACTGCCTCCGACCCATAGACTAGGCTAAACGGTGTTTCACCTGTTGAGGCTTTTACTGTAGTTCTGTTGGCCCAAATAATGCCTGGAAGTTCGTCTAACCATTTCCCTTTGGCGTCGTCCAGTCTTTTCTCGAGGGATTTGACAATCTCTCGATTTGCCACCTCAGTTTGTCCATTAGCTCTAGGATGTCCGACAGACGTGAAGTTTTGCTGTATTCCAAACTTCGAGCACCATTCTTGAACTTGTTTTCCAGCAAACTGGGTTCCATTGTCAGAAATCAAAATTCTCGGGATTCCAAAACGACAGACTATATTTTTCGAGAGAAAATTTATTACTTGGAACTGTGTTATCCGAGCTAAGGCTATGCATTCAATCCACTTGCTGAAATATTCGACAGCGACTAAAACATGACTCTTTTTTGATCTGGCCATTGGGATGGTCCCACTATATCGATTCCCCATTGATCAAAAGGCCAACAGATCGAAATTGGGTGTATTGTCTCGACTGGTTGATGTATTATATTTGAATGTACCTGACAGTAATGACAGTGTTTTACATAGTCTTGTGCGTCGGCGTACATCGTTGGCCAATAGTAACCAGTTCTCAAGCATTTGAGCGTAAGTGCTCGAGCGCCACTGTGGTTCCCAGCTTCTCCTTCATGTATGCTTCTAAGGATGCTTTCGGAATTGTGCTCGGGAATGCATTTTAGCAGAATTCCTGAGACGGATCGTCTGTAGAGTTTTCCTTCTATCATTGCATATCTTGGTGCTCGATATCTTATCCTCCTAGCTTCATTTTTACAGCTAGGGAGTGATCCATCTTTCAAATAGGCGATTAACGGAGTCATCCAACTGTCTGCTGCTAAGTCGATATCCATTACTTCAGTTACTGGGATAGTATCGAGATCGATCGATGGTGTTTTGGAGATTAGCCAGGTGATTACTCTTTTAGATTTACCATCCCTTGTTCCTGTAAATCTAGATAGTTGATCAGCCCATCGATTTTCTTCTCGTGGGATATTTTGAATATCAAACTTATCGAATTTCCCAGTCAACTCTTTTACTTTCGCCAAATATTTTATCATGTTGTATTCTTTTGCCTCGTACATTCCACTAATTTGTCTCTGAATTAGCTCGGAATCCGTTAAGACATTCAAAATCTTTATATCGGCCTTTATAGCCATTTCCAACCCTGCAATTAGAGCTTCGTATTCTGCTTCATTATTGGTTATCACGAAGTCTAAAGTGATGGCATAATTCATATCCTCGTCGTTTGGTCCTTGGAAATTAATTCCTGCACCTCCACCATCTCTGCTTGACGCGCCATCGACATGCATAAGCCATGGTAGGTCATTGACGATCATAATATTGTTATCGCTTGTCGATGTCACTTCGGAGCTTGTCTCCGATAGACTTGGAGTTTCAAGGAGGAAATCAGCAAGTATCTAAGCTTTGATTGCAGTTCGTGGTCGATATTCGATCTCGTACTGTCCCAATTCTACAGCCCATTTGATTAACCTTCTCGAGGCTTCTGGCTTTGATAAAACTTGCCTCAAAGGTTGATTGGTAAGTACGATGACGTCACCAAAGCCAGAGCGAATTTTTCAATTGTTAAATAATTCTTTTCCGCTCCTTGCAATAATTTACTCAAATAATAAACAGGCTTGTGTTCCGAGCCCTCAATTTTTACCATAACCGAGCTCACTGCAGCCTCGGAAATAGCAATGTATATGTATAGTGGTTGTCCTTCCGTGGGTTTGGCGAGCAGGGGTGGCGAGGTCAAATATTCTTTCAGCTGCTCGAATGCATGATCACAAGCCTCGGTCCATTCAAAGGTCTTAGCTTTTCTCAACGTTTGAAAAAATGGTAGACTCTTATCTGCGGACCTTGATATGAATCTATTAAGGGCGACAATTTTCCCGACCAGACTTTGAACCTGAGTAATATTTCTAGGAGGCTTCATTTCAGTGATAGCACGTATCTTCTCAGGATTTGCTTCGATGCCTCTCTCATGGACCAGGTATCCTAAGAATTTTCCAGACCTTACCCCAAAGGTACATTTTAAGGGGTTGAGCTTCATTCCATATTTCCTCAAGATTTTGAAGCAACGATCAAGGTGTTTAATGTGGTCTTCTTCACTCATGCTTTTTACCAGCATGTCATCGACATACACTTCCATTATTTCTCCGATCAACTCTTTAAACATCAGGTTGACCAACCGTTGATAGGTTGCTCCGACATTTCTTAATCCGAACGACATCACTATGAAACAATATACGCCCTGTTCGGTAATGAATGCAGTCTTTTCTTGATCTTTTTCGTCCATGAAAATCTGATAGAAACCTTGGAATGCATCCATCATACTAAAAATTGCAAAGCCTGCTGTCGAGTCGACCAACAGGTCGATCCTTAGGAGAGGGTAAGGATCTCTTGGACACAATTTATTCAAGTCTGTAAAATCGTTGCACATTCTCCACTTGTTATCCTTCTTGTCACCCTTTGAGACAAGTACGACATTACACAGCCACTCAGTAAAGTGTATTTCTCTAATCTGTTTAGACAATAAAAGCCTTTCGACCTCTGCTTTTATTATTTTGTCCTTGACAGGGCCATGATTTCTTTTCTTTTGTCTGACCGGTTTTGCGCTCGGATCTATCTTCAAAGAGTGGGTTATTATTCTTGGGTCGATCCCCACTATGTCCTCCGAGCTCCAGGCGAAAACATCTACATTTTTCCTTAAGAAATTGATCAACATGATTTCTCCCTGTGGAGACAGTTCAGTTCCGATCTTGGTGATTTTGGTTGGATCATTTTCGATAAGCTTGACCTCTTTATGCTCTGGCGCTCGTAGAGTCAAATCTATGGGCTCTTTCCCTTTTTTATCGATCCTATCCGTACTAGGCAACTCAGGCTCATTAGATTTTTCCGTCGAAGATCCTACTGTTTTTCTTTTTGACGGTGTTAGCGGATCGACGTTCCTTTTCAAAGATAGTGCCGTGTTGTAACAATCCCAAGCCATGCAGTGGTCGTTGACGATTTCGCCTACCCCAGAGACCGTAGGAAATTTTATTTTCTGGTGATAGGTTGACACAACTGCTCGAAATTGGTTTAATGCCGGTCTTCCTAAAATGGCATTATAGGCAAATGGTGTTTCGACCACTAAAAACTTTATCCTCTTGGTTACTCGATGAGGTTTGTTCCCAAGAGTTACACTCAAATTGATAGTTCCAGCCGGAACTATTTCCAATCCTCCAAACCCTACGAGTGGTGTAGCTACTCTTTGGAGAGTTATTTTTCCCAGATTCATCTGGTTCAGCACTTCGATAGCTATTATGTTAGCCGAGCTTCCGTTGTCGATCAGGATTCTTTTGACATTGAAATCGGCAATTTTCAGCGAGACCACCATGGGAAAATCTGGGTGGTCTTCGTTATTGTCCCAATTCAGATTTCTGGGGACTTCGCTCTCATCGAACTTGATTATTTGTTGGTTGGAGTTTTTACTCTCGAGTGCCCATACCTCCTTAGGGGCGATAAGTCCTTTTTCTAGAGATCGTGCAGTCTTGCGCCTTGCATTCCGACTATCTCCCCCTGCTGGGCCACTAGAGATTACATGTATAGTACCATTGATCCGATCGTCATCGATATCGTTTTGTCGGGGTGCACGATTACTGGGAGATCTATCACGAGGACTTCTATTTTCTTCCTTCCTTCTAGGACTTCTCGTCCTTTGTCTTCTCCGATCTGCTCTATCTATGAATTCATTCAATTTACCCTGTTGAATCAATTTTTCGATTTCTTGTTTCAGGTGATAACAGTCCTCGGTCCTATGACCGTGAGCTCGATGGTACCTACAATATAAATCGTAGTTCTTTGCCCCGGGTTTAGCCTGTGTGATCTTTTTGCTGGGGGGATTAAATTACTTCTTTCCAGTATCACCAGGATGTCTTCTCTTGGGGCATTTAGTCTTGTAAACTCCACATAACTAATTCGATCTCTTATATTCCTTTCTAGAGATCGAGGCCTGAGGTAGACATTGGGTCTTTTCTCAAGGTTACTCCCATTATGTTCTAATCTTTGAAATACATTTCCTCTTCGAGAGAATCGATCGTAATCCGTGACCCTTTGCATTGGGGGTTTTTCAGGTTTTCTTGATCCTGAAGTCGATGCTTTATTCTTATTTTTGTCTTTGAAAGAATTTATCTCTTCTTGAGTCATATATTTGGAGGCCAATGTCATGATTTCTGCAAAGGTTCTTGGCTGCTTTCGACTCAAGGCGTTGCCAAATTGCCTATTTTTTGTTAGGTCGAATAGAATTGATATGATATAATCAATATTTGGGGAGTCGATCTTCAAAAGTTCCACATTGAACCTTGCTAACCAAGTTCTTAAGGACTCCCCATCTTGCTGGATTATAGTTCCTAGATAGCTCATGGGGAGCTTTTGTTTTTTCTGGCTGGCAAATTGTTGTTCTAGCTTGTTGCTTAACTCTCTAAAACTGAAGATCGAGTTAGGCGGTTGTTTTCCGAACCAATCCAGTGCTAGCCCCTCGAATGTTGTGATCATCAACTTGGCCGTATACTCCGCTGAATGAGCATACAAGCTCATTATGTTTGTGAAACTAAAGATATAGTCGGTCGGATCACTGGTTCCGTCATATCTGGGAAGTCGGGCAGGTATGGGCCCGGAGGCCTGCGCCTCTCTTATTTCTTGGCAGAATGGAGAACAGGTTGCTATGCTATCCTGGACCTCCCGGGAGCGTGGCCAAGGTTGTCTCATGGTTAATAACCTTTGCTCTAATCGTTCCTCGACCATCCTTTCTATATCTCTTTCAGAGATTCTTCTAGTAGCTTGTCGATTGACAACTGGGGGTTCCTCCATGTCATCGATAGGGACAACTGTATGTTCCTTGGACAAGTGTGGTTCAGGACGAGCGTTAACTCTTGCCTGATTAGTCCTTCGACCAAGGTGCCTTCCAGCTACGTTTGGTGGGGAGACTTGAGATCGTTGGTCTGCATCCGGACTCTCTGCCTAAGTCGACAGACGATCGTTATTTTCCCGAGGTTCCCTGTCGTTATTAACCGCCCTCGAGGGACGAACTGCAGCCCTCGTTGGTCCCGCGACTGCCGTAGTTGGAAGAATTTGAGGAAAAATTGAACTTAAAAGCTGAGCAATTTGTAGTATTTTCTCCTGGTCAGCCGGTAGTGGTGGAACAGGGACGGATTGGATGGGTGAGTTAGGAGCCCGACTTGCGCTAGGAGTTTGTCGTCCTCCCACATTTTGATTGATGTTTGCGTTTGCTGCAATGTGTTTGTTGGATGAATATGAAGACTTTGAAGTGAAGGGAGGTTTCGATGATTTCCAAAGTCATCAGCTAAGTATGGAAGCTTAGTACAAACCTTAGAAGATATTTGACCAAGGAAGAAGTATTTCAGAGGAGTCAAATATGGTCCAGAAGACTACTGATCTATTGCTGAAGAAGGAATCAGACTGGTGGACTATCAGCCGACTCAAATCAGATTAGTTCAAGTTTGGGATCAGCCGAGTACACATCAGACGACTGACTTCGATCAGCAGAGTGGAAGTGGATCAGAAGTTATTGCAACGGTAATAAATGCACTTGGTGTAATAAATGCTGAAGAGGAAGGGTATTTATGACAAATAATTGAAGAGAAACCTCGTATCAGCTTGGTGCATTTAATGCGAAGCGACAGAAAGTACAGCAGAGTGTACAGTGTTCAGTCGCAGCAGCCGTTTCTGCAAAAAGGACCAGTACTCGAGGATTTGACAGCTGCCGATCTCTCAACGGGCAGATTTTCAAATCTCAAGTATAAATAGTTCAGTTCGTGAGTTGAAGAAGAAGATACAACACATTTTGAGAGCAAAAATCTGAAGCAGAATTCTTCTAAGTCTCAAACTCAAGAACAGAGAACTCAACAGCCGAGTCATTTGTTGACGAAGCAGAATAGAGAGAAAATCAGAAAATACTTATAAATCTGAGTGATTTGTTAGAGCTGTGTTGTGAGAAGTAGATATCGATCTTAGTGAGTGATATTACTTCAGAGGCTAGGAGTTTCTTTGTGATTTCCTATTACGCACTTGTGTCCTTTTCATTTGTTGATAGGCACAAGCATTGTATACTGTAATCTGTGTGATTTAGTATAACCCAAGATCTAAGTGACTTGGAAGAGTGGACTAAAGGATTTCTATCCATATAACCACTATAAAAATCCTTTGTGTTTTTACTTGCATAATTTTCTGCATATTTGAAACAGCATATTTAAAACACTTAAAGGTTATCTGTTTAAAAAGTTTTAAAAGGAGTTTGTTAAAACTGGGGATAAAACTATTTCAAAGGTAAAGAAAACTACTTGTGAAAAACACTTGATAAATCCGCTGCAAGTTAGTTATTTTAAAACTCTGATTTTGATAAAATCAGCTGAGTGAAATCAGAAGAGTGGTCAACTCTGCTGTTCAAAGCTTTGTGCGAGATCAGCATAGTCAACTTACGATTACTGATCAGCTTAGTTTGCTGACAGAAAAGTTAGAATATTTTAAAAGATAATTTTTAAAGAGGTCTATTCACCCCCCCCCCCCCCCCCTCTAGACCTCATCTGACCACTTGGGACCAACAAGTGGTATCAGAGCAGGTGGTTCATCTGAATCATTTGCCTGATCAACGAGCTTGATCCTTAAGTGTTTTTCAAAGGTTTTCAAAAGTTTTCAAAAGAGCATCTTTTTGAAAAACAAAACTTTTTGAAAAATGGATTGTATTAGCCTTGTTCCCCACATAGACGGTATGAGCTTTGAGGACTGGAAGATCCGCATGGAAATTTTCCTTGCTGCTTATAATGACAATATGTACACGTGCATAACACAAGGTCCAATAAGAATTACCAAGACAATCAAAATTGATGGCGTAGATACGGTCGTTGATAAAGAACGATCAGAGATGTCACCTGAAGAAATCAAGTTGAAGAATCTTGACAAAGTCGGAATCTTCATCATGACAAAGGCCCTGGACAATGAAAGGTTTGACAAGGTCAAACACTGCAAAACATCTAAAGAGATGTGGGACAAAGTCCGTGACATGAGTGAAGGGAATGACTCTATTAAAGAACACAACTTGAGTGTTGCCCTGGAGAAGTTTGAGAACTTCAAGATGAAACCTGGAGAAACCATTGACCAGATGGATACAAGGTTTACAAAGGTGTTGAACAATGTACTAAAATTGGGAAAGACGTTTACTGATAAGGAGATCACCGTCAAAGTCTTAAAGGCGCTGCCACCCAAGTTCAACATGAAGATCACAGCGATGGAAGAATCAAGGGATCTGGGGAAGATCTCACTGACTGAGCTGTTTTCTGTACTCAAGGCGTACGAGTATAAAATACCAAGGATGGGAATAGAAGAGACCTCAACTTCTGGCCCCACTGCTGCCCTGGTTGCTGCAGAAAGAACTAGAAGATCAGCCGGAAAAACTAGAGAAGTGGACTCATCTGATGAGGCCCCAGTACTAAGCAAAAAGGAGTACACTGCTGGCGATGTAGCCTTGTTATTGAACGGGTTCAAAAAGTTCTACAAAAGAAAAATGAAGAACAAATATAACAATGCTTCTACTTCTAAACCTACCTCTAATTCTCATGATATTAAGGATGATTATAAATCCAAAATGATGTGCTATAATTGCAGGAAATTGGGACATTTCATCAAGGACTGCACATATCCTAAAGCGGAGAAATATACAGAGGAGGAAAAGAAACAAAGAAAAGAGAGACGAGAGAAGAGATACCAAAAGAGCAAAGTGTTGTTGGCTGAAGCTGAAAAGATGGCAGCCATCTACTCATCTAACACAGAATCAGGCACGTCAGGTGATGACTCTGTTTTCGACGAGACACCTGCACTGCTCTATCTCATGGCAAAGGAATCTGATGATTCTGACAATGAGGTAAACCTCTCTGAAAGTGAACTTGAGCTATTTAGTTCATTTGAGCAAATGATGAACAATAAAGCCGATGTTGTTAATGAATTTGCTAAGCTTAAGGACGAGATGATTCTGCTGAAAAAGCAAAATGCAAAACTGAAACGCAGTGTTGAAAAACCTGAAGAATCAGCCATGTATAAAAAGCTTTCACATGAATATGAATCTCTGAAAGCAGAATGTGAAGTTTACAAGGGACAAATCATGGAACTCGAAGCTACAATATCTTTATATAATAAGTCGTCTGTTCCTAAGTAGTCTGCTGTGACAATAGATAAATCTAATGAACAGAGTACACCCTTGGTAAAAGAAAATTTAGAACTGAACAGAGCTGAGAAATTTATATCTGCTGATAATAGTAACATTATCTTGTATGTTCAGACTGCTAAATCTGCTTCACTTGAAATTGAGAAAAAGGAGAAGAGTCCTCCTAAGGCTAAAAAGGGTAAAAAGCCTGAAAATGAAAAACAAACTGGTAAAACCAAACAGCAAAGCAGTCCAAAGAAGTCTGCTGATAAGAGTAAAACCAATAAGACTAGTAAACCTAAGTCGTCTGTTAAAGAGCAAGTTAAGAGCAGACCTAAGAAGCAAAGAAATTATAACTATAATGCTTGGTATGGAAATGAGTCTCATTATGTGCAACCTGCTTACTCACCTTATTATGCTGCACCTCATTATCCACCTTATTATGCTGCATATCCTGCTCATCAACCAATGCATGCTTACCCTGCTTATCATGCATCTTATCCTGCTTATGAGCCTTATTCACATCATAATGATTATCAACATAATATGCATGCTGATTATGATGAAAATGAAGTTGCTCATGCTCCTGCTAAAACTCTGAAGCCTAAGAAGCCTAAGACTTCAATATCTTGGGTTGTCAAAGGTGACACTAATCCACCAGGACCCTCTCAATAAAGGGTACCTAAAACTTTTTTATTTTGTTTTGTAGGTTAGGATTAGGAGTAGGAGTAAAGTAGTGAAGAAATGGTACTTGGACAGTGGATGTTCAAGGCACATGTGTGGAGACATACATGAACTGGCAGATGCTGTTGCTGTGAATGGTCCAAGAGTTACTTTTGGAGACAGCAAAGAAGGCAAGGTTGTTGCTGTTGGAAAGCTTATCAAAGGAAACATAGAGATATCTGACGTCTCTTATGTTAATGGCCTGAAGTACAATCTGCTGAGCATAAGTCAATTTTGTGACAAGGGATTTTCCGTAGTGTTTTCATCAGATAAGTGCTATGTTGAACAAGTTGGAACAAAGAAGGTTATTTTATCTGGAAGAAGACAGGGAAATATCTATGTAGTCGACTGGAATTCTGTGGACAAGAATTCTAATGTTTGTTTGGTGGCTTCTACACCAAGTGAAATCAGTTGGCTTTGGCACAAAAGAATGAATCATTTGAATTTCAAGACCATAAACAGATTGATAAAGAATGATCTGGTAGAAGGAATTCCAAAGACAGTCATGAGCAAAGACAAGCTTTGTGACGCATGTCAGAAGGGTAAACAAGCAAAGTCATCTTTCAAAAGCAAGAAGCACCAATCTTCAACCAGAATTTTGGAGCTGTTACATATGGATTTGTTTGGCCCTATTGATCCAATCAGCAATGGTGGAAAGAAATACTGCCTAGCTGTTGTGAATGACTTTTCAAGATTTACTTGGGTGATTTTCATGAAGAAGAAAAGTGAAACCAAGGAACATCTTACTAATCTGATGGAACTGATCCAGAATGAGAAGAGTCAAAGAATATTAAAGATCAGATCAGATAGAGGGACTGAATTTACAAACTCTACTGTTGAAGAGTATTGTAACTCCAGAGGAATCAATCATGAGTACTCTGCTGCCAGAACCCCTCAACAAAATGGAGTTGCTGAAAGGAGAAACAGAACTCTAAAAGAAGCTATCAGGACAATGATAGCTGAAGCAAAGCTGCCCCAAAGATTCTGGGCAGAAGCCACAAATACAGCATGTTATACACAGAACAGGTGTATGATCAATAAAAGTCAAAACAAGACACCTTACGAGCTATGGAACAACAGAAAGCCTAATTTACATTATCTTAGGATTTTTGGTTGTAAATGTTATGTTTTGAACAATGGGAAAAATCACCTTACTGCATTTGCAGAAAAGGCTGATGAAGCTGTTTTTGTAGGTTACTCTACTGTTAGTAAAGCTTATAGAGTTTTTAACAAAAGAACTTTACTTGTAGAAGAATCTATTCATGTAGTATTTGATGAACCAAGTCAATCATCTGAAAGAAATCAAAGTGCAAATCCAGAGATATCTACTGACTTTCAGAAATTGAGTGTGGAAAGAAAGGAAGAATATGTACCCATCATACTACCTGATTTAACTCAAGCCGTTAACTCAAGTGCTGTTCAAAATCAGTCTGCTGATTGTCTAACAGAGGAGTTGCGAACAGCTGACAGACCAGAGACTGTTCAACAGACTACTACTGAGACTCCAACAGTAGTGTTGCAAGATCAATCAAGAGGACAACATCCAGATTTGCAACCTGATCTCAGATGGCTCAGAGATCACCCACCTGACTTAGTGATTGGTGATCCCTTGGATAGAGTGAGAACTAGAAGGTCAACTGCAAATGAAACAATGTTTGTAAGTTTTCTTTCACAAATTGAGCCTAAGTTGATTGATGAAGCCCTTAGTGATTCTCACTGGATTGAAGCAATGCAAGAAGAGTTAAATCAATTTGAAAGGAATGAAGTCTGGTACTTTGTTCCCAGACCTACTCATCAAAGAGTAATTGGCACTAAGTGGGTATTCAGGAATAAAATGAATGAAGATGGTATGGTTACCAGAAATAAAGCAAGACTAGTTGCCAAAGGTTACTGCCAAGAAGAAGGCATTGATTTTGATGAGACATTCGCACCAGTTGCAAGGCTTGAAGCAATCAGATTATTCTTAGTCTATGCTGCTTACAAGAACTTCACTGTCTATCAGATGGATGTGAAGTCTGCTTTTCTCAATGGAGAACTGCAAGAAGAAGTGTATGTTGAACAACCTCCTAGCTTTGAAGCTTATCAACAAGGAGACAAGGTATATCGTCTGAAGAAAGCTCTCTATGGACTGAAACAGGCTCCAAGAGCATGGTATGATACTTTATCTGATTTTCTTTTAGTTCGTAAGGGTAAAGTAGACAAGACTTTGTTCACTATTGAATGGGAAAATCATATATTGTTGGTACAAATATATGTAGATGATATTATTTTTGGTTCAACTAACAAACAGATGTGTGAAAGGTTCTCTAAGCTGATGCAGCATGATGGGAGAACTAAATTACTTTCTTGGATTACAAGTTAAACAGCTACCTGATGGTATTTTTATTAATCAAGCAAAGTACACAAAAGATCTGTTCAAGAAATTTGGTATGGAAACTAGCTCATCTGTTAATGTTCCCATGTCTACTGGACTTCGTCTGGACAAGGATGAAGGTGGCAAGTCAGTTGACATTACCAAATACAGAGGCATAATTGGGTCACTGTTATACTTAACAGCTAGCAGACCTGATATTATGTATTCTGTTGGGGTTTTTACGAGATTTCAATCAGATCCTAAGGAATCTCATCTCTTAGCTGCTAAAAGGATATTAAAGTATCTCAAAGGCACACAAGAATTGGGATTGTGGTGCCCAAGGGAATCAGGATTTGAACTTATTGGATATTCAGATTCTGACCTTGCTGGCTGCAAAATTGATAGGAAGAGTACTACAGGTACTTGTCAATTTTTGGGCAGTCGTCTGATCTCATGGATGAGTAAGAAACAGACTTCAGTATCCATATCTACTGCTGAAGCTGAATACATTGCTGCTGGAGCATGTAGTGCACAAATACTTTGGTTGAAGCATCAACTAGAAGACTATAATCTCAAGATCAGTGGAATCCCTATCTACTGTGACAATACAAGTGCAATCTCACTTACTCAGAATACTACTAGTCATTCCAGGACTAAGCATATTGAGATCAAACATCACTTCATCAGAGATCATGTTGAAAAGGGAAATGTTATTATTGAGTATGTTAATACGGACAGCCAGATTGCTGACATTTTCACCAAACCATTAAGTGATGCAAGATTTTCTACTCTAAGAGTGGAACTGGGCTTGTTAAATTTGGATTCATAAGCTGAGGGGCAACCTATCAGAAGACTGGGTTCAACAGCTGACTAATCTGATATCAACAAGTGTTACACTTCAAGAAGACTGACTCTCAACAGACTAGTTGACTGATGAATTCTTGAATTCAGGGGGAACGTGTAAGACTAGCGGTACCCTTGTTTTAAAGATGAAATCTTCAATGACAGTTAGTTGAAGTTGTTTAATCAGAAGATTTGTTCTTAATTCTTGAAGATTTGAAGATTATTTATCTTGCTGGATTGACAAACAGAAAAGGAAGATCACTAGATATTGGCTTTCACTAGTGATATACTGTATCAGACAAGTCGTCTATCAGATAAGTATTGTTTTACTCATCTGTTCTTATTTATGTTAGCTTATATTTAAGTGTTGTATTGAAAATGTTTTATCAAAAACACGCTTTTATAAGAAACAGACAAGTAGCGTTTCAAATTCCCGCCTGTCTGACATATTTAATGCTATTTTGAAATCCGCGTATCACGATCACACGATCTGCTTTTCAAGTAACTGATCTAACGGTTGACGCCTTTCACGGAAACCGACAAGAACTAACATCTATAAATCCAGATCTGATCAGCTTACTACGCTTTTACGCACCCTAAAAATTTTCAAAAGCATTCAGAGCAATTCTGCAATTATCTACTGCAAATTTCTCTCCGTTTCCTTAATCTCTTTTTCAGAATGTCTGCCAAAGAAGCTGCTGCTGAAGGTATGTTCTTGAACTACCTGACTTACCATACGACTGGCACACCATTGATGAAAGAAATTTTGGAGAAATTCAAGGCAGCCACGCTGGTTAACTTCATGGAGGCCCATGAAGATATGATTTTCAAGGACGAGGTATTTGAGTTTTATGGTTCTAAAGAGGAGACAGATTTTGAAAAGCTGGAGATAAACGCCAAAATTGGGGACAAAGTTATCTGTATAACCCCCAAATTGCTACATGAGATGTATGGACTATCTCTGGAAGGTTCGACTGAAATTGGAACCCTAGCTGAACCATATGAGGCAGATTTCTGGAATTTGGCCTCCAAGAAGAATCAAGTCTGGTCTAAGAGTATAAAGAAGAATCAGCTGAAGGATGAATTTCAGCGGATGGCAGATTTGGTTGCCAAGGTCCTTGAGAATTGCACATTCTCGTTGGACAGTGTACCAATGAAGCGGTTTTACACAATGATGGCCATTTTCTATGGTTTGAAGGTGAGCTGGGCTACCTTCATCTGGTACATTCTTGCTGATCACAAGGAACGTGGTCTGACCCTGCACAGAATTTTCCTTAGTCATCTGCTAGTGAACTTGGGATGTTCAGTAACTAATGGAAAGGAAATTCATAAGGCGAAAGAATTGAAGATTTATGACCCAGTGAAAACTGGTAAATCAAAAGAGCCTGCGGTTGTGCCTGAGAAGAAACAACAGAAAAGAAAGGCTGTTGAGCCTAAAGTGCCTGCTGTTAAAAGTAAGAAGAGCAAGACAACTGTTCAAATAGCAGAGCCTGATGTTGAAGCCAGAACAGTCTCGTCTAAAAAGAAGGATGCTGTGGAGTCTATTGTTGATGAAACAATAAGGGAGATTAATGAGATGTCAGCTAACTCATCTCCTGAAAGAACAGTTTCAGCTGAGCTACCAGCTGAAAATGTGGCTAAAAGGACAAGGAGTGCCCTGAAAGATACTGCCACATCTACTGCTCCTGTTCTCCATACAAAGAAAACCATCAGAAAGAGAATATAATTTATTGGCGAAGAAAAGAAACTTTTGGTTAGAAAAAGTCCTCCATCAGCTGAGAGGCCTGTTGGATCAACAGAGAAGTCTGCTGAAGTGAAGTCGACTGATCAAGTGCAACAGACTTCTACACCAACAGCTGAGGTTGCTGAACCTCAAAAGGATCCTGAAGTGCAGATCCTTGAGCCTATTGCTGCTGCACCAGTAGCAATTGCACCACCAGAATCAACAGCTGCGGCACTAGTTGTTGAGTCCAGAACTGCCAGAAGAAAAAGAACTGGCAAGGCAAAAGTATCAGCTTATCATAAGAAAAAGCGTGAGGAAGCTGAACAAAGAAAACGTGATGAAGCTGAGCTGAAAAGAGCTCTTGAGGCGAGCAAGAAAGAAGCTGATGTCAAGAACATGACAGAAGCTGAATTGGCTGCCAAGGAAGAAGCAGACTTGGCAAAGGCCCTGGAAGACAGTAAGAAGGATGCATATGGACCACAGAGGTCTGGAGGCATCGTGATTGGAGAAAGACCCAAGGAAGGACTATATATCTTACCAAGGGCTGAACCAATCAAAAAGAAGAAGTCTGAAGTTAGAAGAGCACTTCAGATAGTCCAAAGTGACTCTACTGTTTTCAAAAGATTTGAAGGTGAGCTGGAGAGGATGAATCAACTGCTTCAATCTAGGACCACCTTTCTCCCAGAAAATATAAGGTACAATCGTTGGAGGGAGTATAGGTTGAATAAATCTGAGGAAGAGATCCAAGCATGGAAGGAGTTTGCTGCTGAAGGCCGTTGGGTTCTAAGTTGGCTGCATACAAATTCTGTTGCAAAGGCATTGGACTCAGATTTTGTAAGGAATTGCATGATTTTACAAGAATCATTGCAATTCAGGAGGCAACCGCTATCAAGAACTCAATTCCAAATAAACCAGGTCCTACTGATGACCGGATTGATAGAGCTGTTAAGGTTGCTGTCTACACGACATTGGAGAAATGGGCTGAGAGATCTAGATTTGAACCAGGAACATCAAGCACATCGCCCACTCTGCCAAGTCTACAACAAATTGCTTATGGCTCTGATATCGGTACTAATCAAGAAAAGCTGAGTATTCAACAGACTACTCACCTTTCGTGCCAGCTGACTTGATTCGTCAGAAGACTGTCGTGTCTACTGATGGTACTGAAATCATTCACGTAGCTGATGAGCCAGCTAGTGAAGAACAAAAGAAAGACCAGCAAGCTGAAGAGATCAACCTGGATACTTCAAAGAAGCTGCCTGCTATGGTCAAGGACTTAGTTCCTTTAGCTTTGGAATGGAAACCTGAAGACAGTCCTGTTCTTCATGAAGCACATGTTCAACAAGAAGAAGAACCTGCTGAATTTCAACAGGAAGAGGAACCTACTGAATCATCACACCCTGCTCCTACTGCTGACTT
Organism: Penstemon newberryi var. newberryi; assembly: GCA_030819805.1. Lineage (NCBI taxonomy): Eukaryota > Viridiplantae > Streptophyta > Magnoliopsida > Lamiales > Plantaginaceae > Penstemon > Penstemon newberryi. The sequence goes on along the minus strand of JAUALY010000007.1, from coordinate 9,800,491 downwards.
GCATTCCTCTCTTATGGAATCCATCCAGCTGCTGATTGAAACTACTATGAAGGAGATGGAGACAAGGAATCAGCTGATGATTAAGCAAATGCAGGAAGAGACTGCAAAAATGGTCAAGGATGCCATTGAAGATTTTCCTCTACCACCAGATAACTCCTTAATGCTGACTCAGAGCATATTGAATATGAACAGAAGTATTGAAGAAGTGAAGGCTGATGTAAGTCACCTCCACACTGCTCTTCAAAGAAATGAAGCTGATATTGCTGGAGTTGTTAGAGTCATAAAACAGGTTGGTGAAGCAGAGATGGAAAAGGATGTTGCATTAATGCAAGAGTTTACTGCTGTCGCTAATAAAGCTCAATCTGAAATATCAACACTTCAACTGAATGTTGATTGCCTGAATGACCAAGCTGGTGAATTAAAAACAAATCAACTTCGCATGGAAGCTGCTCAACTTCGCATGGAGACTACTCTCAATCATCACTGTGCTGAACAACAAGTTTTGGATAGAAACATCAAGAAGCTTTGTGCTGCTGTCAACATAACTCCTGATCAACTCAACCCTGCAGATGCTGAAAAAAAGGGGGAAGAGGAATCAGCTAAGAAGACTGTTGATGCTGCAACAATTCAAGTACAAGACCAACGGGCTGCTGCTGAAAAGCCAAGTGAAGAAGAAGTACTTGAAAAGGAAGCTGAAGATGGAGCTGATGATAAAGTAGAGCCCAAGGATGTAGCTAAAACTGACAAGGAGCTAGCTGCCTCTAAGTACTCTGCTGAAGAACAGCTTAATCCAGACATGAAGGTTAAAAGGATTGAAGACATCAGAGCAAGATTTGAAGCTGATGAAAGAAGAGAAAAATTAAAAGGTCCTGCTGATGCTTTCACATCTGGTGAAAATGAAGACAGTAGTGATGAAGTTGAAGTTGAAGAAGAGGATGAAGAAGAAGATGAAGAAGCTGAGGACTAGACTAGGTCATCTGTTGAATATTTGTAATCAGCCTTCTTTACCTGTAATTTTTCACTTAAGTCTAATTTTGCTTGTAACTTGTACTGTAATTTTCAAAATCTATCTATAAAAGTTCAAGCTTCCAATACATCATTTCTATCTCAGAAATTTTTGAGGACTCAACTTTAGTTTAGGTACAGGTACTTAGCTGAAGTTTTGTCATCACCAAAAAGGGGGAAATTGTTGGATGAAGATGAAGACTTTGAAGTGAAGGGAGGTTTCGATGATTTCCAAAGTCATCAGCTAAGTATGGAAGCTTAGTACAAACCTTAGAAGATATTTGACCAAGGAAGAAGTATTTCAGAGGAGTCAAATATGGTCCAGAAGACTACTGATCTATTGCTGAAGAAGGAATCAGACTGGTGGACTATCAGCCGACTCAAATCAGATTAGTTCAAGTTTGGGATCAGCCGAGTACACATCAGACGACTGACTTCGATCAGCAGAGTGGAAGTGGATCAGAAGTTATTGCAACGGTAATAAATGCACTTGGTGTAATAAATGCTGAAGAGGAAGGGTATTTATGACAAATGATTGAAGAGAAACCTCGTATCAGCTTGGTGCATTTAATGCGAAGCGACAGAAAGTACAGCAGAGTGTACAGTGTTCAGTCGCAGCAGCCGTTTCTGCAAAAAGGACCAGTACTCGAGGATTTGACAGCTGTAGATCTCTCAACGGGCAGATTTTCAAATCTCAAGTATAAATAGTTCACTTCGTGAGTTGAAGAAGAAGATACAACACATTTTGAGAGCAAAAATCTGAAGCAGAATTCTTCTAAGTCTCAAACTCAAGAACAGAGAACTCAACAGCCGAGTCATTTGTTGACGAAGCAGAATAGAGAGAAAATCAGAAAATACTTATAAATCTGAGTGATTTGTTAGAGCTGTGTTGTGAGAAGTAGATATCGATCTTAGTGAGTGATATTACTTCAGAGGATAGGAGTTTCTTTGTGATTTCCTATTACGCACTTGTGGCCTTTTCATTTGTTGATAGGCACAAGCATTGTATACTGTAATCTGTGTGATTTAGTATAACCCAAGATCTAAGTGACTTGGAAGAGTGGACTAAAGGATTTCTATCCATATAACCACTATAAAAATCCTTTGTGTTTTTACTTGCATAATTTTCTGCATATTTGAAACAGCATATTTAAAACACTTAAAGGTTAACTGTTGAAAAGTTTTAAAAGGAGTTTGTTAAAACTGGGGATAAAACTATTTCAAAGGTAAAGAAAACTACTTGTGAAAAACACTTGATAAATCCGCTGCAAGTTAGTTATTTTAAAACTCTGATTTTGATAAAATCAGCTGAGTGAAATCAGAAGAGTGGTCAACTCTGTTGTTCAAAGCTTTGTGCGAGATCAGCATAGTCAACTTACGATTACTGATCAGCTTAGTCTGCTGACAGAAACGTTAGAAGATTTTAAAAGATAATTTTTAAAGAGGTCTATTCACCCCCCCCCCCCCCCCCCTCTAGACCTCATCTGACCACTTGGGACCAACAGTGTTCCTCCACAGGATCTAAATTTTGCTGATTTGCCGGAGGTTGCGCATCGTTAGCGCTGATCCTTTGGGAATCTTCAGGCAAGTTATCCATAGCATGAGAAGGTCGAGAATTCGTGCTTCTTCCTGCGTTACGTGTGCTTTTCCTTGGATTGGCCATATTTCAATCGAGTAATTAACCTGGCCCCACGGTGGGCGCCAACTGATTTAACCGAATTTCGTCTTAGGTTTAATCTCAGTAAATTATTTAAGATCACAATTTTATATATTAGGGGTTTGGTTAAAGTACTCAGGATGGTGCAATTCAAGAACAAGCAAAGTAATATAATCGTGTAGATAACAATAATATGAAAGGCGAACAGTTGTAGTATATTTCGTAGGTTCAATTCTGGATCCTGAATACAATGTAAGATTCGCTATTTATAATATTCCTCATGTCCTAACTGAACTAGGAGTCCTATTTAGCCTAGGAATCCTGCACGGCCTAGGAGTATCGCATGGCCCATTAAGTCCCCTGAAACGGACAGTAGGTCGATCAGAGTAGGTTGACCAGATATGTATTTGGCTGGTCGAGCCGATCACACGGTTTAAATAGATCGGATTGGTCTTGAATCTCCTCGAATATTCCTAGCTGGTTATATGTGCAAAATAGCCCTCATCAAAATGTTTCAGCGAAACCACCCAATCATTTGTTTGAAACCGAGACCTGTGAAATCGAGTCAAAACCATTAAAAAAAGATAACAAAACTACCCAGACCTTTTTTTTTAAACCGAACCAAAAGCCTTCCAAAGAGAGCCTTTGATTTTGAAAAAAAACAAACATGACAGGAAGAAGAAAAAAAAAAGGGAAAAGAAGGTGTTGCAAATAGAGGGCCAAAACAGTCCTCCTAAGCATCCTCTCATTCTAACCCAAATATCTGACAATTATATATTAGAATTATAACTAGCACATCAAAATAGGCAAACTAGCAATTTACATCCCTTAATTTTCACTAGTCCGCAGAATCTGGACACTTAATTTTCCAGCAAGCATTTTATGTCCCTTAACTTTTACTGGTCCGCGGAATCAGGACACTTAATTTTTCGGCAAGCAAAATACGTCCTATAACTTTTCTATACCCGCAATTTTGGTCTACTTGACTGCAATTTCAGTCCTATAAATTTTTCGGTCATCCTATTTTACATCCATTATGTTCCTCTGTTTTTAGTCGATAGGTAGGTTCTTATTTATAGAGCATTATGCAAAATAAGTCATATTTGACATATTTTGACTACAGGACATTAAATTTCACTTGACAATCACTTAACAAACTATCTGCAACTATTAAACAACATCAATATTAATTCAAATCCCCAAATTAATTATCCAGTTGGCAATTATGGAATTTTCGGCGAGTTGTGGACTTAAATTACGGTCAAGTGGATTTCAGTCGGCCATGTCCCTTAACTTTCGCTGGTCCGCAAAATCTATAATTGTGGTCAAGTTAAGGGATGTAAAATGGTGGAAAATTAAGTGTCCGAAAGTTAGTAAAATGCTTACTGAAAAATTAAGTGTCCTGATTTTGCGAACCAATGAAAGTTCAGGGACGTAAATTGCTTACTGAAAAATTAAGTGTCCTGATTCCGCGGACCAATGAAAGTTAAGGGACGTAAAATGCTTACGGGAAATTTAAGTGTCTTGATTTCCCAGACTAATGAAAGTTAAGGGACGTAAATTGCTTACTGAAAAATTAAGTGTCCTGATTCTGCGGACCAGTGAAAGTTAAGGGACATAAATTGCATACTAAAAATTTAAGTGTCACGATTCTGTGGACCAATGAAAGTTAAGGAACGTAAAATGCTTGCTGGAAAATTAAGTGTCCTGATTCTGCGGACCAGTGAAAGTTAAGGGACGTAGATTGCTATTTTGCCCATTAAAAAAAAAAAAAGCCCTCCTCCTAAACCGAGGCAATTTTAAAATTGCCCTTATAGAAAACTTTAATTAGATAAATGCCATTAAATTTTTTAAAATTGTAAACATGCCATTGGTTTAATTAAGCCACATAATTAAGTTAATTATATCTCCCTAATTAAACAATAAATTAAACAAACTATTATCTATACCCCAACATTTTCAAAAATTAAAATCAAACCCGATTGAACCATTTTTCATTCTCTGTCTACAAACCCTAACAAAATTCTCTCACAAAATTCTAAATTTTCATACAAATTCATTCAAATCAAAGAGGAAAAGGAAGAACAACAACATATAAGGTTAGTATTTGCAAGTTAGTTTAATTTTTAAGTGATTTTTGGTGATTTACGGGCAAAAATGCGAAAAAAAAAACCTACAATTTTTTCGCAGCATGAATCTCATTGCGGTGAGAAATACACTCACCGCGGTGAGCTTATATACTCACATCGGTGAGATATATACTCACCGCGGTGAGTATATAAGCTCACCGCGGTGAGTGTATATCTCACCGCGGTGAGACATTTTGCCTTCCAGTCTCCCGTCTCCGGAGACTGGAGACTGGAGTTTGGTCTCCAGTCTCCAATTAGAGTCTCCGGAGACTGGAGTTTGGTCCAGTCTCCAAGTTATCAATTCCAGTCTCCAATGTCTGTCTCCATTCATATTGGAGACTGGAGTTTGATCAAACTCCAGTCTCCAATGTCTCCATTCATACTAGAGACTGGAGTTTGGTACGACAAACGCCAAAAATCAAAATAACATATTTGTTTGAATTTTAAATGCTTTTTTTATTAAGATAGTTTGTGAGTTAATTTTAGTTGTTTACTTGTAGGAATGGACAAAATTATATTTTATATTTGGTATGGCGGTGAATTTAAACGTGATATGGATGGAAAATTGGAATATACTGATCATAGTAAATCTGGTCATAGTAAATCTGTGAAAACATTCTTGGTGGATAGGACAATTTCGTTTGGGGAACTAGTTGACAAAATATGCAGAAGGTTGGATTTAGATCGGGATATGAATAATGTTGAGATATATCGCCAAATTGGTGCGACAGCTAATTACAAGGTAGTGATCATATCAAATGAATCAGACTGGGAGGTAACACAGTACTATGTACGAAATTTTGATGAATATAATTTGTACGTGACTTGGGATCCGAGGATAGAAGAAACTCCAATGATAGAAGAAACTCCAAGGATAGAAGAAACTCCGAGGAGAGAAGAAACTCCGAGGAGAGAGGAGACTGTGAGGAAACTTATAGTTCGGGCTAAAAGAAGAAATATATATGACCGAGCTAGTTTCAATCATAACTTTGATGGATGTGTGATCGAAGGATCAAGTCCATGTGATGATGCTAATTATGCAATTGAAACGATCATTGGCTCCAATCCAACATTATCTTCAGTTCAGGAAGATGAACATAGCCCTTGGACGCTCGATCCTAATCGTCGCACTCCTGAACTTATACCTTGTGCTCCGGAATACAATGACAATGAAGGTGGTGATGGAGGTTATGATATAGGTGGTGATGAATGTGGTGATATAGGTCCTGATGTAGGTGTTGATGTAGATGGTTATGGTCATCAACATCCAAATTATGACGAGCCATCTAATGTTCATGGTCAAGCGCCAGAATTTTACGAACCACCTAGTCATGGAGGATTTGACGATGTTGATGATGTTCTAAGAATTTGTTCGGGATCAAATTCCAATGAGGGGAGGAATGATGGATCGGGTTGGACAATTGGCCAGCAGTTTAAGAACAAAGAAGAGTTTGATGAAAAAATTGACAAACTTGCTATAGATAACCATTTTAATTTTAGGGTGGAAAAGTCCGACCCTTCAAGGAAGATAGTCCGGTGTTTGACGGATAATTGTCCATGGCGACTATATGCGAAGAAGGAAAAGTATGGTGCTGAATTTGTTATTGCGTCATATTATAACATTCACACTTGTGGACTGATGGATAGAGGTGCCGATCATAGACAAGCATCGTCTAGATACATTGGTAACCGGACCAAGGGACTATTTTTGAATTCCACGAATCCTCCAAAACCTGAAGCACTGAGGAACTTCATGCGTACTGAAGAACATGTTTCCATTAGCTACGAGAAAGCTTGGAGGGGAAAACAAGTTGCTCAAGATCTTGTTAGGGGTACTTTCGAAGAAAATTTTGCCAAGCTCCCCTCCTATGCTTACATGATTGAGCAAATGAATCCTGGCACGTACACTCGCATCCATACAGACTCAGAAAACAAATTTAAATATTTCTTCATGGCTTTAGGAGCGATGATTAGAGGATTTCGTCACCTAAGAGATATCATTGTAATTGATGCAACATTTATGGCCAATAAATATCAAGGAACCGTTCTAATCGCAAGTGCGGCGGACGGTGACCGTCGTTGTTATCCGATTGCATGGGGGGTAGCTGATGCCGAGGACAAGGCGAGTTGGACTTGGTTCCTTGAGCGGTTGAGAGATCTCATACCAGACAGAGAAGATCTGGTTATTGTTTCGGACAGGGGCACAGCGATTATACCCGCGGTTGAGAATGTTTACCCTTTAGCAGACCATGGGTTTTGTTATTGGCACCTCAAGGAAAACCTGGAAAAAAATTTCAGTAATGCGTGTGTAACCGGGTATTTTTATAAAGCTGCTACCGCTTACAATAAGTTTGAGTTCCAAAAATATTTTGGTTACTTGAAAGCCAAGAAGCCAGAAATTGCAGATTGGCTAGAGAACAAGGTGAAGTTTCATAAATGGGCAAGGGTCCACTATCGGGTCAACAGATATGAGGTCATAACGTCTAACAACGTCGAGGTCCTTAATAGTGTAATCAAAGAGCCGAAAAGTTATCCTATATGTTCTCTGCTCAAATTTATTATTGATATGATGGGAAGGTGGTTTCAAGTGCGCCGTGAGGAGGCTTTCGACTGTGAATCTGTATTTATCCATTCGAAGGAGGAGGAGCTACGCAAGCGATATGATATAGCAGCCAGGTGGTGTAAATATCCATTGGGGTATTCAATTTGGAAAGTGGAATCTACTGAATGGTCTGGAACTGTGGATTTAGATGGAAGAACGTGTTCTTGCGGCGTCTTTCAAATTGAGCAAGTACCGTGCGAGCATGCAATTGCAGCTGCAATGGGCTCGCGGCCAAGAGATTGTGGCTCGTACGTGTACGATCTTACTTCCGATTACTTCAAAACCTCCTCCATGCGACAAGCTTATATTGAACTCATACAACCCGTTCCATTTGAGGACCAATGGACCATTCCCGATGATGTCAAGGCGAGAGTAGTGTTACCACCATACGAGAAACGAACTCGTGGAAGGCCTAGAGTGTCACGTTATGTTTCTCGGCTTGAAAATTTGAGGAAAAAATACAAGTGCTCGATTTGTCATGCTACCGGTCACAACGCTGCTAAATGTTCTCAACGTTTTCCAAATTCGAGTAATAATGAAACTTAATCTTAGATCTTTGTGTAATTTCACGTATTTATTGTAATAATTGAATTTTAGTGAAGAAAAATTATTGTAATAAAGATTATTGACATATATTTGTTCTACTATATTTATATATATTTATTGTATATTAATATTTATTGTAAACAAATTTAATTTTTGAACCCTCTCGAACTCATAGCGGTGAGTATTAAACTCACCGCGGTGAGTTTTAGGCAGAGAGCGGTGGAGTTTCTGCCTAAAACTCACCGCGGTGAACTCCAGTCTCCAACGTGAGACTGGAGACTGGAGTTTGATCAAACTCCAGTCTCCAGTCTCCAAGTCAAACTCCAGTTTCCAGACTCACGTTGGAGACTTGGAGACTGGCATTTGTAAACCAATCTCCAGTCTCCAGTCTACACTCACATTTACCCTAACCCTAAACTAACCCTAAACTAACCCTAACTTTTAAATTTTGTTAGATTTTATCAATTTAACACTTACGGCAACATTATATCTTATATCTTAAGTAAAATTGTGATTTCGTACATATTGATCAATTTTATAAGAGTTCGACAATTTATGAACCGAAAGGAGAAGTAACACTTACGGTAACATTATATCTTACGTAAATCACAACTTCGTACATATTGATCAATTTTATAAGATTTCGACAATGTATGAACCGAAAGGAGAAGTAACACTTACGGTAACATTATATCTTACTTAAATCACAACTTCGTACATATTGATCAATTTTATAAGAGTTCAACAATTTATGAACCGAAAGGAGAAGTAACACTTACGGTAACATTATATCTTACGTAAATCACAACTTCGTACATATTGATCAATTTTATAAGATTTGGACAATGTATGAACCGAAAGGAGAAGTAACATTATAGTTTACTACTCACCGCGGTGAGTATTGAACTCCAGTATCCAACGTATTCTGGAGACTGGAGTTTGATCAAACTCCAGTCTCCACTTGAGTCTGGAGACTGGCATTTGTAAACCAATCTCCAGACTCCAGACTCCAGTCTCCACTTGGAGACTGGCATTTGTAATCCAGTCTCCAGTCTACACTCACATTTACCCTAACCCTAAACTAACCCTAAACTAACCCTAATTTAACCCTAACTTTTAAATTTTGTTAGATTTTATCAATTTAACACTTACGTTAACATTATATCTTATATCTTACGTAAATCACTACTTCGTACATATAGATCAATTTTATAAGATTTGGACAATTTATGAACTGAAAGGAGAAGTAACACTTACGGTAACATTATATCTTACGTAAATCACAACTTCGTACATATTGATCAATTTTATAAGATTTGGACAATATTTCTAGAAATTGCAATTTAAACCCACAAATATGTTCACCGAGGCAGAGATTTCGACAATTTTTTGTTAGATTTGTCAATTTATTGAAATTGCAATTTGACCCCATATTTTCAAAAAATAGTTAAATTGACCCAATATTTCTAGAAATTGCAATTTAAACCCACAATATTTTCACCGAGGCAGAGATTTCGACAATTTTTTGTTAGATTTGTCAATTTATTGAAATTGCAATTTGACCCCATATTTTCAAAAAATAGTTAAATTGACCCAATATTTCTAGAAATTGCAATTTAAACCCACAATATTTTCACCGAGACAGAGATTTCGACAATTTTTTGTTAGATTTGTCAATTTATTGAAATTGCAATTTGACCCAATATTTTCAAAAAATAGTTAAATTGACCCAATATTTCTAGAAATTGCAATTTAAACCCACAATATTTTCACCGAGGCAGAGAGTTCAATTGAAATCTCTGCCTAAAACTCACCGCGGTGAGGTTTAACCTCACCGCGGTGAAGTATTATTCTCACCGAGGTGCGCGGTGAGTGCTGCCCATCTATAAATAGATGGGCAGCACAATCCAAACACCACGCACACATTTTCCTCTCAAAAATCCTCTCAATCTCCTCTCAAAAATCCGTCAATTCTTCTATCAATTTCCCCAAATTCTTGTCTCAATTTCCCCTCCTAACTCACTAAACTCCTCACCTACACAACCACCCAAATTTCCAAGGCAAAATTCACACACAATTCTTCTCTCAAACTTTGCACACAAGGTGTTTGTCAAATTGCTTGTGAGAAGATTTCTTCTTTATTTTGTACAATTGATTGTGGTTTTCCAATTATATTCAAAATATGCCGAGAACTAGAGGTGCTGCAGTTTCGGGTAGCTCGAGTGGAACACAAAAAAAGTCGAGGAAAGATAAAGGGAAAAACATCGCGGATCGAGGAGGAGTTTGATAGCTCTAGATTTTTATCATTACCGGCCCAGGATGCTTACATTGCCGACAAAGGATGGAAATTCATTTCCGAGCGATTTGTCACGTACGAAAGGGCCGCGTACCCGACATTGTATGATCAAATCGAGGAAAGAGGTTGGACTCATTTTCTTAGAAGGCCAACCCGTGAGGTGTTTGCCGGCGAGATTGTACGCGAATTCTACGCCAATGCCGGTTGGAAAAAGGACGATAGTGTCGCATGGGTTAGGGGAGTCGAGGTTAACTTTGACCCGGAGACAATCAATGCATACTACCAAATTCAATGGCCCGCAAATCAATCCGAAGATTTTGTGTATGATCGATTAGAAGAAATGAAGAATTACCTTACTATCGACGACACAAGTCTAGTGGGTAAAATTCCTCACAACCGGTTGACAAAAGAGGCCAAAGCTTGGTCATTGATTATGTGTTCTCACATCGCTCCGACCTCGTACAATACTATGTACGGTGATGACCGTATCCCTCTGCTTTATAAACTAACCAGTGGAAAGTTATTCACAAATGGCTTATGAAGACCATTCTCCGATCATCACCGAACTTGAAGAGCTTCATCTTCCCTTACCTCATTAACGGGTTGTGTTTGATGGCCGGAGTCGAAATCACGGATGTTCGGGAGGAAATCAAGTTGGCCAACTCGATCAACACTCTTTCAATCTGCCGGACTTTGAATTTGACTTATGAGAGTGAACGCAACGGCCGGACTTACAATTATCCGGAGAACCCTCAAGCCGAGCAAGTTCAAGTCCCACAACGGGGAAGGGTTCCCCGTGGACAAGAGTTAATATTCGAAGAGGTGGCAGCCCTTCAAAAAACCATGAACGACAACTTCAATACCTTGGCTACGTACATGTCAAACGCATTGGATACCCTCGCTGACCGGCAGGACTACTACTTTCGGAATGTTGGCACAAATCCTCCCACCCTTCCTCCGCATCCCATCTTTCACCAGCCCACGCGCAATGTAGATGAAATGCATATTGATGAGGAGGAGGATGAAGATCGGGACCAGTAAATGTTATTTTTACAATTTTGCATTGGACAATGTTATTTTCTTTTTGGAATTGTGTTGATGAATTGTGTTGATGAATTGTGTTGATGAATTGTTTAGATGAATTGTGTTGATGAATTGTTTTGATGAATTGTGCTGATGAATTGTGCGATGATATTGCATTTTGACCCCGTATTTTCAAAAAATACACACTAATAACAAGAAACCACACAATAATCAAATATTATATGAATACATTAAATATTACAAAAATTATTTCGAAGGCCTCTTCTTCCTATCATCAGGGGCAAATGGAGACTTTAAATGTTTACTAGGCCGGATAATCCTTTTTTCCCTTTCCGTCGCATCCACATCATGAAATTTTTTCGACCTTCTCCTTACACTCGGGCCCACTTGATCATGCGTTTGAACATCATCATCGACTTCAAGATCATCATGATCGAAATTCTCTTCCGCAGTATTAGCCTGAAAAACGCGTACATTAAGAATTCATATCAAACATCACATATTCAATCATTTATCTAAAAAAAATCAAAACAATCCAACACACATTTCCAAAAATAATCCCAAGACAATCCAAAAAGCATTAAAAACCATAAATAAAAAATAATTTAATCGTCCACCTCATTAACGGGTTCTTCGTTTTCCTCTTCCTCTTCCTCTTCCTCTTCCTCTTCCACTTCCTCACTTTCCCCTTGCTCATTTCCCTCCTCGTTCTCCTCCATATCAATCCCTTGCCCATTACCCTCCTCGTTCTCCTCCATATCAATCCCTCTGTTTTGGAGGTCCTTCAACATCAAACTTTCAAGGCGAGCCATGGTTACACTAAGTTGTTGATGCATCTCCGAGATTCCTGTAATCTGTCCAAGGAACCTTCGCTCCATCTGGACTTGATCATGTCGAAGCCTCTGCTCCATCTGGACTTGATCATGTCGAAGCCTCTGCTCCATCTGGTGTAACTCTGTCAACCAATCTCCAGGTATTTCTTGATTACTTGGACGCGGTTGAGATTGGGAAGTGGAGGCATCATGGTCTCTTCTTGGTAGACGTTGGCGTTTCGAGCCGACAACTTGGCGTACATGTGCGTCCTCATGGTGGGGTGGCCGGTTAACGCCGTCGGGATGTCCCTCTTCGTCCCGAATAATACAATAATTATCGCCAAAAAAGCGTGTCAGGCGACGATATGTTGAAAATCGACTATCGGGAATAATATCATCGACCCACAGTTTTGTAACCGTATAATAATCAGCCAGAGACTCCACTTCATCCGGCATTAGTCGCGGGATCACAATCTAAAATAATTAACAAAACACAGATTATTTATTTAAAATATATACAAATTCATGACATTATAAAAAAAAATGAGTAATAATAACTATTAACATACCTTAACTTTACCAAGGTATTCGTCAACACTATCACAATTTGGAAAATTGGCGCTCCCAACCGTCCAACGTAACATTCTCGGATACGAAAGAATATTTTCAGACGTTATTGATGAACAATTGGCCACTTCAGGCAAGCCTTCAATGCTCTCCAACATCCAAAACTGCACAAAAATGGCCTAAATTTAAGAAAAAAATAAAATAAATAAAAACGTATTCAAATCGAAAATTGAGTGGACAAAATACCAGTATAAGAAAAGGGCATCCATCCGCATGCCATCTACGAGAGGTCTCTTGTCTCATCTGAGGAGCAGAGCCAATTTTCTCCAATATATCACCTACCGTAGCTTTCCAGATTTCATTAGCCCATCCATACCTTTCGCATACGTCCAGGTCATCACATACCTGTAATATATTCAAAATTTATATGGATAATTAGTTGTCGAAGCAAAATCAATATTAAAAATTACATTTGAATTTACTTACCCTAAAAATTAAATCATCAACAACTTTATCACGTGTAGGCATCAACACCGCTGATATAACCCATACAAATAACAATTTCATAATATCATCATCGCGGTCATTCACAATCAATAATCTCCTTATTTCATTTACAACTGCCTCGACAATTACCCTATCCGTCCCCCATCTTTCAAACCTTCTGTCTTTCAGGGTTGCACCTTCCGCAATATGTTGCGCATCGTCATAATTCTGTTCACAAAAGCGCAACCCCGACACAAGGCTAAACTCCTCCGCCCCAAACCTTAGTGGCTTTCCATTGATCAAAAACCAATACTCGTATTTACTTCTTTCTGATTTTTCTTTTCGTTTACAAATTCTAATCATCAAGTTGTGTAACACGGCCCCCTTAAATCTGCCTTCCCCACTAAGCAACAAAAAATTCCCAATTTGGGGGTAGTTTTCCAACATCTGGATATGATGAGGTCGCATCAATTTTTGCATCGAATTAATTTCCGACCACATAGTATGTTGTGTGATTTTTCCTTGTACTACCACTTGATTATAGTGGAATGGAGGTAATTGTGGAAGGGTGTGCGTCGGTATTATGCCATATCCCTATAAAACAAATATGTCATTAAAACATAAATTTTGGATCAATTTCGAGTTTAAATTCAGTCTCCACATGTTCATGAATTCTGGAGACTGGAGACTGGAGACTGGAGACTAAAGACTGGAGACCAGACTTCAGTCTCCAGATGTTCATGAATTCTGGAGACTGAAGTCAGTCTCCAGTCTCCAGATGTTCGTGAATGCTGGAGACTGGATATTCATTCTCCAGTCTCCAGTTTCAACATGAAACTGGAGACTGAGACTGGAGAACGGTCTCCAAATCACCAAGCTCACCGCGGTGTGCTCTAGAGACTGGGTCAGTCTCTGACAGTATGAACAAACGCAATTTATGGTGGAATTGAAAAAAAATTAAAACTTACGGTGTATGGGTGTGGTGCTTGAACTTCTAGGTTCATTTCCTCGCCTTCAATGTCGTTGTTATGTGCCATTTTTTAGTGAGAATTTATGAAGTAATTGAAGTTGGGGGAGAGCTTTGTTCTTGAGGTGAGGTCGCAGATCTGTGAGGAGAAGAGTGTTGTTTTCCTTTTTCTCTTTTTTTTTTAACATTCAAGTAGTGTAAAAATAAATAATTAAAGAATAAGAGGTGTATTTTGCAATTTCTACAAGTTTTAAACGCCTTTTTAATTAAAATTATGTATTAAAAAAAAAAAAAAATGCCGATGGCATTTTTCTAATTAGACCTATTGGTGATGGCACTCAGCCTAATTCCCCTCCTAGACCCTACCAAAACCCTAAGTCCTCATATTTTTGAGAAATTTCAAAGGAGAAGAGTACAATGAGCGGAACAGCTGATTTCTTCTACAGAGAAGCTCAGCGCCTTGGCTATGTCGCTCGCTCTGCCTTCAAGGTCTTTCTCTCTCTGTACATTACAATCAATACATACGCAATTGTTTTAATTACAAATAAATTTTTCTAATTCTTTTCGAAATTGGAATTGGTGATCAATCAAATGGCTACAATTTGTCGACTATGAATTTTTTTATTTGTTTTATTTAATTTCTATGGATTTGGAAATGGGAACTGCAGTTGCTTCAAATGCAGAAGCAGTACAAACTCATAACTCCAGGCTCTTCGGTTCTCGATCTCGGTTGTGCTCCCGGGGCTTGGCTTCAGGTACTTTTGCATTTCTATGTTGGTAATTTTTAAAGCTATGAAGTGTATTATTAAATTAAGAAAAGGGACATATCGATTGTTGTTGTGTGATTGCATATGATTTATGTAGTCATTTGTGGTGTTTGATTATATAGGTAGCATGTCAGAGCTTAGGTCCTTTAGAAAAGGGTGGAACTGTTGTTGGAATTGATACTAAGGTAAATCTTTATACTCAATGTGGTTGATGGTGTATTTATGTAGTCAATTATGTGTGTATTTATTAGAACTTGTAATGAATGATGTAAGAATATATATTTTAGTTAGTTTTGTATAAATCATTCTCCATGTGAGTGCAGAGCAGAAGGTGAGGGTTCCATCTACGCACTGTGATGCAAGGGTTAAAACTGTTTGTGCTGATGTTATGAACCTACCAAGAGAGCAAATTAGAGCACTCTCTCCTCGGGTATACAAGTTATTATTTTTGCCTTCAATTTTGAGATAAATAAATACTGTATTATTTGCTATTTGGGTGATTTACGACTGGACTCCTGCGGTTTAGCCGTCCTACAAGGAACTACCTGACGTTTCAGAAATTACAAGGAGACCCCCACTGGTTTAGACTATGTACCAAAACATTACATCTTCAACAATCTTTACAAGGACACCCTCTACAACTTCTGAAAATGTTTAGAACCCCCCGGTAAGGGGTGTCCTTCTAATTTTTGGAACCACTGGGGTTTTTCTGTAATTATGGTAAATGTTAGGAGGTCCAAGTGTAAATCACCCTTTTCTTTTCCTTTTTTATGAGTGTTCTCTTTTTCTTGCATCTACCAAGTACTTGTTGATCCATTAATCTTCTTATTTCAGTATATGAAACTTTTTTATGCTACAAAAGGTGAAAAATGCTAATAATGGACCTTGATTTATGGAAATGTAGATTTAAGCTGGTTGTGGCTTTTGAGAGACAACCCATATCACATATTTTAGCACGAGTGTATTGTTATAACTTATAGAGTTCTCATTTTATATATTTCTCCTTGTTGTTTTAAGATTACTATTTGGAAGCATTATTTGCGTACTTTTCTCCTTTTTTGATGTCACCAAGTATGTTTTGCTCTAGTTCGGAGGAGGGTTTGGGTAATGCAATTTGCTCTCCAGTCAAAAATGAGATATGAAAAACTACTAGCAAAATTACGTTGCCTATATTTAATTATTATCACACCTTAATTCGGTCATGTATACATATATTGCTTGATTCACCATACTGTATAGCAAAAGGCAGGCTTTGGTGTATATCCAGAACATTAGATTATTATTTGATAAATCTTTTAGGAATTTTGAGTGAGGAGACATAAAAAATATATGTGGCAGTGATGTAGGATAGTGATGGGCTTAAATTTAAATATAGGTTGAGAATCCACTTGTTTGAGAAAATGCATTGTTAAAAAAAGACAAAGGATTTCTAGAAATAAATGTGAGCTATATAATTGTAAGATTCTCCAAAATTATTTTAATCTTTATCCAGGTCAAACTCCTGTGCCATGTGATTTTTCTTACTTAAGTTGCCACTGGGTTTGGAGTAAGAACCTAAAGCATCACTCCTTATCACTCTTAAAAGTAATAACTAAATCCTTGTCATTAACATCATGTATCAAAATGAAACTTTCCTAAAGTAGATGATATTTTTGTGGAAGAGAGGAATATCAGTGGATATACTGAAAAGTAAAAATAATAGGTTTTGTATGTGAATGGATGAAGAGTTATCAACTGCTGTATCGTTTCAAAACTTTTACTTTTCTTGATTTCAGTTAATTTTTTTCTTGAAAGAGTTTACTAATTTGTGTTAGCATATGCTATTCACCAACTAATCTGTCAAGATACCCTACCTAGGAGAAGACAATTGAACTGAATACTTTGTTCTTCACTCATCATGGAAATAATTTTGTGAAGTTAACTAGGGCCTTCAAACATCTTGATGAATGCTCTATTTTATCTGATTATATTTTCAAAGTTTGTATTTATGTGTACATATTAGTTTAACTTCAAATAAAATTAGTATATCATGGACAAACTTTTTTATGCCAAACCCCTTTCAGACGAGGAAATTGATGAATTTAGTTAACAAGGTCCTTTTTGTTTTCTTTTTATCTTAATATTGGGGTTATAGTCTATGGTTCCCATAGATGTGAGATGTAAATACTTCTTAGCGAGAATGCATTTGTGTTCCTGTTATATATATTTACTATCTATTGCTCTTTTATATCTATAAATCCGTTGTTTACGAAACCATAAGGTTGATCAGCGTCTGAAGAGCATAATGCTCTATAGTATCTGATTATACTTTCACAAGTGCATATCTATATGTACATATTAGTTTAACTTCAAATAAATTTAGTTAATTCTTTATACACATAGAGGAAATTGATGAATTTAGTTTCTTGATATGCAGCAAAAGGGGTTCTTTGTTATACTCTCTGATATGTGTCCCTTAGTTTCCGGAATCACTAGTAAAGATGCAGCTTTATCTATTGAACTGGGCATGCGAGCAATAGATTTGGCAGTTGGTAGCTCTGCCATTTATCCCGAAGAAACTAATGCATCATCAGAGGAAACTAATCCAAATATTGAAGGCATGCTGCGACCAGGGGGTCACCTCATCATTAAGCTTCTAGAAAGCGAGGATATAAAAGGTTGGTGCTGAAATTTTTTACTTTCTTGTTTGTATGTTTTTCAAATAAGAGTGGCAATTGAGCATGTTTGGTTGAGTTAAAAATGAGTTACTTTTAATTGGTAAAAAACGGGTTGGATAAAAATATGACGGGTCTGGGTCTACATTCACACACTGCAATATTTTACAAAGTTCGCTAATGATATTTATTTTGTTCAATTAGACATTATGAATTAAGAAGCATGCACTATAAAGATATATGGTTTAAAAAATAAAATTAATTTAAGGGCTAAATTACACTTATGGTCCCCCAAGTACAAATTTTTTTACACTTATGTCCCTCTTGCCATAAAAGTTACACTTAAGTCCCTCTTATATAATACACCCATCAATTTTCCAGCAATATTCCAGCGAAAATGCAATCACGTGCAAAATCACGTGACTTTTAGTAAGGTAATATTCGGGTTTTTAGGTCTTATAATATTTAGGCTTGATCTTCTTTGGAAAAATTATAAAAAGGGTAAATGATTTTCACAAAGAAAAACCCCAAAACACCCTTACAAAATACCACTTGATTTGCATATGCTGTTATTTTGCTGGAAATATGCCTGAAAATGATCCGTGTAATCCTTTTTATGTAAGAGGGACTTGTGTAAATTTTTTGGCGAGGGGCATAAGTGTAAGACATTTTATACTGAGGGGACCATAAGTGTTAATTTAGCATAATTTAAGTTTAAGGATTTGAATTCTATAGAAATAATACATATAAAAATTAGATACATGTTTTTTTAGCCTCTCTATTAAGATTTAGATACTTTTAAGGCCTAGTATGTTATCAAAATTTACATTAATTTTGGGGAAAAATGATGTTTCGAGTCGAAGTGTGCTAGATTCTGGATTTGCTTGGGTAGAGAAAAGTGCGCTAGTATTTGGGTTGGGGCAATCATGATAGTTTATCCTATTGAGTAGTTTTTATTTATATGTTTTATTTTGTACCAAAAATAAAATAAAAAATTGACTCCTTTTACCTGGCTAAACCCATATCATCCATTCAAATTTTAGCTCAACTGAACCAAACAAAAATAAATAAAATAAGGGTGGAGGGTTTGTCCGGGCCGGGCCAAACCCCCACCGGTATTTGTAAAGGTTGTCACCCTCTGATCACTTTTTGTCCACAGATTTCAACAAGATTTGCAAACCACTATTTAGAAAGGCATCATGGTTGAGGCCTAAGGCAACTAGATCTAGTTCGAGGGAGATTTATTTCATTTGCCAAGGTTTGCTCCATACTCAAAAAATTCAATTTCAGCAAGAAACATCAAAGAAAGATGTTTAATTTGGTGTGAGAATAATCAGCTCTCTTATGTTCTTTTTCCTTTTTTTTTTGAAAAGCTCTCTTTATGTAATCAAATTCTTATTTACTGAAATGTTATATCTTTATGTCTGAATTATTTGATTTGCATATTGAGCTGCACAAGTTGGGGGGAAATGTAGAAAAGAATTTTCACTTTACAATTCCTATAGAAACAGAGTATCTTCATTCGTAGAGGATAATTTGAGGCTCAAGGAATTTTATTTGTGGCATATTTCACGAACGCTTAGGATATATTTTGGCTCATATGTGTCAAGTTTTAGACTTTAGAGAGAAGAAATTTTGAAAATTGTTTTGAGTGGAAAACAAGATACATAGGGTCCATATGGATTGGTGTTGGTCCAGTTGCATTTGATTTAAGTTTTGAAAGAATTGTTTGTGACCCGACCCGTAGGAATTTTTGGATGCGAACCCAATTAAGATGTTTTTTGGTTGAAGTATATGAAATGTATTTCATTATTGTCTTTTTAGTAAAACATGCATGGGGCCTTTGGAGCTTTTAGTATTTTTGAAATGTGATAATATAATATGTTGTGAGGTTTTTCTTTTGTTGGGGCGTTTACAAAATGGGTTTTGTTTTCTCCGCAAAATTTGATAAATTTTAGACAAGATTTCAAAGCAGGTGGGTAAACGAGGTTCAATTTTTTTTTTTTTTTTGAACTCAGTATATAATGAAAAAGCCTTTGAACTTGTGAACTGAGTTGAATATTATGTTGCTTCGAGAACTTCATCAATTGGAAATTGGATTTATTAAAGAGATTTTGAGGACTGATCCAATATTTTATTCGGGAAAAAAATTATTCGAAATTGAATTATACAAAGGATATTGTTATAGAATTTTGAAAGGCTGTTGATATAGTCAGAGCAATATCCCTAATCCCAGTAATTTTTAATTATTTTCCAATTTTACCCATCAATTAAACACCGTCCCCTAGGACACCTACTAACCAGCACCTCTGATTTTCTCGGCTGCTCTGCAATATTAGTTTGATTTACTGTCCTTCATGTCTTGGTTATCTTCTAATTCATCTTAGATATCTATGTCTTCCAATTAAAAAAAAAAAAAGTCTTTTGCTATGAAATTCGAAACCAAGTAAAAGAATGAGAACCAAAATAAAAAGAAGAAGCTTCGGAAACCAGATAGCATGCTTCTATAAATTATTGTATTTAAGATTATTTGTCACAATTATGCAATGAGTGTTTTTATGAAGAGGGTTACATAATTATCAAAAAAGAGGATCAATAAAAGGCACAAAAAAAGGGGCTTAGGTGTTTTAATCTGAAGCAAAATAATTAATCGATACGCCTCAAGAGATGCAACTGAACGAGACCAATATAAACGGCCGAGCCCTTCTTTTGCTTCCGTAAATCTTAGAAAATAGAAGAAAGTTAAACAATGCCATTGAAAGAGGAGGGCTCGAGCTTAATGTTATTAAATTCGAAGGGTGGAGATGATAAGGGAAAAAAGGAAAATTCTTTTCAATGCATCTGGGGAAAAGAAGGAACGGAAAGAAGCTTCTTTGGAAGAAGGGTAATATTGGTAAATAAATAAAATTGCTCTGGAATTAGGGATATTGCTCTGCCTATATCAACAGCCTTTTTTAAAATGTGATAATATCTATTCTAAAGTAAATGCATTTGGATATGTTGGGCATGTTGTCTCCTAATTGCACCCATTGACTGCTCTTACTAGCGATAATTTTGTTTCTACATAGAGCATAACGCTCTTTAGTTCCAAAAATAAAGAACACCATAACCCATTTCTCCGCCAGAAGCTGTAAGACCACTCTTGTGAGTTTTGGTATATGTTCAATCAATTTCAACTTTCAATATTGTCTAGTGTGAATGCTGATTCCACGCCAAGAGTTAAATCTCGCAATGTGTATGCTGATTATGCTCCTTTTCGTTCGGGAAAATTAAGGAAAGTTGAGCAAAACAATAAAGTAAGTCGAGTGTGTAAGTGATGTATATTAATATTAAGATCCGAATACAAAATACAAAGTAGGTCTATTCGAGCGTTACAGGATGTCGTACCACTAGCTAGATAAATACACAGAAAAGCAAGCTAAGGCCGATTCCGAGCTCTATGTCCGAGCTGGTGCGTATCTTGGGAATAGTGCCGTCCCTGATGTCATAAATGCGTCGCGTATATATAGGAACAGTGATGAGCTAGCTAGACCCTCCGCAGGGGAATACGTCTCGCCAGCTGTCCAGGTCTGGGGGTTGGCCCCATAGTAATTCCGAGGAGAGGAGTAGATTGGAAAGTAGGATCTTGTGCTATCAACCTGACTTGATCGGAAACTAGGTTCTTCAGGTCGGAGAATACCTTTCCTGGTCGGGATCGAGGTCGATCTCGAGCAGATGTATTTCCTAAAATGGCGTATGCGAAATATCCCTCATCAATACTCCCCCACTTCTCGAGCGTAAGTGAAGCTGAAGCTCGTAGAAGTAAACACAGCATCATAACACAAAATTTGATATGCCTCATTAAAAACCTTACTCGGAAAAACCCAGTGGGACAAAATCCGAGCTAGGGAAAAATAGCGCATATTTCCTCTGGATGGGCCTTGGAAAGGCGAGATGCTTCAAACCGCAGGAGGGCGGAGTTCTCGATCAGATTACTCTACCTCGATGACATTACAATATTTGAGAATCGGTGAAATAAATCATAGAGATCAAGTCTTGAACAATCTTGAGTCGGATATGCCTCGTTAAAAACCTTACTCGGAAAAACCCAGTGGGACAAAAACCGAGCGAAGGGAAAAAGAGTGCACATCTTCGGAAGACGACGTTGTTAATCTTAATTTACCGAGCTGAAATACCAACTTTTAAAACTTAGAGGACCGTAAATGCTATTTACGGAAAGATAACTTTCAATTTACTGAGTAGAAGCTTAACCGTCGCGGTTACTCTGGGTTTAATTTGCAATTTACCTTTTTAACCTTTATATATATGCGTTGACCTGAAAAGACGAGTACATCTTCCCAACTTACTGCAGATCGGAGCATTCACATCGATAAAGAGCATTATTTCTTGTCGACCATTACAATAACCACTTTCTAGCATGTCTATCTCCGAAAACCCAGAGGTTCAAACCAATATTCCTCCTAGATCAGATTCGACCTTGGGTCCATGGACGATCTCATTAATACGTACAAAGCTAAGGAAAACTCTTCTGATGAGGCGAATAAGACCGTCGATCAAGTTGGACGCGTCTTGGGGTCGGATGCCGGCGAGGGAACGTCCGGTCAACAGAACCCTGAGCGCGATGGGGATGGAGAACAAGACGTCGAGCCCAACGCCGAGGATGAAGGAGAAGGTGAAGAAAACGCTGATTCCGATAGTGAAGAGGGCTCGACCGAGGCGCTAGGAAAGCATGAAATAATGAGATACACGGTTGGAAGAGGCTGTACCGTGAGAATCCTCGACCTTGCTGCCATCCCGAAGAAAACCACCGCTAAAGGTCGGGTTCAGAAGACTGAAAAACGGGTCGATGAGATTGCTAGTGCATATGATCCGATAGAAAGCCAAGCAGACCTCGAAGCTGAGATAGGGAAATTTCTTCCCGAGGGTTACTCGCTGGTTATCCCGACCTCCTCTCAACGGGTCAATCAGCCTCCAGAAGGATGTCAAGCCTTCTACGCTAAGCAATTCGCTTACGGGCGTATCCCTTTGCACCGTTGCTCGAGCAAGTTTTAGATGTATTCTCCCTAGCTCCCGCGCAGATCCTTCCCAACTCAGTCGGATACCTAATAGCCTTTGATGTCTTGATGAAGGCTAAAGGCAAACTTGACAACTTCCAGAATTTCTGGCAGTTCTTTAAAGTCAGCAATTCCTCGGCCTCCAACGCTGGGTTCGTGTACTTCTCCTAACGCTCGAACCATTCAGTCTTATCTACCATCGTCTCCAGTAACTCTCTGGATCGGAAGAAACGGTTCTTCTTCATCAAAGGACCCGAGGAGCCAGTCTCCGAGGGGAGCTCGGAGATGGTCCCACATACATGGAAGGGTCGGCGAGACTGGGTGTGCGGAAAACGCGAACTGATAGGCCGGCTTAAGAAGAGCGTCCGAGATGACGTCGTCGCCGCGATGCATTCTGACCCCTATCAGTCAGCTTTTCTTGTTTTGGAGCCCGTTCTTCGGAAAGCGGGGCTCAGCAAAGCGACGTACCTACTTGCGGACGCCGTCGATCCTCGATCATTAAGTAAGAAAGAAAATCATTTCCCATCATAGTAGTCTGCTATTTAGAAAGTTTCATCCCTTAACCATTTTTTTCTTTCTTCAGGTACCATGGTAGAGCAATACCGAGCTTCCATAGTCGGTAGAACAGTGGCCTCCACCTCGAAAAAGACGTCGGGCCAACCGAGGAGGCAAGTCAAACCTTACCTTGCGCAATCCAACCAAACTGCAGTCCCTCCCCGGGGAGGTTCATCTCATCCTGAACAGAAGAAGAGCCCGAGGATGCCGAGCCGATTCAAATGGTTCCTCCTCTGAACCAAGCTGGTCCTTCTTCTTCATCTGGACTGGGATACAGTATGTTCGCCATGAGGAAGCTGAAAGGGACATATATCTTTCATCGACGAGCCAGGGAAGATCGAGAAGGGCCCCCTGAAGCGAAAATAAGGACAGGATTGTGGGGTCGGCACCGAACACCCCTCACTCGTCGTCCGGGTCGAGATAAACCTGATATGGTGGATTTTATCGAGAATCAACTTAAAGGTCACCGAGCGGCGGGTTATCCTGAGGGAGGATCAATTCGGAGCGATCGCGACCCAAATGGTGAGAACGAGCACGACAAAGCAATAAAGATCTTCATGGCAAGAAGATTCGCCGAGGATCAGGAGGAACTTTTGGCTCACAGTGACCTCGATGGGCAACGTTTCTCTTTCTTATAAATAGAAGAGAGAACTTAAGATTTGTATCATTGAAATCGTAATTCTTTTTCACGTCGGAGCTCATAGATCGATAAAAATAAATCGAGCCCTTCTCTTTACTAAATAATCCGATCATGGAGGGGTTAGTGAATTCCAAACTTGACCCAACTCAAATGTTCAAAACCAAGAAAGAAAAGGCTCCTAAGTCCAAAGCCAGAGATTCTAAGTCCTCTACAGAGGCATCAAAAGTTTCTAAGGCCGATCGTGGAAAAAATAAGATCGATTCTCCCTCGAATCCAGGGTCCAAACAATAAGAGGCTCCTAAGGGTGACCTTGGCAAAACCAAGATCGACCCCTCGCCGAACTCCTCACCCGCTCGGTCCTAGAAAGGGCCGGTTATACAAATCGCGGACTCCCCCTCCAGGTCGAAGAACATCTCTGAGGGGAAAACGCAGGGGAAAGCGCAAGGGAAAACACAGGTCGTCAACCCCAGCAAGCAAGTCATATCTGGTGGCTCTGAGCTTGCTTCGAACAAAAGGCCGCACGTAGATGATCTGATTCCAACCCCAGCCTTAATCCAAATGGCTGGGGAAAATAAAGCATTGGGTGGAAGTATTTTGGCTCTGGAGGCTACTAAGAGCGTTGTAATCGAGCCTCCAAATAAAAAGGTCAAAATAAATGACCTTTCTGTCGATCAGAAAAAGTCTCCTCCGTCGGGTAAGAATCCCGAGGTCAACAGCTCTGTCTCCGACGTTACTCGCACACTTAGTGCCATTTTTGAGGAGGTGAAAAGTAAGGCAGTGGCTGGAAGGGTTGCCCCGAGCAGTTGGGACATTACTCTGAGCAGTATTCAGTTGGCCGAGCAGGAGCGGTTGAGAGGGAAAAGCGCTCGGGAAATTGTGCAATCGAGCTCAGACCTGCTTACCCAAGTGAGTTATATATATATATATATATATTTAACTTTTTTAAGTGATCCCATGTAGGTTGGGCAGCATCTTTTCAACCTTGGGTTGCAGGTCGAGCAAGAAGCCGAGCAGCGTGCTGCATCGGTCCTCGAGTTGGAGGAGAAGAAGGTCGCACTGGCGAAATCTCTTGATGAAGCTGGAGCTATCGAGCTGAAGCTCGCTTCTGAGACGGAGAAAGCTGTGAGGCAGAAAGAGAGCCAAGTCCACGAGGAGTTGAGCAAAGAGCTGGACAGGCTGAAGTCCCTTGTCAAGCAGGAGAAGAAAAATGCCGAGCTGCGGGAGCAAGAGGCTTATAAGAAAGGTTATGATGCGGGGTACGAGGCACGCAGTGTCGAGCTCCGCAAGATCTTATCCGAGAACAAACTTATTTAGAGATTCCATCTCTCGTTTGTAATTTTTTCTTCTTTCTGCTCGATCAAATGTTGTACTTTTATTTTTTCCCTTTCTTGTAACGTCGTTGGCATCGGAATAAAAGTTTTCCTTTCTTTTAAGCAACGTTGTTCTGTGGTCGTAGAGTTATATTTACCCTGAACTTCTTTATTTTCAAGATATTTTCTTATTGTAGAAATAAATTATACTCGAGCTAAGAGTGATCGAAATTCCGAGCCTATAGTAAAAATGGAAAATTTTCTGCACCGCCTCCTGACTAAGTCATAGTATTCCCATTTTTTTAGCTAAGTTCCAAAGAAATTCTGACCAAACAGTACCTAACCCTCGGGAAGCGGAACGGTCACCCGTGATAAATGCCTTAATCTGGGCCGTTGGCTCCGTTGAATAATGACCGTGGATCTGATCTTTGTCTTAGTATATAAGGGGCTTTTTACTCAGCTGAAATTTTTTACTTTACACTGTGAAAATGTTTCATCCGAGGACTAAGCTCGGATCCTTCCTCCTTCCTGTTCAAGCCTTTGAAATTTGGCTTCGAACATACTTCCGACCTCACAATCAAAACAAATCTTTCTTTGGTATGGGTGGAATCGGAAAAAAGGGGCCCCTCGATTATCTGGGGGTCTCCGATCCCTGAAAATGGGATCTCCCCTCGAAATACCAATATGCGACCGACCCTTGCTTGGGTAATTTGGGCAGGGTTAGCATTGCGGATCTCGAGGGGTATCTCCGAGGGCGGAAAGCTGGTCAGATAATTAAAAGAAAGTTTGACCTCGAGCACCAATTTCTTTGAGAATGGTAACTTTGGGTCGAGCTTCCGGATCATAAAATGATGACTGGCCGGCTTAGGTTGCAATTACGGATCTTAAAATGAGGAATTGTAACCTTAGACGCCAACTCGGGGAAGTGATCGGGCTCGGCTGGTAGCAAGAATGCTGGGGACTGTATGGAGATAAGCAGAAAAAGTGGTCTACGATTCATACTGCCTCACTTCAAAACCAGATATCATTAGACGATAAACATAGACAGCTCGATCACTTTACAAGTCTACCGGACAACCGATTTGTCACATAAACCGTGGTGCACTCATCGGATTCTCGCCTATGGTCCTGGTCGACAACACTGAAGGATGCTCGAAGACCATAGAATAGGGCACAATAGTTGTATTAGGACTTTTATTTGTAAATGTACTCTATAACACTGTAATCTGTTCGATGAATATCGATAAAGCTGTAATTTTTGTACTTCATTGATCCCTTGTATTCTGCTCGGAATTAAATAATAAGACTTTTATGTTTCAAATAGAATACTTGCAATCTATCTTTCTTTTCCATCGTCTTTGTTATTAATTTTGCTCGCGACATCCAACTCGATGACGAACTAATAATCCGATGAAACTTTAAAAATCTGAACGCGAAGTTTAACCCATAATTGGAATATAATCGATCGACAAAAGCATCTCGGATAGATTATCCGATAAGCATCCAAATGAATAATAGCTTAAGTCCGAGAAATTTACTTCGATTAGAATTGGATTCAGGAAATAATAATACCAACTTGAGAAAGAATTTCCAAAGAATATGAAGGGCCTGTTTGTTTGGCGTTTGGGAAAGTAGTTTGGGAGAGTAGTGGAGGTTTGTGAAATAATCTCGATGTTGGTCCCAAGTGGTCAGATGAGGTCTAGAGGGGGGGGGGGGGGGTGAATAGACCTCTTTAAAAATTTACCTTTTAAAAATTCTCTAACTTTTCTGTCAGCAGACTAAGCTGATCAAAAATTGTAAGCAGACTAAGCTGATCTCGCACAAAGCTTTGAACAACAGAGTTGACCACTCTTCTGATTTTACTTAGCTGATTTTATCAAAATCAGAGTTTTAAAAACAACTAACTTGCAGCGGATTAATCAAGTGTTTTTCACAAGTAGTTTTCTTTAACTTTGAAATAGTTTTATCCCCAGTTTTAACAAACTCCTTTTAAAACTTTTCAGCAGTTAACCTTTTAAGTGTTTTAAAATTGTTCTTTCAAATATGCAGAAAATAATGCAAGTTAAAAACACAAAGGATTTTTATAGTGGTTATATGGATATAAATCCTTTAGTCCACTCTTCCAAGTCACTCAGATCTTGGGTTAAACTAAATCACACAGATTACAGTATACAATGCTTGTGCCAATCAACAAATGAAAAGGCCACAAGTGCGTAATAGGAAATCACAAAGAAACTCCTATCCTCTGAAGTAATATCACTCACTATAATGGATATCTACTTCTCACAACACAGTTCTAACAAAATCACTCAGATTTATAAGTATTTTCAGTTTTCTCTCTATTCTGCTTCGTCAACAGATGACTCGGCTGATGAGTGTTCTGTTCTTGAGTTTGAGACTTAGAAGAATTTTGCTTCAGATAATTTTGCTCTCAAAGTGTATTGTATATATTCTTCTTCAACTCACGAACTGAACTATTTATACTTGAGATTTGAAAATCTGCCCGTTGAGAGATCGACAGCTGTTCAAATCCTCGAGTACTGGTCCTTTCTGCAGAAACAGCTACCTGCGACTGAGCACTGTACACTCTGCTGTACCTTCTGTCAGATCGCATTAAATGCACCGATCTGATACGAGGTTTCTCTTCAATCATTTGTCATAAATACCCTTCCTCTTCAGCATTTATTATTCCAAGTGCATTTATTACCGTTGATCAGACTCCTTGATCCCTTCCACTCTGCTGATCGAAATCACTCGTCTGATGTATACTCTGTTGTTCCCAAACTTGAACTAATCTCATTTGAGTTGGCTGATTGTCCACCAGTCTGATTCCTTCTTCAGCAACAGATCAGTAGTCTTCTGGACCATATTTGACTCGTCTGAAATATATCTTCCTTGGTCAAATATCTTTGAAGGTCTGTACTAAGCTTCCATACTTAGCTGATTCTGATGTTTTGGAAATCATCAAAACCTCCCTTCACTTCATACCTTCAATCTTCATCTTCATCCAACAATTTCCCCCTTTTTGATGATGACAAAACTTCAGCTAAGTACCTGTTCCTAAAGCTAAAGTTTAAGTCCTCAAAAATTTCTGAGATAGAAATAATTTGTTGGAAACTTGAACTTTTATAGATTATATCAATTGATTACAAGTTACAAGTTCATCAGATGAAATAGCAGAAAGTAAAATTTTACAAGTGATTTACAAAAAGATTATAAAAGACCTAGTCTAATAACTTAGTCTAGTCCTTCTTCTCTTCTTGTGTTTCTCCTTCTTCTTCATCTTCAAGGTTTTCATCTTCTTGTTCAGAGCTAGAGAGATCTTTTTCAAGCATTTCAAATCTTTTCCTGATATCTTCTAATCTCTTATACTTGACGTATGGATTTAGCTGTTCAGCAGCTGAGTCCTTGGAAGCAGCAATCTCCTTATCAGATTTTACTGGTTCTTTGGGCTCTTCATCAGTGTCGTTCTCTGCCTCTGTTACTTCATTATCTGGTCTGCTTGTATATTCATCATCAGCATCCTTTTCAGCAGAGTCCAATTTTTCAGTAACGTCAGCTGATAGATTAGCATCAGCATCCTTCTTTGTTGTAGAATCTCCATCTTCCCCCTTTTTGTCATCATCAGCAGGGTTAATGGGTTCTTCAGGCAGAACAGGAGTGATGTTAATTGCGTCACAAATTAATCTGATGTTTTTATCCACCGCCAGAAGATGATTCTCCCTTTTTAGGTGCTGCAATGTATCATAGGACTCAATCTTCTTAAAGGTAAGATCCACTTGATCACACAGTTGAATCTGAGAACTCAGAATCAAATCAGCTGATGTAGTGAATGCTTTCAACATGTTCTCAGTCTTCTCCTCTTGAGCCTCCACTGCTTTTGCAACAACCTCATTTATATCCCTCCAGCCGGCTGTGTTATTCTTGACCCTTGCACCAAATGTTTCCACATCTAGTCTGATAGCTTGTACTTCACTTTTGATATTTGCTATTTCTTCTACTATCAGAGGGCTAGGATCAGCAGCCTTGGGAACTCTTTCAGCAGCAACAGACAGCATAGTTGAGGCCACTTCCTCAAATTTCTTTAACTGTTCTCGGTGTCTATCTTCCATTTCCTTCATAGAGTTAGCAATCAACTGTTGGATGGATTCCAAAATGGTTGGTTGCATGTTTTCTGGAGGTGATGGAATAGCTGTGCTTGCTGGAACAATCTCAGGAGTTTCTTCAGTCTCCTTCGGTTCATCAGTCAGAGTAGTCTGCTGTTGGGGCAACTGCTCTGATGATGTTGAGACTTGCTCATTTTCCTTTGGTTCAACCTCAGGAGTTTTCTCAGCCTCCGTTGGAATAATCTCAGGAGTTGTCTCAGGCTCCTTTGGTTCAATTTCAGGAGTTGTCTCAGTCTCCTTTGGAGTAATCTCAGGAGTCGTCTCAGGCTCCTTTGGTTCATCAGTCAGAGTAGTCTTCTGTTGGGGGCAACTGCTCTGATGATGTTGAGATTTTCTCATCAGTCTTCTGTTGGACCTGTATTGGCTCATTTACCTCTGTAACAACATCAACACCATTATCAGCAACAACAGTTTTATGAGTAAATATGAAAGCAGGTACAAATGGTGAAGTTGTCTGTTCAGGTAGATCTTCATAAGTTTTGATAGCCGGTCCAAAGACAATCTGTTGTAAGCTTGGCAGGGGTGTCATGGAGCTAGGTTGGCCCTTCTGATATCTGGTCTTCTTAGCCCACATTTCCAAAGTCACAGAATGTGCCAGCTTAACCGCTCTCTTCTTGAGATCTTCATTTTCAGCTGGAGTTTCAGGAACAAAGTTTTGTAGTTTCTTAGCTTCAGATTTTGCCAACTTCCTTAGCCGATAGTGGATCATATCCAGGAAGTGATATGAATCCAGTGCCTGCCTTAAGCACCCAGTTTCCAGAAACTGTAGAACCCATCTTTCCTCAGCAGCAAACTTCTTCCACTGTATGATTTGCTCTTTGGTTTTTGTCAGACGATATTCTCTCCATCTATTATATCGTATCTTTTCAGCAACAAAGAGACTCTGACGGACCAAAACGTCGTTATACTTCTCAAGATCTGCCACAAACTGTTTGAATATCTCTGGATCATTCTGAACTATTTCCAGAGCATATTTTAGTTCTGATCTTTTCTTCTTTGGCAGCTTGGGTGTTGGCATAACAGCCTTTGGCTTCTCCTTTTCTCCAATTTTAATTCCACCACTGTACCTTGGACCATGGGCATCCTTGGTACTGGCTTCTATAGCTTGAGCCAAGTCTTGAGCTTCCTTAGCAGCTATCTCAGCAGCAGACATATTCCTAGCCTGAGCTTCAAGCTCACTAAGTTTGAGAGCATTTTGTTGTTCTTTCTTTTTCTTTTCTTCTTCCTCTCTCTTTTTCTTTTCGGCAGCAGTAACCACTTTAATCTTTGCCTTACCAGTTCTCTTCCTTTTGGCGGCAGGAGATTCCACTACTTGTAGTGGGGCAGCAGCTATCGGTGTAGGATGAATGAGTGGTACATTCTCCTCTGCTGTCAGAGTAGTCGGCTGTTCAGCAACAGCAGACTTGTCAAGAGATTGGTCCTCTGCTGTCTTATCTTCTGCAGCCTTTTCTCCTGCATCTACTGGTCTTTCAGCAGCAGGGGTTTCTCTGACTTGAATGGTTGGAGTAGTAGTGAAGGTAACTCTTTGACCACCTAGAGTTAACTTCCTTTTTGCCTTTGGCTTGGGCAAAATTTCAGTTTGGCGAGGTTCAGCACTTCTCTTTACTGAAATTCTGGTTCTTCGTCCAACTTCTTTCTCTGGAACTGGTTCGTCAGACTCAGTTCTTTCTGGAGATGTTTCAGTACTCATCTCATCAATTTCTTTAGTCACCTCAGTGACTATCTTATCAGCAACATCAGCATCAGACTCTACTGATCTGGCTTCAACAGCAAGGTTCGCTGTTTGATCAGCAGACTTAGCCTTTGTATTGATTTTAGGCTTCTTGGTAACAGCAGACTTCTCTGCTTTTCCCTTTGCCTTTCTTTTTGAAGTGACATCAACCTTTACTGGTTCATACACCTTCATCTCCTTCAGCTTGTGAACTATCTTCCCATTTACCAGTGGACATCCAAGAGTTGAGAACAGATGACTCAACATTATCACATGGCCATTTTTCTTCAAGGCCAGAATGTAGAAATAGTGAACTGCCCAGTTAACTGGCAACCCATAGTAGATACAAGCCATGGTCTGATACCTTTTTCTAGGTAACCCATCCAAGGAGCTAGTAGAGCACTCCAAAATCTTCGCAATAATATCAGCAAACCTCTGAAACTCGTCCTTCAACTGAGTTTTCATCAGGGTTCCAGTCATTGGTTCTCCCTCCTTTGCACAAATAAACCAAAATTCCTCCTCCTTTTCTGAGCCCAATGTGAAAACTTCTCCTCCTTTATTCTTCAACCCATAGATTTCATTAAGAACAGCAGGAGAGACACAGATAGTCTTTCCTCCGACAACAGCCACATAAGTCATTTTGGTTAAATCATTCTTCCTAGTTCTGTAAAACTCAGCAACATCTTCAGTGAACACATACTCTTCATGAGCTTCCAAAACTTTTACCAGTGAAGCCTCTTTAATTTTAACCATTATTTCTTTCATTAGAGGAGTTCCAGAAGCGTGGAACTTCTCGTAATTCAGATAACGTCCTTCAACTCCGGCCATTTTAATGAAATTGAAGTAATTTGAGAGAATTTAAAACACTTTTAAGACAGAAAATAGATCAGTTAGTAACTTCTTTTTCACTTGAGATAATTTTGGGTGCGTAAGGTTTACCCTTCTGATCAGATCTGGATTTATAGATTTCGAAACGTCTAGGTTTCCGTGCTTTACGCGGACGGTTTGATTTGATCTGTCAGTTTCTAATCGTGCGGGCGAGAATTGCGGAATTCAAAATTTGGGAATTTGAAACGCCACTTGTCTGTTACTTATAAAAGCGTGTTTTTGATAAAAACGTTTTTGTACGACACTTAAATATAAGATGACATAAATAAAATCAGATGAGTAAGATGATACTTATCTGATAGACGACTTGTCTGATACAATATATCACTAGTGAAAGGCAATATCTAGTGATCTTCCTTTGCTGTTTGTCAATCCAGCAAGATAATTAATCTTCAAATCTTCAAGAATTAAGAACACATCTTCTAACTAACGCAACTTCAACTAACTGTCATTGAAGATTTCATCTTTAAAACAAGGGTACCGCTAGTCTTACACGTTCCCCCTGAATTCAAGAATTCATCAGTCAACTAGTCTTTGAGAGTCAGTCTTCTTGAAGTGTAACACTTGTTGATATCAGATTAGTCAGCTGTTGAACCCAGTCTTCTGATAGGTTCCCCCTTAGCTTATGAATCCAATTTTAACAAGCCCAATTCCGCTCTTAGAGTGGAAAATCTTGCTTCATTCAATGGTTTGGTGAAAATGTCAACAATCTGATTGTCTGTATGAACATACTAAATAATAACATTTCCCTTTTCAACATGGTCTCTGATGAAGTGATGTTTGATCTCAATATGCTTAGTCCTGGAATGACTAGTAGTATTCTGAGTAAGTGAGATTGCACTTGTATTGTCACAGTAGATAGGGATTCCACTGATCTTGAGATTATAGTCTTCAAGTTGATGCTTCAACCAAAGTATTTGTGCACAACATGCTCCAGCAGCAATGTATTCAGCTTCAGCAGTAGATATGGATACTGAAGTCTGTTTCTTACTCATCCATGAGATCAGACGACTGCCTAAAAATTGACAAGCACCTGTAGTACTTTTTCTATCAATTTTGCAGCCAGCAAGGTCAAAATCTGAATATCCAGTAAGTTCAAATCCTGATTCCCTTGGGTACCACAATCCCAATTCTTCTGTGCCTTTGAGATACTTTAATATCCTTTTAGCAGCTAAGAGATGAGATTCCTTAGGATCTGATTGAAATCTCGCACAAACCCCAACAGAATACATAATATCAGGTCTGCTAGCTGTTAAGTATAACAGTGACCCAATTATGCCTCTGTATTTGGTGATGTCAACTGATTTGCCACCTTTATCCTTGTCCAGACGA
The DNA here is from genome assembly GCA_030819805.1 of Penstemon newberryi var. newberryi. Taxonomy (NCBI): domain Eukaryota; kingdom Viridiplantae; phylum Streptophyta; class Magnoliopsida; order Lamiales; family Plantaginaceae; genus Penstemon; species Penstemon newberryi. Next base: position 9,767,303 of record JAUALY010000007.1, on the reverse strand, counting down.
AGTCCAGTAGACATAGGAACATTAACAGATGAGCTAGTTTCCATACCAAATTTCTTGAACAGATCTTTTGTGTACTTTGCTTGATTAATAAAAATACCATCAGGTAGCTGTTTAACTTGTAATCCAAGAAAGTAATTCAGTTCTCCCATCTTGCTCATTTCAAACTTGTTCTGCATCAGCTTAGAGAACCTCTCACACATCTGTTTGTTAGTTGAACCAAAAATAATATCATCCACATATATTTGAACTAGCAATATATGATTGTCCCATTCAATAGTGAACAAGGTTTTATCTACTTTACCTTTGCGAAATCCTTTAATTAAAAGAAAATCAGATAAAGTATCATACCATGCTCTTGGAGCCTGTTTCAGTCCATAGAGAGCTTTCTTCAGACGATATACTTTGTCTCCTTGTTGATAAACTTCAAAGCCAGGAGGTTGTTCAACGTACACTTCTTCTTGCAATTCTCCATTGAGAAAAGCAGACTTCACATCCATCTGATAGACAGTGAAGTTCTTGTCAGCATAGGCTAAGAATAATCTGATTGCTTCAAGCCTTGCAACTGGTGCGAATGTTTCATCAAAATCAATGCCTTCTTCTTGGCAGTAACCTTTGGCAACTAGTCTTGCTTTGTTTCTGGTAACCATACCATCTTCATTCATTTTATTCCTGAATACCCACTTAGTGCCAATTACTCTTTGATGAGTAGGTCTGGGAACTAAGTACCAGACTTCATTCCTTTCAAATTGATTCAACTCTTCTTGCATTGCTTCAATCCAGTGAGAATCACCAAGAGCTTCATTAATTAATTTAGGCTCAATTTGTGAAAGAAAACTTACAAACATTGTTTCATTTGCAGTTGACCTTCGAGTTCTCACTCTATCCAAAGGATCACCAATCACTAACTCAGGTGGGTGATCTCTGAGCCATCTGAGACCAGGTTGCACATCTGGATGTTGTCCTCTTGATTGATCTTGCAACACTACTGTTGGAGTCTCAGTAGTAGTCTGTTGAACAGTCTCTGGTCTGTCAGCTGTTCGCAACTCCTCTGTTAGACAATCAGCAGACTGATTTTGAACAGCACTTGAGTTAACAGCTTGAGTTAAATCAGGTAGTATGATGGGTACATACTCTTCCTTTCTTTCCATACTCAATTTCTGAAAGTCAGCAGATACCTCTGGAATTGCACTTTGATTCTTTTCAGAAGATTGGCTTGGTTCATCAAATACTACATGAATAGATTCTTCTACAAGTAAAGTTCTTTTGTTAAACACTCTATAAGCTTTACTAACAGTAGAGTAACCTACAAAAACAGCTTCATCAGCCTTTTCTGCAAAATCAGTAAGGTGATTTTTCCGATTGTTCAAAACATAACATTTACAACCAAAAATCCTAAGATAATGTAAATTAGGTTTTCTGTTGTTCCATAGCTCATGAGGTGTCTTATTTTGACTTTTGTTGATCATACATCTGTTCTGTGTATAACATGCTGTATTTGTGGCTTCTGCCCAGAATCTTTAGGGCAGCTTTGCTTCAGCTATCATTGTCCTGGTAGCTTCTTTTAGAGTTCTGTTACTCCTTTCAGCAACTCCATTTTGTTGAGGGGTTCTGGCAGCAGAGTACTCATGACTGATTCCTCTGGAATTACAATACTCTTCAACAGTAGAGTTTGTAAATTCAGTCCCTCTATCTGATCTGATCTTTAATATTCTTTGACTCTTCTCATTCTGGATCAGTTCCATCAGATTAGTAAGATGTTCCTTGGTTTCACTTTTCTTCTTCATGAAAATTACCCAAGTAAATCTTGAAAAATCATCCACAACAGCTAGGCAGTATTTCTTTCCACCATTGCTGATTGGATCAATAGGGCCAAACAAATCCATATGTAACAGCTCCAAAATTCTGGTTGAAGATTGGTGCTTCTTGCTTTTGAAAGTGGACTTCACTTGTTTACCCTTCTAACATGCGTCACACAGCTTGTCTTTGCTCATGACTGTCTTTGGAATTCCTTCTACCAGATCATTCTTTATCAATCTGTTTATGGTCTTGAAATTCAAATGATTCATTCTTTTGTGCCAAAGCCAACTGATTTCACTTGGTGTAGAAGCCACCAAACAAACATTAGAATTCTTGTCCACAGAATTCCAGTCGACTACATAGATATTTCCTTGTCTTCTTCCAGATAAAATAACCTTCTTTGTTCCAACTTGTTCAACATAGCACTTATCTGATGAAAACACCACGGAAAATCCCTTGTCACAAAATTGACTTATGCTTAGCAGATTGTACTTCAGGCCACTAACATATGAGACGTCAGATATCTCTATGTTTCCTTTGATAAGCTTTCCAACAGCCACAACCTTGCCTTCTTTGCTGTCTCCAAAAGTAACTCTTGGACCATTCACAGCAACAGCATCTGCCAGTTCATGTATGTCTCCACACATGTGCCTTGAACATCTACTGTCCAAGTACCATTTCTTCACTACTTTACTCCTACTCCTAATCCTAATCCTAACCTACAAAACAAAATAAAAATGTTTTAGGTACCCTTTATTGAGAGGGTCCTGGTGGATTAGTGTCACCTTTGACAACCCAAGATGTTGAAGTCTTAGGTTTCTTAGGCTTTACAATTTTAGCAGGATCATGAACAATTTCATTTTCATCATAATCAGCAGGCATGTTATGTTGATAATCATTATGATGAGGATAAGGCTCATAAGCAGGATAAGATGCATGATAAGCAGGGTAAGCATGCATTGGTTGATGAGCAGGATATGCAGCATAGTGAGGTGGATAATGAGGTGCAGCATAATAAGGTGGATAAGCAGGTTGCACATAATAAGACTCATTTCCATACCAAGCATTTTTGTTATAATTTCTTTGCTTCTTAGGTCTACTCTTTACTTGCTCTTTAACAGACGACTTAGCTTTACTAGTCTGATTGGTTTTACTCTTATCAGCAGACTTCTTGGGACTACTCTGCTGTTTGGTTTTACCAGTCTGTTTTTCATTTTCAGGCTTTTTACCCTTCTTAGCCTTAGGAGTTTTCATCTTTTTTTTCTCAATTTCCAGTGAAGTAGGTTTAGCAGTCTGAACATACAGGACAATATTACTATTATCAGCAGATATAAACTTCTCAGCTTTGTTCAGTTCTAAACTTTCTTTTACTAAGGGAGTGCTCTGTTCAGTTGATTTCTCTATTGACACAACAGACGACTTAGGAAAAGACGACTTGTTATGTGAAGATAATCTAGCTTCAAGTTCCTTGATTTGTCCCTTGTACATTTCACATTCAGCTCTCAGAGATTCACATTCATGCGAAAGCTTTTTATACATGGCTGATTCTTCAGGTCTTTCAACCTTAAGTTTCAGTTTAGCATTTTGCTTTTTCAGCAGAATCATCTCGTCCTTAAGCTTAGCAAGCTCATTTACAACATCTACTTTGTTGTTCATCATTTTCTCAAATGAGCTAAACAGTTCAAGCTCACTTTCAGAGAGTATTACCTCATTGTCAGAATCTTCAGATTCCTTGGCCATGAGACAGAGCAGTGCAGGTGTCTCGTCAAAAACAGAGTCATCACTTGAAGTGCCTGTTTCTGAATTAGATGAGTAGATGGCTGCCATCTTTTCAGCTTCAGCCAACAACACTTTGCTCTTTTGGTATCTCTTCTCTCTTCTTTCTTTTCTTTGTTTCTTTTCCTCCTCTGTATATTTCTCCGCTTTAGGATATGGGCAGTCCTTGATGAAATGTCCCAATTTCCTGCAATTATAACACATCATTTTGGATTTATAATCATCCTTAATATCATGAGAATTAGAGGTAGGTTTAGAAGTAGAAGCATTGTTATATTTGTTCTTCATTTTTCTCTTGTAGAACTTTTTGAACCCGTTTAATAACAACACGACATCGCCAGCAGTGTATTCCTTCTTGCTCAGTACTGGGGCCTCATCAGATGAGTCCTCATCTCTGCTTTTTCCGGCGGATCTTCTTGTTCTTTCTGCAGCGACCAGTGCAGCAGTGGGGCCAGAAGTTGAGGTCTCTTCTATTCCCATCCTTGGCATTTTATACTCGTATGCCTTGAGTACAGAAAACAGCTCAGTCAGTGAGATCTTCCCCAAATCTCTTGATTATTCCATTGCTGTGATCTTCATGTTGAACTTTGGTGGTAGCGCCTTTAGAACTTTGACGGTGATTTCCTTATCAGAAAACGTCTTACCCAACTTCAGTACGTTGTTCAACACTTTTGTAAATCTTGAATCCATCTGGTCAATGGTTTCTCCAGGTTTCATTTTGAAGTTCTCAAACTTCTCCATAGCAACACTTAGATTGTGTTCTTTGATCAATCGCTTCAGTGATTCGCGAGAGATGAAGTTGGCCATTGTTGGATTTACATACTATAAACAAACGAGCGTATTAATTCATTTATACTAGAGAAAGATTACGATAGTCCTAATACAAGCTAAATATATTGGCTTGCAGGGCCCTATCCTATCAATCTCCCACTTGCCCTAAAGCCAATCACAAACGCTTCTAAGACCCATCTTCCAAAGATGTTCTTCGAACTCTTTTCGTGACAAAGACTTTACTAGTGGATCCACTAGGTTGTCTTCTGAGTCGACGTGATCCATTATGTATGTCTACTCTACCAATAATTTCTCCAATCAAATGGTAGTTTTCTCTCATTGTGTTTAGATTTCTGGTGAGATCTCGAGTCCTTTGCATTAGCAACAGCTCCATTGTTATCACAGAAGATAACCACGAGCTTCGCAAAGGCACTACATCCAACTATTGGATGAAGTTTTTCATCCAAACACTTTCTTTTGTTGCATCCGATGCTGCGATATATTATGCTTCAGTGGTTGAGATGGCAATGGTGTTTTGCTTGGAACCTTTCCAACTAACCACTACCCCATTGAGGCAAAATATGTATCCAAAATTGGATATATATATTCATCCACATCAGACTGAAAATTCGAATCATTAAATCCTTCGAGTTTTAATTCTCCATTACCACCGTAGACCAAGAACAAATCCTTAGTCTTTCTCAAGAGCTTAAGGATATCTTTTACGGTGGTCCAGTACTCTTCACTAAAGTTTGACTAGTAACTGCTCGTGACACTTGAGCAGGTTCTACGTCTGGTCTAGTACATATTATAGCATACCACATGCTACCTTTTGTAAAACATAAGGTATTTGAGACATTCTCCTTTTATTCTCATTCGATGTAGGGCACATCGATTTGGAAAAAGAGATACAGTGTCTCATTGGAAGCAATCCTCTCTTGGATTCTTCCATACTGAATCTTTTCAGTATTGTTTCTATGTACCTAGATTTAGAGTCTCCCAACATCTTCTTTGATCTATCTCTATAGATACGTATCCCAATACGTAAGATGTCTCTCCCAAATCTTTCATGGAGAATTGCATGGATAACCATGCTTTCGTCTGCGCTAACTTTCCGATATCATCCCAATAAGTAGAATGTGATCGACATATAAAATATGAGCTTCATAGAGCTCCCACTAATCCTTTTGTACACTCAAGGTTCATATTCGTTTTTGATGAAGTCAAATGTCTTGACTGTCTCATCAAAATGAATGTGAGTCCAAATGGATTCAGACATTGCTACTGGAGAAAAAGTTTCATCAAAGTTTGTTCCAGAACTTTGTGAATAGCCTTTTACCACTAGTCGAGTCTTAGAGGTCAACACCTCTCCATTCATTCCTAGCTTGAAGATCCATTTACAACCTACAGGGATAAATCCCTCGGGTGGATCGACCAAAGTCCATACCCTGTTGGAATGTATGGAATCCATTTCGGATTGCATGGCCTCTTGCCATGATGCACGTCTACATCTATTGTAGCTTCTTCGTATATGGTATAACCATATCTTTCAAGCTCTTCATGAACTTGATCAGATCTACGAAGTATTGGTGTACTAGATGGTTCAGTAGTTTCTGGATTAATTCCCACTGTTTGCGGGGATGGGTCCAAATCTTGGACTTCATCAAGTTCCATGACATTCCCTATTTCCTTTGACGAGGAATTCATCAACTGAGGAACGGGTAGTTAGGAGAAACGATTGTTTCTCATTGTCGTGGAACAGGTATCCAATGGATTTTGTTGGATACCCCACAATTATATACAAATTGGATCTACTAGCCAATTTATCTCCTTTCTAGTTCCCAACTTAGGCAGGAGATCTCCATACTCAATAGTACAAGTGCAGAGGTATTTTGCCATACCTTTCTTGGTAAAGGTTTGTAGGCACGGACTTTGAAGGTACTTTGCTCAGTATCTTCGATGCAGCCTGGAGGACCAACCCCTAGAATGCATAAGGAAGCTTAACAAAACTCAACATGGATTGAACAATGTCTAACAATGTTCGATTCCTTCTCTTAGACACTCCAATAATTTGAGGCGTCATAGGAGGAGTTTGTTGTATGAGAACCCATTCTCAGTAAGATAATTGAGGAATTCTTGACTTAAGTATTTGCCATCTCGATAAGATCGAATGGCCTTAATACTATGCCTTGTTGATTCTCTACTTCGTTTCGAAATTCTTTGAACTTTTCGAAGGTTTTTCGGATTTGTATCTCACTAGATACATATATCACTAACGACCAAAGTCATTAGCAAAAAGGTACGAGGTGTGAGTAATCTCCTCTTACACTAACCTTTAGTGGTCCACATTCATTCGTATGGATCAAATCCAAAGTTATTTGGTTCGCTCTTGATTCCCTGTGAAGGGAGATCTGGTCATCTTTCCCGTGAGACAGGATTCGCAAGTTGGAAGTTCATCTAAGTTCTATTTTTCAAGAGCCTTAGAAGAAACCAACTTTTGAATCCTACTCTTGGAGATATGTCCAAGTCTAGCATGCCAAAGTTGTGGATTATTATCTTGGTATTAATTGAACTAAGCACATTAATTCAATAGAATTGAGTTGACGGTTTAATTCTATTAATTTGCTTCCTTTTAATTAACTCTTTAATTAATTCATCTCCTTTTTCAATTAACCCTTTAATTGAAACGTTGCTTAATTGATTAGACCTTCTAATCAATTAAACTAATCAGTGCCTTTCTAAGATTCAGTGGGATAATTCGACTTTTAGACTACTTGCGTTCTTTCGACTACCTTTATGGTCGATTTTAGAAGAGAACACCTTCTTCTTCACATTACTCTTCTTTGACTTTGCAGTCCATGAAGTGTGAACGATCATGACAGGTTTATCCTATTTGCCTTTTACCAATATTTTGGTTAATTCATGAATTGTGATCAACTTATCAAATAAGATCAGAATATTTCACGAATCTTTTGAATGAGCGGGAGGAGAATTTTAATGGAGGTTAATGCTAAGATCACTTGCAGGACTACGTTTAATCAATCCAGTTTTTAACTAGATTGATAAAACAAGGACAGTAATCCTTGACATTAGTTCCTTCACTTATTCTCGAGTTTTAAAAGAACTCCTTAGTGGTCTCGAATCAAACGATTCGAAACTGCTCCTCAAAACAAGCTTTTGAAGTAAAGGTTTGTTTTAGAAGCTTCAGACATACTCCTATGTAGCTTCTTTAGCTCGTTCAATCTTGATGCTTATATGAGGAAACGATCGTTAAGATTCCCATACCCTATAGGTGATTCGTTCCACTTTTGAGACTCGTCCTTATATGAGGAAACGATCATTAATATTCCCATACCCTACGGGTGATTCGTTCTTCCTTTTAGACTCATCTCGGAAGGGCATCAGGCATAGGCTAGTTATTATTGAGGACAATCCTCAAGTTTCTACGCCAGTCGATATTTTGATTCAGTTATTTTATAAGTCGAGGATAAATAGTATAATGGATTATTATAGATATCTTGATATCTATTTTAAAGAGAAGACAAATATATAGAGGACTAGTTAATGAATAATACTTATAATCTACGAAGGTTGGACTTTCTATCGTAAAAGTTCACCCACTATTTTATCGAAATAATTACCCCTTCAATTGTTCGAGAAATCTTATTTCCTAGTAGGTCTTGACGTCCCAGCGGACATTAATTGCGCCCACGACTCGTGGCCATACAACTAATTCCCCAGGTAGGCATACATATTACCAATTGTGTCTCTACACAACCCTCAAGCTATTTTGCCTCGATTTTCGCACCCATCTAGCACTGCTACATCATGAGTGGTACTACTCGTTAATTCTAACCCAATCAATCTCGATGAGCAACGGGCCCGGTCATGAAATCCCCGTAACTGGTTATCGGTCGATCATACATGTCCCGACCAGTCCCCACCCTTGTCGAGTTTATTTAATAAACAAGAATCGAGAGATTTTACGTATTGTCCCTTTCTTCGCCTCGGGTGCCAGACTCTGGATCACCTTAATCGATAAGTAGACAACATACGCTAGTCCCTATTGATGGAAGGCTTGGATTTATATAAATTTTAATCCAATATGACTTAATATTTAATTTAAGAGGGGATTTGCTGGTTTGAAAGTTTAAGGAAAACTCTCTCGAGATCTCACCGCTTCGATTATGAATTATCTTATTTACGTTCTAATATTCTAGTGCGCATCACAATACAAGCCAAATAATAGAACCAAATAAATAAAAAAGACATAAATAAATAAACCTAGCATGCATTTCTTACACAATATGTTTTCGATCAGGAGCCACCTATGCTTGGGCCATCATTGAGCCAATAATGTTGGCCCAATTGGTCTATCTAATGGGTTCTTAATGGGCCTAGGCTATTACATTAATAACCAAGCATACTTGGCCTTCATTCTCCATTGGGCTTCCTTCTTGCATGTAATGGGCCTCCATCCTAAACTATTTAATGTAAAGCCCTAATTTATTACATTGGCACAAAAAGGCCCAAATAAAGGCTCGGCTCGATCGAAAACCACGTAAACAATTCACGTTGAGCAAAGAAACAAGCAAACACATTTACTAGTTTTCTATCTTACTTTAATTATTTTAAACGCCTTTAAAATATTTCTCTAGATTCTTACTTTAGTCTCTACTAATTATAGGTAATCTATATTTGGATAAAAAAACCATTTTATGCATAAAAACAGAATTAAAAATTTTCAACTTTTGAAAATTGCAATTCGGCCCTCCAATTTTTGGAAATTGCGATTTGAAACCCTGAAGTTTTGGAAATTACAAATTAATCCCAAATTTAAAACTGGGCAGAGGACCGAAAATAAAATTTTATTTCCAGAAAAAATTTCGAATTTTCAGTTCAGCCCCTGCAGTTTTCGGTATTTACAAAACAGCCCCAAAACTTTCGTTAATTGCAAAACAGCCCCAAATTTAAAAAATTTCCAGAAAGTTACAATTGAGTCCAGAAAACACACAGTTCGAAAATTTCAATTTCAGTCCAGATTTTGGAAAACAGCTAATCGCATATTAGCCCTTCAATTTTCGTAAAATACAAAATTGGCCCAAAACGTTTTTATGCAATTTTACCCAAAATCAGATCTACCCATAACAAGTAAGAATCAATAACACGAATATAACATGCAATACAATTAAAGCAATCAAATTATATTCAGACCTTTTCGTATGAGAGTAATGAATTAGGCTCTGATACCACTGTTGGGTTATTGGTAACGTCAGAACGTTAAAAGCAGCGGAATTTAAAATTTTTTAAATAACCCAGACGGACGACGGTGGTGCCACGCGCGCGCGTATGGTGAAACCATGGTCGTGTATGTCTTCTCCCCTCACAAAACTTGGTACCCCCAAGGGGCCCAACCCTTAGTCCAAATTTTTTCATTATATGTAGTAAAAATTTCTTCATTCTTCTCCATGTGGGATGAAGACAATTTTCCCTCTTCCAACTTTCATTCATTTTTATTTCATGGGCTTAACTCCAATTGGGCTCAATCCACTTGGGTTAATACACATAAAATCCAACAATCCCCTAATACGAATGAAATTCTTCTTCATATCTCGTAGCACGAGAAATATTATGTCAAAATCCTTTAAGAATAGTACTGTGTCGGGTTAGGTGAAATATTCCATCTTGAACCTTCCCTGGTTAGAGTTTATCGGATTTACTTAGCCAATCAGTGAAATATTTCATCTTGAACTGTCGGCTATTTGTGTAAACCAAGATAATAAACTTAACACAGCACTAGACCAATTTGTTAAAAGTTCTCAGTTGTGTTCGTTTTGGCCCTGAAAATTCTTGTGTTCTGCAAGTACTTTAGAGAATTCCAGCCTTATAAGAACTCTCAACGAGCCGACCCAGCTCCCACTTACATAGGTGACCGCATCTATCAAAAGTATCCTACTATACACCACTTGGTCTTGACAAGGTATAGATGCCATTAAAAGCATACGTGTTGGATGAAGATGAAGAAGTGAAGGGAGGTTTTGATGATTTCCAAAAGTCATCAGCTAAGTAATGAAGGCTTAGCATACCTCTGAAAAAGTTCAATCGAGAAGACAAGTAAAATCAGAAGATTCAATTTCGGACCAGAAGACTATTGATCTGATGCTGAGTTCGGAATCAGACTGGTGGATTTCAGCAGAGTCATATCAGATGAGTTCGATTTGAATTAGTTGAGTGTTCATCAGCAGGGTAGATTCAATCAGCAGAGTGGAAGAGATCAGAAAGTCATTCCAACGGTAATAAATGCACTTGGCGTAATAAATGTTGTAAGAGAAGGGTATTAATGTCAATCATTGAAGGAAAATCGTATCAGCAAGGTGCATTTAATGCGACTGACAGATCCGTACATCAGAATGTACAGTGAACAGTTGCAGAGAGCCGTTCAAAGACAAGGACCAAAGCTCGAGGAAGATCTGAAATCTGTGTCAATTCAACGGGCAGAATTCAAACCGCGATTAGAAATAGTTCTACATTCAAGAGTTAGAGACAACACATGACTGAGAGCATTCAACATTCAAAATCTTTAAAGTCTAAAAAACTCAAGAACAAAACAATATCAGCTGAGTCATCTGTTGACAAAGCCGAGTTGAAGAAACAATCTAAATACATAAATCTGAGTGATTTCTGTGACTTTGAGAGTTGTGAGAAGTAGATATCCATCTAAGTGAATGATATTACTTCAGAAGATAGGTTTTCTTAGTGATCTCCTATTGCGAGCTTGTGGCTTTATCATTTGTTATAAAAGCACAAGTGGTGTACTAGTTTTTTGTGTTTCAAGTAGAATCTAAATCTTTATGATTTAGAAGAGTGGACTAAAAGACTTCTTGTCTATATAACCACTATAAAAATTCCTGTGCTTGATTAATTGTCTTCATACTTGCATATTTTCATAAGTAAACAAACCTTTAAAAGATAAAGTTTTTAAAAAGAGGATTTATAAAAACAGGGGTAAAACCTTTTAAAGAAAAACTTGTTTGAAAAACATACTTAGAGAAATCCGCTGCATACAAGTTTGAAACTCTGATTTTATCAAAATAGATAAGTAAATCAGACTTGTGGTCAGCTGACGCTGAACAAGCTAAGTGCAAAATCAGCTAAGTAGTCTCATACCTAAGATCCACTCACTCTGTTGACAAAAAAGTTGGAGAAAATTTTAAAGGAACAGAGGTCTATTCACCCCCCCCCCCCCCCCTCCTGTAGACCACTTGGGACCAACAATAAGCTTAACCTAATCAAACGTTGTAGGTTGTACTTTTTGCATCATAGGAATTAGCTAGAGTTTGACTCTAAAGTGCTCCACTTTTTAAGTTAACTAAGACTGGTTGTCCTATTGAACTTGGTCCATGGGATCTCCAGTCGCCAAGTTTGGTTTCCGTACAAGGTAACTTAGTTATAGTTTAGGCTTTTAAGCCCATTCCCCTCGACGCACATTCTACTCTCTCACCAAATAAACCTTTAGTAAACGGGCGAGGTTATCTTTTGACTTCACAGAGTCAATGGAAATTATTCCATTTGAGAGTAAATGTCTCACGGTATTATGTCGATGACGAATATGTCGTGACTTACCATTATGCATAAAGTTATGAGCTCTATGTAATGCCGCTCGATTATTGCAATTAATACATATAGACGACACAGGTTTCGGTCATAGTGGAATGTCTTCCAAGAAGTTATGAAGCCATTCAGCTTCTTCTCTGGCTTTATCCAAAGCTATAAACTCTGATTCCATAGTGGATCGAGCTATACATGTTTGTTTGGAAGATTTCCATGAACTAGTGGCTCCCCCAAAGTGAATACATATCCGCTTGTGGATTTACATTCCTCTGAATCAGAAATCGAATTTGCATCACTATATCCCTCAAGGACGGCTGGATATTTTCCATAGTGTAATGCATATTTTGATGTATTCTTTAAGTATCCAAGCACTCTCTTCAGAGCGTCCCAATGATCTTTGCTTGGATTGCTCGTGTACTTACTCAATTTATTGACTGAGTAAGCGATGTCTGGCCTCGTGCAATTCATGATATACATGAAATATCCAATGATACGAGCATACTCATTTTTTGATACGCTATCACCTTTATTCTTGTGTAGAATAAGAGATGGAGTAAAAAGGTTATTTGTTCTTTTAATTCCATAGTTTTTAGATCTTTCAAGCACTTTATCCACGTAATGTGACTGAGATAATTTAATCCCATTCGGTGATCTTGTTATCTTAATTCCTAAAATAACATCCACTTCACCGAGGTCTTTCATATCGATGTGCTTTGTTAATATTTTCTTAGCGGACTTAATAACCTCCATATTAGTCCCAAGTACTAACATGTCGTCTACATATAAATATATTATCACAGTCGCTTGTCCAAATTATTTTATATAGACACACTTATCGCATTCATTGATATGAAAACCATTATTAACCATGACACTATCAAATTTTGCGTGTCATTGTTTAAAGCGTGTTTGAGGCCATAAAGAGATCGAACAAGTTTACATACCTTGTTCTCTTTGCCTCTTGCAATGAAATCCTCTGGTTGCTCCATATATATTTCCTCATTTAATTCACCATTAAGGAAAGCCGTTTTAACATCCATTTGAACTGCTAAAGCTATTAATGCTCTAAAGGACATTATCCTAGTCATTGGTGAATAGGTGTCAAAGAAGTCTATTCCCTCCTTTTGACTATAACCTTTGGCTAATAGTCTAGCCTTATATTTATCAATTGAGCCATCGTGTTTTAACTTCTTTTTAAATACCCACTTACATCCAATTGGCTTACTTCCCTTGGGAAGATCAGCCAGCTGCCAAGTATTATTACATAAAATGGACTGTAATTCATTGTCTATTGCCTCTTTCCAATAAGTGGCATCAGGAATATACATGGTTTTAGTATATGCTTTAGGATCATCCTCTAACATATAAGTAAAAAGATCTGGTTCGAAGGATTTAGCGATTTTAGCTCGTTTGCTCCTTCGGGGCTCTTCAGCAACCTCGTTACTGATCTGGGAATCTTTTTCCTTAGAAATTGATTCATATGACTAATGATCAACAACCTCGTTGCTGATTTGAGAATTATCTTCCTTATAAATTAATTCATATGGTCTCTTGTGAGATGTAATGTTCGAGTTCTTCTTATGTGAAAATACATTCTCGAAGAATGTAGCATCGCGTGATTCAATTATAGTATTCACGTGTATGTTACTTCTGATTTGAATACTAGAAATATGTTAGCGCTACTATTTTCCGCATGACCTATATAGTAGCAATCCACGGTTTTTGGTCCAATTTTTTATGCAACTTTTTCTTTCTTAGGTCTTGGAACCTCTATCTCATCCAAGCACCCCCACACTTTAAGGTATTTATAGCATGGTTGTCTACCTTTCCATAACTCACATCGAATGGTATTATTTTTCTTGTGCGGAACTCTATTTAATATATGGTTAGTCATAAAGAGAGCTTCCCCCACAAGTTCTTAGGTAGACCTAAATTTAAAAGTAATACATTGATCATGTCTCTTAAGGTTCGGTGTTTCCTTTAACTACTCCATTAGATTGAGGTGAGTATGGTGTCGTTCTTTGGTGAATTATCCCTGAGTCGGCACATAATTGTGCAAAGGGATATTCGTATTCACCACCTCTATCAGATCTAACTTCTTATTTAAGTGATTTTCCACTTCAGCTTTGTATCTCACAAAAGCGTTTATTGCTTTCTTTTTCTTATTCAGTAAGTAAACGTAGCAATAATGTGTACAATCATCAATAAATGTGATGAAGTACTTTTTTCCCACCTCGAGTTGGAGTTGACTTGTGCAATCTCAAGTCTGTGTGAATTAGCTCTAACGGTTGTGAGCTCCTTTCCACTGAAGGGAAATGTTGTTTCGCAAACTTTGCCTCAACTCAAATTTCACACTTATATGATTTATCAATGTCAAATTTAGGAATTAATCCTAAGTTTACTAATTTTTTCATTTTTCTAAAATTAATGTGACCTAGTCTATCATGCCAAAGTAATGTAGACTCGAGCAAGTAAGCAGAAGAAATATTATTATTAATAAACTTATTGTTTTTGTCAATAACGGCTACATTAGCCTTGAATAGGCCATCACACAAGTAACCTTTGCCAACATACATACCCTCTTTGGTCAGCACAAACTTATCTGACTTAAAGGCTAAACGAAAACCTTTCTGAGTTAGGACATGACCGGAAATTAAATTCTTCCAAACATCCGGAACATGAAGCACTTAATTGAGAGTAGCATCTTTTCTTGAGGTAAATTTGAGAACCACGGAGTGAGCATCATTTCCCATGAACAACTTCTCTTCATGATCCAACTTCTTGTAGGAAGTGAACATGTTCTTGTCATAGCAAATGTGACGGGTAGCTCCAGTGACCACCCACCAGCCCTTGCTTTCACTTGTCAGGAATGCTTCAACTACTGCAGATAGGTGCATGTTACCGATGTCAGATGGAGCTAGGTTAATGCTAACATTTGCTTCATCATTCAGCTGAGCACAGGTACGACAATCCTTCGCAAGGTGTCCATTCTTTCCATATGTGAAGCAAGCTCCATTGAACTTTCGCTTCTTGTTACCCTTTTGTCCTTTGTTGGGGGTATTGGCCTTACACTTCTTGTTTTTCTTTGAGCCCTCCATGACATGAACCTTAGCCCCCTCGGGCTGAGGCATAGCCACATAGTTACTGCCTCCTTTGTCAGTACACCGATTATTCTCTTCGATTTTCAGATAGTCTGTGAGGTCTTGCAGATTCCATTTTGCTACAGATTTCTTATGCATCAGGTGATGCTTGAACTTTATCCAGCCAGAAGGAAGCTTGCCAATGATGCAAGCGACCAAGTAGGACTCGCTAAGTTCATGCCCTTCGGCCAGAATGTCATAAATCATCATCTGAAGTTCATCCACTTGCTCATTCACAGTCTTGTTGTCAACCCTTCGATAGAATTGGAATTTATCCACCACAAATTTTCTGTTGCCTGCATCTTCAGTCCTAAACTTTCTGGCTAAACTTTCCCACTAGAGTTTACTAGTCTTTAAGGGACTATAAATCTTGTACATAGTTTCATCCAAGAAGCTAAGAATGTAGTTTCGGCACATAAAATCAGAGTGACTTCAAGCTTTGTGATTTAACCGAATTTCGTCTTAGGTTTAATCTCAGTAATAATTAAGAAAGAACAATATTATATTTAGGGGTTTGGTTAAAATACTCAGGATGGTGCAATTCAAGAACAAGCAAAAATAATATAACTCTGGATAAAGCAATACAATGAAAGGCGAAGAATAGCGATATATTTCGTAGGTTAAATTCTGGATCCTTAATACAATGTAAAATTCACTATTTATAATCTTCCCTCTGTCCTAACTGAACTAGGAATCCTATTTAGCCTAGGAATCCTGCATGGCCTAGGAGTACTGCGTGGCCCATTAAGTCCGCTAGATCGGACAGTAGGTCGATCAGATATATTTTGGCGGATCGAGTCGATCTTGTAGTTCATGTAGGTCGGATCGATCTTGAATCTCCTCGGACATTCCTACTCGGTTGTATGTGCAAAATAGCCCTCATCAGTACTCCCTCACTTCTCGAGCGTCGTAGAAGTAGAAGTAGTAATTACTTTAATCCTTTCATCGTTCATGAAATATGCCTCGTTAAAAACCTTGTTCGGAAAAACCCTCTTCGGGATAAAAACCGAACGAGGAAAAAAGAGTGCATATTCGTTAGAACTTTCTACGTACATACACGTATTTTGGTTAACGTGTGTCAGACAGCTGCAGGGTCCTTTCAAGATTTTAATTGGTGGGAATATGAAGAGACGCGAAGGACTGAATCCATCTTTTCACCTCCCATATATATAATCGAGATAAGCAGGATATTTTACTTTTTACCCCAAATATTTTAAATCTTCCAGCAGTAAAGATTAAGTCGATAATCTTGTTATTTCCTTATTTCCTCGAGTGTTCTATTTCAAGGATAAATGGCTTCGACCTCGCAAAATCCTTATTCCACAACCCAAAATTTAGGAGAACAAGTTCCTCCTAAAATTTCCAATCCTGATGTTTCTTCATCTGATGATGACGAAGGACCAGATAATTCTCAAGTAGAGGAGGTTAAAGATTATGCTGAAAAAGAAGTCGATAGTTTGGTAGTAGAGATCATTCTAGAGGAAGAGATGTTGTCGAAGGCATCCAAGAAATCCAAAACGTCTCAACCTCAAATTTCAGCCCCTGTAGAATTCTTTCCTTCTCGATGGAAAGAAGAGGATCTACCTTCTTTGAAAAAAGAATACGGTCGCTATTTCCCCTCGGATTTTGAGATCATTATTCCTTCTTCCGAAGAGAGGGTCAACACTCCTCCCGCCAACTGTCGAGCTTTTTATACGTCCCATTTCGAGCATGGGCTCCGTTTTCCTCTGTCTTCGGTTCTTCATCAATTTCTGGAGACCTTCATTGTCTCATTAACCCAACTTGTTCCGAATGCTATTGCTTTTATTACGGCATTCTCTGTCTTGATGGTTGCTCGAGGTCTGCAACCCTCATTTCGCAATTTTCTTCACTTTTTCCGATTTTCTGTATCGACCTCCTCCAATAGAGGTTATTATTATGTAAGCCAAAGACCTGGCTACTCAATCCTCGAAAACGCTATTTCGAGTAATAGCACGGAATGGAAATCAAGTTTCTTTTTTGTTAAGGCTCCGACCGTGCATATTCTTGAAAACGGAGAAACCCAGGAGTTTGCTCATGATTGGGGCTATAATGATTCTTGGGTATATGGTGGTCGAAGAGTGATTGGCGAAATGGCCCCGGACGACCAATTTTGATCTGCTATGATCGAGGAGATGAGATTAAATAAGTACCAATCAGCTTATTTGATCGGAGAAATCTTTCTTCGGAAAGCATGAGTAAGCTCTTTGGATTTTTCCATTTCATCGGATAATCGATCTCTTGGTAAGATCATTTCCTAACTTCGCTTTGTTCATAAATGGATTTATGAATTCGTCATTTATTAATATTTATCTTCTTCTCAATGCAGCCACTATGGTCGAGAACTGCCGTTTTTCTGTAGTCGGAAAATCTGTTCTTTCGAACTCGAAAAAGACCTGGGGTAAAGCCCCCATAGAGCAAAAGGAGTCCAGAAAAAGGAGAAGAAATCAACTTACGGATTTGGAGAATATCGAGGAGGAGTCATTTGAAAGTGTGGATCCAATTCGAGTGGCTCCCCCCTTTGTTGATCAGACTTCCTCGGAAATACCGTCTTCGAGCTCTCGCCCAGGCCGCGGTTATCCGCCTAAATTCCTTAGGGATAAACATGGTATTTTAGGCTGTCAATATTGGTCGGAGCGCAATCCTACCGGCTCTGAAGCCAAAAGACGAAACCAGTTTTTCGACAAAGGAGGAGAATATTTCACTCATGTCGGAGACATTAGTCATAAAGCTTCCCTGGTAGATATGATCGAGAGTCATCTTCAAGGGAAAAGGGCGGTTGGGTATTCGGAGAAGGATACATTGGCGTCTGATGACAAGGAGAATGTCGTGGATAAATCCATTCGAGTTCTTCTATCTTCGACCTTTACTCAAGATGTAAATCGGACGATCAAGAAAAAACCTCTCGAACAGCTGGCAAGGGCAGCACATGCCCACGAAGTGGTAATGTTTTCAGTTTTGTCCATTCTTTTATTAATACTTCAACATTTTATTCTCTATTTATTTAGACAATCTTTTTCTATAGCAGACCGGTAATGCCATCGTGTCCGCGGTTTATGACATGGCCTTGCATAGAGAACAGTGCGATTATGTTGAAGAAAGCAACAAAATCTTAAATGCTAGAGTCAAAGAACTTGAAGAGCAACTTGCTCAGGTCGGTAATTCTCGAGCTTCTGATGCGACTCAATTTGTTCCTCTTGCCAATGAGAATTTGGAAACTGACAATCCGCATATTATTGGTATGATGACGGATGCTAGTCGGTATCAGGCCCAGGTCGACCAATTAACTCGTGAACTGGATGAGCAGCGAGTTCGGCATGGCACTATGGTTAGCAAATTGGAGTCGGAGATCGCCTTACTTCAATCTCAACTCGCGGCAAAGGAAGACGATTCTACTGATTTGGAGAGGATTATAGACGAGCATCGAGCTTCGGAGGTCGAGCCCATTGTTCGAGAGTTTCTTGATTCTCCAGTGCATACAGCTATAATCCATCAAAAGATTGGATATTTACTCTTGAGCTCCTTTTTTAAGGGGGTCGACCAATTAATCGAGTCTGGACAGATTCCTGATAAGCGCGAGGAATATCGTCGGATTATGGCTATTGAGAAAGATCGACAACTTCAGGATTATCCTCCTGATTGCTTACCTTCAGTCGTGTATAGTAACCATCCTCTAGCTCATTTAGTTGATGAGTACGGAACTCCGTTTTTCGTGCCAGCTCCTGATTACGAGCTAATAAAGGATATCCTGGAGGATCGAGCGAATGAGGATGGAGACGATGACGAAGAGGATGATATTAATGGAGATCAGGCCGACGAGAGGAACGAAGGAGAAAAGGAGGGATCGTCCCCTAAAGAAACCAATTCCCCAACATAGGGTGCTCTTATTATTTTTCTTTTGTTCTTGTAGATTTAGGTCTTTTGTGTAGGAAATCTCGTAGAATGTGTAAATTCCCCTTGTGATATACATATGATTTTAGTTTCAATTTTCTTCGTCGTTTTAATGATCATAATACGTATCTGATAACCCGTTCTCGTCATATATTTGAATTTTACTATGCGCGCCAATGATTGAGGACATAATTGTCATTTCCTTTACTATATATAAAGGTAAAATCTTTGAAGTTTTACCGCGCGTCCCCACTTGTAATATAAAATTTTCCTTGTCGTTGATCGGAGCTCATAACTCGATATCTCGTAAGAACTTCTGATTTTTCGATCATGAGTTCCAACCTTTTTTCTGGAGCCACTAAACGATCTTTGCGGAGTCCGTCCCGACGAGATACTCCGAGGAAGAAACTCCGAACGGAAAGTTCTCATCAATCGTCTTCCCAAGGGGGATCTTCTTCTCGTGAAGCCATGCCTCGATCGGGATCAGTGCCCTCCCCCTCCGGTGGTCGTTCGAAGACAGTGGAGAATATTCCTTCTCCGACACGAGAAACTACGAACTCATCCATGGAATTTCCAAGGGCTTCGATCCGCAGTCCTTTGGTTGATCCGAAAATTCTGGAAGCTTGCCAAACTGAAGGTTCTCGATCTATCTCGCCACCTCCAGTAGATCAAACAACCAATGAGGAGTCAGGGGCTATTCTTCCTCCTCCTGTGGATCAACAAACGAACGAGGAGTCCAGAGGTGCTACTCCTCCTCGAGTCGATCAGTCAATAAACGAGGAATCTAGAACTGTTTCTCCTCATCCCGTGGAACAAATAACGAATGAGGAGTCAAGAGCTGCTTCTCCTCCTCCATTTGAACGACCAGTGGGTGAACATTCCCCTTCCGACCTAGATGCAACAAATCAATCTGCTAATCTCGAAGGTCGCACACAGGTCGTGACTACTGCTCCCAATTCTGAGATTGATCCAATATTGCAGTTAAGGGGTTCTGTGGAAGACATTCCTGAGTCTTTCTTTGCCTCCCCTGGTTCTCAAGTAGTTGTTTCCAGCTCACAACATACTCAAATGGTCTCTCATGCCCGTATTTCTCAAGATGTATTAAAAACTGGTTCTGGTCCTAGTCGTTCTGGTTTTAAAAATACGGCGGATGACCCGTCTCTTTTAGACGAACGTCCGTTCAAGGAGCAGGTCGAAGAAATCACTGAGCTTGGGATGCCTCGAGCTGGTGGGGTCTCGAGCGATGCATGTATTCCAACATCCCTCGAGCCTGATGGGGTTTCTTGGAATCTGGGAATGGGTACAATTTTGCCTAAGGAGCTTGATAAATTGAAGAACCACTCTTCCTTGCAACTTGTCCAGTCCATTTTCAAACGTTTGGAGATGGTAAGCGTATTTTGTTGTTTGTCAAAAAAGATCTAGGTGTTTTAAATTTCTCACCCATATTTCTCCAAACAGGCTAAGCATGAAGCTCTCCAGCTCGGGATACAAAATGACGAATCTTACTTTGCTCGAGAAGAATCCCTCGAAAGGATAGATTCAATTGCTGTTGCTCATCGACTGCTGATGACTGAGGTTGAGCATCTCCGAGCTACCACTGAGAGGCTCACTAGAGAGAAGGAAGAACTCGCTCGAGAAAACAGCAGTTTGGAGGCTGATAAGGAGCAGCTTACTAAGGAGAACCAAAATCTTCTTCAGCTGAAAGATCAAGAGTTTGACAGAGGTTTTTCTCTTGGGTATAAGCAACGTGCTCAAGAAATGATGACTTATCTTGGTTATCCGACAATTTCCGACCATGTTCAAGATCAGTAGATAAAGACATTCTTCTTTTTTTTTTTTTTTTTTTTTTTTTTTTTTTGAAGATGTAAATATATATTTTTTCTGATGAATGAAAGAACACGGTTTTTTGTTCGATTTCCGCATCTTTCCGACCTGCCTGCCAAGAAATGCAATTTCTTCTCTCAATATTCTTGGAAGATGAGAAGTCAATCTGGTAGGTGTGCCGTAACTGTAGGAACGGTTCGTATGCTGTGTCCATTGAATGATTGATTCCTTGTAGTATAAATGACTTATTGGATAAGTAGAAAAATAAAAGACTTAAAATAATATGTCTCCCATAAACATATCATTATGGTTTCTATGGCATGACGACTATGGTGGAGACATCAGGCCAAATAATGTTTTGGAGAAGCGAGAGCTGGTTAGTTCATTAAAAATGGTGGTGATCCCTGGCGAAGGGATGCTTTTCTGTCCATGCATGCTCGGAAACTTGTCTCCAATACAAGGAAAACGAACCTGTCTCAATTGTACGACAGCAAAGTTCTTTCCTTCGTTTGCAGAAAAAGTAGCCTCTAAACCATTCCTTTCTCAGTGTGCTGTAGCTTGATACTGTGATCGACTTCTGATGTAGCATGTGTCTCTTCCAGTATCAGCAAATATACGTACTTCTGCATGTTCCTTGTTTCAATTTAGTGGTAGTAGTCTGAAAATAAGGAGTAGGTCGAATCTGAAGGAGTAGATCATTCCGAGGCGTAACAAAATAGGACTAGAATGTATAATAATTGTATTTAGACTGTGAAGATAAATGTAATTTTCTTTGATGATTTGGTTGTTTTCCATGAAATGTAATGATTCTCTAAAAGATCTGAATAAAAACAATTATTCTTGACCCGTTTATCTGGAGCCTCGTAATTCCAGTTTTTGGCATTGATCGATCATTTATCCGATACTGTGTATTATTCTAGTAAGACTGTTAACCTGGACCGTTGATAGGATCTCAGTGGAACACCATTGGATCCTTTATCTTCTTCCTATAAAAGGGGTCATTCCATGCTTCCGCATCCTCAGAAATGAACTTGTTCATCAAGCATTGTTATTGTTACAAGTACTGTCGTCCATCAAAACATATTATCTCGCGAAATGATGAGATTTTTACTTGGTATGGGAGGAATTGGAAAACAGAGATCTCCATTTTATATGGTGATGGTCGGGCGAATCTTATAACTGTGGATTAGTCGACCGTAAACCACGCCGTATGATAGAGGTCGAGATTAGAGGAAAGCAGGATTCTATGCTTATCGAAATCAACTTGTTTCTAACATGTCGACGATGTTATGCATGAGACCCTTCTGATCCCTAATCTACTATGTAAGGAATAAGCATCAGCTTTTTCGAGGTGGTCGAGTTGAGAAGACAGGTATCCTTTTCCCGATGATCGTCAGCCGTCGATCCGGAGAAGTATGTCTGAACATTAATTTCTCGTCACTGTTCTCAAAGTAGAAGAAAGGATGATCATGCCGATGAAGCTTTGAAGTGTTTGGAGACCAGATTCTTTCTTTTATTATTTTGTAGATGTAATTACTTAATGTACTCGATCGATGAATAGTCGACATGTAATATTAGCTCTGCTATGATAGTCGTTGTATTGTCTTCATCGATCTAAGATATGATTTTTACTTCGACAGACTCATATACGCATTTATTTCCATTCGTGTATTTATGGCTTGTAGTTACGACTTTGTAACGTAATTCCCGATGTGGCCTCATTGCCGTTCATTGGATGCGAGTTGCACCGTAGGATTTTAACTCATCTTGTCTATAAAAGGAATCTTTCTTCAGTTATCATTAGAAGTAAAAAACTTGAAACAAATGTACTCCTTCTTTGTCCAAAATGGCAGTCGTCCGCCTAATTCGAGAATCAAACATGACACTTATTACGTCGACTTGGTATGGGCGGAATCGGAAAGTGGAGATTTCTCAAAAACCATGAAATCTCCGACCCCTAATAAGGGGAATGGATTGGAACGCCTACACTCATCCGATCATCCTATGTAAGTGGGTAAAGGTCGGTGTTGTGGGGTTTCGATCTATTAGTTACGCGGTCGGTGGAAAGCTGGTTAGTTCATTAAAACGGGAATGTACGTCCAAAAAATGCTGACCACCATCGACCGTTGGAACATTACGATCTCTCAAAGCTCTCTCTGATTCCAAAGCTTTGTGGCTGCGAGCTCGACTGGGTTCGATCGGTTCTAGCTGGTGGCAAGAATTCTGAGAGAAATAGAGAGATAAATCGAGCCGACGTCCTTTAGTTAGCTCCTTACTTTATCATACAATAGAATTTGCTGTTTGTGTAGCTAGGGCAGTTTACGTATCTTTCCGATGTATATTTTATCAGTGATAATAAAATTTTTATATATTAATATCAGCTTGTCTGTTTGCGTAAATCGTTAGTTATGAGATTGACGAGTTTATACCGACCCAATCGGTGTTACTCAAAGATATTTTATACTTTTAGGTTTTATACCTCTGTAGATTGTTTCAGTAGATCGATGAGTTTATACCGACCCAATCGGTGTTACTCAAAGATTTATTATACTTTAGGTTTTATACCAACTTTTGGTTTTAACCTTTATAGATCGTTCATATAGGAGATCGATGAGTTTATACCGACCCAATCGGTGTTACTCAAAGATTTATTATACTTTAGGTTTTATACCAACTTTGGTTTTAACCTTTGTAGATCGTTTCAGTAGATCGATGAGTTTATACCGACCCAATCGGTGTTACTCAAAGATTTATTATACTTTAGGTTTTATACCAACTTTGGTTTTAACCTTTGTAGATCGTTTCAGTAGATCGGTGAGTGTTTCCCGATTCATTCGGTTCTACTCAAAAATGTCTTTAGGTTGTATACCAATTATTGGTTTTAACCTTTGTAGATCGTTTCAGTAGATCGGTGAGTGTTTCCCGATTCATTCGGTTTTACTCAAAAATGTCTTTAGGTTGTATACCAATTATTGGTTTTAACCTTTGTAGATCGTTTCAGTAGATCGGTGAGTGTTTCCCGATTCATTCGGTTTTACTCAAAAATGTCTTTAGGTTGTATACCAATTATTGGTTTTAACCTTTGTAGATCGTTGTTTGACAAAAGTCTTTTGAACGTGCCTTATGTGGAAATAAGCAAAAGCTTTTATTATAATTGTAGGTAATTTTTAAAGCATGAAAGGGAAATAATAAAATACTCTATAAAATGGAAAAACTAAGTTCTTGCAAATCATGACTAATATCTAAATCTTCTTGTCTCGAATTTTAACGACCATAATATCTTCTGAGATTTACTGCATTCCATGTTCGAGGAAGCGGAGTCCCATCCATATGCGCTATCTTGTATGATCCTTTTTTGCCAACCGCAATCACTGTAAAGGGACCCTCCCAATTTTGCTGTAACTTTCCCACATGTTTGGATACTTCAACTTTTTTAAGTACCAAATCACCCTCTTTGAATGATCGTATCCTTACCTTTTGA
This sequence comes from Penstemon newberryi var. newberryi, assembly GCA_030819805.1. Lineage (NCBI taxonomy): Eukaryota > Viridiplantae > Streptophyta > Magnoliopsida > Lamiales > Plantaginaceae > Penstemon > Penstemon newberryi. The sequence goes on along the minus strand of JAUALY010000007.1, from coordinate 9,742,994 downwards.
TTGTAGGCTTTTTCCATGCTGGACTTAGCTGCTTCTAAACGTAAGCTGGCTTTTTCCCTCAAGGTCTCACTCAAATCGATGTCATCCTTTCTCAGTTGATCGTTTGATTCCTCCTCGTAGAGCTCAATTCTGGGACTGGGAATTATCGCTTCTACTGGGATAACTGCCTCCGACCCATAGGCTAGGCTAAATGGTGTTTCACCCGTGGAGGCTTTTACTGTAGTTCTGTTGGCCCAAATGACGCCTGGTAGTTCGTCTAACCATTTCCCTTTGGCATCGTCCAATCTTTTCTCGAGGGATTTGATAATCTTTCGATTTGCGACCTCCATTTGTCCATTAGCTCTAGGATGTCCGACGGACGTGAAGTTTTGCTGTATCCCAAACTTCGAGCACCATTCTTGAACCTGTTTTCTAGTAAACTGGGTTCCATTGTCAGAGATCAGAATTCTCGGTATCCCAAAACGACAGACTATATTTTTCCAAAGGAAATCTATCACTTGGAACTGTGTTATCCGAGCCAGGGCGATGCATTCAATCCACTTGCTGAAGTATTCGACGGCGACCAGAACATAACTCTTTTTTGATCTGGCCATTGGGAACTGTCCTACTATATCGATTCCCCATTGATCGAAAGGCCAACAGATCGGAATTGGATGTATTGTCTCAGCTGGTTGATGTATTATGTTCGAATGTACCTGACAGTAATGACAGTGTTTTACATAGTCTTGTGCGTCAGCATACATTGTTGGCCAATAGTAGCATGTTCTCAAGCACTTGAGTGTAAGTGCTCGAGCGCCACTGTGATTCCCAGCCTCTCCCTCGTGTATACTTCTAAGGATGCTTTCGGAATTGTGCTCGGGAATGCATTTTAACAGGATCCCTGAGACGGATCGTCTGTAAAGTTTTCCATCCAATATTGCATACCTTGGTGCTCGATATCTTATCCTTCTAGCTTCATTCTTACAGCTAGGGAGAGATCCATCGTTCAAATATGTGATTAATGGAGTCATCCAACTGTCTGCTGCCAAGTCGATATCCATTACTTCATTAGCTGGGACAATATCTAGGTCGATCGAAGGCGTTTTGGAGATTAGCCAGGTGATCACTCTTTTAGATTTACCATCCCTTGTTCCTGTAAATCTGGATAGTTGATCAGCCCATCGATTTTCTTCACGTGGAATATTTTGAATATCGAACTTATCAAATTTCCCAGTTAACTTTTTCACTTTATCCAAATATTTTATCATGTTGAATTCTTTTGCTTCGTACATTCCGCTAATTTGTCTCTGAATTAGCTCGGAATCTGTCAAGACATTCAAAATCTTTATATTGGCCTGTATAGCCATCTCCAACCCCGCAATTAGAGCTTCGTATTCTGCTTCGTTATTGGTTACCACGAAGTCTAAAGTGATGGCATAATTCATGTCCTCGCCGTTTGGTCCTTGGAAATTGATTCCTGCGCCCCCACCATCTCTACTCGAAGCGCCGTCGACATGCATAAGCCATGGTAAGTTGTTGACGATCATAATACTGTTATCGCTTGTCGAAGTTACTTCGGAGCTTATTTCCGATAGACCTGGAGTTTCAAGGAGGAAATCAGCAAGTATCTGAGCTTTGATTGCGGTTCGTGGTCGATACTCTATCTCGTATTGTCCCAATTCTACTGCCCATTTAATTAATCTCCCCGAGGCTTCTGGCTTTGATAAAACTTGCCTCAAAGGCTGATTGGTAAGTACAATGATCTTGTATGTTTGAAAGTAGGGCCGCAACCTACGTGCTGACGTCACCAAAGCCAGAGCGAATTTTTCAATAGTTAAATAATTCTTTTCCGCTCCTTGTAGTAATTTACTCAAATAATAGACAGGCTGGTGTTCCGAGCCCTCAATTTTAACCATAACTGAGCTCACTGCAGCCTCGGAAATAGCGATATAGATGTATAGAGGTTGTCCTTCCGTAGGTTTGGCGAGCAGGGGTGGCGAGGTCAAATATTCTTTCAGCTGCTCGAATGCATGATCACAAGCCTCGGTCCATTCAAAGGTCTTAGCTTTTCTCAAAGTTTGAAAAAACGGTAGACTTTTATCAGCGGACCTTGATATGAACCTGTTAAGTGCAACAATCTTTCCGACCAGACTCTGAACCTGAGTTATATTCCTAGGAGGCTTCATTTCTGTAATAGCACGTATCTTCTCCGGATTTGCTTCGATGCCTCTCTCATGGACCAGATATCCTAAGAATTTTCCAGATCTTACCCCAAAGGTACATTTTAAGGGGTTGAGCTTCATTCCATATTTCCTTAAAATTTTAAAGCAACGATCAAGGTGTTTAATATGGTCTTCTTCACTCATGCTTTTTACCAGCATATCATCGACATATACCTCCATTATTTCTCCGATCAATTCTTTAAACATCAAGTTGACCAACCGTTGATAGGTAGCCCCGGCATTTCTTAATCCGAACGGCATTACTATGAAACAATATACGCCCTGCTCGGTAATGAACGCAGTGTTTTCTTGATCTCTTTCGTCCATAAAAATTTGATAGAAACCTTGGAATGCATCCATCATACTAAAAATTGCAAAACCTGCTGCCGAGTCGACCAACAGGTCGATCCTTGGGAGAGGATAAGGATCTCTCGGACATAATTTATTCAAGTCTGTAAAATCGTTGCACATCCTCCACTTGTTATCCTTCTTGTCACCTTTCGAGACAAGTACGACATTACACAACCACTCGGTAAAGTGTATTTCTCTAATCTGCTTAGATAATAAAAGTCTTTCGACCTCTGCTTTTATTATTTTATCCTTCACTGGGCCATGATTTCTTTTCTTTTGTCTGACCGGTTTTGCGCTCGGATCTATCTTCAAAGAGTGAGTTATGATTCTTGGGTCGATCCCCACTATATCTTCCGAGCTCCAGGCGAAAACATCCACATTTTTTCTTAAGTAGTTGATCAACATGATTTCTCCCTGTGAAGATAGTTCAGTTCCGATCCTGGTGATTTTGGTTGGGTCATTCTCGATAAGCTTGACCTCTTTATGCTCTGGTGCACGTAGAGTCAGATCTACGGGCTCTTTCCCTTTTTTGCTGATTGGATCCATGCTAGGCAACTCAGGCTCCTGAGATCTTTCCGTCGAAGATCCCACTGTTTTTCTTTTTGACGGTGTTAGAGGATCGACGTTTCTTTTCAAAGATAGTGACGTGTTGTAACAATCCCAAGCCATGCAGTGGTCGTTGACTATTTCACCGACCCCAGAGATTGTGGGGAATTTGATTTTCTGGTGGTAGGTTGACACAACCGCTCGAAATTAGTTTAATGCTGGTCTTCCCAAAATGGCATTATAAGCGAATGGTGCCTCAACTACTAGGAACTTAATCATTTTGATCACTCGATGAGGTTTATTCCCAAGAGTTACACTCAGGTTAATAGTTCCAGCTGGAACTATTTCTGATCCTCCAAATCCGACCAGGGGCGTAGCTACTCTTTGGAGAGTTAACTTTCCGAGGTTCATCTGATTCAACACTTCGATGGCTATTATGTTAGCTGAGCTTCCGTTATCGATTAGAATTCTCTTCACATTGAAATCGGAAATTTTTAATGAGACCACCATAGGGAAATCCGGATGGTCTTCGTTATTGTCCCAATTCAGATTTCTAGGGACTTTGCTTTCATCGAACTTGATTACTTGTAGGTTGGAGCTCTTATTCTCAAGTGCCCATACTTCTTTGGGAGGGATTACTCCTTTTTCTAGAGATCGTGCGGTCTTTCGCCTTGCATTTCGACTGTCTCCCCCCGCTGGGCCACCAGCGATTACATGTATAGTACCATTGATCCGATCGTCATCGATATCGTTTCGTCGAGGTGTATGGTTACTGGGAGATCTATTACGAGGACTTCTATTTTCTTCCCTCCTTCTGGGACTTCTTGTCCTTTGTCTTCTCCGATCTGCTCTATCTATGAATTCATTCAATTTACCCTGTTGAATCAATTTTTCGATTTCTTGTTTCAGGTGATAACAATCCTCGGTCCTATGACCTTGAGCTCGGTGGTACCTACAATATAAATCGTAATTCTTTGCCCCTGGTTTAGCCTGTGTGATTCTTTTTGCTGGGGGGATTAAATTGCTTCTTTCCAGTATCACCAGGATGTCTTCTCTTGGGGCATTGAGTTTTGTAAACTCCACATAACTAATTCGATCTCTTATATTCCTTTCTGGAGATCGAGGCCTGAGGTAGACATTGGGTCTTTTCTCAAGGTTATTCCCATTGTGTTCTAATCTTTGAAACACATTCCCCCTTCGGGGAAATCGATCATAATCCGTTACCCTCTGCATTGGGGGTTTTTCAGGTTTTCTTGATCCTGAAGTCGATACTTTATTCTTATTTTTGTCTTTGAAAGAATTCATCTCTTCTTGGGTCATATATTTGGAGGCCAACGTCATGATTTCTGCAAAGGTCCTTGGCTGCTTTCGACTCAAGGCGTTGCCAAATTGCCTATTTTTTGTCAGATCGAATAGAATTGATATGATGTAATCAATGTTCGGAGAGTCAATCTTCAAAAGTTCCACATTGAACCTAGCTAACCAAGTTCTTAAGGATTCCCCCTCTAGCTGGGTTATAGTTCCTAGATAGCTCATGGGGAGTTTTTGTTTTTTCTGGCTGGCGAATTGTTGTTCTAGTTTGTTGCATAACTCTCTAAAACTGAAGATCGAGTTAGGCGGTTGTTTTCCGAACCAATCCAATGCTAACCCCTCAAACGTTGTGATCATCAACTTGGCTGTGTACTCTGCTGAATGAGCATACAGGCTCATTATATTTGTGAAACTAAAGATGTAGTCGGTTGGATCAGTGGTTCCGTCGTATCTGGGGAGCCGGGCAGGTAAAGTTCCAGAGGCATGTGCTTCCCTGATTTCTAAACAGAAAGGGGAACAGGCAGCTATACTATCTTGTATTTCACGGGATCGAGGCCAAGGTTGTTGCAAAGTCAGAAGCCTCTGTTCGACTCGCTCCTCGACCATCCTCTCTATATCTCTTTCAGAGATTCTTTTGGTTGCTTGTCGATTGATAACTGGGGGCTCCTCCTCGTCATCGATCGGGATAACTGTTTGTTCCTTAGACAAGCGACGTTCAGGACGAGCATTGGCTCTTGCCTGATTACTTTTTCGAGCAGGGTGCCTTCCAATTATGTTTGGTGGGGATACTTGAGATCGCTGGTCAGCATCTGGGCTTTCCGCTTGAGTTGATGACTGATCATTATTCTCCCGAGGTTGCCTGTCGTTATTAACCGCCCTCGAGGGACGAACTGCAGCCCTGGTTGGCTCCGCGACTGCCTGAGTTGGAAGAATTTAAGGAAAAATTGAACTTAATAGTTGAGCAATTTGTAGTATTTTTTCCTGGTCAGCCGGTAATGGGGGAGCAGGAACGGATCAGACGGGTGGGTTGGGAGCCTGACTTGCCGTAGGAGTTTGTCGTGCTCCCTCGTTTTGATTGATGTTTGCGTTTGGTGCGACGTGTTCCTCTAGAGGATCTAGATTTTGCTGATTTGCCGGAGGCTGTGTATCGTTAGCGCTAATCCTTTGGGAATCTTCGGGCAAGCTATCCATTGCACGAGAAGGTCGTGAATTCGTGCTTCTTCCTGCGTTACGTGCGCTTTTCCTTGGATTGGCCATATTTCGATCGAGTAATTAACCTGGCCCCACGGTGGGCGCCAACTGATTTAACCGAATTTCGTCTTAGGTTTAATCTCAGTAATAATTAAGAAAGAACAATATTATATTTAGGGGTTTGGTTAAAATACTCAGGATGGTGCAATTCAAGAACAAGCAAAAATAATATAACTCTGTATAAAGCAATACAATGAAAGGCGAAGAATAGCGATATATTTCGTAGGTTAAATTCTGGATCCTTAATACAATGTAAAATTCACTATTTATAATCTTCCCTCTGTCCTAACTGAACTAGAAATCCTATTTAGCCTAGGAATCCTGCATGGCCTAGGAGTACTGCGTGGCCCATTAAGTCCGCTAGATCGGACAGTAGGTCGATCAGAAATATTTTGGCGGATCGAGTCGATCTTGTAGTTCATGTAGGTCGGATCGATCTTGAATCTCCTCGGACATTCCTACTCGGTTGTATGTGCAAAATAGCCCTCATCACTTTGATCTCAAGGGTCATTTCCTTGAGTTCCTTCGGAGTGGCTCCCTCATTTGGTTTAGGTACCTCCTCAGTGAGAAACCCAGCCATGCTCAAGGATATGATGTAAAAATACATCTTGTCTTGTCATGTCGTAAAATCAGTCCCTTTGAACTTGAATGGTGGTACTGCTGGCGGAGCAGCAACCTTTGGTGTCTCAACCACTTCACTATTTGTTGTCATCTACAAAGATGAATTAAACAGATTAATATTGTCTTAAGATTGTTGTTAAATATTTATATACACAAATTGTTTTAAAAATTTGTGTTCTCAACCCTTAGGTCAAATTTTTTCATTATATGTAGTAAAAATTTCTTCGTTCTTCTCTACGTGGGATGAAGCCATCTTTCCCTCTTCCAATTTTCATTCATTTCTATTTCATGGGCTTAACTTCAATTGGCCTCAATCCAATTGGGTTAATACCCATAAAATCCAACAATTCTATTATACAAGATCTCTTCAACTGGAATAAACATCCCACATGTACGATTATTTAAACCTAATATTCAATTTTATACTCTTAGCCTTAACTCTGTATAAAGTTTTAGTTAATAACTAATTTAAGCATTAGATTGGCTTAGCTGGAGTTGCACCAACCTAACTCATACTTGTTCATTATGTAGGAGAGGTATATGCTTCCAATACTCATGCGCAAAATCAATCGAATCCTATGAAAATCGAAATTCAGAGATTTTATCTTTATCTCACATCACCTACTTTTGGGTCACAATAGTTGAAAACATTAAAATAAAACTCTAATTCAACGTTGGGGTCTCGTTATTGCAAACACATCAATGTGATTGGGGAATTTTTGTGCCTGGTTTAATATCTCCACATAAGTTGTTCTAATAAAATAGTAACACCTTTTTCTCTTTCACAATTAAAAAATAGTAAAACAGATTGAAAGAAATTATCCTAGCTATCCAAGCACATAACCTAATTAGGTCAACGACATCATAGTTTGAACCATAATTATCATTGAAACCATGTCGAAGAAACATATACTGAATAAATTAATTATCCTTTGAAGGCAACTCTTTTTTTTTAAATAAATCTTTCATTAAAAATAACTAAAAGAAAGGTACCATAAAATAAAATAGTGGTAACCTCATCACAAAACACCCAAACGGCGAGAGAATGAAAATGAATACAATAAAAAAGGTCCTTCCAATATATACTATATTACACAACTTGCAATATGCACGATTTCTCAAGGCTATTCAAAATTTCGACCTGATTAAATTCTGGCTGAAACTTTTTTTAATGGAAATTTGAATCTGAATTAATCATTGTTTAGGACTAATCTTTTTCTCTAGATTAATGAACAAATATATTTCTTAAATGACATGTATCATAATTATTAACTAAAATAAAAATATTAGATTCTTAAAAATACAAAATAAAACAAACTTGAACATGCCATTTGAAAATTATATATAATAGTGTATTACACGTCTAAATTTTACCTTTTTAATACACTCAAGGAGTAGATCCATAAAGGAATGAAAAAAAGAACAACAATACACCAGATCTAAAAAATATCTCAATTAACTCAATCAAACGAAAAGATAGACTCAGCCATTTGGTTACATTAATAAATACTCACTAATTCTGAAAATATTTGAAGATGACGAAGGCCAGAATTTCTTATAAACCATTGTGCAAAAAAGATAACATTTTATTTGTCCGTACAAAAGTTCCATTAAAAGTACAGACATACCTGCAGAAAACATGTACATCAGCCTTTCAGCAAATTTTAAGGAAGAAACATCCGACGCAGATGATTGTACTGCGGTTTAATTTATGCCAGCGATAAAATAAAAAATAAATAAATTAACACTTCACATAATAAATAAATTACACAAAGTTTCACGAGGTCGAGGCTACGAATTTCTTAAAACCCAAAACATCAGTACGGTTAAACCTTTTAATTATTAGAATATATTATCAAATTATATACTCCATAGTAACCAAGAATATTTCACAATATACATCTTAAAAAATAAATGCAGTGAAACCCTGAAAATAAATCATTAATTATTCATTAAATGTACATTTTTATAAGGTGCTTTTGTACATGGTTATGTATGATATTTGTGAAAAAAAATAAAGGAAAAAAATTCATATACTATCAAAAAGTTTTCTCAAAACCCTAATAAAGAAGATATATGGATCTATATCTTATGTTTAAAATACATTCCATAATATTCAAAATATTATTTAGAGAAAACCATAAAAAGTGCTAAATTCTAAAAAATTTACATACCATATAACAAATTAACTAAATCGGGACCATCGATCTAAAATTGAGCCAGTCATTGCCGCTGCAGCATCATCAAGATTCTCACATTTAAAATTTCTTAGACTCATAAAATTAAGATTTTTTCATGAAGCCCTAGAAAAACATATGTGAATCTTGATGATGCTCCATCCGCAAAAACTGACTATGTGTCATCTTGGAGAATATATTGGACTTAAAATATAACCCTAATTTAACATCACTAAACGGCCATTGGAACAAAGTAAAGAAATCAAGAAAGCTTGAACATGTTTCTGCCTATATAACTCTTGATCTAAGATCTGAGATCCAATTTGTGGTAAATGAAAAACAAAAGGGAATTAATTATTAATAGGGACTAGATTAACAGAAAAAAGAAAAAAATAGAAAAGAAAAAAAGAACAAAGGTTGGATGGAATAGATGATATTTAGAAAAGAAACTGAGTGAGAGTGAGTGAGTAATTATCTAAGAGCATAAAAGGGTCATTATTTATAGAGAGGGTTGATGCCAAAAAAAAAGGAGGTATTGTCAATTTTTTACATTTTGAAATGTATAATATTTAATTTATTCCTGTAATTTGAAAATAATATTTTACCTATGTGAAAAATCTAAAGAAGCAACTTATCTCCTTCAGTCAAGGAGTGTAACTCACTAGACGAAATTGAGAATGTGCATGAAAAGTGTTTTTGTAACATAGGGGAATAAATTGTCACGTTTATCATAACACGTGATGGATAAGCTGTCACATTATCATAACATAGGGCGGTAAAGTGCCACATATAAAAATAATAGGGAGACGATTTGAAACTCTTATAAGATTACATGGAGATAAATTAATTTTTTCAAATCACGAGCAGGTAAATTGAATACTATCAATATCGCGAGGAGTAAATTGTCATTAACTCGGAAAAAGATAAAGTGAATTTGTGCAATATACGTATACATAGATGCATACGTATATTGATATGGATTAATAACTATAACAGTTAAGCATCACAATCCAAGTTACCAAATATTACCAAAAAAATTAATACTTACTGAGTCAAAGTAGTTCCTAGGTATAGATGTAAGGAGAATATAATTATTATTATTATTAAAGCATATATATATTTCTGAGGGATATATATGGAAAATGAGAGGTTACCCAATTAATGATGGGGAGGATTTGTTGCGTCCTGCACAAGCATCTGCGAAAAGTGGGGGCTGAATTGACATTTGACAAACACACTGTGACTCAGTCCTCCCTCTCCTACACTAGGGTTTTAGTACGTATTTTGCTTGCTTTTAAACTTTATTTTCTATTTTTGCTTCTTTCTAGCTTTGCCTTTCTAATGCAAATCCTATAGATATATTTATTGTTATTTTACTTTTTCACATGGTAACTTTTGTTTTGGAAGTTGAGATTTAATAACTTGTAATCGATTACTTGAGTTTTTTTTTTGGGTATTAATTGAATAAAACAATAGATTATTTATGTTATTGTTTTGAAGAGTAGTCATTAATTAAAATTAACGATGTCCTATAATTACTTTACGTAGTAAATTGTATTGAAGAATAATAAGAGAATTGACCTCTTTTTTGGGACATGCCAAAAACTAATCAATACATTACGTTCGTCTAGAATGTTGGTTCTTGAAATATCAATGTTTATTTTAGTTCTTATAGAACTTAATTGGCATTTATAAAATGCTCTCTAAATTATTCATCTTCCATAATCCACGTAGACAGAACTTTACCTAGGATTGTCTGTGATTTTATAGATTTGATGTATATGATTCGATTAGTAAAATCTATAATTCGAAATAAATAGAGGGAATATAGTTCTAATATGATTCGATCTATCAAAGATCCGAATCCGATTAATTATGTATTTCATAACATATTATCTATATATTTTGTATTTAAATTAAAAAATAAAAATTAATTTTCACATTAAGCTTTAATCTAAATTATGATAAATAATCTAATAAAATTGGACTAGAATCTAATAGATACATATCAATTGGCCCACTTACCTAATGGGCTTGATGCCCAGTTTTTATTCATTTAAATCATAAAGTGAATAATACCCCAGGTCACTAAATTCTCCACAAAGCATATGTAGCCGCTCTTCTCTACAATGTCTCTTCATTTTATCAGGGATGTGTAGTGTCCATTATTTATATTTGACAAGTGGTGATTAATTAAAAATGTGACACAAGAATTATAAACAAATATGTGACAAAGGATTATCAGCCGTATTATCTTGCCCTTCATTACCACAAAATATTAGAAGAACAAAAACTTATCTACCAGTCCACTTACCAACAATGTTTTCAGAATCGGACAGGACAGTAAACTGGTGAGCCGATTGGTCATTGATTTTACTGGTCGAACCAATCGGACCGTTGGTTAAACCGGGTAACTTCATAATGATATAATAAATATAATTAATTTTAAAGTATATGTAGTATGCATAAAATTTGAACATTATCCTACAATTGATTTCAAATATATAAAATCTTAGATTATATTTAAATTAAATCATATAATAATTATCTAACTTATATCATAACGTTAATGTGATACTAATTTGTAAACTCATATAAATATAATATGATTATATTTCTTTATAAAATTTTAAAAATGTAAGTTAAAAATTCAACAAACTAAGAGATTAATAAATTTTAAAATATGATTATGTATAAAAGTCTAATATTCAAAATCAAACTTGCATAATATATCGATTTGACTTTCAAAATTTGACACTCTTTATCCTAAAAATAATATTGAAAAGAAATATCCGATAGAACAAATTTTAATAAAAAATTATTATTTGTGTATTAATTTTCATTGATAATGTGTAAAATGTTAATTTGAGTTAATTATCATAATCTAATTTATAAATAAATTTGGCTACACATTTTCTAAAATTTATATATTTTTGTACTAAAATTTCAATAAAAATGGTTTAGCTCAAATGGTAAGGAAATTATTTTTTATGCAAGAGGTTCGGTGTTCAAATCTCACTTTCTACAATAAATTTTAGCTTATTTTTAAAATTAAAAAAAATATAAAAAATCGAAATAGAAAAAAAAAAGAAAAAAAAGGGAAATTCAGAATCGGGTTGAATCGGTCCAAACCGGTTCATCGGTTTTGGACAGGTTTAACCTGGTTCAGTCTGGTTTTTAAGTCAAGCAGTTTTAGGGGGTAAATCGGACCGGACCAAAATCCAGTTCGCGGTCGAACCGATCGGACCGGCCGGTCCTGTCCGATTTTAATAACATTGCTTACCAAACATTATCAATGTGAACGGTAAAATTTAGGTAATCCTAGAAGGTATCAATTATAAGGTTTTGATTTCTTAGTCATCTCTTCGATAACTAAAATACAATAGTGAAATTAAGACTTGGATTCATTCACTCGAATTAGATTATGTTGGGCACAACCAAAGTAAATATAACAATAAAATTGCACAAATAAGCAAACCAAAACAACATGGAGTGGGGAGAAGAGAGTCCATACAAACACACACGCATATACATAGTAATAACTACACAAGAGATTCTCTTTGATAAATCACGTAGAGAATTAGATTAAAGGAGAATACTAATTGAATTAGAATTTTCTTTTTTTTTTTTTTTTTACACAAGAAAATAACATTAGTTCTACTGTACTCTAATTTTCTCCAACTATTCTACTTTTCTTGTGTAATTTAATTTCGGATTCTGGTCAGTGCGGGTTGCCCATGTTAAATGATCCGGACCAGATGCAGGACCCATCTACACTTAATTTAGAGGGAGTGGTTTCTCCCCTTTTTTAATGGGAAGAAACCACCTTCCCGCTCTCCTCTCTTGTGGGTCACACTAACGCACTACAACAAGAATGATTATCGGTGGCACCATGTTTGATGGTATTTTGAAGAATATGCCACGAAATATTAATATAGTCATACTTTTGAAAAATGTCATAAACTATAAATGTAAATTTTACTGATTAGTGATATTTTTTTTTACTATAGTGATATTTTATAATATTATTTTTAACTACAATTGTGACATTGATATATTTAGCGACACTGCTACAGGTGGAATTTTGCTAGTGACATTTTATATATAACGGCATTTTTCAAATTGCCACTTGTAGCGATGTGACTAAAAGTTAAATGTCACTATCATAACAAGAGGTAACATTATAAAATGCCATAATAATATAAAAATGTCACTAAACAGTATGATTAACATTTATAATTCATGACATTTTTAAAAAATGTAACTGAATTCATTTTTTGTCACATTTTCTTCAAAATGCCATCAAACTTGATTCCACCAAAAATCATTTTTATTATAGTGACGCTAAACTAACACTAAACTTGGACAACAAAAATTCGCAGTAGATTAGTTTGTTAAAGTGTGTTTGTGTGTGTTCTTCAAAGCAAGAGATAAAACAAAAGAGAGAGAGGAAGAAAGGTGATCATCAAGCTTCAATCACGCTTCGTCCATGGCTCTTAGGCAGTGGGATTCGAAATCCTTCCATCCGTGATCGAGGTATTGGCTCCAAGCATCCAGGAAACGACGAATTTATACAACCACCACTTCATTCAACTTACCATATGTTCATGGTTGCATTTTAAGTAGATAAAATGCATGTATGTTGGTTTAATTCCAACATTGGCGTCAGAGTTATGCTCGTTGTATTTGTTGATCATATTTCCTATGTGTTTTTAACTGAACTCAAATATATGTTTTAGATTCATGTTGTGAGTCAAAATGTCTCACTGACATAAACAAGAGTTCAGGCCCACTCAGAAGTTAGATTCATTCACATATGATCTGAAATGTATTGAAATTTCAAGTTAACTATATCTTATATAAGAATTCAATTAGGTCTGATCCAAGCATATGTTAATAAAATTACATAAAACACCTCCACCCGTAATATTTCAACATCAATGATCACTAAAAGATAAATGGCTTTTTCCCACCAAATCTTTTACTACAAAATAGTGAAGTATGAACTTTTTACTCTACAACTTATGCTCATTGGTATTTCTACCCCCAATCTTAACGAGCTGGCAAATCTAATGCCACAACCTCAATTTTGGTGGTAATTTTGGTTTGCAATCCAATTTCAAAATTAACTCGTATTAGCCCACGTGACTTTTAATTTGAATGGTTTGACCCAAATTCAAACAAATTTCGAATGAATTTTTTTTTTTGTTGCAAATTTGCATTCAGTCTCTGTCGCAAATGTGGCATTCATTTTGAAATTTTCAAATTCCTCAAGAGCAACCCTGAGCTTATGTTCTTTGATAGCGTCGTTTCCTTCGCTTAGCTCACAGACTTTATCCCACATCTCTTTTGCTGTTTGCAAATGTTTGATCTTCTGGAATCTGTCTTCGTCTACGGCTTTGAACATGATGAACTTGGCCTTTTTATCAAGATTTACTAACTTGACTTCTCCAGGAGTCAGCTCATCCAGCTCTTTGTCAACGATCTGATCAGGCTGGCCAGCAACCTTCACAGTCTTCTTAAATCTGAATGGTCCTTTGGTAAGACATGTAAACATGTTATCATTGTAAGCAGCAAGAAGGATCCCCATTCTGATTTTCTAATTTTCAAAGTTCATATGGCCAAATGTGAGGAACATGGCTTATGCACTCCATTTTTCAAAAAGTTCTGATTTTTCAAAATATGCTCTTTTTGAAAAATTTGAAAAACACACTGAGGATCAAGTTCGTTTGATCAGGCAGAGGATCAGGTGAACCAATCTGCTCTGATACCACTTGTTGGTCCCAAAGTGGTCTAATGAGGTCTAGAGGGAAGGGGGGGGGGGGGGGGGGGAGGGGTGAATAGACCTCTAAAACTTTTTCTAAACTTTTCTCTAACTTATCTATCAACAGACTAAGCTGATCTGATTCGTGAGACTACTATTCTAATTTAGCACTTAGCAAATTCAGCAGGGTTGACCACTCATCTGATTCAGATATACTCAGAGTTTCAAAACTTGTATGCAGCGGATTTTACCAAGTATGTTTTTCAAACAAGTTCCTCTTTAAAGTTTACCCCAGTTTTATAGATTCCTCAATTCAAAAGATTGTTCTTTTAAAAATCGTTTGTTTACTTATGAAAATATGCAAGTTAAAAACAAGTAATCAAACACAAGGAATTTTTATAGCGGTTATATAGACAAGAATGTCTTTTAGTCCACTCTTCCAAGTCACTTAGATCTTGGGTTCCACTAGAAACACAAAGTAACTAGCACACTACTTGCGCTTTACAACAGATGATAAAGCAACAAGATCACACTTAGCTCTCAGGTAGATCACTCAGAAAACCTATTCTAAAGCACATAGCAACTAGAATACTTAAGCTTTACAACAAATGATAAGCATTAAGTAAGAGTACTAAGCTCACAATATAGGAAATCACTCAGAAGACCTATACTACGATATATCACTCACACAGATGGATATATACTTCTCTTTTTTATCAGTTGAAAGTCACTTAGACAGACAACGTTTGATCTTTGTTCTTCAACAAAAAGCTTCGTCAACAGATGACTTGTCTGTTGATCAGACGACTCAACTGATGGATCTTGTTCTAAGGATGTGATCTTGAATTTTGCAAGTCACTCTTCAATCTTCAGTCCCTGGTCTATTTATACTCTCGGATTTGAAATTATGCCCGTTGAAGATAGGCAAAATTACTCTTTAATCCTGAGCAACGGTCTTCATTTCTGACGGCAGCTTTTGCAGACTGTTCTCTGTACACTCTGCTGTACGGATATCTACTTTATATCAGTCGCATTTAATGCACTCAGCTTGTTACTGTTGATAAGCTTACTAACCGACTTCACTTCACTAATGGGATTACTCTGCTGATGATCGTTCTGCTGATGATCACTTCGCTGATGGCTACTCTGCTGATTCAAGAATGAACACATCTATCTTGACTCGGCTGATGATAACCAATCTGATCTTCACTGATCTGATATCCCACTTAGCTGATTCGGTCACGTAGCTTCCAGATCGTGAGATAGGTTTCACTAAGCTTTTCAATTCTTAGTTGATGACATCCTTTTTAATCTTCAAAACCATTATGACCTTTTTGTCATCTTCAAAACCTTCTCCAATATCAACCGACAATTTCCCCCTTTTTGATGATGACAAAACCTTCAACTAAGAACGTCTTCCAAGTCTTTAGATTTAGTCTTCATACTCTAAGATGGAAACCACTTGTTGCAATTGATCTGATACAACCTTAAAAAAAAAAACCAACTGGTGGTTATTTTCCTTTTTTGATTTTCTTCTGTAAAGGGTTCTTAGTTTTATCTCTATTTTCCTCATTTTTGTCATCAACACCAATACTTAATTGCATCTCTTTCTTCCCCTTTTTCTCTTTATAAAATTGCAAACTTAGTATGCTGAAGACAGGTAGATGAATACTTAGTTGTTCGAGGTAGTCTTCTTTGATGTTTATCACTCCAGCTAGAATAACTGTTCCCCCTTTCTTCAAGAATTGATACCACTTATTGATATCAGATTAGTCAACTAATACCACTTGTTGCGGTGATAACACTTGTAGTCTGATACTACTTAGTGTAGTACATTCTTGAATATCACTTGGCTGTTGAGTTCTAGTCAGCTGACGAGAAGCAGTCTTCTGATGGCTTCATTTTGACTTATTGAAAGTTTCATCTTTATTCAGGAGTACCGCTAGTCGTACATGTTCCCCCTGAGTTCAAGAGTCTGTAGTCAAGTAGTCTGATGAGAGTCAGTCTTGACAAACACTCAGCCGTTGAATTCCAGTAAGCTGTTTTAAGATAGTCTTCTGATATGTTCCCCCTCAACTTATGAATCCAATATCAACAAATCCAATTTCAACTCTTAAGAGCTGAAAGACTAATGTCACATGGTTGACTAATACCATTTGTTAGTTTTTGATGGTCTCAATACCACTTGTTGTTCTTTGGTAAGCTTCATATTTCCAACAATCTTGTCTTCCTTGAAATCTCCAAATGTAGCGTCTACCACTTGTTGATTTATACCAATTGTCTGACACCACTTGACTGATACCACTTGTTGTTTGATATCACTGGGTGGTTTGTAACAATTTGATATAAGCTGCTTGTTGATACCATTTGTTGGTACACATTTGCTGGTAAGATCACTTGTTGAACTTGTTGAAATTTGCAAGGGCAGTCAACTCATCTTTGTCATCTCACATGTGCTTCACCTATAAATCAGATGACTGTTTTTGGTACCCCTTATTCATTGGGTCCAGCAGGGTTAGCATAACTTTTAACATGTGATGATCTAGTGACTTTGGTTTCATCATGAACAGTGCTCATGATCAAAACAATGCTCATAAGCAAGGTAAGATGCATGAAGTATGTGATAAGCATGCATTATATAATGAGGATGGCAATCAGCACAATGAACATGATCAATATGATAATATGGATAAGCATAGTGCATGTCATAATAATAATTATCATAATGTGATTCAAATTCTTTTGCCAATTAATTCATTTTTGCCTCAATTTCTTACCTGAGTTTTCTAATAACTCTCCATAGATTTAGCAGACTACACATTTTAATTTTACTCCTATCAACAGCCTATTTCAGCTTACTAAGCTGATGAGTTTTACTAATCTGTTTAGTCTTAGGTAGCAGGTTTTCTAACCTTTTGAGCATCAGTAGACTTTTTCTTTCAAGCCTCTGATTTCTTTTTAGAGAACGATGCAATTACTTCTTTCAAGTTCATTTATATTTTCAATACGAATTGCACACTCAGCTTTTAAAGTTTCATTCTCATGCTCAAGCTTTTTGTAGTCAGCTGATTCTTGAGATTTTTCAGCCTGAAGTTTCAGTGATCTGATTTGCTCTTTCAACAGAGTCATCTCTTCATTAAGCTTGGCAAATGCACCAATAATATTTGAATTTGTAATTTAGCATTTATTCAATCGATTCAAATAGTGCATTTTAGTAGAAGTTACCTCAGTTTCAGAATCATTAGATTCTATGGCAGTTAAGCATAGAGTTTCAGGTACTTCTTCAAATTCTTTATCAGGCGACTGGTTGTCTGAATAAGATGTGCAGGAGTTTATTAGCTTTGCTGCATCAGCTAACTTTGTTTTGCTCTTACTTAACTTACGCTCCTTTTTGGCACGCTTTTCCTTTTCAGCAAACTTCTCAGATGATGAGTGTGGATGATCTTTGATCAAGAGTCCATACTCCTTGTCATAGCTGTCTCTAAGTTTTGGTTTTGAGGAATCCCTGTTTTCCTGAAAATGATCAGAAGAAGATGAAGTAGCATTTTTATATTTTTAATTTCATTTTCTTTTTGTAAAACTTCTCAAAATCATTCAGAAGAAGGGCAACGTCGTCAGCAGTGTATGCTTTTTCTGAATTCAACAGAGTCTTTTGTTTTGACTTGCCTGCTGATTTTCTGGACTTGTCTGACGCGATAAGTGCAGCAGTAGGGTCTGAACTGGTTCACACATCTAATCCCATTCTTGGCATCTTAAACTCATACGCTTTGAGGGATGAGAACAGTTCGGAAAGAGAAATCTTCTCTAAATCCCTTGATTCTTCCATGGCCGTCACCTTCATGTTGAATTTTGGTGGAAGAGCCGCGAGAACCTTCATGGTGATCTCCTTGTCTGAAAACTTTTTACCAAGCATTTGAACTTCGTTCAGAGTTTTGGTAAATCTGGTATCCATTTGATCAATCATTTCACCAGACTTCATCTTGAAATTTTCAAACTCCTCAAGAGCTGTGGGACAAAGTCCGTGACATGAGCGAAGGGAACGACTCCATTAAAGAACACAATCTGAGTGTTGCCCTGGAAAAGTTTGATAACTTCAAAATGAAACCTGGAGAAACCATTGACCAGATGGATTCAAGGTTTACAAAGGTGTTGAACAATGTTCTGAAGTTGGGTAAGACGTTTACTGATAAGGAGATCACCGTCAAAGTACTAAAGGCGCTACCAACAAAGTTCAACATGAAGATCACAGCAATGGAAGAATCAAGGGATCTGGGGAAGATCTCACTGACTGAGCTGTTTTCTGTACTAAAGGCGTACGAGTATAAAATGCCAAGAATGGGAATAGAAGAGACCTCAACTTCTGGCCCCACTGCTGCACTGGTCGCTGCAGAAAGAACAAGAAGATCCGCCGGAAAAATCAGAGAAGAGGACTCATCTGATGAGACCACAGTACTGAGTAAAAAGGAGTACACTGCTGGCGATGTTGCTTTGTTATTGAACGGGTTCAAAAAGTTCTACAAAAGAAAAATGAAGAACAAATATAACAATGCTTCTACTTCTAAACCTACCTCTAATTCTCATGATATCAAGGATGATTATAAATCCAAAATGATGTGCTATAATTGCAGGAAATTGGGACATTTCATCAAGGACTGCCCATATCCTAAAGCAGAGAAGTATACTGAGGAGGAAAAGAAACAAAGGAAAGAGAGAAGAGAGAAGAGATACCAAAAGAGCAAAGTGTTGTTGGCTGAAGCTGAGAAAATGGCAGCCATCTACTCATCAAATTCAGCATCAGGCACGTCATGATGACTCTATTTTTGAAGAGACACCTGCACTGGTCTGTCTCATGGCCAAGGAATCTGATGATTCTGACAATGAGATAATACTCTCTGAAAGTGAACTTGAGCTATTTAGTTCATTTGAACAAATGATGAACAACAAAGCAGATGTTGTTAATGAATTTGCTAAGCTTAAGGACGAGATGATTCTGCTGAAAAAGCAAAATGCTAAACTGAAACGCAGTGTTGAAAAACCTGACGAATCAGCTATGTACAAAAAGCTTTCGCATGAATGTGGATCTCTGAGAGCTGAATGTGAAGTTTACAAGGGACAAATCAAGGAACTTGAAGCTAGAATATCTTTACATAATAAGTCGTCTATTCCTAAGTCGTCTGTTGTGTCAATAGAGAAATCTAATGAACAGAGTGCACCCTTAGTAAAAGAAAATTTAGAACTGAACAGAACTGAGAAATTTATATCTGCTGATAACAGTAATGTTATCTTGTATGTTCAGACTGCTAAATCTACTTCACTGGAAATTGAGAAAAAGGAGAAGAGTCCTCCTAAGGCTAAAAAGGGTAAAAAGCCTGAAAATGAAAAACAGACTGGTAAAACCAAACAGCAGAGTAGTCCTAAGAAGTCTGCTGATAAGAGTAAAACCAATCAGACTAGTAAAGCTAAGTCGTCTGTTAAAGAGCAAGTAAAGAGCAGACATAAGAAGCAAGGAAATTATAACAAAAATGCTTGGTATGGAAATGAGTCTTATTATGTGCAACCTGCTTACTCACCTTATTATGCTGCACCTCATTATCCACCTTATTATGCTGCATATCCTGCTCATCAACCAATGCATGCTTACCCTGCTTATCATGCATCCTATCCTGCTTATGAGCCTTATCCTCATCATAATGATTACCAACATAACATGCCTGCTGATTATGATGAAAATGAAGTTGCTCATGCTCCTGCTAAAACTCAAAAGCCTAAGAAGCCTAAGACTACAACATCTTGGGTTGTCAAAGGTGACACTAATCCACCAGGACCCTCTCAATAAAGGGTATCTAAAAGAATTTTACTTTGTTTTGTAGGTTAGGATTAGGAGTAGGAGTAAAGTAGTGAAGAAATGGTACTTGGACAGTGGATGTTCAAGGCACATGTGTGGAGACATACATGAACTGGCAGATGCTGTTGCTGTGAATGGTCCAAGAGTTACTTTTGGAGACAGCAAAGAAGGCAAGGTTGTTGCTGTTGGAAAGCTTATCAAAGGAAACATAGAGATATCTGACGTCTCATATGTTAATGTCCTGAAGTACAATCTGCTGAGCATAAGTCAATTTTGTGACAAGGGATTTCCTGTAGTGTTTTCATCAGATAAGTGCTATGTTGAACAAGTTGGAACAAAGAAGGTTATTTTATCTGGAAGAAGACAGGGAAATATCTATGTAGTCGACTGGAATTCTGTGGACAAGAATTCTAATGTTTGTTTGGTGGCCTCTACACCAAGTGAAATCAGTTGGCTGTGGCACAAAAGAATGAATCATTTGAATTTCAAGACCATAAACAGATTGATAAAGAATGATCTGGTAGAAGGAATTCCAAAGACAGTCATGAGCAAAGACAAGCTTTGTGACGAATGTCAGAAGGGTAGACAAGTGAAGTCCACTTTCAAAAGCAAGAAGCACCAATCTTCAACCAGAATTTTGGAGCTGTTACATATGGATTTGTTTGGCCCTATTGATCCAATCAGCAATGGTGGAAAGAAATACTGTCTGGCTGTTGTGGATGACTTTTCAAGATTTACTTGGGTGATTTTCATGAAGAAGAAAAGTGAAACCAAGGAACATCTTACAAATCTGATGGAACTGATCCAGAATGAGAAGAGTCAAATAATTTTGAAGATCAGATCAGATAGAGGGACTGAATTTACAAACTCTACTGTTGAAGAGTATTGTAACTCCAGAGGAATCAGCCATGAGTACTCTGCTGCCAGAACCCCTCAACAAAATGGAGTTGCTGAAAGGAGAAACAGAACTCTAAAGGAAGCTACCAGGACAATGATAGCTGAAGCAAAGCTGCCCCAAAGATTCTGGGCAGAAGCCACAAATACAACATGTTATACACAGAACAGATGTATGATCAACAAAAGTCAAAACAAGACACCTTATGAGCTATGGAACAACAGAAAGCCTAATTTACATAATCTTAGGATTTTTGGTTGTAAATGTTATGTTTTGAATAATGGGAAAAATCACCTTACTGCTTTTGCAGAAAAGGCTGATGAAGCTGTTTTTGTAGGTTACTCTACTGTTAGTAAAGCTTATAGAGTGTTTAACAAAAGAACTTTACTTGTAGAAGAATCCATTCATGTAGTGTTTGATGAACCAAGCCAATCTTCTGAAAAGAATCAAAGTGCAAATCCAGAGATATCTGCTGACTTTCAGAAATTGAGTGTGGAAAGAAAGGAAGAATATGTACCCATCATACTACCTGATTTAACTCAAGCTGTTAACTCAAGTGCTGTTCAAAATCAGTCTGCTGATTGTCTAACAGAGGAGTTGCAAATAGCTGACAGACCAGAGACTGTTCAACAGACTACAACTGTTCAACAGACTACTACTGAGACTCCAACAGTAGTGTTGCAAGATCAATCAAGAGGACAACATCCAGATTTGCAACCTGATCTCAGATGGCTCAGAGATCACCCACCTGAGCTAGTGATTGGTGATCCTTTGGATAGAGTGAGAACTAGAAGGTCAACTGCAAATGAAACAATGTTTGTAAGTTTTCTTTCACAAATTGAGCCTAAGTTGATTGATAAAGCTCTTAGTGATTCTCACTGGATTGAAGCAATACAAGAAGAGTTGAATCAATTTGAAAGGAATAAAGTCTGGTACTTAGTTCCCAGACCTACCCATCAAAGGGTAATTGGCATTAAGTGGGTATTCAGGAATAAAATGAATGAAGATGGTATTGTTACCAGAAATAAAGCAAGACTAGTTGCCAAAGGTTACTGCCAAGAAGAAGGCATTGATTTTGATGAGACATTCGCACCAGTTGCAAGGCTTGAAGCAATCAGCTTATTCTTAGCCTATGCTGCTTACAAGAACTTCACTGTCTATCAGATGGATGTGAAGTCCGCTTTTCTCAATGGAGAATTGCAAGAGGAAGTTTATGTTGAACAACCTCCTGGTTTTGAAGTTTATCAACAAGGAGACAAGGTGTATCGTCTGAAGAAAGCTCTCTATGGACTGAAACAGGCTCCAAGAGCATGGTATGATACTTTATCTGATTTTCTTTTAGTCAAAGGATTTCGCAAGGGTAAAGTAGATAAGACTTTGTTCACTATTGAATGGGATAATCATATATTGTTGGTACAAATATATGTGGACGATATTATTTTTGGTTCAACTAACAAACAGATGTGTGAAAGGTTCTCTAAGCTGATGCAGAACAAGTTTGAAATGAGCATGATGGGAGAACTAAATTACTTTCTTGGATTACAAGTTAAACAGCTACCTGATGGTATTTTTATTAATCAGGCAAAGTACACAAAAGATCTGTTCAAGAAATTTGGTATGGAAACTAGCTCATCTATTAATGTTCCTATGTCTACTGGACTTCGTCTGGACAAGGATGAAGGTGGCAAATCAGTTGACATCACCAAATACAGAGGCATAATTGGGTCACTGTTATACTTAACAGCTAGCAGACCTGACATTATGTATTTTGTTGGGGTTTGTGCGAGATTTCAATCAGATCCTAAGGAATCTCATCTCTTAGCTGCTAAAAGGATATTAAAGTATCTCAAAGGCACACAAGAATTGGGATTATGGTACCAAAGGGAATCAGGATTTGAACTTATTGGATATTCAGATTCTGACCTTGCTGGCTGCAAAATTGATAGGAAGAGTACTACAGGCACTTGTCAATTTTTAGGCAGTCGTCTGATCTCATGGATGAGTAAGAAACAGACTTCAGTATCCATATCTACTGCTGAAGCTGAATACATTGCTGCTGGAGCATGTTGTGCACAAATACATTGGTTGAAGCATAA
The DNA here is from genome assembly GCA_030819805.1 of Penstemon newberryi var. newberryi. Taxonomy (NCBI): domain Eukaryota; kingdom Viridiplantae; phylum Streptophyta; class Magnoliopsida; order Lamiales; family Plantaginaceae; genus Penstemon; species Penstemon newberryi. The sequence goes on along the minus strand of JAUALY010000007.1, from coordinate 9,719,936 downwards.
ACTAGAAGACTATAATCTCAAGATCAGTGGAATCCCTATCTACTGTGACAATACAAGAGCAATCTCACTTACTCAGAATACTACTAGTCATTCCAGGACTAAGCATATTGAGATTAAACATCACTTCATCAGAGACCATGTTGAAAAGGGAAATGTTATTATTGAGTATGTTCATACAGACAATCAGATTGCTGACATTTTCACCAAACCATTGAGTGATGCAAGATTTTCTACTCTAAGAGTGGAACTAGGCTTGTTAAATTTGGATTCATAAGCTGAGGGGGAACCTATCAGAAGACTGGGTTCAACAGCTGACTAATCTGATATCAACAAATACTGTATTTCAAGAAGACTGACTCTCAACAGACTAGTTGATTGATGAATTCTTGAATTCAGGGGGAACGTGTAAGACTAGCGGTACCCTTGTTTTAAAGATGAAATCTTCAATGACAGTTAGTTGAAGTTGTTTTAATCAGAAGATTTGTTCTTAATTATTGAAGATTTGAAGATTAATTATCTTGCTGGATTGACAAACAGCAAAGGAAAATCACTAAATATTAGCTTTCTCTAGTGATATATTGTATCACACAAGTCGTCTATCAGATAAGTATTATTTTACTCATCTGTTTTTATTTATGTCAGCTTATATTTAAGTGTTGTACTGAAAACGTTTTTATCAAAAACACGCTTTTATAAGTAACAGACAAGTGGCGTTTGAAATTCCCGCCTGTATGACATAATAAATGTTATTTTGAAATCCGCGTATCACGATCACACGATCTACTTTTTCAGTAACTGATCTAACGGTTGACGCTTTTCACGGAAACCAACATTAAACCTACGTCTATAAATCCAGATCTGATCAGCTTACTAAGCTTTTACGCACCTCAAAATTTCAAAAGCATACAGAGCAATTCTGCAATTATCTACTGCAAATTTCTCTTCGTTTTCCTTGATCTTTTTTCAGAATGTCTGCCAAAGAAGCTGCAGCTGAAGGTATGTTCTTGAACTACCTGACTTACCATACGACTGGCACACCATTGATGAAGGAAATTTTGGAAAAGTTCAAGGCAGCCACACTGATTACCTTCATGGAGGCCCATGAAGATGTGATTTTCAAAGACCAGGTGATGGAATTTTATGGTTCAAAAGATGATGTTAACTTTGAAAAGCTGGAGATTACTGCCAAAATTGGGGATAAAGTTATCTGTGTAACCCCCAAACTGCTGAATGAGAAGTACGGACTCTCTCTTGAAGGGTCTACTGAGATTTCTACCTTAGCTGAACCTCTTGAAGCAGATTTCTGGAATCTAGCTTCAATGAAAAATCAAGTGTTGTCTGGAAGCATAAAGAAGAATCAGCTGAAGGATGAATTTCAGCGGATGGCTGATTTGGTTGCCAAGGTCCTTGAGAATTGCACATTCTCGTTGGACAGTGTACCAATAAAGAGATTTCACACAATGATAGCCATCTTCTATGGTTTGAAGGTGAATTGGGCAAATTTCATCTGGTATATACTTGCTGATCACAAGGTGCGTGGTCTGACTCTGCACAGGATATTCCTTAGTCATCTGCTGGTGAATTTGGGATGTGATGTGACTAATGGCAAGGATGTTCATAAGGCGAAGGAGTTGAAGATTTATGACCCAGTGAAAACTGGAAAATCAAAGGAGCCTGCTGTTGTGCCAGAGAAAAAGCAACCGAAAAGAAAGGCCTCTGAGCCTAAAGAGCCTGCTGATAAAGGCAAGAAAAGTAAGACAACTGTTCAAACAGCTAAGCCAGCTGTTCAAGCCAGAACAGGTTCGTCTAAAAAGAAGGATGCTGTGGACTCAATCATCGATGACACAGTCAAGGAGATTGAAGAGATGGAAGTTGAGTCATCTCCTGAGAGAACAATTTCAGCTGAATTACCAGTTGAAAATATAGCAAAAAGGACACAAAGCGCTGTTAAAGATACTGCCACATCTGCTGCTGCTGTTCCTTTTACAAAGAAGACTGCCAGAAAGAGGATGACGTTCATAGAAGAAGACACTGAACTTTATGAGCTGGTTAGAGAAAATCCTCCATCTGCTTAGAGGCCTGTTGAAATAGTGAAGAAGTCTGCTGAAGTGAAGTCAGCTGATGAACAAGTCAAACAGACTTCTACACCAACAACTGAGGTTGCTGAACCTCAAAAGGATCCTGAAGTGCAGATCCTTGAACCTATTCCTGCTGCACCAGTAGCAATTGCACCACCAGAATCAACAGCTGCGGCACCAGTTGTTGAATCAAGAGCTGCCAAAAGGAAAAGAACTGGCAAAGCAAAAGTATCAGCTATTCACAAGAAAAAGCGAAAGGAAGCTGAACAGAGGAAAAATGATGAAGCTGAGCTTAAGAGAGCTCTTGAAGAGAGCAAAAAGGATGCTGATGTCAAAAAGATGACTGAAGCTGAACTGGCTGCCAAGGAAGCAGAAGACTTGGCAAAGGCCTTAGAGGATAGTAAAAGGATGCTTATGGACCTAGACGGTCAGGAGGCATCGTGATTGGTGAAAAACCCAAGGAAGGCAAATTTGTGCTGCCAAGGGCTGAACCAATCAAGAAGAAAAAGAAAGAAGTCAGAAGAGCCATTCATATCGTTCAGAGTGACTCTGCTGTTTTCAAAAGATTTGAAGCCGAGTTGGAAAGGCTAAATCAGCTGCTGCAATCAAGGACTACTTTTCTCCCTAAAAAGATCAGATATAACTGATGGAGAGAGTACAGATTGAACAAATCTGAGGAAGAAATCCAAGCCTTGAAAGAGTTTGCAACAGAAGGACGCTGGGTCTTGAATTGGCTGCATACAAATTCCGTGGCTAAGGCCTTGGATTCAGATTTTGTGAAAGACATACTGCATGACTTTGCAAGAGTCATTGCACTACAAGAGGCAACTGCTATCAAGGACTCATTGCCAAATAAGCCAGGTCCTGCTGATGACCAAATTGATAGAGCAGTTAAAATAGCTGTGTATACAACATTGGAGAAATGGGCTGAGAAATCAAGGTTTGAACCAGGAACATCAAGTACAACGTCCACTCTGCCAAGTTTACAACAAATTGCCTATGGCTCAGAGATCAGTACTTATCAAGAAAAGCTGAGTATTCAACATACTACTTTACCTTTCGTGCCAGCTGACTTGATTCGTCAGAAGACTGTCGTGTCTACTGATGGTATTGAAATCATTCACATTGCTGATGAGCCAGCTAGTGAAGAACAGAAGAAAGACCAGCAAGCTAAGGAGATCAACTTGGATACATCAACAAAGCTGCCTGCTGTGGTCAAGTACTTGGTCCCTTTAGCTTTGGAATGGAAAGCTGAAGACAGTCTTGTTCTTCATGAAGCACCTGTTCAACAGGAAGAGGAACCTGCTGAATCATCACACCCTGCTCCTACTGCTGACTTGCATTCCTCGCTGATGGAATCAATGCAGCTGCTGATTGAAACTGCCATAAAGGAGATGGAGTTAAGGAATGAGCTGATGATTAAGCAAATGCAGGAAGAGACTGCAAAAATGGTTAAGGATGCCATTGAAGATTTTCCTCTACCACCAGACAACTCCCTGATGCTGACTCAGAGCATATTGAGCATGAACAAAAATATTGAAGATGTGAAGGCTGATGTGGGTCATCTGCATTCTACTCTTCAAAGACATGAGTCTGATATTGCTGGGATTGGAAGAGTCATGAAACAAGTTGGTGAAGCGGAGATTGAGAAGAATATTGCCTTAATGCAAGAGTTCACTGCTGTCACTAATAAAGCTCAAAGTGAAATATCAACACTTCAACTGAATATTGATTGTCTAAATGACCAAGCTGGTGAGTTAAAATCAAATCAACTTCGCATGGAAGCTAATCAACTTCGCATGGAGACTACTCTGAATCATCACTGTGCTGAACAACAACTTATGGATAAAAACATCAAGAAGCTTTGTGCTGCTGTCAACATAACTCCTGATCAACTCAACCTTGCTGCTGATGACAAAAAGGGGGAAGAGGAATCAGCTAAGAGGACTGTTGCTGCTGCAACTGTTCAAGTACAAGACCAACGGGTTGCTGCTGAAAAGCCAAGTGAAGAAGAAGTACTTGAAAAGGAAGTTGAAGATGGAGCTGATGATAAAGTAGAGCCCAAAGATGTAGCTAAGACTGACAAAGAGTTAGCTGCCTCTAAATACTCTGCTGAAGAACAGCTTAATCCAGACGTTAAGTATAAGAGAATTGAGGACATTAAAGCAAGATTTGAAGCTGATGAAAGAAGAGAAAAATTAAAGGGTCTTGCTGATGCTTTCTCAAGTGGTGAAGATGAAAGTAGTGATGAAGTTGAAGGAGAAGAAGAGGAAGAAGAAGAAGATGAAGAAGTTGAGGACTAGACTAGGATTACTAGACTAGGTCATCTGTTGAATTTATGTAACCAGCTTACTTCACTTGTAATTTTTCATTTCAAGTCTATTTTTGCTTGTAACTTGTACTGTAATTTTCAAAATCATTTACAAAAGTTCAAGCTTCCAATACATAATTTCTATCTCAGAAATTTTTGAGGACTCAACTTTAGTTTTAGGTACAGGTACTTAGCTGAAGTTTTGTCATCATCAAAAAGGGGGAAATTGTTGGATGAAGATGAAGACTTTGAAGTGAAGGGAGGTTTTGATGATTTCCAAAGTCATCAGCGAAGTGGAAGCTTAGTACAAACCTTAGAAGATATTTGACCAAGGAAGAAGTATTTCAAACTAGTCAAATATGGTCCAGAAGACTACTGATCTGTTGCTGAAGAAGGAATCAGACTGGTGGACTATCAGCCGACTCGAATCAGATTAGTTCAAGTTTGGGATCAGCCGAGTATACATCAGACGAGTGACTTCGATCAGCAGAGTGGAAGTGAATCAGAAGTTATTGCAACGGTAATAAATGCACTTGGAGTAATAAATGCTGAAGAGGAAGGGTATTTATGACAAATGATTGAAGAGAAACTTCGTATCAGCTTGGTGCATTTAATGCGGACTGACAGAAGGTACATCAGAGTGTACAGTGTTCAGTCGCAGGTAGCCGTTTCTGTAGAAGGACCAGTACTCGAGGATTTGGACACCTGTCGATCTCTCAATGGGCAGATTTTCAAATCTCAAGTATAAATAGTTCAGTTCGTGAGTTGAAGAAGAAGAGACAACACATTTTGAGAGCAAAAATCTAAAGCAAAATTCTTCTAAGTCTCAAACTCAAGAACAGAACACTCATCAGCCGAGTCATTTGTTGACGAAGCAGAATAGAGAGAAAACAGAAAATACTTATAAATCTGAGTGATTTTGTTAGATCTGTGTTGTGAGAAGTAGATATCCATCTAAGTGAGTGATATTACTTCAGAGAATAGGAGTTTCTTTGTGATTTCCTATTACGCACTTGTGGCCTTTTCATTTGTTGATTGGCGCAAGCATTGTATATTGTAATCTGTGTGATTTAGTATAACCCAAGATCTAAGTGACTTGGAAGAGTGGACTAAAGGATTTCTATCCATATAACCACTATAAAAATCCTTTGTGTTTTTACTTGCATAATTTTCTGCATATTTGAAAGAGCATATTTAAAACACTTAAAGGTTAACCGCTGGAAAAGTTTTAAAAAGGAGTTTGTTAAAACTGGGGATAAAACTATTTCAAAGTTAAAGAAAACTACTTGTGAAAAACACTTGACAAATCCGCTGCAAGTTAGTTATTTCAAAACTCTGATTTTGATAAAATCAGCTGAGTGAAATCAGAAGAGTGGTCAACTCTGCTGTTCAAAGCTTTGTGCGAGATCAGCATAGTCAACTTACGATTACTGATCAGCTTAGTCTGCTGACAGAAAAGTTAGAGAATTTAAAAGATAAATTTTGAAGAGGTCTATTCACCCCCCCCCCCCCCCCCTCTAGACCTCATCTGACCACTTGGGACCAACAAAAGGAAATTGACTCATCCGATGAGTCCATGCTACTCAACAAAAAGGAGTACACTGCTGGCGATGTTGCGTTGTTGCTGAATGTGTTTAAGAAGTTTTATAAAAGAAAATGAAGAACAAATACAACAATCCTTCTACTTCCAACCTTACATCTCTTGATAGTAAGGATAATTATAAATCCAAATTAATATGCTATAATTGCAGGAATTGGGACACTTCATCAAGGACTGCCCATATCCTAAAACTGAGAAGTACACAGAAGAGGAAAGGAAAATGATAAAAGAGAGGAGACACAATAAGAGCAAGGTATTGTTAGCTGAAGCTGAAAAGTTCGGAGCCATCTACTCATCTGATTCAGACTCGGAGACATCTGAAGATGACTCAGCTGAAGAAGAGACACCTGCACTGCTCTGTCTCATGGCCAAAGAATCAGATGATTCTGACAATGAGTTAAATCTCTCTGAAGAAGAAAATGCGCTATTTAGTTCATTTGAACAATTGATGAAAACAACACGAGCGTTGTTGCTGCTTTTGCCAAGCTTAAGGAAGAGCTGACTGTGCTGAAAGAGCAAAATGCTTCACAGAAACTCAAGGTTGAAAAACCAAAGGTATCAGCTGAGTAAAAAAATCTTGAGCATGAAAATGAGTCTCTGAAAGCAGAATGTGAAGTATATAAGGGAAAAATCATTGAACTTGAAAAGATTATTGCATCTCATGATAAGTCTTCTGTTGCATCAGACAACCTGTCTAGTAAATAGAAACTACCTTATGAAAATGAAGGTTTAGAATTCGACTGTGTTGAAAAATTCATATCTGCTAGTAACAATAAGGTAATCTTATATGTTCAGAATGTTAAACCCACTTCACAAGAAAAAGAGATAAAGGAGAAGAAATCTCCAAAGGCTACTAAGGGTAAAGAGCCTAAAAAGGAAAAACAGAATAGTAAAGTTAAACAGCACAGTAGTCCTAAGAAGTCTTCTGATAAGAGCAAAAATAATTAGACTAGTAATAAGTCTAAGAAGTCTGTTGGTGAGCAAGTAAGAAATAAACCTAAGAAGCAAATAAATCATAAAAGTGATAATGTTTGGTATAGAAAAGAGTCATATTATGTGCAACCTGTTTATTCATCATATTACCATGCACCTCATTATCCATCTTACTATTCTGCTACATACCCTGATCATCATCCGATGCATGCTTATCCTGCTTATCATGCACCGTACCCTACTTACGAGCATTACTCACATCATAATGATTATCGCCATAATATGTCCATTGAAATTATGATGAACCAAGAGTAACAAAGGCACCACGAAGGTCTACTGAGCCTAAGAAGCCTAAGGTTACCAAATCATGGGTTGTCAAATATGATACTAATCCTCCAGGACCCGCTCAATGAAGGGTACTTAAAACATATTTATTTTATTTTGTAGGTTAAGATTAGGAGAATGAGTAAAGTACAGAAGAAATGGTACTTGGACAGTGGATGTTCAAGACACATGTGTGGTGACATAAATGTTCACTGTACAATCTGTTGTACGGACCTGTCAGTTCACATTAAATGCACCTGGCTGATAAGAGGTTTTTCTTCAATCATTTATCATTACTACCCTTCTCTTACAACATTTATTACGCCAAGTACATTTATTACTGTTGGAATTATGTCCGTTGAAGTGAGACAGATTTCAGATCTTCCTCGAGCTTTGGTCTTTATCTCTGAACGGCTCTCTGAAACTGTTCACTGTACACTCTGATGTACTTGTCAGTTCGCATTTAATGCACCTTGCTGATAAGAGGTTTTTCTTCAATCATTTGTCACTAATACCCTTCTCTTTCAGCATTAATTACGTCAAGTGCATTTATTACCGTTGGAATGACTTTCTGATCTCTTCCACTCTGCTGATCGAATCCACTCTGCTGATTCAAATCGAACTCATCTGATTTGACTCTGCTGAAATCCACCAGTCAGATTCCGAACTCATCATCAGATCAATAGTCTTCTGGACCGAAATTAAATCTTCTAATTTTACTTGTCTTTTTTGTTGAACTTTTTAGAGATTAGCTAAGCTTCCATTACTTCACTGATGACTTTTGGAAATCATCAGAACCTCCCTTCATTTCTTCATCTTCATCCACCAGTTAAGGGTTTATTTGGCTGTGGGTTTTGAACGTTGGTTAAAGACTGCATTTTTTTTTCTTTAATTTAAGCCTTGGTTACTTATATCTCATATGTCAATTTTGTCTTCCAAAATCTGAAAATTCCTAATATTAAGTGTCACGTGTTGGACGCATGACATTTTTCGACGAAATTAAAGAATTCTGATAAAAAAAAGAATAAAATTGACAATGGTGTCAACATAAATGATATGATTGAAGGGTGCTACATTAGAAAACAAATTTCAAAATGAGGCCACATGCATTAGAGGACAATAATGAAATTTTGCCTTTATTTGACAACAAGACTTGACATGTAAGAAAGGTCAATTACATCTTAATGATACACGGATACTCCAAAAAAGACAAAGTACTGTATCGGATACACGAGGGATACTGACGCATAGGATACGCATGGGATACGTATTCGATACGCCACGTGGCGTATCAGTAATAAAAATAAGTAAAAATTAAAATAGATACGTATCGGATACACGAATTGGTCATCAGAATACACCGATAGGTTTTTATGTAATATTTCGGGTCATATTTAAATTATTAAAAATGATAAAGTCTCTAGGGTTAAACATAAACGACTATTATCACTACTCTATCTCTTTATTCAAGTCTATCTCCTAGGTAATGAAATCTCAAAAATAAATTCCTTCCATTGATGGGCTATGTTAAGAATGAATTATGTTTGCTTTTGGAGTTATATAACTTTTGTTTGTATCATAGTGGATTATTTTTGCTTTTAGGACTTAAATTGAATGATCTAGTTGCTTATAAATAAATTATATTATATTTTTACATCCGTATCCATGTTGTATCGTATTCAATAAATTTCAAAAATCCGTATCACCGTATCCATATCCTACTGTATCCGTATCCCCATATATGTATCCGTGCTATCCGTTCAACATAGCATCTTATCTACTTAAGTTAAAATAAATTGTTAATCGTGTTTATTAATTTATTTTCGAATCAAATATTATTTTGACTTAATTACATTATCACTTTGCTCTTATTATTCAAATTATCGGGCTGGTACATGTATATCTTTACTTTATCCATCTGCGATTCAAATGAATTAGAGTTTAATGGGTATAATATTCAATTGACTTAAGCAATGGATGAGGTAATATCGGTACAAACCAGACTAGGTTTTTATTCCTCATCATTACTTTATACCAAATTAAAGTATAGTTTGTTCAAGTTTTTCTTGAAGATATGAGAATTTTTTTTTAAATATTTTTTTTTTTTTTTTGTAAATTAAGAGCAGTGTTTTAAAAATCAGATCAGACCGGCCGGTTTGATCGGTTTAATCGACAATCGGCTACCATTCCGGTCCAGTCACCCCTCAAAACCAATCTTGTTCCTGATCAATTCGTACCGAAAAAATCAGTAAAACCAATTAAACGGTGAAACCACTGGTTCAACTACAACAAAAAATTAAATAAAAAGTTATGAATTTTTTACTCATTTATTATTCCCAAATTTAAGATATTTGCATGTTTTCTTTCAAAAAAGGGTTTAGGTAATAAAATTTATCCAATATTTTCTCTTTTCTATAGGCGATTAGTAATAAAAATCATTGTTTTGATATGGTGTTTATCATAGTTTGAATTAATGTTCTAATATTATGTTATCATAGTTGTAAGTTTGGATATTTGGTTCTTATTTTGATTTAGGTCTATGTTTTAGATATATGATGGTTTATTTTGGAGTTTGTTGTCTTCTTGTTGAATATTGATGTGATAATTCTTGTTTGAACATGTTATATTGGATTTATAATGTCATAATTACATGTGTTTATTTATTTTTAGTTACTTTGAAATGATTTGTTTTCTACTAGCCGTGATTTGTGAGTGATTACGCACAAACTTGTCGAAACAAAGCGATCGATGTATAATAGATTGGGCGGTCATATCCACAAGGAGATGACTAAAACAAGCTTAAAAGGTTAGTAGACAAAGTAGCTTTAGAGATAAATAAACAAACTAAATTAACGAAGCGATTTGATTTTAAGAAAAGTGAATATTTAGTTGTTGGAAAATACAATAATTAAAACGGTAAGATGTCAAGAATCTCATATATGCTCCGTTCACTTATTTGGATTGATTCATAAAATTACTCAATTGAAAGTTTCACATCCCAAACAATCAATTGGAAGATAAAGAATTGAAAAACACATGATTTCTAATTTATTTGAGTAAATAATTTTCTTGCTTTTAGAAATTGGCACAAAATATCATCTTATGAGAAATCGAAAACATACTATATAACAAGGCATATTGCATTAAAAGACTAACCATAAAACGAATAACTTATATCAATATAATTATATTATAAATACTTTCACATAAAAAGAGGTTGACTAGATCTATATGAAAATTAATAAAATAATTGTATTAACATAAGAGTTGATGAAAATTGTTGAAGAAGAATAAATAACTCAAATTTATAAAACTTACAAAACCTTGAAGAATCGAATCCAAATAACATCACTATGCATATAAATTCATCTCTAACCTCATCAAAGAACTCTAGCCTAATTTGCTAATTATTATCACAAGTTCTAGAGAGAAAACATGATAATGATTTGAGAGAGAATTGTAACTAAGACTAAGAATTGTGTGTTCCTAGATGTGTAATTCTAGGACTATATATAGGTGTTAAGTAGGCCTAATTCAAGTAGGAAAATGTTTAGGAGGTAGAAATTGAGTAGGAAGATGTTTAGGAGGCCTAATCCTCGTATGGAAAGGACTTAGGCAAATTTCCTAATCACTTTAGGACAAAAATCGCGTTTCCCGCGGATATTATTCTACCATGCGCGACATATTTGAAAAAAAGCATATATTTGTGGTCCGAACTCTAAATCCAGATCTGTAAAGTCAGTAGCATAGCTAACTCCTTCGTCTATAACCTATCCGAAATTCAGCTTCATAGGACTTTCCTTGTGAGAGTTATAGTCCTTGGAATGAGAAGCAACATTTCTGGCATATTCTTTTTTTGTTGTTCTTGCACTACTTGACTTCCTTGAATCTTTCCTTACTTCAAATTATGCCTTTGGGACTTGTACAATTCGAGAAAGCTAAATATTTCGGGGTCCATATTTTATTTTTCTACAAAAACAAATCAAAACTCAATATTTTCTAATCACAATAATTTCAATTAATTTCATGAAAATATCAAATTAACACTTGATTTATTTAGAAAATAAGTACAACTTAAGTGCATTTTCAAGCACTAATCAGTGAGATAGCATTTAGTTATGAAAATAACTTGAAAAAGTTTAGATAATTGATTTTTTTTTAAATGGTTGATTATATACATTAAAATTTAAGTTAAATTACTACTTCGTAATGACTTCACACCGGTCGAATACGTGATTAAAATGATTAAACCGATCTAACTAGTAACAAGTAATGCTACCAATCTGATTTTTAAAATACTGATGAAGAAATAATAAATTTATTTATGAGAAAAAAATGTTGTTTGTTCTGCTTTTCAGATAGCAACATCATGCTCTTTGAAAAACTAGACAAAAGGCACGCCAGTGTTTTCAAAGAGTCATTCTGACTTTATGCTTCACATCCCTATTAATTTTAAAGATATTATATTTAAGCTTCAAATATTTAAAGACTGTGTAACGTACGTGTGTTAAATTTTTATTTTTGGTGGGAAATACATAAGTGAGTCAAATTTGGGGTGCATACTGCGAATTATACTATCAAAATTCGAGGTCAATAGGCTTACGGGCGACAATTTTCAAGCTAATTTTTTTCAATTGGACTAAAACTGAAGACAATTAAATATATATGGGGAAAAAATAGCTAGCAAACATTTATAGTGACACAAATTTGGCTTTTTTGCCAATAAGACACGAACTAAAAGTTCTCCAAAAATATTCAAAACATGCGTGGAGCTGCAGCAATCACTACTAATCTATAAATATTTTTTGCAAACATTAGTTTTTAGTTTCTTTTGTACTCTTCTAACCAAAAAAAATATTATAAATATTTGTACTCAAAATTACGGCTGCCATTCTTAGTAAGTGACCTAAATTTGACCCCTCAATATATATTAACTTTCTTTATTTTTATTCATAACATAACATTTCTGACCAAAGGAAGTACGTAGTTGGGATTAAGTTATATATCAATACTATTCTTGCATGTTAACGTGGCGTGCAATTCTGTTCGATTTAGATACATCCACCAAGAAAAAAGAGCACGAAAAAACAAAGACAATTTAATGAAAAAAACAAAGACAAATTTCATTATAAATAAGACAGCATGCAAAATGTTAGTTGTAAACTGATAAACTGCCATCTTCTCATATTATAACACATTCATATCCACATTTCATCCTCCAATATTCCCTATATCCCTTTTAATAAACCCTTTTCTTATCCTTAGTTTCATTGCTAGATTTGAACAAAATACAAATTCAAAAATTACCGAAGAATTTTTTTTTTTTCTTAAAACTCTTAATGGAGTCTGTTGTTTCGGAGCTTGAAGGAACCCTATTGAAGGATCCTGAAGCTTTCTCTTACTTCATGTTAATAGCCTTTGAAGCATCCGGTCTTATAAGGTTCACTTTGTTGTTACTTCTATGGCCCGTGATTCGGTTGCTTGAGATTTTTGGCCATGAGGATGATGGGCTAAAGCTCACAATATTTGTGGCCACTGTTGGGGTTCCATTCACTGAGATTGAAGCAGTAGCAAGAGCCGTTTTACCTAAGTTTTACTTGGATGATATTAACATGGAGGCTTGGAAAGTATTCAACTCGTACGATAAACGTGTTGTTGTGACAAAAATGCCTAGAACTATGGTGGAGATGTTTGTTAAGGAGCATTTAAGGGCCGATGAGGTGATCGGGAGTGAACTCTCCGTGAATCGGTTTGGATTTGCCACCGGCTTTGTTAAAGATGGTTTTGGTTCGATTCATAAAAGTGTTGCTAGGTTGTTCGAGGATGAACAACCTAGTTTAGGGCTTGGAAGGATTAAATGTGGTGGGTCTGGCTCATTATTTTTGTCATTGTGCAAGGTTAGTTATGTTCATTACATCATAATATCGACTGAATATGTTAACAAATTATGATGAATAAAACAAGGGTGATTTATACTTGGACCCCATGAGTTTTACCGTTATTACAACAAAAAAAACCCTGTGGTTTCAAAAATTACAAGGACAACCCTTATAGGAAATATTTTGTAAACATTTTCGGAAGATGCAGAGGGGTGTCCTTGTAAGGATTATTGAAGTTGTAAAGTGTAATTTGGTACATAGTCTAAATCAGGGGGTCTCCTTGTGATTTTTGAAACATCAGAATTCCTTGTAAAAAGACTAAACCTCGTTCAGGTTGTAAATCACCCATAAAAAAATTTACAATGACTAATTTCTTGAAGTATATTAATACACTAACATATTTACATGTTGCTATTTGGAATAGGAAGAATGCCATCCACCATTCATCAACACCAACAAAGAAAACAAAAACCACATGATCATCCGACCGTTGCCCGTAATCTTCCACGACGGACGTTTAGCAAAGCGGCCCATGCCTTCCACGGCACTTCTAATCCTCTTATGGATCCCTTTTGGAATCATACTCGCGGCCATCCGCATATCCGTGGGCCTAATCCTACCTATGTGGGCCATACGCCACATAGCCCCACTCTTCGGAGGTCGAGTTATCGTAAAAGGCAACCCTCCTCCGCCAGCCTCCGCCTCCTCCTCCGGCGTCCTCTTCGTCTGCACGCACAGAACTTTACTAGACCCAGTAGTCCTCTCCACAGTCCTCCTTCGTAGAATTCCCGCCGTCACATATTCCATTTCACGTTTATCGGAAATCCTATCTCCCATCCCAACCGTCCGTTTAACAAGAATTAGAGACGTTGATGCGCGGAAAATCAAACGAGAACTCGAGAAGGGAGATTTGGTTGTTTGTCCTGAGGGGACAACTTGTAGGGAACCATTTTTGTTGAGATTTAGTGCACTTTTCGCAGAATTAACGGATCGGATCGTGCCTGTAGCGATGAATTATAGAGTGGGATTCTTTCATGCTACTACTGCTAGAGGTTGGAAAGGTTTGGATCCAATATTTTTCTTCATGAATCCTCGACCGATTTATGAGGTTACTTTCTTGAATCAATTGCCTGTTGAAGCTACATGTTCTTCGGGGAAAAGTCCACATGATGTAGCTAATTATGTGCAGAGGATTTTGGGGGCGACGTTGGGGTTTGAGTGCACGAATTTTACGAGGAAAGATAAGTATAGAGTTTTGGCGGGAAACGATGGGATTGTGTCTCAAACATCAGCAAATCCTGTTTTGGGATTTGTTAACATGTTTAAGAAATTGGCGGCGAGTTTTATTATTCATTAGTGGTGACAAAATTAATACTAATGTGAATGATTTGGGATTGGAGATACGAAAGAGCAAAAAGTTATGGTTATTTGGTACAATTAATTATTGATTTGGGACTAAAGACACTAAAAATCTAGATGTTATGGCTATGTTGTAAAATTTATTAAGGTGTGCACATTCTTTTTTTGGGTTTTTTTGGTTTCAATCATGGAAGTGTTGAATAATGTATTTGGAAGGCGGATTTTAGATTTTACTGTTGATATATAGTTCATGATTTTTTTTCTCATCTTAGCATTTTGTTTGATATAGCAAAAAATCAGCCCACTGATTATTATTGTGCTAATTACTTAAGACAAATCATTTGAATCAAAACAGTTAGGCCCATATAAAGATGAAGCTTGCATTTGATGGGTAATTATTGTGGGCCGGGGCGGCCCAAGCCCAATTATAATTACATTTGAGATGTTCATCATCATTATTACGGCAAGTCGGCAACATATATATTAATTAATATTGCATTGTATATATTTTAACGTAATATATATTAATGATTTTATATATATATATATATATATATATGATTGAAGAAAATCAGGAATATAATTTGTGCTCCTAAATTTTATTTCTTACCTTGTCATGATCTATTTAATGTAAATTTTAACCCATAATTATGTTAGAGTGCATTTTCGTGAATTATGTATATATCTCTCTAATGTTCTATGAAAACTAAAATTGGACTACTTAAGTTTGGAGTTCTATTTGACAAGTTAGTTTTGAAGAACTAAAATAAGAAAAATAAACTGGGATTACAACCCAAATGATAAAATATAATAAACTTATCGAGAAGAATTGTAGACGGTAGATGTCAAATAAATAACTTTACTTGTGTGAAAGAAGATATGACAAATGTCAAATCAACAATTCTAGGTCTCAAATATGTTTTATTGGTTTCAATTTGAGTTGAAATTGATTTTGGACTAGATTTTTTCAAACTCTTTACCTAATGGTGTTTGACTTGGTTTGAGTGAGACCAAACTCAGTCAAACTACTTTCATACGGAGTCAAAAGTTTGTCAAAGATCAGATACTACAATATTAATTATATATATCTAACTAGGGCAGCAAAAAGAGTAAGTAATATCAATATTCTTGCAATTCATAAAATTTTATTAAAATCGGTTTGAAAATACAGGGATTTTGGAGTAATAAATAAGTGAGAGTCCTTGGAGATATGACTTGAACTATATGGCTACACAGATCTAATTTATAGTAGATAAAAGTGCAACTTACCATAAATATAAATATATATATATATATATATATTAAATAAACTGATACAAAATTCACAGTTCATGGACTTGATGCACTTACCCTCTATCTCCATGAAAAGTGGATAAAAGGGAAACAAACTGTTAAGCGTGGGACGTGACTTCCCTCCACAAACCAATCGTCAAGATCCTCTATATATTTCAGTACATTCGATGTGCATAAAACCTAACTCTAATAATCAGAAATATCAAAAGAAATGAAAATGTCTAATCCATTGCTTCTAATCTCTCTCCTTTATTTCTCCTCAACCATCTCCTCTTCCGGTTAGTTTCGTATTCATTTATTTATTTTCACAAGTTTAGTAATTTTAAACTAATTATTCAAGTCACGAATTTAATTTCTTGATTACGTACAGATGGAACACAACTAACCGTAGCGAACAACTGCAAGGAACAAATTTGGCCGGGCATCCTTGCAACTTCCGGTCACGAAACACTAAACGACGGCGGTTTCCCTCTCAAACCCGGGCAGCAAGTGGTGATCCAAGCCCCTGACCGATGGTCAGGGAGAATATGGGCAAGACAAGGCTGCACCTTCGACCAAACCGGTTCCGGTTTTGGTTCATGTGAAACCGGAGACTGCAACGGTCAACTACGTTGCATGGGGATTGGGGGACAACCTCCGGCAACGGTCGTGGAAATGACTTTAGGAACCGAGACAAATCCAATGCATTACTATGATGTGAGTTTGGTGGACGGTTTTAACATTCCGGTGGCGATGATTCCGGTGGGCGGAGGTAATGGTTGTGGCGTGGCTGCGTGCGAGGTGGACTTGAATCTATTTTGTCCGGTAAAGATGGGGGTGCGTGGAGGAGGAAAGGTGGTGGGGTGCAAGAGTGCTTGTTTGGCTACGGGTGATGATAAATATTGTTGTACTGGGAAATATGATAGTCCTGAAAATTGTAAGCCTACTGCTTTTGGGCATTTGTTTAAGTCTATTTGTCCTAGAGCTTATAGCTATGCTTATGATGAATTTACTGGACTTAAGACCTGTAGGGCAAAAGGGTATGCCATCACTTTCTGTCCTCCCTAAAGGAAAAAATAGTTGTATTTTGTTTCTCTTTCTTTCATTAAATTATGACATTTATTTCATTTTAATTTTGATATTTCTAGATTAATAATAGGAGGCATAGAGATTATGTGCTATTTCTTTTAATCTTTACACAAGAATTGATTTGATTTAAAAAGTTGGATAAGCTACGCAATGTGAGATTCACAGAAATCTCAACAAAATGAAGTTCAGAACTCAAACCTGCATGTTTTTTCTCCAACAAACAATTTATTTGAATTGACTATACTGTCAAACGAGTGCTTGACTGATAATAGAAAGGACTTTTTTGGTTTTCTTTGATAATGTGAAATTGCATTAAGAGTAAATCGCGCTTTTGATCCTCCTTATGGGTTAACTTTTGCACTTACGTCCCTTTTAAATTTTTTGTAACAAATTTGTCCCTCTTATCAATGTAGTTTAATATATTTGTCCCTCTTATCAATCTAGTGTAACATGTTCGTCCCTCTTAAATTTTTCATAGCGGATTCGTCTCTCTTATCAATGTAGTGTAACACATTAGTCCCTTTTAAATATAAAATACATCACTTAGATCCAAAATATATTCTAAAATGGACCAAAGTTGATGTATTTTGGATTTAAGAGGGACGAATGTGTTACACTATACTGATAAGAGGGACGAATCTGTTACAAAAAATTTAAGAAGGACGAATCTGCTACAAAAATTTAAGAGGGACGAATGTGTTACACAACATTGATAAGAGGGACGAATCTACTACAAAAATTTAAGAAGGACGAAAGTGCAAAACTTGACCCATAAGAAGGACTAAAAATGCTATTCACTCTTGCATTAAAAGCAACTTAACAAGAGTCTACATAATGAAGCCCATCATCACAGAACACGTTAAAGGGGAGGGAGTTGCAAGAAAAAATTTACCAGGAAAAGAACTGTCTTTCGACCCATTTGACAAGATTATAAGCTGCAAAATTAGATTTACGCACTTTCGCCATTTGTGAATCTAACACCATCATTTGTGAATCTAACAAATAACTGATCTGTATTGAACCATAATCCAGTGGTCTTCTTAATTTAGTCGCATTGAGAAACCAAATTTGTGAACCAAAAATCAGCAAAAATCTAACATATTAAAGTAAAGGAACTAAGTGCACGCCAAAACATTGACAGGCCTACGCACTCCTTCAAATCCCCTTATTCGAAATATTACAATTGGAGGCGAAAATGATATAGATGATTAGAATGTTCACCTTATGTAAAATGAAAAGAAATGCTTCTAATGAGATCAAAAGTGTTCAAACAGTTCTAGTCTTGCTTTATTCCATGGGGATACTGTTTTATAGATATCTTCATAAGTTGAACCACAATTTTAGCACCTTCAGTGACAAAAGTTAATCCGTAACAAGATCATGTTTATATACCCAACATAACTAAACTCAGAACTTTGAAATCTCATTTTTCATAAAGGCGGTAAATGTATAAATGTTCTCCAATAAGGAGCATAAAATAAAGCAGAAAGCGTGTAATCTCATTTCACGAATGCACTCCCGCTAAATTTTGTAGAGTTATTTGTCTCCTTCAATCAATAAGGCCGGGTAGTAATCTCTTTCTACCGCTCAACTACAACACAACTAGCATATTAATTATTAAAAGGTTGATTTACACTCGGACCACCTGATGTTTAAAGTAATTACAGAAAAACTCCATGTGGTTCCAAAAATTACAAGGACACCCCTTACAGGGGGTGTTTTGTGAACATTTTCAAAAGTTTTAGGGGGTGTTCTTGAAAGGATGATTGAAGCTATAACAGGTGTTTTGGTACATAGTCTAAACCATAGAGGCTCTCCTAAACGTTCCTTGTAAGATGACTAAACCTCAAGGGATCGGGTCGTAAATGACCCTTATTCATTAAAATAACTAAATCAAGATCATAACAGTATAACTTCAAATAAAGACATAATAATGCTTCAAAATAGTAGCACCCAAAAACACAAGCGGTAAAGGCAATCATACAAAAAGACACATATGTAAGCTTTATTGCCTTGTCTAACAAACACAAATCATTAAAGAACACCCTTATTTTCTACCACCGTTACAAAAATCAACAAAAAGTACACATGAACTCTACTCATTTCACCATAATACACCTGAACAAAATAAGTGTACACTGAAGAATATTAATTAGTAAAAGGGTTATCTACACTCGGAATCCATGAGGTTTACCATAATTATAGAAACTTCCTGTAGTTCCAAAAATTATAAGGACACCCCTTACAGGGAGTTTTTTATAACCATTTTTGGAAGTGGTACGGGTGTCTTTGGAAGGATTGTTGAAGCTATAAGAGGTGTTTTGGTAGATAATATAATTTGAAACACCACAGTGTTCCTTGTAGGATGACTAAACCTCAGGGAGTCCGATCGTAAATCACCCATATTCATTAAAATAACTAAATCAAGATCATAACATTATAACTTCAAATAACATGTAATAATGCTTCAAAATAGAAACAACGAAAATAACAACCGGTGAAGGCAATCATACAAAAAAACATAAATCAATAAAGAACACTCTTTCTACCATATTACATAAATCAGCAAAAAATATATTAATTATTTACTCATTTCACAAAATAATTGTGCAATGGAGGATAAATTAACAAGACCTCATCAGAATGCGTACTGAGGTGGCGGAGGAGCCCTGGAAGCCATACTAGAAACCCGAGCCTGCATCTGAACAGCTCTCACTTTCGAAGCCATAGCTCGATGAAAAAACTGCTCTCGAGACAACAACCTAACACTCCTCAAGTAATTATCAACTGGAACAACACCTTCCTGCACTCCCTTATCCAACGCGTAAATCGCATCCTCCACCGCCAAATCCAAGGCCGTGCAATCCAACATCTGCTTCGATAGTACATCACAAGTCTCAAACGCCTCATCCACATTCTCATCTTTAATCCCTAATTTCCCTTCATTCTCCCTTAACCATCCTTCTAGAACATCAGTGTTCATTAGAATAATTTGTAATTGATGCTCTAATGCCTCCTTTTCATCTTGCATTTCCTTCACCCCTTTCCTCAATTCCTCATCTCTGTTTCTTAATACTGATTGTGTTCTAAATAGCCCTTCCATTTCCCCTTCTGTTGCCTTCTTCATTCCCCTAATTTCGCCATTTAAACTCTCCACAAGCTTATTTATCGCATTTTTCTTAAGAACCTCTGTCGCATCGTCACCAAAGGGGGGTATTGCCGGCCGTGATGCCGCGGTGGAAGAATTCATACTCCCATAACCAGAATTCAAGCTAGGGTTAGGGTTAGGGTTAGGGTTTGGGTTTGGGGGGGATTTTCGCTGAGAATACAAAGGGGGATCTCGAGCGAAGAAATGGCTTAAATTCCTAGCCAATTCGACTAAATTGGATCCGGGAAAGGCCCAGGAGTGGAGATAAGGGATGGAAACGACGCCGTTAGGGGAGACGAAAGAGTGGGGGCGTTTGATAATCATGTCGCGAGTGGGGTTGACGAAGACGAGGGGCGCGTGATGGGGATAGGAGTCCATGAGCCAGATTATGACGGGGATGTTGTAAGTGACGCCGTGGAAGGACATGGGGACGGTGCCTTCGGATTGGAGGAGGTTGACGGCCCGGCCGTCGTTGTGGGTGAATACGGCGGTTTTGGGCTGCAGAGAAGGGTACGATTCGGTGAGGTGCAATAGGTGTTGCCGGATGTGCCACTTCATTGCTTCCGCGTACGGCAGAGCTGATGGGCCGCCTTGAGAGAGGACGGTGTTGAGGAATTGTTGGGTGTATTGCGTCATCATCTGTACAATATCGAGAATGTTGTTGGAGGAACGAGGAAGATGAAGAAGAAAGTTTTAGGACCTGTTTGATTGGCATTTGGGAAAGTAGTTTGGGAGAGTAGTGGAGGTTTGTGAAATAATCTCGATTTGCGTAATGTTGTTTGTTTGGGTTTTGAGAGAGTGGTTTGAGAAATAAAGTAGGTGTAGGTTTTTTTGGAATAGTTGGATTGTAGGTGTAATATGTGTAAGACTTTATGTCAAATCATGTTTGTTATGTGAGATAAATTGTGTAAGAGATATGTTACTTTATGTCAAATTAAAGTAGAGTTTGTATAGATTTTGTTTAGAGATAACAAAATTGTTGTTTGTTTGGCTTTTGAGAGAGTAGTTTGAGAAAATTAATGGATGAAAAATTTATTTCGGAAAATAGAAAACATGTTTGTTTGGCATTCCCCAAACACGAAAAAATTCTGGGAAACGCCAAACAAACATGCCCTTAATAGTTGTCTAATTTTATTTATTAGAATATGTATTAATAGGTATTTTTAGACTAAAAGAAGAAGAAAAACTCAAAGGCATGTTTTGTCTCGATTTTTAGAAGTGCATTTTGGTGTTATTCGACGGCAAAATTTCATTTTTGACCCTTTAAAGTGGCTGTATTTTAAAATTGGTCATTTATTGTGACACCTCGACATCGACAATCTACATCATTTATTGTGTAAACATCATCAATTTTAGTCCTTATCACCGATTTTTTTTAATTATTGCAAAAAAATATCAATTTATATCATATTTGACCTATCACATGGCTTGGTCTTGTTGTAAATTATGGAGTCGGAATATGAAATTCTTAATTTTTAAGTGTCACTAGACAAATGACATTTTTGGCTAAAATTAAATTTTTCGATCCAATTAGACATAAATTGGTGATTTTTGACAAAAATATTTAATTTTCCGATCAATTAAGACATAAAATGATGATTTCCGATGATAATTAAAAAAATTCGGGAATAAGGACTGAAATTGATGATGATGACCCAATAAAGGATGATTATTGTCGAGGTACCACAGTAAATGGTCAATTTTGAAACGCAACCACTTTACAAGGCCAATAATAAAATTTTGCCTCGAAAGACTAAACAGGTAAAATTTCATTTTTGGCCCTCTAAAGTGGCTGCATTTCAAAATTGGTCATTTATTGTGGTACCTCGACAATAATCATCATTTATTGTGTCATCATCATCAATTTCAGTCCTTATTGACGGGAAATTTTAATTATCGTCGAAAATCATCAATTTATGTCTTAATTAACCTGAAAATAAATTTTTTTGCTAAAAAATCACCAATTTATGTCTAATTTGAACGAAAAATTTTAGCAAAAAAAATATTTTGTCGAGTGACACTTAAAAATTAAGAATTTCATAATCTGGCTCATCAATTTGCAAGACCAAGCCATGTGATAGGTCAAATATGACATAAATTGATTTTTTTGGCGATAATTAAAAAAAAAATCAGTGATAAGTACTGAAATTGATGATGTTGACACAATAAAAGACGTATATTGTCTAGGTACCACAATAAAAGACCAATTTTGAAATGCAGCCACTTTAGAGGGCAAAAAATAAAATTTTGCCTTCAGAAATACACTTATCATTTCTCAATTTTAAATAATAATCTTTTTTATAAATTATTTATGAGCTTTTCTGACCTCGAACGTAGCAATTTAGCTTGAGCTTCAACTTCGACTTCAGTTTATCTTAAAATAAGTTATTTTAAGCTCATAAGTTGTAAGCTTCTCTTGAGGTGCTTCTGATTATGTTGAACTTAACTCATAATCTTCAGGTTCAACTTATTTGCTAGAGTTTGCAAACACACCCTTATTAGAATTTGTGATATAGTCCGAGCTTTATTTTCAAATTATAAGAAAAGAAAAAAGACTCAAAGGCATGCTCACTTTTCAGAGTGTATTTTGTTTAGTAGATTTGTCCAATTATATTGTCATGTTCGCAACTTATGTGTCAAGAAGTGTCCAGGTGGTGTCTATGTGGGCACACCTGAAGCTAACAATATGGAAGACATTTTTTGTTGGATGAAAAACGCAAATTTAGAGGAAGAAATTGGTGGGAGTTTTACCTGTCCATTTTGTTGTCTTTCTCTACGTCTATTTTGTTGTCTTTTCCCTAGCTATTTTCTATTGAGGTAAAATTATGGATCAATAGTTTGTATCTAATATATTATTGGTCCCAAGTGGTCAAAATTGGTCTAGGGGTGAATTGACCTTTTTAAACTTTTCTAAGTCACTCAAAATAATCTTAAGTAATATACTTGGTTGTCCTTCAAATAGATGGGTAAAACTTAGATGTTTGCACTTGGCTGATAGATGAGTAATCACTTGACTGTTCTTAGTTCAGTTAGTAATTTTTTTTTAAAATCAGAGCTTTGAGTTTTGCAGCGGATTAAGAGTTTTAAATCAAACGTTTTTCACAAATAATATTTTGTAAACAAAATATTTTATCCCCTTTGGAAAATTCTTTTAGTTCTTTGAAATCAGCGTATGAACAGATGACTAGTATGTTGATGCAAATGTAGATGCAAAAAATAAATAACACAAAATTTATAGTGGTTCAAGGGTGGTATAATCTTTCTAATCCACTTTTCTTTCTTAACACGTTGAAAGGCACTTTACACTAATCTCTTAGACTAATACAACATTTGACTTTTACAGATTTTACATCAAAGTAGAACTTTTACGCTCAGTATAAAAATATATAAATTAATCTCTTACACTAATTCCTCAAAAAAACACTTTGCTTTTACAGGTTATAGGGGGTTTCTATAGTTCCCTTACCATGTTCTTGTGGGATGCAAAATAAATTAATCTGGACTGTACAAAAGTTTGTCCATTTAATCTGGACAATACAAAACAAGTACAATAGTTGTACAATGATAAGAATTATAAATAATTTTCTAAAAGACAAAAAACTTATCATACACGTATAGTATTTAAGATAAATGACTAATTTAACCCCATGAGAACATAGTTGAAGCTAAACCATGATTACGTAAACGAATCCCGTTTGAAACTTGGATGGAAGCATTATTATGAGTCTGTCTTAGGGTCATTTGTGGTCAAGACCCCTTTGTGCGCAGAGTGTACAGCAGTATGGTGGGATCCCGAGGCTTGGTGGAGGCACATCCCGCGATTTACATCCTTCAGGGTTCTAGGGCAAGGGTTCTGAGGGTCCAGGATTAGTTTGGTGTATGCTTGGACACCTGGGTTATCAAAAAAAAAAAAGAAAAAAAAAAAAAAAGTCAGTTAGAAAAAAAAGATGTTGAGGTCGATTCATAGCCAAATTAATTGAACTAAAGGGACATTTTGTGATGGAGTTATATAAACTCTGTAAAATAGAGAAACAGTTTCAGATGGAGAAAGAAATTTTGTGATGGGTAAAGAATAAATCGAGTATATAAAATTGAGTTATATGATCTTTGTAAAATATAGAAACCTCCGATTTTTTATTTTTATGTATCGATATAATTTATATCAGAACATTTTTTATAATTCAGGTGAAACCTTGGATGAGAAAGGTTGAGTAGATGACAATTAATTTGATTTAACCTAATTTCGTCTTAAGGTTCAATCTCAGTAAATTTAATAAAGAACAGAATTTATTGTATTAAGGGTTTGGTTAAAGTACTCAGGATGATGCAATTCAAGAATAAACACCGTAATATAATTGAGTAGATGACAATTATATGAAGAGGCAAATAATGTAGTATATTTCGTAGGTTAAAATCCCTAAATACAATGTAAGATTCGCTATTTATAATATTCCTCCTGTCCTAATTGAACTAGGAGTCCTATTTAGCCTAGGAAACCTGCATGGCCTAGGAGTATCGCAGGGCCCATTAGGTCCCCTGAAACGGACAGTAGGTCGATCAGAGTAGGTCGATCGGATATGTATTTGTCTGGTCGAGCCGATCTTGAGGTCTTCACAGGTCGGATCGATTCTGAATTGGCTCAAAAAGTACTATTCGATCATAGGTGTAAAATAGCCCTCATCAGTACTCCCTCACTTCTCGAGCGTAATCGTAGCTGCAGCTCGTAGAAGTAGATGTAGTATTCACCTTGATATTCTCGTCGTTCATGAAATATGCCTCATTAAAAACCTAGTTCGGAAAAACCCTCTTCGGGATAAAAACCGAACGAGGAAAAAAGAGTGCATATCCGTCTGAACTGTCTACGAATAGACACGTACTTTAGCTAACGTGTGTCAGATGACGGCAAGGTCTTTTCACAATTTTGATTGGCGGGAATATGAAGAGACGCAAAGGGTTGAATCTGTCTTTTCATCGCCCATATATATAGATAGAATTAGCGGGATATTTCACTTTTTACCCCGGATATACAGATTTTCCAGCAGTAAAAGTTCATTTCGATAATCTAGCAATTTTCTTGTTTTCTCGAGCGCATCGCTTCAAAGATCAATGGCTTCGACCTCTCAGAATCCCTCTT
This sequence comes from Penstemon newberryi var. newberryi, assembly GCA_030819805.1. Lineage (NCBI taxonomy): Eukaryota > Viridiplantae > Streptophyta > Magnoliopsida > Lamiales > Plantaginaceae > Penstemon > Penstemon newberryi. The sequence goes on along the minus strand of JAUALY010000007.1, from coordinate 9,694,809 downwards.
CCCCAATTCAAAATGTAGGAGAACAAGCACCACCCAACATTCTCAATCCTAATATTCCTTCTTCTGACAACGAAGTAGCGGACGATTCTCAAGTAGAAGAGGTTAAAGACTATGCCGAGGATGAAGTTGATAGTCTGGTCGTGGAAATTATTTCAGAGGAAGAAATGATGTCGAGGGCATCTAAAAAATCCAAAACAGCCCAACCTCAAATTTCCAATCCTGTGGAACTTTTTCCTTCTCGATTTAAAGAGACAGATCTACCTTTTCTGAGAAAGGAGTATGGTCGCTACTTCCCGTCGGATTTCTAGATCATCATTCCCACTTCCGAGGAAAGAGTAAACACTCCACCTGCTAACTGTCGAGCTTTTTATACGTCCCATTTTGAGCACGGGCTCCGTTTTCCCTTATCTTCAATTCTCCGTCAATTTCTGGAGACCTTCATCGTCTCACTGACCCAACTTGTTCCTAATGCTATAGCCTTTATTATGGCCTTCTCAGTTTTAATGGTAGCGCGAGGTTTTCAACCGTCGTTCCGTAATTTCCTTCACTTTTTCCGATTTTCAGTATCGACCTCCTCTAACAGGGGCTATTATTATGTTAGTCAGAGACCTGGGTATGCTGTGCTTGAAAATGCCATTTTCAGCAACAGCACGGAGTGGAAGTCGAATTTCTTTTTTGTTAAAGCTCCGACCATGTCTATTCTTGAAAATGGAGAAACAGAGGAGTTTTCTTACGACTGGGGATACGATGATCTCTGGGTATACGGTGGTCGAAAGGTGATTGGTCAGATGGCCCCAGACGACCAGTTTCCAACTGCTTTGATCGAGGAGATGAGATCAAACAAATACCAATCTGCTTACTTGATTGGAGAAATCTTTCTTCGGAAGGCAGGATTGAGTTCCTTGGATTTTCCTATTTCCTCGGATGATCGATCCATATGTAATGTTTCCTGATAATAATAAATTTAACAAAGTATATGTATGATCTTGTTGCTCATCCACATTTATTGATTTCATGTGCAGCTTCCATGGTCGAGAAATGCCGCTTTTCTGTGGTCGGTAAATCAGTCCTTTCGAACTCAAAAAAGTCTTGGGGCAAATCTCCCATAGAGCAAAAAGAATCCAGAAAAAGAAGAAGAGATCAGTTTATGGATTTGGAGGATATCGAGGAGGAGTCGTTCGAGAACGCTGATCCTATCCGAGTAGCTCCTCCCTCTTCTGGTCAGACCTCATCGGATATTCCGTCTTCAAGCTCTCGCCCCGGTCGCGGTTATCCGCCTAAATTTCTTAGGGAGAAACATGGTATTCTAGGCTGTCAATCTTGGTCGGAGCGCAATCCTACCGGCCCTGAAGCTAAAGGAGAAAACAGTTCTTCGATAAAGGAGGGGAATATTTTACTCATGTCGGAGATACTGGCCATAAAGCTTCCCTGGTAGATATGATCGAGAGTCATCTTCAAGGGAAACGGGCGGCTGGATATTCCGAGAAGGATACATTGGTGTCTGATGATAAGGAGAATGTCGTCGATAAATCCATTCGAATTCTCCTTTCTTCGACATTCACTCAAGATGTAAATAGGACGATCAAGAAAAAAACCTCTCGAACAGCTGGCAAGGGCAGCTCATGCTCATGAAGTGGTAATCTTCTTTAATTTGTCAACTCCTCTTAATAAACGTTTCAAAATCAACATTGAGTTAGATAAATTTTCCCTTCACACAGACTGGAAATGCTTTGGTGTCGGCACTGTATGACATGGCGTTGCATAGGGATCAATGCAGCTTTGTTGAAGAAAGCAACAGGATCTTATCTGCCAGAGTTAAGGAGCTTGAAGATCAACTTGCTCAGGTCGATAGTTCCCGAGCTTCCGCTGCCACTTCATCAAATCCTCTTGCTAATCCTAATCTGGAGACTGACAATCCTCACATTATTAGCATGATGACGGATTCTAGTCGATATCAATCGCAGGTCGACCAATTGACTCGTGAAATGGAAGAGCAACGAGTTGCGCATGCCACCCTCGTTAGCAAGCTTGAGTCGGATATTGATGCTCTTCGATCCCAACTTGCGACCAAGGAAGATGATTCTTCCGACTTAGAGAGGGTCATAGATGAGCACCAATCTTCAGACGTCGAGCCCATAGTCCGAGAGTTTCTCAATTCTCCCGTGCATACTGCCATAATTCATCAAAAGATTGGAGGTCTGCTCTTAAGCTCGTTCTATAAAGGTGTCGATCAATTAATCGAGTCTGGGCAGATTCCTGATAAGCGGGAGGAATATCGCAAAGTTATGGCCATTGAAAAGGACCGAAGTCTTCAAGACTATCCTCCCGACTGCTTATCCTCTGTTGAGTATAGTAATCATCCACTGGCTCATCTAGTCGAGGAGTTTGGAGCCTCAATTCCTGTGCCAACACCTAATTTGGATTTGATAAAAGATATCATGGAGAATCAGTCAGGCGAAGAGGAAGGCGATGATGCTGAAGAGGATATCGATGGAGACCATGTTGACGAAGAGAATGAAGAAGGAGAGGAAGGATCGTTCCCCAAGGAAACCAATTCACCCAATTAGGATGTTTTTTTTTTTTTTTTTTTTTTTTTTTTTTTTTTTATGATTTTCTTTTATTTTGTTGTAAAGCTAGGCCTTTTTGATCTCGTAGATTATGTAAAACTCCTTTCTGAGATATACATTATTTTAATTCTGATATACTTTGTCATTATGATGATCATAGTACATATTTGATGACCGCTTTTACCTTATTTTTGAATTTTTACTGTGCGCGCCAAGGTCTGAGGACATAATTGTCATTTCCTTAGCTATATATAAAGGTAAATCTTTTTGGAGTTTTACCGCGCGTCCCCACTTGCAATATAAAATTTTCTTACTATTGATCGGAGCTTTTAGTTCGATATTTCATAGGAATTCTTGATTTTCAGACCATGAGTTCCAATCTATTTTCTGGAGCTTCCAAACGATCCCAACGGGTTTTACCTCGTCGAGAGACTCCGAGAAAGAAGTCTCGAACAGACGGTTCACATCCATCATCTTTCCAGGGAGGAGTTTCTTCTCGGGAAACCATTCCTCGACCCGATCCCAAATTACCCTCATCAAGCGGGAACTTAAAAGAGACGAAGAACATCCCTTCTAATGCTCCGATCCGCAGTCCAATCGTCGATCCGAGGATACTGGAGGCTTTCCAGAGTGAAGGTTCTCGCTCTACTCCTTCTCCTTTAGTAGAACAAACATTTAATGAGGCATCACGAACCGTTTCCCCTCCTCCAGTCGTCCATACGACGAACCAAGAAAGTCGAGCTATTTCTCCTATCCTCGGTGAGCAAACCAATAATGATGAGTCGCGAGTCGTTTCTCCTCCTCCTGGCGTCCATATTATGAACGAGGACAGTCAAACTATTTCTTCTACTCTCGTGGAACAATCAACGATCGAGGAGTCACGAGCTGTTCCGACTTTTCCAGATGAACGCTCAGGGGATGATCATCCCCCTTCGGGCAGAGATGTAACGAATCAGTCTATAAGTCGAGATAGTTGTGCTCAGGTCGAGGCTACTGCTTTGCATTCTGAAATTACCACTCCCAATTCTGAGATCGATCCCACTCTACAGTTAAGGGGGCCTGTGGAAGATATTCCAGAATCTTTCTTTGCCCCTCCAGGTTCGCAGGTTGTTTCGACCTCTCAAGACACTCAGGTTGTCTCCCCTGTTCGTATTCCACAAGGAGCGTCAAAAACTGGGTCTGGTCCCAGTCGTTCTGCAATTGAAAAGGTCGCGGACGACCCGCTTCTTTTAGACGAACGTCCATTTAAGGAGTAGGTCGAAGAGATAACTGAGTTTGATATGACCCGATCAGGAGGGGTTTCAATTGATGCGAGTATTCCAACAACCCTCGAGCCTGATGGGGTTTCTTGGAATCTGGGAATGGGTACTATCTTGCCTACGGAGCTTGAAAAATTGAAGAACCACTCATCTTTGCAACTTGTCCAGTCCATTTTCAAACGTTTGGAGATGGTAAGCGTATTTTGTTGTTTGTCAAAAAAAAATCTAGGTGTTTTAAGTTTTTTACCTATATTTCTCAATACAGGCTAAGCATGAAGCTCTCCAGCTCGGGATACAAAATGACGAATTCTATTTTGCTCGAGAAAAATCACTCGATCGGGTAAATTCAATTGTCGCTGCTCATCGATTGCAGATGATTGAAGTTGAGCACCTCCGAACTACCACTGAAAGGCTCACTAAAGAGAAGGAAGAACTTGCTCGAGTAAATAGCAGTCTGGAGGCTGAAAAAGAGCAGCTTACCAAGGAGAAAACAGATCTTCTTCAATTGAAAAATCTGGAGTTTGACAGGGGTTTTTCCCTTGGATATGAGCAGCGTGCCCAAGAAATGATGACCTATCTTGGTTATCCGACAATTCCTGCTCATGTTCACGAAACAGTAGACAAAGGTCTTAGCCCCGATCATACTCCTGAGCAGTAGACAAGAGTCTTTCTGCATTTTTTTTTTTTTTTTAGATGTAATGTAAATATATATTTTTGCCTGATAAATGGAAGAACATGCTTTTTGTTCGATTTCTGCGCCTCTTCGACCTGTATGTTGATAATTAATTTCTTGCAATATTATTGAAAGATGAGAAGTCAACTTGGTAGGTGTGCCATAACTGTAGGAACGATTCGTATGCCTTGTCCGTTGATTGGTTAATTCCCCATAGTATAAATAACTTATTGGAGAAGTAGGAAAAGAAGAAAGACTGAAATAATATGCCACTGCTGAACAGTTTAACTTGGTTTTTATGGCCTGTTGACTACGGTGGATATATCAAACCAGAGAGTTCTTTAGATAGACGAGAGCTGGTTAGTTCATTAAAATGGTGTTTCGTCCATGCGTGCTCGAAAACTTGCCCCCAAGGCAAGGAGAACGAACCTGTCTCAATTGTATGACAGCAAAGTTCTTCCCTTCTTAGTGTGCTTTAGCTTGATACCGTGATCGACCCTAGATGCAGTATGCCTCCTGGTTGTCATTTGGCTTATTTAGAGGTCGGTAATTCACCAGCATCAGCAAATATACGCACTTCTGCATGTTCCTCGTTTTCATGCAGCGGTAGTAGTCTGAGGAGAAGGTCGATTTGAAGGAGCAGATCATTCCGAGGAGTAGCAAAGTAGGATTAATGTTTGAAATAATTGTAACGATCCTTGAATGTAAATGTAGTTTTTTGTGATGATATGGCTGTTCTCGTGAAATGTAATGACTCTCTCAAAGATCTGAATAAAATCCATTATTCCTTGTACGTTCAGTCCGATAACAATGATTGATCATTTGTTCTGATACTGCGAACCATTCTTATAACGTTTTTAAATCTGGACCGTTGATAGGACCTCAATTTAACACCATTGGATCCTTTATCCTCCGCCTATAAATAGATTCACTCCATCCCTCCCCATTTCTCAGAAGACGAAGTCATTTAATATGAATATGTATTGTTATAAGTATTATCGACCACCACATTCGTCGATTTATCTACCTAGGAGGTCATGACTTGGTATGGGAGGAATTGGAAAAATGAGATCTCTATCTTAAACGGTGATGGTTGGGCAAATCTCACAACTGGGGATTGGTTGACCATATACAACGCCATATGATAGAGGTCGAGAGTAGAGGAAAGCAGGATTCTATGCTTTATCGAAATCAACTTGTTTCTAACTGGTTGGTGACGTCATGCATGAGACCCTTCTGATCTCTACTTTAATCGACAAAGAAGAAGCATCAACTTCTTCAAGGTGGTGGCATCATGATAGCATGCGGCTTAGGTCGCCCACTGGTACCCACCGATCGGTAGAATAAGCCTGAACATTAGGTTCTCGTCACTGTTCTCAAAGCAGGAGAAAAGATGATCGTTCCGAGGAAGTTTTGAAGCGTTTTGACTCGAAGTCATTCCTTTGACATTTTGTAGTTGTAATTGCTTAGTGCTTAGATCGATGATTTCCGTCCAGATAAAGCTCTTGTATATGTAATATTGCTATTGCTCTATAATATTCTTTGTAATGTATCTATCGATCTAATATATGACTTTTGTCTCGACCGTCTCAAGGGCGTATTTACTTCCAATCTTGTTTATTTAAGGCTTGCAGTTATGACTTTGGAACGCAATTCCCGAAGTGGCGTTATTGCCGTTGATTACATGAGAGTGTGACCGTTGGATTTCAATTCATCTTGTCTATAAAAGGAATCTTTTATCTTCCATTTAGTTACCTTCAGGAGTAAAGTTCTAAACAATGTACTCCCATTTTGTTCACAACCACGGTCGTCCACCTAATTCGCGAATCCAACTGATCATTCATTACTTCGACTCGGTATGGGCGGAATCGGAAAATGGAGGCTTTTCAAAAACCATGAAGTCTCCGTCCCCTAATAAGGGGATTAGATTGGGACGTTGTCCATAATTCGACCAACCAATTTAAATAGGTAAAGGTCGGTGTTGTGGGGTTCCGATCTAATAGTTACGTGGCAGGTGGAAAGCTGGTCAGTTCATTAAAAATATTTATGTGTGACCGGGAATGCTGACCACCATCGACCATCGTAACATTATGATCTCACAAAGCTCTCTTTGATTCCAAAGCTTTGTGGTCGTCATCACGAAACTTAAAGGCGATCGTCCTCGTCGAGCTTTGGTGTTGATGGTATCAAAGATGGATATAACATGTAATAGGATCTGGTGTCGTTAGATCAGGGATATCTGTTTTTGTCTTTTCAAGATATTTTATGTGTTTGTAATATTTTCAGGGTCATAAATAAAATTCTTCGTTTTGCTTATTAAATTCCCATTTATACCAACTGTGGTTTTTACCATTTGTAGATCGTTCTTTATTAAATCGATGAGTTTATACCGACCCAATCGGTGTTACTCAAAGATTTATTATACTTAGGTTTTATACCAAATGTAGTTTTAACCTTTGTAGATCGCTCGTTAGTAGATCGATGAGTGTATACCGACCCAATCGGTGTTACTCAAAGATTTTTATACTTAGGTTGTTTACCAATTGTGGTTTTAACCTTTGTAGATCAGTCGTTAGTAGATCGATGAGTTTATACCGACCCAATCGGTGTTACTCAAAGATTATTATACTTAGGTTGTTTACCAATTGTGGTTTTAACCTTTGTAGATCGCTCGTTAGTAGATCGATGAGTGTATACCGACCCAATCGGTGTTACTCAAAGATTTTTATACTTAGGTTGTTTACCAATTGTGGTTTTAACCTTTGTAGATCAGTCGTTAGTAGATCGATGAGTTTATACCGACCCAATCGGTGTTACTCAAAGATTATTATACTTAGGTTGTTTACCAATTGTGGTTTTAACCTTTGTAGTTCGTTCCTTGACAAGAGTCTTTTGAACATATGAAATGTGGGAATAAGCAAAAGCTTTTTATTAGAATTGTGGGTAATTTTAATGCATGAAAGGAAAAAAGCAAAACATCCTAGAAAATGAAAAAACTAATTTCTTGCAAATCCTATCTAACTTCTAAATCTTCTTTGCTCGAATTTAACGACCATAATATCTTCTGAGATTCACCGCATTCCATGTTCGAGAAAGCGGAGTCCCATCCATATGTGCTATCTTGTACGATCCCTTTTTTCCGACCGCAATCACCACGTAGGGACCTTCCCAATTTTGCTGTAACTTTCCCACGTGTTTGGAAACTTCAACTTTTTTAAGTACCAAATCACCTTCTCTGAACGAGCGTATCCTCACTTTTTGATTGTAGGCTTTTTCCATGTTGGACTTAGTTGCTTCTAAACGCAGACTGGCTTTTTCCCTCAAGGTTTCGCTCAAATCGATGTCATCTTTTCTCAGTTGATCGTTTGACTCCTCCTCGTAGAGCTCAATTCTAGGACTGGGGATTAGTGCTTCTACTGGGATGACTGCCTCCGATCCATAGACTAGGCTGAACGGTGTTTCACCCGTTGAGGCTTTTACTGTAGTTCTGTTGGCCCAAATGACGCATGGCAGTTCGTCCAACCATTTCCCTTTGGCCTCGTCCAATCTTTTCTCGAGGGATTTGATAATTTCTCGATTTGCAACCTCCGTTTGTCCATTAGCTCTAGGATGTCCGACGGACGTGAAGTTTTGCTGTATCCCAAACTTCGAGCACCATTCTTGAACCTGTTTTCCAGCAAACTGGGTTCCATTGTCAGAGATCAGAATTCTCGGTATCCCAAAACGACAGACTATATTTTTACAAAGGAAATTTATCACTTGGAATTGTGTTATCCGAGCAAGGGCTATGCATTCAATCCACTTGCTGAAGTATTCGACAGCGACCAGAACATAACTCTTTTTCGATCTGGACATAGGGAACGGTCCTACTATATCGATTCCCCATTGATCAAAAGGCCAACAGATCGGAATTGGATGTATTGTCTCAGCCGGTTGATGTATTATGTTCGAATGTACCTGACAGTAATGACAGCGTTTAACATAGTCTTGTGCGTCGGCGTACATCGTCGGCCAATAATAACCAGTTCTAAGCATTTGAGCGTAAGTGCTCGAGCACCACTGTGATTCCCAGCTTCTCCTTCATGTATGCTTCTAAGGATGCTTTCGGAATCGTGTTCGGGAATGCATTTCAACAGAATTCCTGAGACGGACCGTCTATAGAGTTTTCCTTCTATCATTGCATATCTGGGTGCTCGATATTTTATCCTCCTAGCTTCATTCTTACAGCTAGGGAGTGATCCATCTCTCAAATAGGTGATCAACGGAGTCATCCAACTATCCGCTGCTAAGTCGATATCCATTACTTCGATAATTGGAACTGTATCGAGGTCGATCGAAGGAGTTTTGGAAATTAACCAAGTGATTACTCTTTCAGATTTACCATCCCTTGTCCCTGTAAATCTGGATAGTTGATCAGCCCATCGATTTTCTTCTCGTGGGATATTTTGGATATCAAACTTATCAAATTTCCCAGTTAAATCTTTTACTTTCGCCAAATACTTTATCATGTTGTATTCTTTCGCTTCGTACATTCCATTAATTTGTCTCTGAATTAGCTCGGAATCCGTTAAGACATTTAGAATCTTTATATTGGCCTTTATGGCCATTTCCAATCCCGTAACCAGAGCTTCGTACTCAGCTTCGTTATTGGTTACCACGAAGTCTAAAGTAATGGCATAATTCATGTCCTCGCCGTTTGGCCCTTGAAAATTAATTCCTGCGCCTCCACCATCTCTGCTTGAAGCGCCATCGACGTGCATAAGCCATGGTAGGTCATTGACGATCATAACACTGTTATCGCTTGTCGATGTCGTATTGGAGCTTGTCTCTGACTGACCTCGAGTTTCAAGGAGGAAATCTGCAAGTATCTGAGCCTTGATTGCAGTTCGAGGTCGATATTCGATCTCGTATTGTCCCAATTCTACAGCCCATTTTATCAATCTTCCCGAGGCTTCTGGTTTGGATAACACTTGCCTCAGAGGCTGATTGGTAAGTACAACGATCTTGTATGTTTGAAAGTAAGGCCGCAGCCTTCGTGCCGATGTCACCAGAGCCAGAGCAAATTTTTCAATCGTTAAATAATTCTTTTCAGCTCCCTGCAATGACTTACTCAAGTAATAAACAGGTTTGTGTTCCGCGCCCTCAATTTTCACCATAACCGAGCTCACGGCCGCCTCGGAAATAGCAATGTATATATACAGAGGTTGTCCCTCCGTAGGTTTGGCGAGCATAGGTGGTGAGGTTAGATAGCTTTTCAGTTGCTCGAATGCATAATCACAATCTTCAGTCCATTCAAAGGTCTTAGCTTTTCGTAAAGTTTGGAAAAATGGTAAACTTTTATCCGCGGACCTTGATATGAATCTATTGAGAGCAACAATCTTCTCTACTAGGCTTTGTACCTGAGCAATATTTCTGGGGGGCTTCATTTCAGTGATCGCCCGTATCTTCTCCGGATTTGCTTCGATGCCTCTCTCATGGACCAGGTATCCTAAGAATTTTCCCGACCTTACCCCAAATGTACATTTTAAGGGGTTGAGCTTCATTCCATACTTCCTTAAGATCTTGAAGCAACGATCAAGGTGCTTTATATGATCTTCTTCGCTCATGCTCTTTACTAGCATGTCATCGACGTACACCTCCATTATTTCTCCTATTAGCTCTTTAAACATCAGGTTAACCAATCTTTGATAGGTTGCTCCAGCATTTCTTAATCCGAACGGCATTACTATGAAACAATATACGCCTTGTTCGGTAATGAATGCAGTCTTTTCTTGATCTTTTTCATCCATGAAAATCTGATAGAAGCCTTGGAATGCATCCATCATACTGAAGATTGCAAAACCTGCTGTGGAGTCAACCAGCAGGTCGATCCTTGGGAGAGGATAAGGATCTCTTGGACACAGTTTATTCAAGTCTGTAAAATCGTTGCACATCCTCCACTTGTTATCCTTCTTGTCTCCCTTTGAGACAAGTACGACATTACACAACCACTCGGTGAAGTGTATTTCTTTAATCTGTTTAGATAGTAAAAGTCTTTCGACCTCTGCCTTTATTATTTTATCCTTCACTGGGCCATGATTTCTTTTCTTTTGCCGGACCGGTTTTGCGCTCGGATCTATCTTCAAAGAGTGAGTTATGATTCTTGGGTCGATTCCCACTATATCTTCCGAGCTCCAGGCGAAAACATCCACATTTTTTCTTAAGAAGTTGATCAACATGATTTCTCCCTGTGGAGATAGTTCAGTTCAGATCCTGGTGATCTTGGTTGGGTCATTCTCGATAAGCTTGACTTCTTTGTGCTCTGGTGCACGCAGAGTCAAATCTATTGGCTCTTTTCCCTTTTTGCTGATCGGATCCGTGTTTGGTAATTCAGGTTCCCGAGTTCTTTCCGTCGAAGATCCCACTGTTTTCCTTTTTGACGGTGTTAGAGGATCGATGTTTCTTTTTAAGGATAGTGACGTGTTGTAACAATCCCAGGCCATGCAATGGTCGTTGACTATTTCACCGACCCCCGAGATTGTTGGAAATTTGATCTTCTGGTGATAGGTCGACACTACCGCTCGGAATTGGTTTAGTGCTGGTCTTCCCAGAATGGCGTTATAAGCGAATGGTGTTTCAACCACTAAAAACTTAATCATTTTGGTCACTCGATGAGGTTTATTTCCAAGAGTTATACTCAAGTTAATAGTTCCAGCTGGAACTATTTCTGACCCTCCAAATCCTACTAGGGGCGTAGCTACTCTTTGGAGGGTTAATTTTCCGAGGTTCATTTGATTCAGTACTTCAATGGCTATTATGTTAGCTGAGCTTCCGTTGTCGATCAGAATTCTCTTAACATTGAAATCGGATATTTTCAACGAGACCACCATAGGGAAATCGGGGTGGTCTTCGTAGTTGTCCCAATTCAAATTTCTGGGAACTTCGCTTTCGTCGAACTTAATCACTTGCTGGTTAGAGCTCTTACTCCCGAGTGCCCATATCTCTCTGGGAGCTATTATTCCTTTTTCTAGAGATCGTGCAGTTCGTCGCCTCGCATTTCGACTGTCTCCCCCTGCAGGTCCACCAGAGATTACATGTATAGTTCCGTTGATCCGATCGTCATTGCTATTGCTTCGTCGGGGCGGGTGGTTACTGGGAGATCTACCATGAGGACTTCTATTTTCCCTTCCCCTTCTAGGACTTCTCGTCCTTTGTCTTCTTCGATCTGCTCTATCAACAAATTCATTTAATTTACCTTGTTGAATCAATTTTTCGATTTCTTGTTTCAGATGATAATAATCTTCGGTTCTATGACCGTGAGCACGATGGTACCTACAATATAAATCGTAGTTCTTTGCCCCAGGTTTAGCTTGTGTGATTCTTTTTGCTGGGGGAATTAGATTATTCCTTTCCAGTATCACCAGGATGTCTTCTCTTGGGGCATTTAGTTTTGTAAACTCCACATAACTAATTCGATCTCTTATATTCCTTTCTGGAGATCGAGGGCTGAGGTAGACATTGGGTCTTTTCTCAAGGTTACTCCCATTGTGTTCTAATCTTTGAAACACGTTCTCTCTTCGGGGAAATCGATCATATTCCGTTACCCTATGCATCGGGGGTTTTTCAGGTTTTCTTGATCCTGAAGTCGATGCTTTATTCTTATTTTTGTCCTTGAAAGAGTTCATCTCTTCTTGTGTCATATATTTGGAGGCCAACGTCATGATTTCCGCAAAGGTTCTAGGTTGCTTTCGGCTCAAGGCGTTGCCAAATTGCCTATTCTTAGTCAGATCGAATAGAATTGATATGATGTAATCAATGTTCGGAGAGTCAATCTTCAAAAGTTCCACATTGAACCTCGCTAACCAAGTTCTTAAGTACTCCCCTTCTAGCTGGGTTATAGTTCCTAGATAACTCATGGGGAGTTTTTGTTTTTTCTGGCTGGCAAATTGTTGTTCTAGCTTGTTGCACAATTCTCTAAAGCTGAAGATCGAGTTAGGTGGTTGTTTTCCGAACCAATCCAATGTTAATCCCTCAAACGTTGTGATCATCAACTTGGCCGTGTATTCTGCTGAATGAGCATACAGGCTCATTATATTAGTGAAACTAAAGATGTAGTCGGTTGGGTCAGTGGTTCTGTCGTATCTGGGGAGCCGGGCAGGCAAAGATCCGGAAGCATGTGCTTCCCTGATTTCTAAACAGAAAGGGGAACAAGCAGCTATACTATCCTGTATTTCACGGGAACGAGGCCAAGGTTGTTGCAAAGTCAGAAGCCTCTGTTCGACTCGCTCCTCGACCATCCTCTCTATATCTCTTTCAGAAATTCTTTTTGTTGCTTGTCGATTGATAATTGGGGGTTCGTCCACATCATCGATCGGTATAACAGTGTGTTCCTTGGATAGGCGAGGTTCAGGTCGAGCATTAGCTCTTGCCTGATTAGTTTTTCGACCCAGGTTCCTTCCTGCTACGTTTGGCGGGGATATTTGAGATCGTTGATCCGCGTCCGGACTTTCTGCTTGAGTTGACTGGTGGTCATTATTCTCCCGAGGTTCCCTGATATTGTTAACCGCTCTTGAAGGACCAACAGCTGCCCTTACTGGTTCCGCAATTGCATGAGTTTGTAGAATTTGAGGAAAAAACGAACTTAAAATTTGAGCAATTTGTAGTATTTTTTCCTGATCTGCGGAAAGCGGAGCAGCAGGGACGGATTGGACAGGCGGGTTAGGAGCCCTACTTGTGGTAGGAGTTTGTCGTGCTCCATCGTTCTGATTGATGTTTTCGTTTGGTGCAACTTGTTCCTCTAAAGGATCAAGATTCTGATGGTTTCCCGGAGGTTGTGTATCGTTAGCGCTGATTCTTTGGGAACCTTCAGGCAAGCTATCCATTGCACGAGAAGGTCGAGAATTCGTGCTTCTTCCTGCGTTACGTGCGCTTTTCCTTGGATTGACCATATTTCGATCGAGTAATTAACCTTGCCCCACGGTGGGCGCCAACTGATTTAACCTAATTTCGTCTTAAGGTTCAATCTCAGTAAATTTAATAAAGAACATAATTTATTGTATTAAGGGTTTGGTTAAAGTACTCAGGATGATGCAATTCAAGAATAAACACCGTAATATAATTGAGTAGATGACAATTATATGAAGAGGCAAATAATGTAGTATATTTCGTAGGTTAAAATCCCTAAATACAATGTAAGATTCGCTATTTATAATATTCCTCCTGTCCTAATTGAACTAGGAGTCCTATTTAGCCTAGGAAACCTGCATGGCCTAGGAGTATCGCAGGGCCCATTAGGTCCCCTGAAACGGACAGTAGGTCGATCAGAGTAGGTCGGTCGGATATGTATTTGTCTGGTCGAGCCGATCTTGAGGTCTTCACAGGTCGGATCGATTCTGAATTGGCTCAAAAAGTACTATTCGATCATAGGTGTAAAATAGCCCTCATCATAATTGAATTTCTTGAGAACGTGAGACTATGGGAGAGAAATTGAGAAATGAAATATAATGGGCTATTTAGTCATTTCATATAAATAATAGAAAAATGAAATTAATAATTAGGATTGTAAATTATTCGTACCATCACACGTGTCCCACATTGAATGCATAGGTACCATTTTGTAGGTATGTAGTTGTTGGAACTATAGAACCCCCCCCCCCCAAATAAATTATCAAAATACAACCTTGTTGTATACAAAAATTCTAAGTTTTTCTCTCAACAAATAGCTTTTCTCTTATAACAACTTAGTGGTATTTTTCTCAATTTATGCTTGATTTGATTTTGCAAAGTTGTTCTTGTTGGTTTTTACCCATTCGGATCATGAACAATTCGATCCAATTGAATAAAACAGGATCAAACTTATTCGAACCAGTTGCAGAATTTGGTGGGTTTTATGTTTTCAGTATATTTCAAAAATATTTTACATGAAACATGAGGATCACATAACTAATATTATTTTAATTTATGCAAAAGAGAAAGAAAACAAATCATACCGAAAGCTTCCTGTCGGTTGAAATTTGGTGTTAGGATGAGATCAACAAACTTTCTTGATCTTTTTAACCCTTGATCTTCAACTAGTGGGTGGGCACTAACCTTTAACTTTGGATAATTAAACTCTAGAAATTGGAAGAACAAATTTCTCCTAATTTCTAAGGTGATGGACGATTTTTGTGTAGAGAAAAAGAGAGAGATTTTCTTGCTTTTGTTACAAAATTGTATCTCTGCAAAAAACTTGTTTGAATAGAAAAGAGATATCTCATATATATAGATATGTCATACATATCCTCTTTCCTTATCTTTCTCAACTACTTTCTCCTAACTCAAATAGGATTCCATCTCCTTCCTTCTAGGTAATTGCATTATTTGTATATATCTTATATTATGAGTATATCATATATAATCATAAAATGCATTTTCCTATTAAGGAAATTCCTACACAAATTTAATTCAATAATTAAATTTGATTTAATCAATTGTCATATTTTTAATTGATTAATTCACAATTCATCATATCACAATTAATTCATCATGTATATTTTAGAAAAAAATTCCCAAAATATATCGAGAGTTTAATCATTCTTATTATAGGTTCAATGTAGAATAATAGGAGCCGGGATTAGGACATATGGGCATGTAATTCAAGCTCCAATAAATTAAATAATTAATTAAACTCATTAATTAATATATTCAATTTATTAATTCCAAGTGACTCCACTAAAGACCTGGAATTACACTCTTGTCCTTACATTCTATTTTACTCGAAAGATCAGAGTGTCCATTGATATAATCATTACATATGATTTAACCCTCCAAGAATTGATTCATGATTAAAGCTAGGCGAAATTACTGTTTTGCCCCTATAATTATTTCCTAATCCTTAAGTTTCATTAATTCACTAGTGAACAGTTTGGTTTATTAACATGTTCACAAACCAGAGTAATCGAACTGTTCAGTTCCAGAATTAACACTTAAGGGAATCAATTAACTCAACTTTCCGCAGAAAGAGTTGAATTCTATATCTGTAGTGCACATTCCCAGCCATTTATCTCAACTGACCTCCAAGACATAAATGTGTGACACGATTAACAAACAAGTCACTACCTATGAGTCAAAAGGACTCGCTGACATAAACAGGAGTTTATGCCTACTCAAGATTTAGATTGATTCATTTATGATCATCGTGTGACATGCATTGAAATCTAAAGTTAACGGCATCTTATAACAGATTTCAATTCACGTCTGGTCCAGTCCTATGTAAATCATATTACATAAAGCACCTCCACCTTTAATGTCACAACATCAATGATCCGGATCGAGATCATTGAATTCTTAATTTTCAGTGGACCGTACTAGTAGTAATTAGTTAAAGATCGCAACTTTAACTTACTACGGACTATTTAGTCTATTGTTTATAACTTTAATCCTCTTGTACATCCTTATATATACAAAAGTCATATTTAATAAATAGACATGGAAATTTATGATAATTATATTATTCTAGATAAAAAGCATAATCGAATCGAATATATGAAATTCAAAAAACCAAACAATTTATTTATTTTTAATTAATAATGTTCATCAAACGCTTTATGAGCACTATTCCTAACAATCTCCCACTTGCTCTTAAAGCAAATGAGACATGTCCCTCCAACCTATTCCTTCCAAGTGTGCCTCAAATGACTTTATTGGCAGTGTCTTGGTAAACGGATCTGCAAGGTTATGTTCAGAAGCTATCTTCATAACCGCTACATCCCCTCGACCTACGATATCCCTTATCAGATGATATTTTCTTTCAATATGCTTGCTTCTCTTTTGACTCCTTGGTTCCTTTGAGTTAGCAACTGCCCATTGTTGTCGCAAAACAGTGTAAGTGGCTGATCCATACCTGGAACTACTTCCAGATCGGTGTAGAACTTTCTGAGCCAGACAACCTCTTTAGCCGCTTCGCAAGATGCTATGTATTCGACTTCCATGGTTGAATCTGCAGTGCTGGATTGTTTTACACATCTCCAAACTACTGCAGCACCACCAAGAGTGAATATTGACCCCGATATCGACCTTCGATGATCTTTGTCTGATTGAAAATCAGAATCAGTATATCCTATAGGGCTCAGGTCACCACCTGAATACACAAGCATATAGTTTATTGTTCTCCTATGCTTTACTGCGATCCAGTGATCCAATCTAGGTTTGGATTGAAAACGACTGACTATGCCTACTGCGTAGCAGATATCAGGTCTAGTACACAACATTGCAAAAATAAGACTTCCTAATGCTGAAGCATAGGTGTCTTCGGACATTGCTCTTTAGAGAGAACAATTCCATGTCGGGTCGGTAATTGACCTTTCTTGGAATTCTGCATCGAAAAACGAGCTAACACCTTATCAATATAAGATGCTTGAGACAGAGCCAATAGCTTGTTCTTACGATCCCTTATGATTTGGATGCCAAGAACATAACTTGCTTCACCCAAATCTTTCATTTGGAACTGCTTGGATAGTTAGATAATATCCCTACATCATTCCCAATGAGTGGAATATCATCTACATAAAGTACCAAGAAGACCACCTTCTTCTCCTTGACGTATTTGTATACACAAGGTTCATCAATATTTTGTTCAAACCCGTAGGTTTTGATTGTTTCATCAAACCTTAGATTCCAGGACCTAGAAGCTTGCTTGAGCCCATAAATGGACTTAAGAAGCTTACATACTTTCTGCTCTTGTCCTTGAACAACAAATCCCTCTGGTTGCATCATGTAGATGCTCTCCTCAAGATAGCCATTCAGAAAAGTTGTCTTGACATCCATTTGCCATATCTCATAATCGAGACTGGCAGCAATGGATAAGAGAATGCGTATTGATTTAAGCATAGCTACTGGTGAGAAAATTTCTTCATAATCAACTCCCTCTTTTTGGGTATAACCCTTTGCCACTAGTCTGGCTTTGAAAGTCTGGACTTTCCCATCAATACCTCTCTTCTTCTTATAGATCCATTTGCACCCAATGGGCCTGACTTGTTCAGGTGGATCTACAAGTTCCCAGACAGAGTTAGAGTTCATAGACTCCATCTCTTGGTTCATGGCTTCTTGCCATTTTTCCTTATCAGAATCTTTCATTGCATGCTTGTATGACAATAGATCATTTTGGTTAGTGTCAGATACTAGAAGGCTCTCATCCCTGTAGCGAACGGGTAATCTTATTACTCTCCCACTACTTCGAGGTACCAACGGAATCTGATTAGGAACTGTGGTCTTTTGACTTGATCGTTCATCAGTGGTTGACTGCGGTCTATCAATTATGTCAACTTGGAGTTCTTCTAATATTATTTTACTTCGAGGTTTAAAGTTTGTCATATAAGTGTGCTTAAGAAAAGTGGCATATGTCGATACAAATACTTTCTTATCTTGAGTACTATAGAACAAACCACCTCTCGTGCCTTCAGGATATCCTACAAATAGACACACTTATGTTCGCGCGTCTAACTTTCCAAAATCACTCCTCAACACGTGTGCAGGACATCCCCATATGCGAAAATATTGTAAACTAGGTTTACGCCCATTCCACAACTCTAAGGGTGTCTTTTGGATGGATTTGGAAGGTACTACATTCAAAATGTAGTTTGCGGTTCTTAGTGCATATCCCCAGAAAGATTTTGCCAATGAGGAGTAACTCATCATAGATCTAACCATTCCTAATAACGTTTTGTTCCGCCTTTCTGCAACACCATTTTGTTGGGGGTGTTCCAGGTGATGTGAGTTGGGTTTCAATTCCACGCTCCACCAAGTAATCCTTGAATTCATAACTCAAGTATTCTCCTCCTCGATCAGATCTAAGAGTTCTTAGTGATTTACCTAACTGTTTTTCAGATGATGCTAAGAATTCTTTAAACTTATCAAAAGTTTCAGATTTTCTTTGCATTAGGTATAAATAACCATATCGTGAATACTCATCAATAAAAGTGATGAAGTATTCATAACCTCCTCCAGCTTCCACATTTAAGGGACCACAAAGCTCACTGTGTACCACTCAAGAGGTTCTTTGGCTCTTAGGCCCTTTGCAGAGAAAGGTCTTCTAGTCATCTTTCCCTCAATGCAGGATTCACAAACAGGAAGAGTGCCAACTTTTAACTCTCTTAAAGGACCTTCCTTTACAAGCTTGTTTATCATTTCGAGGTTAATATGTCCTAACCTTAGATATCAAAGATATGTGTCATCACTTTCGGATATTTTAGAACGTTTGTTAGACCTAGGATTTGCTACCTTAAATAATTCAGAATTATTTATTAATCGTTCGTCAGGCCTTAATACGTACAGTCCGTTTTCAACACTTGCATTGCATATAAATAATCCATTTCTAGAAATAACTATCTTATTATTAGAAAATGAAATATTAAATTTTTGTTCATGCAACATAGAAAGAGAAATCAAATTTCTCGAAAAACCAGGAATAAAATAAACATTGTTCAAAACAAGAAATTTACTCCTAAAATCTAAACGGACTGTTCCTAAGGCCATTGCTGAAACAAACGCCCCATTTCCAACTCTCATGGTCACTTCCCCTTCAGCAAGCTCCTTCGAAGAACTAAGCATCTGAATAGAAGAACAAATATGGTTAGTGGCTCCTGAATCAATTATCCAGGTTGAATAATCATCAACCACTAAGCAAGTTTCTAAAACTAGTAAATCGAATTTACCTTTCTTTTGCTCTTTCTTTTCGGCGAGATACTTTTTACAGTTTCTCTTCCAATGTCCATCTATCCCACAATGAAAATATTTTCCTTTTGGGTTCTTTCTTCTTAGACTTGTTCTTGCCTTTGCCTTTGAACTGCTTCTTGGCTCTGGGCTCAGATTCAGACCCACCATTTGCCTTTTTCTTCTTCTTGTTCTTAACAGCAGAGGAAGACTGACCTTGCTTGGTAACATTTACCTCTCGCTCTTGAGACCTTATCTTGGATATGGCCTCAAAAGTTTGCAACTCGTTCAATAACTGAGTCAGGTTATACTCCAACTTATTCATTATATAGTTGGTTGTAAACGGAGCAAAGTCAGGCGTTAGTGACCCAGGTATGATGCTAACTTGAGTTTTCTCATTTATGGTGGCCCCATGTATTTCTGCCTCATGCACAGTGTTGATCATGTTCGTCACATGATCTCTTACTGGAGCACCTTTCTTCATCCTTGTGTTCATGAATCTACGATTAGCTTCATGTCGGCTTTGATCAGAAGGTTGTCCAAACATTGCTTGCAGTGATTCATATATCTCATATGAAGATTCCATGTTTTCATGTTTCTGTCTGAGAATATCACTCATGGATGCAAGCATGTAGCATTTCACTTTGTTGTTGGTTTGAATCTAACTATCATATTTTTCTCGTACAGTACGAGTGGCAGTGGCAGGGGGTTTTCGGAGGACATTCCTCTGTGAGAACGAACTTTTGGTTCTCACAAACCATCAATGTTCATATTAGATTTCCATTTTGCGTAATTGTCCCCAATCAATTTTTCGTTTGAAAGTAAAGCAATAATTGGGTTTGAAGAATACATGATTGCTGAAAATAAATAAATTTAAAGTTTCAATCATACATTCAACATAATTATCATAATTCGGAATAGTAAACGTGATGCATGAATGCAACTCTAAAGAAAAACACATAAAACATTTTACTAATCCACGATAAAATAATGAAGCTATTAATATGCTGCCGTAGGGTCGATCACATTAATACTAAATTAAGTTCGAGACAATCTCAAATTAATGAATGAACTAAAATATCTCATATTTTTCTTTCATTATTAAATACTGCTATTTTTAGTCAATATGTATTTAACTAATTTAAATACACATTTATGAGTGTAACCTATTATTTAAGACTTTATGACTTAACTTAGACTTGCCTCCGTAGGGATGATCAAGCTAAAATACATCAATTAGTAGTATCTCATGGAAGTTTAATCTTGTTATTGACATAAGTTAGACACCTTCCGTAGGGAGGATGCAAACTAGGCATCTCAAGGCGCTACCCATATCTCACTATATTAAACTAATAATAGAGACTGTAGGATATATCCATATATGTCCTTCTCCCACTCAATATTTATAAAACATGTATTTTATTTTTAAATAAACATCTTATATTTAATTAATCTACATTAACTTCACTAGGTTTCTAATCTCTTAGCCAATTAAGGATTAAAAATAGAATCCAATCTTATGGACCTACATTGCTACGTAGATTATTAATCCAATCTAACTGGATAATAGGTAATTTTAGACATTCTTAATTTGAGGTGGGTCAAATTAATATTACACCAATCTAATTGGGTCAAAGTTCAATTAGACATTCTAAAATACAAAATGGCATAACTTTTAGTTGAACTTGCTATTATCAGTTTTTCCTAACTCAACTTGTCACCTAAAGAAATAATTGCTTATTTAACTATTAAATCATACAATTATTTAGTTTATCTTAGTTTTCTAAAAACTATAAAATTACATACACAAAACATATATCACATATATTTATATGTATGCATACATAAATAAAATTGTGGGTAATATGAATGACAAGATATTTGCATGCACATATTATCGACATAATATAAATAAGCAATTAGGAGCGGGTCGGGTGTCATGGGTAACAAAAATAATAAAAACTATTCCTATTACATTAATAGGTAATTTTCGTCTTCTGCCCATCTTGCAAAAATCTCCACTCTCCACCGATCATGATGATGGTATTAAATAGGCCTCGGCCCATTATAATTTCATCCAGTCAAATCTCATGCAACATAATTCCCAATTAAATTCCTTTGGGCCTTTAGTTACGTCAAGTTGGCCCATGTTGTCAATAGTGCCCTAGGGACATGCTCTCAGCCGCCTTCTGTTTGCTTGCCTCAATAGTAAGTTAATTACCCAATTGTCCAAGAGGTTAAAGTGTCCTGGTGATGGCACATCCGTCCTTCTCCTTTGCCTTCTCCAGATTCTTGTAATTCTTGTACTAATGTAATTTTATTACAGAAAATCTTATGCCATGAAATTTTGGCTTACAACATAATTCTAATAAAATTAAAACTATGCCTCATATAGGAGGCCCCACGAACATCATAATTCGACCGCTCCAATAATTTGATAAAATTCAAATTATCATCCACAATTATAAATCAAACAATCAAATTATGCAATTATCCACAATCAATTAAAATAATATTGTTATGGACCGCTCTGATACCAATTGTTGGTTTTTACCCATTCGGATCATGAACAATTCGATCCAATTGAATAAAACAGGATCAAACTTATTCGAACCAGTTGCGGAATTCGGTGGGTATTATGCTTTCAATATATTTCAAAAAATATTTTACATAAAACATGAGGATCACATAATGAATATTATTTTAACTTATGCAAAAGAGAGAGAAAACAAATCATTCTGAAAGCTTCCTGTCGGTTGAAATTTGGTGTTAGGATGAGATCAACAAACTTTCTTGATCTTTTTAACCCTTGAACTTCAACCCCGTTTCTCCTTCTACTAGTGGGCGGGCACTAACCTTTTAACTTTGGATAATTAAACTCTAGAAATTGGAAGAACAAATTTCTCCTAATTTCTAAGGTGATGGACGATTTTTGTGTAGAGAAAAAGAGAGAGATTTTCTTGCTTTTGCTACAAAATTGTATCTTTGCAAAAAACTTGTTTGATTAGAAAAGAGATATCTCATATATATATGTCATACATATCCTCTTTCCTTATCTTTTTCAACTACTTTCTCCTAACTCAAATAGAATTCCATCTCCTTCCTTCTAGGTAATTGCATTATTTATATATATCTTATATTATGAGTATATCATATATAATCATAAAATGCATTTTCCTATTAAGAAAATTCCTACACAAATTTAATTCAATAATTAAATTTGATTTAATCAATTGTTATATTTTTAATTGGTTAATTCACAATTCAACAATTAAATATCACAATTAATTCATCATGTATATTTTAGAAAAAAAATTCCCAAAATATATCGAGAGTTTAATCATTCTTATTATAGGTTCAATGTAGAATAATAGGAGCCGGGATTGGGACCTATTAATTAAACTCATTAATTAATATATTCAATTTATTAATTCCAAGTGACTCCACTAAAGACCTGGAATTGCACTCTTGTCCGTACATTCTATTTTACTCGAAAGATCAGAGTGTCCATTGATATAATCATTACATATGATTTAACCCTCCAAGAATTGATTCATAATTAAAGCTAGGCGAAATTACCGTTTTGCCCCTATAATTATTTCTTAATCCTTAAGTTCCATTAATTCACTAGTGAACAGTTTGGTTTATAAACATTTTCACAAACCAGAGTACTCGAACTGTTCAGTTCCAGAATTAACACTTAAGGGAATCAATTAACTCAGCTCTCCGCAGAAAGAGTTGGATTCCATATCTGTAGTGCACATTACCAGCCATTTATCTCAACGGACCTCCAAGACTTAAGTGTGTGACACGATTAACAAACAAGTCACTACCTATGAGTCAAAAGGACTCGCTGACATAAACAGGAGTTTATGCCTACTCAGGATTTAGATTAATTCATATATGATCATCGTGTGACATGCATTGAAATCTAAAGTTAACGGCATCTTATAACAGATTTCAATTCACGTCTGGTCCAGTCCTATGTAAATCTGATGAGGGGTATTTCGCATACGCCACTTTAGGAAATACCTTCTGCTCGAGGTCGGCCTCGATCCCGACCAGAATGGTATTCTCCGACCAGAAGAACATGGTTTTCCGATCAAGCCTGTTGATAGCCCTAGATCGAGTACTCCGACCTTCTTCCCGATCTGCTCGTCTCCTCGGAATTACTGTGGGGCCGACCTACAGCTTTATACAGCTGGCCGAGAGGTATTCTCCTACGGATGGTCTAGCTAGCTCATTACTGTTCCTATAAATACGCGGCGCATTTATGACATCAGGGGGCACGACTTCCAAGATATTCCTTCTGCTCGGACCTACTGTTCGGATTAGGAACTAGCTTGTATTCTCATTGTATTTAGTCTTTCTAGTAGTACGGCATCCCGTAATGCTCGGGTAGACCCGCTTTGTAATTTGTATTCGAACACCGATATCAATATACAGTTTTCACACGCTCGATTCATATATTGTTATAGTCCACTTTCCTTATTGAACTAGAACGAAATACAGTATAATCAATTGGCGCCCACCGTGGGGCCTGCTCGGGTGTTAGATCGAAATATGCCTACTACTAGGAGATTTACGTACAATCGTGGCGAGCCTTCACACGCCGTAGGAGCTCAACGTTCTGTAAACAATGAACCAAGTAACCAATCCCGAGCGGCCCACCAATCTGAGGTGCCGCCGCTCGACCCGCCGAATGATATGCCTATTCGTACGACAGTTGCAGATTTACGTTCCATTATCGGAACCATGTGTAGAGAATTCTTGATTACGGAGAGAGCAGATCGTGAAACTCTGCCAGGTCAGCAGCCCCCGGTCGATCAACCTACTGCTCGGGGTCCGATTTCCAACAGGCCAAGGGAAGGAAGTATTCGTCAATCTGCTCTGGGCGAACCATCTGAGGTTCGACCCAACCCACCACAAGTTAGAACCGTTGTCCGATCGGGGCAACCTTCTAGGAACATACAAAACTTAGAGGACTCCGTGGTCGGGGAAAGTCAACCCAAAGTTGTGGAGAGGTCTAGAAAGCCAGCTTATAGAAAGGTAACTGAGGCTGACTTGGAAAGGATGGTGAAAGAAAGGGTTGCTAAGGAGTTAGAAAAAGAGAAGCTAGTAAAGGAAACCCGACCCACAGGTGTCAGGGCTCGAGGAGTTGAGGCCAAAGAGGATGGGGTCGTGTTCCCTGAAGTGCGAAGTAGGGAATTGAGTACAAATATTATGCGATGCTCGCCTTTCTGTCAAGAAATTAAGGAAGCTCGAGGAACAGAGTCAGTCCCTACAAGATTGCCAAGATATAATGGAACCTCTGACCCCGGGGAGCATATAAACAGTTTCATAAATGTGTTGAATTTATATGGACACTCGGAGGATTTTTGCTGCAAAATCATGGTCACCACATTCGAAGGGATTGCTTTGGATTGGTTTGGAAAACTACCCCCGAACTCGATCTTCTCTTTTGATGAGTTGTGCGATAAATTGAAACATCAGTTTGCTAGCCAAAGGAAACAAAGGTTACCTGCTAATCATTTGGGAACGGTGAAACAAATGGAAGGAGAAACACTGAGGCAGTGGCTGGCAAGATTCAGTATTGAACTTCTGAAAGTTGATACCCCGCAGATTGAATTTCTATCATCGTTGATGTTCGAGCTAACCCGCAATAGCCAGTTCGGGAATGCTCTCTGCCGAAAGCAACCAAAGTCTTTCGAGCGGATTATGGAAATAGCTGAGAAATACATGATCCAGGAGGAAATGAATAAGTTAAAGAACGCACAGAATCCTAGGCCCCCGATCGTGAAGAAACCTGATCGGGCCCCTATCCCTAAACCAAGCGACTACGGAGGGTCAAACGCGCAGCAGAAAGGCTCGGTTTGGCAGAGACTTAAGGTCTATAAACCCCAGGCTCCGACCCACAGATCTAATGTCTACGGTCGACCTGCATCTCCTGATAGGGCTCCAAGGACGGAGCATGAAAAAAGCAACTTTACCAGATTGAATACCTCGAGGGACGAGATTCTAACGGTACTCGAAGAGAGGAATTTGGTCCCTGGAGCTTGGCGTATCACTCAACCTAGACCAGGGACTATGAATCACGATAAGTATTGCAGATACCACAGAGCTCGGGGGCATAGCACCGAGGATTGCTTTCAGTTAAAACAAGAGATCGAGAAACTGATTGCTCAGGGAAAGTTGAAGGAATATGTCAGAAAGGAGAACCATAACAGCCGTTATCGATCCAGGAGTCCTAGGAGGTCCTCCGAACAACACCGTGAGGATCGACAACAAGCAGAGGACCAGACGAATCGGGTGATAAATATGATATCTGGTGGGCCAGCTGGGGGAGATAGCAGGAATGCGAGGAAAAGGACTGCTAGGTCGATAAAGACTGGTGTCTCGACTAGGAAAGAGGTCATGTCCTTAAGACCAGCGCCCTCGATAAATCAAGTCATTAGTTTTTCCGAGGCTGACAGACCTAGTGATGTGACTTGGGATACTAATGAAGACGACCCTGATTTTTCAATGGTCTTGACCCTGAGAATTGCTAACTTCGAGGTTAGGAGGGTGTTAATCGATAATGGCAGTTCGGCAAACATAATCTCTTCTGAGGCGCTCGACAGAATGAATCTACAACACCCGCGATTGGAACGAGTATCCACCCCGCTCATTGGGTTCGGTGGATCGGAAATTGTTCCTCTCGGAACCATACTCTTGAGTACTACTATGGGCAAGAAACCTAGAGATGTTACGAAGATGGTTAAGTTCCTAGTCGTGAGTACCCCGTTCGCTTATAATGCAATCTTGGGGAGACCGGCTTTAAACGTATTCAAAGCGGTCGTGTCAACTTACCACCAGATGGTCAAGTTCCCCACTTTGGCAGGGGTCGGAGAAATGAGAAACGACCAATGCATGGCATGGGAATGTTATAACACATCTTTAAACTTGAAGAAGCAGTTTGAACCAGTATTGCCCTCGAAGAGAAAGTTAGAGGAGGAAAAGGTATTCTCCGTATCCGACCTCCCGTTGCCAGATTGTGAAAAGTTGCAGAGTAAAAAAGGAAAAGAGATCGATATGAGCGTACAACCCCCAAATCATAAACAAGTAACGTTAATCCCTGGCTCTCCCGAGAAGTTCACCAGGATTGGGACCGAGCTAAGTCAAGGGATGGAGACCATGTTGATCGAATTCCTTAGAAACAACGCCGATGTCTTTGCTTGGAGTTCTGATGATATAGTCGGAATCGACCCGAGAGTGATCACTCATTCTTTAAATATCGATCCTAAAGCAAAGCCGGTTAGGCAAAAGAAGAGGAATCACGGTCGAGAAAAAGACAAAATCATCAATGCTGAGGTGGATAGGTTATTGGCCGCGAAACAGATTCGGGAAATAACTTTCACTGAATGGCTTTGCAATGTAGTGTTGGTGTCGAAGGGAGAGAAGGTCGACAACAAATGGAGGATGTGTAATGATTTTACCGACCTGAACAAGTTGTGTCCAAGGGACCCCTATCCTTTGCCACGGATCGATATGCTGGTTGACTCGACTGCGGGATTCATTTTCTTTAGTATGATGGATGCTTTCCAAGGGTTTTATCAAATATTTATGAATGAAAGAGATCAGGATAAAACTGCTTTTATTACCGAACGGGGAGTGTACTGCTTCATTGTAATGCCGTTCGGGCTAAGGAATGCAGGAGCAACTTATCAAAGGCTCGTGAATATGATGTTCAAGGATCTTATTGGTGAGATCATGGAAGTTTATGTCGATGATATGCTAGTGAAGAGCATGACCGAGGAGGAACATATAAAGCACCTTGACAGATGTTTCGCAATCCTAAGGAAGTACAGAATGAAATTAAATCCGGCCAAGTGCACTTTCGGGGTAAGGTCGGGAAAGTTCCTCGGTTATCTGGTTCACGAGCGCGGAATCGAGGCGAATCCAGAAAAAATCCGAGCTATAGCCGAGCTACAACCGCCAACTAAATTGTCTGAAGTGCTGAGTCTAATCGGAAAAATAATATCTTTGAATAGGTTTATATCCCGATCAGCAGACAAGAGTTTGCCTTTCTTCAAATTGTTGAGGAAATCGAAAGGCTTCGAATGGAATGAGGATTGCAGTAAAGCTTTCGAAGAGCTTAAAAGATATTTGGTTTCCCCTCCGATGTTGGCAAAACCGGTCGAGGGGGAACCCTTGTATCTGTACATAGCGGTATCAAGTGAGGCAATAAGTTCTGTTTTGGTGAGAATTCAGGATTCCGAGCATAAACCGGTATACTATCTGAGTAAGTTGCTTCAAGGGGCAGAAAAGAATTACCTGGAGATCGAGAAATTCGCACTGGCTTTAGTTATTGCCGCACGAAGGCTGCGACCTTATTTCCAAACTTACAAAATTATTGTTCTGACTAATCAACCTCTACGGCAAGTTCTATCAAAGCCTGAGACGTCTGGGAGATTGATTAAATGGGCGGTGGAACTGGGTCAGTTCGAGATCGAGTACCAACCTCGAACTACAATCAAGGCTCAGGTCCTGGCCGATTTCATTGCAGAATCAACAGGGTCCAGTTCGGGCGACTTGTCAATTCCCGTGGTAAATCTGGTTGAGGATGTTCAGCACAAAGTTTGGGTAATTGATGTCGACGGGTCGTCGACCAGAGAAGGTGGTGGGGCCGGAATTCACTTTCAGGGTCCCGAGGGGGAGGATCTCAGTTATGCGATCACCCTAGATTTTGTAGTCACGAACAATGAAGCGGAGTACGAGGCTTTGATCGCGGGTTTAGAAATGGCAGTTAAAGCAAACATAAGGTCGTTGACAGTGTTAACCGACTCGGAGCTCGTACATAGACAAGTGAAAGGGGTTTATGAAGCAAAAGAGTTTAACATGGTGAAATATTTGAAAAGGGTAAAGGATCTGGCGACAAAGTTCGAAAGATTTGATATACAAGCTATCCCTTGAGAAGAGAACTGTTGGGCGGATTTGCTTTCGAAGTTTACTGGGTCGGTAGATGGACGGAAGGAAAGAGTGATAACTTGGCTAATGTCCAACTCCCCAGCTATAGACTCCGACCTAACCCCAAACTCGGAGGTAATGGAGATAGATGTTCGAGAATCTTCTTGGATGGAGCCTTTGAAGGCTTATCTAAGAGATGGTACTTTACCGGAAGATACAAATCAAGCTCGAAGGATTAAATATCGAGCTCCTATGTACGTTTTGAACGAAGATAGGCTTTATAAAAGATCAAGCTCAGGAGTTTTGTTGAAGTGCATTCCTGAGAGTCAGTTCGATCTAATTTTAAAGGAGGTTCACGAAGGTGAGGCGGGAAGTCATTGCGGTGCACGAGCCTTAGCCTTGAAGTGCTCGAGGACCGGATATTATTGGCCCACTATGATCTCAGATTCCATCGACTATGTCAAGAAATGCCATCATTGCCAAATCTTTTCAAATCTAATTCATCAGCCCGCCGAGCAGATGCATTCGATTCCGATCTGCTGGCCCTTCGACAAGTGGGGAATTGATATTGTGGGACCTTTCCCAACTGCTAGATCGAGAATAAACTATGTCCTGGTCGCTGTGGAATACTTCAGCAAGTGGATCGAATGCATTGCGCTAACAAAAATTACTCAATTTCAGGTGATAAATTTTCTCTGGAAGAATATTGTTTGCAGGTTTGGCATACCGAGGACCCTCATCTCCGACAATGGAACTCAGTTCGCGGGAAAACAAATTTTGGAGTGGTGCGAAAGGTTTGGGATCCAGCAGAATTTCACGTCGGTCGGACATCCCCAGGCGAACGGACAAACCGAGGTCACCAACAGGGAAATTGTTCGATCACTTGAAAAACGTTTAGCCGAAGCGAAAGGCCATTGGTTAGACGAGCTTCCAGGAGTAATTTGGGCGAACAGGACTACAGTAAAGTCTGCTACTGGAGAAACTCCTTTCTCATTAGTTTATGGGTCGGAGGCTGTTATACCGGTGGAGACATTAGTACCTTCACCAAGGGTCGAATCTTATGATCCTGATCAGAATCAATTGCTGAGGCAGTTGGATGTCGATCAAGCAGATGGTAAACGCGACCGAGCATGCATAAAGATACAAGCCACCAAGTCCAGCATGGAAAGAGCTTATGATAAAAAAGTCAGGATACGCACATTCAAGGTCGGGGATTTGGTTCTAAAAAAGGTGGAAGTGTCTAAGCACGTCGGAAAGCTTCAGCCAAACTGGGACGGCCCTTATGTCGTGCAGGAAGTCGGAAAAAAGGGATCCTATAAAATTGCTCACCTCAACGGTGAAGCTTTGCCAAGAACTTGGAATGCAGTCAATCTGAGGAAATATTATGGAAGATAGATGTTATCATTTTTAATTTTTCTTGTAATTTACAGTCTTCTCAAACTTTACTTTCCAAAAGTGTAAGGACAATCAATGAAATCCTTGGTTCAAGTTCAAATTGTTTTCCGAGTACCATGACAAAGAAAGTCTAAGAAAAGTCGGCCGAGGGTGAAAGCTGTTGCTATGACCCTCCCTCGATAAAATTTGATCGAAAAAGAAAAATCGGCCGAGGGTGAAAGCTGTTGCTATGACCCTCCCTCGATAAAATATGATCAATAAAAAAAAAAATCGGCCGAGGGTGAAAGCTGTTGCTATGACCCTCCCTCGATAAAATATGATCAATAAAAAAATAAAGTCGGCCGAGGGTGAAAGCTGTTGCTATGACCCTCCCTCGATAAAATATGATCAATAAAAAAATAAAGTCGGCCGAGGGTGAAAGCTGTTGCTATGACCCTCCCTCGATAAAATATGATCGAAAAAAAAAAAAAAAAAAAAAAATCGGCCGAGGGTGAAAGCTGTTGCTATGACCCTCCCTCGATAAAATATGATCAATAAAAAAAATAAAGTCGGCCGAGGGTGAAAGCTGTTGCTATGACCCTCCCTCGATAAAATATGATCGAAAAAGAAAATTGACCGAGGGTGAAAGCTGTTGCTATGACCCTCCCTCGATAAAAATTTTACGTGACTATCTAGTTCATTTAGTAACGGTCGATTAAATTTTGGGTCAATTCCAACTAATGCTCGAAATGTTATGATGTCGCAGTTCTGCTCAAAACCCGAACAACTTTCAAAAGTTTCTGATTATCTGGGGGACTACTAAAGTTGGGATCATTATTTCCTAAGTTCAATTATTCTTCAAGGGAACTTCTCAATTTTCAGATATTATTTATTTGGACGATTATCGGATAATATTTCCGAGGACAGTTTATCGATCAACAAATATTCTCATTAATTCATCATCGAATTGGCTTTTACGAGCAGAAGACTTACAATAAGACGATGGACAGGAAAAGTAAAGTGGCAACTATATGGTTTGAAACAATAGGTTCTCATTATTATTTTCGAGCAAGATACAAAAGATCAATGAAAGGCAAATGTTACAACTTTATTGACATTCATCGAACAAATTACAAAGTTGTTAAGAGTACAAATGAAGTCCTACTACAACTACATTACCCTATTCTATGGTCTTTGAATCTTCGAGCATCTTTCAGTGTTGTCGACCAGGAATACCGCCGAACATCCGATAATTGCACCACAATTTGAGGCAAAGTGATCGAGCTGTATATGTTTATCGTCTTATGATATCTGGTTTTGAAATTAGACAATATGGATCGCGAATTATTGTTTCTGATCTCCATACAGCCCCCAGCATTCTCGCTACCAGCCGAGCCCGATCACTTCCCCGAGTTGGCGTACAAGGTTGAAATTCCTCATTTTTAGATCCGAAATTTCAACCTTTGGCAAGTCATCTTTTTATGATCGGGAAGCTTGACCCAAAGTGACCATTCTTCAAGGAAGAAAGGAAGAACTTCGTGAAACAAGATAACCCCAAAGAAAGTACTTGAGGTCAAACTCCCTTTTGATTATCTGACCTGCTTTCCGCCCTCAGGTATACCCCTCGAAACCAGCAATGCTAACCCTGCCCAAAATACTCAAGCAAGGGTCAGTCACTTGTTGGTATTTCAAGGGGAGATCCCATTTTCAGGGATCAGAAACCCCCCGATATCCGAGGATCCTCTTTTTTCCAATTCCACCCATACCAAAGGAAACTGTATTTTTAAGATGAGATCGGAAATAAGTTCGAAGCCGAATTTCAAAGGCTTGATCAGGAAGAGGAAAAAATCCGAGCTTCGTCCTCGGATAAAACATTTTTGACAGCGAAGGATAAAGATTTTCAACTGGTTAAATGCCATATTTATACTAAAAGGATGATTCGATCGACGGTCAGTATTCAACGAAACCAACGGCGCAGATTAATTCATTTATCACGGATGACCTTTCCACTTCCCGAGATTGAGGTACTGTTTCGACAGACTTTCTTTGAAACTTAGCTGAAAAAAGAGGAATACTATGACTTGGTCAAATATGCAGTGCAGAAACTTTCCATCTTTAAATTATGCTCGGAATTTGAGCGATCACTCTTAACTCGAGTATAAATTGTTTTAACACTGAAAATGCTGCTTGATTGCTTACTCTTAACTCGAGTATAAATTGTTTATACAGTAGATCACTTTATCAGAACACAAAACATCATCGGTTAGAAGGAAGAAAAAGTTTATTATTTCAACGAGGAAAACAAGTACAAAAGGAAAAATTTAAAAGTACAACATTTAATCGAGCAGTCGACAGAGGAAATCTCTAAACACTTTTCTCGAAGAGAAGCTTGCGGACTTCAACATTGCGGGCCTCATACCCGGCATCATAACCCTTTTGATAGGCCTCTTTCTCCCGCTGCTCGGCGCTTTTCTTCTCCTGCTCGACGAGTGACTTCAGCCTGTCCAACTCCTTGCCCAACTCCTCGTGAACCTGGCTCTCTTTCTCCTTCACAGCTTTCTCCGTCTCGGAGGCCATTCAACTCAATGGCGCTGGCTTCTTCAAGGCACTTTGATAATGCAACCTTCTTTTCCTCCAGCTCGAGGATAACCTTCGCACGCTGTTCGGCTTCTTGTTCGACTTGAAGCCCGAGGGTAAATAACTGTTGTCCGACCTTAAATGGACAAAAAGTTATTTAGTAAAAAAAAAAAAAAAAAAAAAAAAAAAAAAAAAAAAAAAAAGGGGGAAGAGAGTGAACACTACGCTTACTTGAAAAAGCAGATCCGTGCTCGATCGCGCCGTTTCATTCGCATCTTTCCCCGCTGGCTCGGCCATGGCCTTACTTTTCACCTCTTCAAAAAAGGCGCTAAGCGTCCGAACAACGTTGGGGACAGAGTTTTGGGGCTCTGGATTCCCACCCGACGAGGGAATTTTCTTCTGATCGACGGGAGGGTCATTTATTTTGACTTTCTTTTTGGGAGGCTCAACCACAACATCCTTATTAGCCTCCAAGGCCAGAACACTATCAGCTATTGTCCTTTTTTCCCCAGTCATTTGAATCAAGGCCGAGGTTGGAATCAGATCGTCCACGAGCGGTCTTTTATGTGGAGCAGGCTCAGAGTCACCAGATGTGATTTGCTTATTAGGCCTATTGACCTTCTTCTTACCCTCGGAACTATTTTTCGACTGAGAGGGGGAGTCCGGAATTGGTATGACCGGCCCTTTCTCGGAGCCAGATATTTGCTTGGCCACAGTTTTGCCAAGGTCACCAATTGATTCAATAACCGCCTTCGAAGGAGAATCGACCTTGTGCTTACCTCGGTCGTTCTTAGAAGTCTTTCCTGCTTCCGAGGAGGACTTTGGTTCCTTGACTTTCGACTTGGAAGGTTTCTCTTTCTTGACTTTAAGCAACAACCTCGGGTCGATCTTGGAGTTCACCAGGCCTTCCATGATCTGTATATTTCTAATGGAGAAGAGAGCTCGATTTACTTATCGACCGAATAGCTCCGACGAAGAGTGAATTATAATTTCAGTGACAAAAATCTTAAACTACCGTCTATTTATAAGAGAAAGGAACGTTGCCTTTTTGGGAGCCCAACAGTCGCGAATTTCAAGATTTCCGTGCCCATTTAAGAAGGTCGATTGTTTTGATATCGACGTTCTTTCTATGAACCTTATGGCTCACAAAGACTTTTCTCTAGTTGAGCAGTATGATAAATTACTGATGAGAGGACTCGGAAAAACAGAAAAAGCAGATTTTATAGATGATCGAAATAATTACAATGCATATAATAAAGGATCCTACAATCTTACAATCTATTACAAGAAATCTAAAGGTTTGGCTGCGCCTCTTTGCCCTCACCTTCGGAGTTACCCTCGACATCGACGTCATCATCTCCAGAAGCTTCTCGACCATCCCCATCGGAATTATCATCAGAGGTATCCGAACGGTCTGAGCTATCTGAACTCGAGCTTGCGCTGGAGGTATCCAAGTCCATCAAGTCAGGGTTGGGCATTGGAACTCCGAACTCTTCCACAAAGGGAGCGAACTCATGTTCTTCCCAGTTGGCCGAGCTCGAGGACGCGGTTCGATAGTCTTCCCCGCTAGAATTTTTCATGATGTCCATATGCTTTATATACTCCGTCATTTTGTCGGGAATAACCTTTGCTGCGGCCAACTGTTGAACCCCTTTGAAAAAGGTAGTTTGAAGGATTTCGCCGACCCTCATTCTAGCTATGGCATCCAACGCGGGGGACTCTAAAAATTCTCTTATCGAGCTTAGGCGAGACTCTTCCTTGCCTCGCTGGTAAGACAACTCGGAATCAGCCTTAGTTTGCTCGAGCTCCTCTTCAAGTTTCCTGACTTTCTCCTCGAGCAAGCTTTTCTCTTCCACGACCTTCACCAAGTTTTCCTCGACGGCAGGGGTATATTTGGCTTTCATGGACTCCAATTCTGCTTGGACGGAGGAAAATTGATTGCGCAGTTGGGATTCCTCCTTGAGCAAGTCCCTATAAGCAAAATGGACTCGATCGGACTCCTCTTCTAACATCGACACACGATTCACCTCTGTGAGAAAGCAGTCCCCGATCTGCAAGAACAGGCTGGTTAGTACTTTATTCCAAGACTTAAAACAGTTGCAACAAATGTAAAGGAATTTACCGTGTGATATGCTTTGGAGAATTGGCCCAGTACGTCGAGGTCGGAATGACCAAGAAGTTCCTCTTGGTCCTCGGCAAATCTCCCCGCCATGAAAATCTTGATCGCCTTGTCATGTTCATTCTCACCGTTCGGGGTGCGATCGCTTCGAATTGATCCCCTCTCGGGATAACCTGCTGCTCGGGAACCTCTAAGTTGGTCTTCGATGAAATCCACCATGTCAGGCCTACTTCGACCAGGACGGGAAGAAAGGGGCGTTCGGTGTCGACCCCACAGTCCGGTCCTCCTTTTGGCCTCGGGGGTGATAGGATAGTGCCCTGCAAGCCAACTCAAGAGCTTGTAATAGGACTATTTTATCTTGTATGAATCTTTGATTTATTAATTAATACGCAAAGTTTATTTATTTGATAAGATAAACTAATGGCCAACTTCATCTTTCGCGAACACATTTAAGCGATTGGTTGAAACCCTGAGATCACTCATGACTATGGGACGATTCACTTCAGTATTGAGTGCAATCATGAAACAGTCTCTAAGGTCGTGATCTCAAAAGTGTTCCAAGTCATAGATTCCTGTCGAGACGGGGTATCGAAGGAATCGTCAAGACTTGTAGGATTATGCATGATTCACATGGAGTGAATTTGTGGAGTTTCATGAACAAGACATTTGATGTCAGTGCATATGACTAGGTGGTTCGATAGGGGATCGAACGCATCGAACGACCCGAACAGAGAAACCCATTGTGGAAGTGCGTAAAGCATATCAGTGATGGGATGTTTCTCAGGACTTATAACAGTGTACGATTTAGTCCTTAGACTTGAGGTGCTAGGGCGAATTCGGTATACGGGTGTGCGTGCTTTGATTTAGGAGCCGGTCACGTAGCCTGACCATTGTGCGCCTACATTGGGTACGTACAGTCACATACGCGAATGGTTAGCATCAAGATAGGATCTACCGACTCATTGTAATGAATGAGGGAATTTCCTGTACATTCTTAGATAATACATTCCGAGAAATCCATGGCCATGGTCAGTGACGGATTTGGAAAGGGGTTTCCAAATTTAGCAGTCACACTGGAATTATTATCCAGAATTAGAAAGTACAGAATCGAGATAATTAGAGGTGCTGACTAATTCACACACCCTAGGTCTCGATCGGGAAATTAGTCGTTAGAGGGACCTTATGTACATGGTACTTATAAGAGGTGAGGTTCACTAATATCAATTCACCTGAAGTTGGGCCTCATGGGCTTGTGGCTAGACATCGACCATGAGGTGTGGGTACTCCTGAATTAATGGGAGATTAATTCTGGAGTGGTCAATTAAAGGAGTTTATTGATCGGAGCAATTAATTGAATATTAATTGCTCGTTAATTAAATCACGAAAGTCGTGGGCCTACGGCCAATTGATGGTGAACCTAGAGGGTCACACACAATACAGTTGGACAGTGACAGTCAATTAAGGAAAGGTTTGATTTAAAGAGTTAAATCAAATAAAAGAATTAAAGAGTTAATTCTGAGAGAGAAATAATTAATTAGATAGTCTAATTAATTAAATATTAATTAAAGAGTTAATTAAAGTGGGAGATAATTAATTAGATTAATTGGGTTAATTTAATTAAAGGGTTTAATTAAATTAATGCAAGACATGGGCCAATTTAATTAATGGCCCAATAGCAAGTCTTGCACACAAAGAGGCTTTGGAGGTGGCTATATAAAGGAGTCTAAGTTAAGACTCAAACCCAAAGCAAACAAACAACCCTAGCCGCCCCCCCTCACTTGGCCGCCCCCTCTCTCCCTCTTGCTCTCTCTTTCACTTAGATCTAGATCTGGATCTAGATCTGCCATTGACAAACCTTCAATTCCAGTTCTTAGCCTAAGGATTCGAAGGTGTCATTCAATCCACCTGGTGTGGACTAATCTCTGGAGGCACAACACTTGGGGTGCTCAAGTGAACGAAAAAGAGAAGACCGGAGAAACCACCACCTTGCCTGTGGTGAGGTAAATCTCGATTTACCATATTTCAATTTAGTAAATTTGTTGCTAAATTGTAGTCAACCTTATTCATATGTGCTAATAAATGTTCTTGGGATTTGGTGTATGAAAAATTGAAAAATTTTAAATTCCGCAACGTTGTTTTTGACAATCATACCCATGAAAACCCAACAGTGGTATCAGAGCCAAATTTATTATGCACATATGAAAAGGCCTGAACACATCAAAATATATGGATATATGTGTTTGTTGTGTTCTGATTTTGATTCTTGCTTGTTATGATGAATTAAATTGTTCGGATCTATGCACTTTTCGGTTTTGGGCCAAATCTGTAATTACCGAAAATTTGAGGGCTTGTTTGCAAATTGCGATTTTTGTAAAATCTGGACAGAAAGTATAATTTTCATTTTCTGCAATTCTGGACCAAATTGTAATTTCTGGAATTTTTAAAATCTGGACTGTTTTTGCAATTTACGAAAGGTTTGGGCTGTTTTTGCAATTGTCGTAAATTCAGGGGTCTGTTTTGCATTAAACGAAAGTTTCTGGAAATTTTGTTAATTTTCTGCTTGCTGGTCCGATTTGCATGTTCTGGAAATTTTGGGGCTGATTTGTAATTTCCAAAGGTTGAGGGGTCAAAATGTAATTTTCGAAAATTCAGGGGGCCGAACTGAAATTTTTCAAAGGTTGAAAAACAGAAACTGTTTTGTGCACTAAAAGGGTTTAGTATATCCGAAAAGTTAATTGTATCATAATTAGTAGGGACTAGAGTGAGAATCAAAGAGATTGTTTTAAAAGGTGTTTTAAAATAAGTTTATGGATTGTTTTAAAATGAGTTTTAAAACTAGAATCTGAAAGACATTTTAAAAGGAGTTTTAAAATATGATAAGAAATAAGAAAATCTGTTTTGCTTGTTTCTTGCTCTACGTGAACTGTTTACGTGGTTTTCGATCGCGCCGAGCCTTGACCCTTAGGGTAGATGTGATTGGTTAATTTTTTTGGTTTTATTGGGCCTGCGAGCCTTAAGTTTTTGGGTCACTTTGAGCCTTTGTAATAGATAGGGCTTTACAGTTTTAATTAGATTAGGATGAAGGCCCGTTACAAGCAAGGTGGGAGCCCAAGAAGACTAAAGGCCATGTATGCATGGTAAAATGTGTAATAGTGTAGGCCTCTTTGAAACCTATTAGATTGACCAATAGGACCATCGTCTTTGGCTCGATGGTGGTCCGCATAGGAGGCTCACGATCGAAAACATACTGTGGTAGCATGCATGCTAGGTGTGTATGATTTATTTACGTATTTATTATTTTAGCATGTATGGTGATACGCGCTAGTGATTTAGATCGTAAATAAAAGATAATGCATAACTGGAACGGTGAGATCTCGAGTAGAGTTACCTCAAACTCTTAAACCCGAAAACCCCCTCTTGATAATTATATTAAGTCATATTGGGTACATTAAAATGAAGTTTTAATATCCAAGCCTTCCATCAATAGGAACTAGCGTGAGTTGTCCACTTGTCGATTAAGGTGATCCAGAGTCTGGCACCCGAGTCGAGGAAAGAGACAATACGCAAAACTCCTTGATTCTCGTTTTTAACTAAACTTGACAAGGGTGAGGATTGGTCGGGATGTGAACATCGATCATAACCAAGTTATGGGGATTTCATGACCGGGCCCGTTGCTCATCAAGATTGATGGGTTAGACTTAACGAGTAGTACCACTCATGATGTAGCAGTGCTAGATGAGTGCGAAAATCGAGGCAAAATAGCTTGAAGGTTGTGTAGGGACACAATTGGTAATAGTATACCTACCTAGGGAATTAATTGTATGGCCGCGAGTCGTGGGTGCAATTAATGTCTGCTGGGACGTCAAGACCTGCTAGGAAATAAGGTTTCCCGAACAATTGAAGGGGTAATTGTTTCGAGAAAATAGTGGGAGAACTTTTTCGATAACAAGTCCAATAGTCGTTGATTATAAGTATTAATTTAGATCAGTCAGCTGAACGTTATCATTTCATTTTGTAGATCATTTTGCGAAAATGTCTAAGAATCCATTATCTATCATCCTTGACACTAACAAACTGAACGGATCAAATTTTATCGACTGGCTAAGAAATTTGAGGATAGTCCTCGACTCCGATCGTCGGAGCTATGTTCTCGATGCCCCAATGCCTGGAGCACTTCCGGAAGGAGTTTCGGAAGAGGAACGAGCCACCCATGCTAGATGGGTTGATGATGATATTCAGGTTCGTTGCCTAATGCTAGCATCAATGACCAATGAGCTACAGAAACAGCATGCAAAGATGTTGCATTCTGTTGATATACTTCTCCACCTCCGAAATATGTTTGGAGAGAAGTCTCGGACCGAAAGGTTCAAGACGACGAGGGAGTTATTCAATCTGAGAATGGCTGAGGGTTCAAGTGTGAAAGATCACTGTCTTCGTTTCATTAATCTGATTGAAAAATTAGAGAACTTGGAAGTAGACTTGCACGCTGATCTTAGCACTGACCTCTTACTCCATACTCTACCACGCTCATTTGATCAGTTCGTGTTGAATTTCAACATGGAGGAGAGAAATCTCGCTCTTCACGAACTGACCAATATGTTGGTAACGGCAGAAGCTACCCTTAAGAAGGAGAAATCTGTCTTGATTGCTGAGCAACCCAAGGCTGCAAAGCCAAAGAAGGGCAAGAAGAAGAAGAAAATGTTCTCTTCTAAAACAACCAAGAAGGTTGTCGAGAAAAAGAGAAAGAGCCCAGAAGATGAATGTTTCCACTGCAAGAAAGCAGGGCACTGGAAAAGGAACTGCCCTGACTACCTTAAAACGGTAGCCAAAGGTATTTTCTTTATTGAAGTTAATATTTCAATTAACTGTGCATCATGGGTGTTAGACACCGCAGCTGGTTCTCATATCTGCAATGATTTGCAGGTGATGGGAGCAGTAAGACCTCTTAAGCCTGGGGATAGGATCCTACGTTTTGGAAACGGAGCAAGGGTTGCGGCAGAGGCCATAGGGGACGTAGAATTAGTTTTTGGCAATTTTACTTTGGTTTTAAAGGACTGTTTGTACGTACCAACGATTATCAAAAACATTATTTCGATTCCTTTGTTGGATAATGATGGTTTTTGTTTTTCCATTTCTAATGGAAATTTTAGCATAATAAAAGGTGGTTTTACTTATGCTAGTGGTACTTTGATAGATGGTCTTTATTCCTTAGAACCTGCTAATTCTAATGTCATGCACATTCAATCAAAGAAAAGAAAACAAGATGATAATAGTCCACAGTTATGGCACGCTAGGCTTGGACATATATCCAAGAGTAGAATTCAAAAGTTGGTTTCCTCTAGGGCTCTTGAAATACAGAACCTAGATGATCTCTCAACTTGCGAGTCCTGTCTCAAGGGAAAGATGACCAAAACGCCTTTTACTGGGAAACCGGAACGAACCAAACAAACCTTGGATTTGATCCATACCGATGTTTGTGGACCACTGAGTGTCAGTGCAAGAGGAGGTTTCTCGTACTTCATTACCTTCACAGACGACTACAGTCGTTTTGGGTATGTGTACCTAATGAAGTATAAGTCCGAAGCTTTTGAAAAGTTCAAAGATTTTCGAATGAAAGTTGAGAACCAACTTGGACACAGTATTAAGGCACTTCGATCTGATCGAGGTGGGGAATACTTAAGTCAAGAATTCCTCGATTATCTTGTAGAGAATGGAATTCTCTCACAGCGAACTCCTCCTAGAACACCACAGTTAAATGGTGTGTCTGAGAGAAGGAACCGAACTTTGTTGGACATGGTTCGTTCCATGATGAGTTTCGCTGATCTACCTTTTTCATTTTGGGGCTTAGCCCTCTTAACGGCTTCAAAGATACTTAATATAGTACCTTCAAAGTCGGTGCCGACGACGCCACACCAAGAATGGTTTGGTAAAGCACCCATGTATTCGTACTTACGAGTATGGGGATCTCCTGCCTATGTTAGGAACAAGAAAGGAGATAAACTAGATAGTAGATCTAGTTTGTGCAAATTTGTGGGGTATCCAAAGGAATCCATTGGATACCTGTTCTACGACCCTAGAGAACGAAAGACGTTCGTGTCTAGGAACGCCCACTTCTTAGAGGATGACTTCCTCACTAAAAGAAGCGGGGTGTCCGTAGAACTTGATGAAGTCCAGGAACTGGACCCATCCCCACAAACAGTGGGAGTTGATCCTGAACCTATTGAACCATCTAGTACACCAGTACTTCGAAGGTCCGATCGAATTCGTAGAGAACCCGAAAGGTTCGGCTTCATCCACGAAAATGATCAATTGGATGGTGATCCAAGGACATACGAAGAAGCTATGTCAGACATAGACTCGGGTGCATGGCAGGAAGCCATGCAATCTGAAATGGATTCCATGCATTCCAACAAGGTATGGACCTTGGTTGATCCACCTGAGGGAACTGTCCCTGTAGGCTGTAAGTGGATCTTCAAGCGCAAGCTTGGAATGAATGGAGAAGTTTTGACTCATAAGGCTCGCCTTGTGGCGAAAGGTTATTCTCAAAGGCCTGGTATAGACTATGAGGAAACCTTTTCTCCAGTAGCGATGTCAAAATCCATTCGGATCTTATTAGCCATAGCCGCGTGGTATGACTACGAGATATGGCAAATGGATGTAAAAACCGCCTTTCTCAATGGAGACATTGATAAGGAAATCTTTATGCAACAGCCAAAAGGCTTTACATCTAAAGGAAGTGAGCATAAGGTATGCAAACTTCAAAGGTCAATTTATGGCCTAAAACAGGCATCCCGAACCTGGAACAAACGTTTTGATGAGACAGTCAAAGGGTTTGGCTTCATCAAGAACGTTTATGAGTCATGTGTGTACAAGAAATTCGAAGGGGGTTCAGTACAATTTATTGTGTTGTATGTCGATGACATTCTGTTGATCGGAGACGATATCAGAACGTTAACGCAGACGAAAGCGTGGTTATCCACGCAATTCTCCATGAAAGATATGGGAGACGCATCTTACGTATTGGGAATACGTATCTATAGAGATAGATCGAAGAAGATGTTAGGACTCTCCCAATCTCAGTACATTAACACTATACTGAAACGGTTCAGTATGGAAGAATCCAAGAAGGGATTGCTTCCTATGAGACATGGGATCTCTCTTTCTAAATCTATGAGCCCTACAAATGATGAAGAAAGAAAGAGGATGTCTCTCATACCTTATGCGTCTGCCATAGGCAGCATAATGTATGCGATGTTATGTATTAGACCTGACGTAGCACACGCTCTGAGTGTGACGAGTCGCTACCAGTCAAATCCAGGGGAGGAACACTGGACCGCCGTAAAGGCTATCCTCAAGTACCTAAGAAGGACTAAGGATATGTTCTTGGTCTACGGCGGTAGTGGAGAATTGAAGCTCGAAGGATTCACGGATTCGAGTTTCCAGTCTGACGTGGATGATTATAAATCCAATTCTGGATATATATTTTGCCTCAACGGAGCAGCGGTGAGTTGGAAGAGTTCCAAACAGTCCACCACTGCAGATTCAACCACTGAAGCAGAATATATTGCCGCATCGGATGCAGCAAAGGAAAGTGTTTGGATAAGAAACTTCATCCAAGAGTTGGATGTAGTACCTAGCATTGCAGAACCCATAGTAGTCTTCTGTGACAACAATGGGGCAATCGCTCAAGCAAAGGAGCCGAGATCACACCATCAGTCCAAACACGTAATGAGGAAATACCATGTGATTAGAGAAATCATTGGTAGAGGAGACATTCAAATGGAACGTGTCGACTCAAAAGATAACGTAGCTGATCCACTAACGAAGCCACTATCGCAAAAAGTGTTCGAAGAACATCTTGTGAAGATGGGTCTTAGAAATGTTTGTGATTGGCTTTAGGGCAAGTGGGAGATTGATAGGATAGTGCCCTGCAAGCCAACTCAAGAGCTTGTAATAGGACTATTTTATCTTGTATGAATCTTTGATTTATTAATTAATACGCAAAGTTTATTTATTTGATAAGATAAACTAATGGCCAACTTCATCTTTCGCGAACACATTTAAGCGATTGGTTGAAACCCTGAGATCACTCATGACTATGGGACGATTCACTTCAGTATTGAGTGCAATCATGAAACAGTCTCTAAGGTCGTGATCTCAAAAGTGTTCCAAGTCATAGATTCCTGTCGAGACGGGGTATCGAAGGAATCGTCAAGACTTGTAGGATTATGCATGATTCACATGGAGTGAATTTGTGGAGTTTCATGAACAAGACATTTGATGTCAGTGCATATGACTAGGTGGTTCGATAGGGGATCGAACGCATCGAACGACCCGAACAGAGAAACCCATTGTGGAAGTGCGTAAAGCATATCAGTGATGGGATGTTTCTCAGGACTTATAACAGTGTACGATTTAGTCCTTAGACTTGAGGTGCTAGGGCGAATTCGGTATACGGGTGTGCGTGCTTTGATTTAGGAGCCGGTCACGTAGCCTGACCATTGTGCGCCTACATTGGGTACGTACAGTCACATACGCGAATGGTTAGCATCAAGATAGGATCTACCGACTCATTGTAATGAATGAGGGAATTTCCTGTACATTCTTAGATAATACATTCCGAGAAATCCATGGCCATGGTCAGTGACGGATTTGGAAAGGGGTTTCCAAATTTAGCAGTCACACTGGAATTATTATCCAGAATTAGAAAGTACAGAATCGAGATAATTAGAGGTGCTGACTAATTCACACACCCTAGGTCTCGATCGGGAAATTAGTCGTTAGAGGGACCTTATGTACATGGTACTTATAAGAGGTGAGGTTCACTAATATCAATTCACCTGAAGTTGGGCCTCATGGGCTTGTGGCTAGACATCGACCATGAGGTGTGGGTACTCCTGAATTAATGGGAGATTAATTCTGGAGTGGTCAATTAAAGGAGTTTATTGATCGGAGCAATTAATTGAATATTAATTGCTCGTTAATTAAATCACGAAAGTCGTGGGCCTACGGCCAATTGATGGTGAACCTAGAGGGTCACACACAATACAGTTGGACAGTGACAGTCAATTAAGGAAAGGTTTGATTTAAAGAGTTAAATCAAATAAAAGAATTAAAGAGTTAATTCTGAGAGAGAAATAATTAATTAGATAGTCTAATTAATTAAATATTAATTAAAGAGTTAATTAAAGTGGGAGATAATTAATTAGATTAATTGGG
Organism: Penstemon newberryi var. newberryi; assembly: GCA_030819805.1. Taxonomy (NCBI): domain Eukaryota; kingdom Viridiplantae; phylum Streptophyta; class Magnoliopsida; order Lamiales; family Plantaginaceae; genus Penstemon; species Penstemon newberryi. The sequence goes on along the minus strand of JAUALY010000007.1, from coordinate 9,651,408 downwards.
TTAATTTAATTAAAGGGTTTAATTAAATTAATGCAAGACATGGGCCAATTTAATTAATGGCCCAATAGCAAGTCTTGCACACAAAGAGGCTTTGGAGGTGGCTATATAAAGGAGTCTAAGTTAAGACTCAAACCCAAAGCAAACAAACAACCCTAGCCGCCCCCCCTCACTTGGCCGCCCCCTCTCTCCCTCTTGCTCTCTCTTTCACTTAGATCTAGATCTGGATCTAGATCTGCCATTGACAAACCTTCAATTCCAGTTCTTAGCCTAAGGATTCGAAGGTGTCATTCAATCCACCTGGTGTGGACTAATCTCTGGAGGCACAACACTTGGGGTGCTCAAGTGAACGAAAAAGAGAAGACCGGAGAAACCACCACCTTGCCTGTGGTGAGGTAAATCTCGATTTACCATATTTCAATTTAGTAAATTTGTTGCTAAATTGTATTCAACCTTATTCATATGTGCTAATAAATGTTCTTGGGATTTGGTGTATGAAAAATTGAAAAATTTTAAATTCCGCAACGTTGTTTTTGACAATCATACCCATGAAAACCCAACAGGGGGGTCCCTCGAGATCTTCCCGAGCTCTCCGATTATAAATCTCTGTCCCTCTGAGCTTCTTCATGGTAAACATGCTGTATCCCAAGCCAGAAGAAGAAGGACCAGCTTGAGGAGGAGGTCGTACCATTTGGATTGGTTCAGCATTCTCAGGCTCCTCTTCGTTTCCGACCTGACCAGTCTGGGCCGAGCTTCCCCGAGGAGGGACGGCAGTTCTGAGCTCCGGTCTAACTTGTCTCCTCGGCTGACCGGGCGTCTTTCTCGAGGTAGACGCTACCGTTTTACCAACTATGGAAGCTCGGTATTGCTCCACCATCGTACCTAAAAAACAAAAATGATAACTAATAAAATTCTCTGGATAATTTACTATTATGGGCACTCGGGAAAGATTGTTATTCTTACTCAGTGATCGAGGATCGTCAGCATCTGCTAGTCGATAGGTAGCTTGGCTGAGACCAGCTTTCCGAAGAACGGGCTCTAGGACCAGGAAAGCCGACTGATACAGATCAGAACACATCTCTTTAACCAGATCGTCTGAGACAACCCTCCCAAGCTGGCCTAACACTTCTCATTTCCCGTACACCCATTCTTGCTCGCCTGGCCATTGGTATGGAACCATCTTTTAGCTTCCCTCAGAGGCTGGTACTTCAGGTCCCTTAATAAAAAAGAACTGTTTCTTCCAGTCAAGAGAGTTGCTGGAAGTTAGGGTCGATAAGACCGAATGATTCGAACGCTGGGAAAAATACACAAACCCAGCGTTCGAGGCGGAGGAGGTGCTAATCTTAAAGAATTGCCAGAAGCGTCGGAAATTAGCAGCTTGGTTCTTGGCCTTCATCAAAACGCTAAAAGCTATCAAGTACCCGATCGAATTGGGAAGGATCTGTGCGGGAGCTAGGCTGAATGCATCTAAAACCTGCTTGAGCAAGGGGGCAAAAGGAATGCGCAACCCATAGTCAAACTGCTTAGCGTAGAAGGCTTGACATCCTGCTGGGGGCTTGTTCACTCGTTGAGAGGGGGTTGGAATGATTAGCGAGTAGCCCTCGGGAAGGAATTTACCAATCGTAGCTTTGAGGCTTGCCTCATGCTCTTTTGGATCGTACGCGCTGGAGATGTCGTCGACCCGTTTCTCGGTCTTCTGAGCCCGACCGGTGGCTTTGGACTTTTTCGCGACACCAGCTAGATCAAGAATTCTCACGCTGCACCCGCCTCCGATCTCGTATCTCATAATCTCGTGCTTGTCGAACGGTACAGTCAAGCCGTTCTCGTTCTCGGAGTCAGTTTTTTCTCCATCTCCACCTTCCTCACTGTTGGCCTTGGCATTTTGTTCCGCATCACCATCGTGCTCGGAATCCTGTCGACCTGATGAACCTTCTCCAGCGTTCGACCCCATGGCATATTCTATTTGATTGACGATTCTGTTCGTCTCTTCGGAAGAATTTTCTGTGGTTTTAAAGTCATTGATGAGTTCCCCAGTGGATCCCAGGTCGGAATCTGATCCAGAGGGAATGTTGGTTTGGACGTCGGGATTCTGGGAAGTAGACATGATTAGAAGATATTTATTGGAATGCTCGAAGTAAAGAAGAAATACTGTTTATCGATCTAAAAGCTCCGATCAGCTGTGAATTGTAAAGATGCACTCTTTTTTCTCCAAGTAAACATATATATAAAGGTTAAAAGGGTAAATTGCAAATTCAACCCCGAGTAACCGCGACGGTTAGGCTCCCACTCAGTAAAATTGAAGATTATCTTTTGTTAATAGCATTTATGGTCCTCCAAGCTTCGGAAATGAGTATTTCTCGACTCAACAGGATAAAATATGTACTCTTTTTCCCTTCGCTCGGTTTTTATCCCACTGGGTTTTTCCGAGTAAGGTTTTTAACGAGGCATATCCAACTCAAGACTGTCTGAGGCCTGTTCTCTACTATCTATTCTTCCGAACTTCAAATATTGCAGCTCTTGGTGAATCATCGAGGTGAATCTCTCAGGTCAAAAACCTCACCCTACTATCTTGGGGGCGATTCGGTATTTCGAGGCTTCTCCAAGGAAGATGTGCACTCTTTTTCCCTAATTCGGATTTTGTCCCATTGGGTTTTTCCGAACTAGGTTTTTAACGAGGCATGTCCGAAAACATCAAGAGGTCAAAGTCTTTCTCCGTGATGCAGTATTTACTTCTCCGAGCTTCGGCTTCACTTACGCTCAAGAAGTGGGGGAGTATTGATGAGGGGTATTTCGCATACGCCACTTTAGGAAATACCTTCTGCTCGAGGTCGGCCTCGATCCCGACCAGAATGGTATTCTCCGACCAGAAGAACATGGTTTTCCGATCAAGCCTGTTGATAGCCCTAGATCGAGTACTCCGACCTTCTTCCCGATCTGCTCGTCTCCTCGGAATTACTGTGGGGCCGACCTACAGCTTTATACAGCTGGCCGAGAGGTATTCTCCTACGGATGGTCTAGCTAGCTCATTACTGTTCCTATAAATACGCGGCACATTTATGACATCAGGGGGCACGACTTCCAAGATATTCCTTCTGCTCGGACCTACTGTTCGGATTAGGAACTAGCTTGTATTCTCATTGTATTTAGTCTTTCTAGTAGTACGGCATCCCGTAATGCTCGGGTAGACCCGATTTGTAATTTGTATTCGAACACCGATATCAATATACAGTTTTCACACGCTCGATTCATATATTGTTATAGTCCACTTTCCCTATTGAACTAGAACGAAATACAGTATAATCAAAATCATATTACATAAAGCACCTCCACCTTTAATTTCACAACATCAATGATCCGGATCAAGATCATTGAATTCTTAATTTTTAGTGGACCGTACTAGTAGTTATTAGTTAAAGATCCTGTTGGGATTTTCGCGGTACTATTGTCAAAAACAACGTGCGGAATATTCAAATTTTTTAATACACACGAAATACCCATGAGCCCAGGATCTCAGTTATCTAACTCATACGAAAGACAGGTATTTTGAATCACAATTCAAGACATAAATAAATAGGTAATTTCGAAAATTACCTCACCACAGGCAAGGTGGTGGTTCTTCTCCGGTCTTCAAAAGTTCACTAGAGCATCCCAAGTGTTGTGCCTCTAGAGAAAGTCCACACCAGATGGATTTGAATGACTTCACGTAATCCTCAGGCTCAGAACTAGGATTATGGAATTGTCTATGGAGGAATTCAATCTAGATCTAGATCTAGATGGAGAAGAAACAAGGAGAACAAGGGGCGGCTATGGCAAGGTTCGGCCAAGGTAGAGGGCGGCTAGGGCTTTGAATTTTCAGCTAAAATTCATCAGGGTTTATGAGAGAGCATATGAGATATTTATTTTGGAAGACAACTTCTAATAGTTATCTCATATCTTGCATATCTTGTTAGTTAGAGATTATTATATGTATATCTAATATATATCTCTATTAGAAGACTCCTTCTTCTAATAGATATATATCATATCTTTAAGAGATCTTTTCTTATCAAATAAAGATACAAGATATATATAATCTCTTCCTTATATCACAAGATAAATCTTTCCCAAATTTCCCTTATCAAAAATCGACCATGCTAAATTAATTCAAGATCAATTTATTATTTCTCTTAGCATAGATCGGCCCTCATGTTTAATTGATTAATCCAAGATTAATCAATTAACATTTCCATGGTTAAAATCAGCCCATGAAGTTTAATTAATTAATCCACTATTAATTAATTAATCTTCCTAATTAGTTAACACCTTAATTAATAGTTTAATCAATTAGACATTCTAATCGATTATATAATTAGACATTCTAATTAATAATTCTCAATTTCGAATTAACACTTTAATTCACGTTTAATTAATTAGACCATCTAATTAATTATTCTTCTCACTTGAATTAACACTTTAATTCATTTATTGATTTAACTTCTTTAAATCAAACATTTCCTTTTAGACTGTCACTGTCCAACTGTATTGTGTGTGACCCTCTAGGTTCACCATCAATTGGCAGCAGGCCCACAACTCTCGTGATTTAATTAGTGAGCAATTAATAAGCAATTAATTGCTCCGATCAATTAAATAACTTTTAATTGACCACTCCAGAATTAATTCCCCATTAATTCAGGAGTACCCACACCTCATGGTCGATGTCTAGCCACAAGCCCATGAGGCCCAACTTCAGGTGAATTGATATTCGTGAACCTTCACCTCTTATAAATGCCATGTACATACGGTCCTTCTATCAACTAATTTCCCGATTGAGACCTAGGGTGTGTGAATTGGTCGGCACCTCTAATTATCTCAATTCTGTACTTTCTAATTCAGGATAATAATTCCAGTGTGACTGCTAAATTTGGAAACCCCTTTCCAAATCCGTCACTGACCACGGCCGTGGGTTTCTCGGAATTTACTATCTAAGAACGTACAGGAAATTCTCTCATCTTATCAAGATGAGTCGATAGATCCTATATTAGTACTAACCATTCGCGTACACGTTCATACGTACCCAAAGTAGTCGCACAATAATCAGGCTATGTGATCGGCTCCTAAATCAAAGTACGTATTCCCGTGTACCGAATTCGCCCTAGTACTTCAAGTCCGAGGACTAAATCGTACACTATTATAAGTCTTGAGAGACTTCCCATTACCGATATGCTTAATGCACTTCCACGATGGGTCTCTCTGTTCGGGTCGTTCGATGCGTTCGATCTCCTATCGAACCACCTAGTCATATGCACTGACATCAAAATGTCTTGTTCATGAAACTCTACAAATTCACTTCATGTGAATCATGCATAATCCTACAAGTCTTAGCGATTCCCTCGATACCCCGTCTCGATAGGAATCTACGACTTGGAACAGTTTTAAGATCACGACCTTAGAGACTGTTTCATGATTGCACTCAGTACTGAAGTGAATCGTCCCATAGTCTAATGTGATCTTAGGATTTCATCCAATCGCTTAGATAAGTTCGCGAGAGATGAAGATGGCCATTGTTTAATTCACGTACTATGAATAAACGGGCGTATTATCTTATGAATCATAAGATTGCTTTCTAAGGTAGTCCCTTTACAAGCTCGTATAAGTTGGCTTGCTGGGCACTATCCTATCAATCTCCCACTTGCCCTAAAGCCAACCACATACATTTCTAAGGCACATCTTTCTCAAGATGCCCGTCGAACCCTTTTGTGATTATGACTTAATTAGTGGATCTGCAATGTTGTCTCTTGACGTGGATTACTTCCACGTCTTTTTCTACCTATGATTTCTCCAAATCATACAGTATACTGTAATATGTGTTTAGATCGTAGGTGAGATCTCGATTCCTTTGCTTAAGCAACTGCCTCATTGTTGTCATAGAAGACAACCACAGGCCTTGCAATGCTAGGTACTACTTCTAATTATTGGAAGAAGTTTTCATCCAAACACTTTCTTTCGCTGTATCCAATACTGCGAGATATTCTGTTCTAGTGGTTGATTTGGCATCGACTCTCTATTTGAACTTCTTCAAATCATCGTTGCCCCAACAAGACAGAATATAAAATCCACATCAGACAGGAAACTCGAATCTCTAAATCCTTCGAGTTTCAATTCTTCATTATTACCGCTGACCAGCAATATATCCTTAGAACTTCTAGAGTTCTCTAAGGATTGCTCTATTGGGTAATCCAGTACTTCTTACCGGTGTTCGACTAACAGTAGCTCATGATATTCATAGCATGTGTTCAGTCTGGTCTTGTACATGACGCTGCATACCTCATGCTACCCTTTTTCTTAAAAAAAAAGATATTCAGAGACAATCTCCTCTTTACTCATCACATGTAGGGCACATTGACTTTGAGAGAGATTTTGTGTCTCTATGGAAGCAATCCTCTCTAGGATCCTTCCATACTGAATCTATTCAGTTTTTGTCCATGTACTAAGATTTGGGATTTCAAACATCATCTGTAATCTATCTTCATAGATACGTATTGCCAATACGTGAGATGTATCCCTTAAATCTTTTAATGAAGAATTGCGTGATCGAACACGCTTTCGTCTGCGTTTTAACATTCTTACATCTCTATGTCAACTTCAATGTTATTTTTCATGTTATTTTCGAACAGCACAAAACTCCCACTGATTCTTTTGTACATTCAGATTTACATGCAATTTTGATAAAGTCAACTGCCTTGACTGTCTCATCTAGTCGCATGTTCCAGTTTCGGGTTACTGGTCTAGAGTCATAGATTTACCTTTGGAAATACATCCAATGGTTATGCCTCGTAGTCAAACCACGTTTCTATGGCTTAGTGTTTCTTAATGGACTTTGACAATCCATTTAGTTTACATGGCGTTAAGCTATGTGCCCGAGTCTATGTCATACATAGTCTTTTCGCAAGTCCTTGGATCACTATCCAACTGATCATTTTCGTGAATCAGCAGATCCTTTACGAATTTGATCGGATCTTCGAAACTTTGGTGTACAAAATTTTGGTTCAGTAAGTTTGGAAAGAGTCTCCCACTATTTGTAGGGATGGGTCCAAGTCTAGGACTTCATCAAGTTCTATTATAATCCCATTTCTCTTTGCGAGGGAACCACCCTCTAAGAATTGGGTATTCCTAAAACGAACTCCTTTCGTTCTCTAGGATAATAGAACAGGTATCCAATGGATTTGGTTGGATACCCTACAAATTTGCTCGAATCGGATCTACCATCCAATTCACTATTCATGGGTGATACACCATACTTTAGTCAGTACAGTGTTTGTAGGAATTGACTTTAAGAGGTTACTTGTTTAAGTATCCTTGTATATTCAGAGGGTTGAACCCCAGAATTGATTGAGGAATTTCTTAGCAACACTAATTAAGGATTGAATCTAGTCTTTCATAGATCGATTCCTTTTTATTAGTTTTTAACTTGCTATTCAAGAATTCTATTCTTGATTTAGATAATTGAGTAATTTAAAGCTTATGTATTCATCACTTCGATCATATCGAACGACCATACATCAATGCCCTTATTTGCTTCGGTTTTGGAACTTCTTTTGAATCCTTTCAACATTTCCAAAACTTGTACTTTCAAAGTACCTATATCCTAAAACCATCAGGATAATATTGTGAAGCAATTAATTTCTCACACTAACGCCTTAGTGATCCACATGTGTCTTTATGGATTAGATCCATTGATCACTTGGTATGTTTACAAATCGATCAATTTTCCCTTATCAGACAGGATTCGCAAGTTCAGAGTTCATCAAGGTTCTTTATTTCAAGAGACCTTTAAATGATGAACAATTTATTGATTCCTTCTATGGAAATAAGTTCGATTTTAAGCATACCATAATTGTGGATAATTATCTAGTTAGTTTTACTTTTCTCGATTTAGCATAAATGTCATTTAGGTTTTATCATCGTTTATTTCTTTGCTTTAAATACATTCCATTCATAATGGTAAAGCAATTTTGTACAAAGTAAAAAGCTTTAATTAAAACTATTCCATTCACAATGGTAAAGCTAAAAGGTTTCGTACAAAGTTTGAAATAAATCTTAAATAGATAAAACTATAACTAATGCTTAACTCGAAAAATAAGAAAAACAATTGCTAAAAAGAAAAATCTAGGTTCTTCTTGACCCAGCTCCTGAAGCATTTTTCCCTTATTTGCCGAAGCAACTCTTTCCTTCGTCTTACAAGGTATGCCCTCTTTCCCAAGGGCAAGGGAATGCCATCATCACCTGCAAACACTTTACAGATGTGAGTGACTATTTATATGTCATACATCAAAGAATAACTAGGTCATACCTTTGTTCATTCTCTTCAGGAATTTCTTTCCAGCGAGTTTCCTCAACTCTTCGTCTTTCCCACATAATGGGCAATCCTTTCCTTCACTCAAACCTTCACCTTTCTCAAAGGCTTTCTCATATTTGTCCAACAACTTATGTAAATCACTTGTTGTAATTCCGTCACACGGAATGTCACAATAATCCATAAAATGAGAAAAAGTATCAGACAAGCCATTGATGATAATCTCTATTTCATCATTTTGATTCAAATCAACTCCAAGCTTTTTGATTCGTTTCATCATCTTGATCAGGTAAGAACAATATTCACTAACATTGTTAAACCCAATCATTCTTGTCTCGTGGAGTGAATTCATCATGAGTTGTGCTAATGTTGGTTCGTACATGATCGTGGATTTTCAAATGGCTAAAATTAAATTAAGAGACAATAGTAAGCAGACAGATTTAAGATAATACTTATAATTAACGAAAATTGGTCTTTCTATCGAAAAAGTTCTCCCACTATTTTATCGAAACAATAACCCCTTTAATTGTTCGGGAAATCCTATTTCCTAGTAGGTCTTGACGTCCCAGCAGACATTAATTGCACCCACGACTCGCGGCCATACAATTAATTCCCTAGGTAGGTATACATTTACCAATTGTGTCTCTACACAATCTTCAAGCTATTTTGCCTCGATTTTCACATTTATCTAGCACTGCTACATCATAAATGGTACTACTCGTTAAGTCTAACCCATCAATCGTGATGAGCAACGGGCCCGAACATGTCAACCCCTGGGACTCCCAGTCGATTGCATGCCCCGACCAATTCCCACCCTTGTCAAGTTTATTTAAAAATGAGAATCGAGAGATTTCGCGTATTGTCCCTTTCTTCGCCTCAGGTGCCAGACTCTGGATCACCTTAATCGATAAGTAGACAACTCACGCTAGTCCCTATTGATGGAAGGCTTGGATTTTATAAAACTTCCTTTTATAGTTAACCCAATATGACTTAATATTTTATTTCAAGAGGGGATTTTCGGTTTTAGAAAGTTTGAGGTAACTCTCTTCGAGATCTCACCGCATTCAATTATGCTTTATCTTTTATTTAGTGATCTAACTTCTAGCGCGCATCACATACAAGCCAAAATAAATCAATAAATAATATAAAGCATTCACACCTAGCATGCATGCTACCACAGTATGTTTTCGATCGGGAGCCTCCTATGCGGGCCATCATCGAGCCATGATGTTGGCCCAATTGGTCAATCTAATTGGGTTCTTAAAGGATCTAACAAGTTACACAAGTAACCATGCATACATGGCCTTCATTCCTTCTTGGGCCTCCACCTTGCTTGTAATGGGCCTCCATCCTAAACTATTTAAAATAAAGCCCTAATCTATTACAAAGGCTCAAATTGACCCAAAAACTAAAGGCTCGCAGGCCCAATAAAAACCAAGACAATTAAATTAAACCAATCACATCTACCCTAGGGTCAAGGCTCGGCACGATCGAAAACCACGTAAACAGTTCACGTTGAGCAAGAAACAAGCAAAACAAATTTTTCTTATTTCTTATATTATTTTAAAACTACCTTTTAAAATAACTCAAGATTCTAATTTTAAAACTCCTTTTAAAACAATCTTTTAACTTTCATTTTAAAACTCCTTTTAAAATAAATCACAATTTCTATTTTAAAACCCCTTTTAAAATATCTCATGGTTCTTACTTTAGTCTCCACTAATTATGATAAAATTAATCCTTCGGATAATAAAACACCTTTTAAGCATAAATCAGGTTCTGGAAATTTCAACTTTTGAAAATTACAGTTTGGTCCCTCAATTTTCGAAAAATACGTTTTGACCCCAAAACTTTCGGAAATAACAAATTAAACCCAAAAATTCCAGAACATGCAAATCGGCCCAGAAAACAGGAATTAACACTTTAATTCCAGAAACTTTCATTAATCGCAAAACAGCCCCCTGAAGTTACGGAAAATTCAAAACAGCCCCATGATTTACGAAAATTGCGAACAGACCCAATTTCCAGAAAAAAATAATTTCAATTCCAGCCCAGATTTTGCAGAAAAATAAAATTTCAGATTCTGTCCAGATTTTGTAAAAATCGTAATTTGCAGTTTTAGTCCTGTAAATATCGCAAATTGCAGATCTGGCCCAAACAAGAATTATGCTATTTACCCGAACACATAATTAATCATAATCAGCAAGATCCATGCACAGAACACGACAAATATATATATACATAAAATTTGAAGTGTTCAGATCCGTTTTTCGTATGAGCGTAATAACTTTGGCTCTGATACCACTGTTGGGATTTTCGCGGTACTATTGTCAAAAACAACGTGCGGAATATTCAAATTTTTTAATACACACGAAATACCCATGAGCCCAGGATCTCAGTTATCTAACTCATACGAAAGACAGGTATTTTGAATCACAATTCAAGACATAAATAAATAGGTAATTTCGAAAATTACCTCACCACAGGCAAGGTGGTGGTTCTTCTCCGGTCTTCAAAAGTTCACTAGAGCACCCCAAGTGTTGTGCCTCTAGAGAAAGTCCACACCAGATGGATTTGAATGACTTCACGTAATCCTCAGGCTCAGAACTAGGATTATGGAATTGTCTATGGAGGAATTCAATCTAGATCTAGATCTAGATGGAGAAGAAACAAGGAGAACAAGGGGCGGCTATGGCAGGGTTCGGCCAAGGTAGAGGGCAGCTAGGGCTTTGAATTTTCAGCTAAAATTCATCAGGGTTTATGAGAGAGCATATGAGATATTTATTTTGGAAGACAACTTCTAATAGTTATCTCATATCTTGCATATCTTGTTAGTTAGAGATTATTATATGTATATCTAATATATATCTCTATTAGAAGACTCCTTCTTCTAATAGATATATATCATATCTTTAAGAGATCTTTTCTTATCAAATAAAGATACAAGATATATATAATCTCTTCCTTATATCACAAGATAAATCTTTCCCAAATTTCCCTTATCAAAAATCGACCATGCTAAATTAATTCAAGATCAATTTATTATTTCTCTTAGCATAGATCGGCCCTCATGTTTAATTGATTAATCCAAGATTAATCAATTAACATTTCCATGGTTAAAATCGGCCCATGAAGTTTAATTAATTAATCCACTATTAATTAATTAATCTTCCTAATTAATTAACACCTTAATTAATAGTTTAATCAATTAGACATTCTAATCGATTATTTAATTAGACATTCTAATTAATAATTCTCCATTTCGAATTAACACTTTAATTCACGTTTAATTAATTAGACCCTCTAATTAATTATTCTTCTCACTTGAATTAACACTTTAATTCATTTATTGATTTAACTTCTTTAAATCAAACATTTCCTTTTAGACTGTCACTGTCCAACTGTATTGTGTGTGACCCTCTAGGTTCACCATCAATTGGCAGCAGGCCCACGACTCTCGTGATTTAATTAGTGAGCAATTAATAAGCAATTAATTGCTCCGATCAATTAAAAACTTTTAATTGACCACTCCAGAATTAATTCCCCATTAATTCAGGAGTACCCACACCTCATGGTCGATGTCTAGCCACAAGCCCATGAGGCCCAACTTCAGGTGAATTGATATTCGTGAACCTTCACCTCTTATAAATGCCATGTACATACGGTCCTTCTATCAACTAATTTCCCGATTGAGACCTAGGGTGTGTGAATTGGTCGGCACCTCTAATTATCTCAATTCTGTACTTTCTAATTCAGGATAATAATTCCAGTGTGACTGCTAAATTTGGAAACACCTTTCCAAATCCGTCACTGACCACGGCCGTGGGTTTCTCGGAATTTACTATCTAAGAACGTACAGGAAATTCTCTCATCTTATCAAGATGAGTCGATAGATCCTATATTAGTACTAACCATTCGCGTACACGTTCATACGTACCCAAAGTAGTCGCACAATAATCAGGCTATGTGATCGGCTCCTAAATCAAAGTACGTATTCCCGTGTACCGAATTCGCCCTAGTACTTCAAGTCCGAGGACTAAATCGTACACTATTATAAGTCTTGAGAGACTTCCCATTACCGATATGCTTAATGCACTTCCACGATGGGTCTCTCTGTTCGGGTCGTTCGATGCGTTCGATCTCCTATCGAACCACCTAGTCATATGCACTGACATCAAAATGTCTTGTTCATGAAACTCTACAAATTCACTTCATGTGAATCATGCATAATCCTACAAGTCTTAGCGATTCCCTCGATACCCCGTCTCGATAGGAATCTACGACTTGGAACAGTTTTAAGATCACGACCTTAGAGACTGTTTCATGATTGCACTCAGTACTGAAGTGAATCGTCCCATAGTCTAATGTGATCTTAGGATTTCATCCAATCGCTTAGATAAGTTCGCGAGAGATGAAGATGGCCATTGTTTAATTCACGTACTATGAATAAACGGGCGTATTATCTTATGAATCATAAGATTGCTTTCTAAGGTAGTCCCTTTACAAGCTCGTATAAGTTGGCTTGCTGGGCACTATCCTATCAGATCCCAACTTTAACTTACTACGGACTATTTAGTCTATTGTTTATAACTTTAATCCTCTTGTACATTCTTATATATACAAAAGTCATATTTAATAAATAGACATGGAAATTTATGATAATTATATTATACTAGATAAAAAGCATAATCGAATCGAATATATGAAATTAAAAAAATCAAAAAATTTATTTATTTTCAATTAATAATGTTCATCAAACGCTTTATGAGCACTGTTCCTAACAGTTCTTCTCTTCAAACTGAATGTTATTTATTAGGGAGAGTGAAATTGAGGCTGTTAAAAGATCCCTCAATTCCAGGAATGCCCTTATACTTTTTCACCAACTCTACCGGTTATAAGTGCAGACAGGCGGCTCTGTAATTGTTTAGTATTGCTCTGTTGTACGGACGCTATTGTTTCTATCAAGAGCATTAAATGCACACTGCTGTCCGAGGCATTTGAATTTATTCTTTATGATTGGAATTAACTCTTTGATTATACCGTTTTTCGTTCGAGTTCAATAAGGAAAGTAGAGTATAACAATATATGAATCGAGCAAGTGAAAATTGTATATTAATATTGGTGTTCGAATATAAATTACAAAGCTGGTCTACCTGAGCATTACGGGATGCCGTACTACTAAAAAGACCGAAACAAATAGAATACAAGCTAGCTCCTAGTTCGAACAGTAGGTCCGAGCAGGGGGTATTCCTTGGAAGTTGTGCCGTCCCTGATGTCATAAATGCGCCGCGTATTTATAGGAACAGTAATGAGCTAGCTAGACCATCCGTAGGAGAATAGCTCTCGGCCAGCTGTGCAAAGCTGTAGGTCAGTCCCACAATAATTCCGAGGATACGAGCAGATCGGGAAGAAGGTCGGAGTACTTGATCTAGAGCTATCAGTCTGGCTTGATCGGAAAACCATGTTCTTCAGGTCGGAGAATACCATTCTGATCGGGATCGAGGCTGACCCCGAGCAGAAGGTATTTCCCAAAGTGGCGTATGCGAAATACCCCTCATCAATACTCCCCCACTTCTCGAGCGTAAATGAAGCTGAAGCTCGGAGAAGTAAACACTGCATCACGGCGAAAGACTTTGATTTCTTGACGTTTCGGACATGCCTCGTTAAAAACCTAGTCCGGAAAAACCCAGCAGGACAAAATCCGAGCTAGGGAAAAAGAGTGCACATCTTCCTTGGAGGGGCCTCGAAATACCGAATCGCCCCAAAAATAGAAGGGTGAAGTTTTTGACCTGAGAGATTCATCTCGATAATTCACCAGGAGCTGCAATATTTGAAGTTCGGAGAAATAGATAGGAGAGTATAGGCCTTGGACAGTCTTGAGTTGGATATGCCTCGTTAAAAACCTTGTTCGGAAAAACCCTGTGGGATAAAAACCGAGCGAAGGGGAAAAAGAGTGCATATTTTATCCTGCTGACTCGAAAAATACTCATTTCTGAAGCTTGGAGGACCATAAATGCTATTAACGAAAGGTAATCTTTAATTTTACTGAGTGGGAGCCTAACAGTCGCGGTTACTCGGGGTTGAATTTGCAATTTACCCTTTTAACCTTTATATATATGTTTACTTGGAAAAAAGAGTGCATCTTCACAATTCACAGCGGATCGGAGCATTTAGATCGATAAACAGTATTTCTTCCCTATTTCGAGCATTCCAATAAATATCTTCTAATCATGTCTGCTTCCCAGAATCCCGATGTCCAAACCAATATTCATTCCGGATCAGATTCCGACCTAGGATCCACGGGCGAACTTATCAATGACTTCAAAACCACTGAAAATTCTTCCGAAGAGACGAATAGAATCGTCAATCAAATAGAGCATGCCATGGGGTAGAATGTTGGAGAGGGTACATAAGGTCGACAGGATTCCGAGCACGATGGTGATGCAGAACAAAATGCCGAAGCCGACAGCGAGGAGGGTGGAGATGGAGAAAAAGCTGATTCCGACCATGAGAATAGCTTGACTGTACCGTTTGACAAGCATGAGATTATGAGATATGAGATCGGAGGCGGGTGCAGTGTGAGAATTCTTGATCTAGCCGGTGTCGCGAAAAAGTCCAAAGCCACAGGTCGAGCTCAAAAGACCGAGAAACGGGTCGACGACATCTCAAGTGCGTATGATCCAAAAGAGCATGAGGCAAACCTCAAAGCTACGATAGGTAAATTCCTTCCCGAGGGTTACTCGCTAATCATTCCGACCCCCTCCCAAAGAGTGAATAAGCCCCCAGCAGGATGTCAAGGTTTCTATGCTAAGCAGTTTGACTATGGGTTGCGCATTCCTTTTGCCCCCTTACTCGAGCAGGTTTTAGATGCATTTAGCCTGGCTCCCGCACAGATCCTTCCCAACTCGATTGGGTACTTGATAGATTTTAGCGTTTTGATGAAGGCCAAGAACCAAGCCGCTAATTTTCGACGCTTCTGGCAATTCTTCAAGATCAGTACCTCCTCCGCCTCGAACGCTGGGTTTGTGTATTTTTCCCAGCGTTCGAATCATTCGGTCTTATCGACCATAACTTCTAGCAATTCTCTCGACTGGAAGAAACAGTTCTTTTTTATCAAGGGACCTGAAGTACCGGCCTCTGAGGGAAGCTCGGAGATGGTTCCATACAAATGGCCAGGTGAGCAAGAATGGGTGTACGGAAAACGAGAATTGTTAGGCCAGCTTGGGAAGGTTATCCCAGACGATCTGGTTAAAGAGATGCGTTCTGATCTGTATCAGTCGGCTTTCCTTATTTTGGAGCCTGTTCTTCGAAAAGCTGGACTCAGCCGAGCTACCTATAGATTAGCAGATGCTGAAGACCCTCGAACGTTGAGTAAGGATAATAGCCTTTCCTGAGTGACCTTAATAGTAAGCTGTTCAACGAATTTCATTACTTAACATTTTACTTTTACTTCGTCAAGTGCAATGGTGGAACAATACCGAGCTTCCATAGTCGGTAAAACGGTGGCATCTACCTCGAGGAAGACGCCCGGTCAGCCGAGGAGACAAACCAGACTGGAGCCTAGAACTGTCGTCCCTCCTCGGGGAAACTTGGCTCAGACTGACCAGATCGGAAAAGAAGGGGAGCCCGAGAATGCTGAGCCGATCCAAATGGTACCACCTTCTCACCAAGCTGGTCCTTCTTCTTCTTCTGGCTTAGGATACAACATGTTTACCATGAAGAAGCTCAGAGGGACAGAGATCTATAATCGGAGAGCTCGGGAAGATCTCGAGGGTCCCCCCGAGGCCAAAAGGAGGACCGGATAGTGGGGTCGACACCGAACGCCCCTTTCTTCCCGTCCTGGTCGAAGTAGGCCTGACATGGTGGATTTCATTGAAGACCAACTTAGAGGATCCCGAGCAGCAGGTTATCCCGAGAGGGGATCAATTCGAAGTGATCGCACCCCGAACGGCGAGAACGAACATGACAAGGCGATCAAGATTTTCATGGCGGGGAGATTTGCCGAGGACCAGGAGGAGCTTCTTGGCCATTGTGACCTCGACGTACTAGGCCAATTCTCCAAAGCATATCACACGGTAAATCCCTTTACATTTGTTGTAACTGTTTAAGTCTTGGAGCAAAAAAAACTAACCATCCTGTTCTCGCAGATCGGGGACTGTTTTCTTACCGAGGTGAATCGTGTCTCAATGTTAGAAGAGGAGTCCGATCGGGTCCATATCGCTTATAGGGACTTACTCAAGGAGGAATCCCAACTTCGCAACCAATTTATCTCCGTCCAGAAAGAATTGGAGTCCATGAAAGCTAAGTATACCCCGACCGTCGAGGAAGATTTGGTGAAGGTCGTGGAGGAGAAGAGCTTGCTCGAGGAGAAGGTTAAGAAACTTGAAGAGGAGCTCGCGCAAACCAAGGCTGATTCCGAGCTATCTTATCAACGTGGCAGAGAAGACTCTCGCCTACGCTCGATAAGAGAATTTTTGGAGTCTCCTGCGTTGGATGCTATAGCTCGTAAAAGGGTCGGCGAAATCCTTCAGACCACTTTCTATAAAGGCGTTCGACAACTTCTCTCCGCGAAAGTCATCCCTGACAAGATAGATGAGTACTTGAAACACATGGACATTTTCAAGAATATGGAGGGCAAAGATTATCAAGTCTCATCCTCGAGCTCCGCCAATTGGGAAGAACATGAGTTCGCTCCGTTCGTGGAAGAGTTCGGAGTTCCAATGCCCAATCCTGACTTGATGGACTTGGATACGTCCAGCGCGAGCTCGAGCTCGGATAGCTCAGGTAGTTCGGATAGCTCTGGTGACAGTTCGGGAGAGGAAAATCAAGATCCTTCCGATAATGGGGACGATCGAGAAGCTTCTGGGGATAAAGACGTCGATGTCGAAGGTGTCTCCGAGAGTGAGGACAAAGAGGACCCTTAGATTTCTTGTAATAGATTGTAGGACCTTTTAATTCATGCACTGTAATTACTTCAATTATCTATAAAATCTGCCTTTTTTTTTTTGTTTTTCTCTGAGTTCGTTCGTCGATAATTTATTATACTGCTCAACTAGACAAAAGTCTTTGTGAGCCATAAGGTTCATAAAAGAACGTCGATATCGAGCATTTCCGTGCATGTGAATCACGTAGTAGGCACGGTATCGAAACAATCGACCTTTTTAATAAGGCACGGAAAAACTTGAAATTCGCGACTGTTGGACTCTAAAAAAGGCAACGTTCCTTTATTCTTATAAATAGAAGGCAGTTTTAAGATTTGTATCATTGAAATTGTAATTCTCTCTTCGTCGGAGCTATTTGATCGATAAAATAAGTCGAGCTCTCTTTTGCACTAGAAATTTACAGATCATGGAAGGCCTGGTGAACTCCAAGATTGATCCGAGGTTGTTGCTTAAAGTCAAGAAAGAGAAATCTTCCAAGTCGAGAATCAAAGAACTTAAGTCCTCCTCGGAAGCAGGAAAGACCCCTAAGAACGACCGAGGCAAGCACAAGGTCGATTCTCTTTCGAAGACGGTCATTGAACCAACTGGTGACCTTGGCAAAACTGCGGCCAAGCAATTATCTGGCTCCGAGAAAGGGCCGGTCATATCAATTCCGGACTCCCCTTCCCGGTCGAAAAATAGCTCCGAAGGGAATAAGAAGGTCGAGAGCCCTAATAAGCAGATCACATCTGGTGACCCTGAGCCTGCTTCCTATAAAAGATCGCGTGTGGACGATCTAATTCCGACCTCGGCCTTGATCCAAATGGCTGGGGATACTAAGATATTGGCTGATAGCGTTCTGGCCTTGGAGGCTAACAAGGGTGTTGCGGTTGAGCCTCCCAATAAGAAGGTCAAAATAAATGACCCTCCCGTCGATCAAAAGAAAACTCCGTCGCCGGGTGGGAACCCGGGAACCCAAAACTCTGTCCCCAATGTTGCTCGGACGCTAGGTGCCTTTTTTGAAGAGGTGAAAAGTAAGGCCCTGGCCGAACAAGAAGGGAAAAATGCGGATGAGCTTGTGCAATCGAGCACATATCTGCTTTTTCAAGTGAGTGCCCTCTCTTTCCCCCCCTTTTTTTTTATTTTTAATAACACAACTCCTCATGTCCATTTAAGGTCGGACAACAGTTATTTAGCCTCGGGCTGCAAGTTGAGCGAGAAGCCGAACAACGTGCTAAGGTTATCCTCGAGCTGGAGGAAAAGAAGGTTGCACTATCAAAGTCCCTCGAAGAAGCTAGAGCTATCGAGCTGAAATTGGCTTCCGAGACGGAAAAAGCTGTGAAGCAGAAAGAGAGCCAGGTTCACGAGGAGTTGAGCTAGGAGCTGGATAGGCTGAAGTCGCTCGTCGAGCAGGAGAAGAAAAATGCCGAGCAGCGGGAACAAGAGGCCTATCAGAAAGGTTATGATGCCGGGTACGAGGCCCGCAACGTTGAAGTCCGCAAGCTTCTGTTCGAGAAAAGTGTTTAGAGATTTCTTCTTTTGCTCAACAGAATGTTGTACTATTAAATTTCTTCCTTTGTACTCGTTTTCCCCGTTGGAATAATAAACTTTTTTCTTCCTTCTAATCAATGGTATTTTGTGTCTGGTGAATTGATTAATGCTGTATAAACAACTTATACTCGAGTGAAGAGTAATTAATCGAGTTGCATTCTTACTGTTGGAACAATTTATACTCGAGTTAAGAGTGATCGATATTCCGAGCACCAAGTCATAGTATTCCCCCTTTTTTTTTTTTTTTTTTTTAGCTAAGTTTCAAAGAAAGTCCGTCCAAACAGCACCTTAGTCTCGGGAAGTGGAACGGTCACCCGTGATAAATGCCGTAATCTGAGCCGTTGGTTTCGCTGAATACAGACCGTCGATCAACTCTTCCCTTTAGTATAAATATGGCATTCACTCAGTTGAAAATCTTTACCTTCCGCTGTCAAAAATGTTTTATCCGAGGACGAAGCTCGGATCCCTCCTTCCCGTTCAAGCCTTTGAAATTTGGCTTCGGACTTATTTTTGACCTCATCATAAAAATACAGTTTCCTTTGGTATGGGTGGAATTGGAAAAGAGGGGATCCTCGGATATTTGGGGGTCTCCGATCCCTAAAAACGGGATCTCCCCTTGAAATACCAACAAGTGACTGACCCTTGCTTGGGTATTTTGGGCAGGGTTAGCATTGCCGGTTTCAAGGGGTATCCCTGAGGGTGGAAAGCTGGACAGTTCATTAAAAGGAAGTTTGACCTCAAGTCACGAATTTCTTCCTTCTTCGAAGATCGGTAAGTTTGGGTCGAGCTTCCCGACTATGAAACGATAACTGGCCGGCTTAGGTTGAGCTTTTGGATCTTACAATGAGAAATTTCAACCTTAGACACCAACTCGGGGAATTGATCGGGCTCGTTTGGTAGCAAGAATCGTCTGGTAGCAAGAATACTGGGAAAAGCATGGACATAATCAGAAAACCCAGATATCATCAGACGATAAACATATACAGCTCGATCACTTTATCACATTGTGGTGCAATCATCGGATGTTCAGCGATATTCCTGGTCGACAACACTGAAAGATGTTCGAAGACTCGAATACCATAGAATAGGGTACTGTAGTTGGACTTCATTTGTATATTCAACAACTTTGTAATCTGTTCGATGAATTTCAATAAAGTTGTAACATTTGCCTTTCATTGAATTTTTGTATATAGTCGGAATTTTTCCTTTCCATCGTCTTAACATAAGTATTCTGCTCGTATAAACCAACTCGACAACGAATTAATGATCCGATGAAACTTAAATATTTGGATAAGGTTGAACTTGTATCTGGAACATTTATTGATCGATGAACTGTCCTCGGAAAGATTATCCGATAATCGTCCAAATGAATAATGTCTGAAAACTAAGAAGTTCCCCTGAAGAATAATTTGAACTTAGGAAATAATGATCCCAACTTTAGTAATTCCCTAAATAATCAGAAACTCTTGAAAACTGTTCGGGTTTCGAGCAGAACTGCATCATCATAACATTTTGAGCATCAGTTGGGGTTGGATAGTCAAGTTGAAATTTTATCGAGGGAGGGTCATAGCAATAGCTTTCACCCTCGGCCGATTTTCTTTTTTGAACATATTTTATCGAGGGAGGGTCATAGCAAAAGCTTTCACCCTCGGCTGATTTTGATTTCTGAACATGTTTTATCGAGGGAGGGTCATAGCAAAAGCTTTCACCCTCGGCCGATTTTCTTTTTTGAACATATTTTATCGAGGGAGGGTCATAGCAAAAGCTTTCACCCTCGGCCGATTTTCTTTTTTGAACATATTTTATCGAGGGAGAGTCATAGCTCACCCTCGGCCGATTTTGATTTCTGAACATGTTTTATCGAGGGAGGGTCATAGCAAAAGCTTTCACCCTCGACCGATAATGTTAGACTTTCTTCGTCATGGTACTCGGAATACAATTTGAACTTGAACCAAGGATTTCATTGATTGTCCTTACATTTTTAGGAAAAGTAAAGTTTGAGAAAACTGTAAATTACAAGAAAAATTAAAATGAGTGCATCTATCTTCCATAATATTTCCTCAGATTGACTGCATTCCAAGTTCTTGGCAAAACTTCACCGTTGAGGTGAGCAATTTTATAGGACCCCTTCTTCCCGACCTCCTGCACGACATAAGGGCCGTCCCAGTTTGGCTGAAGCTTTCCGACATGCTTAGATACTTCCACCTTTTTTAGAACCAAATCCCCGACCTTGAATGTCCTTATCCTGACTTTTTTATCATAAGCTTTTTCCATGCTGGACTTGGTGGCTTGTATCTTTATGCACGCTCGGTCGCGTTTACCATCTGCTTGATCGACATCCATCTGCCTCAGCAATTGATTCTGATCGGGGTCATAAGATTCGACCCTTGGTGAAGGTACCAATGTCTCCACCGGTATAACAGCCTCCGACCCGTAAACCAATGAGAAAGGAGTTTCTCCAGTAGCAGACTTTATTGTAGTCCTGTTAGCCCAAATTACTCCTGGAAGCTCGTCTAACCAACGGCCTTTTGCTTCGGCTAAACGTTTTTCAAGTGATCGAACAATTTCCCTGTTGGTGACCTCGGTTTGTCCGTTCGCCTGACGTGAAATTCTGCTGGATCCCAAACTTTTCGCACCATTCCAAAATTTGCTTTCCCGCGAATTGAGTTCCATTGTCGGAGATGAGGATCCTCGGTATACCGAACCTGCAAATTATATTCTTCCAGAGAAAATTTATCACCTGAAATTGAGTAATTTTTGTTAGCGCAATGCATTCGATCCATTTACTGAAGTATTACACAGCGACCAGGACGTAGTTTTTTCTCGATCTAGCAGTTGGGAAAGGTCCCACAATATCGATCCCCCATTTGTCGAAGGGCCAGCAGATCGGAATTGAATGCAGCTGCTCGGCGGGCTGATGAATCAAATTTGAATAAATTTGGCAATGATGGCATTTCTTGACATAATCGATACAATCTGACATCATAGTAGGCCAATAATATCCAATTCTCGAGCATTTCAAGGCTAAGGCTCGAGCACCGCAATGATTCCCAGCCTCGCCTTCGTGCACCTCCTTTAAAATAAGATTCAGTTGACTTTCTGGGATACACTTCAATAGAACTCCCGAGCTCGACCTCTTGTAGAGCTGATCGTCGATCAAAACATACATTGGAGCTCGATATTTAATTCTTCGAGCTTCATTTACGTCTTCCGGTAGAACACCGCTTCTTAAGTAATTTTTCAAAGGTTCCATCCATGTACGTCCTTGCGTGTCTATTTCCATGATTTCCGAGTTCGGAGCCACGTTCAATTCTATAGCTGGAGAATTAGACATCAACCAAGTTATTATTCTCTCCTTTCGCCCATCCATCGAACCTGTAAATTTTGAAAGCAAATCCGCCCAACAGTTTTCCTCTCGAGGGATAGCTTGTATATCAAACCTTTCAAACTTTGCCGCCAGATCCTTCACCCTTTTCAAATATTTTACCATATTAAATTCTTTTGCGTCATAAACTCCCTTCACTTGTCTATGTACGAGCTCGGAGTCGGTCAACACTGTGAGAGACTTTATGCTCGCTTTAATCGCCATTTCTAAACCTGCAATTAAAGCCTCGTACTCCGCTTCATTGTTCGTAACTACAAAATCTAGGGTGATCGCATAACTGAGATCCTCTCCCTCGGGACCTTGGAAATGAATTCCGGCCCCACCTCCTTCTCTGGTCGACGATCCATCAACGTGCATCAACCAAATTTTCTCCCGAACGTCTATCACGAGGTTTACTTCTGTAACTAATCGATCTCCCGAGCCCGCTCCTGTCGACTCTGCAATGAAATCTGCCAGAACTTGAGCTTTGATGGCTGTTCGGGGTTGGTACTCGATGTCGAACTGTCCCAGTTCCACTGCCCATTTAATCAATCTGCCGGATGTCTCTGGTTTCGACAGAACTTGCCTTAACGGTTGGTTAGTCAAAACAATAATTTTGTAAGTTTGGAAATAAGGCCTCAGTCTTCGCGCGGCCATTATTAGAGCAAGTGCGAACTTCTCGATTTCCATGTAGTTCTTCTCCGCCCCCTGAAGTAACTTGCTCAAATAATATACTGGTTTATGCTCGGAATCTTGAATTCTCACCAGAACAGAACTTATTGCTTCACTTGATACTGCTATGTATAAATACAAAGGTTCTCCCTCGACTGGTTTTGCCAACATTGGAGGGGAAACCAAGTATCTTTTAAGCTCTTCGAAAGCTTTACTGCACTCCTCATTCCATTCGAAGCCTTTCGATTTCCTCAACAACTTGAAGAAAGGCAAACTCTTGTCTGCTGATCGGGATATAAACCTATTCAAGGATATTATTTTTCCGATTAGACTCTGCACTTCAGACAACCTAGTTGGCGGTTGTAGCTCAGCTATAGCTCGGATCTTTTCTGGGTTTGCCTCAATTCCTCGTTCGTGCACCAGATAACCGAGGAATTTTCCCGACCTTACCCCGAAAGTGCATTTAGCCGGATTTAACTTCATTATGTACTTCCTTAGGATCGCGAAACATCTGTCAAGGTGCTTTATATGATCCTCCTCGGTCATGCTCTTCACTAGCATATCATCAACATAAACTTCCATGATCTCACCAATAAGATCCTTGAACATCATATTCACGAGCCTTTGATAAGTTGCTCCTGCATTCCTTAGCCCGAACGGCATTACAATGAAGCAGTACACTCCCCGTTCGGTAATAAAAGCTGTTTTATCCTGATCTCTCTCATTCATAAATATTTGATAAAACCCTTGGAAAGCATCCATCATACTAAAGAAAATGAATCCCGCAGTCGAGTAAACCAGCATATCGATCCGTGGTAAAGGATAGGGGTCCCTTGGACACAACTTGTTCAGGTCGGTAAAATCATTACACATCCTCCATTTGCTGTCTACCTTCTCTCCCTTCGACACCAACACTACATTGCAAAGCCATTCAGTGAAAGTTATTTCCCGAATCTGTTTCGCGGCCAATAACCTATCCACCTCAGCATTGATGATTTTGTCTTTTTCTCGACCGTGATTCCTCTACTTTTGTCTAACTGGCTTTGCTTTAGGATCGATATTTAAAGAATGAGTGATCACCCTTGGGTCGATTCCGACTATATCATCAGAACTCCAAGCAAAGACATCGGCGTTGTTTCTAAGGAATTCGATCAACATGGTCTCCATCCCTTGACTTAGCTCGGTCCCAATTCTGGTGAACTTCTCGGGAGAGCCAGGGATTAACGTTACTTGTTTATGATTTGGGGGTTGTACGCTCATATCGATCTCTTTTCCTTTTTTACTCAGCAACTTTTCACAATCTAGCAAAGGGAGGTCGGATACTGAGAATACCTTTTCCTCCTCTAATTTTCTTTTCGAGGGCAATACTGGCTCGAACTGCTTCTTCATGTTTAAAGATGTATTATAACACTCCCATGCCATGCACTGGTCCTTCCTCATTTCTCCGACCCCTGCCAACGTGGGAAACTTGACCATCTGGTGGTAAGTTGACACGACCGCTTTGAATACATTTAAAGCCGGTCTTCCCAAAATTACGTTATAAGCGAACGGGGTACTCACGACCAAGAACTTAACCATCTTCGTAACATCTTTAGGTTTCTTACCCATAGTAGTACTCAAGAGTATGGTTCCGAGAGGAACAATTTCCGATCCACCGAACCCAATGAGCGGGGTGGATACCCGTTCCAGTCGCGGATATTGTAGATTCATTCTGTCGAGCGCCTCAGAAGAGATTATGTTTGCCGAACTGCCATTATCGATTAACACCCTCCTAACTTCGAAGTTAGCAATTCTCAGGGTCAAGACCATCGAAAAATCAGGGTCATCTTCACTAGTATCCCAAGTCACATCACTAGGTCTGTCAGCCTCGGAAAAACTAATGACTTGATTTATCGAGGGCGCTGGTTTTAAGGACATGACCTCTTTCCTAGTCGAGACAGCAGTCTTTATCGACCTAGCAGTCCTTTTCCTCGCATTCCTGCTATCTCCCCCAGCTGGCCCACCAGATATCATATTTATCACCCGATTCGTCTGGTCCTCTGCTTGTTGTTGATCCTCCCGGTGTTGTTCGGAGGACCTCCTAGGACTTCTGGATCTATAAAGGCTGTTATGGTTCTCCTTTCTGACATATTCCTTCAACTTTCCCTGAGCAATCAGTTTTTCGATCTCTTGTTTTAACTGAAAACAATCCTCGGTGCTATGCCCCCGAGCTCTGTGGTATCTGCAATACTTATCATGATTCATAGTCCCTGGCCTAGGTTGAGTGATACGCCGAGATCCAGGGACCAAATTTCTCTCCTCGAGGACTGTTAGAATCTCGTCCCTTGAGGTATTCAGTCTGGTAAAGTTGCTTTTTTCATGCTCCGTCCTCGGAGCCCTATCTGGAGATGCAGGTCGACCGTAGACATTAGATCTGTGGGTCGGGGCCTGAGGTTTATAGACCTTAAGTCTCTGCCAAACCGAGCCTCTTTGCTGCGCGTTTGACCCTCCGTAGTCGCTTGGTTTTGGGATAGGGGCCCGATCAGGTTTCTTCACGATCGGGGGCCTAGGATTCTGTGCGTTCTTTAACTTATTCATTTCCTCCTGGATCATGTATTTCTCAGCTATTTCCATAATCCGCTCGAAAGACTTCGGTTGCTTTCGGCAGAGAGCATTCCCGAACTGGCTATTACGGGTTAGCTCGAACATCAACGATGATAGAAATTCAATCTGTGGGGTATCAACTTTCAGAAGTTCAATACTGAATCTTGCCAGCCACTGCCTTAGTGTTTCTCCTTCCATTTGTTTCACTGTTCCTAAATGATTAGCAGGTAACCTTTGTTTCCTTTGGCTAGCAAACTGATGTTTCAATTTATCGCACAACTCATCAAAAGAGAAGATCGAGTTCGGAGGTAGTTTTCCGAACCAATCCAAAGCAATTCCCTCGAACGTTGTGACCATGATTTTGCAACAAAAATCCTCCGAATGTGCATATAAATTCAATACATTTATGAAACTGTGTATGTGCTCCCCGGGGTCAGAGGTCCCATTATATCTTGGCAATCTAGTCGGGACCGCTTCTGTTCCCCGAGCTTCTCTAATTTCTTGACAGAAAGGCGAACATCGCATAATATTCGTGCTCAGTTCCCTATTTCGTCCTTCAAGGAAAGCGGCCCCATCCTCTCTGGCCTCAACTCCTCGAGCCCTGGCGTCTGCGGGTCGGGTTTCCTTTATTAACATCTCCTTCTCCAATTCCTTAGTAACTCTTTCTTGAACAATCTTTTCCAAGTCAGCCTCGGTCACCTTTCTGTAGGCTGGCTTTCTAGACCTCTCCACAGCTTTGGGTTGACTTTCCCCGACCACGGAATCCTCTAAGTTTTGTATGTTCCTAGAAGGTTGCCCAGATCGGACAACGGTTCTAGCTTGTGGCTGGTTGGGTCGAACATCAGATGGTTCGCCCAAAGCAGATCGACGAATACTTCCTTCCCTTGGCCTATTGGAAATCGGGCCCCGAGCAGCAGGTTGATCGACCGGGGGCTACTGGCCTGGTAGAGTTTCACGATCTGCTCTCTCCGTGTTCAAGAATTCTCTACACATAGTTCCGATAATGGAACGCAAATCAGCCACTGTTGTATGAATAGGCATATCATTCGGCGGGTCGAGCGGCGGCACCTCAGATTGGTGGGCCGCTCGGGATTGGTTACTTGGTTCATTGTTTACAGAACGTTGAGCTCCTACGGCGTGTGAAGGTTCGCCGCGATTGTATGTAAATCTCCTTGTAGTAGGCATATTTCGATCTAACACCCGAGTAGGCCCCACGGTGGGCGCCAATTGATTATACCGTTTTTCGTTCGAGTTCAATAAGGAAAGTAGAGTATAACAATATATGAATCGAGCAAGTGAAAATTGTATATTAATATTGGTGTTCGAATATAAATTACAAAGCTGGTCTACCCGAGCATTACGGGATGCCGTACTACTAAAAAGACCGAAACAAAGAGAATACAAGCTAGCTCCTAGTTCGAACAGTAGGTCCGAGCAGGGGGTATTCCTTGGAAGTTGTGCCGTCCCTGATGTCATAAATGCGCCGCGTATTTATAGGAACAGTAATGAGCTAGCTAGACCATCCGTAGGAGAATAGCTCTCGGCCAGCTGTGCAAAGCTGTAGGTCGGTCCCACAATAATTTCGAGGATACGAGCAGATCGGGAAGAAGGTCGGAGTACTTGATCTAGAGCTATCAGTCTGGCTTGATCGGAAAACCATGTTCTTCAGGTCGGAGAATACCATTCTGATCGGGATCGAGGCTGATCCCAAAGTGGCGTATGCGAAATACCCCTCATCAATCTTCTGATCCTAAGATATTTAATACTTCAATAAATGTGTCTGCCGTTCCAATTATTTTCTGACTTAGCTCTTGAACCAGTCAGTTGATGGTGTACTCTGCTGATCAAAACTACTCCGATGTCTTGACTCAGCTATTGTACTTAGCTATTCAAGTAAAATCTTCACTCTACTATCTTTACTTGAACGTAGTTGTTGGATATCTTCAATAAATTAATCAGTAAATCCACGCTGATTAATCCTACACACCTTGAGTATGATACTTGTCTTTTCAATACCCGTCCGTTTGAGATAAACACTAAGCATCCATTACTTAGCTGTTTAGACTACTTGGATGATGACTTGGACTTAACTATTTATTACAATTTTGACCTTTTCAATTTTTTTCTTTTTCATTTCTAACTTTTATTTAATTTAAAAATATTTAAATACAAGTTAGATTACTTTTTCATTATATAAATATATGAATACATATAATATATATATATATATATATATATATATAAAATAAAATTAATAAAGTTACTCATCAGTTAATTATTTATGATTCTTCACTTTAACTTTCAAGTTAACCAATTATTATTCTCTCAATGAATGAATATGCGTATTTTTGTATGTTCAAAAAATTATATTCTAATTTTCGTATTACTCCATACATCTTGTGAAACTCATATAAGTCTTTTTTTTATAAATGTAGTATTTCTTCTTCCATTACCGATCTTTCATAAATGTTCGACTATGTAAACCGTTTACTAACTATGATTAAATTAGGGAAAATTCTAAGGTGTTGTCACCTCATACGACTTTAGTTAACAAATAGAATTATGACACCTCATTAATAAGTAAACTACTTATCAGGTTACTAACATGTCATAATACTACTACCATAACTAGTTGCATTCTATTATTATTTGATCACATTTCATTGTAATATTAAACCACATCACATAGTAAATTACAAACTAATAAATTATTATAGAAATAAATAAATAAATGTGATAATAATATTTTATTATAAACGATATATAATATTTCGTATTGATAAATTAATATTAACTTGAAAAAATCCATAATATATTTTACAAATAATTTATCTTACCACATAGTGTGGCTAAACTAATGGTAATACTACATAACATAGGACCGTAGTAAATATATGTAGCAAATTTTGTGTTGTGTCTTTTTAAAAAAAAAAAAGATTACAGTTCTATGCGAGTCTGTATTATTACATGTGAGACATATACATAAAATGTTATGAATTATAAACATTGTATAATACTAATTGTAATATTGCACAATGCCGATAAATACTATATAATGTGGATACATACTATATGATATGAGATCGTATTAAATAAATGGAGTCAATCCTATGCTATGTGAATCTGTATTGTTACATGTGATACATATACCATCAAATCTGAAAAATTATGAACATTGCGTAGTACCAATAGTAATACTACACAATGTGGATAAATACTTTATAATGTGGCTAAATACTATATAATATAAGATCGTATTGAATTAATGGAGTCAATACTATGTTATGTGAGTCTGTATTGATACATGTGATACATATACCATCAAATCTGAAGAATTATGAACATTGCTTAGTACTAATGGTAATACTACACAATATGGATAAATACTACATAATGTGGCTAAATACTATTAATATGTGACCATAGTATGTGGAGTATATGCTCTCTCTGTGAGTCTATACTGTCACATGTGAGACATATACTATGTAATGTGAAAAATCATAAACACTGTCTAGTACTAATGGTAATACTATATAATGTGACTAAATACTACAAATATGGGACCATAATAAGTATGTGGACTCAATATTGTTCTATGTGAGTATGTACTGATACTTGTGATACATATATCATGAAATCCGAAGAATTATAAACGCGTAGTACTAATAATATGGAACCATACTAAGTATGTGGAGTCAATATTGTGCTATGTGAGTCTATAATGTTACATGTGAGACATATACCATATGTAATGTGAAGAATTATAAACATTGCGTAGTACTAATGATAATACTACATAATATGGAACCGTACTAAGTATGTGGAGTCAATATTGAGCTATGTGAGTTTATACTGCTACATGTGAGATATATACTATGTAATGTGAAGAATTATAAACATTGCATAATACTAATGGTAATATGACAGCGTACCAAGTATGTGTAGTCAATATTGTATTAGGTGAGACTATACTGCTAAATGTGAGACATATACCATGTAATGTGAATAATTATAACATTGCGTAGTACTAATGGTAATACTATATAATGCGTTATTGTACTATTATATATGAACTAGTATCATACAATGTGGAAACATACAATTTTTATGGTGATTTGATATTAGAAAAAGAAACAAGGAAAGTAGAAATATTTATGGGGATTTTGAAGAATATAAGATAAATTATAGTTTTAACCTGTTAAATAGGTAACTCGTAATTTAATAAGCTTAATTTTATTCTATATTATGAAATTTATGTGGTTGTTGTTTCATATTTATGATCCGATGTTTTAAATTAGATTGACGTCACATAACGTGACGGCACCTTAGAAGCCCCTACATTCTAGTACATTCTTTTGTGTGAATATTCATTCCATATTAGCATATTCAAATAAGTTTTACAATATGCTCAGTTGAACTGAAAAATAATTATGAATTATGATGAGGGCTATTTTTACGCACATAACAGAGCAGGGTTTTTTCGAGGAGAATCAAGATCGATCCGATCCGCGTAGACAGCAAGATCGGCTCGACCAACCAAAATGTATCTGATCGACCTAATATCCGATCTAGAAGACTAATTGGGCCATGCGGTACTCCCAGGCCATGCAGAATTCCTAGTGTTAATAGGACTCCTAGCTCTGTTAGGACAAGAGGAATATTATAAATAGCGAATATTACAATGTATTAAGGATCCGGATTTGAACCTATCAATAATATTACAACTATTTCTCCTCTCTCGCATATTCTTGGTTACGTGATTATTGCTCTTTTTAAACTATTCTTGAATTGCTCCATCCTGAGTACTTTAGCCAAACCCCAAATATATTAAATTGTTCTTAATAATTTACTGAGATTAAACCTAAGACGAAATTAGGCTAAATCAGTTGGCGCCCACCGTGGGGCAAGGTTAATTACTCGATCGAAATATGGTCAATCCAAGAAAAAGCACACGTAACGCAGGAAGAAGCACGAATTCTCGACCTTCTCGTGCTGTGGATAGCCTGCCTGAGAATTCCCAAAGGGTCAGCGCTAATAATACGCAGCCTCCAGCAAATCACCAAAACTTCTCGTGCTGTGGATAGCCTGCCTGAGAATTCCCAAAGGGTCAGCGCTAATAATACGCAGCCTCCAGCAAATCACCAAAATTTAGACCCTGTGGAGGAACATGTTGCAGCGAACGCTAACATCAATCAAAACCAGGGAGGATATCAAACTCCTAGCGTGAGTCAGGCCCCTAACTCACCCATTCGATCCGTCCCTGCTCCCCCGCTATCGGCTGACCAGGAAAAAATACTACAAATTGCTCAGCTTCTAAGTTCATTTTTTCCTCAAATTATACCGACTCCGGCAGCCGCGGAACAAGCAAGGGCTGCTGTTCGTCCCTCGAGAGCGGTTAATAATGACAGGGAACCTAGGGAGAATAACGATCATCAATCAACTCAAGCAGAGAGTCCAGATGCAGACCAACGATCTCAAATCTCCCCACCAAACGTAGCTAGAAGGCACCTTGGTCGAAGAACTAATCAGGCAAGAGCTAATGCTCGACCTGAACCTCGCCTGTCCAAGGAACAAACTGTTATCCCGATCGATGACGTGGACGAACCCCCAGTTGTCAATCGACAAGCAACTAGGAGAGTCTCTGAAAGAGATATAGAGAGGATGGTCGAGGAACGATTGGAACAAAGGTTATTAACCATGAGACAACCCTGGCCACGTTCCCGAGAGGTCCAGGATAATATAGCAGCCTGTTCTCCATTCTGCCAAGAAATAAGAGAAGCACAGGCATCTGGACCCTTACCGGCCCGACTTCCCAGATACGACGGAACTGGTGATCCAACTGATCACATATTCAGTTTCACGAATATCATGAACTAATACGCTCATTCAGCAGAGTACACGGCGAAGCTAATGATCACAACCTACGAGGTATTAGCATTGGACTGGTTCGGAAAACAGCCACCTAACTCTATCTTCAGTTTTAGAGAACTATGTAACAAATTAGAGCAGCAGTTCGCTAGCCAGAAACGGCAAAAACTCCCCATGAGTTACCTAGGAACTATTATCCAACAAGAAGGAGAATCCTTGAGGACTTGGCTCGCAAGGTTCAATGTCGAACTATTGAAGATCGATTCACCAAATATCGATTATATCATATCAATTTTGTTCGACCTAACGAAAAATAGGCAATTTGGCAATGCCTTGAGTCGGAAGCAGCCACGAACTTTTGCAGAAATCATGACGCTAGCCTCAAAGTATATGACTCAAGAAGAAATGAACTCATTCAAAGATAAGAATAAGAATAAAACATCCACTTCGGGATCTAGGAGGCCTGAAAAACCACAGATGCAAAAAGCCATGGATTACGATCGATATCCTAGGAGGGAAAATGTGTTCAAAAGACTGGAGTTTAACGTAAGGGATCGAATAAGCTATGTCGAATATACCAAACTAAATACCCCCAGAGAGGATATTCTTGAAATGTTAGAAAGAAATAGCTTGATTCCCGCAGCAAAAAGAATTACGCAAGCAAAACCTGGGGCAAGGAACTACGATCTATATTGTAGATACCATCGAGCTCATGGTCATAAAACCGAGGACTGCTATCACCTGAAACAGGAGATTGAGAAGTTAATACAACAAGGCAAGTTAAACGAATTCGTAGACAGAACGGATCGGAGGAGACAAAGGACTCGGAGTCCTAGAAGGAGGGAAGGAAATGGAAGCCCTCCCGAAAGATCGCCCAGCAATCGCGCAATTAGGAGAGATGACATCGATAATGATCGAGCCAATGGTACGATACACGTAATCTCCGGTGGCCCTGCAGGGGGAGACAGTCGAAATGCAAGACGAAAGACAACTCGATCCCTGGAAAAAGGACTGGTCATTCCTAAGGAAGTTTGGGCGCTCGAAAATAAAGGCTTTGACAAGCACACAATCAGTTTTGATGAAAGTGAAGTCCCTAAGAACCTCAACTGGGATGTAAATGAAGACCACCCCGATTTTCCAATGGTGGTCTCACTAAGGATCTCCGACTTTAACGTAAAAAGAATTCTGATCGACAACGGGAGTTCGGCTAACATAATAGCCATCGAAGCGTTAAATCAAATGAACCTGGGAAAGATAACTCTCCAAAGAGTGGCTACGCCACTAGTAGGATTTGGAGGATCGAAAATAGTTCCAGCTGGGACTATCAACCTGAGTTTGACCCTCGGAAGTAAACCTCATCGGGTGGTCAAAATGATTAAATTCTTAGTAGTAGAAACACCATTCGCTTATAATGCAATCCTAGGTAGACCGGCATTAAACCAATTCCGAGCTGTCGTTTCAACCTATCACCAGAAGATTAAATTTCCTACAATCTCTGGGGTCGGCGAAATAATCAACGACCACTGTATGGCCTGGGATTGTTACAATACTGCTCTATCTTTGAAAAGGAACGTTGATCCATTGACGCCTTCGAAAAGAAAAACAGTAGGGTCTTCGATGGAGAGATCTCCAGAGCCTGAATTGCCAAGTACAGAAATGATCGATAAAAAAGGGAAAGAGCCAATAGATTTGACTCTACGTGCGCCTGAGCACAAAGAGGTCAAGCTCATCGAGAATGATCCAACCAAAATCACGAGGATCGGAACTGAACTGTCTCCACAGGGAGAAATTATGTTAATCAATTTCTTAAGAAAAAATGTAGATGTCTTCGCCTGGAGCTCGGAGGATATAGTGGGGATCGACCCAAGAATAATAACCCACTCTTTAAAGATAGATCCGAGCGCAAAACCGGTCAGACAGAAGAAAAGAAATCATGGCCTTGTAAAGGACAAAATAATAAAAGCAGAGGTCGAAAGGCTTTTACTGTCTAAACAGATTAGAGAAATACACTTTACTGAGTGGCTGTGTAATGTCGTACTTGTCTCAAAGGGTGACAAGAAGGATAACAAGTGGAGAATGTGTAACGATTTTACGTACTTTGTTGGATGAAGATGAAGACTTTGAAGTGAAGGGAGGTTTTGATGATTTCCAAAAGTCATCAGCTAAGTGGAAGCTTAGCACCAACCTTAGAAGATATTTGACCAAGGAAGATTTATTCCAGACAAGTCAAATATGGTCCAAAAGACTACTGATCTGTTGCTGAAGAAGGAATCAGACTGGTGGACTATCAGCCGACTCAAATCAGATTAGTTCAAATTTGGGATCAGCCGAGTACACATCAGACGAGTGACTTCGATTAGCAGAGTGGAAGTGGATCAGAAGTTAT
The DNA here is from genome assembly GCA_030819805.1 of Penstemon newberryi var. newberryi. Taxonomy (NCBI): domain Eukaryota; kingdom Viridiplantae; phylum Streptophyta; class Magnoliopsida; order Lamiales; family Plantaginaceae; genus Penstemon; species Penstemon newberryi. Next base: position 9,617,734 of record JAUALY010000007.1, on the reverse strand, counting down.
TGCAACGGTAATAAATGCACTTGGTGTAATAAATGCTGAAGATGAAGGGTATTTATGACAAATGATTGAAGAGAAACCTCGTATCAGCTTGGTGCATTTAATGCGCATTTAATGCGAAGCGACAGAAAGTACAGCAGAGTGTACAGTGTTCAGTCGCAACAGCCGTTTCTGCAGAAAGGACCAGTACTCGAGGATTTGACAACTACCAATCTCTCAACGGACAGATTTTCAAATCTCCAAGTATAAATAGTTCAGTTCGTGAGTTGAAGAAGAACAGGAGACAACACATTTGAGAGCAAAAATCTGAAGCAGAATTCTTCTAAGTCTCAAACTCAAGAACAGAACACTCATCAGCCGAGTCATTTGTTGACGAAGCAGAATAGAGAGAAAACAGAATATACACATAAATCTGAGTGATTTTGTTAGAATAGTGCTGTGAGAAGTAGATATCCATCTTAGTGAGTGATATTACTTCAGAGGATAGGAGTTTCTTTGTGATTTCCTATTACGCACTTGTGGCCGTTTCATTTGTTGATAGGCGCAAGCAGAGTGTACTGTAATCTTTGTGACTATAGTATAACCCAAGATCTAAGTGACTTGGAAAAGTGGACTAAAGGATTTATATCCATATAACCACTATAAAAATCCTTTGTGTTTTTAACTTGCATAATTTTCTGCATATTTAAAACAGCATACTTAAAACACTTAAAGGTTAACTGTTGGAAAAGTTTTAAAAGGAGTTTGTTAAAACTGGGGATAAAACTATTTCAAAGTTAAAGAAAACTACTTGTGAAAAACACTTGACAAATCCGCTGCAAGTTAGTTATTTTTAAAACTCTGATTTTGATAAAATCAGCTGAGTAAAATCAGAAGAGTGGTCAACTCTGCTGTTCAAAGCTTTGTGCGAGATCAGCATAGTCAACTTACGATTACTGATCAGCTTAGTCTGCTGTCAGAAAAGTTAGAAGTTTTTAAAAGGTAAATTTTAAAGAGGTCTATTCCCCCCCCCCCCCCCCCCCTCTAGACCTCATCTGACCACTTGGGACCAATAAGTGGTATCAGAGCAGGTGGTTCATTTGAATCATTTGCCTGATTAACGAGCTTGATCCTAGAGTGTTTTTCAAAGGTTTTCAAAAAGTTTTCAAAAGAGCATCTTTTTGAGAAACTAAAACTTTTTGAAAATGGATCGTATCAGCCTAGTTCCCCACATAGGCGGTATGAGCTTTGAGGACTGGAAAATACGCATGGAAATTTTCCTTGCTGCTTACAATGATAATATGTACAGGTGCATAACAAAAGGTCCGATAAGAGTTACCAAAACAATCAAAATTGATGGCCAAGATACGGTCGTTGACAAAGATGAAGACGAGATGACAGCTGAAGAAATCAAGCTGAAAAATCTTGACAAAGTTGGAATCTTCATCATGACTAAAGCCCTGGACAATGAAAGGTTTGACAAGGTCAAACATTGTAAAACATCAAAAGAGATGTGGGATAAAGTCCGTGATATGAGTGAAGGGAATGATGCTATCAAAGAACATAATCTGAGCATAGCCCTGGAGAAGTTTGAAAACTTCAAGATGAAATCTGGAGAAACCATTGACCAGATGGATTCAAGGTTCACTAAAGTGCTGAACAACGTGTTAAAGCTGGGTAAGACGTCCACAGACAAAGAGATTACTCTCAAAGTCCTGAAGGCGCTACCACCCAAGTTCAACATGAAGATCACAGCAATGGAAGAATCAAGGGATCTGGGGAAGATCTCTCTGACGGAGCTGTTTTCTGTACTCAAGGCGTACGAGTATAAAATGCCAAGAATGGGTATAGAAGAGACCTCAACTTCTAGTCCCACTGCTGCCCTGGTGCTGCAGAAAAATCCAGAAGATCAGCCGGAAGAACAATAGAAGTGGACTCATCTGATGAGGCCATAGTACTGAACAAAAAGGAGTACTCTGCTGATGATGTTGCTTTGTTATTGAACGGGTTCAAAAAGTTCTACAAAAGAAAAATGAAGAACAAATATAACAATGCTTCTACTTCTAAACCTACCTCTCATTCTCATGATATTAAGGATGATTATAAATCCAAAATGATGTGCTATAATTGCAGGAAATTGGGACATTTCATCAAAGACTGCTCATATCCTAAAGCGGAGAAGTATACAAAGGAGGAAAAGAAACAAAGGAAAGAGAGAAGAGAGAAGAGATACCAAAAGAGCAAAGTGTTGTTGGCTGAAGCTGAAAAGATGGCAGCCATCTACTCATCCAATTCAGAATCAGGCACGTCAAGTGACAACTCTGTTTTTGACGAGACACCTGCACTGCTCTGTCTCATGGCAAAGGAATCTGATGATTCTGACAATGAGGTAATACTCTCTGAAAGTGAACTTGAGCTATTTAGTTCATTTGAGCAAATGATGAACAATAAAGCCGATGTTGTTAATGAATTTGCTAAGCTTAAGGACGAGATGATTCTGCTGAAAAAGCAAAATGCAAAGCTGAAACGCAGTGTTGAAAAACCTGAAGAATCAGCCATGTATAAAAAGCTTGGGCATGAATGTGAATCTCTGATAGCAGAATGTGAAGTTTACAAGGGACAAATCAAGGAACTTGAAGCAACAATATCTTCAATTAATAAGTCGTTTGTTCCTAAGTCGTCTGTTGTGACAATAGATAAACCTATTGAACAGAGTCCACCCTTAGTAAAAGAAAATTTAGAACTGAACAGAGCTGAGAAATTTATATCTGTTGATAATAGTAACATTATCTTGTATGTTCAGACTGCTAAATCTACTTCATTAGATATTGAGAAAAAGGAGAAGAGTCCTCCTAAGACTAAAAAGGGTAAAAAGCCTGAAAATGAAAAACAGACTGGTAAAACCAAACAGCAGAATAGTCCTAAGAAGTCTGCTGATAAGAGTAAAACCAATCAGACTAGTAAACCTAAGTCGTCTGTTAAAGAGCAAGTAAAGAGCAGACCAAAGAAGCAAAGAAATTATAACAATAATGCTTGGTATGGAAATGAGTCTTATCATGTGCAACCTGCTTACTCACCTTATTATGGTGCACCTCATTATCCATCTTATTATGCTGCATATCCTGCTCATCAACCAATGCATGCCTACCCTGCTTATCATGAATCTTATCCTGCTTATGAGCCTTATCCTCATCATAATAATTATCAACATAACATGCCTGTTGATTATGATGAAAATGAAGTTGCTCATGCTCCTGCTAAAACTCTAAAGCCTAAGAAGCCTAAGACTTCAACATCTTGGGTTGTCAAAGGTGACACTAATCCACCAGGACCCTCTCAATAAAGGGTACCTAAAACATTTTTATTTTGTTTTGTAGGTTAGGATTAGGAGTAGGAGTAAAGTAGTGAAGAAATGGTACTTGGACAGTGGATGTTCAAGGCATATGTGTGGAGACATACATGAACTGGCAGATGCTGTTGCTGTAAATGGTCCAAGAGTTACTTTTGGAGACAACAAAGAAGGTAAGGTTGTTGTTGTTGGAAAGCTTATCAAAGGAAACATAGAGATATCTGACGTCTCTCATGTTAGTGGCCTGAAGTACAATCTGCTGAGCATAAGTCAATTTTGTGACAAGGGATTTTTCGTAGTGTTTTCATCAGATAAGTGCTATGTTGAACAAATTGGAACAAAGAAGGTTATTTTATCTGGAAGAAGACAGGGAAATATCTATGTAGTCGACTGGAATTCTGTGGACAAGAATTCTAATATTTGTTTGGTGGCTTCTACACCAAGTGAAATCAGTTGGCTGTGGCACAAAAGAATGAATCATTTGAATTTCAAGACCATAAACAGATTGATAAAGAATGATCTGGTAGAAGGAATTCCAAAGACAGTCATGAGCAAAGACAAGCTTTGTGACGCATGTCAGAAGGGTAAACAAGTGAAGTCATCTTTCAAAAGTAAGAAGCACCAATCTTCAACCAGAATTTTGGAGCTGTTACATATGGATTTGTTTGGCCCTATTGATCCAATCAGCAATGGTGGAAAGAAATACTGCCTAGCTGTTGTGGATGATTATTCAAGATTTACTCGGGTGATTTTCATGAAGAAGAAAAGTGAAACCAAGGAACATCTTACTAATCTGATGGAACTGATCCAGAATGAGAAGAGTCAAAGAATATTGAAGATCAGATCAGATAGAGGGACTGAATTTACAAACTCTACTGTTGAAGAGTATTGTAACTCCAGAGGAATCAATCATGAGTACTCTGCTGCCAGAACCCCTCAACAAAATGGAGTTGTTGAAAGGAGAAACAGAACTCTAAAGGAAGCTACCAGGACAATGATAGCTGAAGCAAAGCTGCCCCAAAGATTCTGGGCAGAAGCCACAAATACAGCATGTTATACACAAAATAGGTGTATGATCAACAAAAGTCAAAACAAGACGCCTTATGAGCTATGGAACAACAGAAAACCTAATATACATTATCTTAGGATTTTTGGTTGTAAATGTTATGTTTTGAACAATGGGAAAAATCACCTTACTGCATTTGCAGAAAAGGCTGATGAAGCTGTTTTTGTAGGTTACTCTACTGTTAGTAAAGCTTATAGAGTGTTTAACAAAAGAACTTTACTTGTAGAAGAATCTATTCATGTAGTATTTGATGAACCAAGTCAATCATCTGAAAAGAATCAAAGTGCAAACCCAGAAGTATCTGCTGACTTTCAGAAATTGAGTGTGGAAAGAAAGGAAGAATATGTACCCATCATACTACCTGGTTTAACTCAAGCTGTTAACTCAAGTGCTGTTCAAAATCAGTTTGCTGATTGTCTAACAGAGGAGTTGCGAACAGCTGACAGACCAGAGACTGTTCAACAGACTACAATTGTTCAACAGACTACTACTGAGACTCCAACAGTAGTGTTGCAAGATCAATCAAGAGGACAACATCCAGATTTGCAACCTGATCTCAGATGGCTCAAAGATCACCCACCTGACTTAGTGATTGGTGATCCTTTGGATAGAGTGAGAACTAGAAGGTCAACTGCAAATGAAACAATGTTTGTAAGTTTTCTTTCACAAATTGAGCCTAAGTTAATTGATGAAGCTCTTAGTGATTCTCACTGGATTGAAGCAATGCAAGAAGAGTTGAATCAATTTGAAAGGAATGAAGTCTGGTACTTAGTTCCCAAACCTACTCATCAAAGAGTAATTGGCACTAAGTGGGTATTCAGAAATAAAATGAATGAAGATGGTATTGTTACCAGAAACAAAGCAAGACTAGTTGCCAAGGGTTATTGCCAAGAAGAAGGCATTGATTTTGATGAGACATTCGCACCAGTTGCAAGGCTTGAAGCAATCAGATTATTCTTAGCCTACGCTACTTACAAGAACTTCACTGTCTATCAGATGGATGTGAAGTCTGCATTTCTCAATGGAGAATTGTAAGAGGAAGTTTATGTTGAACAAACCTCCTGGTTTTGAAGCTTATCAACAAGGAGACAAGGTATATCGTCTGAAGAAAGCTCTCTATGGACCGAAACAGGCTCCAAGAGCATGGTATGATACTTTATCTGATTTTCTTTTAGTTAAAGGATTTCGTAAAGGTAAAGTAGATAAGACTTTGTTCACTATTGAATGGGATAATCATATATTGTTGGTACAAATATATGTGGACGATATTATTTTTGGTTCAACTAACAAACAGATGTGTGAAAGATTCTCTAAGCTGATGCAGAATAAGTTTGAAATGAGCATGATGGGAGAATTAAATTACTTTCTTGGATTACAAGTCAAACAACTACCTGATGGTATTTTTATTAATCAAGCAAAGTATACAAAAGATCTGTTCAAGAAATTTGGTATGGAAACTAGCTCATCTGTTAATGTTCCTATGTCTACTAGACTTCGTCTGGACAAGGATGAAGGTGGCAAATCAGTTGACATATCCAAATACAGAGGCATAATAGGGTCACTGTTATACTTAACAGCTAGCAGACCAGATATTATGTATTCTGTTGGGGTTTGTGCGAGATTTCAATCAGATCCTAAGGAATCTCATCTCTTAGCTGCTAAAAGGATATTAAAGTATCTCAAAGGCACACAAGAATTGGGATTGTGGTACCCAAGGGAATCAGGATTTGAACTTATTGGATATTCAGATTCTGACCTTGCTGGCTGCAAAATTGATAGGAAGAGTACTACAGGTACTTGTCAATTTTTAGGCAGTCGTCTGATCTTATGGATGAGTAATAAACAGACTTCAGTATCCATATCTACAGCTGAAGCTGAATACATTGCTGCTGGAGCATGTTGTGCACAAATACTTTGGTTGAAGCATCAACTAGAAGACTATAATCTCAAGATCAGTGGAATCCCTATCTACTGTGACAATACAAGTGCAATCTCACTTAATCAGAATACTACTAGTCATTCCAGGACTAAGCATATTGAGATCAAACATCACTTCATCAGTGACCATGTTGAAAAAGGAAATGTTATTATTGAGTATGTTCATACAGACAACCAGATTGATGACATTTTCACCAAACCATTAAATGATGCAAGATTTTCTGCTCTAAGAGTATAACTGGGCTTGTTAAATTTGGATTCATAAGCTGAGGGGGAACCTATCAGAAGACTGGGTTCAACAGCTTACTAATCTGATATCAACAAGTGTTATCCTTGAAGAAGACTGACTCTCAACAGACTAGTTGACTGATGAATTCTTGAATTCAGGGGGAACGTGTAAGACTAGCGGTACCCTTGTGTTAAAGATGAAATCTTCAATGACAGTAGTTGAAGTTGTTTTAATCAGAAAATTTGTTCTTAATTCTTGAAGATTTGAAGATTAATTATCTTGCTGGATTGACAAACAGCAAAGGAAGATCACTAGATATTGGCTTTCACTAGTGATATATTGTATCAGACAAGTCCTTTATCAGATAAGTATTATTTTACTCATCTGTTTTTATTTATGTCAGCTTATATTTAAGTGTTGTATAAAAATGTTTTATCAAAAGCACGCTTTTATAAGTAACAGACAAGTGGCGTTTCAAATTCCCGCCTGTCTGACATATTTAATGATATTTTGAAATCCGTGTATCATGATCGCACGATCAGCTTTTCAAGTAACTGATCTAACGGCTACCACTTTTCACGGAAACCGACAAGAACTAACATCTATAAATCCAGATCTGATCAGCTTACTAAGCTTTTACGCACCCTCAAAATCTCTAAAGTGTACAGAGCAATTCTGCAACCATATACTGCAAATTTCTCTTCGTTTTTCCATTAATCTTTTTCAGAATGTCTGCCAAAGAAGCTGCTGCTGAAGGTATGTTCTTGAACTACCTGACCTATCATACGACTGGCACACCATTGATGAAAGAAATCTTGGAGAAGTTCAAGGCGGCTACACTGGTTAACTTCATGGAGGCCCATGAAGATATGATCTTCAAAGACCAGGTGATGGAATTTTATGGGTCGAAAGAGGAGGTCAACTTTGAAAAATTGGAAATTATCGCCAAAATTGGGGATAAAGTCATCTGCGTGACCCCCAAACTGCTGAATGAGAAGTACGGACTCTCTCTTGAAGGGTCTACTGAGATTTCTACCCTAGCTGAACCTCTTGAAGCAGATTTCTGGAATCTGGCTTCCAAGAAAAATCAAGTGCTGTCTGGAAGCATTAAGAAGAATCAGCTGAAGGATGAATTTCAGCGAATGGCTGATTTGGTAGCCAAGGTCCTTGAGAATTGCACATTCTCGTTGGACAGCGTACCAATGAAGAGATTTCACACAATGATAGCCATTATCTATGGTTTGAAAGTGAACTGGGCAAACTTCATCTGGTATGTACTTGCTGATCACAAAGTGCGTGGTCTGACTCTGCACAGGATATTCCTTAGTCATCTGCTGGTGAATTTAGGTTGTGTTGTGACTAATGGCAAGGATGTCCATAAGGCTAAGGAGTTGAAAATTTATGACCCAGTGAAAACTGGTAGATCAAAAGAGTCTGCTGCTGTGCCAGAGAAGAAGCAATCTAAGAGAAAGACTTCTGAACCTGAGAAGCCTGCTGTCAAAGGCAAAAAGAGCAAGACAACTGTTCAAACAGCTGAGCCAGCTGTTAAAGTCAGAACAGTCGTGTCTAGGAGAAGGGATGCTGTTGACCTGATTGTTGATGAAACGGTCAAAGAAATTGATGAGATGACAGTTGAGTCATCCCCTGAAAGAACAGTTTCAGCTGAGCTACCAGCTGAAAATGTGGCAAAAAGGACAAGAAGTGCTATGAAAGACACTGCCATTTCTACTGCTCTTGCTGATGTCCCTTTTACCAAGAAAACTGCCAGAAAGAAGATGACGTTCACAGAAGAAGACACTGAACTTTCTGAGTTAGTTAGAGAAAGCCCTCAATCTGCTGAGAGGCCTATTTAAACAGTGAAGGAGTCTGCTGAAGTAAAGTCAGCTGATAAACAAGTAAAACAGACTTCTACACCAACAGCTGAGGTTGTTGAACCTCAAAAGGATCCTGAAGTGCAGATCCTTGAACCTGTTGTTGCTGCAACAGTAGCAATTGCACCACCAGAATCAACAGCTGCGGCCCCGGTTGTTGAATCCAGAGCTGCCAGAAAGAAGAGAACTGGCTAGGCAAAAGTGTCAGCTTATCACAAGAAAAAGCGAGAGGAAGCTGAGCAGAGAAAACGTGATGAAGCTGAGCTTAAGAGAGCTCTTGAAGCAAGCAAAAAGGATGCTGATGTCAAAAAGATGACTGAAGCAGAGTTAGCTGCCAAGGAAGCAGAAGACTTGGCAAAGGCTCTTGAAGACAGTAAAAAGGATGCATATGGACCACGGAGGTCTGAAGGCATCGTGATTGGAGAAAGACCCAAGGAAGGACAATTCATCTTACCAAGGGCTGAACCAATCAAAAAGAAGAAGTCTGAAGTAAGAAGAGCAATTCAGATAGTCCAAAGTGACTCTACTGCCTTCAAAAGATTTGAAGCGGAGCTAGAGAAGATGAATCAGCTGCTTCAATCTAGGACTACCTTTCTCCCAGAAAAGATAAGATATAATCGTTGGAGGGAGTATAGGTTAAACAAATCTGAGGAAGAGATCCAAACTTGGAAGGAGTTTGTTGCCGAGGGCCGTTGGGTTCTAAGTTGGCTGCATACAAATTCTGTTGCCAAGGCACTGGACTCAGATTTTGTAAAGGATAGATTACATGACTATGCTAAAGTCATTGTATTGGAAGAGGCAACTGCTATCAAGAATTCAATTCCAAATAAACCAGGTCCTGCTGATGACAGGATTGATAGGGCAGTTAAAGTTGCTGTTTACACGACATTGGAGAAATGGGCCGAGAGATCAAGATTTGAACCAGGAACATCAAGTTCAATGCCCAGTCTGCCAAGTTTGCAGCAAATTGCCTATGGCTCTGATATCAGTACTTATCAAGAAAAGCTGAGTATTCAACAGACTACTTCACCTTTCGTACCAGCTGACTTGATTCGTCAGAAGACTGTCGTGTCTACTGATGGTATTGAAATCATTCACATTGCTGATGAGCCAGCTAGTGAAGAACAGAAGAAGGACCAGCAAGCTGAGGAGATTGATTTGAATACATCAAAGACGTTGCCTGCTGAGGTCAAGGACCTAGTTCCTTTAGCTTTGGAATGGAAAGCTGGAGACAGTCCTGTTCTTCATGAAGCACCTATTCAACAGGAAGAGGAGCCTGCTGAATCATCACCCCCTGCTCCTACTGCTGACTTGCATTCCTCGCTGATGGAATCAATGCAGCTGCTGATTGAAACTGCCATAAAGGAGATGGAGTCAAGAAATCAGCTGATGATTAAACAAATGCAGGAAGAGACTGCAAAAATGGTTAAGAATGCCATTGATGATTTTCCTCTACCACCAGACAACTCCCTGATGCTGACTCAGAGCATATTGAACTTGAATAGAAATATTGAAGATGTGAAGGCTGATGTGGGTCATCTGCATTCTGCACTTCAAAGGCATGAGTCTGACATTGCTGGGATTGGAAGAGTCATGAAACAAGTTGGTGAAGCAGAAATTGAGAAAAATGTTGCCTTGATGCAAGAGTTCACTGCTGTCACTACTAAAGCTCAAAATGAAATATCAACACTTCAACTGAATGTTGATTGCCTAAATGACCAATCTGGTGAGTTAAAATCAAATCAACTTCGCATGGAAGCTAATCAACTTCGCATGGAAACTACACTAAATCATCACTGTGCTGAGCAACAAGTTCTGGATAAAAACATCAAAAAGCTTTGTGCTGCTGTCAACATAACTCCTGATCAACTCAACCCTGCTGCTGATGACAAAAAGGGGGAAGAGGAATCAGCTAAGAGAACTGTTGATGATGCAACTGTTCAAGTACGAGACCAACGGGCTGTTGCTGAAAAGCTAAGTGAAGAAGAAGTACTTGAAGAGGAAGCTGAAGATGAAGCTGATGATAAAGTGGAGCCTAAGGATGTAGCAAAGACTGACAAGGAGTTAGCTGCCTCCAAGTACTCTGCTGAAGAACAGCTCAATCCAGATGTTAAGTATAAGAGGATTGAGGACATCAGAGCAAAGTTTGAAGCCGATGAAAGAAAAGAAAAATTAAAAGGCCTTGCTGATGTTTTCTCAGGTGGTGAAGACGAAAGTAGTGATGAAGTTGAAGAAGAGGATGAAGAAGAAGAAGATGAAGAAGCTGAGGACTAGACTAGGATTACTAGACTAGGTCATCTGTTGAATTTATGTAACCAGCTTACCTCACTTGTAATTTTTTCACTTAAGTCTATTTTTGCTTGTAACTTGTACTGTAATTTTCAAAATCATTTATAAAAGTTCAAGCTTCCAATACATAATTTCTATCTCAGAAATTTTTGAGGACTCAACTTTAGTTTTAGGTACAGGTACTTAGCTGAAGTTTTGTCATCATCAAAAAGGGGGAAATTGTTGGATGAAGATGAAGATGAAGATTTTGAAGTGAAGGGAGGTTTTGATGATTTCCAAAAGTCATAAGCTAAGTGGAAGCTTAGCACCAACCTTAGAAGATATTTGACCAAGGAAGATTTATTCCAGACGAGTCAAATATGGTCCAGAAGACTACTGATCTGTTGCTGAAGAAGGAATCAGACTGGTGGACTATCAGCCGACTCAAATCAGATTAGTTAAAATTTGGGATCAGCCGAGTACACATCAGACGAGTGACTTCGATCAGCAGAGTGGAAGTGGATCAGAAGTTATTGCAACGGTAATAAATGCACTTGGTGTAATAAATGCTGAAGAGGAAGGGTATTTATGACAAATGATTAAAGAGAAACCTCGTATCAGCTTGGTGCATTTAATGCGCATTTAATGCGAAGCGACAGAAAGTACAGCAGAGTGTACAATGTTCAGTCACAACAGCCGTTTCTGCAGAAAGGACCAGTACTCGAGGATTTGACCACTGCCGATCTCTCAACGGGCAGATTTTCAAATCTCCAAGTATAAATAGTTCAGTTCCTGAGTTGAAGAAGAACAGGAGACAACACATTTGAGAGCAAAAATCTGAAGCAGAATTCTTCTAAGTCTCAAACTCAAGAACAGAACACTCATCAGCCGAGTCATTTGTTGACGAAGCAGAATAGAGAGAAAACAGAATATACACATAAATCTGAGTGATTTTGTTAGAATAGTGTTGTGAGAAGTAGATATCCATCTTAGTGAGTGATATTACTTCAGAGGATAGGAGTTTCTTTGTGATTTCCTATTATGCACTTGTGGCCGTTTCATTTGTTGATATGCGCAAGCAGAGTGTACTGTAATCTTTGTGACTATAGTATAACCCAAGATCTAAGTGACTTGGAAAAGTGGACTAAAGGATTTATATCCATATAACCACTATAAAAATCCTTTGTGTTTTTAACTTGCATAATTTTCTGCATATTTAAAACAGCATACTTAAAACACTTAAAGGTTAACTGTTGGAAAAGTTTTAAAAGGAGTTTGTTAAAACTGGGGATAAAACTATTTCAAAGTTAAAGAAAACTACTTGTGAAAAACACTTGACAAATCCGCTGCAAGTTAGTTATTTTTAAAACTCTGATTTTGATAAAATCAGCTGAGTAAAATCAGAAGAGTGGTCAACTCTGCTGTTCAAAGCTTTGTGCGAGATCAGCATAGTCAACTTACGATTACTGATCAGCTTAGTCTGCTGTCAGAAAAGTTAGAAGTTTTTAAAAGGTAAATTTTAAAGAGGTCTATTCCCCCCCCCCCCCCCCCCCCCCCCTCTAGACCTCATCTGACCACTTGGGACCAACAGACTTAAACAAATTGTGTCCAAGAGATCCTTACCCTCTCCCAAGGATCGATCTTTTGGTCGACTCAACAGCAGGATTTGCAATTTTCAGTATGATGGACGCATTTCAAGGTTTCTACCAAATTTTCATGGTCGAAAAAGATCAAGAAAAGACTGCATTCGTCACCGAATAGGGAGTATATTGTTTTATAGTAATGCCGTTCGGATTGAGAAACGCAGGAGCAACTTATCAACGTCTAGTGAACCTGATGTTTAAAGAACTGATCGGAGAAATAATGGAAGTATACGTCAATGATATGTTGGTCAAAAGCATGAGCGAAGAAGACCACATTCGGCACCTTGATCGATGCTTCAGAATTTTAAGAAAGTACGGAATGAAACTAAATCCCTTAAAATGTACCTTTGGGGTAAGATCTGGAAAATTCTTAGGATACCTAGTTCATGAAAGAGGCATTGAGGCGAATCCAGAAAAAATACGTGCTATCACCGAAATGAAGCCTCCCAGGAATATTACCCAAGTGCAAAGCTTGGTAGGAAAAATTGTGGCCTTGAATAGATTCATATCGAGGTCAGCAGATAAGAGCCTGCCGTTCTTTTAAACGTTGAGAAAAGCCAAGACCTTCGAATGGACCGAGGCATGTGATCGTGCTTTCGACCAATTGAAAGAATATCTGACCTCACCACCGTTGCTCGCCAAACCCGCTGAAGGACAGCCTCTTTACATATACATCGCTATTTCCGAAGCAGCAGTATGCTCGGTTATGGTAAATATTGACGGCTCGAAGCACAAGCCAGTTTATTATTTGAGTAAATTACTGCAAGGAGCTGAAAAGAATTATCTCGTGATCGAAAAATTCGCTTTGGCTTTGGTGACATCAGCACGAAGATTGCGACCTTATTTCCAAACGTTCAAGATTATCGTGCTCACAAACCAACCTTTAAGACAAATTTTGTCGAAACCTGAGGCCTCGGGAAGACTAATCAAATGGGCCATAGAGCTGGGACAATATGAGATCGAATATCAACCTCGAACGGCAATCAAAGCTCAAGTGCTCGCTGACTTCCTCCTTGAAATCCCAACGAGTTTGGAAGAGACATCCACTAGTGATAATAATGTCTTGATCGTTAATAATCTAACATGGCTTATGCACGTCGACGGTGCATCGAGTAGAGATGGGGGGGTGCTGGAATCAATTTCCAAGGACCGAATGGTGAAGATATGAATTATGCCATCACCCTAGACTTCATGGTAACCAATAATGAAGCGGAATATGAAGCTCTGATCGCTGGGTTGGAAATGGCGATCCAAGCCAACATAAAGAATTTAAATGTCTTAACAGATTCTGAGCTGATCCAGAGACAAATAAATGGAATGTACGAGGCCAAAGAATACAATATGATAAAGTATTTGGCAAAGGTAAAAGAGATGACTGGAAAGTTTGACAAGTTCGGCATTCAAAATATTCCACGTGAAAAGAATCGATGGGCTGATCAACTATCCAGATTCACAGGAACAAGAGACGGTAAGTCTAAAAGAGTAATCACCTGGTTAATCTCCAAGACTCTATCCATCGATCTCGATATTGTTCCTGTAACCGAAGTGATGGATATTGACCTAGCAGCAGACAGCTGGATGACCCCGCTAATCACCTATCTGAAAGGTGGAACACTCCCTGGCTGTAAAAATGAAGCTAGGAGAATAAGATATCGAGCGCCACGATATGCAATGCTAGAGGAAAAACTCTATAGACGGTCTGTTTCTGGAATCCTGTTAAAATGCATTCCCGAGCACCAGGTCCAAAGCATCCTCCATAGTATCCATGAAGGAGAAGCCGGGAATCATAGTGGAGCTCGTGCACTCACACTCAAGTGTTTAAGAACTGGGTATTATTGGCCGACGATGTACGCAGATGCGCAGGATTACGTCAAACATTGTCATTATTGCCAAGTGCATTCTAATATAATACATCAACCAGCAGAGACTATGCACTCGATCCCAATCTGATGGCCTTTCGATCAATGGAGTATTGACATAGTAGGACCATTCCCTATCGCCAGGTCAAAAAAGAGCTATGTCTTGGTCGCTGTCGAGTATTTTAGCAAATGGATCGAATGTATAGCCCTAGCTCGAATAACACAGTTTCAGGTTATAAATTTTCTTTGGAAAAATATAGTCTGTCGTTTCGGAATTCCGAGGATTTTAATTTCGGACAACGGAACCCAATTTGCTGGAAAACAAGTTCAAGAGTGGTGCTCGAAGTTTGGAATACAACAAAACTTCACGTCCGTCGGACATCCTCGAGCAAATGGGCAGACATAAGTAGCAAATCGGGAAATTATCAAATCTCTAGAAAAAAGACCGGATGAAGCTAAAGGAAAATGGTTAGACGAGCTTCCAGGCGTCATTTGGGCCAATAGAACCACAGTAAAAGCATCAACGGGTGAAACACCGTTTAGCTTAGTCTATGGGTCGGAGGCAGTTATCCCAGTTGAAGCACTAGTCCCCAGCCCTAGAATTGAGCTGCACGAGGAAGAATCAAATGATCAATTAAGAAAAGACGACATCGATTTAAGTGAGACCTTGAGGGAAAAAGCTAGTCTGCGTTTAGAGGCAGCTAAATCCAGCATGGAAAAAGCCTACAATCAAAGGGTAAGGATACGTTCGTTCAAAGAAGGTGATTTGGTACTTAAAAAGGTTGAGGTATCCAAACATGTGGGAAAATTACAGCAAAATTGGGAAGGTCCCTACGTGGTGATTTCGGTCGGCAAAAAGGGATCATATAAGATAGCTCATATGGATGGAACTCCACTTCCTCGAACATGGAATGCAGTAAATCTCAGAAGATATTATGGTCGTTAATTTTGAAACAGGAAGTTTTAGAAATTAGATAGGATTTGCAAGAAATTAGTTTTTCAAATTTAGTCTGTCTTATTATTTTCCTTTCAAGCACTAAGTATGCCTACGATTATAATAAAAGCCTTTGCTTATTTTTTCATTAACAATACACGAAGAGGAACCAATGATTATACAATCTACAAAGGTTAAAACCAATAATTGGTATACAACCTAAATTTTGAGTAAAACCGATTGGGTCGGTATAAACTCATTGATCTCCTAACAAACGATCTACAAAGGTTAAAACCAAAAATTGATAAAAAACCGAAGTACAATACATGTTTGAGTAAAACCGATTGGGTCGATATAAACTCATCGATCTCCTAACAAACGATCTACAAAGGTTAAAACCAAAATTGGTAAAAAACCTAAGTACAATACATCTTTGAGTAAAACCGATTGGGTCGGTATAAACTCATCGATCTCCTAACAAACGATCTACAAAGGTTAAAACCAAAATTGGTAAAAAACCTAAGTACAATACATCTTTGAGTAAAACCGATTGGGTCGGTATAAACTCATCGATCTCCTAACAAACGATCTACAAAGGTTAAAACCAAAATTGGTAAAAAACCTAAGTACAATACATATTTGAGTAAAACCGATTGGGTCGGTATAAACTCATCGATCTCCTAACAAACGATCTACAAAGGTTAAAACCAAAATTGGTAAAAAACCTAAGTATAAAACATCTTTGAGTAAAACCGATTGGGTCGATATAAACTCATTGATCTCCTACGAACGATCTACATAGGCCAAACTTTTGCTAGATAGAACAAAAAGCTTCAACAAAAACCGATTGGGTCGGTCTTAATTCGTCGTACAAAAACTATAAAAACCTACGACTGATTTGTCAGCAGATATAATACAATTTTTTTTTATTATTGATAAAGATGTACAACGAAAAGATACACATATTCCCCTAACTAATCGATGGCAAATTCAATTACATGATAAAGAAAGGGGTCAACAAGGGACTTCAGTTTCGTCTATCTCCATACTCTTTTCAGAATTCTTGCCACCAGCCAAAGTCAGTCGACGGAAACAACTGCTCTTAAATCCTGTGATTAAAATCACAAAGCGGTGGAATCAGAGAGAGCTTTGAGAGATCATAATGTTATGACGGTCGATGGTGGTTAGCGTTTCTGGATCATACGTTCTCGTTTTAATGAACTGGCCAGCTTTCCACCGCCCACGTAACTGATAGATCGGAACCCCACAACACCGACCTTTACCTGTTCGTGTAGGTTGGTCGATTCAAGGTTGGTATTCCGATCTATCCCCCTTATTAGGGGTCGGACATTTCATGGTTTTTGAGAAATCTCCATTTTCCGATTCCGCCCATACCAAGTTGAAGTGATGAATGATTGGTTGGATTCGCGAATTAGGCGGACGACCGCCATTTTGAACAAAGAGGAAGTACATTGTTTAGAATTTTTACTCCTGATGGTAACTAAGTGGAAGATAAAAGATTCCTTTTATAGACAGGATGAGTTAAAATCCAACAGTGAAACTCGCATATAATCAACGGCAATGACATATCATCGGGATTTACGTTACAGCGTCATAACTACAAGCATTAAATACGGGATAAATGCGCTTTTGAGTCGGTCAAAATAAAAGTCGTATATTAGATCGATGGAGACGGTACAAAGACTATCATAGTGAAACTAATATTACATATCAAGAATTCCTATCTGAACGGAAATTATCGATCAATGCACTAAGCAATTACACCTATAAAATATCAAAGGAAAGAATCTGGTTTCCAGACGTTTCAGAGCTTCCTCGGAACGATCGTCTTTTCTTCTACTTTGAGAACAGTGACGAGAAACTAAAGTTCAGGCATCCTTCTTAAGATCGACATCTGCCGATTATCGAGGGAAGGACACATGTTCTCTCAACTCGACCACCTCGAAAAAGTTGATGCTTCTTATTTACAGAGTAAAATAGGGATCAGAAGGATCTCATGCATGGCATCATCACCTGCTAGAAACAAGTTGATTTAGATAAGCCAAGAATCCTGCTTTCCTCTGATCTCGACCTCTATCTTATGGCATAGTCTATCGTAAACTAATCCCCAATTAGGAGATTAGCCCGACCTTCACCATATAAGACAGAGATCTCATTTTTCCGATTCATCCCATACCAAGTCCGAAACTTATCATCCGATGAGATAACTTGTTATGGTGGACGACGATGGTTATACCAATAGAAACTTTTCTTGAATAGCTTCATTTTTATGAAGTAGAGAAGCACATAATGCCCTGTTTTATAGGCAGGAGGTACAGGATCCAATGGTGTTACGTTAAGATCCCATGAACGGTCCAGATCAAATAAGTTGACAAGTTAATTCACAGCATCAGATATACGTTCGGCTAATACCATAAATAGAAAGGTGCAAGAACACAGACGAACGAGTCAAAAGTAAACAATTTTATTAAATTTTTTCAGAATCATGACAAATACAGTCGATCAGAAGGAAAAAGTACATTCATCCCTAAATTCATACTACTCTACTCCTCGGAATGATCTGCTCCTTCAAATCCGACGTACACCATACCATGGTGAAGATTGACAAACATACTTCACCAGACCTTCACGAGATATCTTCCTTGGTCGGAGAATGTCCAAATAAAAGAATACCAAGTGTCCAATTGAGCAGAAGAAAATGTTATCCAAGCTCTGGATTTTGTTCCTTTTTAGATTGAAATCAAAAGAGACGAGGAACATGCAGAAGTGCATATATTTGCTGATGCTGGTGAACTGTCGACCTCCAAACGAGCGACATTGTAATCAGGGAACAGGCTGCATCTGGGGTCGGTCACAGTATCAAGTTAAAAGCACACTGAGAGAGGAATGGTTCGAAGGGTAATTCTTTCTGCAAACGATGAAGGAAGACCCTTGCTGTCGTACAAGTGAGACAGGTTCGTTCTCCGTGCCTTGGAGACAAATTTTCGAGTATGCATGGACAGAAGGGTGTTCTGGGGTTTTTCTCCTGTCTCGACAAAGTAGCCTCCTTGATCGAACAACATACCTGCCCCAGGGGACACCATCATTTTAATGAACTAACCAGCTTTCATTACTCCCAAAGTTATTGGGTTGATATCTCCACCGTAGTCGACATGCCATAAATACAAGAATGAAAAATTTATGGGAGTTATGTTATCTTCCATATTTTAAGTTTCACACTTCTCAAATGGGTTATTTATAGTATTGGGAAATGCTCAATTAATGCACAAAGCATACGAAACGTCCTACGGTTACGGCACAACTACCAAATTGGTTTCCTCTCTCCAAAGAAAATTGAAAAAAAAAAAAAAAAAAAGTTCTTAGCAGGCAAACAGGTCGAAAAGACGCATCGCCTATACAGATAACGAACAAAAAGAGCATGATTCTCTATTCACCAAGCAAAATGTATATTTACATCATACTAAAAAAAAAAAAATAATGGAAGACCCTTGTCTATTGTTCAAAAGCATGGTCGAGACTTGTTTGATGAGCAAGATAGGTCATCATCTCTTTCTTACTTTGCTTATATCCAAGAGAAAAAACCCTGTCGAACTCTTGCTCTTTCAATTGAAGCAGATCTTCTTTCTCCTTAGTAAGCTGCTCTTTATCAGACTCCAAGCTCCTATTTGCTTGAGCTAGGTCTTCTTTCTCTTTAGTAAGTGTTTCAGCAGCAGCTCGGAGATTCCCCAGCTCGGTCATCAGCGATCGATGAGCGGCAGCAATATTGTTTACCCGTTCGAGGGATTCTTCTCGGGCAAAGTAAGATTCATCATTTTGTATCCCGAGCTGGAGAGCTTCATGCTTAGCCTGTTATGAAAAAATATGGATAAGGAACTTCAAAAGTCTAGATCTCTATTAACAATAACAAAGATACGCTTACCATCTCCAAACGTTTGAAAATGGACTGAACAAGCTGCAAAGAAGAGTGGTTTTTCAATTTCTCAAGCTCCTTGGGAAGAATAGTACCCATTCCCAGAGTCCAAGAAACCCCATCAGGCTCGAGGGATGTTGGAATGCAGGCATCGATCGAAACCCCACCAGATCGACTCATCTCGAACTCAGTTATCTCCTCGACCTGCTCCTTAAAAGGACGTTCGTCTAAAAGAGACGGATCGTCCGCGGTGTTTTCAAAACCAGAATGACTGGGACCAGACCCAGTCTTTGATACGTCTTGAGAAATGGGGATAGGTGAGATGGCTTGGGTATGTTGAGAAGTTGAAACAACAGCCT
Organism: Penstemon newberryi var. newberryi; assembly: GCA_030819805.1. NCBI lineage: Eukaryota > Viridiplantae > Streptophyta > Magnoliopsida > Lamiales > Plantaginaceae > Penstemon > Penstemon newberryi. The sequence goes on along the minus strand of JAUALY010000007.1, from coordinate 9,598,311 downwards.
GTGAACGCAAAGGGGCAAAGAAAGACTCAGGAATATCTTCCACAGGGCCCCCCAGTTCCAGTGTTGGCTCAACGACAGTAATTACGTCCTGCTGGGAACCTCCTTGACTTGAAGTTTGATTTGTTGTATCTCCATCAGAAGGGGGACGTTCGTCCATTGATCGGTCAATTGGAGGAGGAGAAGTAGCTCGAGACTCATCATTTGTTGTCTGGACGACCGGAGGAGGAGAAACAGCTCGTGACTCCTCGTTTGTGGTTTGGTCCACGAAAGGAGGAGAGGTAGCTCGAGATTCATCGATTGTTGGATTGTTGATCGGAGGAGGAGAAATAACTTGAGACTAGTCATTGAGTGTCGGATCTACGACAGGAGGAGAGGTAGATCGGGAACCCTCGTTCTGGTAAGCCTCCAGCACCTTCGGATCAACTATTGGACTACGGATTGGGGCCCCTGAAAGTCCCGATGAAAAATCTCTACTTTCCCTTGTCGGAGAAAGAATATTCTTCACTATTTTCGGATTTCCATCGGACGAGGACGATACAGGGTTAGATCGAGGCACGGCTTCCCGAGAAGAAGCTCCTCCCTGGGAAGATGATTGATGTGAACCATCAGTTCGGGCTTTCTTCCTCGGAGTATCTCGTCGGGATAGACCCCGCAGAGATCGTTTGGCAGCTCCTGAAAAGAGGTTGGAACTCATGATCAAAAAATTAGAAATTCTTATGAAATATCGAACTATGAGCTCCGATCAACAGCGAGAAAATTTTTATTACAAGTGGGGACGCGCGGTAAAACTTCAAAGATTTTATCTTTATATATAGTAAAGGAAATGACAATTATGTCCTCAATCCTTGGTGCGCACAGTAAAATTCAAATTAGAAAACAGAATAGACCATCGAATGCATGCAGCGATCATCAAAACAACGAAGAATATTTCGTCTAAAAGTCATATATATCGACGAAGGGATTTTTACATATTTTACAAGACCTACTACCTAAAACAACAAAACTACCAGAATAAAAGAGAAAAATAAAAGAAAATCATAAAACATTCAAAGATGGGGAATTGGCTTCCTTCGTAGACAATCCTTCCTCATCTTCTCCGTTCTCTTCATCGACCTGATCTCCTTCGATGACCTCTTCATCATCATCGTCTCCCTCTTCGCTTGCTTGATCCTCCATGACATCCTTTATTAACTCCAAATCAGGTGCTGGCACGGAAAATGGAGTCCCGTACTCTTCGACTAAATGAGCCAAAGGGTGCTTACTATACTCAACAAAAGCTAAGCAATCGGGAGGATAGTCTTGAAGGCTTCGATCCTTTTCGATAGCCATAACTCGACGATATTCATCGCGCTTATCAGGAATTCGCCCAGACTCGATTAATTGATCGACGCCTTTATAGAAAGAGCTCAAGAGCAGACCTCCGATCTTCTGATGAATTATGGCAGTATGCACTGGGGTGTCAAGAAACTCTCGGACGATGGGCTCGACGTCAGAAGATTGATGCTCATCTATGACCCTCTCTAAGTCAGAAGAATCATCCGCTCTTGTCGCAAGTCGAGATCGAAGTGAGACGATCTCCGACTCCAGTTTACTAACTACAGTGGCATGTGAAACTCGCTGCTCTTCCATTTATCGATTCAACTGATCAACCTGGGCCTGGTATCGACTAGCGTCCGTCATCATACCAATAATATGAGGTTTGTCAGTTTCCAGGTTCTGATTTGTGAGAGGAGCAGATTGAATTTCAGCGGAAGCACGAGAATTATTGGTCTGAGCAAGTTGATCTTCAAGCTCCTTAACCCTAGCATTTAAAATTTTGTTGCTTTCTTCAACATACCTGCATTGTTCTCTATGCAAGGCCATGTCGTATAGCGCAGACACCAAAGCATTTCCAGTATGTGGCAAGGAAAAATGGTCCAAATGAGATAAAGTAGAATATTGAGGTTTATTAAAAAGAATGAGCGGAGTTGAAAAATATTACCACTTCATGGGCATGTGCTGCCCTTGCCAACTGATCGAGAGGTTTTTTCTTAATAGTCCTGTCTACATCTCGGACTAAGGTCGAAGATTGGAGAAATCGAATGGATTTATCGATCACGTTCTCCTTATCATCAGACATTAATGTATCCTTCTCGGAATATCCGGCTGCTCGTTTCCCTTGAAGATGACTCTCAATCATGTCCACCAGAGAAGCTTTACAATTAGTATCTCCAACATGAGTAAAATACTCTCCTTCTTTGTCAAAGAATTGAGTTCTTCTTCTAGCTTCAGGGCCGGTAGGATGACGATCTGACCAAGATTGACAGCCCAGAATACCATGTTCATCCCTAAGGAATTTGGGTGGATAACCACGGCCTGGACGAGAGCTTGTAGACGGTATATCTGATGAAGTCTGACCAGAAAGAGGGGGAGCTACTCGGATAGGATCTGCGTTCTCGAACGAATCCTCCTCTATGTCCTCCAGATCTATGAATTGATTTCTTCTTCTCTTTCTGGATTGTCTTTGCTCTATGGGGACTTTGCCCGATGCTTTTCTCGAATTTGAAAGGACAGATTTTCCGACCACAGAAAAACGACAGTTCTCGACCATGGTGGTTGCAACGTGAAATTGATAAACATTAGTGAACGACAAACTCATAAATCCTCTTCTAAAAAAGTTAAACAGGAAAAGTCTTACCTAAAGATCGATTGTCCGATGAAATGAGAAAATCCAAAGAACTCAATCCCGCCTTCCGAAGGAAAATTTCCCCGATCAAATAAGATGATTGATATTTATATGATCTCATCTCCTCAATCAAATCAGATGAAAATTGGTCATCTGGGGCCATCTCGCCAATCACCTTCCGACCCCCATACACCCAAGAATCACTGTATCCCCAATCGTAAGTAAACTCCTCGGTTTCTCCATTTTCGAGGACATGCACGGTCGGAGCCTTAACAAAAAAGAAGTTTGATTTCCATTCCGTACTGTTGCTCGAAATGGCGTTTTCAAGAACGGCATACCCAGGTCTTTGGCTAACGTAATAATAGCCCCTATTGGAGGAGGTCGATACAGACAGTCGGAAAAAGTGAAGAAAATTACGGAATGAGGGCTGCAAACCTCGTGCGACCATCAACACAGAAAAAGCCATCATAAAGGCGATGGCGTTTGGAACAAGTTGGGTCAGAGAGACAAAGAAAGTCTCTAAGAATTGATGAAGGATGGGAGAAAGGGGAAAACGCAACCCATGCTCGAAGTGGGACGTATAGAAAGCACGACAGTTCGTAGGAGGGGTGTTGACTCTCTCCTCGGGGGAAGGGTATAAAGATTACAAAATCCGACGAAAAATATCGACCGTACTCTTTTTTCAAATACGGTAGATTTTCTTCTTTCCATCGAGAAGGAAAGAATTCGATAGGAGCGGAAATTTGTGGTTGAGCCGTCTTAGATTTTTTGGATGCCCTGGACATCATCTCCTCTTCTGGAACAATTTCCACCACCAAGCTATCAACTTCCTTTTCTTCATAATCTCTGACTTCTTCTGCCTGAACGTCATCCGCTGCTTCATCATCAGAGGAAAGGATATCGGGATGGGGAATGTTAGGTGGTATTTGTTCTCGTACATTTTGAGGTAAGGAACGGGAATTCTGCGGCTCGAAGCCATTGAACCTTAAAGTAATATGCTCGACGAAACAAGAAGATGACAAGTTTTTCGACTTAAACTTTTACTGCAAGAAAGATCTAAAATATCTGGGGTAAAAAGTAAAATATCCCGCGATTTTCGATTATATATATATATGGTGAAAAGACAAGTTCAACCCTTCGCGTCTCTTCGAATTCCCGCCAAATAAAACGTTGAAAAGACTTTATGATTGTCTGACGCACGTTACCAAAATACGTGTCCCTATGTGGATAGTTCAATTGAAAATGCACTCTTTTTCCCTTATTCAGTTTTTATCCCTTAAAGGGTTTTTCCGAACTAGGTTTTTAACGAGGCATGTTTCATGAACGATGAAAGGACCACAGTAGCAATCACATTTACTTCTACGAGCTCCAGCTAAGATTACGCTCGAGAAGTGAGGGAGTACTGATGAGGGCTATTTTTACGCACATAACAGAGCAGGGTTTTTTCGAGGAGAATCAAGATCGATCCGATCCGCGTAGACAGCAAGATCGGCTCGACCAACCAAAATGTATCTGATCGACCTAATATCCGATCTAGAAGACTAATTGGGCCATGCGGTACTCCCAGGCCATGCAGAATTCCTAGGGTTAATAGGACTCCTAGCTCTGTTAGGACAAGAGGAATATTATAAATAGCGAATATTACAATGTATATATTAAGGATCCGGATTTGAACCTATCAATAATATTACAACTATTTCTCCTCTCTCGCATATTCTTGGTTACGTGATTATTGCTCTTTACACTATTCTTGAATTGCTCCATCCTGAGTACTTTAGCCAAATCCCAAATATATTAAATTGTTCTTAATAATTTACTGAGATTAAACCTAAGACGAAATTAGGCTAAATCAAATTATATAACTGTCAACCTCTTTAGACCTCGTACCACTTGGTACCAACATAAAGTGTACATAAAACCTGATATCAGGAGCAAATTTTATGTAAATAAAATATTTAAATTGGAGTTTGGTGTAGATTTTTTATAATATGGGGTTTTCATATTTTTGCCCAACATAGTTGATGAAGAAACTTAGGGCATGCTCTTACATAAGCGTATTTGCCCAACATATTTGTGTAATCTTGGTTGAGGAAAAATCTTGCAGAAGCATAAATCATCGGCTTAATATCAGTTATTTACCCACTTTTTTCTTTTTGATCAATAAATATTTACTCACTTGAAAAAGTAAAAGAAAATAGTAAATTGTAAAAACACTATTTGCGATATATTAAACTGACAAAAATATATTTTTTAAAAAACAGAAATTCTATTAATGACATTTTTATTAGAATTAATCATGTTTTATTAATCTATATACCATACTTAATTATCTAAATTGTAATAGTTAACCACACATAAATTGATGAAAACACCCATATATCTCGTGGAAGAGTGCCGAGCAGACAATCACAACTATGTTGTCGCTTGTTATGAGGCATTTAGTCAGGTTTTGTGGTATTTCAATTCAATTTGAACGTCCACTAAAGTTATAATATGATAATAATTCAACAATATTATATTCAAACAACAAAAAGAACTTATCAAAGTCAAAACATATTGACATTAAGTTCCTAGTTAGGAATGACGTAATGGACAAATTTCTATAGAGCATATTGTTAGAAATTCCATGATTAATTGCGGATCCGCTAACTAAGGAATTATCACCCAAATGTCTTTCATGAGCATAATGCTGACATGTGTGTAATATTAAGGATATTGGAAGTTTATAATGTAATCGCTCAGTATGTCGTTATTTTGGTTCCATTTATATAATTTGTATATTTATGCAGAAATAAAGTTTTTGGTTCTTTTATACTATGTACAATTATGTTAAAGTTTATCTCAATAAGGAGAATCAGTTGAAGATCATATTACATGTAATTTCCATGCTATGCTACAAGGTTGATCATGTCCTGAAGTGTTTACTTATGCTATTTGTGAGTTGTGACAAAAGCTCATTTAATCCTTTGCCAACATATACAAAGGATGAGATTGTTTTGACTACCCGAGGTAATAATAGCAAATTTTGAGCTCATACATATATATACATCACCAATACAATCATCAAGATTACTGGCACGAATCAATATATGAATTAATGTAAGTTTTCGCTGCATTGAAATTTCAGATTTACTCTTTTAAGTTCTCGTTGCATTAAAATTTCAGAATTACTCTTTAACTTCTTGATAATCGACGTGGTTCAACAATTAGAAATCGAAATAGATTTATTTGGTAATTATGTTTATGTACTCGATTTTAATCCAACACAATCATTACAATGTTCCAAGAGAAAAACTCCAAATTAAATTACAAGGGAAAAAGCTTCATGGTCACAAAAGTATAAAGTTTGAATTAAAACAAATTTTTAAATGAAACTTTCGATCAAATATTATACTATGGCAGTAACCATATGATAAAATAAGATTCTGAAGGGACACAAAGCACTCCAGGGTCTCAAAGTTGAAACAAATTAAACAAGCAAAGGCAAATCTTAGCTAATTCATAATAATACAAGTTCTAATTATCAAGTTGTAACTAATCTAGAGTAGAATGAGAAAAAGCACCGAGACTGTGTTTGCTTTTCCCAAACTATACTTCATTAGTTCATTAGTTCATTCAATTTAATACATAATGTACTATAATATATTCACTCTTCCTCATTATCACCACATGATCCAAATGACTGAATTAAAAAAAAAAAAAAAATCCATACAAAATCTAATTGATATATACCACCACTGCAATGAATTTGTTATTATGAATTTAAAACCAAAGCTCCAAATCCCGTTTAAATGAGCCCTAGCTACAAGAGTTCTATATAGCAAATATACTCTTCGCATACATAGAATCAATTCAGCTTAACATCAAAGATCAACAAATTTAACTTATATGCCAGCCTAAACTTCATTTTAATTCAGGTAAACATGGACATATAAGCAAAAAAAATAGAAAAAAAGAACAAGGATATATAAGCTTAATTAGGAGCTAGCTAGGTGACCCATTATTCCACGAACAGATCATAGTTTAATTACACAAAATCCAGTCAGAAAACAAAGCAATTAACAAAGCAAATAATTAAATTCATGAGTCTAACCTTACTTTTCCTAATAAAATTCTTACAACAACTTCAATAATGATGCGGTGGCCGTGGTTGAGGAGCCCAAAACACATCAGGAGGCGGCATTTGCCCATTAGGAGGCACCAAATTAGGTGCTACATTGTACAAAGGCATTTGCCCATCATGATCAGTACCATTACCACCAACAGTTGCCTCCTCGTGTTCTTCAAGAGGTAACCTCTCGTAAGTAGCATTATTAAACGTAGCCGCAATCACCATCACGGGCCCACACGCCATCAAGGCACCAACCACGGTCCCACCAACTACCTGTCCTGCTCCTTGACCGCCAGCAGCCAAATACACGGTCATCATCCCCGTAGGAGTAGGAGATGGGGGCGGCAAAAAGGCCCCCGATAACGATAATATCTCAAATCTACCCTCGAGGGTAATCACACCACCACCACCCGGTTGCCGTAATGTCACATTAGTAACAATTCCATTACCACTCAAAACCGAGACCCCACAGTGACGCCGCTTAGCAAACGTGGCTATGCTTTCCGCTATATCGCTTTCGCTCCCGATTTCTAAGACATGGCTACGGAGAGCATTTGGGCTTTCTTTGGTTATCACAATCGGTGGTTTTGGTTTGTTCTTTGAACCAGATGGTCTCCCCCTTGGACGACGCCCGCCCCTAGACGAGGGTTCTGAGAGATCTACATCTTCATTAGGGTTTTGGTTAGGGTTGCTTCCACTGCTATTTGATACATTATCTTCAGTAGTAGTGTTTGTGAGGTGAAGAGATGAAGACATTGGATTCATCACCTCATTTCCTGCCCACCATCTATTTGCCATGATGCCCTCTTTAATTTCTAATTATTTAACAATAAATAAATAAAATCTCTCTTTTTCCAAGAAATTATCACTCAAAAGTCACAGCTATCTAAGACTTCTTGATTCTCTCTCCAAATTTGTTGAACAACCAAATCAATCTTGAATATAATTATTATTTTTACCCTTAATTTCTTCTTTCATACTAGTACTACTACTACTACTAAATAAATGAGATCGATAGTACACAAATTAAAGACCCAAAATATCTAACAATTAACTCCCAAAAAAAAAAAACTCCAAAAAATTAATTCTTATCCCTTATCTGCAGACCCTCTTAATTACCCTATGTAGTCAACAAAAAGTAATAGTAACAAATATAAATATACACTAGCTTAGCTCCATATATATTAATTACTAGTTTTTCTCATTGAGTAAGCCCTACTAATCTATGAACTGCAACAATCTTTTTTCAGACAAAGAAACATTTATGAAATCCGACCTTGAATAGGCAAAGAAATAGAGAGAGATCTAAGATCCAAGAGTAGAAACCAGCTTTGAAATTAACATATGACAAAAGTAGTTAGAACAAAGATACATATATGCTTTCAGTTTAATAGTAGTACCTCTACGGATTCGGTTGGTACGGGGGATCGAGTAGGGTCGGGTCAGGTTTTATGTACTGTACTGAGGTTTTCTTACTCTTTATCTTTTTGTGTAGGTTAGGACTTGTACAAGCCAGGTACTATGAAGTAAGAACAAATAGTGGTTTTAAGAAGTAAAAAACATCTTTACAGTCTGCGGTTTTCCCAGTGTCTGGTTTTTCTACTGTGATATCCGGTTTTCTATTTAAGACAACTTTTATTTCGTTTTCACATTCAATAAGAATAAAATAAGGGCGTGGGCCTTGTGGGTCGGATTTGGAATTTCATATATACTCCATTTGTCCCATATTTTTCACTCCATTTAAATTGAGCTTTAAGATTTAGGTAAAAAATAAAAAAGTGAACTTTAGTTATTTCTTTATATTTTTATCCTAAAAAGTAGTGATTGATAATTAATAGTATTTGTTTGCTATAAATTTGACACCGACTGCCTCGATGTGCAAATGGCTCGTTATGGTGTGTAATGAGTGCGGGCGTGCCAATGTTTGTGCGTGCAAACATAACGGTTTAAAAACTGGACATATTGATATCGATGTAAACATAATTAAAATGTCCTGATAAGGACATATTGATATCCATGTGAGATGTCCTGATGAAACTGACTTCTAATCAATTGATTATGGCAGAGTAGGCAAACACTACCCTTAGTTCTTTTCCATGCCTGCCCGGCCGCAGGACTTAAATAATTTATGATAACCTTTCTGATATGCCAAAGTTTCACGGCCAATCGATGGCTTACTCAGTATATCGTTGAATTTACGAATCAGTTCAATAAATGAGTTGACAATCAATCAGTTTAATATGTAACTTGACTTTAAAGACATAAACTTAACAAACTAATGCATCAATGAAAATCCGTTGACGTAAAGCATACTTTAACAAAAATCAAGAGATATGGACCAAATGCTTCCATTAATTATAAAAGAAATCAGTGAGTTCCCTGATTCACAAATATTACAAAATATGCAAAACGATAAAAGGTCTCCTGTATTGGCATGCATCTGCCAAACGAGTTGATGACTCTATTAAGTTCTGAAAAAATACTCCTTGATTGGCAGGTAGACCCACCAAATGAGCTGATGATATATGATAGTGCAGTTTGTTGACAGAAAGTAACACTGATGACAGAGAACCATCATCAATGGGTCGCCCAACCTTGGCAGATGGCTATCAATCGGGCTCCTAACCAACGGGTGGCCGCTGGAAAGGGCATCAATTGAGCAGATGGCTACTCAACCGATTGATAGGATAGTGCCCTGCAAGCCAACTCAATAGCTTGTAATAGGACTATTTTATCTTGTATGAATCTTTGATTTATTAATTAATACGCAAAGTTTATTTATTTGATAAGATAAACTAATGGCCAACTTCATCTTTCGCGAACACATTTAAGCGATTGGTTGAAACCCTGAGATCACTCATGACTATGGGACGATTCACTTCAGTATTGAGTGCAATCATGAAACAGTCTCTAAGGTCGTGATCTCAAAAGTGTTCCAAGTCATAGATTCCTGTCGAGACGGGGTATCGAAGGAATCGCCAAGACTTGTAGGATTATGCATGATTCACATGGAGTGAATTTGTGGAGTTTCATGAACAAGACATTTGATGTCAGTGCATATGACTAGGTGGTTCGATAGGGGATCGAACGCATCGAACGACACGAACAGAGAAACCCATTGTGGAAGTGCGTAAAGCATATCAGTGATGGGATGTTTCTCAGGACTTATAACAGTGTACGATTTAGTCCTTAGACTTGAGGTGCTAGGGCGAATTCGGTATACGGGTGTGCGTGCTTTGATTTAGGAGCCGGTCACGTAGCCTGACCATTGTGCGCCTACATTGGGTACGTACAGTCATATACGCGAATTGTTAGCATCAAGATAGGATCTACCGACTCATTGTAATGAATGAGGGAATTTCCTGTACATTCTTAGATAATACATTCCGAGAAATCCATGGCCATGGTCAGTGACGGATTTGGAAAGGGGTTTCCAAATTTAGCAGTCACACTGGAATTATTATCCAGAATTAGAAAGTACAGAATCGAGATAATTAGAGGTGCTGACTAATTCACACACCCTAGGTCTCGATCGGGAAATTAGTCGTTAGAGGGACCGTATGTACATGGTACTTATAAGAGGTGAGGTTCACTAATATCAATTCACCTGAAGTTGGGCCTCATGGGCTTGTGGCTAGACATCGACCATGAGGTGTGGGTACTCCTGAATTAATGGGAGATTAATTCTGGAGTGGTCAATTAAAGGAGTTTATTGATCGGAGCAATTAATTGAATATTAATTGCTCATTAATTAAATCACGAAAGTCGTGGGCCTACGGCCAATTGATGGTGAACCTAGAGGGTCACACACAATACAGTTGGACAGTGACAGTCAATTAAGGAAAGGTTTGATTTAAAGAGTTAAATCAAATAAAAGAATTAAAGAGTTAATTCTGAGAGAGAAATAATTAATTAGATAGTCTAATTAATTAAATATTAATTAAAGAGTTAATTAAAGTGGGAGATAATTAATTAGATTAATTGGGTTAATTTAATTAAAGTGTTTAATTAAATTAACGCAAGACATGGGCCAATTTAATTAATGGCCCAATAGCAAGTCTTGCACACAAAGGGGCTTTGGAGGTGGCTATATAAAGGAGTCTAAGTTGAGACTCAAACCCTAAGAAAGCTAGAAATCTAACCTAGCCGCCGCCCCCCCCCCCCCCTCACTTGGCCGCCCCCATCTCTCCCTCTTGCTCTCTCCTTCACTTAGATCTAGATCTAGATCTAGATCTGCCATTGACAAACCTTCAATTCCAGTTCTTAGCCTAAGGATTCGAAGGTGTCATTCCATCCATCTGGTGTGGACTAATCTCTGGAGGCACAACACTTGGGGTGCTCAAGTGAACGAGAAAGAGAAGACCGGAGAAACCACCACCTTGCCTGTGGTGAGGTAAATCTCGATTTACCATATTTCAATTTAGTAAATTTGTTGCTAAATTGTTTTCAACCTTATTCATATGTGCTAATAAATGTTCTTGGGATTTGGTGTATGAAAAATTGAAAAATTTTAAATTCCGCAACGTTGTTTTGACAATCATACCCATGAAAACCCAACAGTGGTATCAGAGCCAAATTTATTATGCACATATGAAAAGGCCTGAACACATCAAAATATATGGATATATGTGTTTGTTGTGTTCTGATTTTTGATTCTTGCTTGTTATGATGAATTAAATTGTTCGGATCTATGCACTTTTCGGTTTTGGGCCAAATCTGTAATTACCGAAAATTTGAAGGCTTGTTTGCAAATTGCGATTTTTGAAAAATCTGGACAGAAAGTAAAATTTTCATTTTCTGCAATTCTGGACCAAATTGTAATTTCTGGAATTTTTAAAATCTGGACTGTTTTTGCAATTTACGAAAGGTTTGGGCTGTTTTTGCAATTGCCGTAAATTCAGGGGTCTGTTTTGCATTAAACGAAAGTTTCTGGAAATTTTGTTAATTTTCTGCTTCCTGGTCCGATTTGCATGTTCTGGAAATTTTGGGGCTGATTTGTAATTTCCAAAAGTTGAGGGGTCAAAATGTAATTTTCGAAAATTCAGGGGCCGAACTGAAATTTTTCAAAGGTTGAAAAACAGAAACTGTTTTGTGCACTAAAAGGGTTTAGTATATCCGAAAGGTTAATTTTATCATAATTAGTAGAGACTAGAGTGAGAATCAAAGGGATTGTTTTAAAAGGTGTTTTAAAATAAGTTTATGGATTGTTTTAAAATGAGTTTTAAAACTAGAATCTGAAAGGCAATTTTAAAAGGAGTTTTAAAATAGGATAAGAAATAAGAAAATCTGTTTTGCTTGTTTCTTGCTCTACGTGAACTGTTTACGTGGTTTTCGATCGCGCCGAGCCTTGACCCTTAGGGTAGATGTGATTGGTTAATTTTAATTTGTTGGTTTTATTGGGCCTGCGAGCCTTAAGTTTTTGGGCCACTTTGAGCCTTTGTAATAGATAGGGCTTTACAGTTTTAATTAGATTAGGATGAAGGCCCGTTACAAGCAAGGTGAGAGCCCAAGAAGACTAAAGGCCATGTATGCATGGTAAAATGTGTAATAGTGTAGGCCTCTTTGAAACCCATTAGATTGACCAATAGGACCATCGTCTTTGGCTCGATGGTGGTCCGCATAGGAGGCTCCCGATCGAAAACATACTGTGGTAGCATGCATGCTAGGTGTGTATGTTTTTATTTACGCATTTATATTTTAGCATGTATGGTGATACGCGCTAGTAATTTAGATCGTAAATAAAAGATAATGCATAACTGGAACGGTGAGATCTCGAGTAGAGTTACCTCAAACTCTTAAACCCGAAAACCCCCTCTTGATAATTATATTAAGTCATATTGGGTACATTAAAATAAAGTTTTAATATCCAAGCCTTCCATCAATAGGAACTAGCGTGAGTTGTCCACTTGTCGATTAAGGTGATCCAGAGTCTGGCACCCGAGTCGAGGAAAGAGACAATACGCGAAACTCCTTGATTCTCGTTTTTAACTAAACTTGACAAGGGTGAGGATTGGTCGGGATGTGAACATCGATCATAACCAAGTTATGGGGATTTCATGACCGGGCCCGTTGCTCATCAAGATTGATGGGTTAGACTTAACGAGTAGTACCACTCATGATGTAGCAGTGCTAGATGAGTGCGAAAATCGAGGCAAAATAGCTTGAAGGTTGTGTAGGGACACAATTGGTAATAGTATACCTACCTAGGGAATTAATTGTATGGCCGCGAGTCGTGGGTGCAATTAATGTCTGCTGGGACGTCAAGACCTGCTAGGAAATAAGATTTCCCGAACAATTGAAGGGGTAATTGTTTCGAAAAAATAGTGGGAGAATTTTTTCGATAACAAGTCCAATAGTCGTAAATTATAAGTATTAATTTAGATCAGTCAGCTGAACGTTATCATTCTATTTTGTAGATCATTTTGCGAAAATGTCTAAGAATCCATTATCTATCATCCTTGACACTAACAAACTGAACGGATCAAATTTTATCGACTGGCTAAGAAATTTGAGGATAGTCCTCGACTCCGATCGTCGGAGCTATGTTCTCGATGCCCCAATGCCTGGAGCACTTCCGGAAGGAGTTTCGGAAGAGGAACGAGCCACCCATGCTAGATGGGTTGATGATGATATTCAGGTTCGTTGCCTAATGCTAGCATCAATGACCAATGAGCTACAGAAACAGCATGCTAAGATGCCTCATGCTGCTGATATACTTCTCCATCTCCGAGATTTATTTGGAGAGAAGTCTAGGACCGAAAGGTTCAAGACTACAAGGGAGTTGTTTAATCTGAGAATGGCTGAGGGAGCCAGTGTCAAAGATCACTGTCTTCGTTTCATTAATCTGATTGAAAAATTGGAGAATTTGGAAGTAGACTTGCACGTTGATCTTAGGACTGACCTCTTACTCCATACTCTACCACGCTCATTTGATCAGTTCGTGTTGAATTTCAACATGGAGGAGAGAAATCTCGCTCTTCACGAACTGACCAATATGTTGGTAACGGCAGAAGCTACCCTTAAGAAGGAGAAGTCTGTCTTGATTGCTGAGCAACCCAAGGCTGCAAAGCCAAAGAAGGGCAAGAAGAAGAAGAAAGTGTTCTCTTTTAAAACAACCAAGAAGGTTGTCGAGAAAAAGAGAAAGAGCCCAGAAGATGAATGTTTCCACTGCAAGAAAGCAGGGCACTGGAAAAGGAACTGCCCTGACTACCTTAAAACGGTAGCCAAAGGTATTTTCTTTATTGAAGTTAATATTTCAATTAACTGTGCATCATGGGTGTTAGACACCGCAGTTGGTTCTCATATCTGCAATGATTTGCAGGTGATGGGAGCAGTAAGACCTCTTAAGCCTGGGGATAGGATCCTACGTTTTGGAAACGGAGCAAGGGTTGCGGCAGAGGCCATAGGGGACGTTGAATTAGTTTTAGGGAATTTTACTTTGGTTTTAAAGGACTGTTTGTACGTACCAACTATTATCAAAAACATTATTTCGATTCCTTTGTTGGATAATGATGGTTTTTGTTTTTCCATTTCTAAATGGAAATTTTAGCATAATAAAAGGTGGTTTTACTTATGCTAGTGGTACTTTGATAGATGGTCTTTATTCCTTAGAACCTGCTAATTCTAATGTCATGCACATTCAATCAAAGAAAAGAAAACAAGATGATAATAGTCCACAATTATGGCATGCTAGGCTTGGACATATATCCAAGAGTAGAATTCAAAAGTTGGTTTCCTCTAGGGCTCTTGAAATACAGAACCTAGATGATCTCTCAACTTGCGAGTCCTGTCTCAAGGGAAAGATGACCAAAACGCCTTTTACTGGGAAACCAGAGCGAACCAAACAAACCTTGGATTTGATCCATACCGATGTTTGTGGACCACTGAGTGTCAGTGCAAGAGGAGGTTTCTCGTACTTCATTACCTTCACAGACGACTACAGTCGTTTTGGGTATGTGTACCTAATGAAGTATAAGTCCGAAGCTTTTGAAAAGTTCAAAGAGTTTCGAATGGAAGTTGAGAACCAACTTGGACACAGTATTAAGGCACTTCGATCTGATCGAGGTGGGGAATACTTAAGTCAAGAATTCCTCGATTATCTTGTAGAGAATGGAATTCTCTCACAGCGAACTCCTCCTAGAACACCACAGTTGAATGGTGTGTCTGAGAGAAGGAACCGAACTTTGTTGGACATGGTTCGTTCCATGATGAGTTTCGCTGATCTACCTTTTTCATTTTGGGGCTTAGCCCTCTTAACGGCTTCAAAGATACTTAATATAGTACCTTCAAAGTCGGTGCCGACGACGCCACACCAAGAATGGTTTGGTAAAGCACCCATGTATTCGTACCTACGAGTATGGGGATCTCCTGCCTATGTTAGGAACAAGAAGGGAGATAAACTAGATAGTAGATCTAGTTTGTGCAAATTTGTGGGGTATCCAAAGGAATCCATTGGATACCTGTTCTACGACCCTAAAGAACGAAAGACGTTCGTGTCTAGGAACGCCCACTTCTTAGAGGATGACTTCCTAACTAAAAGAAGCGGGGTGTCCGTAGAACTTGATGAAGTCCAGGAAGTGGACCCATCCCCACAAACAGTGGGAGTTGATCCTGAACCTATTGAACCATCTAGTACACCAGTACTTCGAAGGTCCGATCGAATTCGTAGAGAACCCGAAAGGTTCGGCTTCATCCACGAAAATGATCAATTGGATGGTGATCCAAGGACATACGAAGAAGCTATGTCAGACATAGACTCGGGTGCATGGCAGGAAGCCATGCAATCCGAAATGGATTCCATGCATTCCAACAAGGTATGGACCTTGGTTGATCCACCTGAGGGAACTGTCCCTGTAGGCTGTAAGTGGATCTTCAAGCGCAAGCTTGGAATGAATGGAGAAGTTTTGACTCATAAGGCTCGCCTTGTGGCGAAAGGTTATTCTCAAAGGCCTGGTATAGACTATGAGGAAACTTTTTCTCCAGTAGCGATGTCAAAATCCATTCGGATCTTATTAGCCATAGCCGCGTGGTATGACTACGAGATATGGCAAATGGATGTAAAGACCGCTTTTCTCAATGGAGACATTGATAAGGAAATCTTTATGCAACAGCCAAAAGGCTTTACATCTAAAGGAAGTGAGCATAAGGTATGCAAACTTCAAAGGTCAATTTATGGCCTAAAACAGGCATCCCGAACCTGGAACAAACGTTTTGATGAGACAGTCAAAGGGTTTGGCTTCATCAAGAACGTTTATGAGTCATGTGTGTACAAGAAATTCGAAGGGGGTTCAGTACAATTTATTGTGTTGTATGTCGATGACATTCTGTTGATCGGAGACGATATCAGAACGTTGACGCAGACGAAAGTGTGGTTGTCCACGCAATTCTCCATGAAAGATATGGGAGACGCATCTTACGTATTGGGAATACGTATCTATAGAGATAGATCGAAGAAGATGTTAGGACTCTCCCAATCTCAGTACATTAACACTATACTGAAACGGTTCAGTATGGAAGAATCCAAGAAGGGATTGCTTCCTATGAGACATGGGATCTCTCTTTCTAAATCTATGAGCCCTACAAATGATGAAGAAAGAAAGAGGATGTCTCTCATACCTTATGCGTCTGCCATAGGCAGCATAATGTATGCGATGTTATGTATTAGACCTGACGTAGCACACGCTCTGAGTGTGACGAGTCGCTACCAGTCAAATCCAGGGGAGGAACACTGGACCGCCGTAAAGGCTATCCTTAAGTACCTGAGAAGGACTAAGGATATGTTCTTGGTCTACGGCGGTAGTGGAGAATTGAAGCTCGAAGGATTCACGGATTCGAGTTTCCAGTCTGATGTGGATGATTATAAATCCAATTCTGGATATATATTTTGCCTCAACGGAGCAGCGGTGAGTTGGAAGAGTTCCAAACAGTCCACCACTGCAGATTCAACCACTGAAGCAGAATATATTGCCGCATCGGATGCAGCAAAGGAAAGTGTTTGGATAAGAAACTTCATCCAAGAGTTGGATGTAGTACCTAGCATTGCAGAACCCATAGTAGTCTTCTGTGACAACAATGGGGCAATCGCTCAAGCAAAGGAGCCGAGATCACACCATCAGTCCAAACACGTGATGAGGAAATACCATGTGATAAGAGAAATCATTGGTAGAGGAGACATTCAAATGGAACGTGTCGACTCAAAAGATAACGTAGCTGATCCACTAACAAAGCCACTATCGCAAAAAGTGTTCGAAGAACATCTTGTGAAGATGGGTCTTAGAAATGTTTGTGATTGGCTTTAGGGCAAGTGGGAGATTGATAGGATAGTGCCCTGCAAGCCAACTCAATAGCTTGTAATAGGACTATTTTATCTTGTATGAATCTTTGATTTATTAATTAATACGCAAAGTTTATTTATTTGATAAGATAAACTAATGGCCAACTTCATCTTTCGCGAAAACATTTAAGCGATTGGTTGAAACCCTGAGATCACTCATGACTATGGGACGATTCACTTCAGTATTGAGTGCAATCATGAAACAGTCTCTAAGGTCGTGATCTCAAAAGTGTTCCAAGTCATAGATTCCTGTCGAGACGGGGTATCGAAGGAATCGCCAAGACTTGTAGGATTATGCATGATTCACATGGAGTGAATTTGTGGAGTTTCATGAACAAGACATTTGATGTCAGTGCATATGACTAGGTGGTTCGATAGGGGATCGAACGCATCGAACGACCCGAACAGAGAAACCCATTGTGGAAGTGCGTAAAGCATATCAGTGATGGGATGTTTCTCAGGACTTATAACAGTGTACGATTTAGTCCTTAGACTTGAGGTGCTAGGGCGAATTCGGTATACGGGTGTGCGTGCTTTGATTTAGGAGCCGGTCACGTAGCCTGACCATTGTGCGCCTACATTGGGTACGTACAGTCATATACGCGAATTGTTAGCATCAAGATAGGATCTACCGACTCATTGTAATGAATGAGGGAATTTCCTGTACATTCTTAGATAATACATTCCGAGAAATCCATGGCCATGGTCAGTGACGGATTTGGAAAGGGGTTTCCAAATTTAGCAGTCACACTGGAATTATTATCCAGAATTAGAAAGTACAGAATCGAGATAATTAGAGGTGCTGACTAATTCACACACCCTAGGTCTCGATCGGGAAATTAGTCGTTAGAGGGACCGTATGTACATGGTACTTATAAGAGGTGATGTTCACTAATATCAATTCACCTGAAGTTGGGCCTCATGGGCTTGTGGCTAGACATCGACCATGAGGTGTGGGTACTCCTGAATTAATGGGAGATCATTAATTCAGGAGTGGTCAATTAAAGGAGTTTATTGATCGGAGCAATTAATTGAATATTAATTGCTCATTAATTAAATCACGAAAGTCGTGGGCCTACGGCCAATTGATGGTGAACCTAGAGGGTCACACACAATACAGTTGGACAGTGACAGTCAATTAAGGAAAGGTTTGATTTAAAGAGTTAAATCAAATAAAAGAATTAAAGAGTTAATTCTGAGAGAGAAATAATTAATTAGATAGTCTAATTAATTAAATATTAATTAAAGAGTTAATTAAAGTGGGAGATAATTAATTAGATTAATTGGGTTAATTTAATTAAAGTGTTTAATTAAATTAATGCAAGACATGGGCCAATTTAATTAATGGCCCAATAGCAAGTCTTGCACACAAAGGGGCTTTGGAGGTGGCTATATAAAGGAGTCTAAGTTGAGACTCAAACCCTAAGAAAGCTAGAAATCTAACCTAGCCGCCCCCCCCCCCCCCCCCCTCACTTGGCCGCCCCCCTCTCTCCCTCTTGCTCTCTCCTTCACTTAGATCTAGATCTAGATCTAGATCTGCCATTGACAAACCTTCAATTCCAGTTCTTAGCCTAAGGATTCGAAGGTGTCATTCCATCCATCTGGTGTGGACTAATCTCTGGAAGCACAACACTTGGGGTGCTCAAGTGAACGAGAAAGAGAAGACCGGAGAAACCACCACCTTGCCTGTGGTGAGGTAAATCTCGATTTACCATATTTCAATTTAGTAAATTTGTTGCTAAATTGTTTTCAACCTTATTCATATGTGCTAATAAATGTTCTTGGGATTTGGTGTATGAAAAATTGAAAAATTTTAAATTCCGCAACGTTGTTTTGACAATCATACCCATGAAAACCCAACACCGATTGCTATCAAGCAGATGGCTACTTGACAGCGGACTCGCCAAGCAGATGGCTACTTGACGAGGTTGCCATGTAATTACGTGGGCACTTACATGACGTTGCAGCGTGCTATTTTGCTTGATATCGAATGGTTTCGCTCGAGACAGCTTCGCTGACGGTGGAAGCAGCTTTGCGGCTTACTTTGAGCGGCGGTGCTAGACTTCAGGCGGCCATGTCCTGCTGGTTGCTGAGGATTGACGATTGATGTCAAGGAATTGGCAATACTGACTGACGGTAGAAGCAGCGTGCGCTGGACTTCCGGAGAGGCGTTGAGCCGATTTCAGTGTAGACCGATTTGTTGATTGATTGAGTTGTGTGTTGAATGTATGGCAGCCCCTCTGTATTTATAGCTGATGGCTGGGAAACTGACTGGCTGATGGCCGAAACTGACTGGCTGATGGCCTATCTCCCCACTATCTCCACTACTCTTGTTTTTCTCCACTTCCTCCACTCTTCCCACTACTTTTGAGGTGG
The DNA here is from genome assembly GCA_030819805.1 of Penstemon newberryi var. newberryi. Lineage (NCBI taxonomy): Eukaryota > Viridiplantae > Streptophyta > Magnoliopsida > Lamiales > Plantaginaceae > Penstemon > Penstemon newberryi. The sequence goes on along the minus strand of JAUALY010000007.1, from coordinate 9,578,826 downwards.
TTTTCCTTCTTCTCTTTGCTGAATTTCGGTTTCTATGGCAGTTTTAGGAGAGAACGTGTTCTTCCAATTTGAATTTCAGTTCAATTAATGCTGGTAACTAATTAGGAGATAATTAAGGAAATTGTTATTAAGCCAACTACTTATTTGGCCTTATCCTTATCTCCAATTTATCTTAATAATCAATTAATCAGCCCTTTCACTACTGGGCCGATTTCATCGGCTGGGACATGGGTCGTTCTGGATCGGTTGGAAGTAATCGGCCCACTAATCCTTATGTGATAATTTTAATTAATTATTTGATTAATTACTTGGCTTATTGGCCTTAATTATTATATGGGCCAATCACTAATCTTTGGCCAAATTAATTAATCACTTGGCTTAATTAATTTAATTAAACCATTATAGCCAAAATAATCCCCTAGGCTCATTGGGCCTCTTTGTTCTTAACCATCACTTGGCTTTATTAATTAACTGACTCTGGCCCATGAATTAATTGATTTATTCATTAATTAATCTACACTTAGCCAAAATTAATTAATTATAAAATTGGGCCGTATCTCTACTTGGGCTCGTGACCCGTTTAATTTCGGTCGGACTGATTTCCGGATCAGAGTGGGTCCGATCCTGATCCAATTCGCTTGGCTCTACTTACTGGGTTCGGCCCATTATCACGCTATTATTCCTCGATCAATCGAGGGTGATTTTTTGGGTACAAACAATGCCCCCCGTAAGTCGTATCTGTTAAATTTTAACTGATGATAAAATTTTATCAGATAAGACTTAGTTTTTAAATTTCCCTCCTTTTATGGCTTGATTGGCATTAATTGAGCATGCCTTTGTATTTAAAGTTAGCCATAATTGGCTAACTCTTCAAGACATTGGCATTTATTGGGAATCTCAAGAGTCTCCCTTAGCCACTCAATTCTTGTGCCAAGTGTCAACTCCCTCTCTCATCTCTCCTCCTTTTCGGCTATCACCCTTATCAATCGATAGGTGATTGGCCTCAAAGAGTCCAATCACCTACTTACTCTTCCCAAGAAAACCCTTTTTTCTTTAACATCTCCTTCTCACACTCAACCTCTCACTTATCTCCTCCATACCCGATTTCTCTCTCTCAAAAAATACTCCATAGCCGATTTTGCTTCTTCAAAAAATACTCCATCACCCACCATAACTCAAGCTTTTTCTTTCCAATAATCATGGCCGGTGCACAAATCAATCTACGGGATGTGCATATCTCGACCCAAGTCCTCGAAGATACTCCCTACGGCACCACCATCGGCCCGTTTCACTCGGCCGCCGATGTTCCTCCCGCCTCGGAGCACCCTATCATCTACCCCAAAGAGGCTTTGCCTTTCTCCGACAGCCCCACTACCTTTCGATCTACGACCCGCGGATGGCCATGGGCCGGTTCCACAGTCCATTCGGAGTGGCTCGTATGGTGCCAAAGAGTGGAGAAAACTTTTGCCCCCGTTTGGCGTCTCTGCGGCATTTACGAGGCGATTCAGTTTTGTAAAACGGGTTTGTCTTTGAACCTCCCTCTTATTCGAGCTGCCGTACAGTTTTGGTGCAAGGCCGATAATACCTTCCATTTTGCGTATGGCCCTATGATGCCAACTTTCTTGGATATTTTGGCCATCAGTGGCCTGGGGCCCACTGGATGTTATGTCGACCCGCAGCCATCGGCCGGAGATGACGCATTTCACTTCCCCGCGGCCATCGACGAAAATGGCGTTACCTTATCGAATTATGGCCCTATTATTAGCCGATACAAAAATCTGGCCGACACCATCGAGGTATCTCATGTTGAACATGTCCACTTTCTTACATTATGGTTGTCGAGATATGTATTCTGCACTTCTGCATTGTCTGTGACTAAAGAGTACAATGCTATAGCTATTAGTCTTGCTAGGGGTGAGAAAGTGGCTCTAGGCCCTGTTGTGTTTTCGAGTTTCTGTGTGGGTGTCGAGGGATTTCTGGCATCGCAGTGTACTTTCCTGCAGGGGCCTATATGGCTGCTCCAAGTATGGTTGCTTGCATACTTTCCAGATTTCTGTGCTTTCAAGGATGCCCCGATTGAAAACGAGATATATGCCAGTTTTGTGGCTCGACAGAAACTGCCACTCCTCAACTTTTATTACTTTTTCTCCCGATTTTACAACAAGGTTAAAGGCCCTGAGCCTAATTACTTGGTTTTTTGCTCGACTATGTTGTCGGTTTACTCTCCATCGATGTCAACAGACCTTCAAAGAGATTATCAGAGAATGTGGGCTAGCTTCTTGACATCGAGGGATATCCCTGCGGGTCTAAAGGTAACTGGGGCCAAGGAGGCCACGGAGCGGAAGCCTCTTAAATGCTCCGTTCGTTTTTATCCTGCTCACTACGTGGCTCGACAATTTGGCCTTGTGCAGATGATCCCTCGATTCGGCACATCCCTTGCTGATAGAAACGTCAACTTTGTTGAGCTGCAGGATATGGATAACTATGATGAGTTGAGGAGGTGTTGGCGTACCGCTCGCGATGCTTTCGTTTTCAGGATGTACAACCCCAGTTCTGCCAGCTCTCCCAATTTCATCAAGTGGTGGGATAGTTACCTTGCTCTTACTCGTCCATCCACTTTTCATGTTGCTGCAGCCAAGTTTACAGTCCCCAATCATCCTGAGATCATTTCCTGTGACAGCCCGTTTTTTGAGCCATCTGCTGCTGCCCTTGTCAAGGCATCCAAAAAAGGTAAATTGGCTATCATTTCTCGTTTTGAAAATTTTTACAATGTGACTTGGGACCCTGATAACAAAGATAGAGTGTTTGAGGAAGCCATTGTTAATTTTGAGCTGTTGAAAAATGATAGAATAGGCAGGGCCAGATTGGCTCATTCTAAGTTAGCCAAAAAACGGGGGGGTCCGGGTGAAGTTCCTCCCTGGTATACATTTTATAAACCCCTCGGCCCCTCTCTCCCATTGCTCCCTGATTTTGTCGAGCCATTTTGGTCTGTGGCTTCGGCTTCTGCCCCTATCACGGGTACTAGTTCTCAACCTCGTAATCATCAGCCTAGTTCCCAAGTTTCTTTTACGGGATACCACGCTGATGACCCCCAAACCATGTCCAAGATTTATATTTTGTGTGAATACAAGGATGGGGGCACCATTGCCCTTGATCAACCAGGTAGATTCCTTTGTTTTTGTTTCTTGATCATTGCTGCGTAATAACATGCTCGTCTCTTTGCAGGAAAGAAACCGTCGGCCTCTCAGGCTGGAAAAAATAAGGCTGTCATGGAGCCTGTTATACCTTTTGCTGTTCCCCTTCAGATAGTCAGTCCACAAGCCTCCTCCCCCACTGCTTCTCAGTCGATTCAGGAGTCTGAAGCTCACTCTTCCGCTGACAAGGTAACTGATCCCCTTGTCCTGTATGTCCGACGTTCTCGTCGGCTCTTTCATCAACAAGGTGGCACTAGTGCCATAATCGTGAGCAGTTCTGACGAGGAGGTAGTCCCCATTAACTTACTTTGTTTTCTTTTTGAACTCACCTTAAAATTCTTCCTTTTCTGTCAGGAGGTGAGCTCGAAAGGCAAGCGTCGAGCCATCAAAGTTGATCCTCCGCCCCACAAGAAGGTCAGGACATTGGCTGTCAGCTCATTTGATAGTGAAGATGATGGGGAAAGATTCCAACAAGTGGAGGTTACAACCCCTCGATCTCCCAGGATTATTCCCGAGAATCCTCCCGTTGACAACCCTGTTGGTGGAGGATCAGGGGAGACGGCCTTCCAACAGCCTAAGCCTGTCATCCCGTCACAGGCTGTTCCTGTTATAGTTACTCCTGTTTCTGCTCCCCCTCCTTTGAATGTGGTTAGTTTTACCATTGCTTTGTTTTTTATTTCTTTGTTCCATTCGCATTGCACTTATCCTGTTTTGTCTTAATTTTCAGACTCCTCCATCTGGTCAAGCCATGGATAGCTCCCACAGGCTAGCTCAAGCATTGGCTCGATTTGCTAGCACTCGTGCCTTATCCTTGCAGAGCTCATCTTCTCAATCCCAATCGGCTGCTTCAGAGCAATCGAGCCATGCTCTGTTCTCTCCTGCTGAAATTGCTCATCTCAAAGAGCTACTGTCAAATTATCAAAGTCAGCCTCTGGATGTCCTGATGATCAACATGGGACCATCTCTTGATGATTTGATGAGCAAGCTGTCTCCTGCCAAACTCCCACGTGACAAGGTGGATTTTTACTCTGACTTTGCGCAACAGTTTAGCCAAATGAGGAGTGAATTCAAAGACAACGATCGGGCCATCAAGGCAAGAGCCTCTTATGAGTCCCCTCTTGGGGCCCTTCTCTCCAAGTTTGATGAGCTCTACGCCCAAGGTTCCAGCCTTAGTGATTGATAACGCCGTGAAAACGTCGTTATTACCTATCTCTTTAAGCCCAAAACATCTTGTTTTGATCCGAGTTTCTGTTTGTTCCGAGTGTTTTCGTGTCTTTTGTGCTTTTGGCCCCTTCGTTTGGCCTTTGTTCGGTTTTTGTGTTTTTGTTCGTGTTTTGATCGCTTTCTCCGTGGTTTGTAGGTATTGACATCTTAGAGTGATTCGGAGTTGTGTATCAATGATGCGAGTCGTTCTACCCACCCCGCGAGTCAAGCTTGAGCTTCAAAGGAAATAGAACCCGAAACAAATTTTACAAGAATGAAGATAGCTACTCACTCAAGCATGCACAACTTTATCATGACAGATCCAAATAAGCTGAATTTTGGATATGTTATAGATGAGTGAGTTAGCTACGCTACGGACTTTACGGATCCGCATTCGGAGTTCGGAATCAAAAGATATGCTGCTCGGAAGGAAGTGCGGCAGAGCAGGAAACCCACGGCCTGTTTCTCGCGGCCGCGAGGTTCAGTCTCGCGGCCGCGAGACCCCTGCTACCAGCAGATATTTTCTGCGGGAAAGGCAGGGGGTTTTTTGTATAATCCCCCTTTGATCCCACTTGTATTTTTAGGCATCTTGGGGGACTTTTTGGCCTTAGTTGCCATTGTTTGGAGGGTAACTTAGGCATGAGGGCTTGTAGTTTTTGCTAGGTTAGAGGGTTAGAGGTGAAATTCATTAGCCAACTTCCCACTACACTTTACTTGGAGCCTCCACTCTCACTTTCACTTGGCTACTCTCCAATGAAGATAAAAAGGCTTGAGGGAGAAGTTGTTGAAGATTTCAACCACTAAGCTTACTCTAACTCTTATTACTTTGTTCATTTACATTTATGACTTCTATTAATGTATTGGATGATTTATTGAATGTTATGAGTAGCTAATTCCTCTTTTCTCGGGTTTCATTGATCCTATGTTTGATTCTTGATTAAATGATGTTATGATGATTGGTATGATGCTTGTATGTGTTTGTTAATCTAGTTTGTGCTTTTGTCATCTTGTTGTTAGGCCAACTATGAGATGAAATGGATTGATTCTTGATTGCTAGACATAGTGGATTGAGGATTAGATTGTGAAACTAGATTGTGATTTGATTTTAGGATAGGCATATACCTAGGTCATTTCATGTTCTTTCAAGGTTTGAGGTTAATGCATCATTTAGGTTTAGTCCTTTTAGGCATAAATTGGATTAGCCTAACTTGATAGGTTCGTACGCAATTCGGAAGATACGTATGAGTATTTTATGAAACCTTGAACAACAAACATAAGCGTGGTTGTCAATTGTTGAGTCATTTATCTTGAATTGAACTAGGTGACGTAAAATCCTAGATGCCTTTACATATTGTTAAGTGAAGTGTTAGTTAAGTGTTTAGCTCATTCATAATCACCTTACCTTAGTTTTAATATCATAACCACCACCACTTTATCAAACTCAACTCATGAATCCAAGTAGAAACAACAAGACATTAGTTGGTAATTAATCGTACAAGTCCTCGTGGGTTCGACACTCTCTTATCACTTTATTACTTGTAACGACCGTATACTTGCGTAGTTTGCGTATTAGTATTTGGAACGCAACAGTGATTCACTAACCAACCTTAAAGGCTCGGAGGCTGATTTGGTTGCTGCCATCGAGGAACTTCAAAGACAGTTGGACACCGTTCGAAGCAAGATCACGGCTGCCTCTGTGGAAGCTGAGTCCATTACTGATCAGCTTGCTAACACCGACGCCTTGATTTCTGAAGCCAAGGCTGCTGAAGATCAAGTAGTTGCTCAAGCAGCGGCTGCTGCGGCTGATCAAGCCAGAATAGAGACGGCCCTCAAGGGGTTCCTTGGCCGATTCACACAGGATTTCCTTCAGTAGATGCTAATTTTCTGGCCTGCGAGCCATCGATCTTGGCGAGTGTGCTAACTAGTTTTAGGATCTTGGTTTCAAGGACTTAGCTTGTTTTCTGTTTATGTTGCTGTAATGGCCTGATGGCCACAGACTAGTTTCTGTTTCCTTAATGAAATTTCCTTTTGGTTTGGTTTATTTTATGTTTTTCTCCAAAACCGAAACCAAATCCAACTAAGTACCAAAGATTTACAGCCAAAAACTAACTTTACAAGGGCGAACAAAACTTTCTTGTCAACAAGACTTAGTTAAAATCAAATCAACCCACGTGACAAAAATGCATACTTGTAAAGATTTGAAAATCGGGGAAAACAAGGACTTAATTAAAAACAAAGTACTTAGCCAAATTTTTAGAAATAAATGCAACAGCTAAAACTATTTTAAAAACTTAGTCTAAACAACAGAAAGGAAAAATGAAAGCAACACTAAACGTAATTCTAACTTATATTTACAATGGTATCGGCGCGCTAAAATGCTCTTGGCGCCGTTCAATTTCCAGCTCCATAGCTCGTTGATGCTCCAGACACATTGTTTCCCAGAGGGTTGGTCTGAACTTTTTCAAGTATCTTCCATTGATGGGGTCTCTGCAAAGATCCCCGTTTGGCTTTTTCAGTATGTAACCTCCTCCTCGAGTTATCGAGAAGACCTCATATGGCCCTTGCCATGTCGCACTCCATTTGCCATACTTTTTCTCAGGCTGATGAAGTGGCAAAACTGTTCTCCAGACCAAGTCCCCGATATCAAAATGTTTCCTGCGTATCTTCTTATCGTAGCATCGGGCAACTAGCCTCTTTTGTGCCTCGATTTTATCCAACGCGGCAACTCTGACTTCGTCCAGTTCATCAAGCTCCTGGAGCATACTTTCAGTATATTCTTCGGGTGTCAGCTCATTTTGTTGCATCACCCGAAGCGATCGGACGTTTATTTCCATCGGTAACACGGCATCCTGTCCATAAGTCAACTTATACGGAGTAGTGCCAGTACTTGTTCGCTTGCTGGTCCGATAAGCCCACAATGCCTCTGACAACATCAAGTGCCATACTCTTGGGTTTTCCTCGATCATCTTCGAAATGATGTCCTTGAGGACTCGATTTGAGGCTTCAGCTTGGCCATTCCCTTGTGCATAATAAGGTGTTGAATGGACAAACTCAAAACCCATTGATCTGGCAAACTCCTTGATTTCCTGACCAACAAACATTAGCCCCCTGTCAGTGACAATGGTTTGTGGCAGGCCAAACCTATGTATGATTAAGTCCTTGATGAACTTCATCATTTCGGCCTGATTGGCCTGTTTGAGTGGTTTGGCCTCTACCCACTTGGTGAAATAATCTATGGCCACAATGATGTATCGATGGTTTTTGGATGACGATGGATGTATCTCCCCGATTATATCGATAGCCCAACATCTGAAAGGCCATGGCTTGATTACCATGTTCATCTCCTCGATAGGGATTCTCTGGACTACTCCAAATCGTTGGCATTTTTCACATCCCTTTGCCAATTGAACGCAATCTCCCACCATCTTTGGCCAGTAATAACCATATCGGCGCAACAGCCATGCTAACTTGTGTCCGTTCTGATGGGCGCCACAAATTCCTTCATGTGCTTCCATCATAATTCTCATGGCTTCCTAGTGATCGACGCATAACAGTAACACACCGTCATGGCCTTTTATGAACAATTGGTCTCCCATCAGGACATAATTGACTGCCCTGAGCCTTGTCTGTCGAGATGTTTTATCAGACGGATTAGCCAGATATTTTCTGATCGGCTCTCTCCAGTCATCGGGATCCTGAAACACACTTAGGACAGTCAGAATATTATCCCGATACATAAATGATGGACAGTGTCGTCTCCTAACGACGTAATGAGATTCGTCGATGTCATCAGGCAGATCAACCCCAGTCGCCAATTGGGCCAAACTGTTGGCCTCACTATTATGTCCCCTCGTTATATGATAACAAGTGACATCAGCAAATTCTGAAAGTAAAGACATTGCCGTCAAGTAATATTTGTCAAGAGTAGGATTTCGGCATTTATATGTACCTTGGATTTGCCTGATAACCAACTGCGAGTCTCCGATGATGGTAACGGATTTGACATGTAACTCCCTTAGCATTTCTAGTCCAATAATTAAGGCTTCGTATTCGGCCTGATTATTGGTGCATTCAAAATCAAATTGTATAGAAAACTTAGTTTTAACATCAAATGGTGAAATCAAAACAATACCTGCCCCACATAGTCTATCGGTTCTTGACCCATCGAAAGCCAGTGTCCACGGCTTGATCTCCACTGTCATCAAGTCCAGTTCCTTTAGAACGGTCTGGTCTATGTCAATGCATGGATGGTCAACCAGGAAATCAGCCAATACTTGGCCTTTGACTGCTTTTTGCGGTACATACTGCAATTGATACTCCATCAGTTGGATAGCCCATCGGCCGATCCTTCCTCTCATTACGGGTTTAGCTATCATATACTTAATAACATCAATACTAGAAATTACTAATACTTTAACATGCAGCATATAATGACGTAACTTCTTACAAGAGAAAAACAGTGCAAGGCATACCTTTTCTATCGGGGTATACCTCTGTTCCGTTTCTGACAGGTGCCTGCTCAAGTAATATATAGCTCGTTCAAATCCATTCTCATCGTCTTGTGCCAAAAATCCACCGACGGTGTCCTCTGTGGCGGATATGTATAATTTCAAGGGTTTCCCCTTGACTGGCGGCATCATTACAGGCGGTGTAGTCAGTTTGTCTTTTATCTCTTGAAACGCCTGCTCATGTTCCGTTTGCCAGCAAAATTCCTCTTTGTCCTTCAGCTTTAACAAAGGTGAGAAGACCTTTGTTTTTCCAGCCAAGTTTGATATGAACCTCCTTAGAAAGTTGACCTTGCCAAGGAATTGTTGTAATTCCTTCTTCGTTGATGGAGGTTTGGCTGTCAGGATAGCCTTGGACTTGTTCTTGTCGATCTCAATCCCTTTGCGATGCACTAAGAAGCCAAGAAAATTGGCTGATGCAACTGCAAAAACACATTTTAAAGGATTAAGTTTCAGTTTATGTTTTCTCATTTTGGCAAATGACTTCGCCAAATGTGTCAAGTGTTCCTCGTAACTGGCTGACTTGATCACAGTATCATCGATGTAAATCTTGACAAAGTCATCGATGTACTCAATGAAAATGCAGTTCATGGCCCGTTGATAAGTGGCTCCAGCGTTTTTTAGTCCGAATGGCATCACTTTCCACTGGAAGGTGCCTATTCCTCCTGGGCATTGAAAAGCCAACTTCGGTACGTCGTCTACGGCCACAAATATCTGATTATAGCCTGCACTTCCATCGACGGAAGTCAAAAATATATTGCCAGCGGCAGCATCGATCAACATGTCTGCCATTGGCATCGGATATTCATCTTTAGGAGATGCAAAATTCAGGTCTCTGAAATCGATGCATATCCTGATCTTGTCGTTCTTCTTCATTACGGGTACCACATTGGCTACCCACTCTGGATATCGAGCCACCTCGGTGAAACTGGCCTTTAACAACTTCTCGATTTCTTCCCTGATTAGCTGACAGACTTCCACTGACATCCGTCTCAAGGGCTGTTTTCGAGGTAGGTACCCTTCAAGTATTGGAATCCGATGTTCGACCAATTCCCTACTTAGTCCTGGCATCTCGTCGTAGTTCCAGGCAAAGCAGTCCTTATATTCCTTCAATACTTGAATCAATCGTTCCTTCTGGCCATCATCCAGCAATGCACTGATTTACGTTGGCCTATGATCCTCTTTGGTGCCTAACTCAATCTCGATGACAGGATCTTGCACTTGGATTTTTATGTCATCAAGCTTGGCTGGCGCCGTCCCCAATTCTTCTAACTAAATTTCGTCGCCATCTGATATTGGCGTTTCTTCCTCGAAAATAAGATCGCCTGTATAACATTCGGCCACGTAAGCCCGAATTTTTTTAATTAGATCAGCACATGCTTCCTGTTCTGGGCCGATGATAACGATCTCATCAATTTCCAATTGTTGCTCGGCCTTATAGGCCGATGGTTCCTTATCATCAACGTTATAATTCATAAGGACTGATTGTTATGTTCTTGCGGCCCCTTTTCCTTGACATTGCAGGGCCGGCTTAGTTCCTTGGTGAGACAAGTCATTTCGAGATGAGTTAGTCTCTTGCTCGATGTGACTTCCATAGGTCGTCCATATTTGTCCTGTCCGACAAATCGATAAGGTCCCACATCCTCCCGATAGTATGCCGCCTCGACGGCATTAATTTTTGCAGTAAACGGCCTGTTATCGGCCATTATGATCTCTGGTTCAGGGGCGTCTCCCCAGATCAGTAAACATTGGTGAAGAGAAGACGGCACACATAGGGCGGAGTGAATCCAGTCTCTTCCTAGCAACGCATTGTAAGATGTGGCAGCGTCTACCACGAAGAAAGCGATCTTTAGGCTTGTCTTTCCAATCTTTACCTCGACAGGTAAGATTCCTAATGTATCAGCCTTTCCTCCAGTAAAGTTGCTAACTATCACCTTTGTTTCCATCAGGTCTTCACTGACCTTGCCTAACTTGTACATAGTAGATGCCGGCATTACATTGACGGCTGCCCCGTTATCAACCAGCATTCTGTCAATTGGTTTACCGTCGATGTGTCCTGATATGTATAATGGCCTGATGTGTCTGGCCATGAAAGAAGGTGGTTTCTGGAATATGTTCTCGACTTTCTTGTCCCAATCGGTTTCTTTCCTGTCATCGACCGATATCATTTCCATGTCCTCCGCCATTTGAACAACTGGCATCCCTTCATCCCAGAAGCCATCAGTGAAGTATTCCAGCTTCTCATCGTTGATATCGAGGAGTTCAGAATCAACCGCATTACACTGCATTACTGCCGAGCCGACTGACGGCTGGCTAGTCCCACTCACTTCATCTTCTTTTGCTTTTTCTTCGCTTGCTTTTCCTCGATTGCTTGGCCAGATTCGGCCTCACCTTGCTTACCCTCGTTCCGGGCAAAGATTTTGTCAAATTTCACCCTAAGCTCATTTTCGTCTTCTTCCAACTCTTTCTCCAAATCAATTGTGCCATATTTGGCCTTCCCTGGTGATTGCCATGGGGAAACGGTTCCCTGTTCGGCCTCCTCGGCCTCTTTGATCTCTTTTCTAGGCTTTACTTCCACAACACGTGGCTTCGTCGTTCGCTGTTTCATCGGGGCTTTCCCTTTGGCTGTCTCGATTTCTTTCCTCTGGCGCAAGTAACGCCGATATTGCGTTCTGGTCATCTGATCGACCCTTTGATTCCCAGGGAATTTCGGGTGTCTCACGGGTACCCATCTCCCTACTCGAGTATTTGCAGGGGCATGGACAGTTCGCGGCCTATATTGACCAGGCGATGTTGTTCTGGTTGACGGCCCGTAGGTCCTGTCTCTGTGGTAGGCGATCGATCTGACCTGCCTAACTGGTGATCTGTCAGGTGATCTTTCCCTGATCCTGTTGCTACGACTAGTGCCCTCCTGCGACTGTCGAGGCATTTTAGGTATGGCCTGATCTCTACGTGGTTCCACTGTCGGTGGAGTTGCCTGCACTGGCAAAGGTGCTGGCACTGGATACTGTGGCATAACTTGATGTTGTGGCTGTGGCATCACTTGATAAGGATATGCTCCTTGTGTAGTGTTTGGCCAAGGCATGTACTGGCCATATATGTTTGGGTTTACAAACAATGGTACTGTTGCCAAATCAGCATGGCACTTGGCACATAATCCCATTTGCATACTCATCGAAGGGGATAAGTGGCGTGGGTCTAATACCGCTTGTTGCTCCTCTGTCGTATTTGTAGCCCCGACCATGTTTATCCCCACCTCGTTCTGTTGGAAGGGATTAGTGTCAACCGTCATCGGCTTAGTAATTTTCCAGTCTGGGGCGAATCTTAAAATGCCCTTATCAAGGTGATCTTGTACCATCCACCTAAAAACGAGACATTCATTCGTAGAGTGAGTCCATACGTCGTGATATTTGCAATAAGTTTTACCTGCAATTTTCATTGGAGATGGTATCACATGATCCCCTTTTAGCCTGAGGATCTTGTCGGCCAACAGTTGATCAAAGATGGCCTCGGTCTTGGAGACATCAAATGAATAACGTCTTTCGCGGTCTGTTTTATATTCAGCATATCTCCTTACCAACTTATTTGGCACCTTGATAGCTGGTTGAGGTTCTTTTGGTTTTGCAAGAGCCTGACAGACAGTGTTCTTTGGACATACCACTTCAGCTAACCTGATTTCAATACCTGTCTGCTCCATCGGCCTATTCAACGGCTCCTCGCTAGAGTCAGCCATTCCTACTTGGTGGTAGTTTCCTCTGGGCTGCCGCCTGTTTTCATCCCTTAGGACCCTTTCATATCGGACCGCATGATCGGTCAGTTCAAACAAGTCTTCATGATATTGGGCCATCATGATTTTCCTCAATTCAAAATGCATGCCATGGATGGCAATCTTGATACATTCTTTCTCTGGTAGAGGTATGGCACAGAAGCCTCTGGCCCTGATGAACGCTTTCATGTATTCCTCTACTGTCTGCCATGTCAGCTGCTTCATGTTGGATAGCTCGATGACAGATACTTCAAGCGGGGCTTGATAGTGGTTCATCACAAATACCTTTTCCATGGACGGCCAGTCAGGGACCGATCCTGGTTTCAGATTGGCGTACCAGTGGAACGCCATACCGGTAAGTGAATTCGGAAACAATTTTAACTTCAGTTCATTGCTCAAGTTGCCACATTCCAGAGAAAATCGAGCTAGATGCTCGGTGGCAGATTGAGACCCTTCTCCTGAAAACATAGTGAAGTTGGGTGCCCTGTAGTTCATCGGGAATGGCACCTGATCAATGTATTCTGGATGAGGCTCATTATACCTTGATGCCCTATTCCCTTGTCTCCTCACGAACATCTCTTGAGCCTGGTTCATCGTCAACAGGTCGTCCTGACCTTCTACGGCTCGATTTGTTCTTTCATAGGCCGATGAGATGGCCTGATGTCCCTCTGGGCCATATCCCATGGCCTCTGATCGTTCCTCTTCCGACCTGCCCCCCGAGTCTGGGCGTTGATACCTGACTTTGGAGGTACTCCCTTTCTTATCAGGGACATTAGCTTGTCCGTTGCCCTGTTTGTAGGGCGTTTCATCCCTCGATCCACTTCCCCCGATATGCATAGCGGGTCCCTTGCCTTTGTCAACAAAGCTTTTGTGCGGCCCTGTCCAGGCCTGCGATTGTATTCCGTTGGCAAGGGTATTGATGCTTTCAGCAAGCATAGACATTTTCGATTCCAGATGCATCAGAGAAGTATTCACGATATTGCTGGCTCCAGTATTGGCCTGACTGGCTGCAGTGGCCGAGCCTAGCATGTTCTCGAACTTACTGACAACATTTGACCATTCTGCCTTTTTGGCTTCAAGGTCCTTAGTGAAGTTGCGGACCTCCGTTGTCAGCTCTTCTATCTTGTCAGTCCCTTCCATAGTCAGCGGGACAGTGGACAGATTTTCCAGAGAGTGCGTTAGATCAGAGCGTGTCCTCGTCAAGCTAGATCGAGTCTTTCGCGTTATCTGTGGTATCATCTGACAACAGCAACAAGATTAATCGTTTAGCATCAACTGATTGACTTTTTGGCAAAAAGATTATCAAGTCCCACTGGGCGTGCCAAAATATTGTTTGCTATAAATTTGACACCGACTGCCTCGATGTGCAAATGGCTCGTTATGGTGTGTAATGAGTGCGGGCGTGCCAATGTTTGTGCGTGCAAACATAACGGTTTAAAAACTGGACATATTGATATCGATGTAAACATAATTAAAATGTCCTGATAAGGACATATTGATATCCATGTGAGATGTCCTGATGAAACTGACTTCTAATCAATTGATTATGGCAGAGTAGGCAAACACTACCCTTAGTTCTTTTCCATGCCTGCCCGGCCGCAGGACTTAAATAATTTATGATAACCTTTCTGATATGCCAAAGTTTCACGGCCAATCGATGGCTTACTCAGTATATCGTTGAATTTACGAATCAGTTCAATAAATGAGTTGACAATCAATCAGTTTAATATGTAACTTGACTTTAAAGACATAAACTTAACAAACTAATGCATCAATGAAAATCCGTTGACGTAAAGCATACTTTAACAAAAATCAAGAGATATGGACCAAATGCTTCCATTAATTATAAAAGAAATCAGTGAGTTCCCTGATTCACAAATATTACAAAATATGCAAAACGATAAAAGGTCTCCTGTATTGGCATGCATCTGCCAAACGAGTTGATGACTCTATTAAGTTCTGAAAAAATACTCCTTGATTGGCAGGTAGACCCACCAAATGAGCTGATGATATATGATAGTGCAGTTTGTTGACAGAAAGTAACACTGATGACAGAGAACCATCATCAATGGGTCGCCCAACCTTGGCAGATGGCTACCAATCGGGCTCCTAACCAACGGCTGGCCGCTGGAAAGGGCATCAATTGAGCAGATGGCTACTCAACCGATTGCTATCAAGCAGATGGCTACTTGACAGCGGACTCGCCAAGCAGATGGCTACTTGACGAGGTTGCCATGTAATTACGTGGGCACTTACATGACGTTGCAGCGTGCTATTTTGCTTGATATCGAATGGTTTCGCTCGAGACAGCTTCGTTGACGGCGGAAGCAGCTTTGCGGCTTACTTTGAGCGGCGGTGCTAGACTTCAGGCGACCATGTCCTGCTGGTTGCTGAGGATTGACGATTGATGTCAAGGAATTGGCAATACTAACTGACGGTAGAAGCAGCGTGCGCTGGACTTCCGGAGAGGCGTTGAGCCGATTTCAGTGTAGACTGATTTGTTGATTGATTGAGTTGTGTATTGAATGTATGGCAGCCCCTCTGTATTTATAGCTGATGGCTGGGAAACTGACTGGCTGATGGCCGAAACTGACTGGCTGATGGCCTATCTCCCCACTATCTCCACTACTCTTGTTTTTCTCCACTTCCTCCACTCTTCCCACTACTTTTGAGGTGGTTTTCCTTCTTCTCTTTGCTGAATTTCGGTTTCTATGGCAGTTTTAGGAGAGAACGTGTTCTTCCAATTTGAATTTCAGTTCAATTAATGCTGGTAACTAATTAGGAGATAATTAAGGAAATTGTTATTAAGCCAACTACTTATTTGGCCTTATTCTTATCTCCAATTTATCTTAATAATCAATTAATCAGCCCTTTCACTACTGAGCCGATTTCATCGGCTGGGCCATGGGTCGTTCTGGATCGGTTGGAAGTAATCGGCCCACTAATCCTTATGTGATAATTGTAATTAATTATTTGATTAATTACTTGGCTTATTGGCCTTAATTATTATATGGGCCAATCACTAATCTTTGGCCCAATTAATTAATCACTTGGCTTAATTAATTTAATTAAACCATTATAGCCAAAATAATCCCCTAGGCTCATTGGGCCTCTTTGTTCTTAACCATCACTTGGCTTTATTAATTAACTTGACTCTGGCCCATGAATTAATTGATTTATTCATTAATTAATCTACACTTAGCCAAAATTAATTAATTATAAAATTGGGTCGTATCTCTACTTGGGCTCGTGACCCGTTTAATTTCGGTCGGACTGATTTCCGGATCAGAGTGGGTCCGATCCTGATCCAATTCGCTTGGCTCTACTTACTGGGTTCGGCCCATTATCACGCTATTATTCCTCGATCAATCGAGGGTGATTTTTTGGGTACAAACAATATTAAATTATTACTTTTATGTGAAAGAGTAATCTTGAGATAAAAAATAACTTAGGGCCTGTTTGGAAGAATTTTGGCTTGATTTCGTGGGTCTCGCGAAACTGAGCCAGAACTATTCAAATAAAGTTTGGTAAAACCTATGAAAATCAACACAAACCTATCACAAATTAATACTCAAACTCTTAAATGTTAGTGTTTTACCCAATCAGATTCGAACTATTCGACCCGACGAGTAAACATGATCGAACTAATTCGACCCAATTGAGAAATTTGGTGAGTTTTATGTTCACAATATTTCAAAAATAACTAACATAAAAACGAGGGTTGGATTAAGATGAAGAAGTTAAGGGAATGTTTTGATGATTTTCAAAAGTCATCAGCTAAGTAATGGAAGCTTAACAAGCCTTCAAAAAGTTCAATCAAGAAGACAAGTAAAATCAGAAGATTGAATTTCGGTCTGGAAGACTAGTGATCTTAAGCTGAGTACGGAATCAGACTGGTGGATGTTAGAAGAGTCAAACCAGATGAGTTCGATCTGAATCAGCAGAGTGTTCATTAGCCGAGTGGATTCGATCAACTAAGTGGAAGGGATCAAAAGTCATTCCAACGGTAATAAATGTACTTGGTGTAATAAGTGTTGTTAGAGAAGGGTATTTATGGCAAATGACTGAAGGAGTTAATTCAAATAACCTCGTATCAATATGGTACATTTAATGTGACAGACAGATTCGTACAACAGAGTGTACAATGAACAGTTGCAGGGAGCCGTTTAAGGTTAAGATCGGAACTCGAGGAATATCTGAAATCTGTCTCACTTCAACGGACATAATTCGAATTATCGAGTATAAATAGATCTACTTTCAAGAGTTAGAGACAATACAACAACTGAGAGAGAATTCAAAGAGTAAATTTTTTTAAGTCTCAAACTCAAGAACAGATCATCAACTAACTCATCAGTTGATGAAGCAAAGTTGAAGAAAAAGTTCAAACACTAAAAATATGAGTGACTTTGTTCAATTGAGTGTTGTGAGAAGTAGATATCCATCTTTTTGAGTGATATTACTTCGTAGAATATGTCTTCTTTGTGATTTCATATTGTGAGCTTGTTGCTTGGTCATTTATTGTAAAAGCACAAGCATTGTACTAGTTACTAAGTGTTCTAGTAGAACCTAAATCTTCGTGATTTAGAATAGTGGATTATGGGGTATTCTGTCTACGGAACCATTACAAAAATTCATGTGTTACTTACCTTACTTACTGGCATCTTTATTGCATAACTTTCATAGATAAGTAAAAGTTTTAAAAGGCAAATCTTTAAAAGAGGAATTTCTAAAAACTGGAGTATATCCTTTGAATATTAAACTTGATTATGCTATTTTTCGTACAAGGATCAAAAAAGAAAAGTAGAGCAAACACAATAATTAGTTCGAGAGTATAAATGGTGTGTATTAATATTTCGATCCAATTACAAGTTACAAGATAGGTCTATTCGAGCATTACAGGATGCCGTACAACTAGTTAAACAAATATAAATGAGCAAGCTAGTCCTAATCCGATCAATATGTCCGAGCTGGGGTGCACCTGGGGAAATGTGCCGTCCCTGATGTCATAAATGCGCTGGGTATTTATAGGAACAGTGATGAGCTAGCTAGACCCTCCGCAGGAGAACATGTCTCGGCCAGCTGTCCAGGCCCATGGGTCGGCCCAACAGTGATTCCGAGGAGAGAAGTAGATCGGAAAAAGGGCCTTGAGCTATCGAACTGACTTGATCGGGAACTGAGTTTTGTAGGTCGGAAAATAGCCTTCTTGATCGGAGTCGATGTCAATCTCGAGCGGGGTATTTCCTAGAATAGAGCATGCGAAATATCCCCCATCAATACTCCCCCACTTCTCGAGCGTAAGCGAAGCTGAAGCTCGGAGAAGTAAATACAGCATCATGGTAGAACTTGAATATGCCTCGTTAAAAACCTTACTCGGAAAAATCCAGTGGGATAAAATCCGAGCTAGGGAAAAAGAGCGCACATTATTTTTTGGAGTAGCCCTGGAAAACTGAGATGCTTTAGGTATAACAACAACGTTCCCGATCTGAGAGTTTTACCTCGGTGGCTCAACGTGGCAGTATTATATCTGAAGCTCGGAGGAATAAATAATAGAGAACAAGTGCTGAACGATCTTGCGTCGGATATACCTCATTAAAAACCTTACTCGGAAAACCCAGTGGGATAAAAAACCGAGCAAGGAAAATGATAGAATAGTGTCCTGCAAGCCAACTGTTTTGGCTGCATTTAATTTGTTATAATTAAAAGGACCATTCAAATGGATTAATAAATGAATTTATTTATATGGTCACCTTCATCTTATGTAATAATTATCTACGCATAAGGATAGAAGTCCTTAGATCACAGGGCTATGGGACAACCCGTGGACTGATCTCCAAGGCCGTGATCTAGAACATATTCAAGAGTCGTAGAATCTAATCGAGATGGGACATCGTTGGATTCAGTTAGACTCTAACTAATGTGTATACTCCGATGAACTGGAGAACGCTGGGGTCCACGAGCGTGACTGGGATAGTCGATACACATAAGTCGGTGACTTGCTGGGATGGCAAGTGCACCGAATACCCCAATTAGGAAATAACTCACCATGGAAGCGGTAGTCGCATATTGGAGTTGAAGTTATTCCAATTTACAATAGTATACGAGGAATGATCCCTAAATACTTGAGGTGATAGGGTTTATCTGGTACGAGAACGTCTATACTTAGATGTGAGTTCCGACCGACTGGAGATTACCAGAAAGTCTCTGTGGATTCACGTTGGGTATAGAGGGACTCGTATGCAGGTTCATATCATCAACAAAGGATCCATTGACCCGACTTGATAGGTTGGGAAATTCTCCTATGGATTTCTGTGAGAAATTAATTCTGGTAAAATCCTTGGCCAAGGTATCTGACGGCTTTATGAAAGTAGCTCATAAAGATTAAGTCAAAGAGAATTATTTCAAGATCAGAATGCATAAAGTCAAAATAAATTAAAAGGGAACCGATGAAAAATCCATGCCCTTATGTTTTGACTGGGAGATCGATCGATGGAGAGATTATGGCGTATATGGAAATTGTAAATGATTAAAAGGTTCACTGAATTAATTCACCAGTGATTGGGCTCCATGGGCTTGTGGCCAGACATCGACCGTGGAGTGTGGGAGAATTCCCAAATTAGCAGGGGTGCTAATTTTGGAATGATCAGTCGACATAGTGTTCGATTGATTTAGAGTATTTAATACTCGAGTAATTAAATGAATATTTAATTATAACCCACGGCCAATTATGTGGTGAACCTACGGGGGCATACACAGTACACATGAAGCGAAAGCGAGGAAATGGAGAACAACTGAGTCGACTGGATCGACTGGGTCGATTGGGTTGACTGGGTCGACTGGGTCGACTGGGTCAACTGGGTCGACCCAATTGGAGCAAATGTGATCCAATTGGAATTGGATCAAGACTGAAAATTAAATTGGAATTTAATTTGTGAGTTAATTAATTAAATTGGATTTAATTAATTATGGAAATATTTAATTAAATAGACTTAGAGTCTAATTTAATTAAATAAGAGAGAAATAAATTAATTGGGCTATTTAATTGAGAAATTAAATAAAGACCCACTTGGGATTGAGCCAGTCGAGGGAGAAACACAACGACTTTGCTGACAGTTTGGATTTGCAAGGAGACAGGTATAATTTAGATCTGAATTATTCCAGTCGTTTTATTATTCATATATATACAACCAGTTTAGTATCCTGACAAGATTCCGTAAGAGGTCCTAAAAATTTTAATTTCCGCTGCGTTAAGGGCTGTTTATCTTACCGAATCCCAACAGTGGTATCAGAGCCATCTCTGGCTTTGTATATATATGAATTTGCAAATTCTGTGGATTAAAATCATATGTTTGATTTTTGCTGTTGATTAGATTAACATGCATGTTAGATCTGTAGATTAGATCTGTTGGATAGATTTTTAGTTTTAACTGGATTGTTAAAACTGTAATTTTAGGTTCGTTATTGTTATCATGTTTTTAATTTTGGATTAAATTGATTAAAACTGTTGATTTTAATTAATTAAGGAATCAAGAAATTGTTATATAAAAACGTATTGAGAACCGAAATCTGAAAATTGCACGACAGCTGCACGGTGACTGCAGAGCAGTTGCACGGCTACTGCACGGCAGTCGTACGGCGGTTGCACGGCTACTGCACGGCAGTTGCACGGCAGCTGCACAGCGACTGCACGACTACTGCACGGCAGACGCACGGCGGTTGCACGGCTACTGCACGACGGCTGCACGGCAGTTGCACGTAAACTGCACGCGTGCGATTGTGGAAAATTAGGGTTTCGGGAATTTTCGATTTTGGATAATCTTGAATAAAATCTTGGAGATTTGGTTGTTATGGAATCTTGGTGAATCTTGGATTGATCTTAGAGATCTAATTAACTAGGAAACTTAGAGTTTCATTTAAGATAAGACATTTAATTAAAATTAATGTGTTCTAGTTAATTACCAAGATTAAAGATCTTAGAGATCTTATTAAACAAGGAAACTTAGAGTTTCATTTGTGATAAGACATTTAATTAAAATTAATGTCTTCTAGTTAATTTCCAAAATTAAAGATCTTAGAGATCTAATTAAACAAGGAAACTTAGAGTTTCATTTGTGATAAGACATTTAATTAAAACTAATGTCTTCTAGTAAGTTACCATTATTATAGATCTTAGAGATCTATTAAACAAGGAAACTTAGAGTTTCATGATAAGGATAGATAATTAAATTGGATTTTATTTCTATCTTTAATTAAATTGCAAGATTAGATTCCTTGATGCTCAAGCAAGAGCATAATAGTCCTTTTTAATATTGGACAATTCAAAATTAATTATATGAATAATATTTCGAATTAAAATTTAAAGAAGCCGATAAATTTACATTATTACCCTTATGTGAATTTATGCATGTTCTTGCTTGAATATGTGGATTGATCGAATTGCCCTTAAGCCCTGTGTAGTTTATTATTGGTTTTTTCATTATGGGTTGTAATTAAATGGGCCTGATTGGTGCCCCTTCTTTGTTGAATTCAAATGTAATAGAATAGGGTCTTAAGTTAGACTTAGATTAGGCTTGGAGCCCGATAGACCTCATGGAGACTTTGGAGATCAACATGGAGGCCCATTACCTTGGAGGACATGGAGGCTCAATTCTGAAAGATGGTGGACATTACAAGTGAAGGCCCATGTATGCATTGGATTTATTTTGTAAAAGTATTAGGCCATTTATTTTCACCCTAGACTGACCAATTGGTCCATCACGTGGCTCGTGATGGATCGCATAGGATGGGCAATCGATCAATCGTATGTGCAATGCTAGGTGATGAATGTTTACTTTTTCGTAATTATTCTTTGATGTATGAGATGCATGCTTAGGATAGAAAAACGTAAATAAGATAATTGATAATCTGATGAGACCTCGCACTTGAAAATTTCATAAAACCTCCAATTGAACCTAAAATTCAATTATAATATTAAATCGTAAAACGGGCGCATAGAATGGTGTTTATGGTCCGAGCCTATCCAATTACTAGGTCTTAGGCATATCGTACGAATATATCTCGATGTCTCACGAGTCGTGGGTCGAGTTATAGGAAGATGGTATGTTTATTGCCTCGATGCACAATTTAGTGCCAAGGGAGGGGATAGCAAGGTTCTAGGCGCTGTCTCACGAGTCGTGGGGCGTCTAGGATTGAACTATTTCTCTTCACGAGTATTGGACATGATTTAACGCGAGTAAGTATGGATGTCTCACGAGTCGTGGGTCCATAACGAAAAACGAGGCTAAATGAACTCAAGGGTTAGCTGCGATGGTTAACCGGCGACGTGATCGCCCACCAAGTGGATCAATTGGTATGGCCAACGAGTCGTGGGTACTGAGCGATTGCATTTGGGCCTTGAGCCCATTAGGAAATTTTTATTTCCCGAACCTTATGTGGGGGCATAAGTATTCGATAAAAATAGTGGGAGTAATTTACAAATAAAAACCATGTTTGTAAATTATGCATTGATATTAATCTGCCGCGTATTTATTTCTTTTATCGTCATGTTTATGATAGTTTTTCATAAGTGATATATCCTAGAATATTTACCATCATACTTGAATCAAATAAATTGACTGAACCCAAATGAATTTTGAATGACTTCAAAACTTGAGAAATTATTCTCGAGTCCAAAGAAGGACTCATCTCCTTACAAAGATTTCATTGGCTATCCTTTCGAAGTTACGCTTCGACTGGAATGGTGATAGGTTTCACCAAGCTGCCTTTTTCGAATTTACTCTTCAAATAAGAAAGGTGATAAGTTTCACCAATGGGTTGAGGATGGTTTTCAAGCCCAAATTTTCTTGAAGGCAAACATGAAGTCTCCCTTAAATGGGAAGTAACATCTCGTTGAAAGGCCCCAAAAGGCTCGAGAGATGGAAGATGAGGAATGGATCCTCTCTGAAGGGAAATAACCTTAGAGGTTTTTCTGTAAGGATGATAAGTTGAAAAGTCAATCAAAATGGTTCTTCCATGGATTAAGATCAAGGGAAAGAAGGAATTGAACATGCTCATCCCGTAAGGGATGATTAAATTTTATTGAACTTAACCTTATGGTCAAGTAATGCATAAGGGTGTTGGACACCCAATGAAGTACTCATTGATGCATTGAATGCATCTAAAGCCATGAATTATTTAGATCGTTAGAATTTGCTTAGACCATCCCTTGTCTTAAGGGATGTGATGGTTCCGTAATGGTTGGAACTGGTTGCGCTATAAGACCTATACGCAAAAGGTATGCATAAGCAATTGGGTATGAATACTCATATAACGACTAAATATAATATGCATAGTCAATAAAATATAAATAATCAAGATTCCACACACTTGAGTCGTTGTGTAACCGAAAGGCGATACACGAGCACTAAAATAAATTTCCGAATTAAAGATTCAAAAGATTGAGCTCGACTAGGTCGAGCTTGACAGGGACGCTAGAAATAGTAACCGACTTTCGAATCTTACTTAAACGGAAATCAAATTTAGTAGTTGGTTGCTAGGCAACCAAGAAGAATAAACAATTGCAATGGATTTAATCCATTTAAAAGTGTGTGAAAACACTAAAGCATTAGTGGGAGATAAGGCGTCTCTTGTACCCTCATGGGTAAAAGTACGTTGTGAAGTACAATTCCAAATTATTTTTGGAATAAGGAAGAGAGCCTAATCAATGAAAGCATGTAAGAAATTTGGATCGATTCAAAATCGAACATGCATTGGCAAATACGCCATTGATTATTTAATAGAGAATTAGATTCTCAAAATGTAAGATCCGCTCGAAATATCGTCAGTTGTCGAGCATTCTGGACATGAAAATGTCCATTAGGAAATCTTACATGAAATTCCTTATTCAATCAATTATAACTTGATCGAGAAAATCGAAGATACTGAGCTAAGTATCTAGAAGCCAGTTCCAAAACATATCAAGTGATATGGGTTTTGGTATTGTACCTTTATATGCATTCATGCGCATATGAGGTCTCCCGCTTATGTGAATAAGCTAGTGGGAGATAAGCTGGAAATAAAATCTATCTTATGCATTTCGTGGAGTATCCAAAATCTCAATAGGATACGAGTTATATGTTCCTCTAAGACAAACAACCTTTGTCTCTAGGAAAACTAACTTCTTGGAGAAGGATTTCTTGATGGACAAGAAAGAAAACAACATAGAACTAGATGAGGTTCTTAAAATCGACCCATCACCACAGGCAGTGGGAGAACCCGAGCATGAAAATGAACCAACTAGTACACATGAACTTCGAAGGTCTGAAAGACAACGTAGGGAACCCGAGAGGTACTACAGTCTGCTGCATGAAATTGGACAGTCTGAGACTAATCCAAGGACCTACGAAGAATCTATGCAAGACATAGATTTGGGAAGGTGGCAAAAGCCATGGAATCTAAAATGGACTCCATGCACTCTAACAAGGTTTGTACCTTGGTAGATCCACCAGTGGGAGTAGCTCTCTTGGGTTGCAAGTGGATCTATAAGCGGAAGCTTGGAGTGAATGGAGAGGTTATTACCTAAAAGGCACGATTAGTCGCAAAATGATACACTCAAATGTCGAGCATTGAGTTTGATGAACTTTTGCATGTAGCGATGCCCAAATCCATTTAGATATTTTTGGACATATCAGCGTAGTATCATCTACAAGATATGGCAGAAGGATGTAAAGATCGTTTTTCAATGGAGACATTGATAAGGAGATCTAAATGAAGCAACCAAAAGGGATATACATCCAAGAGAGATGAGCACAAAGTGTGCAAACTCCAAAGGTCCATATATGGACTTAAGCAAGCTTCCCAAAGCCGAAACATACGTTTTGATAATATAATCCAAACCTTTGGATTCGTCAAGAACGTGTTCAAGCAGTGTGTGTACAAGAAAGTTAGTGGGAGTACAGTTGAATTTTTATGCTTTATGTTGATAACATTCTGCTCATTGGATATGATGCAAAAGTGTTATCCGAAACAAAAGCATGGTTTTCTACACAATTCTCAATGAAGGATTTGGGAGAAGCATCATTTGTACTGGGTACAAGGATCTACATGGATAGATCGAAAGGACTGCTGGGCCTCTCCCAATCAAAGTACATAGATAAAATACTGAAGACATTTAGTATGGAAGAATCCAAGAGAGGATTGCTTCCGATGAGACATGGTATTGCTCTCTCTGAGTCTATGGCCCCAAAGACCTCTGAGGAGAGAAGCATGATGTCTAAGATACCACATGCCTCCGCGATAGGAAGCATAAAATGGTATGTTATGTACAAGACCAGACATAGCGTACGCCCTGAGCGTAACTAGCCGCTATTTGTCTGACTCAGGAGAGCAGCACTGGGTAGCCGTAAAGTCAATTCTGAAGTACCTGAAAAGGACAAAAGAATTGTTCTTAGTATACGGCGGGGGGAGAATTGAAATTTGAAGGCTATACTGATTCTAGCTTCCAATGTGATGTAGAAGATTTCAAGTCAACATCTGGATATATCTGCCTCAAAGGTGGTGCGGTGAGTTGGATACTACCGCAAATTCAACCAACAAGGCATAAAATATTGTAGCATGTGAAGCTGCAAAGGAATGTGTTTGGATGAAAAACTTCGTCCAAGAATTGGACGTCGTACCTAGCATTGCCGAGCCATTACTATCTTCTGTGATAATAATGGAACTATCTCGCAATCGAAGGAGTCGAGATCTCATCAGAAATCCGAGCACGAAATAAGACGATACCATTTGATATGTTATATCATTGGTAGAGGAGACATACATATGAAACGTGTCACCTCAAAGAATAATATGGCGGACCCGCTAACTAAGCCATTGCCTCAAAGGCATTCAAGAAACATTTGTCTAAGATGGGAATCAGAAGTATGGAGAGTTGGCTTTAGTACAAGTGGGAGATTGATAGAATAGTGTCCTGCAAGCCAACTGTTTTGGCTGCATTTAATTTGTTATAATTAAAAGGACCATTCAAATGGATTAATAAATGCATTTATTAATATGGTCACCTTCATCTTATGTAATAATTATCTACGCATAAGGATAGAAGTCCTTAGATCACAGGGCTATGGGACAACCCGTGGACTGATCTCCAAGGCCGTGATCTAGAACATATTCAAGAGTCGTAGAATCCAATCGAGATGGGACATCGTTGGATTCAGTTAGACTCTCACTAATGTGTATACTTCGATGAACTGGAGAACGCTGGGGTCCACGAGCGTGATTGGGATAGTCGATACACATAAGTGGGTGACTTGCTGGGATGGCAAGTGCACCGAATACCCCAATTAGGAAATAACTCACCATGGAAGCGGTAGTCGCATATCGGAGTTGAAGTTATTCCAATTTACAATAGTATATGAGGAATGATCCCTAAATACTTGAGGTGATGGGGTTTATCTGGTACGAGGACGTCTATACTTAGATGTGAGTTCCGATCGACTGGAGATTACCAGAAAGTCTCTGTGGATTCACGTTGGGTATAGAGGGACTCGTATGCAGGTTCATATCATCAACAAAGGATCCATTGACCCGACTTGATAGGTTGGGAAATTCTCCTATGGATTTCTGTGAGAAATTAATTCTGGTAAAATCCTTGGCCAAGATATCTGACGGCTTTATGAAAGTAGCTCATAAAGATTAAGTCAAAGAGAATTATTTCAAGATCAGAATGCATAAAGTCAAAACAAATTAAAAGGGAACCGATGAAAAATCCATGCCCTTAAGTTTTGACTGGGAGATCGATCGATGGAGAGATTATGGCGTATATGGAAATTGTAAATGATTAAAAGGTTCACTGAATTAATTCACCTGTGATTGGGCTCCATGGGCTTGTGGCCAGACATCGACCGTGGAGTGTGGGAGAATTCCCAAATTAGCAGGGGTGCTAATTTTGGAATGATCAGTCGACAGAGTGTTCGACTGATTTAGAGTATTTAATACTCGAGTAATTAAATGAATATTTAATTATAACCCACGGCCAATTATGTGGTGAACCTACGGGGGCATACACAAAACACATGAAGCGAAAGCGAGGAAATGGAGAACAACTGAGTCGACTGGATCGACTGGGTCGATTGGGTTGACTGGGTCGACTGGGTCAACAGGGTCGACCCAATTGGAGCAAAGGTGATCCAATTGGAATTAGATCAAGACTGAAAATTAAATTGGAATTTAATTTGTGAGTTAATTAATTAAATTGGATTTAATTAATTATGGGAATATTTAATTAAATAGACTTAGAGTCTAATTTAATTAAATAAGAGAGAAATAAATTAATTGGGCTATTTAATTGAGAAATTAAATAAAGACCCAATTAATTAAATAAAGTATGGGCCATGAATTAATTAGAAGACTTGGTCTTCCAATTAAAAGGCCCATGGCCCATGTAGGAGAGTTAGAAGACTTATGAGTCCTAATCCTAAGAGGATTAGGAGAATGAGATACCTATAAATAGGAGACTTGATGTCATATCTCATACACACAATTCAAGAGCCAAAATCTAAGTCAAGAAAAACTCTCTCCTTCTCTCTCTCTCCCCAAATCGGCCGAACTCTCTTTCTTCCTGGAAGAGATTTTCGTTTTTCGATTCTTGCTCCATATTGTTCTCTAGTTTTAGATATTAATATATCTTATGTTCTAGCCGATTAGGATATATTAATTTTCGTGATATTGTGGTGTATCAACCCGTAGAGGCGCAACATGTGGGGCGCTACTAGGAGTTTGGGATCGAGCCAGTCGAGGGAGAAACACAACGACTTTGCTGACAGTTTGGATTTGCAAGGAGACAGGTATAATTTAGATCTGAATTATTCCAGTTGTTTTATTATTCATATATATACAACTAGTTTAGTATCCTGACAAGATTCCGTAAGAGGTCCTAAAAATTTTAATTTTCGCTGCGTTAAGGGCTGTTTATCTTACCGAATCCCAACAGAAAAAAGAGTGCATATCCTCGGAAGATGATGGCGTTAACCTGAAAATTTCGAGCTAAAAGACCACCTTTCAAAACCTTTGGACCGGAAATGCCATTAATGGAATTATAATTTTTGAATTTACCGAGTGGAAGCTTAACCGTCGCGGTTACTCGGGGTTTAATTTGCAATTTACCCTTTTAACCTTTATATATATTTGCGTTGACCTGAGGAGACGAGCACTGCTTCAGAGATTACAAGAAATTCCCTCATTCATTACAATGAGTCGGTAGATCCCATCTTGATGCTAACCATCCGCACATACGACTGTACGTACCCAACGTGGGCGCGCAGTAGTCAGGCTACGTGACCGGCTCCTAAATCAAAGCACGCACACCCGTATACCGAATTCGCCCTAGCACCTCAAGTCTAAGGACTAAATCGTACATTGTTATAAGTCCTGAGAAACATCCCATCACTGATATGCTTTACGCACTTCCACAATGGGTTTCTCTGTTCCGGTAGTTCGATGCGTTCGATCCCCTATCGAACCACCTAGTCATATGCACTGACATCAAATGTCTTGTTCATGAAACTCTATAAATTCACTCTATGTGAATCATGCATAATCATACATGTCTTGATGATTTCTTCGATACCCCGTCTCGACAGGAATCTATGACTTGGAACATTTTATAAGATCACGACCTTAGAGATTGTTTCATGATTGCACTCAATACTGAAGTGAATCGTCCCATAGCCATAAGTGATCTCAGGGTTTCAACCAATTGCTTAAATATGTTCGCGAAAGATGAAGTTGGCCATTAGTTTATCTTATACATGTTGGGATTTATAGGGTTCCAGCAGTCACCCTTACGGATTCGCTGTGGCGCTATTGCTACATCGGAGTCTGGCAACCCAACTTGCCGAGGTTCACAGAGGAGACCCGAGGATCCACGTGAATTCTTACGAAGCCCCTCATGTCCGTCCACCGCTTAGTGTGGGGCTCTGCGCTGCTGTTGTGAACTGTAGGGGGTGCCCTACAGGAATCAACCTTGGGTTAAAGATTAATAGTTGCGCCCTCATTAACAACAATTGCTTTTGGTGTAGTGGTAAAGCGCTAGAGATCCTACAACTGGTATCAGAGCCAGGTTGCAGGTTCGAATCCGCCCGGGTGCCGCTGGGGGGGAGATTGTTGGGATTTATGGGGTTCCAGCAGTCACCCTTACGGATTCGCTGTGGCGCTATTGCTACATCGGAGTCTGGCAACCCAACTTTCCGAGGTTCACGGAGGAGACCCGAGGATCCACGTGAATTCTTACGAAGCCCCTCATGTCCGTCCACCGCTTAGTGTGGGGCTCTGCGCTGCCGTTGTGAACTGTAGGGGTGCCCTACAGGAATCAACCTTGGGTTAAAGATTAATAGTTGCGCCCTCATTAACAGCAATTGCTTTTGGTGTAGTGGTAAAGCGCTAGAGATCCTACATGAAATAAATAAACTTTGCGTATTAATTAATAAATCAAAGATTCGTTCAAGATAAAATAGTCTT
This sequence comes from Penstemon newberryi var. newberryi, assembly GCA_030819805.1. NCBI lineage: Eukaryota > Viridiplantae > Streptophyta > Magnoliopsida > Lamiales > Plantaginaceae > Penstemon > Penstemon newberryi. The sequence continues at coordinate 9,549,670 of JAUALY010000007.1, read as the reverse complement.
ATTACAAGATATTGTGTTGGCTTGCTGGGCACTATCCTATCATCCAACAGTAGTGTTGCAAGATCAATCAAGAGGACAACATCCATATTTGCAACCTGATCTCAGATGGCTCAGAGATCACCCACCTGAACTAGTGATTGGTGATCCATTGGATAGAGTGAGAACAAGAAGGTCAACTACAAAGGAAACAATTGTTGGATGAAGATGAAGACTTTGAAGTGAAGGGAGGTTTTGATGATTTCCAAAGACATCAGCTAAGTGGAAGCTTAGTACAAACCTTAGAAGATATTTGACTAAGGAAGAAGTTCATCAGACTAGTCAAATATGGTCCAGAAGACTACTGATCTGTTGCTGAAGAAGTAATCAGACTGGTGGACTATCAGCCGACTCAAATCAGATTAGTTCAAGTTTGGGATCAGCCGAGTATACATCAGACGAGTGACTTCGATCAGCAGAGTGGAAGTGGATCAGAAGTTATTGCAACGGTAATAAATGCACTTGGTGTAATAAATGCTGAAGAGGAAGGGTATTTATGACAAATGATTGAAGAGAAACCTCGTATCAGCTTGGTGCATTTAATGCGCATTTAATGCGAAGCGACAGAAAGTACAGCAGAGTGTACAGTGTTCAGTCGCAACAGCCGTTTCTGCAAAAAGGACCAGTACTCGAGGATTTGACAGCTGCCGATCTCTCAACGGGCAGATTTTCAAATCTCCAAGTATAAATAGCTTAGTTCGTGAGTTGAAGAAGAAGAACAACACAGAGACAACACGCATTGAGAGCAAAAATCTGAAGCAAAATTCTTCTAAGTCTCAAACTCAAGAACAAAGCACTCATCAGCCTAGTCATCTGTTGACGAAGCAGAAAAGAGAGAAACCAGAATATACTTAAAAATCTGAGTGATTTTGTCTAGGATTGTGTTGTGAGAAGCAGATATCAACCTTTGTGAGCGATATCACTTCTGAGAATAGGAATTTCTTTGTGATTTCCTATTGTGAACTTACGGCCACTTCATTTGTTGTTTGGCGTAAGAAGTGTATACTGTAATCTGTGTGATTTAGTATAACCCAAGATCTAAGTGACTTGGAAGAGTGGACTAAAGGACTTACATCCATATAACCACTATAAAAATCCTTTGTGTTTTTTTTAACTTGCATTAATTTCTGCATATTTCAAAGAAGCATATTCAAAACACTTAAAGGTTAACTACTGAAAAGTTTTATAAAGGAGTTTATTTAAAACTGGGGATAAAACTACTTCAAGGTTAAAGAAAACTACTTGTGAAAAACACTTGATAAATCCGCTGCAAGTTAGTTTATTTTAAACTCTGATTTGATAAAATCAGCTGAGTGAAATCAGAAGAGTGGTCAACTCTGCTGTTCAAAGCTTTGTGCTAGATCAGCTTAGTCTGCTTACTGTTCTCGATCAGCTTAGTCTGCTGAACAGAAAAGTTAGAAGTTTTAAAAGGTAGATTTTTGAAGAGGTCTATTCACCCCCCCCTCTAGACCTCATCTGACCACTTGGGACCAACAAGTGGTATCAGAGCAGGTGGTTCATCTGAATCATCTGACTGATCAACGAGCTTGATCCTTAAGTGTTTTTCAAAGGTGTTCAAAAGTTTTCAAAAGAGCATTTTTTTTGAAAAACAAAACCTTTTTGAAAAATGGATTGTATCAGCCTAGTTCCCCACATAGGCGGTATGAGCTTTGAGGACTGGAAAATACGCATGGAAATTTTCCTTGCTGCTTACAACGATAATATGTACAGATGCATAACAAAAGGTCCGATAAGAATTACTAAAACAATCAAGGTTGATGGCGTAGATACTGTTGTTGATAAAGATGAAGACGAGAAGACGCCTGAAGAAATCAAGTTGAAAAATCTTGATAAAGTTGGAATCTTCATCATGACTAAAGCCCTGGACAATGAAAGGTTTGACTATGTCAAACACTGTAAAACATCAAAAGAGATGTGGGACAAAGTCAGGGATATGAGTGAAGGAAATGAAGCCATCAAGGACCACAATCTAAGTGTTGCCATGGAGAAGTTTGATAACTTCAAAATGAAGCCTGGAGAAACCATTGAACAGATGAGTTCAAGGTTTACCAAAGTGCTGAACAACGTGTTAAAGCTGGGTAAGACGTTCACAGACAAAGAGATTACTCTCAAAGTCTTGAAGGCGCTACCACCCAAGTTCAACATGAAGATCACAGCTATGGAAGAATCTAGGGATCTGGGGAAGATCTCTCTGACAGAGTTGTTTTCTGTACTCAAGGCGTACGAGTATAAAATACCAAGGATGGGAATAGAAGAGACCTCAACTTCTGGCCCCACTGCTGCACTGGTTGCTGCAGAAAGAACAAGAAGAACATCTGGAAAAAGCAGAGAAGTGGACTCATCTGATGAGGCCCCAGTACTGAGCAAAAAGGAGTATACTGCTGACGATGTTGCGTTGTTACTGAACGGGTTCAAAAAGTTCTACAAGAGAAAAATGAAGAACAAATATAACAATGCTTCTACTTCTAAACCTACCTCTAATTCTCATGATATTAAGGATTATTATAAATCCAAAATGATGTGCTATAATTGCAGGAAATTGGGACACTTCATCAAGGACTGCCCATATCCTAAAGCGGAGAAGTACACAGAGGAGGAAAAGAAACAAAGAAAAGAAAGAAGAGAGAAAAGATACCAAAAGAGCAAGGTGCTATTGGCTGAAGCTGAAAAGATGGCAGCCATCTACTCATCAAACACAGAATCTGGCACTTCAAGTGATGACTCTGTTTTTGACGAAACACCTGCACTGATGTGTCTCATGGCAAAGGAATCTGATGATTCTGACAATGAGGTAATACTCTCTGAAAGTGAGCTTGAACTGTTTAACTCATTTGAGCAAATGATGAACAACAAAGTAGATGTTGTTAATGAGCTTGCTAAGCTTAAAGACGAGATGATTCTGCTGAAAAAGCAAAATGCTAAACTGAAACTTAAGGTTGAAAAACCTGAAGAATCAGCCACGTATAAAAAGCTTTCGCATGAATGTGAATCTCTGAGAGCTGAATGTGAAATGTACAAGGGACAAATCAAAGAACTTGAAGCTAGAATATCTTTGCATAATAAGTCGTCTGTTTCTAAGTCGTCTGTTGTGACAATAGATAAACCAACTGAACATAGTACTCCCTTAGTAAAAGAAAGTTTAGAACTGAACAAAGCTGAGAAATTTATATCTGCTGATAATAGTAATATTGTCTTGTATGTTCAGACCACTAAACCCATTTCACCTGAGATTGAGAAAAAGGAGATAAAAACTCCTAAGGCTAAGAAGGGTAAAAAGCCTGAAGCTGAAAAACAGACTGGTAAAACCAAACAGCAGAGTAGTCCCAAGAAGTCTGCTGATAAGAGTAAAACCAATCAGACTAGTAAAGCTAAGTCGTCTGTTAAAGAGCAAGTAAAGAGCAGACCTAAGAAGCAAAGAAATTATAACAAAAATGCTTACTATGGAAATGAGTCTTATTATGTGCAACCGGCTTATCCATCATATTATGCTGCACCTCATTATCCACCTCATTTTGCTGCATATCCTGCTCATCAAACAATGCATGCCTACCCTGCTTATCATGCATTTTATCCTGCTTATGAGCATTATCATCATCATAATGATTATCAATTTAACATGCCTGTTGATTATGATGAAAATGAAGTTGCTCATGCTCCTGCTAAAATTGTAAAACCTAAGAAGCCTAAGACTTCAACATCTTGGGTTGTCAAAGGTGACACTAATCCACCAGGACCCTCTCAATAAAGGGTACCTAGAACAATTTTATTTTGTTTTGTAGGTTAGGATTAGGAGTAGGAGTAAAGTAGCGAAGAAATGGTACTTGGACAGTGGATGTTCAAGGCACATGTGTGGAGACATACATGAACTGGCAGATGCTGCTGCTGTGAATGGTCCAAGAGTTACTTTTGGAGACAGCAAAGAAGGCAAGGTTGTAGCTGTTGGAAAGCTTATCAAAGGAAACATAGAGATATCTGACGTCTCATATGTTAGTGGCCTGAAGTACAATCTGCTGAGCATAAGTCAATTTTGTGACAAAGGATTTTCCGTAGTGTTTTCATCAGATAAGTGTTATGTTGAACAAATTGGAACAAAGAAGGTTATTTTATCTGGAAGAAGACAAGGAAACATCTATGTAGTCGACTGGAATTCTGTGGACAAGAATTCAAATATTTGCTTAGTGGCATCTACACCAAGTGAAATCAGTTGGCTTTGGCACAAAAGAATGAATCATTTGAATTTCAAGACCATCAACAGATTGATAAAGAATGATCTGGAAGAAGGAATTCCAAAGACAGTCATGAGCAAAGACAAGCTCTGTGATGCCTGTCAGAAGGGTAAACAAGTGAAGTCATCTTTCAAAAGCAAGAAGCACCAATCTTCAACCAGAATTTTGGAGCTATTGCATATGGATTTGTTTGGCCCTATTGATCCAATCAGCAATGGTGGGAAGAAATACTGCCTAGCTGTTGTGGATGATTTTTCAAGATTTACTTGGGTAATCTTCATGAAGAAGAAGAGTGAAACCAAGGAACATCTTACAAATCTGATGGAACTGATCCAGAATGAGAAGAGTCAAAGAATTTTGAAGATCAGATCAGATAGAGGGACTGAGTTTACAAACTCTACTGTTGAAGAGTATTGTAATTCCAGAGGAATCAGTCATGAGTACTCTGCTGCCAGAACCCCTCGACAAAATGGAGTTGCTGAAAGGAGAAACAGAACTCTAAAAGAAGCTACCAGAACAATGATAGCTGAAGCAAAGCTGCCCCAAAGATTCTGGGCAGAAGCTACAAACACAGCATGTTATACACAGAATAGGTGTATGATCAACAAAAGTCAAAACAAGACACCTTATGAGCTATGGAACAACAGAAAGCCTAATTTACATTATCTTAGGATTTTTGGTTGTAAATGTTATGTTTTGAACAATGGGAAAAATCACCTTACTGCATTTGCAGAGAAGGCTGATGAAGCTGTTTTTGTAGGTTACTCTACTGTTAGTAAAGCTTACAGAGTGTTTAACAAAAGAACTTTGCTTGTAGAAGAATCTATTCATGTAGTATTTGATGAACCAAGTCAATCATCTGAAAAGAATCAAAGTGCAAACCCTGAGATATCTGCTGACTTTCAGAAATTGAATGTGGAAAGAAAGGAAGAATATGTACCCATCATACTACCCAATTTATCTCAAGCTGTTAACTCAAGTGCTGTTCAAAATCAGTCTGCTGATTGTCTAACAGAGGAGTTGCAAACAGCTGACAGACCAGAGACTGTTCAACAGACCACAACTGTTCAACAGACTACTACTGAGACTCCAACAGTGGTGTTGCAAGATCAATCTAGAGGACAACATCCAGATTTGCAACCTGATCTCAGATGGCTCAGAGATCACCCACCAGAGTTAGTGATTGGTGATCCCTTGGATAGAGTTAGAACAAGAAGGTCAACTGCAAATGAAACAATGTTTGTAAGTTTTCTTTCACAAATTGAGCCTAAATTAATTGATGAAGCTCTTGGTGATTCTCACTGGATTGAAGCTATGCAAGAAGAGTTGAATCAATTTGAAAGGAATGAAGTCTGGTACTTAGTTCCCAGACCCACTCATCAAAGAGTAATTGGCACTAAGTGGGTTTTCAGAAATAAAATGAATGAAGAGGGTATGGTTACCAGAAACAAAGCAAGACTAGTTGCCAAAGGTTACTGCCAAGAAGAAGGCATTGATTTTGATGAGACATTCGCACCAGTTGCAAGGCTTGAAGCAATCAGATTGTTCCTAGCCTATGCTGCTCACAAGAACTTCACTGTCTATCAGATGGATGTGAAGTCTGCTTTTCTCAATGGAGAATTGCAAGAAGAAGTGTATGTTGAACAACCTCCTGGATTTGAAGTTTATCGACAAGGAGATAAGGTATATCGTCTGAAGAAAGCTCTCTATGGACTGAAACAGGCTCCAAGAGCATGGTATGATACTTTATCTGATTTTCTTTTAATTAAAGGATTTCACAAAGGTAAAGTAGATAAAACCTTGTTTACTATTGAATGGGATAATCATATATTGTTGGTACAAATATATGTAGACGATATTATTTTTGGTTCAACTAACAAACAGATGTGTGAAAGATTCTCTAAGCTGATGCAGAACAAGTTTGAAATGAGCATGATGGGAGAATTAAATTACTTTCTTGGTTTACAAGTCAAACAGCTGCCTGATGGTATTTTTATTAATCAAGCAAAGTACACAAAAGATCTGTTTAAGAAATTTGGTATGGAAACTAGCTCATCTGTTACTGTTCCTATGTCTACTGGACTTCGTCTGGACAAGGATGAAGGTGGCAAATCAGTTGACATCACCAAATACAGAGGCATAATTGGGTCACTGTTATACTTAACAGCTAGCAGACCTGATATTATGAATTCTGTTGGGGTCTGTGCAAGATTTCAATCAGATCCTAAGGAATCTCATATCTTAGCTGCTAAAAGAATACTAAAGTATCTCAAAGGCACTCAAGAATTGGGATTGTGGTACCCAAGGGAATCAGGATTCGAACTTATTGGATATTCAGATTCTGACCTTGCTGGCTGCAAAATTGATAGGAAGAGTACTACAGGTACTTGTCAATTTTTAGGCAGTCGTCTGATCTCATGGATGAGTAAGAAACAGACTTCAGTGTCCATATCTACTGCTGAAGCTGAATACATTGCTGCTGGAGCATGTTGTGCACAAATACTTTGGTTGAAGCATCAACTAGAAGATTATAACTTGAAGATCAGTGGAATCACCATCTACTGTGATAATACAAGTGCAATTTCACTTACTCAGAACACTACTAGTCATTCCAGGACTAAGCATATTGAGATCAAACATCACTTCATCAGAGACCATGTTGAAAAGGGAAATGTTATTATTGAGTATGTTCATACATACAACCAGATTGCTGACATTTTTACCAAACCACTGAATGAAGTAAGATTTTCCACTCTAAGAGCGGATTTGGGCTTGTTAAAATTGGATTCATAAGCTGAGGGGGAACCTATCAGAAGACTGGGTTCAACAGCTTACTAATCTGACATCAACAAGTGTTACACTTCAAGAAGACTGACTCTCAACAGACTAGTTGACTGATGAATTCTTGAATTCAGGGGGAACGTGTACGACTAGCGGTACCCTTGTTTTAAAGATGAAATCTTCAATGACAGTTAGTTGAAGTTGTTTCAATCAGAAGATTTGTTCTTAATGCTTGAAGATTCGAAGACTATTTATCTTGCTGGATTGACAAACAGCAAAGGAAGATCACTAGATATTGGCTTTCACTAGTGATATATTGTATCAGACAAGTCGTTTATCAGATAAGTATTACTTTACTCATCTGTTATTAGTTATGTCATCTTATATTTAAAGTGTTGTGCAAAAACGTTTTATCAAAAGCACGCTTTTATAAGTAACAGACAAGTGGCGTTTCAATTCCCCGCCTGCCTGACATAATTAATAAATTTTGAATTCCGCGTATCTCGATCGCACGATCTGCTTTTACAGTAACTAATCTGACGGTTACCACTTTTCATGGAAACCGACAAATACTAACATCTATAAATCCAGATCTGATCAGCTGACTGAGCTTTTACGCACCCTAAATATCTCAAAAGCATTCAGAGCATTTTTGCATCCATTCAACTGCAAATCTACTCTAGTCTTTCTTCAATCTCTTTCAGGAAAATGAGTTTTAAGGTTAATGCAAAGGAAGCTGCTGCTGAAGGTATGTTCTTGAACTACCTGACGTATCACGCGACTGGCACACCGTTGATGAAAGAAATTCTGGAGAAATTCAAAGCGGCAACGCTGGTTAAATTCATGGAGGCCCATGAAGACATGATTTTCAAGGGCGAGGTCTTTGAATTTTATGGTTCCAAAGACGATGTTGACTTCGACAAACTGGAGATTAAAGCCAAAATTGGGGACAAAGCTATCTGCGTAACCCCAAAATTGCTGAATGAAATGTACGGACTTTCCATTGAAGGGTCTACTGACATCGCAAACCTAGCTGAACCTTTTGAGTCAGATTTCTAGAATCTGGTCTCAAAGAAGAATCAAGTGCTATCTGGAAGTATCAAAAAGAATCAGCTGAAGGACGAGTTTCAGCGAATGGCAGATTTGGTTGCCAAAGTCCTCGAGAACTGCACATTCTCCTTGGACAGTGTACCAATGAAGAGGTTTCATACTATGATAGCCATTTACTATGGGTTGAAGGTAAATTGGGCTAACTTCATCTGGTATGTGATTGCTGATCACAAAGTCCGTGGTTTGACTCTGCACAGGATTTTCATTAGTCATCTGTTGGTAAATTTGAGATGTGATGTGACTAACGAAAAGGAAATTCATAAGGCTAAAGAATTGAAGATTTATGAACCAGTGAAATCTGGGAGATCAAAGGAGCCTGCGGTTGTGACAGAGTTGAAGCAAAAGAAAAGAAAGGCTTCTGAGCCAGAAAAGCCTGCTGATAAAGGCAAGAAAAGCAAGTCGACTGTTCAAACAGCAAAGCCCGCTGCTGAAGCCAGAACAGTTGTCTCTAAAAGAAAGGATGCTGCTGATTTGATTGTTGATGAGACAGTCAAGGAAATCAACGAGATGTCTGTTGGGACATCCTCTGACAAGACAATTTCAGCTGAGTTACCGGTTGAAAATGTGGCTAAAAGAACAAGAAGTGCTATGAAGGACACTGCCACTTCTACCGTTGCAAATCCACCTTTCACAAAAAGGACTGCCAGAAAGAAGCTGACACTTCTTGATGAAGATACTGAACTTTCTGAGTTAGCCAAAAGAAGTCCTCAATCTGCTGAGAGGCCTGTTGAATCAGTGAAGGAATCTGCTGAGAAGAAGTCAGCTGATCAAATGAAACAGATTCCTACACCAACAGCTGGGGTTGCCAAACCTCAAGAGGATCCTGAAGTGCAGATCCTCGAACCAATTGCTGCTGCACCGGTAGCAGTTGCTTTACCAGAAACAACAGCTGCGGCACCAGTTGTTGAGTCAAGAAAGGCCAGAAAGAAAAGAACTGGCAAAGCAAAAGTATCAGCTTTTCACAAGAAGAAGCGTGAGGAGGCTGAACAACGAAAACGTGATGATGCTGAGCTAAAGAGAGCTCTTGAAGCAAGTCAAAAGGAAGCTAATGTCAAGAACCTGACAGAAGCTGAACTGGCTGCCAAGGAAGAAGCTGAATTGGCAAAGGCCATAGAAGAGAGCAAGAAGGATGCGTATGGACCAAGGAGGTCTGGAGGCATCGTGATTGGAGAAAAGCCTAAGGAAGGTGACTTTGTGCTACCAAGGGCTGCACCAATCAAGAAGAAAAAGAAGGAAGTGAGGAGAGCAATAGAGATTGTCCAAGGTGACTCTACTGCCTTCAAAAAGTTTGAAGCTGAGTTGGAAAGACTAAACCAGCTGTTTCAATCAAGGACTACTTTTCTCCCAGAGAAGATCAGATACAATCAATGGAGAGAGTATAGATTGAACAAGTCTGAGGAAGAAATCCAAGCCTGGAAGGAGTTCGCTACAGAAGGACGTTGGGTTCTAAACTGGTTGCAAACATCCTCTGTTGTCAAGGCTTTGAACTCAGATTTTGTAAGGGATAGATTGCATGACTATGCAAGAGTTATTGTCAGTCAGGAGGCGACTACTATCAAAAATTCAATTTCAAAGAAGCCAAGTCCTACTGATGATAGAATTGATAGAGCAGTCAAGATTGCTGTTTACACTACTCTGGAAAAATGGGTTGAAAGATCAAGGTTTGAACCAGGAACATCAAGTTCAACGCCTAGTCTGCCAAGTTTACAGCAAATCTGTTATGGCTCTGATATCAGTACTTATCCAGAGAAGCTGAAGATTAAACAGACTACATCACCCTTTGTACCAGCTGACTTGATTCGTCAGAAGACAATTGTGTCTACTGATGGTACTGAGATCATTCACATAGCTGATGAGCCAGCTAGTGAAGAACAAAAGAAAGACCAGAAGGCTGAAGAAATCAACTTGGATACATCAAAGAAGCTGCCTAAAATGGTCAAGGACTTAGTTCCTTTAGCTTTGGAGTGGAAAGCTGAAGAAAGTCCTGCTCTTCATGAAGCAACTGTTCAACAGGAGGAAGAACCTGCTGAACTTCCACAAGAAGAGGATCCTGCTGAATCATCACACTCTGCTCCTACTGCTGATTTGCATTCCTCACTGATGGAATCCATCCAGATGCTGATTGAGACTTCTATGAAGGAGATGGAGACAAGAAATCAGCTGATGATTAAGCAAATGCAGGAAGAGACTGCTAAAATGGTCAAGGATGCCATTGAAGATTTTCCTCTGCCACCAGACAACTCCTTGATGTTAACTCAGAGCATATTGAATATGAGCAGAAGTCTTGAAGATGTGAAGGCTGATGTAGGTCACCTCCACACCGCTCTTCAAAGAAATGAAACTGACATTGCAAGAGTTGTTAAGGTCATGACACAAGTTGGTGAAGCAGAAACTGAGAAAAGCATTGCCTTAATGCAAGAGATTACCAACGTCACCGACAAAGCTCACACTGAACTGTCAACACTTCAGTTGAATGTTGACTGTTTGAATGACCAAACTGGTGAATTAATGTCAAATCAACTTCGCATGAAAACTATTCTAAATCATCACTGTGCTGAGCAAAGAGTCATGGATTCAAACATCAAGAAGCTTTGTGCTGCTGTCAACATAACTCCTGATCAACTCAACCCTGCTGATGCTGACAAAAAGGGGGAAGAGGAATCAGCTAAGTTAGCTGTTGAGACTGCTGCAACTATTCAAGTACGAGACCAACGGGCTGCTGCTGGAAAGCCAAAAGAAGATGAAGTACTTGAAGAGGAAGCTGAAGATGGATCTGATGATAAAGTAGAGCCCAAGGATGTAGCTAAAACTGACAAGGAGTTAGCTGCCTCTAAGTACTCTGCTGAAGAACAGCTAAATCCAAACGTTAAGTATAAGAGGATGGAAGACATCAGAAAAAGAATTGAAGCTGAAGAAAGGAGAGAAAAATTAAAAGGTCTTGCTGATGTTTTCTCAAGTGGTGAAGATGAAGAGAGCAGTGAAGAAGTTGATGAGGAGGAAGAAGAAGAAGATGAAGAAGCTGAGGACTAGACTAGTTAATAGACTAAGTCCATATGCTAAATTTTTGTAACAGCTTACTTCAGTTGTAATTTTTTTTTTTCACTTAAGTCAATCTTTTTTTCTTGTAACTTGCACTGTAATTTTCAAATCAATCTATAAAAAGTTCAAGCTTCCAACATATCATTTCTATCTCAGAAATTTTTGAGGACTCAACTTTAGTTTAGGTACAGGTACTTAGCTGGAGTTTTGTCATCATCAAAAAGGGGGAAATTGTTGGATGAAGATGAAGACTTTGAAGTGAAGGGAGGTTTTGATGATTTCCAAAGACATCAGCTAAGTGGAAGCTTAGTACAAACCTTAGAAGATATTTGACTAAGGAAGAAGTTCATCAGACTAGTCAAATATGGTCCAGAAGACTACTGATCTGTTGCTGAAGAAGTAATCAGACTGGTGGACTATCAGCCGACTCAAATCAGATTAGTTCAAGTTTGGGATCAGCCGAGTATACATCAGACGAGTGACTTCGATCAGCAGAGTGGAAGTGGATCAGAAGTTATTGCAACGGTAATAAATGCACTTGGTGTAATAAATGCTAAAGAGGAAGGGTATTTATGACAGATGATTGAAGAGAAACCTCGTATCAGCTTGGTGCATTTAATGCGCATTTAATGCGAAGCGACAGAAAGTACAGCAGAGTGTACAGTGTTCAGTCGCAACAGCCGTTTCTGCAAAAAGGACCAGTACTCGAGGATTTGACAGCTGCCGATCTCTCAACGGGCAGATTTTCAAATCTCCAAGTATAAATAGCTTAGTTCGTGAGTTGAAGAAGAAGAACAACACAGAGACAACACGCATTGAGAGTAAAAATATGAAGCAAAATTCTTCTAAGTCTCAAACTCAAGAACAAAGCACTCATCAGCCTAGTCATCTGTTGACGAAGCAGAAAAGAGAGAAACCAGAATATACTTAAAAATCTGAGTGATTTTGTCTAGGATTGTGTTGTGAGAAGCAGATATCAACCTTTGTGAGCGATATCACTTCTGAGAATAGGAATTTCTTTGTGATTTCCTATTGTGAACTTACGGCCACTTCATTTGTTGTTTGGCGTAAGAAGTGTATACTGTAATCTGTGTGATTTAGTATAACCCAAGATCTAAGTGACTTGGAAGAGTGGACTAAAGGACTTACATCCATATAACCACTATAAAAATCCTTTGTGTTTTTTTTAACTTGCATTAATTTCTGCATATTTCAAAGAAGCATATTCAAAACACTTAAAGGTTAACTACTGAAAAGTTTTATAAAGGAGTTTATTTAAAACTGGGGATAAAACTACTTCAAGGTTAAAGAAAACTACTTGTGAAAAACACTTGATAAATCCGCTGCAAGTTAGTTTATTTTAAACTCTGATTTGATAAAATCAGCTGAGTGAAATCAGAAGAGTGGTCAACTCTGCTGTTCAAAGCTTTGTGCTAGATCAGCTTAGTCTGCTTACTGTTCTCGATCAGCTTAGTCTGCTGAACAGAAAAGTTAGAAGTTTTAAAAGGTAGATTTTTGAAGAGGTCTATTCACCCCCCCCCCCCCCCCCCTCTAGACCTCATCTGACCACTTGGGACCAACAACAATGTTTGTAAGTTTTCTTTCACAAATTGAGCCCAAGTTAATTGATGAAGCTCTTAGTAATTCTCACTGGATTGAAGCAATGCAAGAAGAGTTAAATCAATTTGAAAGGAATGAAGTCTGGTACTTAGTTCCCAGACCTACTCATCAAAGGGTAATTGGCACTAAGTGGGTATTCAGGAATAAAATGAATGAAGATGGTATTGTTACCAGAAATAAAGCAAGACTAGTTGCCAAAGGTTACTGCCAGGAAGAAGGCATTGATTTTGATGGAACATTCGCACCAGTTGCAAGGCTTGAAGTGATCAGATTATTCTTAGCCTATGCTGCTCACAAGAACTTCACTTGATTTAACCTAATTTCGTCTTAAGGTTTAATCTCAGTAAATTTAATAAAGAACACAATTTATTGTATTAAGGGTTTGGTTAAAGTACTCAGGATGATGCAATTCAAGAATAAGCACAGTAATATAATTGAGTAGATGACAATAATATGAAGAGGCGAATAGTAGTAGTATATTTCGTAGGTTAAATTTCGGTTCCAAGTACAATATCAAACTCCCTATTTATAATTATTCTCTCGTCCTAAGTAAACTAGGAGTCCTATTCAGCCTAGGAATCCTGCATGGCCTAGGAGTACAATATGGCCCATTAAGTCTTCTGGGTCGGACGACAGGTCGAGCAGATATGTTTGGCGGGTCGACCCGATCTCATGGTTCAATCAGGTCGGATCGACCTTGTTTCTCGTCGGATATTCCAAGTTGGTTATATGTGCGAAATAGCCCTCATCAGTACTCCCTCACTTCTCGAGCGTAATCGTAGCTGCAGCTCGTAGAAGTAGATGTAGTATTCACCTTGATATTCTCATCGTTCATGAAATATGCCTCATTAAAAACCTAGTTCGGAAAAACCCTCTTCGGGATAAAAACCGAACGAGGAAAAAAGAGTGCATATCCGTTTGAACTGTCTACGAATAGACACGTACTTTAGCTAACGTGTGTCAGATGACGGCAAGGTCTTTTCACAATTTTGATTGGCGGGAATATGAAGAGACGCGAAGGGTTGAATCTGTCTTTTCATCGCCCATATATATAGATAGAATTAGCGGGATATTTCACTTTTTACCCCGGATATACAGATTTTCCAGCAGTAAAAGTTCATTTCGATAATCTAGCAATTTTCTTGTTTTCTCGAGCGCATCGCTTCTAAGATCAATGGCTTCGACCTCTCAGAATCCCTCTTCCCCAATTCAAAATGTAGGAGAACAAGCACCACCCAACATTCTCAATCCTAAAATTCCTTCTTCTGACAACGAAGCAGCGGACGATTCTCAAGTAGAAGAGGTTAGAGACTATGCCGAGGATGAAGTTGATAGTCTGGTCGTGGAAATTATTTCAGAGGAAGAAATGATGTCGAGGGCATCTAAAAAATCCAAAACAGCCCAACCTCAAATTTCCAATCCTGTGGAACTTTTTCCTTCTCGATTTAAAGAGAAAGATCTACCTTTTCTGAGAAAGGAATATGGTCGCTACTTCCCATCGGATTTCGAGATCATCATTCCCACTTCCGAGGAAAGAGTAAACACTCCACCTGCTAACTGTCGAGCTTTTTATACGTCCCATTTTGAGCACGGGCTCCGTTTTCCCTTATCTTCAATTCTCCGTCAATTTCTGGAGACCTTCATCGTCTCACTGACCCAACTTGTTCCTAATGCCATAGCCTTTATTATGGCCTTCTCAGTTTTAATGGTAGCGCGAGGTTTTCAACCATCGTTCCGTAATTTCCTTCACTTTTTCCGATTTTCAGTATCGACCTCCTCTAACAGGGGTTATTATTACGTTAGTCAGAGACCTGGGTATGCTGTGCTTGAAAATGCCATTTCCAGCAACAGCACGGAGTGGAAGTCGAATTTCTTTTTTGTTAAAGCTCCGACCGTGTCTATTCTTGAAAATGGAGAAACAGAGGAGTTTTCTTACGACTGGGGATACGATGATCTCTGGGTATACGGTGGTCGAAAGGTGATTGGTCAGATGGCCCCAGACGACCAGTTTCCAACTGCTTTGATCGAGGAGATGAGATCAAACAAATACCAATCTGCTTACTTGATTGGAGAAATCTTTCTTCGGAAGGCAGGATTGAGTTCCTTGGATTTTCCTATTTCCTCGGATGATCGATCCATATGTAATGTTTCCTGATAATAATAAATTTAACAAAGTATATGTATGATCTTGTTGCTCATCCACATTTATTGATTTCATGTGCAGCTTCCATGGTCGAGAAATGCCGCTTTTCTGTGGTCGGTAAATCAGTCCTTTCGAACTCAAAAAAGTCTTGGGGCAAATCTCCCAT
Organism: Penstemon newberryi var. newberryi; assembly: GCA_030819805.1. Taxonomy (NCBI): domain Eukaryota; kingdom Viridiplantae; phylum Streptophyta; class Magnoliopsida; order Lamiales; family Plantaginaceae; genus Penstemon; species Penstemon newberryi. The sequence goes on along the minus strand of JAUALY010000007.1, from coordinate 9,534,528 downwards.
AGAGCAAAAAGAATCCAGAAAAAGAAGAAGAGATCAGTTTATGGATTTGGAAGATATCGAGGAGGAGTCGTTCGAGAACGCTGATCCTATCCGAGTAGCTCCTCCCTCTTCTGGTCAGACCTCATCGGATATACCGTCTTCAAGCTCTCGCCCAGGTCGCGGATATCCGTCCAAATTTCTTAGGGATGAACATGGTATTCTAGGCTGTCAATCTTGGTCGGAGCGCAATCCTACCGGCCCTGAAGCTAAAAGGAGAAAACAGTTCTTCGATAAAGGAGGGGAATATTTTACTCACGTCGGAGATACTGGCCATAAAGCTTCCCTGGTAGATATGATCGAGAGTCATCTTCAAGGGAAACGGGCGGCTGGATATTCCGAGAAGGATACATTGGTGTCTGATGATAAGGAGAATGTCGTCGATAAATCCATTCGAATTCTCCTTTCTTCGACCTTCACTCAAGATGTAAATAGGACGATCAAGGCTGGCAAGGGCAGCTCATGCTCATGAAGTGGTAATGTTCTTTAATTTGTCAACTCCTCTTAATAAACGTTTCAAAAAAATTTTTTTTTTTTTTATTCTACATTGAGTTAGATAAATTTTTCCTTCACACAGACTGGAAATGCTTTGGTGTCGGCACTGTATGACATGGCGTTGCATAGGGATCAATGCAGCTTTGTTGAAGAAAGCAACAGGATCTTATCTGCCAGAGTTAAGGAGCTTGAAGATCAACTTGCTCAGGTCGATAGTTCTCGAGCTTCCGCTGCCACTTCATCAAATTCTCTTGCTAATCCTAATCTGGAGACTGACAATCCTCACATTATTAGCATGATGACGGATTCTAGTCGATATCAATCGCAGGTCGACCAATTGACTCGTGAAATGGAAGAGCAACGAGTTGCGCATGCCACCCTCGTTAGCAAGCTTGAGTCGGATATTGATGCTCTTCGATCCCAACTTGCGACCAAGGAAGATGATTCTTCCGACTTAGAGAGGGTCATAGATGAGCACCAATCTTCAGACGTCGAGCCCATAGTCCGAGAGTTTCTCAATTCTCCCGTGCATACTGCCATAATTCATCAAAAGATTGGAGGTCTGCTCTTAAGCTCGTTCTATAAGGGTGTCGATCAATTAATCAAGTCTGGGCAGATTCCTGATAAGCGGGAGGAATATCGCAAAGTTATGGCCATTGAAAAGGACCGAAGTCTTCAAGACTATCCTCCCGACTGCTTATCCTATGTTGAGTATAGTAATCATCCACTGGCTCACCTAGTCGAGGAGTTTGGAGCCCCAATTCCTGTGCCAACACCTGATTTGGATTTGATAAAAGATATCATGGAGAATCAGTCAGGCGAAGAGGAAGGCGATGATGCTGAGGAGGATATCGATGGAGACCATGTTGACGAAGAGAATGAAGAAGGAGAGGAAGGATCGTTCCCCAAGGAAACCAATTCACCCAATTAGGATGTTTTTTTATGATTTTCTTTTATTTTGTTGTAAAGCTAGGCCTTTTAGATCTCGTAGATTATGTAAAACTCCTTTCTGAGATATACATCATTTTAATTCTGATATACTTTGTCATTATGATGATCATAGTACATATTTGATGAACGCTTTTACCTTATTTTTGAATTTTTACTGTGCGCGCCAAGGTCCGAGGACATAATTATCATTTCCTTAGCTATATATAAAGGTAAATCTTTTTGGAGTTTTACCGCGCGTCCCCACTTGCAATATAAAATTTTCTTACTATTGATCGGAGCTCTTAGTTCGATATTTCATAGGAATTCTTGATTTTCAGACCATGAGTTCCAATCTATTTTCTGGAGCTTCCAAACGATCCCAACGGGTTTTACCTCGTCGAGAGACTCCGAGAAAGAAGTCTCGAACAGAAGGTTCACATCCATCATCTTTCCAGGGAGGAGTTTCTTCTCGGGAAACCATTCCTCGACCCGATCCCAAATTATCTTCATCAAGCGGGAACTTAAAAGAGACGAAGAACATCCCTTCTAATGCTCCGATCCGCAGTCCAATCGTCGATCCGAAGATACTGGAGGCTTTCCAGAGTGAAGGTTCTCGCTCTACTCCTTCTCCTTTAGTAGAACAAACATTTAATGAGGCATCACGAACCGTTTCCCCTCCTCCAGTCGTCCATACGACGAACGAAGAAAGTCGAGCTATTTCTCCTATCCTCGGTGAGCAAACCAATAATGATGAGTCGCGAGTCGTTTCTCCTCCTCCTGGCGTCCATATGATGAACGAGGACAGTCAAACTATTTCTTCTACTCTCGTGGAACAATCAACGATTGAGGAGTCACGAGCTGTTCCGACTTTTCCAGATGAACGCTCAGCGGATGATCATCCCCCTTCGGGCAGAGATGTAACAAATCAGTCTATAAGTCGAGATGGTTGTGCTCAGGTCGAGGCTACTGCTTTGCATTCTGAAATTGCCACCCCCAATTCTGAGATCGATCCCACTCTACAATTAAGGGGGCCTGTGGAAGATATTCCAGAATCTTTCTTTGCCCCTCCAGGTTCGCAGGTTGTTTCGACCTCTCAAGACACTCAGGTTGTCTCCCCTGTTCGTATTCCACAAGGAGCGTCAAAAACTGGGTCTGGTCCCAGTCGTTCTGCAATTGAAAGGGTCGCGGACGACCCGTTTCTTTTAGACGAACGTCCATTTAAGGAGCAGGTCGAAGAGATAACTGAGTTTGATATGACCCGATCAGGTGGGGTTTCAATTGATGCGAGTATTCCAACAACCCTCGAGCCTGATGGGGTTTCTTGGAATCTGGGAATGGGTACTATCTTGCCTAAGGAGCTTGAAAAGGTGAAGAACCACTCATCTTTACAACTTGTCCAGTCCATTTTCAAACGTTTGGAGATGGTAAGCGTATTTTGTTGTTTGTCAAAAAAGATCTAGGTGTTTTAAGTTTTTTACCTATATTTCTCAATACAGGCTAAGCATGAAGCTCTCCAGCTCGGGATACAAAATGACGAATTCTATTTTGCTCGAGAAGAATCACTCGATCGGGTAAATTCAATTGTCGCTGCTCATCGATTGCAGATGATTGAGGTTGAGCACCTCCGAACTACCACTGAAAGGCTCACTAAAGAGAAGGAAGAACTTGCTCGAGTAAATAGCAGTTTGGAGGCTGAAAAAGAGCAGCTTACCAAGGAGAAAAAAGATCTTCTTCAATTGAAAAATCTGGAGTTTGACAGGGGTTTTTCCCTTGGATATGAGCAGCGTGCCCAAGAAATGATGACCTATCTTGGCTATCCGACAATTCCTGCTCATGTTCACGAAACAGTAGACAAAGGTCTTACCCCCGATCATACTCCTGAGCAGTATACAAAAGTCTTTCTGCATTTTTTTTTTTTTTTTTTTTTTAATGTAATGTAAATATATATTTTTGCCTGATAAATGGAAGAACATGCTTTTTGTTCGATTTCTGCGTCTCTTTGACCTGTATGTTGATAATTAATTTCTTGCAATTTTATTGAAAGATGAGAAGTCAACTTGGTAGGTGTGCCATAACTGTAGGAACGATTCGTATGCCTTGTCCGTTGATTGGTTAATTCCCCATAGTATAAATAACTTATTGGAGAAGTAGAAAAAAGAAGAAAAACTGAACCAATATGCCACCTTTGAACAGTTTAATTTGGTTTTCAAGGCCTGTTGACTATGGTGGAGATATCAAACCAGATAGTTTTTTGAATAGGCGAGAGCTGGTTAGTTCATTAAAATGGTGTCTTGTCCATGCATACTCGAAAACTTGCCCCCAAGGCATGAAGGACGAACCTGTCTCAATTGTACGACAGCAAAGTTCTTCCCTTCTCAGTGTGCTTTAGCTTGATACTGTGATCGACCCTAGATGCAGCATGCCTCCTGGTGACCATGTGGCCCATTTAGAGGTCGTTAATTCACCAGCATCAGCAAATATACGCACTTCTGCATGTTCCTCGTCTCTATGCATTGGTAGTAGTCTGAGAAGAAGGTCGAATTGAATATAAATGTAGTTTTTGTGATGATATGGTTGTACTTGTGAAATGTAATGATCCTTTCAAAGACCTGAATAAAATTAATTATTCTTTGTATGTCCAGTTCGATAACAAAGATTGATCATTTTTTCTGATACTGCGAACCATCCTTATAACGTTTTTAAATCTGGACCGTTGATGAAATCTCAATTTAACACCATTGGATCCTTTATCCTCCGCCTATAAATAGATTCACTCCATCCCTCTCCATTTCTCAGAAGATGAAGTCATTCAATATGAATATGTATTGTTGTAAGTATTATCGGCCACCAAATTTGTCGATTTATCTACCGAGGAGGTCATGACTTGGTATGGGAGGAATTGGAAAATGAGATCTCTATCTTAAACGGTTATGGTCGGGCAAATCTCACAACTGGGGATTGGTTGTCCATATACGACGCCGTATGATAGAGGTCGAGAGTGGAGGAAAGCAGGATTCTATGCTTTATCGAAATCAACTTGTTTCTAACTGGTTGGTGACGTCAAGCATGAGACCCTTCTGATCTCTATTTTAATCGATAAAGAAGAAGCATCAACTTCTTCAAGGTGGTGGCATCGTGATAGCATGCGGTTTTACTTGCCCGATGACACCTGCCGACCCGTAGAAGAAGCCTGAACTTTAGGTTCTCGTCGCTGTTCTCAAAGTAGAAAAAAGACGATCGTTCCGAGGAGGTTCAGGAGCGTTTTGAAACCAAATTCTTTCTTTTGTTATTTTGTAGGTGTAATTGTTTAGCGTAGCTGATCGATGAATATTCAATATGTAATACTAGCTCTGCTATGATAGTCGTTGTATTGTCTTCATCGATCTAATATAATACCTCTATTTCGACCGAGTCAAAAATGCATTTATTTCCATTCCTTTATTTACTGCTTGTAGTTATGACTTTGTAACGTAATTCCCGATGTGGTGTTATAGCCGTTGATTGGATGTGAGTCTCACCGTAGGATTTCAACTCATCCTGTCTATAAAAGGAATCTTCCTTCTTTTAGTTACCATCATAAGTAAAAACTCTTAAATAATGTACTTCTTCTTTGTCCAAAATGGCGGTCGTCCGCCTAATTTGAGAGTCAAACAAATCACTCACCACGTCGACTTGGTATGGGCGGAATCAGAAAATGGAGATTTCTCAAAAACCATGAAATCTCCGACCCCTAATAAGGGGAATGGATTGGAATGCCTACACTCACCCGACCATCCTATGAAAATGGGTAAAGGTCGGTGTTGTGGGGTTCCGATCTATTAGTTATGCGGTCGGTGGAAAGCTGGTTAGTTCATTAAAACGAGAATGTATGTCCGACAAATGCTGACTACCATCGACCGTTGTAACATTATGATCTCTCAAAGCTCTCTCTGATTCCAAAGCTTTGTGGCTGCGAGCTTGACTGGGTTCGATCTGTTCTAGCTGGTGGCAAGAATTCTGAGAGAAATACAGAGATAAATCGAGCTGAAGTCCTCTCGTTAGCTCCTTACCTTATAGTATAATGGAATTTATTGTTTTATGTAGCTACGGTAGTTTATGTATTTTTCCGATGTATATTTCATCAGTGATAATAAAATTTTATATATTAATATCAGCTTGTTTGTTTGCGTAAATCGGTAGTTATACTTAGGTTTTATACCAACCGTGGTTTTAAGCTTTGTAGATCGTTTGCTAGTAGATCGATGAGTTTATACCGACCCAATCGGTTTTACTCAAAGATTTATTAGGTTGTATACCAATTATTGGTTTTAACCTTATTAGATCAGTCGTTAGTAGATCGATGAGTTTATACCGACCCAATCGGTGTTACTCAAAGATTTATTAGGTTGTATACCAATTATTGGTTTTAACCTTTGTAGATCGTTCGTTAGTAGATCGATGAGTTTATACGGATCCAATCGGTGTTACTCAAAGATTTATTAGGTTGTATACCAATTATTGGTTTTAACCTTATTAGATCGGTCGTTAGTAGATCGATGAGTGTATACCGACCCAATCGGTGTTACTCAAAGATTTATTAGGTTGTATACCAATTATTGGTTTTAACCTTATTAGATCGGTCGTTAGTAGATCGATGAGTGTATACCGACCCAATCGGTGTTACTCAAAGATTTATTAGGTTGTATACCAATTATTGGTTTTAACCTTATTAGATCGGTCGTTAGTAGATCGATGAGTGTATACCGACCCAATCGGTGTTACTCAAAGATTTATTAGGTTGTATACCAATTATTGGTTTTAACCTTATTAGATCGGTCGTTAGTAGATCGATGAGTTTATACCGACCCAATCGGTGTTACTCAAAGATTTATTAGGTTGTATACCAATTATTGGTTTTAACCTTTGTAGATCGTTCTTTGACAAGAGTCTTTTGAACATGTCAAATGTGGAAATAAGCAAAAGCTTTTTATTAGAATTGTAGGTAATTTTAATGCATGAAAGGAAAAAAGCAAAACATCCTAGAAAATGAAAAAATTAATTTCTTGCAAATCCTATCTAACTTCTAAATCTTCTTGGCTCGAACTTAACGACCATAATATCTTCTGAGATTCACCGCATTCCATGTTCGAGGAAGTGGAGTCCCATCCATATGTGCTATCTTGTACGATCCCTTTTTTCCGACCGCAATCACCACGTAGGGACCTTCCCAATTTTGCTGAAACTTTCCCACGTGTTTGGAAACTTCAACTTTTTTAAGTACCAAATCACCTTCTTTGAATGAGCGTATCCTTACTTTTTGATTGTAGGCTTTTTCCATGCTGGACTTAGTTGCTTCTAAACGCAGACTGGCTTTTTCCCTTAAGGTTTCGCTCAAATCGATGTCATCTTTTCTCAGTTGATCGTTTGATTCCTCCTCGTAAAGCTCAATTCTAGGGCTGGGGACTAGTGCCTCTACTGGGATGACTGCCTCCAATCCATAGACTAGGCTAACCGGTGTTTCACCCGTTGAGGCTTTTACTGTAGTTCTGTTGGCCCAAATGACGCCTGGCAGTTCGTCCAACCATTTCCCTTTGGCGTCGTCCAGTCTTTTCTCGAGTGATTTGACAATCTCTCTATTTGCCACTTCAGTTTGTCCATTAGCTCTAGGATGTCCGACAGACGTGAAGTTTTGCTGTATTCCAAGCTTCGAGCACCATTCTTGAACTTGTTTTCCAGCAAATTGGGTTCCATTGTCAGAAATCAGAATTCTTGGGATTCCGAAACGACAAACTATATTTTTCCAGAGAAAATTTATAACTTGGAACTGTGTTATCCGAGCTAAAGCTATGCATTCGATCCACTTGCTGAAATATTCGACAGCGACCAAAACATAGCTCTTCTTTGATCTGGCCATTGGGAATGGTCCCACAATATCGATTCCCCATTGATCAAAAGGCCAACAGATCGGAATTGGGTGTATCGTTTCAGCTGGTTGGTGTATTATATTTGAATGTACCTGACAGAAATGACAGTGTTTAACATCGTCTTGTGCGTCGGCGTACATCGTCGGCCAATAATAACCTGTTCTCAAGCATTTGAGCGTAAGTGCTCGAGCGCCACTGTGATTCCCAGCTTCTCCTTCATGTATGCTTCTAAGGATGCTTTCGGAATCGTGTTCGGGAATGCATTTCAACAGAATTCCTGAGACGGACCGTCTGTAGAGTTTTCCTTCTACCATTGCATATCTGGGTGCTCGATATTTTATCTCCTAGCTTCATTCTTACAGCTAGGGAGTGATCCATCTCTCAAATAGGTGATCAACGGAGTCATCCAACTATCCGCTGCTAAGTCGATATCCATTACTTCGATAATTGGAACAGTATCGAGGTCGATCGAAGGAGTTTTGGAGATTAACCAGGTGATTACTCTTTTAGATTTACCATCCCTTGTCCCTGTAAATCTAGATAGTTGATCAGCCCATCGATTTTCTTCTCGTGGGATATTTTGGATATCAAACTTATCAAATTTCCCAGTCAAATCTTTTACTTTCGCCAAATACTTTATCATGTTGTATTCTTTCGCTTCGTACATTCCATTAATTTGTCTCTGAATTAGCTCGGAATCCGTTAAGACATTTAGAATCTTTATATTGGCCTTTATAGCCATTTCCAATCCCGTAACCAGAGCTTCGTACTCAGCTTCGTTACTGGTTACCACGAAGTCTAAAGTAATGGCATAATTTATGTCCTCGCCGTTTGGCCCTTGAAAATTAATTCCTGCGCCTCCACCATCTCTGCTTGAAGCACCATCAACGTGCATAAGCCATGGTAGATTATTGACGATCATAACACTATTATCGCTTGTCGATGTCACATCGGAGCTTGTCTCCGACATACCTGGGGTTTCAAGGAGGAAATCTGCAAGTATTTGAGCCTTGATTGCCGTTCGCGGTCGATATTCTATCTCGTATTGTCCCAATTCTACTGCCCATTTGATCAATCTTCCTGAGGCTTCTGGTTTGGATAACACTTGCCTCAGAGGCTGATTGGTAAATACAATGATCTTGTATGTTTGAAAGTAAGGCCGCAACCTTCGTGCTGATGTCACCAAAGCTAGAGCAAATTTTTCAATTGTTAAATAATTCTTTTCAGCTCCTTGCAACAACTTACTCAGGTAATAAACAGGCTTGTGTTCCGCGCCCTCAATTTTTACCATAACCGAGCTCACGGCCGCCTCGGAAATAGCAATGTATATATATAGAGGTTGTCCCTCCGTAGGTTTGGCGAGCATAGGTGGTGAGGTTAGATAGCTTTTCAGTTGCTCGAATGCATGATCACAATCTTCAGTCCATTCAAAGGTCTTGGCTTTTCGTAAAGTTTGGAAAAATGGTAAACTTTTATCCGCGGACCTTGATATGAATCTATTGAGAGCAACAATCTTCCCTACTAGGCTTTGTACCTGAGTAATATTTCTGGGGGGCTTCATTTCAGTGATCGCCCTTATCTTCTCTGGATTTGCTTCGATGCCTCTCTCATGGACCAGGTATCCTAAGAATTTTCCCGACCTTACCCCAAATGTACATTTTAAGGGGTTGAGCTTCATTCCATATTTCCTTAAGATCTTGAAACAACGATCAAGGTGCTTTATATGATCTTCTTCGCTCATGCTCTTTACTAGCATGTCATCGACGTACACCTCCATTATTTCTCCTATTAGCTCTTTAAACATCAGGTTAACCAATCGTTGATAGGTTGCTCCAGCATTTCTTAATCCGAACGGCATTACTATGAAACAATATACGCCTTGTTCGGTAATGAATGCAGTCTTTTCTTGATCTTTTTCATCCATGAAAATCTGATAGAAGCCTTGGAATGCATCCATCATACTGAAGATTGCAAATCCTGCTGTGGAGTCAACCAACAGGTCGATCCTTGGGAGAGGATAAGGATCTCTTGGACACAGTTTATTCAAGTCTGTAAAATCGTTGCACATCCTCCACTTGTTATCCTTCTTGTCTCCCTTTGAGACAAGTACGACATTACACAACCACTCGGTAAAGTGTATTTCTTTAATCTGTTTAGATAGTAAAAGTCTTTCGACCTCTGCCTTTATTATTTTATCCTTCACTGGGCCATGATTTCTTTTCTTTTGCCGGACCGGTTTTGCGCTTGGATCTATCTTCAAAGAGTGAGTTATGATTCTTGGGTCGATTCCCACTATATCTTCCGAGCTCCAGGCGAAAACATCCACATTTTTTCTTAAGAAGTTGGTCAACATGATTTCTCCTTGTGGAGATAGTTCAGTTCCGATCCTGGTGATCTTGGTTGGGTCATTCTCGATAAGTTTGACCTCTTTGTGCTCTGGTGCACGCAGAGTCAGATCTATGGGCTCTTTTCCCTTCTTGCTGATCGGATCCGTGCTAGGCAACTCAGGGTCCCGAGATCTTTCCGTCGAAGATCCCACTATTTTTCTTTTCGACGGTGTTAGAGGATCGACGTTTCTTTTTAAGGATAGTGACGTGTTATAACAATCCCAGGCCATGCAATGGTCGTTGACTATTTCACCGACCCCAGAGATTGTTGGAAATTTGATCTTCTGGTGATAGGTCGACACTACCGCTCGGAATTGGTTTAGTGCTGGTCTTCCCAGAATGGCGTTATAAGCGAATGGTGTTTCCACCACTAAAAACTTAATCATTTTGGTCACTCGATGAGGTTTATTTCCAAGAGTTACACTCAAGTTAATAGTCCCAGCTGGAACTATTTCTGACCCTCCAAATCCTACTAGGGGCGTAGCTACTCTTTGGAGGGTTAATTTTCCGAGGTTCATTTTATTCAGCACTTCAATGGCTATTATGTTAGCTGAGCTTCCGTCGTCGATCAGAATTCTCTTAACGTTGAAATCGGATATTTTCAACGAGACCACCATAGGGAAATCGGGGTGGTCTTCGTTGTTGTCCCAATTCAGATTTCTGGGAACTTCGCTTTCGTCGAACTTGATCACTTGCTGGTTAGAGCTCTTACTCTCGAGTGCCCATATCTCTCTGGGAGCTATTATTCCTTTTTCTAGAGATCGTGCAGTTCGTCGCCTCGCATTCCGACTGTCTCCCCCTGCTGGTCCACCAGAGATTACATGTATAGTTCCGTTGATCCGATCGTCATTGATATCATTTCGTCGGGGTGGATGGTTACTGGGAGATCTATCATGAGGACTTCTATTTTCCTCTCTCCTTCTAGGACTTCTTGTCCTTTGTCTTCTTCGATCTGCTCTATCAACAAATTCATTTAATTTACCTTGTTGAATCAATTTTTCGATTTCTTGTTTCAGATGGTAACAATCTTCGGTTCTATGACCGTGAGCTCGATGGTACCTACAATATAAATCGTAGTTCTTTGCCCCAGGTTTAGCTTGTGTGATTCTTTTTGCTGCGGGAATTAGATTATTCCTTTCCAGTATCACCAGGATGTCTTCTCTTGGGGCATTTAGTTTTGTAAACTCCACATAACTAATTCGATCTCTTATATTCCTTTCTGAAGATCGAGGCCTGAGGTAGACATTGGGTCTTTTCTCAAGGTTACTCCCATTGTGTTCTAATCTTTGAAACACGTTCCCTCTTCGAGGAAATCGATCATATTCCGTTACCCTATGCATCGGGGGTTTTTCAGGTTTTCTTGATCCTGAAGTCGATGCTTTATTCTTATTTTTGTCCTTGAAAGAGTTCATCTCTTCTTGTGTCATATATTTGGAGGCCAACGTCATGATTTCCGCAAAGGTTCTAGGTTGCTTTCGGCTCAAGGCGTTGCCAAATTGCCTATTCTTAGTCAGATCGAATAGAATTGATATGATGTAATCAATGTTCGGAGAGTCAATCTTCAAAAGTTCCACATTGAACCTCGCTAACCAAGTTCTTAAGGACTCCCCTTCTAGCTGGGTTATAGTTCCTAGATAACTCATGGGGAGTTTTTGTTTTTTCTGGCTGGCAAATTGTTGTTCTTGCTTGTTGCACAATTCTCTAAAGCTGAAGATCGAGTTAGGTGGTTGTTTTCCGAACCAATCCAATGCTAATCCCTCAAACGTTGTGATCATCAACTTGGCCGTGTATTCTGCTGAATGAGCATACAGGCTCATTATATTAGTGAAACTAAAGATGTAGTCGGTTGGGTCAGTGGTTCCGTCGTATCTGGGGAGCCGGGCAGGCAAAGATCCAGAAGCATGTGCTTCCCTGATTTCTAAACAGAAAGGGGAACAGGCAGCTATACTATCCTGTATTTCACGGGAACGAGGCCAAGGTTGTTGCAAAGTCAGAAGCCTCTGTTCGACTCGCTCCTCGACCATCCTCTCTATATCTCTTTCAGAAATTCTTTTGGTTGCTTGTCGATTGATAATTGGGGGTTCGTCCACATCATCGATCGGTATAACAGTGTGTTCCTTGGATAGGCGAGGTTCAGGTCGAGCATTAGCTCTTGCCTGATTAGTTTTTCGACCCAGGTTCCTTCCTGCTACGTTTGGCGGGGATATTTGAGATCGTTGATCCGCGTCCGGACTTTCTGCTTGAGTTGACTGGTGGTCATTATTCTCCCGAGGTTCCCTGATATTGTTAACCGCTCTTGAAGGACCAACAGCTGCCCTTACTGGTTCCGCAACTGCATGAGTTTGTAGAATTTGAGGAAAAAACGAACTTAAAATTTGAGCAATTTGTAGTATTTTTTCCTGGTCAGCGGAAAGCGGAGCAGCAGGGACGGATTGGACAGGCGGGTCAGGAGCCCTACTTGTGGTAGGAGTTTGTCGTGCTCCCTCGTTCTGATTGATGTTTTCGTTTGGTGCAACTTGTTCCTCTAAAGGATCAAGATTCTGCTGGTTTCCCGGAGGTTGTGTATCGTTAGCGCTGATTCTTTGGGAACCTTCAGGCAAGCTATCCATAGCACGAGAAGGTCGAGAATTCGTGCTTCTTCCTGCGTTACGTGCGCTTTTCTTTGGATTGACCATATTTCGATCGAGTAATTAACCTTGCCCCACGGTGGGCGCCAACTGATTTAACCTAATTTCGTCTTAAGGTTTAATCTCAGTAAATTTAATAAAGAACACAATTTATTGTATTAAGGGTTTGGTTAAAGTACTCAGGATGATGCAATTCAAGAATTAGCACAGTAATATAATTGAGTAGATGACAATAATATGAAGAGGCGAATAGTAGTAGTATATTTCGTAGGTTAAATTTCGGTTCCAAGTACAATATCAAACTCCCTATTTATAATTATTCTCTCGTCCTAAGTAAACTAGGAGTCCTATTCAGCCTAGGAATCCTGCATGGCCGAGGAGTACAATATGGCCCATTAAGTCTTCTGGGTCGGACGACAGGTCGAGCAGATATGTTTGGCGGGTCGACCCGATCTCATGGTTCAATCAGGTCGGATCGACCTTGTTTCTCGTCGGATATTCCAAGTTGGTTATATGTGCGAAATAGCCCTCATCATCACTGTCTATCAGATGGATGTGAAGTCTGCTTTTCTCAATGTAGAATTGCAAGAAGAAGTTTACGTTGAACAACCTCTGGGATTTGAAGCGCATCAACAGGGAGACAAAGTATATCGTCTAAAGAAAGCTCTTTATGGACTGAAACAGGCTCCAAGAGCATGGTATGATACTATCTGATTTTCTTTTAATTAAAGGATTTCGCAAAGGTAAAGTAGATAAGTCTTTGTTCACTATTGAATGGGATAATTATATATTGTTAGTTCAAATATATGTGGACGATATTATTTTTGGTTCAACTAACCAACAGATGTGTGAAAAGTTCTCTCTGATGCAAAACAAGATGAGCATGAAGGGAAAACTAAATTACTTTCTTGGATTACAAGTCAAACAGCTACCTGATGGTATTTTTATTAATCAAGCAAATTACACAAAAGATCTGTTCAAAAAGTTTGGTATGGAAACTAGCTCATCTGTTAGTGTTCCTATGTCTACTGGACTTCGTCTGGATAAAGAAGAAGATGGCAAATCAGTTGACATCACCAAGTGCAGAGGCATAATAGGGCACTGTTATCCTTAACAGCTAGCAGACCTGATATTATGTATTCTGTTGGGGTTTGTGAGAGATATCAATCAAATCCTAAGGAATCTCACCTCTTAGCTGCCAAAAGGATATTAAGGTATCTCAAAGGCACTCAAGAATTGGGATTGTGGTATCCAAGGGAATCAGGATTTGAACTTATTGGATATTCAGATTCTGACCTTGCTGGCTGCAAGATTGATAGGAAGAGTACTACAGGTACCTGTCAATTTCTAGGCAGTCGTCTGATCTCATGGATGAGTAAGAAACAGACTTCAGTATCCATATCTACTTCTGAAGCTGAATACATTGCTGCTGGAGCATGTTGTGCACATATACTTTGGTTGAAGCATCAACTAGAAAATTACAACCTCAAGATCAGTGGAATACCTATCTACTTGTTGGGATTCGGTAAGATAAAACAGCCCTTCAGGCAGCGGAAAACAAAAATTTAAGGACCTCTTACGGAATCTTGCCAGGATACTAAACTGGCTGTATATATATGAATATAAAAACGACAAGGATAATTAGATCCAAATTATACCTGTCTCCTAGCAAATCCAAGTAACTAGCAAAGTCGTTGCGTTTTCTCCCTCGGTAGAATCGATCCAAGCTTTGTTAAAGCGCCCCACGAGTTGCGCCTCTACGAGTTGATACACCACAATATCACGAAATATAATATATCCTAATCGGCTAGAACATAGGATATATTAATATCTAGGATTAGAGAACAAGATTGGAACGAAAAACGAAATCGAAAAATTCTTCCAAAAGGAAGAAGTGGTTCGGCCGATTTCACTAGGGAGAGAGAGAGAGAATTTTTCTTGATTTGGCTTTTGGCTCTTGATTAGTGTGTATGAGATATGACATTAAGTCTCCTATTTATAGGAATCTCATAATCGTAATCCTCCTAGGATTAGGACTCCCAAGTCTTCTAATTCTCCTACATGGGCCATGGCCCTTTTAATTGGAAGACCAAGTCTTCTAATTAATTCATGGCCCATACTTGATTTAATTAATTGGGTCTTTATTTAATCTCTCAATTAAATGGCCCAATTAATTTATTTATTTCTTATTTAATTAAATTAGACTCTAAGTCTATTTAATTAAACTTTCCCATAATTAATTAAATCCAATTTAATTAACTAACTCACAAATTAAATTCCAATTTAATTTCCAGTCTTGATCCAATTCCAATTGGATCAAGTTCGCTCCAATTGGGTCGACCCAGTCAACCCAATCGACCCAGTCGACCCAATCGACCCAGTCGATTTAGTTGACTCAGTTGTCCTTCATTTCCTCGCTTTCGCTTCATGTGTATTGTGTATGCCCCCGTAGGTTCACCACATAATTGGCCGTGGGTTATAATTAAATATTTATTTAATTACTCGAGCATTAAATGCTCTAAATCAATCGAACACTCTGTCGACTGATCATTCCAAAATTAGCACCCCTGCTAATTTAGGAATTCTCCCACACTCCACGGCCGATGTCTGGCCACAAGCCCATGGAGCCCAATCACTGGTGAATTAATTCAGTGAACCTTTTAATCATTTACAATTTCCATATACGCTATAATCTCTCCATCGATCGATCTCCCAGTCAATACTTAAGGGCATGGATTTTTCATCGGTTCCCTTTTAATTCGTTTTGACTTTATGCATTCTGATCTCGAAATAATTCTCTTTGACTTAATCTTTATGAGCTACTTACATAAAGCCGTCAGATACCTTGGCCAAGGATTTTATCAGAATTAATTTCTCACAGAAATCCATAGGAGAATTTCCCAACCTATCAAGTCGGGTCAATGGATCCTTTGTTGATGATATGAACCTGCATACGAGTCCCTCTATACCAACGTTAATCCACAGAGACTTTCTGGCGAACTCCAGTCGGTCGGACCTCACATCTAAGTATAGACGTTCTCGTACCAGATAAACCCTATCACCTCAAGTATTTAGGGATCATTCCTCGTATACTATTGTAAATTGGAATAACTTCAACCCCGATATGCGACTACCGCTTTCCATGGTGAGTTATTTCCTACTTGGGGTATTCAGTGCACTTACCATCCCAGCAAGTCACCCACTTATGTGTATCTACTATCCCAGTCACGCTCGTGGACCCCAGCGTCCTCCAGTTCATCGGAGTATACACATTAGTGAGAGTCTAACCGAATCCAACGATGTCCCATCTCGATTGGATTCTACGACTCTTGAATATGTTCTAGATCAAGGCCTTGGAGATCAGTCCACGGGTTGTCCCATAGCCCTGTGATCTAAGGACTTATATCCTTATGCGTAGATAATTATTACATAAGATAAAGATGACCATATAATAAAGATGCATTTATTAATCTAAATTGAATAGTTCCTTTATTTATTACAATAAATGGCAGCCATACAGTTGGCTTGCCGGACACTATTCTATCAATCTCCCACTTGTCCTAAAGCCAACTTTCTATGTTCTTGAGTCCCATCTTTATCAGATGTTTCTCGTATGCCTTTTGAGGCAGTGGCTTCGTAAGCGGGTCCGCGGTATTATCTTTAGAGTCGACACGTTCCATCTTAATGTCTCCTCTACCAATGATATCCCTTATCAAATGGTATCGTCTGAGTACGTGCTTGGATTTCTGATGAGATCTCGGCTCCTTTGCTTGCGCTATTGCTCCATTATTATCACAGAAGATAGTAATGGGCTCAGCAATGCTAGGTATCACATCCAATTCCTGGATGAAGTTTTTCATCCAAACACCTTCCTTTGCGGCTTCACATGCCGCAATGTACTCTGCTTCGGTGGTTGAATCTGCGGTAGTATCTTGGTTGGAGCTTTTCCAGCTTACCGCACCACCATTGAGGCAGAATACGTATCCAGATGTTGACTTGAAATCGTCTACATCGCATTGGAAGCTCGAATCTGCAAAGCCTTCCAATTTCAATTCTCCTCCACCGTATACTAAGAACAATTCCTTAGTCCTTCTCAGGTACTTCAGAATTGCCTTTACGGCTATCCAGTGCTGCTCTCCTAGATCAGACGGATAGCGACTCGTAACGCTTAATGCGTACGCCACGTCTGGTCTAGTACATAGCATACCGTACATTATGCTTCCAATAGCGGAGGCATATGGTATTTGAGACATATTGCTTCTCTCTTCAGGTGTCTTTGGGGCCATAGACTTAGAGAGTGCAATACCATGTCTCATCGGAAGTAATCCTCTCTTGGATTCTTCCATACGGAATCTCTTCAGTATTTTATCTATGTACTGTGATTGGAAGAGGCCCAGCAGTCCTTTTGATCTATCTCGGTAGATCCTTATACTTAGTACAAAGGATGCTTCTCCCAAATCCTTCATTGAGAATTGTGTAGACAACCATGCTTTCGTTTCGGATAACACCTTTACATTGTTTCCAATGAGAAGGATGTCATCAACGTAAAGCACCAAAAATTCAACTGTACTCCTACTGATCTTCTTGTACACGCAAGGTTCGAACACGTTTTTGATGAATCCAAAAGTTTGGATTGTTTCATCGAAACGGATGTTCCAACTTCGGGAAGCTTGCTTCAGTCCATAAATGGATCTCTGGAGTTTGCACACCTTGTGCTTATCTCCTTTGGATGCATATCCTTTTGGTTGCTCCATGTAGATCTCCTTATCAATGTCTCCATTAAGGAAGGCGGTCTTTACATCCATCTGCCATATCTCGTAGTTATACCACGCAGCTATGGCTAGCAAGATTCGAATGGATTTAGGCATTGCGACGGGCGAGAAGGTTTCCTCAAAGTCAATGCCTGGTCTTTGAGTGTATCCTTTTGCCACTAGTCGCGCCTTGTAGGTTATCACCTCTCCGTTCACTCCTAGCTTTCGCTTATAGATCCACTTGCAACCCACGGGAGTCACTCCCACTGGTGGATCTACCAAGGTCCAGACCTTGTTTGAGTGCATGGAGTCCAATTCGGATTCCATGGCTTCGCGCCACTTTCCCGAATCTATGTCCAACATAGCTTCATCGTAAGTCCTTGGGTCGGTTAGAGACTGTCCAGTCTCATGCAGCAGACCGTAGTACCTCTCGGGTTCCCTACGTTGTCTTTCTGACCTACGAAGTATTGGTGTACTTACTGGTGCACTTTCATGGTCTTGTTCTCCCACTGCATGTGGTGATGGGTCAGCTTGTTCGACCTCATCGACCTTTTCAGCTTCAGTGACCTCATCCAGTTCTATGTTATGTTCTTTCTTGTCCACCAAGAAATCCTTCTCTAAGAAGTGTGCGTTCCTTGAGACAAACGTAGTTTGTCTTGTAGGATCATAGAACTCGTATCCTATCGAGTTTTCTGGATACCCCACGAATTTGCACAAAGTGGATTTTGTTTCCAACTTATCTCCCACTAGCTTTTTGACGTAAGCGGGAGATCCCCATATGCGCATGAATGCGTATGAGGGTGCCTTGCCAAACAATAATTCGTATGGTGTCTTTTGTACGGATTTAGAAGGTATCATATTTAGTATCTTCGTTGCCGTGAGGAGGGCATGTCCCTAAAATGAAAGAGGAAGGTCAGTGGCACTCATCATGGATCGAACCATATCCATCAAGGTTCGATTCCTTCTTTCAGCTACTCCATTCAATTGCGGTGTAGCAGGAGGAGTCCACTGAGATAATATTCCATGCTCTACAAGATAATTCAGAAATTCGTTACTAAGAAATTCTCCACCTCGGTCAGAACGAAGAGCCTTTATCGTATGACCAAGTTGATTCTCTACTTCCATCTTGAATTCTTTGAATCGTTCAAAGGCTTCAGACTTGTGTTTCAGCAAGAACACATACCCATAACGACTATAGTCGTCAGTGAAGGTAATGAAGTAGTCGTAGCCACCTCGGGCACTTTTTCTTAGTGGTCCACATACGTCAGTATGTATCAAGTCCAATGTTTGCTTGGTTCGCTCAGGGTTTCCTTTAAATGGTAACTTAGCCATTTTACCCTTAAGACATGGTTCACATGTTGGCATTTCATCAATGTGCTTGATCTCAAGCGCGCCAGATGATGCTAACTTTTGAATCCTTGACTTGGATATATGTCCAAGTCGAGCGTGCCATAATTGGGCAGAAATTTCATTATCTTGTTTTCTTTTGTTTTGTTGTACGTGCATAACTAACTTAGGTGGTTCTATGGCGTATAGTCCATCTTTCAATGTACCAGTGAAAAACAAATGATCATTCATGAATAATGAAAAGGAACCTTTATTAATAGTAAAATTAAAACCTTCATTATCCAAAACAGGAATAGAAATAATATTTTTCACTAAGCCAGGTACATAAAGAACGTTCCTAAGGACTAACTTAATACCACCTAAATCTAATTCCACTTCGCCTGTGGCCTCGGCAGCAGCTCTAGCTCCATTGCCAAATCGTAGGATACAATCCCCAGGCCTAAGTGGCCTTGTTGTTCCCATCACCTGTAAATCATTACAAAGATGAGAACCACAAGCAGTGTCTAACACCCAAGATGCACAGTTATTTGATAAATTAACTTCAACAAGGAATATACCTTTCGAGTTCTCCAAGAACTCTACTTTGATCCTCTCCCTTGACCTTGTGCAGTAAGGAGCTCTGGTTTCTATTTGTCTCGACTTTGATCGCCAGCCAGTCCTATCACCAACCCCTGCTTTCTTTCCAAAAGAAGCTTCATGTTCCTCGAGCATTTGTCGCAGGACGTGCACAGTAATCTCTCGCCTTTGGAGATTCAAGTCCGCGACAAAACTGTCATATGATCTAGGAAGAGATTGTAGGATTATATCCAC
This sequence comes from Penstemon newberryi var. newberryi, assembly GCA_030819805.1. Taxonomy (NCBI): domain Eukaryota; kingdom Viridiplantae; phylum Streptophyta; class Magnoliopsida; order Lamiales; family Plantaginaceae; genus Penstemon; species Penstemon newberryi. The sequence continues at coordinate 9,515,242 of JAUALY010000007.1, read as the reverse complement.
ACGAAAATCATTGTCCATCACGACACCCATATCATCGAGTTCAGATAGAAGTCGAATCATTTTGTGTACGTGGATTCCGACAAGAGTTTCTCTTCTCTTTCTTGCTTGCATGAGTTCTCTCGTTATCGCGAATCTGCGACGACCATCTCTAATCCCATAAAGGAATTTGAGATTCGAGAGAATCTCTTTCGCGGATACCATATGCTCATGTTGTAACCGCAGATCAAGTGACATATATTCCAACATGTAATCACGAGCTAAGCTATCATCCAATTTCCATTTGGTGATGCTTTTTCGAAGCTCATCAGGAACATCATGTGAAATATTAACGGGTGGAGGTACAGACAAAACGTATGAAATGTTTTCAGCATCAAAAAGTCCATTCAAGTGGTGTGACCAGAAGTGCAGATGTGGTCCAGTTAAAATATTACGTTCAAGTGATGAGATGGACAAATCTCTAAGTGCTCTAAGCTCTTTAGTCATCATATCTATAAATAAGACGATAAATACGCGAATGATTAATTTTAAATGCATAATTTACAAACATGGTTTTTTTATTTGTAAATTACTCCCACTATTTTAATCAAAACCTTATGCCCCAACATAAGTTTCGGGTATATTAAAATATCCTAGCGGGCTCAATGCCCAAACGCAATCTTCTAGTACCCACGACTCGTTGGCCATACTATTAGATCCACTTGGTGGGTGATCACGTCGCCGGTTAACCATCGCAGCTAACCCTTGAGTTCATTTAGCCTCGTTTTTCGTTATGGACCCACGACTCGTGAGACATCCATACTTACTAGCGTTAAATCATGTCCAATACTCGTGGAGAGAAATAGTTCAATCCTAGACGCCCCAGGACTCGTGAGACAGCGCCAAGAACCTTGCTATCCCCTCCCTTGGCACTAAACTGTGCATCGAGGCAATAGACATATTATCTTCCTATAGCTCGACCCACGACTCGTGAGACATCGAGATATATTCGTACAATATGCCTAAGACCTAGTAATTGGATAGGCTCGGACCATAGACACCATTCATATGCGCCCGTTATTCGATTTAATATTATAATTGAATTTTAAAGTTCAATTGGAGGTTTTATCAAATTTCCTTGTGCGAGGTCTCATCAGATTATGCTTCATCTTGTTTATGTTATCTATTCTAAGCATGCAAGACATACATCAAAGAATAATAAGTAAACACACATCACCTAGCAAGATATGATTGATCGATTGCCCATCCTATGCGATCCATCACGAGCCATGCGATGGATCAATTGATCAGTCTAGGGTGGATATTAAATGTCCTAACTATTACAATTTTCAAATCCATACATGCATGGGCCTTCTTGTAATATCCTCCTTGATTGGGCCTCCATGTATTGAATTGGGCCTCCATGTCCTCCAAGGTAATGGGCCTCCATGTGGATCTCCTAGTCTTCATGAGGTCTTCTCGGCTCCAAGCCTAAACTAAGTCTAACTTAAAATGGCCCTATTCTATTACATTTTAATTGTGCAAGCAAGGGGCACCAATCAGGCCCATTTAATTACAACCCATAAAAATAAACCAAAAACTACACAGGGCTTAGGGGCAGAAATCGATCAATCCACATATTCACTCAAGAACATGCACAAATTCACATAATTACAAAAATGTAAATTTATCGGCTCCTTTTAATTTTAATTCACAAAAATTATCAAAGTTAATTAATTTTGAATTAACAATTAATCTCTAAGATTAATTAACTCTTACTTGAGTTCTAAGTAATCTACAATTCTTATCTTGATAAAGTTGGTTAATTAAGATAGTTACAAATCTTCCAAGATTCCTATCTTGTCCAAAACTCTAAGTTTCCCAATTTTCCAAATCTCCAAGATTCTCAAGATAATCCTATTTTGATTAGATTAGATAACTAAGGTAGTTCCCAAATCTCCCAAGATTCCTACCTTATCCAAAACTCCAAGTTTCCTAATCTCACAAATCTCCAAGATTCATCAAACTTTCCAAAATAGGCAAATTAGAGACCAACCAAAAATCAGCCAGACAGTGACCAATCGTGGACTGCCACGTGGCCAACCCACACTCGGCCACAATGGCCGCGCGTGGACTGCTCACGGCAACCGCTGCTACGCGTAGCAGCGCATGGCAGCGCGCGGCTGCTCGTGACAGCACGCGGCAGACAGCCCGTAGGCTGCTGCCATGTGTCGCACGCGCATCCAGCGTGCTGCTGGCACGCTGCTGCGGGCAGCAGCTTACGGTGGTCGCCTAGCAGCAGCGCACCGCCGCGTGCCACCGCGGTTAGGTCTAAATTTTTTATTTTTTTTCTTGATTACTTTTGATTTAATTAAAACAGATCCAATTAATTAAATCATAATCCAAAATAAAAATTAACATGATAAAATTTCGAATCAAAATTTTCTATTAACTCCAAGTTAATCAGATCTACGTTCTAAAACACATACAGTAAAAGAACTAGCCACATATAAATCAAACATATGATTTAAAACACAGAATTTGCAAATTCACATATATACAAAGCCAGAGTTGGCTCTGATACCACTGTTGGGATTCGGTAAGATAAACAGCCCTTCAGGCAGCGGAAAACAAAAATTTAAGGACCTCTTACGGAATCTTGCCAGGATACTAAACTGGTTGTATATATATGAATATAAAAACGACAAGGATAATTAGATCCAAATTATACCTGTCTCCTAGCAAATCCAAGTAACTAGCAAAGTCGTTGCGTTTTCTCCCTCGGTAGAATCGATCCAAGCTTTGTTAAAGCGCCCCACGAGTTGCGCCTCTACGAGTTGATACACCACAATATCACGAAATATAATATATCCTAATCGGCTAGAACATAGGATATATTAATATCTAGGATTAGAGAACAAGATTGGAACAAAAAACGAAATCGAAAAATTCTTCCAAAAGGAAGAAGTGGTTCGGCCGATTTCAATAGGGAGAGAGGGAGAGAATTTTTCTTGACTTGGCTTTTGGCTCTTGATTAGTGTGTATGAGATATGACATTAAGTCTCCTATTTATAGGAATCTCATAATCCTAATCCTCCTAGGATTAGGACTCCCAAGTCTTCTAATTCTCCTACATGGGCCATGGCCCTTTTAATTGGAAGACCAAGTCTTCTAATTAATTCATGGCCCATACTTGATTTAATTAATTGGGTCTTTATTTAATCTCTCAATTAAATGGCCCAATTAATTTATTTCTTTCTCATTTAATTAAATTAGACTCTAAGTCTATTTAATTAAACTTTCCCATAATTAATTAAATCCAATTTAATTAACTAACTCACAAATTAAATTCCAATTTAATTTCCAGTCTTGATCCAATTCCAATTGGATCAAGTTCGCTCCAATTGGGTCGACCCAGTCAACCCAGTCGACCCAGTCGACCCAATCGACCCAGTCGATTTAGTTGACTCAGTTGTCCTTCATTTCCTCGCTTTCGCTTCATGTGTATTGTGTATGCCCCCGTAGGTTCACCACATAATTGGCCGTGGGTTATAATTAAATATTTATTTAATTACTCGAGCATTAAATACTCTAAATCAATCGAACACTCTGTCGACTGATCATTCCAAAATTAGCACCCCTGCTAATTTGGGAATTCTCCCACACTCCACGGTCGATGTCTGGCCACAAGCCCATGGAGCCCAATCACTGGTGAATTAATTCAGTTGTTGGTCCCAAGTGGTCAGATGAGGTCTAGAGGGGGGGGGTGAATAGACCTCTTTAAAATTTCCTTTTTAAAATTCTCTAACTTTTCTGTTCAGCAGACTAAGCTGATCGAGAACAGTAAGCAGACTAAGCTGATCTAGCACAAAGCTTTGAGCAGCAGAGTTGACCACTCTTCTGATTTCACTCAGCTGATTTTATCAAAATCAGAGTTTCAAAATAAACTAAGTTGCAGCGGATTTATCAAGTGTTTTTCACAAGTAGTTTTCTTAACTTTGAAATAGTTTTATCCCCAGTTTTAACAAACTCCTTTTAAAACTTTTCCAACAGTTAACCTTTTTAAGTGTTTTTAAAAATTGTTCTTTAAAATATGCAGAAATTAATGCAAGTTAAAAAAAAACACAAAGGATTTTTATAGTGGTTATATGGATATAAATCCTTTAGTCCACTCTTCCAAGTCACTTAGATCTTGGGTTATACTAAATCACGCAGATTACAGTATACAATGCTTACGCCAAACAACAAATGAAATGGCCGTAAGTTCACAATAGGAAATCACAAAGAAACTCCTATTCTCTGAAGTAATATCGCTCACTAAGATTGATATCTACTCCTCACAACACGGACATACAAAATCACTCAGATTTTACAAGTATTTTCTGTTTTCTCTCGATTTTGCTTCGTCAACAAATGACTCGGCTGATGAGTGTTCTGTTCTTGAGTTTGAGACTTAGAAGAATTCTGCTTCAGATTTTTGCTCTCAAATTGTGTTGTTATCTTCTTCAATCTCACGAACTGAACTATATATACTAAGGATTTGAAAATCTGCCCGTTGAGAGTTCGCCAGTTGTCAAATCCTCGAGTACTGTTCCTTTTCTACAGAACGGCTGCTGCGACTGAGCACTGTACACTTCTGCTGTACTTTCTGTCGCATCGCATTAAATGCGCATTAAATGCACCAAGCTGATACGAGGTTTCTCTTCAATCATTTGTCATAAATACCCTCCCTCTTCAGCATTTATTACACCAAGTGCATTTATTACCGTTGCACTAACTTCTGATCCACTTCCACTCAGCTGATCGAAGTCACTCGTCTGATGTGTACTCGAATGATCCCAAACTTGAACTAATCTGATTTGAGTCGGCTGATAGTCCACCAGTCTGATTACTTCTTCAGCAACAGATCAGTAGTCTTCTGGACCATATTTGACTTGTCTGAAATACTTCTTCCTTGGTCAAATATCTTCTAAGGTTTGTACTAAGCTTCCACTTAGCTGATGACTTTGGAAATCATCAAAACCTCCCTTCACTTCAAAGTCTTCATCTTCATCCAACAATTTCCCCCTTTTTGATGATGACAAAACTTCAGCTGAGTACCTGTACCTAAACTAAAGTTAAGTCCTCAAAAATTTCTGAGATAGAAATAATATGTTAGAAGCTTGAACTTTTATAGATAGATTTGAGAGATTACAGTGCAAGTTACAAGCAAAATTACAAGTAAAGAATGCTGATTACAAATTTTCAATGCAAGTTACAAGCAAAATTACAAGTAAAGAATGCTGATTACAAATTTTCAATAAGTGCCCTAGTCTAGTAATCTAGTCTAGTCCTCAGCTTCTTCATCTTCTTCTTCATCTTCCTCTCCTTCAACTTCTTCACTACTTTCTTCATCTTCACCAGATGAGAAAACATCAGCAAGGCCTTTTAATTTTTCCCTTCTTTCATCAGCCTCGAATCTTGCCTTGATGTCCTCAATCCTTTTATACTTAACGTCTGGATTAACCTGTTCTTCAGCAGAGTACTTAGAGGCAGCCAATTCCTTGTCAGTTTTAGATACATCCCTGGGCTCTACTTTATCATCACCTCCATCTTCAGCTTCCTCTTCAAGTACTTCATCTTCTTTTGGCTTTCCAGCAGCAGCCCGTTGGTCTCGTACTTGACTAGTTGCAGAAACATCAACAGTTAACTTAGCTGACTCCTCTTCCCCCTTTTTGTCAGCATCAGCAGGGTTGAGTTGATCAGGAGTTATGTTGACAGCAGCACAAAGCTTCTTGATGTTTGAATCCATGACTCGTTGTTCAGCACAGTGATGAGTTAGAGTAGTTTCCATGCGAAGTTGAGCAGCTTCCATGCGAAGTTGATTTGTTTTTAAGTCACCAGATTGGTCATTCAGGCAGTCAACATTCAGTTGAAGTATTGACAGTTCAGTTTGAACTTTGTTGGCAACAGTTGTAAACTCTTGCACAAGAGCAACGTTCTTTTCAGTTTCTGCTTCACCAACTTGTGTTATGACCCTCACGACCCTTGCAATATCAGCTTCATTCCTTTGAAGAGCAGTGTGAAGATGATTTACATCAACCTTCACTTCTTCAATGCCTCTGCTCATGTTCAATATGCTATGGGTCAGCATTAAGGAGTTATCTGGTGGTAGAGGAAAATCTTCAATGGCATCCTTGACCAATTTTGCAGTCTCTTCCTGCATTTGCTTAATCATCAGTTTATTCCTTGACTCCATCTCCTTCATAGTGGTTTCAATCAATAGCTGGATGGATTCCATCAGCGAGGAATGCAAATCAGCAGTAGGAGCAGGGTGTGATGATTCAGCAGGATCCTCTTCTTGTGGAAGTTCAGCAGGTTCTTCTTCCTGTTGAACAATTGCTTCATGAAGAACAGGACTGTCTTCAGTTTTCCATTCCAAAGCTAAGGGAACTAAGTCCTTGACCACAGTAGGCAGTTTCTTTGACGTATCCAGGTTGATTTCTTCAGCCTTCTGGTCTTTCTTTTGTTCTTCATCGTCTGGCTCATCAGCTATGTGTATGATTTCAGCACCTTCAGTAGACACAACTGTCTTCTGACGAATCAAGTCAGCTGGTACGAAAGGAGAAGTAGTTTGTTTGATCTTCAGCTTTTCTTGATAAGTACTGATATCAGAGCCATAAGCAATTTGTCGTAGGTTTGGCAGAGTGGGCAGTGTGCTTGATGTTCCTGGTTCAAATCTGGATCTCTCAGCCCATTTCTCCAAAGTTGTGTAAACGGCAATCTTAACTGCTCTATCAATCCGGTCATCAGCAGGACCTGGTTTGTTTGGAATTGAGTTTTTGATAGCAGTTGCCTCCTGAGTTGCAATGATTCTTGCAAAATCATGCAATCTGTCTCTCACGAAATCTGAGTCCAATGCCTTTGCTACCGAATTTGTATGCAGCCAACTTAGAACCCAACGTCCTTCAGCAGCAAACTCCTTCCATGCTTGGATCTCTTCCTCAGATTTATTTAACCTATACTCCCTCCAGCGATTGTACCTTATCTTTTCTGGGAGAAAGGTGGTTCTAGATTGAAGTAGATGATTCATTCTTTCTAGCTCAGCTTCAAATCTCTCGAAAACAGTGGAGTCACTTTGGACTATCTGAAGTGCTCTTCTTACTTCAGATTTCTTCTTCTTAATTGGTTCAGCCTTTGGTAGGACATACTGTCCTTCCTTAGGTCTTTCTCCAATCACAATACCTTCAGATCTTCTTGGTCCATGTGCATCCTTTTTGCTTTCTTCCAGTGCCTTTGCCAAGTCTGCTTCTTCCTTGGCAGCCAGCTCAGCTTCTGTCATTTTCTTGACATCAGTTTCTCTCTTGCTTGCTTCCAGAGCTCTTTTCAGCTCAGCTTCATCACGTTTTTGTTGTTCAGCCTCCTCACGCTTCTTCTTGTGATAAGCTGGCACTTTTGCTTTGCCAGTTCTCTTCTTTCTGGCATTTCTGGACTCAACAACTGGTACCACAACTGTTGATTTTGGTAAAGCTATTGCTACAGGTGCAGCAGCAATTGGCTCGAGGATCTGCACTTCAGGATCCTCTTGAGGTTTAGCAACCTCAGCTGTTAGTGTAGGAATTTGTTTCACTTGATCAGCTGACTTCTTCTCAGCAGACTCCTTCACTGATTCAACAGGCCTCTCAGCAGATGGAGGACTTTTTCTAACCAAATCAGAAGGCTCAGTATCTTCATCAACGAACGTCATTCTCTTTCTGATGGTTTTCTTTGTATGAAGAATAGGAACAGTAGATGTGGCAGTATCTTTTAATGCACTCCTTGTTCTTTTAGCCACATTCTCAGCTGGTAGCTCAGCTGAAACTGTTTTATCAGTAGATGACCCAACGGACATCTCATTGATTTCCTTGACTGTTTCATCAACAATCAAGTCAGCAGCATCCTTTCTTTTAGGCACAACTGTTTTGGCTTCAACAGCAGGCTTTGCTGTTTGAACAGCTGTCTTGCTCTTCTTGCCTATATCAGCAGCCATTTTAGGCTCAGTAGCCTTTCTCTTCTGTTGCTTCTTCTCTGGCACAGCAGCAGGTTCTTTTGATTTACCAGTTTTTACTGCTTCATAAACTTTTAGCTCCTTTGCCTTATGAACATCCTTGCCATTAGTCACATCACATCTCAGATTTACCAGCAGATGACTAATGAATATCCTGTGCAGAGTCAGACCACGCTTCTTGTGATCAGCAAGTATATACCAGATGATATTTGCCCAATTTACCTTCAACCCATAGTAAACAGCTATCATCATATGAAGTCTCTTCATTGGTACACTGTCCAACGAGAATGTGCAATTCTCAAGGACCTTAGCAACTAAATCAGCCATTCTCTGAAACTCATCCTTCAGCTGATTTTTCTTGATGCCTCCAGACATCACTTGATTCTTCTTGGAAGCGATATTCCAGAAATCTGCTTCCAGCGGTTCAGCTAAGGTTGTAATTTCAGTGGACCCTTCAAGCGAGAGCCCGTACATCTTGTTCAGCAACTTGGGGGTAACACATATAGCTTTATCCCCAATTTTGGCTTTAATCTCCAGTTTTTCAAAGTCAACGTCCTCTTTGGAACCATAAAATTCCATAACTTGCTCCTTGAAAATCATATCTTCATGGGCCTCCATGAATTTAACCAGAGTAGCCGCTTTGAATTTCTCCAGAATTTCTTTCATCAGTGGTGTTCCAGTTGCATGATACGTCAGGTAATTTAGGAACATACCTTCAGCAGCAGCTTCTTTGGTAGACATTCTGAAAAAGATTTAGAGAAACAGAGAGAAATTTTGCAGTAGATAGTTTGCAGAATTGCTCTGTATGCTTTTGAAATTTGAGGGTGCGTAAAAATGTAGTAAGCTGATCAGATCTAGATTTATAGAAGTTAATTCTTGTCGGTTTCCGTGAAAAGTGGTAACCGTCAGATCAGTTACAGTAAAAGCAGATCGTGCGACCGTGATACGCGGATTTCAAAATAGCATTAAATATGTCAGACGGGCGGGAAAGCGAAACGCCACTTGTCTGTTACTTATAAAAGCGTGTTTCTTATAAAATGTCTTTGTACAACACTTAAATATAAGCTGACATAAATAAAAACAGATGAGTAAAATAATACTTATCTGATAGATGACTTGTCTGATACAATATATCACTAGTGAAAGCCAATATCTAGTGATCTTCCTTCGCTGTTTGTCAATCCAGCAAGATAAATAATCTTCAGTCTTCAAGAATTAAGAACATATCTTCTGATTAAAACACTTTCAACTACTGTCATTGAAGATTTCATCTTTAAAACAGGAGTACCGCTAGTCTTACACGTTCCCCCTGAATTCAAGAATTCATCAGTCAACTAGTCTGTTGAGAGTCAGTCTTCTTGAAGTGTAATACTTGTTGATATCAGATTAGTTAGCTGTTTGAACCCAGTTTTCTGATAGGTTCCCCCTCAGCTTATGAATCCAATTTTAACAAGCCCAATTCCGCTCTTAGAGTGGAAAATCTTGCATCACTTAATGGTTTGGTGAAAATGTCAGCAATCTGATTATCTGTAAGAACATGCTCAACGATGACATCTCCCTTTTCAACATGGTCTCTGATGAAGTGATGTTTGATCTCAATATGCTTAGTCCTGGAATGACTAGTAGTATTCTGAGTAAGTGAGATTGCACTTGTATTGTCACAGTAGATAGGGATTCCACTGATCTTGATATTGTAATCTTCTAGTTGATGCTTCAACCAAAGTATTTGTGCACAACATGCTCCAGCAGCAATGTATTCAGCTTCAGCAGTAGATATGGATACTGAAGTCTGTTTCTTACTCATCCATGAGATCAGACGACTGCCTAAAAATTGACAAGTACCTGTAGTACTCTTCCTATCAATCTTGCAGCCAGCAAGGTCAGAATCTGAATATCCAATGAGTTCAAATCCTGATTCCCTTGGATACCACAATCCCAATTCTTGTGTGCCTTTGAGATACTTTAATATCCTTTTAGCAGCTAAGAGATGAGATTCTTTAGGATCTGATTGAAATCTCGCACAAACCCCAACAGAATACATAATATCAGGTCTGCTAGCTGTTAAGTATAACAGTGACCCAATTATGCCTCTGTACTTGGTAATGTCAACTGACTTGCCACCTTCATCCTTGTCCAGACGAGTTCCAGTGGACATAGGAATATTAACAGATGAGCTAGTTTCCATACCAAATTTCTTGAACAGATCTTTTGTGTACTTTGCTTGGTTAATAAAAATACCATCAGGTAGCTGTCTAACTTGTAATCCAAGAAAGTAATTAAGTTCTCCCATCATGCTCATTTCAAACTTGTTCTGCATCAGCTTAGAGAACCTCTCACACATCTGTTTGTTAGTTGAACCAAAAATAATATCGTCCACATATATTTGAACTAGCAATATATGTTTATCCCATTCAATAGTAAACAAGGTTTTATCTACTTTACCCTTACGAAATCCTTTAATTAAAAGAAAATCAGATAAAGTATCATACCATGCTCTTGGAGCCTGTTTCAGTCCATAGAGAGCTTTCCTCAGACGATATACTTTGTCTCCTTGTTGATAAACTTCAAAACCAGGAGGTTGTTCAACGTACACTTCTTCTTGCAATTCTCCATTGAGAAAAGCAGACTTCACATCCATCTGATAGACAGTGAAGTTCTTGTGAGCAGCATAGGCTAAGAACAATCTGATTGCTTCTAGCCTTGCAACTGGTGCGAATGTCTCATCAAAATCAATGCCTTCTTCTTGGCAATAACCTTTGGCCACTAGTCTTGCTTTATTTCTGGTGACAACACCATCTTCATTCATCTTATTTCTGAAAACCCACTGAGTGCCAATTACTCTTTGATGAGTAGGTCTGGGAACTAAGTACCAGACTTCATTCCTTTCAAATTGATTCAACTCTTCTTGCATTGCTTCAATCCAGTGAGAATCACCAAGAGCTTCATCAATTAACTTAGGCTCAATTTGTGAAAGAAAACTTAAAAACATTGTTTCATTTGCAGTTGACCTTCGAGTTCTCACTCTATCCAAAGGATCACCAATCACTAACTCAGGTGGGTGATCTTTGAGCCATCTGAGATCAGGTTGCAAATCTGGATGTTGACCTCTTGATTGATCTTGCAACACTACTGTTGGAGTTTCAGTAGTAGTCTGTTGAACAGTCTCTGGTCTGTCAGCTGTTCGCAACTCCTCTGTTAGACAATCAGCAGACTGATTTTGAACAGCACTTGAGTTAACAGCTTGAGTTAAATCAGGTAGTATGATGGGTACATATTCTTCATTTCTTTCCACACTCAATTTCTGAAGTTCAGCAGATATCTCTGGGATTGCACTTTGATTCTTTTCAGAAGATTGACTTGGTTCATCAAATACTACATGAATAGATTCTTCTACAAGTAAAGTTCTTTTGTTAAACACTCTATAAGCTTTACTAACAGTAGAGTAACCTACAAAAACAGCTTCATCAGCCTTTTCTGCAAATGCAGTAAGGTGATTTTTCCCATTGTTCAAAACATAACATTTACAACCAAAAATCTTAAGATAATGTAAATTAGGCTTTCTGTTGTTCCATAGCTCATAAGGTGTCTTGTTTTGACTTTTGTTGATCATACACCTATTCTGTGTATAACATGCTGTATTTGTAGCTTCTGCCCAGAATCTTTGGGGCAGTTTTGCTTCGGCTATCATTGTCCTGGTAGCCTCCTTTAGAGTTCTGTTTCTCCTTTCAGCAACTCCATTTTGTTGAGGGGTTCTGGCAGCAGAGTATTCATGACTGATTCCTCTGGAATTACAATACTCTTCAACAGTAGAGTTTGTAAACTCAGTCCCTCTATCTGATCTGATCTTCAATATTCTTTGACTCTTCTCATTCTGGATCAGTTCCATTAGATTGGTAAGCAGTTCCTTGGTTTCACTTTTCTTCTTCATGAAAATCACCCAAGTGAACCTTGAAAAATCATCCACAACAGCTAGGCAGTATTTCTTTCCACCATTGCTGATTGGATCAATAGGGCCAAACAAATCCATATGTAACAGCTCCAAAATTCTGGTTGAAGATTGGTGCTTCTTGCTTTTGAAAGAGGATTTCACTTGTTTACCCTTCTGACATGCGTCACACAGCTTGTCTTTGCTCATGACTGTTTTTGGAATTCCTTCTACCAAATCATTCTTTATCAATCTGTTTATGGTCTTGAAATTCAAATGATTCATTCTTTTGTGCCAAAGCCAACTAATTTCACTTGGTGAAGAAGCCACCAAACAAACATTTGAATTCTTGTCCACAGAATTCCAGTCGACTACATAGATGTTTCCCTGTCTTCTTCCAGATAGAATGACCTTCTTTGTTCCAACTTGTTCAACATAGCACTTATCTGATGAAAACACCACGGAAAATCCCTTGTCACAAAATTGACTTATGCTCAGCAGATTGTATTTCAGGCCACTAACATAAGAGACGTCAGATATCTCTATGTTTCCTTTGATAAGCTTTCCAACAGCTACAACCTTGCCTTCTTTGCTATCTCCAAAAGTAACTCTTGGACCATTTACAGCAACAGCATCTGTCAGTTCATGTATGTCTCCACACATGTGCCTTGAACATCCACTGTCCAAGTACAATTTCTTCACTACTTTACTCCTACTCCTAATCCTAACCTACAAAACAAAATAAAATGTTTTAGGTACCCTTTATTGAGAGGGTCCTGGTGGATTAGTATCACCTTTGACAACCCAAGATGTTGAAGTCTTAGGCTTCTTAGGCTTTGCAGTCTTAGCAGGAGCATGAGCAACTTCATTTACATCATAATCAGCAGGCATATTATGTTGATACTCATTATGATGATGATAAGGCTCATAAGCAGGATATGATGCATGATAAGCAGGGTAAGCATGCATTGGTTGGTGAGCAGGATATGCAGCATAGTGAGGTGGATAATGAGGTGCAGCATAATAAGGTGGATAAGCAGGTTGCACGTAATAAGACTCATTTCCATACCAAGCATTTTTGTTATAATTTCTTTGCTTCTTAGGTTTGCTCTTTACTTGCTCTTCAACAGACGACTTAGCTTTACTAGTCTGATTGGTTTTACTCTTATCAGCAGACTTCTTGGGACTATTCTGCTGTTTGGTTTTACCAGTCTGTTTTTCATTTTCAGGCTTTTTACCCTTCTTAGCCTTAGGAGTTTTTATCTCATTTTTCTCAGTCTCAGGTGAAATGGGTTTAGCAGTCCGAACATATAAGATAATATTACTATTATCAGCAGATATAAACTTCTCAGCTTTGTTCAGTTCTAAACTTTCTTTTACTAAGGGAGTACTCTGTTCAGTTGGTTTATCTATTAACACAACAGACGACTTAGGAACAGACGACTTGTTATGTAAAGATATTCTAGCTTCAAGTTCCTGAATTTGTCCCTTATACATTTCACATTCAGCTCTCAGAGATTCACATTCATGCGAAAGCTTTTTATACATGGCTGATTCTTCAGGTTTTTCAACCTTAAGTTTCAGCTTAGCATTTTGCTTTTTCAGCAGAATCATCTCGTCCTTAAGCTTAGCAAGCTCATTAACAACATCTACTTTGTTGTTCATCATTTGCTCAAATGAGCTAAACAGTTCAAGCTCACTTTCAGAGAGTATTACCTCATTGTCAGAATCTTCAGATTCTTTTGCCATGAGACAGAGCAATGCAGGTGAGTCATCAAAAACAGAGTCATCACTTGAAGTGCCAGATTCTGTGTTAGATGAGTAGATGGCTGCCATCTTTTCAGCTTCAGCCAACAGCACCTTGCTCTTTTGGTATCTCTTCTCTCTTCTTTCTTTTCTTTGTTTCTTTTCCTCCTCCGTGTACTTCTCAGCTTTTGGATATGGGCAGTCCTTGATGAAATGTCCCAATTTCCTGCAATTATAGCACATCATTTTGGATTTAAAATCATCCTTAATATCATGAGAATTAGAGGTAGGTTTAGAAGTAGAAGCATTGTTATATTTGTTCTTCATTTTTCTCTTGTAGAACTTCTTGAACCCGTTCAGTAACAACGCAACATCGTCAGCAGAGTATTCTTTCTTTTTCAGCACTATGGCCTCATCAGATGAGTCCACTTCTACAGTTCTCCCGGCTGATCTTCTTGTTCTTTCTGCAGCGACCAGTGCAGCAGTGGGGCCAGAAGTTGAGGTCTCTTCTATTCCCATCCTTGGCATTTTATACTCGTACGCCTTGAGTACAGAAAACAGCTCCGTCAGGGACATCTTCCCCAGATCCCTTGATTCTTCCATCGCTGTGACCTTCATGTTGAACTTTGGTGGCAGCGCCTTTAGAACTTTGACATTGATCTCCTTATCAGAGAACGTCTTGCCCAATTTCAGCACGTTGTTCAACACTTTTGTAAACCTTGAGTCCATCTGGTCAATGTTCTCTCCAGGTTTCATTTTGAAGTTATCAAACTTCTCCATGGCGACACTCAGATTGTGTTCTTTTATGGATTCGTTTCCTTCGCTCATGTCACGGACTTTGTCCCACATCTCCTTAGATGTTTTGCAGTGTTTGACCTTGTCAAACCTTTCGTTGTCCAGGGCCTTGGTCATGATGAAGATTCCAACCTTATCAAGATTATTCAGCTTGATTTCGTCAGGTGTCATTTCTTCAACATCTTTTTCAACGACCTTCTCTACGCCGTCAACCATGATTTTCTTTGTAACTTTGATTGGACCTTGAGTTATGCATCGGTACATATTGTCATTGTAAGCAGCAAGGAAAATTTCCATGCGTATCTTCCAGTCCTCAAAGCTCATACCGCCTATGTGGGGAACTAGGCTGATACAGTCCATTTTTCAAAAGTTTTATTTTCAAAAAGATGCTCTTTTGAAAACTTTTGAAGACCTTTGAAAAACACTTAAGGATCAAGCTCGTTGATCAGGCAAATGATTCAGATGAACAACCTGGCTCTGATACCACTTGTTGGTCCCAAGTGGTCAGATGAGGTCTAGAGGGGGGGGGGGGGGGGGGTGAATAGACCTCTTTAAAATTTCCTTTTTAAAATTCTCTAACTTTTCTGTTCAGCAGACTAAGCTGATCGAGAACAGTAAGCAGACTAAGCTGATCTAGCACAAAGCTTTGAGCAGCAGAGTTGACCACTCTTCTGATTTCACTCAGCTGATTTTATCAAAATCAGAGTTTCAAAATAAACTAAGTTGCAGCGGATTTATCAAGTGTTTTTCACAAGTAGTTTTCTTAACTTTGAAATAGTTTTATCCCCAGTTTTAACAAACTCCTTTTAAAACTTTTCCAACAGTTAACCTTTTTAAGTGTTTTTAAAAATTGTTCTTTAAAATATGCAGAAATTAATGCAAGTTAAAAAAAAACACAAAGGATTTTTATAGTGGTTATATGGATATAAATCCTTTAGTCCACTCTTCCAAGTCACTTAGATCTTGGGTTATACTAAATCACGCAGATTACAGTATACAATGCTTACGCCAAACAACAAATGAAATGGCCGTAAGTTCACAATAGGAAATCACAAAGAAACTCCTATTCTCTGAAGTAATATCGCTCACTAAGATTGATATCTACTCCTCACAACACGGACATACAAAATCACTCAGATTTTACAAGTATTTTCTGTTTTCTCTCGATTTTGCTTCGTCAACAAATGACTCGGCTGATGAGTGTTATGTTCTTGAGTTTGAGACTTAGAAGAATTCTGCTTCAGATTTTTGCTCTCAAATTGTGTTGTTATCTTCTTCAATCTCACGAACTGAACTATATATACTAAGGATTTGAAAATCTGCCCGTTGAGAGTTCGCCAGTTGTCAAATCCTCGAGTACTGTTCCTTTTCTGCAGAACGGCTGCTGCGACTGAGCACTGTACACTTCTGCTGTACTTTCTGTCGCATCGCATTAAATGCGCATTAAATGCACCAAGCTGATACGAGGTTTCTCTTCAATCATTTGTCATAAATACCCTCCCTCTTCAGCATTTATTACACCAAGTGCATTTATTACCGTTGCACTAACTTCTGATCCACTTCCACTCAGCTGATCGAAGTCACTCGTCTGATGTGTACTCGGCTGATCCCAAACTTGAACTAATCTGATTTGAGTCGGCTGATAGTCCACCAGTCTGATTACTTCTTCAGCAACAGATCAGTTGTCTTCTGGACCATATTTGACTTGTCTGAAATACTTCTTCCTTGGTCAAATATCTTCTAAGGTTTGTACTAAGCTTCCACTTAGCTGATGACTTTGGAAATCATCAAAACCTCCCTTCACTTCAAAGTCTTCATCTTCATCCAACATCAGTGAACCTTTTAGTCATTTACAATTTCCATATACGCTATAATCTCTCCATCGATCGATCTCCCAGTCAATACTTAAGGGCATGGATTTTTCATCGGTTCCCTTTTAATTCGTTTTGACTTTATGCATTCTGATCTCGAAATAATTCTCTTTGACTTAATCTTTATGAGCTACTTACATAAAGCCGTCAGATACCTTGGCCAAGGATTTTATCAGAATTAATTTCTCACAGAAATCCATAGGAGAATTTCCCAACCTATCAAGTCGGGTCAATGGATCCTTTGTTGATGATATGAACCTGCATACGAGTCCCTCTATACCCAACGTGAATCCACAGAGACTTTCTGGCGAACTCCAGTCGGTCGGAACTCACATCTAAGTATAGACGTTCTCGTACCAGATAAACCCTATCACCTCAAGTATTTAGGGATCATTCCTCGTATACTATTGTAAATTGGAATAACTTCAACCCCGATATGCGACTACCGCTTTCCATGGTGAGTTATTTCCTACTTGGGGTATTCAGTGCACTTGCCATCCCAGCAAGTCACCCACTTATGTGTATCGACTATCCCAGTCACGCTCGTGGACCCCAGCGTCCTCCAGTTCATCGGAGTATACACATTACTGAGAGTCTAACCGAATCCAACGATGTCCCATCTCGATTGGATTCTACGACTCTTGAATATGTTCTAGATCACGGCCTTGGAGATCAGTCCACGGGTTGTCCCATAGCCCTGTGATCTAAGGACTTATATCCTTATGCGTAGATAATTATTACATAAGATAAAGATGACCATATAATAAAGATGCATTTATTAATCTAAATTGAATAGTTCCTTTATTTATTACAATAAATGGCAGCCATACAGTTGGCTTGCCGGACACTATTCTATCACTACTGTGATAATACAAGTGCAATCTCACTTACTCAGAACACTACTAGTCATTCCAGGACTAAGCATACTGAGATCAAACATCACTTAAGTATTATTCTTCAAGAAGACTGACTCTCAACAGACTAGTTGACTGATGAATTCTTGAATTAAGGGGGAACGTGTAAGACTAGCGGTACTCCTGTTTTAAAGATGAAATCTTCAATGACAGTTAGTTGAAGTTGTTTTAATCAGATGATTTGTTCTTAATTCTTGAAGACCTGAAGATTATTTATCTTGCTGGATTGACAAACAGCAAAGGAAGATCACTAGATATTGGCTTTCACTAGTGATATATTGTATCAGACAAGTCATCTGCCAGATAAGTACTATTTTACTCATCTGTTTACTTATGTCAATTTATAAACAGTGTTGTATTAAAAACGTAATATCAGAAACACGCTTTTATGAATAAAAGACTGCTGGTGCTTCACTTTCCCACCTAGTCTGACATAATTAATATATTTTGAAATCCGCGTATCTCGCTCACACGATCTACTTTATCAGTAACTGATCTAACGGTTAGCTTGAATCACGGAAACCGACATCAAACCAAACCTTATAAATCCAGATCTGATCAGCTGACTGATCTTTTACGCACCCTCAAAATTTCAAGAGCACAAGAGCACTTTGCTTTCATATTATCTGCAAATTTCTCTCGTCTCTCCTTCTAATTTTTTTTCAGAAAACAATGAGTTCCAAAGAAGTTAATGCTGAAGGTAGGTTCTTAAACTACCAGACTTATCACGCTACTGGTACTCAAGTGATGAAAGAAATTTTGGAAAAGTTCAAGGCCGCGACACTGGTTGGTTTCATGGAAGCCCATGAATCCATGGTATTCAAGGATCAAATCATGGAGTTTTATGGTTCTGCTGCAAAGCCCGACCATGAAAAGTTAGAAATCAAGGCGAAAGTTGGGGGAGTGGACATCTGTGTAACCCCTAAGCTGTTAAATGAGAAGTATCATCTACCCCTTGAAGGTTCCACTGAAATCTCCACCTTGGCTGAACCGTTTTAAGCGGATTTCTGGAACCTGGTTGCCAAGAAGAATGAAGTTTTGTCTAGGAATATTAAGAAGACTCAGCTAAAGGATGAGTTTCAAAGGATGGCAGACCTTTTTGCCAAAGTGATAGAGAACTGCACCTTTTCATTGGACAGTGTGCCTATGAAGAGATTTCATTCCATGATCACTGTATATTATAGACTGAAGGTGAACTGGGCAACTTTCTTGTGGTACATCTTGGCTGATCACAAGGAGCGTGGTCATTCCAACCACAGAATCTTTCTCAGTCATCTGTTCGCCAGTCTTGGCTGCTCTATGACCCATGGAATGGTCATACATAATGCTAAGGAGTTGAAAGTTTACGAGGCTGTTCGCTCAAAGACTACTGAATTTACTCCAGAGAAAAAGAAGGAGCAACAAAAGCGAAATGCTACTGCTGAGCCAAAGCAGCCAGCTGTTGAGAGGAAAAAGAGGAGCAAGATAACTGCTCCCAAGGCTTCTGTTCAAACAACCCAGCCAGCTGTTCAAGCTAGAACAGATTTAAAGCCCTTGGAAAAGGAAACTGCTAATGCTCTTCTAGATCAGACAGTCAAGGTGATTGAAGAACTGGCATACGATATATCTCCGGAAAGAACTCAATCTGCTGAGCTACCTTTGGAAAATGTGGCTAAAAGAACAAGGAGTGCTCTCAAGGACACTGCCACCACAAGAATTGTTCACACAAAGGTAACTACTCGAAAAAGGCTAACTCAGATAGATTCATCAACTGAACTATCTGATATAGTTAGATCAAGTCCTCCATCAGCAGAGAGGCCTGTTGGAAGTAAGTATGCTGATGACAAGTCAGCTGATGCTCAGAAGAATCAGACCGCTACACCAACAGCTGAGGTTAGCCAACCTCAAGAGGATCCTGAAGTGCAGATCCTCGAACCAATTGCTGTTGCACCAATTGCAACTGCTGCTCCTGAACCAACTGCTGCCGCACCAGTCATTGAATCAAGAGCTCAAAGAAAGCGAAGGACTGGGAAAGCTAAAGTCTCTACTTATCACAAGAAAAAGAGAGAAGAAGTTGAACAGAGAAAAATAGATGAGGCTGAAGTCAAGAAAACAATTGAGCTGAGCCAAATTGCTGATCAAACAAAACAAATGACTGATGCAGAAATTGCTGCCAAGGAAGGAGAAGACTTGGCAAAGGCCTTGGAAGAAAGCAATAAAGATGCTTATGGACCTAGAAGGTTAGGAGGCATCGTGATCGGAAAACCCATGGAAGAGAAATTTGTGCTGCCAAGAGCCAAACCAGTCAAGAGAAAGAAATTTGCAGTCAGAAGAGCACTTGACATCGTCAAAGGTGACTCTGCTGCCTTTGAAAAATTTGAAGCTGAGCTAGAAAGGCTGAATCAACTGCTTCAATCAAGGAACGTTTTCCTCCCAGAGAAGATCAGATACAACAGATGGAGAGAATACAGGTTGAACAAGTCTGAATCTGAAATCCAAGCCTGGAAGGAGTTTGCTGATGAAGGACATTGGGTTCTAAATTGGCTGCATACTACTTCAGTAGCAAAGGCATTAGATTCAGATTTTGTTCGTGACATATTACATGGTTTTACAAAAGCCATTATAAAACGAGAGGCAACTGCTATCAAGGATTCCTTGCCAAATAAGCCAGGTCCAACTGATGACCAAGTTGATAGAGCAGTTAAAATTGCTGTGTATACCACCTTGGAGAAATGGGCGCAAAGATCAAGATATGAACCTGGAACAACCAGTGATATGCCCACTCTGCCAAGCTTACAGCGAATTGCCTTTGGCTCAGAGATCAGTACATTTCAAGAACATCTGAGTGTTCAACAGTCTACATCACCATTTGTTCCAGCTGACTTGATTCATCAGAAGACTATTGTGTCTACTGATGGTGCTGATGTCATTCACATAGCTGATGAGCCAGCTGATGAAGAACCAAAGAAAGACCAGCATGCTGTGGAGATCAACCTTGATACATCCAAGTCACTGCCTGCTGCTGTTAAAGAAGAGATTCCTTTAGCTCTTGAGTGGAAGGCTGAAGAAGCTCAAGTTCTTCATGAAGCTCCTGTTCACCAGGAAGAACCTGCTGAAGCATCAACCTCCGTTCCTACTGCTGACTTTCATTCATCACTGATGGAGTCAATGCAGCTGCTTATTGACAATGCCATGAAGGAAATGGAAGAGAGGAACAAATTGATGTTAAAGCAAGTACAGGAGGCTACTGCAAAAATTGTGCAGAATGCCATAGAGAATTTTCCTCTGCCACCAGACAATTCCTTAGCACTGACTCAGAGTATCCTAAGCATGAACAGAAATATTGAAGACGTGAAGGCTGATGTAAGTCACCTGCACACTGCTCTTCAAAGACATGAATCTAATATTGCAGGAATTGCAAAGGTCATGAAAGAGGATGGTGAAGTTGAGATTGAGAAGAATATAGCCTTAATGCAAGAATTCACAACCGTCACCAACAAAGCACAAAATGAAATGTCAACACTTCAGTTGAATGTTGATTATCTAAATGACCAAGCTGGAGAAATGAAAGCTACTCAACAACATTAAACACTTCAACTTCAAGTCGTGGTTCAAAATATCAGAAAGCTGTGTGCTGCTGTCAACGTCTCTCCTGATCAACTCAACCCTGCTGAAGATGACAAAAAGGGGGAAGAAGAGTCAGTTAAAAAGAGTGTTGCCACTGCAACTGTTCAAGTACCAGAGCAAAGAACTGCTGCTGAAAAGCCTGCTGAAGATGAAGTACTTGAAGAGGAAGCTGATGATGAAGAAGCTGTTGAAGAAGAGCCCAATGATGTAGCTAAGACTGACAAAGAAATAGCTACTTCTAAGGACACCGCTGAAGAACAGCTAGATCCATTCAGGAAAACCAGCAGGATTCAAGAAATCAGAAGAAGAGTCGAAGCTGCAAATAGAAATTTGACTTTTGCTGATTTATTTTCCAGTGGAGAAGAAGAAGAAGAAGTTGAAGTTGAAGAAGATGAAGACGAAGAGGAAGAGGAAGAAGAAGATGAAGAAGCTGATGACTAGACTAGGTTTTCTAGGCTAGGTTTACTTATCTGAAATTAATGTAATCAGTTTACTTCATTGTATCTCATCTATTCAAAACTTGTACTCTGTATTAATCTTCGAATATCTATAAAAGTCAAGTTTTATCCAACACATTATTTCTATCTCAGAAATTTTTGAGGACTTAACTTTAGTTTTAGGTACAGGTACTTAGCTGAAGTTTTGTCATCATCAAAAAGGGGGAAATTGTTGGATGAAGATGAAGATAAAGACTTAAAAGTGAAGGGAGGTTTTGATGATTTCCAAAAGTCATCAGCTAAGTAATGGAAACTTAGTCAATCCCTTAGAAGATTTTTGACCAAGGAAGAAGCCAAATCAGAAGGGTCAAATCTTATGGTCCAGAAGACTACTAATCTGTTCAGTTGCAGGTAGCCGTTTCTGAAACAAGGACCAGTACTCGAGGATTTGGACACCTGTCGATCTCTCAACGGGCAGATTTTCAAACCTCAAGTATAAATAGTTCAAGTTCAAGAGTTGAAGAAGAAGAGACAACACAACTAAGAGCAAATTTCGAAGCGGAATTCTTCTAAGTCTCAAACTCAAGAACTGAACACTCATCAGCTTAGTTATCTGTTGACGAAAGCAGAACTGAGAGATAAAAGAACATACATATAAATCTGAGTGATTTTGTTAGAAACGTGTTGTGAGAATCTGTGTTATCCATCTGTGTGAGTGATAAAGCTTTGTAGTATAGGACTTCTAAGTAATTTCCTGTAACGAACTTGTGGCCAGTTCATTTGTTGTTTGGCGCAAGCAGAGTATATTGTAATCTGTGTGATTATAGTATAACCCAAGATCTAAGTGACTTGGAAGAGTGGACTAAAGGATTTTTAGCCATATAACCACTATAAAAATTCTGGTGTTTATAGTTGCATTATTTTCTTGCACATTTTCAAAAACCATACTAAACACTCAACTGTTGAAAAGATTTTAAAAGGAGTTTGCAAAAACTGGGGATAAAACCTTTTCTAAGTTAAAGAAAACTACTTGTGAAAAACACTTGATAAATCCGCTGCAAGTAAGTTATTTTAAAACTCTGGTTTTCTCAAAATCAGCTAAGTAAAATAAGAAGAGTGGTCAACTCTGCTGTTCAAAGCTTTGTGCGAGATCAGCTTAGTCTACTTACAAATCTTGATCAGCTTAGTCTGCTGACAGAAAAAGTTAGAGAATTTTATAGGTAAAATTTGAAGAGGTCTAATCACTCCCCCCCCCCCCCCCCCCCCCCGACCTCATCTGACCACTTGGGACCAACACAGTCTGAAGAAACACTATATGTAAGTCCTATTGCTGAAGGTTCGGCGACATGGCACGGGAAAAGGTTTAATAGCTTTTTTACATATGGAGGTCGAGCAAAGGAAAAAGAAAAATGCAGAAGCTGGACCGTCTCGACGATCTGTTCGACAAAAACCTCACGTATTGAAGTACAATTTTAGATGTTGTTCGGACATATCTAGAGGGTCCTCGAGTTGGAGGTTATCATGATGATGGATCCATCTATACAATGAATCTGCAGAAGAAGAGAGCCTTGCAGGTAAATCCGTTAAAATTTTCCTTGCTGGTCGATTAAAAAATGACCAAAGTGATCTTTTGACAAGGAAAACAAACAGGTCTTGAAAAACATCGCACGACATCATCAAGGGGTTAGGATTTCTCTCATTTTTTTTCAACAACAAAAAATCCTTGTCATGTAGATCGGAGACTTGGGACTGCAAGGGATTTATAAAGCCGAGCTCGTGAAGAATTGATTTGAAAGAACCCATAGTACCTAAAACATTTTTATTTTGTTTTGTAGGTTAGGATTAGAGTAGGAGTCAATACAAGAAAAACAGGACTTTCCGACGGAAAATTTCCGACGACTAGAATTCGTCGGAAATTTCCAACGGAATTTCAGACGGAAACAAATCCGTCGAAATTTCCGACGGATTTTCCGATGGAGGTTAAAATCCATCGGAAAATGCATTGAAATTTAATAAAAAATAAAATACTTAAATTTCCGACGGATTTAATTCGTCGAAAAATAATTAAAAAAAATACATAAATGATTAATTATTTTCCGACGGATAAAATCCGTCAAAAAATAATTAAAAATAAATAATTATATATCAAATATTAAATATTTTCCGACGGATTTATATCCGTCGGAATATATTTAAAAAATAAAAAAAAAATTAATTATTTCCGACGGATTAATTCCGTCGAAAAATAAATAAAAAATAATTATTATTTTCCGACGGATATTATCCGTAGGAAAATATTTTTAAATTTTTTTTTATTATTTCCAACTGATTAATTCAGTCGGAAAATAATTAAAAATATATATATTATTAATCCGTCTGAAAAAATAAAAATTGTAGTTTTTTATTTTCTACGGGTACGATCCGTGGGAAAATATATTTAAAAAGTAATTAATCATATTCCCTAATCTAATTTTCACGCTACCTTTAATTCGACTATAGTGGTGAAATCAATCAAAATACTGAAAAAAACTAAATCTAGGAATTCGATTATAAAAAGTTTGAAATTGACTTGACATTGGTTGAATTATACTATATGTGTCATTATGCATGAATGATCAGTGAATCTTTGTGTCATTGTGAATATGTTAAGTTATACATTATAATACATAATTAGTTAAATTTCCATCAATTTAAACCCTTATTGATTGATTTTATTAGTTTTCCACCAATTTAATTGATTAAACCTTATTTTTTTCTAATTTGATTAATCTAAACAATTATTGATCAATTTAAAACTAATTTTTTTATTTAACTTGTTTTCACTAATTTAACTCGTATTTTCACAAAATTCATAGATTTAAACTCTTATTAATTGATTTAACTCGTTATCCACCAATTTCCATCTATTTAAATGATTTTTTATAATTTAATAATTTTTTTCTATAATTTAATTAATTTAAACCGTTCTTGATCGATTGAACTCATTTTTCATTAACTTTCCTAGACTTAACCCATTTTTTCATAAAATTGATGGATTTTAACACTTGAAACAATTAAAATGGGTGAAACTGATATAACTAGTGGAAAAATAGATTAAATATAATAAATGAATAAATATACAATAAAATTTACGGAACAACGGTTGAATGTACATTGAAATATTATCGAATATAATAGGTATGTATTGGCCTAAGAATGAAGAATTGACGAACACTATTGTACGAAGTGAGTGAAAATGTTCGGAACAATATATTATCAATTTTAAGTTATATATTGTAAGATGTTTTACTTAATTTCACATGTTTTCAACTAATTTAAGCCATACGTTATTCATCGATTTAAATTGTTTTTTAACGATTTAAACCGTTAGTTAAGTGTTTTCATTAATTTATTATTTTTATCCATTATTGATCGATTCAACCACTTTTTCATATGTTTTTCAGTATTTTTTCATCTATTCACCAATTTTTTCACCCGTTTTAACCAAATATGACTTAATCCAAAATGGGCATGACCGGATACGAATAAAGCAATAATTACATTTTCTAAAAAATCATGGACTAATTATTTTTGTAACAAAAATAACATATTCTTTTTTTAAAAAAAAAAAAATAGATATAAGTTAGGGTTGTCCACAACCCTACCTTATCACTCTCTTTTCCTCCAACATACCTGCCGCCGCCGCCTCCCCTCTCCTCTACAATTCTACCGCCGCTTCTACTGAACCCCCCTCCCAGCTCGAGCCCACTCCCCAACCCAAACCCATCCTACAAGTTTCGCAGCAGCCCACACATCCCACCGTACCGCAGTCGTTCGCGCGCCCCACTGTACCGCAGCAGTCAGCACCACCCCTCCCCCGAAGCATGTCCGCCTCGGCCCAGCCCGTCCCCACCGGTTGTGGTTTGAAATTTTTCCCTTTTTTGCTGAATTATTACAAATATGTGATGTTTTGATTTGGATTATGGCTACTGTTTTATGTGTTCAGATTAATGACTTTTAAAGGATTTTGGCTACTTTTTACATGTTATTAGCTATAGTATTGGGTGGATTAAGCCAATTAATTGCGTTTTCTTCTTTTTAGGGCCTTTTCAGATCTTTAATCTATTTATGTTTTCTGGTTATTTGATCATTGGATGTTATGTTTTATCACTTTATGTCCCCCTATGTCATGAATGGAGGTTCATTTAACAGTATACTTTTGATTAACCTAGGGGGTATAAATATCTCTCAACTTAGGGCACTGGAGTTACTGTTCCTATTCTTAAAGTATCAATATAACATTGCATCCACTTCTTTGTTTAAATAGGATATTTATTTGAATGTGGAGGTGCTTGCTTTCGCGAAATGTGGTAATTCCTATTAGGTTGATGTATTTTATGCATGATTATCCATAGATAAGTTTTGATTGGTTCTAACATGGGTCCAATTATGTAAGTGATCCCCCAATTTTGTGTCGCTTGTTTGCTTTCTATTTGGTTTTGACATATCGTCATTTTTTTCAACATTTTTTTCTTTGAAAAAAACATTGTTCTTACATAGCGGATTGGTTGTGTGGCTACTTATTACTTATTAGTAATTCTTATTAGGTTGATGTATTTTATGCATGATTATCTATGTATAAGTTTTGATTGGTTCTAACATGGGTCAATTATGTGAGTGATCCCCCAATTTTGTGTCGCTTGTTTGCTTTTGATTTGGTTTGGACATATCGTCATTATTTCTTTGAAAAAAACATTGTTCTTACATAGCGGATTGGTTGTGTGGCTACTTATTAGAAACCGGGAGTGTGTTTTCTCATCTAAATCCTTGTTTGATATTTTGTAGTGCCCTTAAAGAACTTGTATATATATATATATCGATATGTTTTATCCTTTTTGCTATATTTGTATTGGAATTTATATGACAAATTTGCTACTGTTTGTTTAATACATCTCTAGATATCTCCTTCCTATTAACTGCAATGTGTTCAAGTATTCTTCTTTAGCATATTGATTTAGAGGCTGTACATTTTACTATTATATAGCATTTGGTTTTGTTAAGTTTTTGCATCTGATTACTTCTTTTGCTATTTCTTTGATTGGGGAACAAAATAGATTTATTTTCTTTATCTTTGGGTGGTTTTTCCTTGGGGATTCATGTGTTTATATTGCAGGTCGAAAAGCATGGGATAATTATTGAATCTACGGATCCTAACTCTAATACAAGGAGTGCCACATACTTGCCTGAGGTTGCTGCAATGAAAAGTAAGTTTTGTTGCTTAATATTTCTTTCTTCCCCTTATAGGAACACCATTACTCAAAATGAAAATAATACTCCACTTGATACAAAACGGTTATATATATACATATACTCAATATTATTAGTTTAAGAATCTTACAATTTGTTTTGTTTTCGTTAAAGGCCAGACAACTACTGAAGCAACAATAGACTCATTGGTCAGAAAGTCAGGTTACAATGGCACCATAACCGAACAATTGTGAAAGTGTATTCAACTTACTCGTTCCCAAAGCATACTATTTTATCATGATTAGTTTTTTCTTGTATATACGATGTCAATTATAATCTACTTCATGTCTACTTGATTCTATTGAGCAAATAAAATTATTATTAGTTGATTAGTGGCTTTTGGAATGCTATGCTCTGGCCATTAAATTAGCATATGTTAAGCTGATCCAATTGAAGTACAATTTAATTTATTATTGTGAAATATTTTATGATTATTAATTGTTAATTTGTGGGGAAAAAACAAAAACAAAAACAAAAAAAAATTTAAATCTTTTTTTAAATTTTCCGACGAAAAAATTCCATTGGAAAAAAATAATAAATAAAAAAATTAAACATTTCCGATGGATAACTTATCCGTCGAAAAAAAAATTCGACGGAAGCACAAATTTCGTCGGAAATTTTCCGATGGGGTTTTTTCGTCGGAAAATTTTCGACGGATTTTCCTACGGATCTGGTGGTCGGAAAACTCCCGTCGGAAAATTCGACGCCACTTCTTCCGACATATTTTCCGACGGGCAAAATCCGTCGGAAAACCCATTTTCCGAAGGATTTTCCGTTAAATCCATCGGAAAAACCTGTTTATTTTTGTAGTGAGTAAAGTAGAGAAGAAAAGGTACTTGGACAGTGGATGTTCGAGACACATGTGTGGTGACATACATGAACTAACTGATGCTGCTTCCGTACACGGTCCAAATTTAACTTTTGGAGACAACAAAGAAGACAAGATTGTTGCGTATGCAAACCTAATCAAATGAAACATTGAGATATCTGACGTATCTTATGTTAAAGGCCTGACTTGCTGAGCATAAGTCAATTTTGTGACAAAGGATTTTCTGTAATCTTCTCATCAGATAAGTGCTACGTGGAGCAAATTGGAACAAATAAGGTTATCTTATCTGGAAGACGACAAGGAAATATCTACATAGTTGACTGGAATTCTGTGGATAAGAGTTTTAATGTTTGTTTGGTGGCCTCTACACCAAGTGAAATTAGTTGGCAATGGCACAAAAAATGAATCTTTTGAATTTCAAGACAATCAATAGATTAATCAAGAACAATTTGGTAGAAAGAATTCCAAAGACAGTCATGAGCAAAGACAAGATCCAGAATAAAAATAGCTTAAAAATATTGAGGATCAGATCAGATAGGGGCACTGAGTTTACAAACTCTACTGTTGAAGAGTATTGTAATTCCAGAGGAATCAATCATGAGTACTCTGTTGCCAGAACCCCTTAACAAAATGGAGTTGCTGAAAGGAGAAACAGAACTCTAAAAGAAGCTACCAGGACAATGATAGCTGAAGCAAAACTACCTCAAAGATTTTAGGCAGAAGCCACAAATACAACATGCTACACCCAGAACAAATGCATGATCAACAAGAGTCAGAACAAGACACATTATGAACTGTGGAACAACATGAAACCTAATATTCACTATCTTTGAATATTTTTTGTTTCGAATAATGGGAAAAATCACCTGACTGCTTTTGCAGAAAAGGCTGATGAAACTGTTTTGTAGGTTACTCTATTGTTAGTAAAGCCAATAGAGTATTTAACAAAATGACTTTACTTGTAGAATAATCTATTCATGTAATATTTGATGAACCAAATCAATCTTCTTAAAAGAATCAAAGTACTAACTCATATTTGCCTACTGATTTTCAGAAATTGACTATAGAAAGAAAAGAAGAATATGTACCCATCATACTACTTGATCTCAACCAAGATGATAACTCAAGTGCTATTCAAAATCAGTCTACTGATTGTCTAACAGACGAGTTGCAAACAACTAACGTACCAGAGACTGTTCAACAAACTACTACTGAGACTCCAACAGTAGTGTTGCAAGATCAATCAAGAGGACAACTTCCAGATTTGCAACCTGATCTTAGATGGCTCAGAGATCACCCACCTGATCTTGTGATTGGTGATCCACTGGACAGAGTAAGAACAAGTAGGTCAACTGCAAATGAAACAATGTTTGTAAGTTTTCTTTCACAGATTGAACCCAAATTAATTGATGAAGCTCTCAATGATTCTCACTGGATTGAAGCAATGCAAGAAGAGTTGAATCAATTTGAAAGATATGAGGTTTGGTACTAAGTACCTAGACCTACTCATCAAATAGTCATTGGCACTAAGTGGGTATTCAAAAACAAGATGAATGAAGATGGTATAGTTACCAGAAACAAAGCAAGACTAGTTGCCAAATGTTACTGCCAAGAAGAAGGCATAAACTTCGATGAGACATTTGCACCAGTGGCTAGGCTTGAAGCAATCAGACTTTTGCTTGCCTATGATGCTCACAAGAACTTCACTGTCTATCAGATGGATGTGAAGTCTTCTTTTCTCAATGGAGAATTGCAAGAAGAAGTGTATGTTGAACAACCTCAAGGATTTGAAGCTTATCAACAAGGAGACAAAGTGTATCGTCTGAAGAAAGCTCTGTATGGACTAAAGCAAGCTCCAAGACCATGGTATGACACTTTATCTGATTTTCTTTTAGTTAAAGGATTTCGCAAAGGTAAAGTAGACAAGACCTTGTTCACTATTGAATGGAATAATTATATACTGTTGGTTCAGATATATGTGGACGATAGTATTTTTGGTTCAACTAACAAAAATATGTGTGAGAAGTTCTCTAAGCTGATGCAGAACAAATTTGAAATGAGCATGATGGGAGAATTTAATTACTTTCTTGGATTACAAGTTAAACAGCTGCCTGATGGCATATTCATTAATCAAGCAAAGTACACAAAAGATCTGTTTAAGAAATTTGGTATGGAAACTAGCTCATCTGTTGCTATTCCAATGTCTACTGTTGCTATTCAAATATAGAGGCATAATTGGGTCTCAGATGTACCTTACTGCTAGCAAACCTGATATTATGTACTCTGTTGGGGTTTGTGCGAGATTTCAATCAAATCCTACGGAATCTCATCTCTTAGCTGCTAAAAGGATCTTAAGGTATCTAAAAGGCACTCAAGAATTAGGATTATGGTATTCAAGGGAATCAGGATTTGAACTTATTGGATATTCAGATTCTGACCTTGCTGGCCGCAAGATTGACAGAAAGAGTACTACAGGTACATGTCAATTCTTGGGTAGTCGTCTGATCTCATGGATGAGTAAGAAACAGACTTCAGTATCCATATCTACTGCTGAAGCTGAATTCATTGTTGTAGGAGCATGTTGTGCATTGATACTTTGGTTGAAACATCAACTAGAGGATTATAATATCAAAATTAGTGGAATCCCTATCTACTGTGACAATACAAGTACAATCACACTTACTCAGAATACTACAAGTCATTCTAGGACTAAGCATATTGAGATCAAACATCACTTCATAAGATATCATGTTGAGAAACGAAATGTCATAATTGAGTATGTTCATACAGACAATCAGATAGCTGACATTTCACCAAACCATTAAGTGATGCAAGATTTCTACTCTAAGAGTGGAATTAGGCTTGTTAAATTTGGATTCATAAGCTGAAGGGGAACCTATCAGAAGACTATTTATCTTGCTGGATTGACAAACAAGTGGTATACTTCAAGAACTGTCTCTAAACAGACTAGTTGACTGATAGATTCTTGAATTTAGGGGGATCGTGTAAGACTAGCGGTACTCCTGATTAAAGATGAAATCTTCAATGACAGTCAGTTAAAGTTGTTTTATCAGAAGATTTGTTCTTAATTCTTAAAGACCTGAAGACTATTTATCTTGCTGGATTGACAAACAGCAAAGGAAAATCACTAGCTATTGGCTTTTTCTAGTGATATATTGTATCAAGCAAGTCATCTGACAGATAAGTATACTCTACTCATTTGTTTATTTATTTATAAGAGTGTTATACTAAAACGTATTATTTACAAACACGTTTTTATAAGTCAAACTAGGAACGCTTCATTTTCCCGCCTAGTTTGACAGAATTTATGAAATTTGAAATCCGTAATTGTCGCATACACGATTGAAACTGATTCTTACAGATCTAACGGTTAGCGGAGATCATGGTAACCAAAAACTCCCTATCCCTACAAATCCAGATCTGATCAGAAGAGTGACTTTACGCACCTTCAAACTTTCTAACTTGCAAGAACTACTAATCTTTTCTGTATTCTTGTGAGATTTCTCTTTGCACTCTACACTAATTTCTACAGATATCATGTGTTCCAAAGCTGCTGCCAATGCTGAAGGAAGGTATCTGAGTTACGAGACGTATCATGCTACTGGTACAAAGCTCATGAAAGAAATTATGGAGAAATTCAAAGTTCCTACGTTGGTTAACTACATGGAGGCACATGAAACAATGGTTTTCAGCCCAGAAGTGGATGAATTCTATAAGAATGCAAATGTTGATTTGCACAAGCTGGAAATCAAGGCCAGAGTTGGAGGAAATGATATCCGTATCACTCCAGCCGTACTTAGGAAATGATATTAGTCTCCGTTGGAAAAGGATTTCTGGAAAATTGCTGCAAAGAAAGGCGAAATTCTCACTGGGTCAGTCAAGAAGACCCAGCTGATCGATGAATTTCAGAGAATGGCTGACATGTTTGCTAAGGTCATAGAAAACTGTACAAGTGCACTGGATAGGTTACCCAAAAGGATGATGCACTCTATGATGACAGTTTACTACGGAATGAAGGTAAACTGGGCTACTTATGTGTTCTATGTGATAGCATATCACAAGGAGACTGGACACAACCATCACAAGATTTTCTTAAGTCATCTGCTGATGAGTTTGGGCTGTGGAATGACTCATGGGAAAATCATTCATAGAGCCAAAGAGGTTAAGGTTTATGAAGCCATCAAGGTAGAAACCAAACCTAGTGTAACACCTGAGAAGAAACAGCAAAAGAGAAAAGCTGTTGAAGCAAAGGAGCCTGTTGTTAAGGCTAAGAAAAGCAAAGTCGAAGAGAAGGCTGTTGAGCCTGCTGTTCAAACAGTAGCTAACCCTGATGTTGAAGCCATAACAGCTGACGTTGCTGACAAGATAATATCACAAGTTGCTGCGGATATAGATGCAATGCCCTTAATGGACTCTCCTGAATGAAGAGAGTCAGAAGAGTTACTGTTGGGAATGCCGTGGTTGTCAAAACAACGAGAGTTGCACCCATCAGTCCCAAGATATGTTTTTCCATCTTATGTATGCGAAAAGGTTGAAACAAGCAATCAACAATAGATTAAAAGTGGAGATATGCGATTTTACCTCACCACAGGCAAGGTGGTGGCAACCTCCGGCTTTATTGCTGATTCACAACTAGTGATCCAATTGTCTCACCTCCAGAGTGTATCCACACCTGTTGGATTGTAGTAACACCTTCAAGTCACAGGCTACGAACTAGATATTGAAGGCTGTCGATGGAGGAAGAAGCAGATCCAGTTTTAGAACTTAGATCCAGATATGGAAGAACGGAGAGAAAGGGGGCGGCGCTGCAAGGGGACGGCTAGGCAGAGGGGGGCGGCCAGGGTTAATTGTGTGCAAGAGTGAAAAGCTTATGAAGAGTTGTGAGGAGATATCTATTTATAAGAGAAGAATCCTTCTCTTAGTAGATATCTCTTCAAAGACCTTTTCCTTATCTTATTAGGAAACAAGATATACTTGTATATCTTCTAGATCTTCCTTGTCACACAAGAAAACAAACTCTCCTCTTCTTATCCCTATCAAAATCGCCCCTACCTATCTTGCAAGACTTCTTCTGGGCTTTTAATTAAAAGGCCCATGTCTTGCAACTTAATTTAATTAACCCATTAATTAAATCAGCCCAATTAATCTAATTAATTATTATCTCTTAATTAATTAACACTTTAATTAATATTTAATTAATTAGACCATCTAATTAATTATTCTTCCAATTGAATTAACACTTTAATTCATTTATTGATTTAACTCCCATAAATCAAATATTTCCTTTTATGACTGTCACTGTCCAACTGTATTGTGTGTGACCCTCTAGGTTCACCATCAATTGGCAGCAAACCCACGAACCTTTTCGTGATTTAATTTATGAGCAATTAATTGCTTCGATCAATTAAACACTTTTAATTGACCACTCCAAAATTAATCTCCCTTATTAATTCAGGAGTACCCACAACTCATGGTCGATGTCTAGCCACAAGCCCATGAGGCCCAACTTCAGGTGAATTGATATTTGTGAACCTCACCTCTTATAACTGCCATGTACATACGTTCCTTCTATCGACTTAATTTTCCGATCGAGACCTAGGGTGTGTGAATTGATCGGCACCTCTAATTATCTCAATAACTATACTTTCTAATTCGGGATAATAATTGTTGGATGAAGATGAAGACTTTGAAGTGAAGGGAGGTTTTGATGATTTCCAAAGTCATCAGCTAAGTGGAAGCTTAGTACAAACCTTAGAAAATATTTGACCAAGGAAGAAACATTTCAGACGAGTCAAATATGGTCCAGAAGACTACTGATCTGTTGCTGAAGAAGGAATCAGACTGGTGGATTATCAGCCGACTCAAATCAGATTAGTTCAAGTTTGGGATCAGTCGAGTATACATCAGACGAGTGACTTCGATCAGCAGAGTGGAAGTGTATCAGAAGTTATTGCAACGGTAATAAATGCACTTGGTGTAATAAATGCTGAAGAGGAAGGGTATTTATGACAAATGATTGAAGAGAAACCTCGTATCAGCTTGGTGCATTTAATGCGAAGCGACATAAAGTACTGCAGAGTGTACAGTGTTCAGTCGCAACAGCCGTTCTGCAGAAAATGACCAGTACTCGAGGATTTGACAACTGGCGATCTCTCAACGGGCAGATTTTCAAATCCTTAGTATAAATATCTTAGTTCGTGAGTTGAAGAAGAAGAACAACACAGAGACAACACACTTTGAGAGCAAAATCTGAAGCAGAATTCTTCTAAGTCTCAAACTCAAGAACAAAGCACTCATCAGCCGAGTCATTTGTTGACGAAGCTAAATAGAGAGAAAACAGAAAATACTTGTAAAATCTGAGTGATTTTGTTAGGTTGTGTTGTGAGGAGTAGATATCAATCTTTGTGAGCGATATTACTTCAGAGGTTAGGAATTTCTTTGTGATTTCCTACTACGAACTTGTGGCCAGTTCATTTGTTGTTTGGCGCAAGCAGAGTGTACTGTAATCTTAGTGACTATAGTATAACCCAAGATCTAAGTGACTTGGAAGAGTGGACTAAATGATTTACATCCATATAACCACTATAAAAATCCTTTGTGTTTTTAACTTGCATAAATTTCTGCTTATTTAAAACAGCATAATGAAAACACTTAAAGGTTAACTACTGGAAAAGTTTTAAAAAGGAGTTTGTTTAAAACTGGGGATAAAACTTTTTTTGAAACTACTTGTGAAAAACACTTGACAAATCCGCTGCAAGTTAGTTATTTTGAAACTCTGATTTTGATAAAATCAGCTAAGTAAAATCAGAAGAGTGGTCGGTAGATTCCATCTTGGTACTAACCACTCGCGTACACAACTATACGCACCCAACTTAGGCACATTATGATAAGGCTACGTGACCAGTACCTAAATCTAAGTACGTACACCCATGCACCGAATTCGCCCAAGCACCTCAAGTCTAAGGACTAAATCGTACACTATTATAAGCCTTGAGAAACATCCCATCACCGATATGCGTCATGCGCTTCCACAATGGGTTTCTCTGTTCGGGTCGTTCGATGCGTTCGATCCCCTATCGAACCACCTACTCATATGCACTGACATCAAATGTCTTGTTCATGAAACTCTACAAATTCACTCCATGTGAATCATGCATATTCATACAAGTCTTGTCGATTCCTTCGATACCCCGTCTCGTTCGGAATCTATGACTTGGAACGGGTTTTAAGATCACGACCTTAGAGACTGTTTCATGATTGCACTCAATACCAAAGTGAATCGTCCCATAGTCGAATGTGATCTAAGGATTTCATTCAATCGCTTAAATGTATTCGCGAGAGATGAAAGATCAACTCCCAGTCACCTTCCAAAAAAACACCCAGAGTACTAAGTTCTCCAATATTTTTTTTCTTATAGTTTTATTAACTCTAATGGGCTTCTGGATGAACCTGTTTTATATATTTCCTATGATAAATTTTATTGTATTCAATTTGAGGAACTGTTTTTGTGAAAAGGAAACCTGAACGAAGATAAGTTTTTCACTTTGGTAGGAGACAATCGAAATACTAAGCCATATTAATAAAACCTCTAATTAATTTGAAGTAAAAAATAAAAGGTCTATTTGCACATCAAAATGATTACTAAGAGATATTAAAAATCAAGTCATATTTACTACATTTAAAATTACAAAATGTGTTGCTATACTATATTTACATCGATTATATTAGATTTTTTGTATTTATGAATATAATTTTAACTATCATCTTAAACTCGTTGTTGTAAAATTACACTTAACTATAGTAATTGGATGGTGATATAACTCTGAGAGCCATTAGCAACCATCATAGACTGGTTGCTAGGAATATAACTTTAGAGACCATAAATTTTGTTGCTGCGAATTTACACTCAGTGACCAAAGTTGATGGTTGTTGACTAGAGTAGACTAGTTGCGACCATCTTAAACTTGTTGTTGTGATCATAATTATAGCGGCCATCTAAAACTCGTTGCTATGAATTTACTCTTAGTGACTGTAGTTATTGGTTGCTGACATATAAATCAAGAGAGCAAGTAGCGACCATCTCAAAATTGTTGCTCTTAATAAATTTCAAGCAACCATCTTAAACTCGTTGTTGGGTACTCACATAGAGCAACCATCATAAATTTGTTGCAAAATATTTACGCTTAGCGACAATAACAATTGGTCGGTGAATTCTTACTCAGGAAAGTGTATAGCGACTACTTTACAGTTGTTGATATCAATATAAATTTACTGGCCAAGTCTCACTTGTTGCTGAAAAATTCGCACTTAGCGACCATAGTAATTGGTTACTGACATCCAACTCTGGAAAGGAGTGCAGCCATTCAAAATATTCATTGCTAAATATGGTCACTGTAGATGTTTAGCCACGCCGACCATGAAATTCCTCGCTATATGAACCAGACATGGTCACTGTACTTGTGTCAAATCTTTAGTGACCTTCCACAGCCACCAATTGTTCGTTGGTCACAGAAAAATTGGCGCAAACAGATTTTAGTGGCCGATTGATTTCTAGTTGCAAAATACGGGCATATAGCAACCATTTGAACGTCGTTGCTGAGAATTTGGTCGCTAAAACCAATATTTGTTGTACTGAGTTATAAATAAACGTGCGTATTATTCATAAGGATCAAAGATTGTTTATTACAGAATAGACCTAATACAAGCTAAAATGAATTGGCTTGCTGGGCACTATCCTATCAATCTCCCACTTGCCCTAAAGCCATTCACAAACATTTCTAAGACCCATCTTTACAAGATGTCCCTCGAACGCTTTTTGCGAAAGTGGCTTCGTTAGTGGGTCAGCTATGTTGTCTTCTGAGTTGACACGATCCACGTGTATGTCTCCTCTACCAATGATCTCCCTGATCACATGGTATTTCCTCATTACATGTTTAGATTGGTGGTGTGATCTCGGCTCCTTCGCTTGAGCTATCGCCCCGTTGTTGTCACAGAAGACTACTACAGGCTCTGCAATGCTAGGAACTACATCCAACTCTTGGATGAAGTTTCTCATCCAAACACTCTCTTTTGCCACATCCGATGCTGCAATATATTCTGCTTCAGTGGTTGAGTCGGCAGTGGTGGACTGTTTGGAACTTTTCCAACTCACCGCTGCGCCATTGAGGCAGAATATGTATCCAGAATTGGATTTGTAATCATCCACGTCAGACTGGAAACTCGAATCAGTGAATCCTTCAAGTTTCAATTCTCCACTTCCACCGTAGACCAAAAACATATGCTTAGTTCTTCGCAGGTACTTAAGGATTGCTTTAATGGCAGTCCAGTGCTCTTCGCCTGGATTCGACTGATAGCGGCTCGTTCCACTTAGAGCGTGTGCTACGTCTGGTCTAGTACACAACATTGCATACATTATGCTCCTTATAGCAGAGGCATAAGGTATGAGAGACATTATCTTCTTTTCTTCGTCAGTTGTAGGGCACATTGACTTGGACAGAGAGATTCCATGTCTCATTGGAAGCAATCCTCTTTTGGATTCTTCCATATTGATTCTCTTCAATATCGTGTTGATATACTGAGATTGGGAGAGTCCCAACATCTTCTTCGATATATCCCTATAGATACGTATCCCCGATACGTAAGATGCCTCTCCTAAATCTTTCATGGAGAACTGCGCGGTTAACCACGCTTTTGTCTGCGTTAACATTCTGATATCGTCCCCGATCAACAGAATGTCGTCGACGTATAAAACTATGAATTGTACCGAACTCCCACTATTCTTCTTGTACACACAAGGCTCAAATACGTTTTTGATGAAGCCAAAAGCTTTGACTGTCTCGTCAAATCGTATGTTCCAGGTTCGGGACGCCTGTTTGAGGCCATAAATTGACCTTTGAAGTTTGCACACCTTGTGCTCGCTTCCTTTGGACGTAAAGCCTTCGGGCTGTTGCATAAAGATCTCCTTGTCAATGTCTCCATTGAGAAAGACGGTCTTTACGTCCATTTTCCATATTTCGTAGTCGTACCACGCGGCTTTGGCAAAAAGTATCCGAATGGATTTCGACATCGCTACTGGAGAGAAGGTTTCCTCATAGTCTATTCCAGGCCTCTGAGAATAACCTTTCGCAACTAGGCGAGCCTTATGGGTTATAACCTCTCCATTCATTCCAAGCTTACACTTGAAGATCCATTTGCATCCTACAGGGATAGTTCCCTCAGGTGGATCGACCAAGGTCCAAACCTTGTTGGAATGCATGGAATCCATTTCGGATTGCATGGCTTCGAGCCACGCACCCGATTCTATGTCAGACATAGCTTCTTCATAAGTCCTTGGATCAGTATCCAACTTATCGTTTTCGTGAATGAAAGCAAATCTCTCTAGTTCCTTACGAATTCGATCAGACCTTCGAAGTATAGGTGTACTAGTAGGTTCAGTAAATTCAGGATCAGCTCCCACTGTTTGTAAGGATGGGTCTGATTCTTGGACTTCATCGAGTTCTACGATTGTCCCATTTCTGTTGGTGAGGAAATCATCCTCTAAGAAGTGGGCATTCCTAGATACGAACGTATTACGTTCTTTAGGATCGTAAAACAAGTATCCAATGGATTCCTTTGGATACCCCACAAATTTGCACAAACTAGATCTTCTATCTAGCTTATCTCCTTTCTTGTTCTTAACATAGGCGGGAGAACCCCACACTCGTAGATACGAATATACGGGTGCTTTACAATACCATTCTTGATGTGGTGTTGTTGGCACTGACTTTGAAGATACTATATTCAGTATCTTCGAAGCAGTTAATAGGGCCAAGCCCCAAAACGAAAAGGGAAGTTCAGCGAAACTCATCATGGAACGAACCATGTCCAACAAAGTTCGATTCCTCCTTTCAGACACTCCATTGAGTTGGGGCGTCCTAGGGGGAGTTCGCTGCGCGAGAATTCCATTCTCTTTTAGATAATCGAGGAATTCTTGACTCAAGTATTCTCCACCTCGATCAGATCGAAGTGCTTTAATACTGTGTCCAAGTTGGTTCTCTACTTCCATTCGAAACTCCTTGAACTTTTCAAAAGTTTCGGATTTGTACTTCATCAAGTACACGTATCCATAACGACTGAAGTCGTAAGTGAATGTGACGAAGTAGGAGAATCCTCCTCTTTCACTGACACTCAATGGTCCACAGACATCAGTATGGATCAAATCCAATGTTTGTTTGGTTCGCTCGGGATTCCCGGTGAAGGGTGATTTGGTCATCTTTCCTTTAAGATAAGATTCGCAAGTCGGAAGTTCATCTAAGTTCTGTATTTCAAGAGCCTTAGAAGAAACCAACTTTTGGATCCTACTCTTGGAGATATGTCCAAGTCTAGCGTACCAAAGTTGTGGAGTGTGATTATCATATTTTCTTTTTCTTGATTGTATGTGCAAGACGTTGGAGTTTGTAGGTTCAAGGGAATATAGACCATCCATCAAAGTACCACTAGCATAAGTTAAACCATTTTTAATTATGCTTAAAGATCCATTCATAATGGAAAAATTAAAACCATCATTTTCTAATAGCGGAATAGAAATAATGTTCTTAATAATTGTTGGTACGTACAAACAGTCTTTTAAGAGTAAAGTAAAATTCCCTATCACTAACTCCACGTCTCCTATAGCCTCTGCAACAACTCTTGCTCCGTTTCCAAAACGCAGGATCCTATCCCCGGGCTTAAGTGTTCTTACTGCTCCCATCACCTGCAAATCATTGCAGATATGAGAACCCGCTGCGGTGTCTAACACCCAAGATGCACAGTTAATAGAAATATTAACTTCAAC
This sequence comes from Penstemon newberryi var. newberryi, assembly GCA_030819805.1. Lineage (NCBI taxonomy): Eukaryota > Viridiplantae > Streptophyta > Magnoliopsida > Lamiales > Plantaginaceae > Penstemon > Penstemon newberryi. The sequence continues at coordinate 9,475,998 of JAUALY010000007.1, read as the reverse complement.
CAAGAAAATACCTTTGGCCACCATTTTCAGGTAGTCTGGGCAGTTCCTTTTCCAGTGCCCTGCTTTCTTGCAGTGGAAGCATTCGTCTTCTGGGCTTTTGCGTTTTTTCTCGACAACCTTGGTGACCGCTTTAGAAGAGAACACCTTCTTCTTCTTTTTACCTTTCTTGGGCTTTGCAGCCTTCGATTGGTGAGCAATCATCACGTGTTTCTCTTTCTTGAGAGTGGATTCTGCCGTAACCAACAGATTGGTCTGTTCGTGAAGAGCAAGGTTCATGTCTTCCATGTTGAAGTTCAACACGAACTGGTCGAACGAGCGAGGCAGAGTATGGAGAAGGAGGTCAGTGCTAAGATCAGCGTTCAATTCCACGTCTAATCGCCCCAGCTTTTCAACCAGGTTGATAAAACGCAGACAGTGATCCTTGACACTGCTTCCCTCAGCCATCTTGAGACTAAACAACTCCTTAGTGGCTGCGAACCTTTCGGTACGAGACCTTTCTCCAAACATCTGTTGGAGGTGGAGAAGTATATCTCTAGCAAGCGGTATAGCTGCATGCTGTTTCTGCAGCTCATTCGACATTGAAGCTAGCATGAGGCAGCGAACCTGAAGATCATCATCAACCCTTTTAGCATGGGCGGTTCGTTGTTCCTCAGTAGCTCGTGCTGCAGGTGCAGCAGGCATAGGTGTGTCCAGTACATAGCTCCGACGTTCGGAGTCGAGGACAATCCTCAAGTTTCTCAGCCAGTCGACAAAGTTTGATCCATTCAGTTTATTAGTGTCGAGGATGACAATGTTTAGCTGACTGATCTATGCCTAATACTTATAATTAACGAATTTTGGTCTTGGTTTCGAAAAAGTTCTCCCACTATTTTGTCGAAACAATCACCCCTTTGATTGCTTGGGAAATCTTATTTCCTAGTAGGTCTTGACGTCCCAGCAGACATTAATTGCACCCACGACTCGTGGCCATACAATTAATTCTCCAGGTAGGTATACTTTTACCAATTGTGTCACTACACAACCTTCAAGCTATTTTGCCTAGGTTTTTCACTTATCTAGCACTGCTACATCATAAGTGTTACTAATCGTTAAGTCTAACCCATCAATCATGATGAGCAACAGGCCCGGTCGTGAAATCCCCGTAACTGGTTATCGGTCGATATTCACATCCCGACCAGTCCTCACCCTTGTCTAGTTTTGTTAAAAACAGGAGTCAAGGAATTTTGCGTATTGTCCCTTTCTTCGACTCGGGTGCCAGACTCTGGATCACCTCTATCAATAAGTAGACAACCTACGCTAGTTCCTATTGATGGAAGGCTTGGATCTTTATGTTGGGAATTCATGGGTATGATTGTCAAATACAATGTTGCGGAATATAAAATTTTTCAATTTTTCATACACCAAATCCCAAGAACATTTATTAGCACATATGAATAAGGTTGAAAACAATTTAGCAACAAATTACTAAATTAATAGATGGTAAATCGAAATTTACCTCACCACAGGCAAGGTGGTGGTTTTTTCCGGTCTTCTCTTCTCATTCACTAGAGCACCCCAAGTGTTGTGCCTCCAGAGATTAGTCCACCCCAGAAGGATGGAATGACACCTTCAATTCTTAGGCTTAGAAATGGAAGAGAAGATTTTTGTCAATGGCAGATCTAGATCTAGATCTAGATCCAAAACTAGGTGAAGGAGAGAGCAAGAGGGAGAATGGGGGGCGGCCAAGCTTGAAGGGCGGCTAGGGTTAGATTTTTCCTTAGGGTTTTGAGTCTCCACTTTGACTCCTTTATATAGCCACCTTCAAGGCCCCTTTGTGTGCAAGACTTAGTATGGGCCATTAATTAAATTGGCCAATGTCTTGCATTAATTTAATTAAACCATTTAATTAAATTAACCCAATTAATCCAATTAATTTTCTCGCACTTTAATTAACTCTTTAATTAATATTTAATTAATTAGACTATCTAATTAATTATTTGATTTAACCGAATTTCGTCTTAGGTTTAATCTCAGTAAATTATTTAAGATCACAATTTTATGTGTTAGGGGTTTGGTTAAAATACTCAGGATGGTGCAATTCAAGAACAAAACAAAGTAATATAATTATGTAGATAACAATAATATGAAAGGCGAACAGTTGTAGTATATTTCGTAGGTTAAATTTCGGGATCCTCAATACAATGTAAGATTCGCTATTTATCATATTCCCCCTGTCCTAACTGAACTAGGAGTCCTATTCAACTTAGGAATCCTGTAGGGCCTAGGAGTATCGCATGGCCCATTAAGTCCCTTGAAACGGACAGTAGGTCGATCAGAGTAGGTCGACCAGATATGCATTCAGCTGGTCGAGCCGATCTCACAGTTTAAATAGGTCGGATCGATCTTGAATCTGCTCGGATATTCCTAGCTGGTTATATGTGCAAAATAGCCCTCATCAGTACTCCCTCACTTCTCGAGCGTAATCTTAGCTGGAGCTCGTAGAAGTAGAAGTAGTAGTTACTTTGATCTTTTCATCGTTCATGAAATATGCCTCGTTAAAAACCTAGTTCGGAAAAACCCTCTTCGGGATAAAAACCGAACGAGGAAAAAAGAGTGCATATCCGTTTGAACCTTCTACAAACAGACACGTATTTTGGTTAACGTGCGTCAGACAACGGCTGGGTCTTTTCATGATTTTGATTGGAGGGAATATGAAGAGACGCGAAGGGCTGAATCCGTCTTTTCACCTCCCATATATTTGCGGGATATTTTACTTTTTACCCCAGATATTTAAACCTTCCAGCAGTAAAAGCTTAAGTCGATAACCTTGCCATTTTCTTATTTTCTCGAGCGTATTATTTCAAGAGCCGATGGCTTCAAGCTCGCAAAATCCTCATTCCTCAACTCAAAATGTAGGAGAACAAGTACCACCTAATATCTCTAATCCTAATATTCCTTCATCTGATGACGAGGGAGTAGACAATTCTCAAGTAGAAGAGATCAGAAATTATGCTGAAAAGGAAGTCGATAACTTGGTGGTGGAAATTGTTCCAGAGGAGGAGATGACGTCTAGGGCATCCAAAAAATCTAAGACGGCTCAACCTCAAATTTCCGCTCCTGTAGAACTCTTTCCTTCTCGATGGCAAGAAGAAGATCTGCCTTTTTTGAAAAAGGAATTCGGTCGCTATTTCCCGTCGGATTTTGAGATCATTATTCCTACTTCCGAGGAGAGAGTCAACACTCCTCCTGCTAACTGCCGAGCTTTCTATACGTCCCACTTCGAACATGGGCTCCGTTTTCCCCTCTCTTCGATTCTTCGTCAATTTCTGGAGACATTCATTGTTTCACTGACTCAACTTGTTCCGAATGCCATAGCCTTTATTATGGCATTCTCTGTTTTGATGGTCGCGCGTGGTCTGCGGCCCTCGTTCCGTAATTTCCTTCACTTTTTTCGACTTTCTGTATCGACCTCCTCTAATAGGGGTTATTATTACGTTAGTCAGAGACCTGGGTATGCTGTTCTTGAAAATGCCATTTCGAGCAACAGCATGGAGTGGAAATCAAATTTCTTTTTTGTAAAAGCTCTGACCGTGCATATCCTTGAAAACCGAGAAACTGAGGAATTTTCTCATGACTTGGGATACAATGATTCTTGGGTATACGATGGTCGAAAAGTGATTGGCGAGAGGGCCCCAGACGACCAATTTTCAACTGCTCTAATCGAGGAGATGAGATCAAATAAGTACCAATCAGCTTATTTGATTGGAGAAATTTTCCTTCGGAAAGCTGGACTGAGTTCTTTGGATTTCCCTATTCCCTCGGACGATCGATCTTTATGTAAGAATTTTCTTCTAATGGTAAATTTATCTTTTTAAAAAAAAAAAGATCTACGATTTTGTCGTTCGTTAATACTTATCGATTTCATGTTGTAGCTTCCATGGTCGAGAACTGCCGCTTTTCCGTGGTCGGAAAATATGTCCTCTCGAACTCGAAAAAGTCTTGGGGTAAAGTCCCCATAGAGCAAAAGGAATCCAGAAAAAGGAGAAGAAACCAACTCATGGATCTGGAGGATATTGAGGAGGAGTCGTTCGAGAATGCAGATCCTATCCGAGTAGCTCCCTCTTCTTCTGCTCAAATTTCGTCGGATATACCGAGTTCAAGCTCTCGCCCAGGCCGCGGTTATCCACCCAAATTCCTTAGAGATGAACATGGTATTCTAGGCTGTCAATCTTGGTCGGAGCGCAATCCTACCGGCCCTGAAGCTAAAAGAAGGACCCAGTTCTTCGACAAAGGAGGAGAATATTTCACTCATGTCGGAGATATTAGTCATAAGGCTTCCCTGGTAGACATGATTGAGAGTCATCTTCAAGGGAAACGGGCGGCCGGATATTCCGAAAAGGATACACTGGTGTCAGATGATAAGGAGAACGTCGTCGATAAATCCATTCGACTTCTCCTATCCACGACCTTTATTCAAGACGTAAATAGGACGATCAAGAAAAAACCTCTCGAACAACTGGCAAGGGCAGCTCATGCTCACGAAGTGGTAATATTCTTTAACTCCTTCTGTTCTTTTAATAGCCCTTAATATTTTTCTTGGTCTGTTATTTAGACAATTTTTCTTGTCGCAAACGGGTAATGCCTTGGTGTCCGCGCTATATGATATGGCATTGCATAGAGATCAATGCAAATATGTTGAAGAAAGCAACAACATTTTAACCGCCAGGGTTAAGGAACTTGAAGATCAACTTGCTCAGATCGGTAACTCTCGAGCTTCCCCTGAGACTCAATCTGTTCCTCTTGCCAATGAGAACTTGGAAACTGACAATCCATATATTATTGGTATGATGACGGATGCTAGTCGATATCAGGCCCAAGTCGACCAGTTAACTCGAGAAATGGATGAGCAGCGAGTTTCACATACCACTGTAGTTAGCAAACTGGAGTCGGAGATTGCCTCGCTTCGATCTCAACTCGCGGCAAAAGAGGATGGTTCTTCGGATCTAGATAGGATCATTGATGATCATCGTTCGCCCGACGTCGAACCCATCGTCCGAGAGTTTCTCGATTCCCCCGTGCATACTGCCATAATTCATCAGAAGATCGGAATTCTGCTCTTGAGCTCATTCTATAAGGGCGTCGATCAATTAATAGATTCTGGGCAGATCCCTGATAGGCGCGATGAATACCGCCGAGTTATGTTTATTGAAAAAGATCGAAGACTTCAAGACTACCCTGCTGATTGCTTGCCTTCTGTCGAGTATAATAATCACCCTCTGGCTCACTTAGTCGATGAGTACGGAACTTCTTTTCCCGTGCCAGCCCCTGATTCGGAGTTAACAAAGGATATCCTGGGGGATCAAGCAAGCGAAGAGGGAGACGGCGATGATGAAGAGGATACTGCAGGGGATCAGGTTGACAAAAGGAATGAAGAAGAAGAAGATGGATCGTCCCCGAAGGAAACTAACTCCCCAACTTAGGATGTTTTTATTATTTTTGTTTTTGGAAGTTCAGTTCTTTTGTGTAGCAAATCTCGCAGAATATGTAAAATTCCTTTTGTGATATATATGATTTTAACTGAAATATTCTTCGTCATTTTGATGATCATAGTACGCATTTGAAGACCCGTTCTTGTCATATATTTGAATTTTTACTGCGCGCGCCAAGGTTTGAGGACATATTTGTCATTTCCCTTGCTATATATAAAGGTAAATCTTTTGGGGTTTTACCGCGCGTCCCCACTTGTAATATAAAATTTTCTTGCTGTTGATCGGAGCTTACAACTCGATATTTCATAAGAACTTCTGATTTTTTGATCATGAGTTCCAACCTCTTTTCTGGAGCTGTGATCTCTGCGGGGTCCATCCCGACGAGATATACCGAGGAAGAAATCCCGAACAAAAAGTTCTCATCAATCGTCTTCCCAAGGGGTACCTACTCCTCGAGAAGCCATGCCTCGATCAGGTCCGCAGTCCTCCCCGTCCGGCGGTCATCCGAAGATTGTGGAGAACATTCCTTCTCCGACAAGGGAAACTACGAACTCTTCGATGGGATTTTCAAGGGCTTCGATCCGTAGTCCCTTGGTTGATCCGAAAATTCTGGAAGCTTGGCAGACCGAAGGTTCTCGATTTATTTCTCCTCCTCCAGTAGATCAAACAACAAACGAAGAGTCTAGAACTATTCTTCCTCCTCCTGTGGAGCAAATAACGAATGAGGAGTCCAGCGGTGCTACTCCACCTCCGGTCGATCAGTTAATAAACGAGGAATCTAGAACTATTTCTCCTCCTCCTGTGGAGCAAATAACGAATGAGGAGTCCAGCGGTGCTACTCCACCTCCGGTCGATCAGTCAATAAACGAGGAATCTAGAACTATTTCTCCTCCTCCTGTGGAACCAATAACGAATGAGGAGTCTCGAGCTGCTTCTCCTCTTCCTGTTGAACGATCAGTGAATGAACGTCCCCCTTCCGACCGAGATGCAACAAATCAATCTTCAAGTCAAGAAGGTTGCGCACAGGTGGTGACTACTGCTCCCAATCCTGAGACTGATCCAATACTGCAATTAAGGGGTTCTGTAGAAGACATCCCTGAGTCTTTCTTTGCTCCTTTGCCTTCACAGGTTGTTGTTTCAAGTTCTCAACATACCCAAGCCATCTCCCCAGGCCCCATTTCCCAAGAAGTGTTAAAGATTGGGTCTGGTCCCAGCCGCTCTGGCTTCGAAAACACGGCGGACGATCCGTCTCTTTTAGATGATCGTCCGTTCAAGGAGCAGGTCGAAGAAATAACTGAGTTCGGGATGCGTCGATCTGGTGGGGTCTCGACAGATGCATGTATTCCAACAACCCTCGATCCTGATGGGGTTTCTTGGAACCTGGGAATGGGTACAATTTTGCCCAAAGAGCTCGATAAACTGCAGAACCATTCTTCTTTACGTCTCGTTCAGTCCATTTTCAAGCGTTTAGAAATGGTAAGCATATCTTTTTCATTGTTAATAGATATCCAGATTTTTGAAGTTCCTTATCCATTTTTGTTCTTAACAGGCTAAGCATGAAGCTCTCCAGCTCGGGATACAAAATGACGAATTTTACTTTGCTCGAGAAGAATCCCTCGAACGGATGAACTCGATCGTTGTTGCTCATCGATCGCTGATGACCGAGGTAGAGAATTGTTGCGTTCCAAATACTAATACGCAAACTACGCAAGTATACGGTCGTTACAAGTAATATAAAACGATAAGTACATACCGAGTATCGAATCCCCACGAATGGGTAAAAGGTGGGAATAAACGAATCAATCGACTGCTTATTTCATCTCAGAACGCTTGATACAAAAATGATCAAACCCAAATATATGATAAGGGTGATTTTATTTAACTACGAGCGGTAAAGCAAATCTAACTACGAAAGCAAGTAAATTGGGGAGTTAATTATGCGGTAAGGAGGATTTATAAGCAATCAATTAAAGCAGATAAATCATGCGGTTGTTAGGTTAGCTATGCAATCAATCCTAGGTTTAGTTGTTGTTTGTGAGTTCTAAATTAGTTAAGTCTCCATGTCGGTCTCACTTAACTCTACCAATCTACCCAAACTCTCCATCTCCGGATCAATCACAAACATCGTTGTCACTCGATGCTCTCAGAGGGCTCAAAGGCGTACCGCTGTCACCCGGGACCTAAGACTAACCCAAATCCCCGAATAAAGAGAATCTAAGTTATTTGATGCATTCACGAACGAACTCATTATACAAACACGGACCACACTAGGTATATGCCTATCCTAGGTAGAAATCCACAAATCGTCACTCGCCTAACCTTCAAAGTCCTATGTCTAGGATGCATTCAAGGTAGAATTAAGTCCGATTACATGATTACGGCAAACCAAAGTACTTAAACAATAATCTACTACAATCTGTAATACCCCGTAATATTTTAAATAAGTGTAGAATGAATTTTTTTATTTAAATTTTAACTTGAACAAGAAATTTATTTCTTAAGCTTGGATAATAATAGATCTAGTTGGACTTCAATGATTTCGTTGAGAGAATGTAGTAAATTCTTTTGGGGTCAATCGAATAGATCATTAATAATGAGGGTCAATATGAATGTTTGAATAAAATAAAGGATCTAACCTTGTAATAAGTAATAAAAACAATACTACTTCTATGTGTATAATTATTTATTCCATGTATATATGTAAATACCACACATGACACACCCCATTTACCTTTGCACGTACAATTTAAATATTTGTAACCAATCATAATCAAATTCAACACTATCCTTAGTGGAGAATGAAATTAGGATTGAGATAAAATAGGTGACTAAGCTGCATGTTTAGGCAAAGCTATGTGGGTAGCCAAGAAACGTGTCAAACTATAGTAGAAGACAAAAGGGAAGATTTATCAACTCGTTAACTTTTGTGAATTTTAGTGTAACTTGATAAGTATTTAATCCCTATATTAAGTGGATCGAGTAATTAGATAAAGTAAACATATGTTCGTGCTAGTCCAATAAATTCAAATAAAGTTAAATTTAATCTATAGCTACATAAAATATAAGGACAAAAGGTTAATTATAGAAAACTTGAGGGTTAAGTTGTAAAATTTTAATAATTGACAAATAAAGGGGATAAGAATTAACTTGGCTGAATCAGCCAAAATTAAAGGGGTGCAGCCACCTCTTGCTACGCTCCACATGTTCAAGGTGGAGGTGCCTTGCATGCACCTCCTCCCATTTAGTGTTGTACCCAAACATTCACACTCACCTTTAGTCCTAGTTAATTTACATTCGGAGGAGAAGAAAACAGAAAGATGAATCTGGAGATAAAATAATGGCAATTATTCTTGAAGTAAAGTTATAGTACTGGGGGTTTGATAAATCTCCTTGTGGGTCATTTAAATTGTTTAAGTGTCGGACATCTAATTTAGGTTCACTTATTGGATGATTTATCTGATGTTAGTTGAAGATAATAGAAATTGGATTTGGACCTATTGTATTAAAATTTAGTACATGTGTAGATCTTTCCTAATTAGATTGAAGACTTAATAAATTGGTTGGTCAATCAATTACATAAGTTAGCTAATTATATAAACTGATATTTTGGCATTTGAATGGAGGAATGAAAGAATTATAATGTATACAAATTGAATTAAGAATGTTTTTTATTATAGTTAGTTATAAATAGTTTACTTTTTCATAAATTGTAAAACTACGAATGAATCACTTTAGTTATATACTTAATTAACTAATTTGGTTCGTTAAACCACTGGACCTAGCTATACCTTATTATTATAGCTATACCGTATTATTATAGTAAATGAGGGATTAATCAAGTCAATTGTAATGGGTTGAATATTTAAACTTGAAACCGCATGTGGAGTATATTATTAGATCGTAGATTATCGACTTTGGACGAAGAATAAGGAATAGAAGGACATATCGAATTTTAAGAATAAACCTTCGTAGAATTGTTATTGATATGATTGGAACGCCATATAGGTACTTCGGGACCAGTCAGTGATGATTATCCAATTATGTAGTCGAGACTGTGAATGATTGAGATTTGTTGAACCACACAAGTTGGTAAATCGTTGAGCGGGACTTGAGACCATCTGTCTACCGTTGAATAGCATTCCTATCCTGAGAAAGGTGAGCGCCTCAATAAAATGTTTTTAAAACTGAAAGAGCTTCTAAAGAAAATCATATCATATATATGCATTTCTCATTTGAAATAACTATAGTTGTTATATCTATTTTTATAAATGTCTGCATTTCTCGCATTATATGATAATTGTTGAATAATGGGGTGTAGTACTTTATCTCACCTCATATTGATGGATGGTACCAAGGTGTAGTACTTTATCTCACCTATGTACTAATTGCATATGCATGATTATTTGCGCGCTCATCTGCTCTCGCTTGATGGTATTCTCTGGATAATTCTGGGGAGCTGGGGCTACAGAACTACCCGAGCTCTGCCATTGATCGGACTCACAAAACCAAGGATTAGAGCCCCTTGGGGAGTGACTCACATCATTCGGCTAAGACATGTCAATGCCCGTTCTATATAGGGAAAGGTAGCACCTTATCCCTGGGAAAGGTTTCCGCCTTATCCCTCATCTAACCGGCGTATTAACTAATCCCTCCCCTGATCTTTCCGTATCCTTTTGAGGTGGAGTGGTTGTTTAGCCCGTTTTGACGGGTAATTGAACGTGATCTCATCTGTGTTATTAATATAACTGTTATACTATTGTGGATTGATTTTGCAATTTAATAGGCAGTTCATGGATTTCTAAATCGTTTCTTGCATAAAACTCAATTGCACCCCGACACAGGCCTCACTAAGTTGTTTTTACAACTTACGCTTTCAAATTATCACTCTTTCAGAATTTCACCGAAGAGCAGGATGGACCACATCAGACTAAGGGATTTCAGTTGGGCGTCTACCATAGAGTTTCTAGAATCTGTCAGGTGAATGCTGGTTTCATCTTGATAAGTTAAGTGTAATGAGATAGTTGGGAAAAATTATTGTATTGTAATAGACAGTTAGAGCTCTGAACTGCAGTTATTGGAAAATTATTAAGGTTATCGTATTAATTATTTATTTCATAGCAGGCAGGTGCCGGTTTCGGGCCGTTACAGGTAACCTATCTTAGTACCATAATTGTAATGATTCACATATTGGTCCGCGCAAGTAGTAGCTAAAACCTTTTCTCTATTAAACCATTTTATTAGTCATTCTACTTGGATTTTCTTGTCTTGAATAATTTTACATTCAGATCTAATCATTTTTAGGCTAAACCTCTTATAAGATTCATACGACATTCTAAAGTTCGACTTGACCCTATTGGCATGCATGATGTCAATTACTTGCCATTTATATATTCTTTCGACAATTACTTTTAGGACACTTGATCTGGATTTCACTTGGTTATTATGTTCCTATCTAGTCATCCTTTTTAGAAACTCTGGAATTTGCATATTCCATACCTTAATTTTCCAACTCTTACGTGTGATTTTCTACTTGCTCACATGTGACTAGATAATGACTTCTTATTTTTTGTCATGAACCTTTAAACATACTCTAGTCTATCTTTTGGTCTATTAGCTTCTTGAACCCATTTAATTGGGAACAATGGTTCAGTTTGTATCATTATTACTACTCTTTCCTCTATCAATTCTTATCATAACCAGAACCAAATAAGTGAGAGAGAATTTGGGGGCCAAATTCTTTGAAGGAAGGGTGAGTGTAATACCCCGTAATATTTTAAATAAGTGTAGAATGAATTTTTTTATTTAAATTTTAACTTGAACAAGAAATTTATTTCTTAAGCTTGGATAATAATAGATCTAGTTGGACTTCAATGATTTCGTTGAGAGAATGTAGTAAATTCTTTTGGGGTCAATCGAATAGATCATTAATAATGAGGGTCAATATGAATGTTTGAATAAAATAAAGGATCTAACCTTGTAATAAGTAATAAAAACAATACTACTTCTATGTGTATAATTATTTATTCCATGTATATATGTAAATACCACACATGACACACCCCATTTACCTTTGCACGTACAATTTAAATATTTGTAACCAATCATAATCAAATTCAACACTATCCTTAGTGGAGAATGAAATTAGGATTGAGATAAAATAGGTGACTAAGCTGCATGTTTAGGCAAAGCTATGTGGGTAGCCAAGAAACGTGTCAAACTATAGTAGAAGACAAAAGGGAAGATTTATCAACTCGTTAACTTTTGTGAATTTTAGTGTAACTTGATAAGTATTTAATCCCTATATTAAGTGGATCGAGTAATTAGATAAAGTAAACATATGTTCGTGCTAGTCCAATAAATTCAAATAAAGTTAAATTTAATCTATAGCTACATAAAATATAAGGACAAAAGGTTAATTATAGAAAACTTGAGGGTTAAGTTGTAAAATTTTAATAATTGACAAATAAAGGGGATAAGAATTAACTTGGCTGAATCAGCCAAAATTAAAGGGGTGCAGCCACCTCTTGCTACGCTCCACATGTTCAAGGTGGAGGTGCCTTGCATGCACCTCCTCCCATTTAGTGTTGTACCCAAACATTCACACTCACCTTTAGTCCTAGTTAATTTACATTCGGAGGAGAAGAAAACAGAAAGATGAATCTGGAGATAAAATAATGGCAATTATTCTTGAAGTAAAGTTATAGTACTGGGGGTTTGATAAATCTCCTTGTGGGTCATTTAAATTGTTTAAGTGTCGGACATCTAATTTAGGTTCACTTATTGGATGATTTATCTGATGTTAGTTGAAGATAATAGAAATTGGATTTGGACCTATTGTATTAAAATTTAGTACATGTGTAGATCTTTCCTAATTAGATTGAAGACTTAATAAATTGGTTGGTCAATCAATTACATAAGTTAGCTAATTATATAAACTGATATTTTGGCATTTGAATGGAGGAATGAAAGAATTATAATGTATACAAATTGAATTAAGAATGTTTTTTATTATAGTTAGTTATAAATAGTTTACTTTTTCATAAATTGTAAAACTACGAATGAATCACTTTAGTTATATACTTAATTAACTAATTTGGTTCGTTAAACCACTGGACCTAGCTATACCTTATTATTATAGCTATACCGTATTATTATAGTAAATGAGGGATTAATCAAGTCAATTGTAATGGGTTGAATATTTAAACTTGAAACCGCATGTGGAGTATATTATTAGATCGTAGATTATCGACTTTGGACGAAGAATAAGGAATAGAAGGACATATCGAATTTTAAGAATAAACCTTCGTAGAATTGTTATTGATATGATTGGAACGCCATATAGGTACTTCGGGACCAGTCAGTGATGATTATCCAATTATGTAGTCGAGACTGTGAATGATTGAGATTTGTTGAACCACACAAGTTGGTAAATCGTTGAGCGGGACTTGAGACCATCTGTCTACCGTTGAATAGCATTCCTATCCTGAGAAAGGTGAGCGCCTCAATAAAATGTTTTTAAAACTGAAAGAGCTTCTAAAGAAAATCATATCATATATATGCATTTCTCATTTGAAATAACTATAGTTGTTATATCTATTTTTATAAATGTCTGCATTTCTCGCATTATATGATAATTGTTGAATAATGGGGTGTAGTACTTTATCTCACCTCATATTGATGGATGGTACCAAGGTGTAGTACTTTATCTCACCTATGTACTAATTGCATATGCATGATTATTTGCGCGCTCATCTGCTCTCGCTTGATGGTATTCTCTGGATAATTCTGGGGAGCTGGGGCTACAGAACTACCCGAGCTCTGCCATTGATCGGACTCACAAAACCAAGGATTAGAGCCCCTTGGGGAGTGACTCACATCATTCGGCTAAGACATGTCAATGCCCGTTCTATATAGGGAAAGGTAGCACCTTATCCCTGGGAAAGGTTTCCGCCTTATCCCTCATCTAACCGGCGTATTAACTAATCCCTCCCCTGATCTTTCCGTATCCTTTTGAGGTGGAGTGGTTGTTTAGCCCGTTTTGACGGGTAATTGAACGTGATCTCATCTGTGTTATTAATATAACTGTTATACTATTGTGGATTGATTTTGCAATTTAATAGGCAGTTCATGGATTTCTAAATCGTTTCTTGCATAAAACTCAATTGCACCCCGACACAGGCCTCACTAAGTTGTTTTTACAACTTACGCTTTCAAATTATCACTCTTTCAGAATTTCACCGAAGAGCAGGATGGACCACATCAGACTAAGGGATTTCAGTTGGGCGTCTACCATAGAGTTTCTAGAATCTGTCAGGTGAATGCTGGTTTCATCTTGATAAGTTAAGTGTAATGAGATAGTTGGGAAAAATTATTGTATTGTAATAGACAGTTAGAGCTCTGAACTGCAGTTATTGGAAAATTATTAAGGTTATCGTATTAATTATTTATTTCATAGCAGGCAGGTGCCGGTTTCGGGCCGTTACACAATCATTGGCCAAAAGTGCGATAAAACAATAAATCCAACAATTCAAACATAGCCCAACATCAAAACATAATTAATCAAACGATAATAATGACTCGACAATTAATATATTATGCTCGTGTTGCTACTCAAGGATTCAAGGACGTTCGTATGTATCTTCCGAGTTGCATACAAACCTATCGAGTTAAACTGATCCAATTTATGTCTAAATGGATTAAAATCTAATCGATGCATTAAACTCAAACCTTAAACGAATATGAAACGACATAGGTATATGTCTATCCTAAAATCGAATCACAATCCAAATTCATAATCAAATCCTCAAAATCACTATGTCTAGCAATCAAGAATCAATAACTCCCATCTCAAAGGTTGTCAAACCATAAGATGAACGATAAGCACGGAATCGGATTAACGAACACATATAAGCACCATACTAATCATCAAGACATCATTTAATCAAACAATAACATAAATATATATAAATCCAAAGAATTCAAATCCACAACCTTTGTTCCAAATAGAAAATAACAACATTCATATCCTAATCATAGACAACTAGGAAATAGAAAGATATCACCTAATCGGAATAAAGTCGAGAGATGGATTCTCCTCCCTCACCACCTAATCACTCCCCAAGGGTGGTGATTAACTCACCCCTTGGTGGAGTCTTCAAATACAAGAAAAAGAAAGAAAAAGTAAAGAGAGAGTTTAGGGAGGCTTGAGAGGAAAAGGGAGGCCAAGGTATGAGGGAAAGATTGTCTCTCTAATTTGTGTCTCCTCTTGACCCTCTTAACCTAGGGAAACAAGACCAAAAAGTCCCCAAAAAGGTTATGAAATACAAGTGGGGAAAAAGGGGGAAGATACAAAAAGCCCCCTGTTTTTCCCGCAGAAAACAGCTGCTGGAACAGGGGTCTCGCGGCCGCGAGACTGAACCTCGCGGCCGCGAGGAACAGGCCGTAAGGTTTCGTGCACTGCCACACTTCCTTCCGAGCAGCATACCTTTTGATTCCGAACTCCGATTGCGGATCCGTAAAGTCCGTAGCGTAGCTAACTCACTCATCTATGACATATCCAAAATTCAGCTCATTTGGATCATCCATGAAAAAGTTGTGCATGTTCTAGTGAGCAGCTATCTATATTCTTGTACGATTTGCTTCGGGTTCTCCTTTCTTTGAAGTTCTTTCTGCGCAAAGGCTTGCATCTATGGCCACCGAGTCTTGATTTGATGGAATTGCACTGAATCATAACCTCTCGGACTTCTCTTTAGCCTTGCAAAATTCTCAAACCTACAAACAAAACAAAAACACGACAAAAAACGACGAAAACAAAAGAAAACACACAAAATCCCAACAAGGGACCAAAAACGCAAAAACAAGCAAACGCACACAAAACTCGAATCAAAGCAAGATATTTTGGGCTTAAAGAGATAGGTAATAACGATGTTTTCACGGCGTTATCAACACCCCCAAACTTAAACACTTGCTCGTCCTCGAGCAAAGAAAACAAAACAAGTACTAAACGTGCATGCTTAAGATAAAAATGCCAAAGCTTAACACTTTCAAATTATTCTTTAAACAAGCTCCACGTGTGTGTGTGATGACTTCGGCTAGGTTCTATTTTAGGTGAATACGCCCCAATAGATTAAAATCATCGGTTCTACTTGCATGGGCTCCTCACGTTAACTTAGACTATCTCCTAACCTTAGGTTTCAAACCTTAAGCTCCAATCACATCGTGAAACTAAGTTGTAGGTAATTTAAGAGTGTTTTCCCTATTCTTGAACTAATTGGCAATTTTAGTCCCTAGCTCTTTTCTCACCGTACTTTGCTTTTCTTTTGATTTACAATAATAACATAGCACTTTGTGCTTTACAATGATATTACAATACAAAATTAGCACCAATTATGATGATTGTTTGTGCTTCTAAACATTTAACTTTTTGGGCTACTAGCACCATTCCTTTCCTTTGTGCATTACATTTGAATTTTTCACTACAAAACTTGCACCATTACAACGAAATAGAGCAATTACAAAAATGATTCATGAATTTCATCAATGAAGGCTTAGCCTTTCTTTTCTCTCATAGAAGTGCATATATTTTAGCAACTTCTCTACTCGTTTCTTTTGAGAGCTAGGTGTTCAAAGGTTTTTCATTCTCGAAAAGGGTTCACTCCCCCAAACTTAGGCCATTTTGTTCCTTTTACACTTTGTTTTCAAACTAAAGTTTGGAGAGAAACTAAGTTACGCAAGAGGAGTCCTAGATCCTATTATCACTAAAGTTCTTTATCCACCCCAAATACAACCTAGCCTTAGCCAATGTGCTCAAATTTTGTAGAAGCATACTCAAATAATAATAAGAATTTGAAAAAAAATTGGCGGGTCGACCTAGCACGTATGCAATTACTTGCGACCTCTCTCCCCCAAACTTAAAACGAACAATGTCCCCATTGTGTGGATTTAGAAAAACGGAGTGAGGTCAACACGACAACCACAAAAGCACACAGAGGAAAGACAAAAAAAAACAAAAACAAAACAAAGAAAACAACAAGGTAAATGATCGAGCACGGCTCTATCCAATTCAAGCAAGCATGGATAATCAAAACCAATCAAGTACGGACATATAGATATAGCATTGTAAGCGCAAAATAAACCAAACGGAATGCAAAAATGTAAGGGTTACGCCCTTTTGTCGATCATGGAGTCCGTGCATCCCGTGGTTGACTTCCGTCTTGAATCCTCAATCATGCTTGCCATTACTTCTTTATCATGCACAATCATCACCTACAACACAACACAAACAAAAACAAAACAAAACAAAACAAGATGAAAAAGGGAATGAATACTTGTTTTAAGTCACGAGCTTGACTTGATACGAGGGATGGTTTGATCGTCACCAAAACTACTCCCATCGTCCATGGTTCCTCAAAACATAGGCTCATCAAAATCCTTAAGCTCTTCGAAATAGATCGGCCGAACCTCGCAAAGAAACAAAAAGATCAAGATTAGCACGAAATATCAAGCTATCAAACACAAAACTAGCCATCAATATCGTCATTTACTCCGCACGTTACCACATTCCCCGGCAACGGCGCCAAAAACTTGTTGCGTTCCAAATACTAATACGCAAACTACGCAAGTATACGGTCGTTACAAGTAATATAAAACGATAAGTACATACCGAGTATCGAATCCCCACGAATGGGTAAAAGGTGGGAATAAACGAATCAATCGACGGCTTATTTCATCTCAGAACGCTTGATACAAAAATGATCAAACCCAAATATATGATAAGGGTGATTTTATTTAACTACGAGCGGTAAAGCAAATCTAACTACGAAAGCAAGTAAATTGGGGAGTTAATTATGCGGTAAGGAGGATTTATAAGCAATCAATTAAAGCAGATAAATCATGCGGTTGTTAGGTTAGCTATGCAATCAATCCTAGGTTTAGTTGTTGTTTGTGAGTTCTAAATTAGTTAAGTCTCCCTGTCGGTCTCACTTAACTCTACCAATCTACCCAAACTCTCCATCTCCGGATCAATCACAAACATCGTTGTCACTCGATGCTCTCAGAGGGCTCAAAGGCGTACCGCTGTCACCCGGGACCTAAGACTAACCCAAATCCCCGAATAAAGAGAATCTAAGTTATTTGATGCATTCACGAACGAACTCATTATACAAACACGGACCACACTAGGTATATGCCTATCCTAGGTAGAAATCCACAAATCGTCACTCGCCTAACCTTCAAAGTCCTATGTCTAGGATGCATTCAAGGTAGAATTAAGTCCGATTACATGATTACGGCAAACCAAAGTACTTAAACAATAATCTACTACAATCATTGGCCAAAAGTGCGATAAAACAATAAATCCAACAATTCAAACATAGCCCAACATCAAAACATAATTAATCAAACGATAATAATGACTCGACAATTAATATATTATGCTCGTGTTGCTACTCAAGGATTCAAGGACGTTCGTATATATCTTCCGAGTTGCATACAAACCTATCGAGTTAAACTGATCCAATTTATGTCTAAATGGATTAAAATCTAATCGATGCATTAAACTCAAACCTTAAACGAATATGAAACGACATAGGTATATGTCTATCCTAAAATCGAATCACAATCCAAATTCATAATCAAATCCTCAAAATCACTATGTCTAGCAATCAAGAATCAATAACTCTTATCTCAAAGGTTGTCAAACCATAAGATGAACGATAAGCACGGAATCGGATTAACGAACACATATAAGCACCATACTAATCATCAAGACATCATTTAATCAAACAATAACATAAATATATATAAATCCAAAGAATTCAAATCCACAACCTTTGTTCCAAATAGAAAATAACAACATTCATATCCTAATCATAGACAACTAGGAAATAGAAAGATATCACCTAATCGGAATAAAGTCGAGAGATGGATTCTCCTCCCTTTAATCACCACCTAATCACTCCCCAAGGGTGGTGATTAACTCACCCCTTGGTGGAGTCTTCAAATACAAGAAAAAGAAAGAAAAAGTAAAGAGAGAGTTTAGGGAGGCTTGAGAGGAAAAGGGAGGCCAAGGTATGAGGGAAAGATTGTCTCTCTAATTTGTGTCTCCTCTTGACCCTCTTAACCTAGGGAAACAAGACCAAAAAGTCCCCAAAAAGGTTATGAAATACAAGTGGGGGAAAAGGGGGAAGATACAAAAAGCCCCCTGTTTTTCCCGCAGAAAACAGCTGCTGGAACAGGGGTCTCGCGGCCGCGAGACTGAACCTCGCGGCCGCGAGGAACAGGCCGTAAGGTTTCGTGCACTGCCACACTTCCTTCCGAGCAGCATACCTTTTGATTCCGAACTCCGATTGCGGATCCGTAAAGTCCGTAGCGTAGCTAACTCACTCATCTATGACATATCCAAAATTCAGCTCATTTGGATCATCCATGAAAAAGTTGTGCATGTTCTAGTGAGCAGCTATCTATATTCTTGTACGATTTGCTTCGGGTTCTCCTTTCTTTGAAGTTCTTTCTGCGCAAAGGCTTGCATCTATGGCCACCGAGTCTTGATTTGATGGAATTGCACTGAATCATAACCTCTCGGACTTCTCTTTAGCCTTGCAAAATTCTCAAACCTACAAACAAAACAAAAACACGACAAAAAACGACGAAAACAAAAGAAAACACACAAAATCCCAACAAGGGACCAAAAACGCAAAAACAAGCAAACGCACACAAAACTCGAATCAAAGCAAGATATTTTGGGCTTAAAGAGATAGGTAATAACGATGTTTTCACGGCGTTATCAAGAATCTCCGAGCTGCTGCTGAAAGACTCGCTAAAGAAAAAGAAGAACTTGCTCGAGAAAACAGCAGCTTGGTGTCCGATAAGGAACACCTTACTAAGGAAAAACAAAACCTTCTCCAGCTGAAAGAGCAAGAGTTTGACAGAGGTTTTTCTCTTGGATATAAGCAGCGTACCCAAGAAATGATGACCTATCTTGGTTATCCGACGATTCCCGATCATACTTACGAATAGTATATGAAGACCTTCATTTTTTTTTTTTTTTTTTTTTGAAAGATGGAATGTAAATATCCATTTTGCCTGATGAATAGAAGATCATGCTTTTTGTTCGACTTCTGCATCTTTTCGATCTGTTTTGTTCAATCAATAACTGTTTTCAAAATTCTTGGGAGAGAAGGAACCAATTTGGACGGTTCGTATGCCTTTGTGCATTGATTGAACAATTTCCCAAGCTATAAATAACCATTTGAAAAGTAGGAAACTTAAATGATAGAAACAACATGTCTCCTAAAAGTATTTTGTTTTGGTATTTATGGCATGTGGATTATGGCGGAGATATCAAACCAAACTGTTTTGTGGAGAAGCGAGAGCTGGTTAGTTCATTAAAAATGGTGGTGATCCCTGGGGAAGGCATGCTTTTCTGTCCATGCATGCTCGAAATCTTGTCTCCACGGCATGGAGAACGAACCTGTCTCAATTGTATGACAGCAAAGTTCCTTCCTTTCTTGTTTGCAGAAAAAAAAAATGTTCTTCGAACCATTCCTCTCTCAGTGTGCTTTAGCTTGATACTGTGATCGACCTCAGATGCAGCAGGCTCCTTGATTGCCATGTCGCCCGTTTGAAGGTCAATAATCCATCAGCATCAACAAATATACGCACTTCTGCATGTTCCTCGTTTCTATGCAGTGGTAATAGTCTGAGAATAAGGAGTAGGTAGAATTGAAGGAGCAGATCATTCCGAGGAGTAGCAAAGTAGGACTAGTATTTGTAATAATTGTAATTAGACTTTGAAGATAAATGTAGTTTTCCTGATGATTTAGCTGTTTTCGTGAAATGTAACGATCCTCTTAAAGATCTGAATAAAATCAATTATTCTCGACCAGTTTATATGGAATCCCGTACTTTTAATTCTATGGCAATGATCGATCTTTTATCCGACACTGTGAACTATCCTGGAAACACTGCTTGATCTGGATCGTTGATAGGCTCTCAATGTAACACCGTTGGATCCTTTATTCCCTGCCTATAAAAAGATCACTCCATTCTTCTCCGTCTCTCAGAAGATGAAGTCATTCAAGATGAATTTTTATTGTTATAAGTATCATCGACCACCAAAACTTGTTATTTTATCTACTGAGGAATTCCTGATTGGTATGGGAGGAATTGGAAAAATGAGATCTCCATCTTATACGGTGATGGTCGGGCAAATCTCCCAACTGGGGAGTAGTCGATCATAAATTATGCCGTTTTGTAGAGGTCGAGATCAGAGGAAAGCTGGATTCTTGGTTTATCGAAATCAACTTGTTTCTAACAGGTCGACGATGCCATGCATGAGAGCCTTCTTATCCCTACCTTAATTGGCGAAGAAAAAGCATCAACTTCTTCAAGGAGGTCTAATCGTGATAGTATGCGGCTTTCCTCGCCCAACGACGCCTGCCAATTTTTAGAAGAAAGCCTGAACTTTAGGTTCTCGTCGCTGCTCTCAAAGTAGAAAAAAAATGATCGTTCCGAGGAAGTTCTGAAGTGTTTTGAAACCAAATTTCTTCCTTTGATATTTTGTAGGTGTAATTGCTTAGTGCATTGATCGATGATTTTTGTTCAGATAGGAACTTTGGTAATGTAACATTAGTTTCGCTATGATACTCTTTGTTCCATATCCATCGATCTAATATATGACTATTAATTTGACCGACTTAAAAGCGCATTTATTTCAAGTCCTGTTTCTAAGGCAAGTAGTTATTATATTGTAACGTAAATCCCGATGACACGTCATCGCCGTTGATTCTATATGAATTCCACCGTTGGATTTCTACCCCTTTATCTATAAAAGGTAATCCTTTCTTTGTAGTCATTTACCTTTATAAGCAAAAAGAAAATGTACTCCATCTATTCTCAAAACTGTGGTCGTCCACCTGACTCGGAAAATCAACAATCTGTTTGTTATGTCGACTCGGTATGGGCGGAATCTGAAAATGGAGATTTTCCAAAAACCATGAAGTCTCCGACCCCTAATAAGGTGGAGGGAATGGAACGCCGACCATAAATCGACCAACCTATATAAATAGGTAAAGGTCGGTGTTGTGGGGTTCCGATCTATTAGTTACGTGGTTGGTGGAAAGCTGGTCAGTTCATTAAAACGAGAGAGTATGATCCAGAAATGCTGACCACCATCGACCGTCGTAACATTATGATCTCTCAAAGCTCTCTCTGATTCCAAAGCTTTGAGGTTGTAACCTAGGAATTTTAAAATCGACCGGTTTCAGCCGGCGGCAAGAATTGCGAGAAAATATGGAGATAGACGAAACTGAAGTCCCTTTGTTAGCTTCTTTCTTTATCAAATAGATTTTAGAGAGACTTGTGTATCTTTCCGATGTATGCTGTTATTTTAATGAGAATAGAGTTTTGCAATATATCCTCTGATATTTCTATTGTTTTGTTATTTGTACGATGATCCACTACCGACCCAATCGGTTTTGCTTTTAAGCTTTTGTTTTAATTTACTTAGCAATTGTCTTGCTTATCTTGCTCGTCTGTTAAGAGATCGATGAGTGTATACCGACCAATCGGTTTTACTCAAGGATGTATTTGTACTTAGGTTTGTACTCCCTGTGGTTTTAACCTTTGTAGATCGTTTGTTAGGGGATCGATGAGTTTGTACCGACCCAATCTGTTTTACTCAAAGATTCATTATACTTAAGTTTTATACCAACTGTGGTTTTAACCTTAGTTGATCGTTTATTAGGAGATCGATGAGTGTTTACCGATTCATTCGGTTTTACTCAAAAGTTTGAAGTTTTATACCTATTATTGGTTTTAACCTTTGTAGATCGTTTTAGTAGATCGGTGAGTGTTTACCGATTCATTCGGTTTTACTCAAAGTGTTTTTAGGTTGTATACCAATTATTGGTTTTAACCTTTGTAGATCTTTTTAGTAGATCGATGAGTGTTTACCGATTCATTCGGTTTTACTCAAAGTGTTTTTAGGTTGTATACCAATAATTGGTTTTAACCTTTGTAGATCTTTTTAGTAGATCGATGAGTGTTTACCGATTCATTCGGTTTTACTCAAAGTGTTTTTAGGTTGTATACCAATTATTGGTTTTAACCTTTGTAGATCGTTTTTTTTTTTTACAAAAGTCTTTTTGAGCGCGACTTATGGGAAAATAAGCAAAAGCTTTTATTATAATTGTAGAAAAATTTAATGCACGAAAAGGAAATAACAAAACATTCTAAAAAATGGAAAAATCTAATTCCTTGCGAATCCTGTATAATTTCTAAATCTTCTTCTCTTTGGATTTAACGACCATAATATCTTCTGAGATTTACTGCATTCCATGTTCGAGGAAGCAAAGTTCCATCCATATGAGCTATCTTGTACGATCCCTTTTTTTCGACCGTAATCACCACATAGGGACCTTCCCAATTTTGCTGTAATTTCCCCACATGTTTGGATACTTCAACTTTTTTAAGTACCAAATCACCTTCTTTGAATGATCGTATCCTTAACTTTTGATTGTAGGCTTTTTCCATGCTGGATTTAGCCGCTTCTAAACGCAGACTGGCTTTTTCCCTCAAGGTCTCACTCAAATCGATGTCATCCTTTCTCAGTTGATCGTTTGATTTCTCCTCGTAGAGCTCAATTCTAGGGCTGGGGACTAGTGCTTCAACTGGGATAACTGCCTCCGACCCATAGACTAAGCTAAACGGCGTTTCACCAGTTGATGCCTTTACAGTGGTTCTATTGGCCAAAATGACGCCTGGAAGCTCGTCTAACCATTTTCCTTTCGCGTCGTCTAGTCTTTTCTCGAGGGATTTAATAATCTCACGATTTGCCACTTCAGTCTGTCCATTAGCTCGAGGATGACCAACGGACGTAAAGTTCTGCTGTATCCCAAACTTTGAGCACCATTCTTGAACTTGTTTTCCAGCAAATTGGGTTCCATTGTCGGAAATTAGAATCCTCGGAATTCCGAAACGACAGACTATATTTTTCCAAAGAAAATTTATAACCTGAAACTGTGTTATTTGGGCTAGGGCTATACATTCAATCCATTTGCTAAAATACTCGACAGCGACCAAGACATAGCTCTTTTTTGATCTGGCGATAGGGAATGGTCCTACTATGTCAATACCCCATTGATCGAAAGGCCAGCAGATCGGGATCGAGTGCATAGTCTCTGCTGGTTGATGTATTATATTTGAATGCACTTGGCAATAATTACAATGTTTGACGTAATCCTGCGCATCTGCGTACATCGTCGGCCAATAGTACCCAGTTTTTAAACACTTGAGTGTGAGTGCACGAGCTCCACTATGATTTCCAGCTTCTCCTTCATGGATACTATGGAGGATGCTTTGGACCTGGTGCTCGGGAATGCACTTTAATAGGATTCCAGAAACAGATCGTCTATAGAGTTTTTCTTCTACCATGGCATACTTTGGTGCTCGATACGTTATTCTCCTAGCTTCATTCTTAGAGCCACGGAGTGCCCCATCTTTCAGATAAGTGATTAGCGGGGTCATCCAACTGTCCGCTGCTAGGTCGATATCCATTATTTCGGTAACGGGAATAATATCGAGGTCTATGGAAGGTGTTTTGGAGATTAGCCAGGTGATTACTCTTTTTGACTTACCATCCCTTGTTCCTGTGAATCTAGATAGTTGATCAGCCCATCGATTCTCTTCTCGTGGAATATTTTGAATGTCAAACTTTTCAAACTTTCCAGTTAACTCTTTTACCTTTGCCAGATATTTTATCATATTGTATTCTTTGGCCTCATACATTCCGTTGATCTGCATCTGAATCAGTTCAAAATCTGTCAAAACATTCAAAACTTTCATATTGGCTTGTATAGCCATTTCCAATCCAGCGATCAGAGCTTCATATTCTGCTTCGTTATTGGTTACCACGAAGTCTAAAGTGATGGCATAATTCATATACTCGTCGTTTGGCCCTTGGAAATTAATTCCTGCACCTCCCCCATCTCTGCTTGATGCGCCATCGACATGCATAAGCCATGGTAGGTCATTGACGATCATAATACTATTATCGCTTGTCGATGTTGCTTCGGAGCTTGTCTCCGACAGACTTGGAGTTTCAAGGAGGAAATCAGCAAGTATCTGAGCTTTGATTGCAGTTCGTTGTCGATATTCGATCTCGTACTGTCCCAATTCTACAGCCCATTTGATTAACCTTCCCGAGGCTTCTGGCTTCGATAAAACTTGCCTCAAAGGTTGATTGGTAAGCACGATGATCTTGTATGTTTGAAAGTATGGCCGCAACCTACGCGCTGACGTTACCAAAGCCAGAGCGAATTTTTCAATTGTTAAATAATTCTTTTCCGCTCATTGCAATAATTTACTCAAATAATAAACAGGCTTGTGTTCCGAGCCCTCAATTTTCACCATAACCGAGCTCACTGCAGCCTCGGAAATAGCGATGTATATGTATAGAGGCTGTCCTTCCGTAGGTTTGGCGAGCAGGGGAGGCGAGGTCAAATATTCTTTCAGCTGCTCGAATGCATGATCACAAGCCTCGGTCCATTCAAAGGTCTTAGCTTTTCTCAAAGTTTGAAAAAATGGTAGGCTTTTATCTGCGGACCTGGATATGAATCTATTAAGGGCAACAATCTTTCCGACCAGACTTTGCACCTGAGTAATATTTCTAGGAGGTTTCATTTCAGTAATAGCACGTATCTTCTCTGGATTTGCTTCGATGCCTCTCTCATGGACCAGATAACCTAAGAATTTTCCAGACCTTACCCCAAAGGTACATTTTAAGGGGTTGAGCTTCATTCCATACTTCCTCAAGATTTTGAAGCAACGATCAAGGTGTTTAATGTGGTCTTCTTCACTCATGCTTTTTACCAGCATGTCATCGACATACACTTCCATTATTTCTCCGATCAACTCTTTAAACATCAAGTTGACCAATCGTTGATAGGTGGCTCCGGCATTTCTTAATCCGAACGGCATTACTATGAAACAATATACGCCCTGTTCGGTAATGAATGCAGTCTTTTCTTGATCTCTTTCATCCATGAAAATCTGATAGAAACCTTGGAACGCATCCATCATACTAAAAATTGCAAAACCTGCTGTCGAGTCCACCAATAGGTCGATCCTTGGGAGAGGGTAAGGATCTCTTGGACACAATTTATTTAAATCTGTGAAATCGTTACACATTCTCCACTTGTTATCCTTCTTGTCACCCTTCGAGACAAGTACGACATTACACAACCACTCAGTAAAGTGTATTTCTCTAATCTGCTTAGATAATAACAGCCTTTCGACCTCCGCTTTTATTATTTTGTCCTTGACAGGACCATGATTTCTTTTCTTTTGTCTGACCGGTTTTGCGCTCGGATCTATCTTCAAAGAGTGGGTTATTATTCTTGGGTCGATCCCCACTATGTCCTCCGAGCTCCAGGCGAAAACATCTACATTTTCCCTTAAAAAAATGGTCAACATAATTTCTCCCTGTGGAGACAGTTCAGTTCCAATCCTGGTGATTTTGGTTGGATCGTTCTCGATTAACTTGACCCCTTTATGCTCTGGCGCACGTAGAGTCAGATCTATGGTCTCTTTTCCTTTTTTATCGATCCGATCCGTGCTAGGCAACTCAGGCTCATGAGATCTCTCCGTCGAAGATCCTACTGTTTTTCTTTTTGACGGTGTTAGAGGATCGACGTTCCTTTTCAAAGATAGTGCCGTGTTGTAACAATCTCAGGCCATGCAGTGGTCGTTGACGATTTCGCCGACCCCAGAGACTGTAGGAAATTTTATTTTCTGGTGATAGGTTGACACAACTGCTCGAAATTGGTTTAATGCCGGTCTTCCCAAAATGGCATTATAAGCGAATGGTGCTTCAACCACTAAGAATTTTATCATTTTGATCACTCGATGAGGTTTGTTCCCAAGAGTTACACTCAAATTGATAGTTCCAGCTGGAACTATTTCTGATCCTCCAAATCCTACCAGTGGCGTAGCTACTCTTTGGAGAGTTATTTTTCCCAGGTTCATCTGGTTCAGCACTTCGATGGCTATTATGTTAGCCGAGCTTCCGTTGTCGATCAGAATTCTCTTGACATTGAAATCGGCAATTTTCAGTGAGACCACCATGGGAAAATCGGGGTGGTCTTCGTTATTATCCCAATTCAGGTTTCTGGGGACTTCGCTCTCATCGAACTTAATTATCTGTTGGTTGGAGTTTTTACTCTCGAGCGCCCATACCTCTTTAGGGGTCATAATCCCCTTTTCTAGAGATCGTGCGACCTTTCGTCTGGCATTCCGACTATCCCCCCCCCCCCCCCCCCCCCCCCCCCCCCGCTGGTCCACCAGAGATCACATGTATAGTACCATTGACCTGGTCATCATCGATTTCATTTCTTCGGGGCGCATGATTACTGGGAGATCTATCACGAGGACTTCTATTTTCCTCCCTCCTTCTAGGACTTCTTGTCCTTTGTCTTCTCCGATCTGCTCTATCTATGAATTCATTCAATCTACCCTGTTGAATCAATTTTTCGATTTCTTATTTCAGGTGATAACAGTCCTCGGTCCTATGACTGTGAGCTCGATGGTACCTACAATATAAATCGTAGTTCTTTGCCCCAGGTTTGGCTTGTGTGATTCTTTTTGCTGGGGGATTAAATTATTTCTTTCCAGTATCACCAGGATGTCTTCTCTTGGGGCATTTAGTTTTGTGAACTCCACATAACTGATTCGATCTCTTATATTCCTTTCTGGAGATCGAGGCCTGAGGTAGACATTGGGTCTTTTCTCAGGGTTATTCCCGTTATGTTCTAATCTATGGAATACGTTTCCTCTTCGCGAAAACCGATCGTAATCCATGGCTTTCTGGATTGGGGGTTTTTCAGGTTTTTTCGGTCCCGAAACGGACGCTTTCTTATTTTTATCTTTGAAAGAGTTCATCTCTTCCTGGGTCATATATTTGGAGGCTAAAGTCATGATTTCAGTGAAGGTTCTAGGCTGTTTCCGACTTAACGCGTTACCAAACTGCCTATTCTTGGTTAGATCGAACAGAATAGATATAATATAATCAATATTCGGGGAATCGATCTTCAGTAGTTCAACATTGAACCTTGCTAACCAAGCTCTTAAGGATTCTCCATCTTGCTGGACTATAGTTCCCAAATAACTCATGGGAAGCTTTTGTCTTTTCTGACTAGCAAATTGTTGTTCCAGCTTGTTGCATAATTCTCTAAAACTGAAGATTGAATTGGGCGGTTGTTTTCCGAACCAATCCAGTGCCAACCTCTCGAACGTTGTGATCATCAACTTGGCCGTATACTCTGCTGAATGAGCATACAAGCTCATTATATTTGTGAAACTAAAGATATAGTCGGTCGGATCACTGGTTCCGTCATATCTGGGGAGCCGAGCAGGTAAAGATCCAGAAGCATGTGCTTCCCTAATTTCTAAGCATAAAGGGGAACAGGCAGCTATACTATCCTGTATTTCTCGGGAACGAGGCCAAGGTTGTTGCAAAGTCAAAAGCCTTTGTTCCACTCGTTCCTCGACCATCCTCTCTATATCTCTTTCAGAGACTCTTCTATTTGCTTGTCGATTGACAACTAGGGGCTCGTCCATGTCGTCGATCGGTATAACAGTGTGTTCCTTGGACAGGCGAGGTTCAGGTCGAGCATTAGCTCTTGCCTGATTAGTTCTTCGACCAAGGTACCTTCCTTCTACGTTTGGTGGGGAGATTTGAGATCGTTGATCCGCATCCGGACTCTCTGCTTGAGTTGATTGATGGTCGTTATTTTCCCGAGGTTCCCTGTCGTTGTTAACCGCTCTTGAAGGATGAACAGCCGCTCTTACTGGTTCCGCGACTGCCGGAGTCGGTAGAATTTGAGGAAAAAACGAACTTAAAAGCTGAGCAATTTGTAGTATTTTTTTCTGGTCAGCCGAAACCGGGGGAGCCGGGACGGATCGAATGGGTGAGTTAGGGGCCTGACTCACGCTAGGAGTTCCCTCGTTTTGATTGACGTTAGCGTTTGCTGCAACACGTTCCTCTATAGGATCTAGATTTTGTTGATTCGCCGGAGGCTGTGTATTATTAGCACTGACCCTTTGGGAATTTTCATGCAGGCTATCTATAGCACGAGAAGGTCGAGAACTCGTGCTTCTTCCTCCGTTACGTGTGCTTTTTCTAGGATTGACCATATTCCGATCGAGTAATTAACCTGGCCCCTCGGTGGGCGCCAACTGATTTAACCGAATTTCGTCTTAGGTTTAATCTCAGTAAATTATTTAAGATCACAATTTTATGTGTTAAGGGTTTGGTTAAAATACTCAGGATGGTGCAATTCAAGAACAAAACAAAGTAATATAATTATGTAGATAACAATAATATGAAAGGCGAACAGTTGTAGTATATTTCGTAGGTTAAATTTCGGGATCCTCAATACAATGTAAGATTCGCTATTTATCATATTCCCCCTGTCCTGACTGAACTAGGAGTCCTATTAAGCTTAGGAACCCTGCAGGGCCTCGGAGTATCGCATGGCCCATTAACTCCCTTGAAACGGACAGTAGGTCGATCAGAGTAGGTCGACCATATATGCATTCAGCTGGTCGAGCCGATCTCACAGTTTAAATAGGTCGGATCGATCTTGAATCTGCTCGGATATTCCTAGCTGGTTATATGTGCAAAATAGCCCTCATCATTATTTATCTCTCAGAATTAACTCTTTAATTCTTTTATTTGATTTAACTCTTTAAATCAAACCTTTCCTTAATTGACTGTCACTGTCCAACTGTATTGTGTGTGACCCTCTAGGTTCACCATCAATTGGCCGTAGGCCCACATTTCTGTGATTTAATTAACGAGCAATTAATATTCAATTAATTGCTCCGATCAATAAACTCCTTTAATTGACCACTCCAGAATTAATCTCCCATTAATTCAGGTGTACCCACACCTCATGGTCGATGTCTAGCCACAAGCCCATGAGGCCCAACTTCAGGTGAATTGACATTAGTGAACCTCACCTCTTATAAGTACCATGTACATACGGTCCCTCTAACGACTAATTTCCCGATCGAGACCTAGGGTGTGTGAATTAGTCAGCACCTCTAATTATCTCGATTCTGTACTTTCTAATTCTGGATAATAATTCCAGTGTGACTGCTAAATTTGGAAACTCCTTTCCAAATCCGTCACAGACCATGGCCATGGATTTATCGGAATCTATTATCTAAGAACGTACATGAAACTCCCTCATTCATTACAATGAGTCGGTAGATCCCATCTTGATGCTAACCATCCGCGTATACGACTGTACGTACCCAATGTAGGCGCACAATGGTCAGGCTACGTGACCGGCTCCTAAATCAAAGCACGAACACCCATATACCGAATTCGCCCTAGCACCTCAAGTCTAAGGACTAAATCGTACACTGTTATAAGTCCTGAGAAACATCCCATCACTGATATGCTTTACGCACTTCCACAATGGGTTTCTCTGTTCGGGTCGTTCGATGCGTTCGATCCCGTATCGAACCACCTAGTCATATGCACTGACATCAAATGTCTTGTTCATGAAACTCCACAAATTCACTCCATGTGAATCATGCATAATCCTACAAGTCTTGACGATTCCTTCGATACCCCGTCTCGACAGGAATCTATGACTTGGAACACTTTTAAGATCACGACCTTAGAGACTGTTTCATGATTGCACTCAATACTGAAGTGAATCGTCCCATAGTCATGAGTGATCTCAGGGTTTCAACCAATCGCTTAAATGTGTTCGCGAGAGATGAAGTTGGCCATTAGTTTATCTTATGAAATAAATAAACTTTGCGTATTAATTAATGAATCAAAGATTCATTCAAGATAAAATAGTCCTATTACAAGCTATTGAGTTGGCTTGCTGGGCACTATCCTATCAATCTCCCACTTGCCCTAAAGCCAATCACAAACATTTCTAAGACCCATCTTCACAAGATGTTCTTCGAACACTTTTTGCGATAGTGGCTTTGTTAGTGGATCAACTACGTTTTCTTTAGAGTCGACACGTTCCATTTGAATGTCTCCTCTACCAATGATTTCTCTAATCACATGGTATTTCCTCATCACGTGTTTGGACTGATGGTGTGATCTCGGCTCCTTTGCTTGAGCGATTGCCCCATTGTTGTCACAGAAAAATACTCTCTGCAATGCTTGGTACTACATCCAACTCTTGGATGAAGTTTCTCATCCAAACACTTTCCTTTGCTGCATCCGATGCGGCAATATATTCTGCTTCAGTGGTTGAATCTGCAGTGGTGGACTGCTTGGAACTCTTCCAACTCACCGCTGCTCCGTTGAGGCAAAATATATATCCAGAATTGGATTTATAATCATCCACGTCAGACTGGAAACTCGAATCCGTGAATCCTTCGAGTTTCAATTCTCCACTACCGCCGTAGACCAAGAACATATCCTTAGTCCTTCTCAGGTACTTGAGGATAGCCTTTACGGCGGTCCAGTGTTCCTCCCCTGGATTTGACTGGTAGCGACTCGTCACACTCAGAGCGTGTGCTACGTCAGGTCTAGTACATAACATCGCATACATTATGCTGCCTATGGCAGACGCATAAGGTATGAGAGACATCCTCTTCCTTTCTTCATCATTTGTAGGGCACATAGATTTAGAAAGAGAGATCCCATGTCTCATTGGAAGCAATCCCTTCTTGGATTCTTCCATACTGAACCGTTTCAGTATAGTGTTAATGTACTGAGATTGGGAAAGTCCTAACATCCTCTTTGATCTATCTCTATAGATACGTATTCCCAATACGTAAGATGCGTCTCCCATATCTTTCATGGAGAATTGCGTGGATAACCACGCTTTCGTCTGCGTCAACGTTCTAATATCGTCTCCGATTAACAGAATGTCATCGACATACAACACAATAAATTGTACCGAACCCCCATCGAATTTCTGGTACACGCATGACTCATAAACGTTCTTGATGAAGCCAAACCCTTTGACTGTCTCATCAAAACGTTTGTTCCAGGTTCGGGATGCCTGTTTTAGTCCATAAATTGACCTTTGAAGTTTGCAGACCTTATGCTCACTTCCTTTAGATGTAAAGCCTTTTGGCTGTTGCATAAAGATTGTTGGGTTATTGGTAACGTCAGAACGTTAAAAGCAGCGGAATTTAAAATTTTTAAAACAACCCAAGCAGAATCTTTATTCATCTAGTCATACGAAAAGGATTTTTACATAAATCGAAACATCCATAGGGTGTTTAGCGATTTTACCTTACCACGGGAACGGTGGTGATTTTTCTCCGGTCTTCTTTCAGATCTGCAGGATTTGGTTCGAGAGAAGCACCCCAAGTGTTGTGCCTCTAGCGGTATCCACACCAACTGGATTGAAGCAACTCTCTTGAATCCTCAGGCTCAGAACTAGGATGGAAGAGATATCAAGCAGGAAGAATGAAGAAGAAAACCAGATCTAGATCCAGATCTAGATCTGGATGAGAGAGGGGCGGCCTCTCTAGCTTGGAGAAGGGGGCGGCACACATTCCTAGGTGGAATTTCGTGGCTTTTTGGAGGCTAGGGTTTTTGGAGTCTCATACTCCTTATTTATAGATTACTCTTGACCTAGCTTTGACCTAATCCAACTAGGATACTTAAAGCCCATTTACTTATGGCCTTTATTTGTTTCCTAATGGACCTAGACCACCTTTTAATTAATTAAACTACTTTAATTAATTCAGCCCATTTAATTAATTAATCCAATTAATTAACTAAATTAATTCCTCTCTTATTAATTAACACTTTAATTAATTAGTTTTTCTTCTTTAAGAATTAACACTTTAATTCTTCAGTTTTGATTTAACTCTTTAAATCAAACTTTCCTTATATAGATATGTTGCAGTCCAATTGTATTGTGTGTGACCCTCTAGGTTCACCATCAATTGGCCACGGGCCCACGACTTTTGTGATTTAATTAATGAGCTTATAATCTCTCTGATTAATTGAACACCTTCAATTAACCACTCAAGAATTAATCTCCTTATTAATTCATGAGTTCCCACACCTCATGGTCGATGTCTAGCCACAAGCCCATGAGGCCCAACTTCAGGTGAATTGATCTCAGTGAACCTCACCTCTTATAAGTACCATGTACATACGGTCCTTCTATCGACTTAATTTCCCGATCGAGACCTAGGGTGTGTGAATTGATCGGCACCTCCAATTATCTCGATAACTATACTTTCTAATTCCGGATAATGATTCCAGTGTGACTGCTAAATTTGGAAACCCCTTTCCAAATCCGTCACCAACTATGGCCATAGGTTTCTCGGAATCTATTATCTAAGAACGTATAGGAAATTCTCTCAACACACTACGTTGAGTCGGTAGATCCCATATTGATGCTAACCATTCGCGTACACGACTATACGCACCCAACTTAGGCACACAATGATCAGGCTACGTGATCGGCACCTAAATCTAAGTACGCACACCCATGCACCGAATTCGCCCTATCACCTCAAGTCTAAGGACTAAATCGTACACTATTATAAGTTTGAGAAACATCCCATCGCCGATGTGCGTCATGCGCTTCCACAATGGGTTTCTCTGTTCGGGTCGTTCGATGCATTCGATCCCCTATCGAACCACCTACTCATATGCACTAGCATCAAATGCCTTGCTCATGAAACGCTACAAATTCACTCCAAGTGAATCATGCATACTTGTACAAGTCTTTGCGATTCCTTCGATACCCCGTCTCGTTCGGAATCTATGACTTGGAACATGTTTTAAGATCACGACCTTAGAGACTGTTTCATGATTGCACTCAATACCGAAGTGAATCGTCCCATAGTCGAATGTGATCTTAGGATTTCATCCAATCGCTTAAGTGATTCGCGAGAGATGAAGTTGGCCATTGTTTGATTAACATACTATAAACAAACGAGCGTATTAATTCATTTATACTAGAGAAAGATTACGATAGTCCTAATACAAGCTAAATATATTGGCTTGCAGGGCACTATCCTATCAATCTCCCACTTGCCCTAAAGCCAATCACAAACGCTTCTAAGACCCATCTTCCAAAGATGTTCTTCGAACTCTTTTCGTGACAAAGGCTTTACTAGTGGATCCGCTAGATTGTCTTCTGAGTCGACGTGATCCATTATGTACGTCTACTCTACCAATGATCTCTCTAATCAAGTGGTACTTTTCTCTCATTGTGTTTAGATTTCTAGTGAGATCTCGAGTCCTTTGCTTTAGCAACAACTTCATTGTTATCACAGAAGATAACCATGAGCTTCGCAATGCTAGGCACTACATCCAACTATTGGATGAAGTTTTTCATCCAAACACTTTCTTTTGTTGCATCCGATGCTGCGATATATTATGCTTCAGTGGTTGAGTCGGCAACGGTGCTTTGCTTTGAACCTTTCCAATTTACCGCTACCCCATTTAGGCAAAATATGTATCCAAAATTGGATGTATATATTTATCCACATCAGACTGAAAATTCGAATCACTAAATCCTTCGAGTTTTAATTCTCCATTACCACCGCAGACCAAGAACGAATCCTTAGTCTTTCTCAAGAACTTAAGGATATCTGTTACGGTGGTCCAGTACTCTTCACCGGAGTTTGACTAGTAACTGCTCGTGACACTTGAGCAGGTTCTACGTCTGGTCTAGTACATATTATAGCATAGCACATGCTACCTTTTGTCGAAACGTAAGGTATTTGAGACATTCTCCTTTATCCTCATTCGATGTAGGGCACATCGATTAGAAAAAGAGTTACAATGTCTCATTGGAAGCAATCCTCTCTTGGATTCTTCCACACTGAATCTTTTCAGTATTGTTTCTATGTACTTAGATTTAGAGAGTCCAAACATCTTCTTCGATCTATCTCTATAGATACGTATCCCAATACGCAAGATGTCTCTCCCAAATCTTTCATGGAGAATTGCATGGATAACCATGCTTTCGTCTGCGCTAACATTCCGATATCATCCCAGATAAGCAGAATGTGATCGACATATAAAATATGAGCTTCATAGAGCTCCCACTAATCCTTTTGTACACTCAAGGTTCATATTCGTTTTTGATGAAGTCAAAAGACTTGACTGTCTCATCAAAACAAACGTGAATCTTAATGGATTCAGACATTGCTACTGGAGAAAAGGTTTCATCAAAGTCTGTTCCAGAACTTTGTGAATAGCCTTTTAACACAAGTCGAGTCTTAGAGGTCAACACCTCTCCATTTATTCCTAGCTTGAAGATCCATTCACTACTTACAGGGATAAAATCCCTCGGGTGGATCGACCAAGGTCCATACCTTGTTGGAATGTATGAAATCAATTTCGGATTGCAAGGCCTCTTGCCATGCATGCACGTCCACATCTAATGTAGCTTCTTCGTATATGGTAAAACCATATCTTTCAAGCTCTTCATGAACTTGATCAGATCTACGAAGTACTGGTGTACTAGACGGTTCAGCAGTTTCTGGATTAACTCCCACTGTTTGTGGGGATGGGTCCAAATCTTGGACTTCATCAAGTTCCATGACATTCCCTATTTCCTTTGACGAGGATTTCATCAACTGAGGAACGGGTAGTTAGGAGAAACGATTATTTCTCATTGTCGTGGAACAGGTATCCAATGGATTTCGTTGGATACCCCACAATTATATACAAATTGGATCTACTAGCCAATTTTTATCTCCTTTCCAGTTCCCAACTTAGGCAGGAGATCTCCATACTCAATAGTAAAAGTGCGGAGGTATTTTGCCATACCTTTCTTGGTAAAGCTTTGTAGGCACGGACTTTGAATGTACTTTGCTCAGTATCTTTGATGCAGCCAGGAGGACCAGCCCCTAGAATACATAAGGAAGCTTCAACAAAACTCAACATGGATTGAACAATGTCTAACAATGTTCGATTCCTTCTCTTAGACACTCCAATAAGTTGAGGCGTCATAGGACGAGTTTGTTGTATGAGAACCCCATTCTCAGTAAGATAATTGAGGAATTCTTGACTTAAGTATTTGCCACCTCGATCAGATCGAATGGCCATAATACTATGCCCTTGTTGATTCTCTACTTCGTTTCGAAATTCTTTGAACTTTTCAAAGGTTTTTCGAATTTGTATCTCACTGGATACATATATCACTAACGACCAAAGTCATTAGCAAAAAGGTACGAGGTATGAGTAATCTCTTCTTACACTAACCTTTAGTGGTCCACATTCAATTGTATGGATCAAATCCAAAGTTATTTGGTTCGCTTTTGATTCCCTGTGCAGGGAGATTTAGTCATCTTTCCTATGAGACAGGATTCGCAGGTTGGAAGTTCATCTAAGTTCTATATTTCAAGAGCCTTAGAAGAATCCAACTTTTGAATCCTACTCTTGGAGATATGTCCAAGTCTAGCGTGCTAAAGTTGTGGATTATTATCTTGGTATTAATTGAACTAAGTACATTAACTCAATAGAATTGAGTTAACGATTTAATTTAATTAATTTGATTCCTTTCAATTAACTCTTTAATTGATTCATCTACTTTTTCAATTAACCCTTTAATTGAAACGTTGCTTAATTAATTAGACCTTCTAATCAATTAAACTAATCAGTGCCTTTCTAAGATTCAGTGGGATAATTCGACTTTTAGACTACTTGCGTTCTTTCGACTACCTTTATGGTCGATTTTAGAAGAGAACAACTTCTTCTTCATATTACTCTTCTTTGACTTTGCAGTCCATGAAGTGTAAACGATCATGACAGGTTTATCCTATTTGCCTTTTACCAATACTTTGGTTAATTCATGAAATGTGATCAACTTATCAAATAAGATCAGAGTATTTCACGAATATTTTGAATGAGCAGGGAAGAGAATTTAGATGGAGGTCAATGCTAAGATCACTTGCAGGCCTACGTTTAATCGATCCAGTTTTCAACTAGATTGATAAAACAGGGACAGTGATACTTTGACATCAACTCCTTCACTTATTCTCGAGTTTTAAAACAACTCCTTAGTGGTCTCGAATCAAACGATTCGAAACTGCTCCTCAAAACAAGCTTTTGAAGTGGAGGTTTGTTTTAGAAGCTTCAGACATACTCCTATGTCGTTTCTTTAGCTCGTTCAATCTTGATGCTTATATGAGGAAACGATCGTAAAGATTCCCATACCCTATAGGGGATTCGTTCCACTTTTGAGGCTCGTCCTTATATGAGGAAACGATCATTAATATTCCCATACCCTACGGGTGATTCGTTCCTCCTTTTAGACTCATCTCCGAAGTGCATCAGGCATAGGCTAGTTATTAAGAACATGATTCCGACTTTCGGAATTGAGGACAATCCTCAAGTTTCTACGCCAATCGATATTTTGATCCAGTTATTTTATAAGTCGAGGATAAATAGTATAATAGATAATTATAGATATCTCAATATCTATTTCAAAGAGAAGACAAATATAAAGAGGACTAGTTAATGATTAATACTTATAATCTACGAAGGTTGGACTTTCTATCGTAAAAGTTCTCCCACTATTTTATCGAAACAATTACCCCTTCAATTGTTCGGGAAATCCTATTTCCTAGTAGGTCTTGACGTCCCAGCGGACATTAATTGCACCCACGACTCGTGGCCATACAACTAATTCCCCAGGTAGGCATACGTATTGGCAATTGTATATCTACACAACCTTCAAGCTATTTTGCCTCGATTTTCGCACCCATCTAGCACTGCTACATCATGAGTGGTACTACTCGTTAAGTCTAACCCAATCAATCTCGATGAGCAACGGGCCCGGTCATGAAATCCCCGTAACTGGTTATCGGTCGATTATACATGTCCCGACCAGTCCCCACCCTTGTCGAGTTTATTAAATAAACAAGAATCGAGAGATTTCACGTATTGTCCCTTTCTTCGCCTTGGGTGCCAGACTCTGGATCACCTTAATCGATAAGTAGACAACATACGCTAGTCCCTATTGATGGAAAGCTTGGATTTATATAAATACTTCATTTTATTTTAACCCAATATGACTTAATATTTAATTCAAGAGGGGATTTGCTGGTTTGAAAGTTTAAGGCAAACTCTCTCGAGATCTCACCGCTTCGATTATGAATTATCTTATTTACGTTCTAATATTCTAGCGCGCATCACCATACAAGCCAAATAATAGAATCAATAAATAAATAAAACATAAATAAATAAACCTACCATGAATTTCTAACACAATATGTTTTCGATCGGGAGCCACCTATGTTTGGGCCATCATTGAGCCAATAATGTTGGCCCAATTGGTCTATCTAATGGGTTCTTAATGGGCCTAGGCTATTACATTAATAACCAAGCATACTTGGCCTTCATTCTCCATTGGGCTTCCTTCTTGCATGTAATGGGCCTCCATCCTAAACTATTTAATGTAAAGCCCTAATCTATTACATTGGCACAAAAAGGCCCAAATAAAGGCTCGCAGGCCCAACAAAAATCCAAATAAACCAATCACATCTAAGGTCAAGGCTCGGCTCGATCGAAAACCACGTAAACAATTCACGTTGAGCAAAGAAACAAGCAAACACATTTACTAGTTTCCTATCTTACTTTAATTATTTTAAACGCATTTAAAATATTTCTCTAGATTCTTAATTTAGTCTCTACTAATTATAGGTAATCTATGTTCGGATAAACAAAACCATTTTAGGCATAAAAACAAAATAAAAATTTTCAACTTTTGAAAATTTGCAATTCGGCCCTCCAACTTTTGGAAATTGCGATTTGAAACCCAGAAGTTTTGGAAATAACAATTTAACCCCAAAATTAAAACTGGGCAGAGGACAGAAAATTAAAATTTTATTTCCAGAAAAATTTCGAATTTGCTATTCAGCCCCTGCAGTTTTCGGTATTTTCAAAACAGCCCCAAAACTTTCGTTAATTGCAAAACAGCCCCAAATTTGAAAATTTCCAGAAAGTTACAATTGAGTCCAGAAAATACACAGTTCGAAAATTTCAATTTCAGTCCAGATTTCCAACAACTCGCTAATCGCAAAAACAGCCCTTTTATTTTCGTAAAATATAAAATTGGCCCAAAAGGTTTTTATGCAATTTTACCCAAAATCAGATCTACCCATAACAAGTAAGAATCAATAACACGAATATAACATGCAATACAATTAAAGCAATCAAATTATATTCAGACCTTTTCGTATGAGAGTAATGAATTAGGCTCTGATACCACTGTTGGGTTATTGGTAACGTCAGAACGTTAAAAGCAGCGGAATTTAAAATTTTTAAAACAACCCAAGCAGAATCTTTATTCATCTAGTCATACGAAAAGGATTTTTACATAAATCGAAACATCCATAGGGTGTTTAGCGATTTTACTCTACCACGGGAACGGTGGTGATTTTTCTCCGGTCTTCTTTCAGATCTGCAGGATTTGGTTCGAGAGAAGCACCCCAAGTGTTGTGCCTCTAGCGGTATCCACACCAACTGGATTGAAGCAACTCTCTTGAATCCTCAGGCTCAGAACTAGGATGGAAGAGATATCAAGCAGGAAGAATGAAGAAGAAAACCAGATCTAGATCCAGATCTAGATCTGGATGAGAGAGGGGCGGCCTCTCTAGCTTGGAGAAGGGGGCGGCACACATTCCTAGGTGGAATTTCGTGGCTTTTTGGA
The DNA here is from genome assembly GCA_030819805.1 of Penstemon newberryi var. newberryi. NCBI lineage: Eukaryota > Viridiplantae > Streptophyta > Magnoliopsida > Lamiales > Plantaginaceae > Penstemon > Penstemon newberryi. Next base: position 9,436,853 of record JAUALY010000007.1, on the reverse strand, counting down.
ATTAATTAAACTACTTTAATTAATTCAGCCCATTTAATTAATTAATCCAATTAATTAACTAAATTAATTTCTCTCTTATTAATTAACACTTTAATTAATTAGTTTTTCTTCTTTAAGAATTAACACTTTAATTCTTCAGTTTTGATTTAACTCTTTAAATCAAACTTTCCTTATATAGATATGTTGCAGTCCAATTGTATTGTGTGTGACCCTCTAGGTTCACCATCAATTGGCCGCGGGCCCACGACTTTCGTGATTTAATTAATGAGCTTATAATCTCTCTGATTAATTGAACACCTTCAATTAACCACTCAAGAATTAATCTCCTTATTAATTCATGAGTACCCACACCTCATGGTCGATGTCTAGCCACAAGCCTATGAGGCCCAACTTCAGGTGAATTGATCTCAGTGAACCTCACCTCTTATAAGTACCATGTACATACGGTCCTTCTGTCGACTTAATTTCCCGATCGAGACCTAGGGTGTGTGAATTGATCGGCACCTCCAATTATCTCGATAACTATACTTTCTAATTCCGGATAATGATTCCAGTGTGACTGCTAAATTTGGAAACCCCTTTCCAAATCCGTCACCAACTATGGCCATAGGTTTCTCGGAATCTATTATCTAAGAACGTATAGGAAATTCTCTCAACACACTACGTTGAGTCGGTAGATCCCATATTGATGCTAACCATTCGCGTACACGACTATACGCACCCAACTTAGGCACACAATGATCAGGCTACGTGATCGGCACCTAAATCTAAGTACGCACACCCATGCACCGAATTCGCCCTATCACCTCAAGTCTAAGGACTAAATCGTACACTATTATAAGTTTGAGAAACATCCCATCGCCGATGTGCGTCATGCGCTTCCACAATGGGTTTCTCTGTTCGGGTCGTTCGATGCATTCGATCCCCTATCGAACCACCTACTCATATGCACTAGCATCAAATGCCTTGCTCATGAAACGCTACAAATTCACTCCAAGTGAATCATGCATACTTGTACAAGTCTTTGCGATTCCTTCGATACCCCGTCTCGTTCGGAATCTATGACTTGGAACATGTTTTAAGATCACGACCTTAGAGGCTGTTTCATGATTGCACTCAATACCGAAGTGAATCGTCCCATAGTCGAATGTGATCTTAGGATTTCATCCAATCGCTTAAGTGATTCGCGAGAGATGAAGTTGGCCATTGTTTGATTTACATACTATAAACAAACGAGCATATTAATTCATTTATACTAGAGAAAGATTACGATAGTCCTAAGACAAGCTAAATATATTGGCTTGCAGGGCACTATCCTATCAAAGATTTCCTTATCAATGTCTCCATTGAGAAAGGCGGTCTTTACATCCATTTGCCATATCTCGTAGTCATACCACGCGGCTATGGCTAATAATATCCGAATGGATTTTGACATCACCACTGGAGAGAAGGTTTCCTCATAGTCTATACCAGGCCTTTGAGAATAACCTTTCGCCACAAGGCGAGCCTTATGAGTCAAAACCTCTCCATTCATTCCAAGCTTGCGCTTGAAGATCCACTTACAGCCTACAGGGACAGTTCCCTCAGGTGGATCAACCAAGGTCCATACTTTGTTGGAATGCATGGAATCCATTTCGGATTGCATGGCTTCCTGCCATGCACCCGAGTCTATGTCTAACATAGCTTCTTCGTATGTCCTTGGATCACCATCCAATTGATCGTTCTCGTGAATAAAGCCATACCTTTCAGGCTCTCTACGAACTCGATCGGACCTTCGAAGTACTGGTGTACTAGATGGTTCAATAGGTTCAGGATCAACTCCCACTGTTTGTGGGGATGGGTCCACTTCCTGGACTTCATCAAGTTCTACGGACACCCCGCTTCTTTTAGTGAGGAAGTCATCCTCTAAGAAGTGGGCATTCCTAGACACAAACGTCTTTCGTTCTTTAGGGTCGTAGAACAGGTATCCAATGGATTCCTTTGGATACCCAACAAATTTGCACAAACTAGATCTACTGTCTAGTTTATCTCCTTTCTTGTTCCTAACATAGGCAGGAGATCCACATACTCGCAAATACGAGTACATGGGTGCTTTACCAAACCATTCTTGGTGTGGCGTCGTCGGCACCGACTTTGAAGGTACTATATTAAGTATCTTTGAAGCCGTTAAGAGGGCTAAGCCCCAAAATGAAAAAGGAAGATCAGCGAAACTCATCATGGAACGAACCATGTCCAACAAAGTTCGGTTCCTTCTCTCAGACACACCATTCAACTGTGGTGTTCTAGGAGGAGTTCGCTGTGAGAGAATTCCATTCTCTACAAGATAATCGAGGAATTCTTGACTTAAGTATTCCCCACCTCGATCCGATCAAAGCGCCTTAATATTGTGTCCAAGTTGGTTCTCAACTTCCATTTGAAACTCTTTGAACTTTTCAAAAGCTTCGGACTTATACTTCATTAGGTACACATACCCAAAACGACTGTAGTCGTCTGTGAAGGTTATGAAGTATGAGAAACCTCCTCTTGCACTGACACTCAGTGGTCCACAAACATCGGTATGGATCAAATCCAAGGTTTGTTTGGTTCGCTCCGGTTTCACAGTAAAAGGCGATTTGGTCATCTTTCCCTTGAGACAGGACTCGCAAGTTGAGAGATCATCTAGGTTCTGTATTTCAAGAGCCCTAGAGGAAACCAACTTTTGAATTCTACTCTTGGATATATGTCCAAGCCTAGCGTGCCATAACTGTGGACTATTATCATCTTGTTTTCTTTTCTTTGATTGAATGTGCATGACGTTAGAATTAGCAGGTTCTAAGGAATAAAGACCATCTATCAAAGTACCACTAGCATAAGTAAAACCACATTTTATTATGCTAAAATTTCCACTAGAAATGGAAAAACAAAAACCATCATTATCCAGCAGAGGAATTGAAATAATGTTTTTGATAATAGTCGGTACGTACAAACAGTCTTTTAAAACCAAAGAAAAATTCCCTAAAACTAATTCAACATCCCCTATGGCCTCTGCCGCAACCCTTGCTCCGTTTCCAAGCGCAGGATCCTATCCCCAGGTTTAAGAGGTCTTACTGCTCCCATCACCTGCAAATCATTGCAGATATGAGAACCAACTGCGGTGTCTAACACCCATGATGCACAGTTAATTGAAATATTAACTTCAATAAAGAAAATACCTTTGGCTACCGTTTTAAGGTAGTCAGGGCAGTTCCTTTTCCAGTGCCCTGCTTTCTTGCAGTGGAAACATTCATCTTCTGGGCTCTTTCTCTTTTTCTCGACAACCTTCGTGGTTGTTTTAGAAGAGAACATTTTCTTCTTCTTCTTGCCCTTCTTTGGCTTTGCAGCCTTGGGTTGCTCAGCAATCATGACAGACTTCTCCTTCTTAAGGGTAGCTTCTGCGGTTACCAACATATTGGTCAGTTCATGAAGAGCGAGATTTCTCTCCTCCATGTTGAAATTCAACACGAACTAATCAAATGAGCGTGGTAGAGTATGGAGTAGGAGGTCAGTCCTAAGATCATCGTGCAAGTCTACTTCCAAATTCTCAAATTTTTCAATCAGATTAATGAAACGAAGACAGTGATCTTTGACACTGGCTCCCTCAGCCATTCTCAGATTAAACAACTCCCTCGTCGTCTTGAACCTTTCGGTCCTAGACTTCTCTCCAAATAAATCTCGGAGATGGAGAAGTATATCAGCAGCATGAGGCATCTTAGCATGCTGTTTCTGTAGCTCATTGGTCATTGATGCTAGCATTAGGCAACGAACCTGAATATCATCATCAACCAATCTAGCATGGGTGGCTCGTTCCTCTTCCGAAACTCTTTCCGGAAGTGCTCCAGGCATTGGGGCATCGAGAAAATAGCTCCGACGATCGGAGTCGAGGACTATCCTCAAATTTCTTAGCCAGTCGATAAAATTTGATCCGTTCAGTTTGTTAGTGTCAAGGATGATAGATAATGGATTCTTAGACATTTTCGCAAAATGATCTACAAAATAGAATGATAACGTTCAGCTGACTGATCTAAATTAATACTTATAATTGACGACTATTGGACTTGTTATCGAAAAAGTTCTCCCACTATTTTCTCGAACCAATTACCCCTTCAATTGTTCGGGAAATCTTATTTCCTAGCAGGTCTTGACGTCCCAGCAGACATTAATTGCACCCACGACTCGCGACCATACAATTAATTCCCTAGGTAGGTATACTATTACCAATTGTGTTCCTACACAACCTTCAAGTTATTTTGCCTCGGTTTTCGCACTCATCTAGCACTGCTACATCATGAGTAGTACTACTCGTTAAGTCTAACCCATCAATCTTGATGAGCAACTGCCCCGATCATGGAATCCCCATAACTTGGTTATGGTCGATGTTTATGTCCCGACCAGTCCCCACCCTTGTCAAGTTTAGTTAAAAACGAGAATCAAGGAGTTTCGCGTATTGTCTCTTTCCTCGACTCGGGTGCCAGACTCTGGATCACCTTAATCGACAAGTGGACAACTCACGCTAGTTCCTATTGATGGAAGGCTTGGATATTAAAAATTTATTTTAATGTACCCAATATGACTTAATAAAATTATCAAGAGGGGGTTTTCGGGTTTAAGAGTTTGAGGTAACTCTACTCGAGATCTCACCGTTCCAGTTATGCATTGTCTTTTATTTACGATCTAAAACACTAGCGCGCATCACCATACATGCTAAAATAATAAATACGTAAATAAAAGGAACATACACACCTAGCATGCATGCTACCACAGTATGTTTTCGATCGGGAGCCTCCTATGCAGACCACCATCGAGCCAAAGAAGATGGTCCTATTGGTCAATCTAATAGGTTTCAAAGAGGCCTACTCTATTACACATTTTACCATGCATACATGGCCTTTAGTCTTCTTGGGCTCCCACTTTGCTTGTAACGGGCCTCCATCCTAAACTAATAAAACAGTAAAGCCCTATCTATTACAGTGGCTCAAAGCGGCCCAAAACTTAAGGCTCGCAGGCCCAATAAAACCAATAAGATTATTAAATAACCAATCACATCTAACCTAATGGTCAAGGCTCGGCGCGATCGAAAACCACGTAAATAGTTTCACGTAGAGCAAGAAACAAGCAAAACCCATTTTCTTATTTCTTATCCTATTTGAAAACAACCTTTTAAAATACTTTAGATTCTAGTTTTAAAAATCCCTTTCTAAAACAATCTCTAAACATCATTATAAAACCCCTTTTAAAATGACCCTTTGATTCTCACTTTTAGTCCCTACTAATTATGATAAAATTAACTTTCCGGATTCACTAAACTCTTTTAGTGCACAAAACAGTTTCGGTTTTTCAACTTTGAAAAATTGCAGTTCGGCCCCTGAATTTTCGAAAAATACATATTGACCCCTCAACTTTCGGAAATTACAAATCAGCCCCAAAATTTCCAGAATATGCAAATTGGACCAGAAGGCAGAAAATTGACAAAAATTCCAGAAACTTTTTTTTATTGCAAAACAGACCCCAGATTTACGCAAAAAGCAAAAAACACCCCTAACCTTTCGTAAATTGCAAAATGGTCCAGATTTTAAAAAATCCAGAAATTACAATTTGGTCCAGAATTGCAGAAAAACAAAATTTTATTTTCTGTCCAGATTTTTGAAAAATCGCGATTTGCAAATTAGCACTCCAATTTTCGGAAATTACATTTTTGGCCCAAAAACCGAAAAGTGCATAAATCCGAACATTTAATTTTTCATAACAAGCAAGAATCAAAGATCAGAACACAACAAACATATATAAGAATATAATTTTGATGCGTTCAGGCCTTTTTCATATGTGCATAATAAGTTGGCTCTGATACCACTGTTGGGAATTCATGGGTATGATTGTCAAATACAACGTTGCGGAATATAAAATTTTTCAATTTGTCATACACCAAATCCCAAGAACATTTATTAGCACATATGAATAAGGTTGAAAACAATTTAGCAACAAATTACTAAATTAATAGATGGTAAATCGAAATTTACCTCACCACAGGCAAGGTGGTGGTTTTTTCCGGTCTTCTCTTCTCGTTCACTAGAGCACCCCAAGTGTTGTGCCTCCAGAGATTAGCCCACACCAGAAGGATGGAATGACACCTTCAATTCTTAGGCTTAGAAATGGAAGAGAAGGTTTTTGTCAATGGCAGATCTAGATCTAGATCTAGATCCAAAACTAGGTGAAGGAGAGAGCAAGAGGGAGAAGGGGGGGCGGCCAAGCTTGTGTTGGGTTATTGGTAACGTCAGAACGTTAAAAGCAGCGGAATTTAATTTTTTTTTTTAAATAACCCAAACCAGCAATCTTTATTCATCTAGTCATACGAAAAGGATTTTTACATAAATCGAAACATCCTTAGGGTGTTTAGCGATTTTACCTTACCACGGGAACGGTGGTGGTTTTTCTCCAGTCTTCTTTCAGATCTGCAGGATTTGGTTCGGAGAAGCACCCCAAGCGCTGTGCCTCTAGCGGTATCCACACCAACTGGATTGAAGCAACTCCTTTGGATCCATAGGCTCAGAACTAAGATCCAAAGGTTATCAAGCAAGGAAGAAAGAAGAGGAAGAAATCGCATGAACCCTGTACAATTTCACAGGGTTCGACCGAACCTTCTCTGTAAGAGAGAGGGCGGCGCTTTTCAGCTTTTGGAGAGAAGGGGGCACGGAATTTTGTGTCTTGGGGCTTAGGTTTTTTGAGGTCTTGAACTCCTTATATAAGGAGTCTTGACCTAGATGTGTTCTAATCCTACTAGGAAACTTAAAGCCCATTTACTTATGGCCTTTTGTTTCCTAATGGACCTATACCACCTTCTAATTAATTAAACCCCTTTAATTAATTCAGCCCATTTAATTAATTAATCCAATTAATTTAATTAATCCTTCTCCATTAATTAATTAGACTACTTCTAATTAATATATTTCTCCTTTAAGAATTAACACTTTAATTCTCCAATTTTGATTTAACTCTTTAAATCAAACTTTCCTTATATGATTTGTTGCAGTCCAATTGTATTGTGTGTGACCCTCTAGGTTCACCATCAATTGGCCGCGGGCCCACGACTTTCGTGATTTAATTTGCGAGCTTATTAATTGCTCCGATTAATTGAACACTTTCAATTAACCACTCAAGAATTAATCTCCTTATTAATTCATGAGTACCCACACCTCATGGTCGATGTCTAGCCACAAGCCCATGAGGCCCAACTTCAGGTGAATTGATCTCAGTGAACCTCACCTCTTATAAGTACCATGTACATACGGTCCTTCTATCGACTTAATTTCCCGATCGAGACCTAGGGTGTGTGAATTGATCGGCACCTCTAATTATCTCGATTCTGTACTTTCTAATTCTGGATAATAATTCCAGTGTGACTGCTAAATTTGGGAACCCCTTTCCAAATCCGTCACCGACCACGGCCGTGGGTTTCTCGGAATCTATTATCTAAGAACGTACAGGAAATTCTCTCAACACACTACGTTGAGTCGGTAGATCCCATATTGATGCTAACCATTCGCGTACACGACTATACGCACCCAACTTAGGCACACAATGATCAGGCTATGTGATCGGCACCTAAATATAAGTACGCACGCCCATGCACCGAATTCGCCCTAGCATCTAAAGTCTAAGGACTAAATCGTACACTATTATAAGTTTGAGAAACATCCCATCGCCGATGTGCGTCATGCGCTTCCACAATGGGTTTCTCTGTTCGGGTCGTTCGATGCGTTCGATCCCCTATCGAACCACCTACTCATATGCACTAGCATCAAATGCCTTGCTCATGAAACGCTACAAATTCACTCCATGTGAATCATGCATATTTATACAAGTCTTTGCGATTCCTTCGATACCCCATCTCGTTCGGAATCTATGACTTGGAACATTTTTAAGATCACGACCTTAGAGACTGTTTCATGATTGCACTCATACTGAAGTGAATCGTCCCATAGTCTATTGTGATCTAAGGATTTCATTCAATCGCTTAAGTGATTTGCGAGAGATGAAGTTGGCCATTGTTTGATTTACATACTATAAACAAACGAGCGTATTAATTCATTTATACTAGAGAAAGATTACGATAGTCCTAATACAAGCTAAATATTTTGGCTTGCAGGGCACTATCCTATCAATCTCCCACTTGCCCTAAAGCCAATCACAAACGCTTCTAAGACCCATTTTCCAAAGATGTTCTTCGAACTCTTTTCGTGACAATGACTTTACTAGTGGATCCCCTAGGTTGTCTTCCGAGTCGACGTGATCCATTATGTACGTCTACTCTACCAATGATTTCTCCAATCAAAAGGTACTTTTCTCTCATTGTGTTTAGATTTCTGGTGAGATCTCGAGTCCTTTGCTCTAGCAACAGCTCCATTGTTATCACATAAGATAACCACGAGCTTCGCAATGCTAGGCACTACATCCAACCATTAGATGAAGTTTTTCATCCAAACACTTTCTTTTGTTGCATCCGATGCTACGGTATATTATGCTTCAGTGGTTGAGTCAGCAACGGTGCTTTGCTTGGAACCTTTCCAATTTACCGCTACCCCATTGAGGCAAAATATGTATCCAAAAATGGATGTATATATTCATCCACATCAGACTGGAAACTCGAATCATTAAATCCTTCGAGTTTTAATTCTCCATTACCACCGTAGACCAAGAACAAATCCTTAGTCTTTCTCAAGAGCTTAAGGATATCTGTTACGGTGGTCCAGTACTCTTCACCGGAGTTTGACTAGTAACTGCTCGTGACACTTGAGCAGGTTCTACGTCTGGTCTAGTACATATTACAGCATATCACATGCTACCTTTTGTCGAAATATAATGTATTTGAGACATTCTCTTTTTATCCTCATTCGATGTAGGGCACATCGATTTGGAAAAATAGTTACACTGTCTCATTCGAAGCAATCCTCTCTTGGATTCTTCCATACTGAATCTTTTCAGTATTGTTTCTATGTACTTAGATTTAGAGATTCCCAACATCTTCTTCGATCTATCTCTATAGATACGTATCCCAATACGCAAGATGTCTCTCCCAAATCTTTCATGGAGAATTGCATGGATAACCACGCTTTCGTCTGTGCTAACATTCCGATATCTTCCCAGATAAGCAGAATGTGATCGACATATAAAATATTAGCTTCATAGAGCTCCCACTAATCCTTTTGTACACTCAAGGTTCAAATTCGTTTTTGATGAAGTCAAATGCCTTGACTGTCTCATCAAAACAAATGTGAATTTGAATGGATTCAGACTTTGCTACTGGAGAAAAGGTTCCATCAAAGTCTGTTCCAGAACTTTGTGAATAGCCTTTTACCACTAGTCGAGTCTTAGAGGTCAAAACCTCTCCATTTATTCCTAGCTTGAAGATCCATTCACTTCCTTACAGGGATAAAATCCCTCGGGTGGATCGACCAAGGTCCATACCTTGTTGGAATGTATGGAATCCATTTCGGCTTGCATGGCCTCTTGCCATGATGCACGTCTACATCCAATGTAGCATCTTGGTATATGGTAAAACCATATCTTTCAAGCTTCTTACGAACTTGATCAGATCTACGAAGTACTGGTGTACTAGATGGTTCAGTAGTTTCTGGATTAACTCCCACTGTTTGCGGGGATGGGTCCAAATCTTGGACTTCATCAAGTTCCATGACATTCCCTATTTCCTTTGACGAGGAATTCATCAACTCAGGAACGGGTAGTTAGGAGAAACGATTGTTTCTCATTGTCGTGGAACAGGTATCCAATGGATTTCGTTGGATACCCCACAATTATATACAAATTAGATCTACTAGCCAATTTATCTCCTTTCTAGTTTCCAACTTAGGCAGGAGATCTCCATACTCAATAGTAAAAGTACAGAGGTATTTTGCCATACCTTTCTTGGTAAAGCTTTGTAGGCACGGACTTTGAAGGTACTTTGCTCAGTATCTTCGATGCAGTTAGGAGGACCAACCCCTAGAATGCATAAGGAAGCTTAACAAAACTCAACATGGATTGAACAATGTCTGACAATGTTCGATTCCTTCTCTTAGACACTCCAATAAGTTGAGGCGTCATAGGAGGAGCTTGTTGTATGAGAACCCCATTCTCAGTAAGATATTTGAGGAATTCTTAACTTAAGTATTTGCCACCTCGATCAAATCGAATGACCTTAATATTATGTCTTGTTGATCCTCTACTTCGTTTCGAAAATTCTTTGAACTTTTCAAAGGTTTTTCGGATTTGTATCTCACTAGATACATATATCACTAACGACCAAAGTCATTAGCAAAAAGGTACGAGGTATGAGTAATCTCCTCTTACACTAACCTTTAGTGGTCCACATTCATTCGTATGGATCAAATCCAAAGTTATTTGGTTCGCTCTTGATTCCCTGTGAAGGGAGATCTAGTCATCTTTCCTGTGAGACAGGATTCGCAGGTTGAAAGTTCATCTAAGTTCTATATTTCAAGAGTCTTAGAAGAAACCAACTTTTGAATTCTACTCTTGGAGATGTGTCCAAGTCTAGCGTGCCAAAGTTGTGGATTATTATCTTGGTATTAATTGAACTAAGCTCATTAATTCAATAGAATTGAGTTAACGGTTTAATTCAATTAATTTGCTTCCTTTCAATTAACTCTTTAATTAATTCATCTCCTTTTTCAATTAACCCTTTAATTGAAACGTTGCTTAATTAATTGGATCTTCTAATCAATCAAACTAATCAGTGCCTTTCTAAGATTCAGTGGGATAATTCGACTTTTAGACTACTTGCGTTCTTTCGACTACCTTTATGGTGGATTTTAGAAGAGAACAACTTCTTCTTCACATTACTCTTCTTTGACTTTGCAGTCCATGAAGTGTAAACGATCATAACAGGTTTATCCTATTTGCCTTTTACCAATACTTTGGTTAATTCATGAAATGTGATCAACTTATCAAATAAGATTAGAGTTGTTGGATGAAGATGAAGACTTTGAAGTGAAGGGAGGTTTTGATGATTTCCAAAGACATCAGCTAAGTGGAAGCTTAGTACAAACCTTAGAAGATATTTGACTAAGGAAGAAGTTCATCAGACTAGTCAAATATGGTCCAGAAGACTACTGATCTGTTGCTGAAGAAGTAATCAGACTGGTGGACTATCAGCCGACTCAAATCAGATTAGTTCAAGTTTGGGATCAGCCGAGTATACATCAGACGAGTGACTTCGATCAGCAGAGTGGAAGTGGATCAGAAGTTATTGCAACGGTAATAAATGCACTTGGTGTAATAAATGCTGAAGAGGAAGGGTATTTATGACAAATGATTGAAGAGAAACCTCGTATCAGCTTGGTGCATTTAATGCGAAGCGACAGAAAGTACAGCAGAGTGTACAGTGTTCAGTCGCAGCAGCCGTTTCTGCAAAAAGGACCAGTATTCGAGGATTTGACAGCTGCCGATCTCTCAACGGGCAGATTTTCAAATCTCCAAGTATAAATAGCTTAGTTCGTGAGTTGAAGAAGAAGAACAACACAGAGATAACACGCATTGAGAGCAAAAATCTGAAGCAAAATTCTTCTAAGTCTCAAACTCAAGAACAAAGCACTCATCAGCCTAGTCATCTGTTGACGAAGCAGAAAAGAGAGAAACCAGAATATACTTAAAAATCTGAGTGATTTTGTCTAGGATTGTGTTGTGAGAAGCAGATATCAACCTTTGTGAGCGATATCACTTCTGAGAATAGGAATTTCTTTGTGATTTCCTATTGTGAACTTACGGCCACTTCATTTGTTGTTTGGCGTAAGAAGTGTATACTGTAATCTGTGTGATTTAGTATAACCCAAGATCTAAGTGACTTGGAAGAGTGGACTAAAGGACTTACATCCATATAACCACTATAAAAATCCTTTGTGTTTTTTTTTAACTTGCATTAATTTCTGCATATTTCAAAGAAGCATATTCAAAACACTTAAAGGTTAACTACTGAAAAGTTTTATAAAGGAGTTTATTTAAAACTGGGGATAAAACTACTTCAAGGTTAAAGAAAACTACTTGTGAAAAACACTTGATAAATCCGCTGCAAGTTAGTTTATTTTAAACTCTGATTTGATAAAATCAGCTGAGTGAAATCAGAAGAGTGGTCAACTCTGCTGTTCAAAGCTTTGTGCTAGATCAGCTTAGTCTGCTTACTGTTCTCGATCAGCTTAGTCTGCTGAACAGAAAAGTTAGAAGTTTTAAAAGGTAGATTTTTGAAGAGGTCTATTCACCCCCCCCCCCCCCCCCCTCTAGACCTCATCTGACCACTTGGGACCAACAAGTGGTATCAGAGCAGGTGGTTCATCTGAATCATCTGACTGATCAACGAGCTTGATCCTTAAGTGTTTTTCAAAGGTGTTCAAAAGTTTTCAAAAGAGCATTTTTTTTGAAAAACAAAACATTTTTGAAAAATGGATTGTATCAGCCTAGTTCCCCACATAGGCGGTATGAGCTTTGAGGACTGGAAAATACGCATGGAAATTTTCCTTGCTGCTTACAACGATAATATGTACAGATGCATAACAAAAGGTCCGATAAGAATTACTAAAACAATCAAGGTTGATGGCGTAGATACTGTTGTTGATAAAGATGAAGACGAGATGACGCCTGAAGAAATCAAGTTGAAAAATCTTGATAAAGTTGGAATCTTCATCATGACTAAAGCCCTGGACAATGAAAGGTTTGACTATGTCAAACACTGTAAAACATCAAAAGAGATGTGGGACAAAGTCAGGGATATGAGTGAAGGAAATGAAGCCATCAAGGAACACAATCTAAGTGTTGCCATGGAGAAGTTTGATAACTTCAAAATGAAGCCTGGAGAAACCATTGAACAGATGAGTTCAAGGTTTACCAAAGTGCTGAACAACGTGTTAAAGCTGGGTAAGACGTTCACAGACAAAGAGATTACTCTCAAAGTCTTGAAGGCGCTACCACCCAAGTTCAACATGAAGATCACAGCTATGGAAGAATCTAGGGATCTGGGGAAGATCTCTCTGACAGAGTTGTTTTCTGTACTGAAGGCGTACGAGTATAAAATACCAAGGATGGGAATAGAAGAGACCTCAACTTCTGGCCCCACTGCTGCACTGGTTGCTGCAGAAAGAACAAGAAGAACATCTGGAAAAAGCAGAGAAGTGGACTCATCTGATGAGGCCCCAGTACTGAGCAAAAAGGAGTATACTGCTGACGATGTTGCGTTGTTACTGAACGGGTTCAAAAAGTTCTACAAGAGAAAAATGAAGAACAAATATAACAATGCTTGTACTTCTAAACCTACCTCTAATTCTCATGATATTAAGGATGATTATAAATCCAAAATGATGTGCTATAATTGCAGGAAATTGGGACACTTCATCAAGGACTGCCCATATCCTAAAGCGGAGAAGTACACAGAGGAGGAAAAGAAACAAAGAAAAGAAAGAAGAGAGAAAATATACCAAAAGAGCAAGGTGCTATTGGCTGAAGCTGAAAAGATGGCAGCCATCTACTCATCAAACACAGAATCTGGCACTTCAAGTGATGACTCTGTTTTTGACGAAACACCTGCACTGCTGTGTCTCATGGCAAAGGAATCTGATGATTCTGACAATGAGGTAATACTCTCTGAAAGTGAGCTTGAACTGTTTAACTCATTTGAGCAAATGATGAACAACAAAGTAGATGTTGTTAATGAGCTTGCTAAGCTTAAAGACGAGATGATTCTGCTGAAAAAGCAAAATGCTAAACTGAAACTTAAGGTTGAAAAACCTGAAGAATCAGCCACGTATAAAAAGCTTTCGCATGAATGTGAATCTCTGAGAGCTGAATGTGAAATGTACAAGGGACAAATCAAAGAACTTGAAGCTAGAATATCTTTGCATAATAAGTCGTCTGTTTCTAAGTCGTCTGTTGTGACAATAGATAAACCAACTGAACAGAGTACTCCCTTAGTAAAAGAAAGTTTAGAACTGAACAAAGCTGAGAAATTTATATCTGCTGATAATAGTAATATTGTCTTGTATGTTCAGACCACTAAACCCATTTCACCTGAGATTGAGAAAAAAGAGATAAAAACTCCTAAGGCTAAGAAGGGTAAAAAGCCTGAAGCTGAAAAACAGACTGGTAAAACCAAACAGCAGAGTAGTCCCAAGACGTCTGCTGATAAGAGTAAAACCAATCAGACTAGTAAAGCTAAGTCGTCTGTTAAAGAGCAAGTAAAGAGCAGACCTAAGAAGCAAAGAAATTATAACAAAAATGCTTACTATGGAAATGAGTCTTATTATGTGCAACCGGCTTATCCATCATATTATGCTGCACCTCATTATCCACCTCATTTTGCTGCATATCCTGCTCATCAAACAATGCATGCCTACCCTGCTTATCATGCATCCTATCCTGCTTATGAGCATTATCATCATCATAATGATTATCAATTTAACATGCCTGTTGATTATGATGAAAATGAAGTTGCTCATGTTCCTGCTAAAACTGTAAAACCTAAGAAGCCTAAGACTTCAACATCTTGGGTTGTCAAAGGTGACACTAATCCACCAGGACCCTCTCAATAAAGGGTACCTAAAACAATTTTATTTTGTTTTGTAGGTTAGGATTAGGAGTAGGAGTAAAGTAGCGAAGAAATGGTACTTGGACAGTGGATGTTCAAGGCACATGTGTGGAGACATACATGAACTGGCAGATGCTGCTGCTGTAAATGGTCCAAGAGTTACTTTTGGAGACAGCAAAGAAGGCAAGGTTGTAGCTGTTGGAAAGCTTATCAAAGGAAACATAGAGATATCTGACGTCTCATATGTTAGTGGCCTGAAGTACAATCTGCTGAGCATAAGTCAATTTTGTGACAAAGGATTTTCCGTAGTGTTTTCATCAGATAAGTGTTATGTTGAACAAATTGGAACAAAGAAGGTTATTTTATCTGGAAGAAGACAAGGAAACATCTATGTAGTCGACTGGAATTCTGTGGACAAGAATTCAAATATTTGCTTAGTGGCATCTACACCAAGTGAAATCAGTTGGCTTTGGCACAAAAGAATGAATCATTTGAATTTCAAGACCATCAACAGATTGATAAAGAATGATCTGGTAGAAGGAATTCCAAAGACAGTCATGAGCAAAGACAAGCTCTGTGATGCCTGTCAGAAGGGTAAACAAGTGAAGTCATCTTTCAAAAGCAAGAAGCACCAATCTTCAACCAGAATTTTGGAGCTATTGCATATGGATTTGTTTGGCCCTATTGATCCAATCAGCAATGGTGGGAAGAAATACTGCCTAGCTGTTGTGGATGATTTTTCAAGATTTACTTGGGTAATCTTCATGAAGAAGAAGAGTGAAACCAAGGAACATCTTACAAATCTGATGGAACTGATCCAGAATGAGAAGAGTCAAAGAATTTTGAAGATCAGATCAGATAGAGGGACTGAGTTTACAAACTCTACTGTTGAAGAGTATTGTAATTCCAGAGGAATCAGTCATGAGTACTCTGCTGCCAGAACCACTCAACAAAATGGAGTTGCTGAAAGGAGAAACAGAACTCTAAAAGAAGCTACCAGAACAATGATAGCTGAAGCAAAGCTGCCCCAAAGATTCTGGGCAGAAGCTACAAACACAGCATGTTATACACAGAATAGGTGTATGATCAACAAAAGTCAAAACAAGACACCTTATGAGCTATGGAACAACAGAAAGCCTAATTTACATTATCTTAGGATTTTTGGTTGTAAATGTTATGTTTTGAACAATGGGAAAAATCACCTTACTGCATTTGCAGAGAAGGCTGATGAAGCTGTTTTTGTAGGTTACTCTACTGTTAGTAAAGCTTACAGAGTGTTTAACAAAAGAACTTTGCTTGTAGAAGAATCTATTCATGTAGTATTTGATGAACCAAGTCAATCATCTGAAAAGAATCAAAGTGCAAACCCTGAGATATCTGCTGACTTTCAGAAATTGAATGTGGAAAGAAAGGAAGAATATGTACCCATCATACTACCCAACTTATCTCAAGCTGTTAACTCAAGTGCTGTTCAAAATCAGTCTGCTGATTGTCTAACAGAGGAGTTGCAAACAGCTGACAGACCAGAGACTGTTCAACAGACCACAACTGTTCAACAGACTACTACTGAGACTCCAACAGTGGTGTTGCAAGATCAATCTAGAGGACAACATTTAGATTTGCAACCTGATCTCAGATGGCTCAGAGATCACCCACCAGAGTTAGTGATTGGTGATCCCTTGGATAGAGTTAGAACAAGAAGGTCAACTGCAAATGAAACAATGTTTGTAAGTTTTCTTTCACAAATTGAGCCTAAATTAATTGATGAAGCTCTTGGTGATTCTCACTGGATTGAAGCTATGCAAGAAGAGTTGAATCAATTTGAAAGGAATGAAGTCTGGTACTTAGTTCCCAGACCCACTCATCAAAGAGTAATTGGCACTAAGTGGGTTTTCAGAAATAAAATGAATGAAGAGGGTATGGTTACCAGAAACAAAGCAAGACTAGTTGCCAAAGGTTACTGCCAAGAAGAAGGCATTGATTTTGATGAGACATTCGCACCAGTTGCAAGGCTTGAAGCAATCAGATTGTTCCTAGCCTATGCTGCTCACAAGAACTTCACTGTCTATCAGATGGATGTGAAGTCTGCTTTTCTCAATGGAGAATTGCAAGAAGAAGTGTATGTTGAACAACCTCCTGGATTTGAAGTTTATCAACAAGGAGATAAGGTATATCGTCTGAAGAAAGCTCTCTATGGACTGAAACAGGCTCCAAGAGCATGGTATGATACTTTATCTGATTTTCTTTTAATTAAAGGATTTCACAAAGGTAAAGTAGATAAAACCTTGTTTACTATTGAATGGGATAATCATATATTGTTGGTACAAATATATGTAGACGATATTATTTTTGGTTCAACTAACAAACAGATGTGTGAAAGATTCTCTAAGCTGATGCAGAACAAGTTTGAAATGAGCATGATGGGAGAATTAAATTACTTTCTTGGTTTACAAGTCAAACAGCTGCCTGATGGTATTTTTATTAATCAAGCAAAGTACACAAAAGATCTGTTTAAGAAATTTGGTATGGAAACTAGCTCATCTGTTACTGTTCCTATGTCTACTGGACTTCATCTGGACAAGGATGAAGGTGGCAAATCAATTGACATCACCAAATACAGAGGCATAATTGGGTCACTGTTATACTTAACAGCTAGCAGACCTGATATTATGTATTCTGTTGGGGTCTGTGCAAGATTTCAATCAGATCCTAAGGAATCTCATCTCTTAGCTGCTAAAAGAATACTAAAGTATCTCAAAGGCACTCAAGAATTGGGATTGTGGTACCCAAGGGAATCAGGATTCGAACTTATTGGATATTCAGATTCTGACCTTGCTGGCTGCAAAATTGATAGGAAGAGTACTACAGGTACTTGTCAATTTTTAGGCAGTCGTCTGATCTCATGGATGAGTAAGAAACAGACTTCAGTGTCCATATCTACTGCTGAAGCTGAATACATTGCTGCTGGAGCATGTTGTGCACAAATACTTTGGTTGAAGCATCAACTAGAAGATTATAACTTGAAGATCAGTGGAATCCCCATCTACTGTGATAATACAAGTGCAATTTCACTTACTCAGAACACTACTAGTCATTCCAGGACTAAGCATATTGAGATCAAACATCACTTCATCCGAGACCATGTTGAAAAGGGAAATGTTATTATTGAGTATGTTCATACAGACAACCAGATTGCTGACATTTTTACCAAACCACTGAATGAAGTAAGATTTTCCACTCTAAGAGCGGATTTGGGCTTGTTAAAATTGGATTCATAAGCTGAGGGGGAACCTATCAGAAGACTGGGTTCAACAGCTTACTAATCTGACATCAACAAGTGTTACACTTCAAGAAGACTGACTCTCAACAGACTAGTTGACTGATGAATTCTTGAATTCAGGGGGAACGTGTACGACTAGCGGTACCCTTGTTTTAAAGATGAAATCTTCAATGACAGTTAGTTGAAGTTGTTTCAATCAGAAGATTTGTTCTTAATGCTTGAAGATTCGAAGACTATTTATCTTGCTGGATTGACAAACAGCAAAGGAAGATCACTAGATATTGGCTTTCACTAGTGATATATTGTATCAGACAAGTCGTTTATCAGATAAGTATTACTTTACTCATCTGTTATTAGTTATGTCATCTTATATTTAAAGTGTTGTGCAAAAACGTTTTATCAAAAGCACGCTTTTATAAGTAACAGACAAGTGGCGTTTCAATTCCCCGCCTGCCTGACATAATTAATAAATTTTGAATTCCGCGTATCTCGATCGCACGATCTGCTTTTACAGTAACTAATCTGACGGTTACCACTTTTCACGGAAACCGACAAATACTAACATCTATAAATCCAGATCTGATCAGCTGACTGAGCTTTTACGCACCCTAAATATCTCAAAAGCATTCAGAGCATTTTTGCATCCATTCAACTGCAAATCTACTCTAGTCTTTCTTCAATCTCTTTCAGGAAAATGAGTTCTAAGGTTAATGCAAAGGAAGCTGCTGCTGAAGGTATGTTCTTGAACTACCTGACGTATCACGCGACTGGCACACCGTTGATGAAAGAAATTCTGGAGAAATTCAAAGCGGCAACGCTGGTTAAATTCATGGAGGCCCATGAAGACATGATTTTCAAGGGCGAGGTCTTTGAATTTTATGGTTCCAAAGACGATGTTGACTTCGACAAACTGGAGATTAAAGCCAAAATTGGGGACAAAGCTATCTGCGTAACCCCAAAATTGCTGAATGAAATGTACGGACTTTCCATTGAAGGGTCTACTGACATCGCAAACCTAGCTGAACCTTTTGAGTCAGATTTCTGGAATCTGGTCTCAAAGAAGAATCAAGTGCTATCTGGAAGTATCAAAAAGAATCAGCTGAAGGACGAGTTTCAGCGAATGGCAGATTTGGTTGCCAAAGTCCTCGAGAACTGCACATTCTCCTTGGACAGTGTACCAATGAAGAGGTTTCATACTATGATAGCCATTTACTATGGGTTGAAGGTAAATTGGGCTAACTTCATCTGGTATGTGATTGCTGATCACAAAGTCCGTGGTTTGACTCTGCACAGGATTTTCATTAGTCATCTGTTGGTAAATTTGAGATGTGATGTGACTAACGGAAAGGAAATTCATAAGGCTAAAGAATTGAAGATTTATGAACCAGTGAAATCTGGGAGATCAAAGGAGCCTGCGGTTGTGACAGAGTTGAAGCAAAAGAAAAGAAAGGCTTCTGAGCCAGAAAAGCCTGCTGATAAAGGCAAGAAAAGCAAGTCGACTGTTCAAACAGCAAAGCCCGCTGTTGAAGCCAGAACAGTTGTCTCTAAAAGAAAGGATGCTGCTGATTTGATTGTTGATGAGACAGTCAAGGAAATCAACGAGATGTCTGTTGGGACATCCTCTGACAAGACAATTTCAGCTGAGTTACTGGTTGAAAATGTGGCTAAAAGAACAAGAAGTGCTATGAAGGACACTGCCACTTCTACCGTTGCAAATCCACCTTTCACAAAAAGGACTGCCAGAAAGAAGCTGACACTTCTTGATGAAGATACTGAACTTTCTGAGTTAGCCAAAAGAAGTCCTCAATCTGCTGAGAGGCCTGTTGAATCAGTGAAGGAATCTGCTGAGAAGAAGTCAGCTGATCAAATGAAACAGATTCCTACACCAACAGCTGGGGTTGCCAAACCTCAAGAGGATCCTGAAGTGCAGATCCTCGAACCAATTGCTGCTGCACCGGTAGCAGTTGCTTTACCAGAAACAACAGCTGCGGCACCAGTTGTTGAGTCAAGAAATGCCAGAAAGAAGAGAACTGGCAAAGCAAAAGTATCAGCTTTTCACAAGAAGAAGCGTGAGGAGGCTGAACAACGAAAACGTGATGATGCTGAGCTAAAGAGAGCTCTTGAAGCAAGTCAAAAGGAAGCTAATGTCAAGAACCTGACAGAAGCTGAACTGGCTGCCAAGGAAGAAGCTGAATTGGCAAAGGCCATAGAAGAGAGCAAGAAGGATGCGTATGGACCAAGGAGGTCTGGAGGCATCGTGATTGGAGAAAAGCCTAAGGAAGGTGACTTTGTGCTACCAAGGGCTGCACCAATCAAGAAGAAAAATAAGGAAGTGAGGAGAGCAATAGAGATTGTCCAAGGTGACTCTACTGCCTTCAAAAAGTTTGAAGCTGAGTTGGAAAGACTAAACCAGCTGTTTCAATCAAGGACTACTTTTCTCCCAGAGAAGATCAGATACAATCAATGGAGAGAGTATAGATTGAACAAGTCTGAGGAAGAAATCCAAGCCTGGAAGGAGTTCGCTACAGAAGGACGTTGGGTTCTAAACTGGTTGCAAACATCCTCTGTTGTCAAGGCTTTGAACTCAGATTTTGTAAGGGATAGATTGCATGACTATGCAAGAGTTATTGTCAGTCAGGAGGCGACTACTATCAAAAATTCAATTTCAAAGAAGCCAAGTCCTACTGATGATAGAATTGATAGAGCAGTCAAGATTGCTGTTTACACTACTCTGGAAAAATGGGTTGAAAGATCAAGGTTTGAACCAGGAACATCAAGTTCAATGCCTAGTCTGCCAAGTTTACAGCAAATCTGTTATGGCTCTGATATCAGTACTTATCCAGAGAAGCTGAAGATTAAACAGACTACATCACCCTTTGTACCAGCTGACTTGATTCGTCAGAAGACAATTGTGTCTACTGATGGTACTGAGATCATTCACATAGCTGATGAGCCAGCTAGTGAAGAACAAAAGAAAGACCAGAAGGCTGAAGAAATCAACTTGGATACATCAAAGAAGCTGCCTAAAATGGTCAAGGACTTAGTTCCTTTAGCTTTGGAGTGGAAAGCTGAAGAAAGTCCTGCTCTTCATGAAGCAACTGTTCAACAGGAGGAAGAACCTGCTGAACTTCCACAAGAAGAGGATCCTGCTGAATCATCACACTCTGCTCCTACTGCTGATTTGCATTCCTCACTGATGGAATCCATCCAGATGCTGATTGAGACTTCTATGAAGGAGATGGAGACAAGAAATCAGCTGATGATTAAGCAAATGCAGGAAGAGACTGCTAAAATGGTCAAGGATGCCATTGAAGATTTTCCTCTGCCACCAGACAACTCCTTGATGTTAACTCAGAGCATATTGAATATGAGCAGAAGTCTTGAAGATGTGAAGGCTGATGTAGGTCACCTCCACACCGCTCTTCAAAGAAATGAAACTGACATTGCAAGAGTTGTTAAGGTCATGACACAAGTTGGTGAAGCAGAAACTGAGAAAAGCATTGCCTTAATGCAAGAGATTACCAACGTCACCGACAAAGCTCACACTGAACTGTCAACACTTCAGTTGAATGTTGACTGTTTGAATGACCAAACTGGTGAATTAAAGTCAAATCAACTTCGCATGGAAACTATTCTAAATCATCACTGTGCTGAGCAAAGAGTCATGGATTCAAACATCAAGAAGCTTTGTGCTGCTGTCAACATAACTCCTGATCAACTCAACCCTGCTGATGCTGACAAAAAGGGGGAAGAGGAATCAGCTAAGTCAGCTGTTGAGACTGCTGCAACTATTCAAGTACGAGACCAACGGGCTGCTGCTGGAAAGCCAAAAGAAGATGAAGTACTTGAAGAGGAAGCTGAAGATGGAGCTGATGATAAAGTAGAGCCCAAGGATGTAGCTAAAACTGACAAGGAGTTAGCTGCCTCTAAGTACTCTGCTGAAGAACAGCTAAATCCAAACGTTAAGTATAAGAGGATGGAAGACATCAGAAAAAGAATTGAAGCTGAAGAAAGGAGAGAAAAATTAAAAGGTCTTGCTGATGTTTTCTCAAGTGGTGAAGATGAAGAGAGCAGTGAAGAAGTTGATGAGGAGGAAGAAGAAGAAGATGAGGACTAGACTAGTTAATAGACTAAGTCCATATGCTAAATTTTTGTAACAGCTTACTTCAGTTGTAATTTTTTTTTTTCACTTAAGTCAATCTTTTTTTCTTGTAACTTGCACTGTAATTTTCAAATCAATCTATAAAAAGTTCAAGCTTCCAACATATCATTTCTATCTCATAAATTTTTGAGGACTCAACTTTAGTTTAGGTACAGGTACTTAGCTGGAGTTTTGTCATCATCAAAAAGGGGGAAATTGTTGGATGAAGATGAAGACTTTGAAGTGAAGGGAGGTTTTGATGATTTCCAAAGACATCAGCTAAGTGGAAGCTTAGTACAAACCTTAGAAGATATTTGACTAAGGAAGAAGTTCATCAGACTAGTCAAATATGGTCCAGAAGACTACTGATCTGTTGCTGAAGAAGTAATCAGACTGGTGGACTATCAGCCGACTCAAATCAGATTAGTTCAAGTTTGGGATCAGCCGAGTATACATCAGACGAGTGACTTCGATCAGCAGAGTGGAAGTGGATCAGAAGTTATTGCAACGGTAATAAATGCACTTGGTGTAATAAATGCTGAAGAGGAAGGGTATTTATGACAAATGATTGAAGAGAAACCTCGTATCAGCTTGGTGCATTTAATGCGCATTTAATGCGAAGCGACAGAAAGTACAGCAGAGTGTACAGTGTTCAGTCGCAACAGCCGTTTCTGCAAAAAGGACCAGTACTCGAGGATTTGACAGCTGCCGATCTCTCAACGGGCAGATTTTCAAATCTCCAAGTATAAATAGCTTAGTTCGTGAGTTGAAGAAGAAGAACAACACAGAGACAACACGCATTGAGAGCAAAAATCTTAAGCAAAATTCTTCTAAGTCTCAAACTCAAGAACAAAGCACTCATCAGCCTAGTCATCTGTTGACGAAGCAGAAAAGAGAGAAACCAGAATATACTTAAAAATCTGAGTGATTTTGTCTAGGATTGTGTTGTGAGAAGCAGATATCAACCTTTGTGAGCGATATCACTTCTGAGAATAGGAATTTCTTTGTGATTTCCTATTGTGAACTTACGGCCACTTCATTTGTTGTTTGGCGTAATAAGTGTATACTGTAATCTGTGTGATTTAGTATAACCCAAGATCTAAGTGACTTGGAAGAGTGGACTAAAGGACTTACATCCATATAACCACTATAAAAATCCTTTGTGTTTTTTTTTAACTTGCATTAATTTTTGCATATTTCAAAGAAGCATATTCAAAACACTTAAAGGTTAACTACTGAAAAGTTTTATAAAGGAGTTTATTTAAAACTGGGGATAAAACTACTTCAAGGTTAAAGAAAACTACTTGTGAAAAACACTTGATAAATCCGCTGCAAGTTAGTTTATTTTAAACTCTGATTTGATAAAATCAGCTGAGTGAAATCAGAAGAGTGGTCAACTCTGCTGTTCAAAGCTTTGTGCTAGATCAGCTTAGTCTGCTTACTGTTCTCGATCAGCTTAGTCTGCTGAACAGAAAAGTTAGAAGTTTTAAAAGGTAGATTTTTGAAGAGGTCTATTCACCCCCCCCCCCCCCCCCCTCTAGACCTCATCTGACCACTTGGGACCAACAAGAGTATTTCACGAATCTTTTAAATGAGCGGGAGGAGAATTTAAATGGAGATCAATGCTAAGATCACTTGCAGGCCTACATTTAATCGATCCAGTTTTCAACTAGATTGATAAAACAAGGACAATGATTCTTGACATCGGTTCCTTCACTTATTCTCGAGTTTTAAAACTACTCCTTAGTGGTCTCGAATCAAACGATTTGAAACTACTCCTCAAAACAAGCTTTTGAAGTGGAGGTTTGTTTTAGAAGCTTCAGACATACTCCTATGTCGCTTCTTTAGCTCGTTCAATCTTGATGCTTATATGAGGAAACGATCGTTAAGATTCCCATACCCTATAGGAAATTCGTTCCCATACCCTACGGGTGATTCGTTCCTCCTTTTAGACTCATCTCAGAAGTGCATCAGGCATAGGCTGGTTACTAAGAACATGATTCCGACTTTCGGAATTGAAGACAATTATCTAGTTTCTAAGCCAGTCGATATTTTGATCCAGTTATTTTATAAGTCGAGGATAAATAGTATAATGGATAATTATAGATATCTCAATATCTATTTTAAAAAGAAGACAAACATTTAGTGGACTAGTTAATGAATAATACTTATAATCTACGAAGGTTGAACTTTCTATCGTAAAAGTTTTCCCACAATTTTATCGAAACAATTACCCCTTCAATTGTTCGGGAAATCCTATTTCCTAGTAGGTCTTGACGTCCCAGCGGACATTAATTGCACCCACGACTCGTGGCCATACAACTAATTCCCCAGGTAGGCATACGTATTGGCAATTGTATATCTACACAACCTTCAAGCTATTTTGCCTCGATTTTCGCACCCATCTAGCACTGCTACATCATGAGTGGTACTACTCATTAAGTCTAACCCAATCAATCTCGATGAGCAACGGGCCCGGTCATGAAATCCCCGTAACTGGTTATCGGTCGATTATACATATCCCGACCAGTCCCCACCCTTGTCGAGTTTATTTAATAAACAAGAATCGAGAGATTTCACGTATTGTCCCTTTCTTCGCCTCGGGTGCCAGACTCTGGATCACCTTAATCGATAAGTAGACAACATACGCTAGTCCCTATTGATGGAAGGCTTGGATTTATATAAATACTTCATTTTATTTTAACCCAATATGACTTAATATTTAATTCAAGAGGGGATTTGCTGGTTTGAAAGTTTAAGGCAAACTCTCTCGAGATCTCACCGCTTCGATTATGAATTATCTTATTTACGTTCTAATATTCTAGCGCGCATCACCATACAAGCCAAATAATAGAATCAATAAATAAATAAAACATAAATAAATAAACCTAGCATGCATTTCTAACACAATATGTTTTCGATCGAGAGCCACCTATGTTTGGGCCATCATTGAGCCAATAGTGTTGGCCCAATTGGTCTATCTAATGGGTTCTTAATGGGCCTAGGCTATTACATTAATAACCAAGCATACTTGGCCTTCATTCTCCACTGGGCTTCCTTCTTGCATGTAATGGGCCTCCATCCTAAACTATTTAATGTAAAGCCCTAATCTATTACATTGGCACAAAAAGGCCCAAATAAAGGCTCGCAGGCCCAACAAAAACCAAAGCAAAATAAACCAATCACATCTAAGGTCAAGGCTCGGCTCGATCGAAAACCACGTAAACAATTCACGTTGAGCAAAGAAACAAGCAAACACATTTTCTAGTTTCCTATCTTACTTCAATTATTTTAAACGCCTTTAAAATATTTCTCTAGATTCTTACTTTAGTCTCTACTAATTATAGGTAATCTATATTCGGATAAACAAAACCATTTTATGCATAAAAACAGAATAAAATGTTCAACTTTTGAAAATTGCAATTCGGCCCTCCAACTTTTGGAAATTGCGATTTGAAACCCTGAAGTTTTGGAAATTACAAATTAATCCCAAATTTAAACTGGGCAGAGGACCGAAAATAAAAATTTTATTTCCAGAAAAAATTTCGAATTTGTAATTCAGCCCCTGCAGTTTTCGGTATTTACAAAACAGCCCCAAAACTTTCGTTAATTGCAAAACAGCCCCAAATTTGAAAATTTCCAGAGAGTTCCATTCTGTCCAGAAAGTACACAGTTCGTAAAATCTCAATTTCAGTCCAGGATTTCCAAAAATTGCTAATCGCAAAAAACAGCCCTTTATTTTCGAAAAGTACAAAATTGGCCCAAAACGTTTTATGCAATTTTACCCAAAAATAGATCTACCCATAACAAGTAAGAATCAACAACACGAATATAACATGCAATACAATAAAGCAATCAAATTATATTCAGATCTTTTCGTATGATTGTAATGAATTAGGCTCTGATACCACTGTTGGGTTATTGGTAACGTCAGAACGTTAAAAGCAGCGGAATTTAATTTTTTTTTTTAAATAACCCAAACCAGCAATCTTTATTCATCTAGTCATACGAAAAGGATTTTTACATAAATCGAAACATCCATAGGGTGTTTAGCGATTTTACCTTACCACGGGAACGGTGGTGGTTTTTCTCCAGTCTTCTTTCAGATCTGCAGGATTTGGTTCGGAGAAGCACCCCAAGCATTGTGCCTCTAGCGGTATCCACACCAACTGGATTGAAGCAACTCCTTTGGATCCATAGGCTCAGAACTAAGATCCAAAGGTTATCAAGCAAGGAAGAAAAAAGAGGAAGAAATCGCATGAACCCTGTACAATTTCACAGGGTTCGACCGAACCTTCTCTGTAAGAGAGAGGGCGGCGCTTTTCAGCTTTTGGAGAGAAGGGGGCACGAAATTTTGTGTCTTGGGGCTTAGGTTTTTTGAGGTCTTGAACTCCTTATATAAGGAGTCTTGACCTAGATGTGTTCTAATCCTACTAGGAAACTTAAAGCCCATTTACTTATGGCCTTTTGTTTCCTAATGGACCTAGACCACCTTTTAATTAATTAAACCCCTTTAATTAATTCAGCCCATTTAATTAATTAATCCAATTAATTTAATTAATCCTTCTCCATTAATTAATTAGACTACTTCTAATTAATATTTTTCTCCTTTAAGAATTAACACTTTAATTCTCCAATTTTGATTTAACTCTCTAAATCAAACTTTCCTTACATGATTTGTTGCAGTCCAATTGTATTGTGTGTGACCCTCTAGGTTCACCATCAATTGGCCGTGGGCCCACGACTTTCGTGATTTAATTTGCGAGCTTATTAATTGCTCCGATTAATTGAACACTTTCAATTAACCACTCAAGAATTAATCTCCTTATTAATTCATGAGTACCCACACCTCATGGTCGATGTCTAGCCACAAGCCCATGAGGCCCAACTTCAGGTGAATTGATCTCAGTGAGCCTCACCTCTTATTAGTACCATGTACATACGGTCCTTCTATCGACTTAATTTCCCGATCGAGACCTAGGGTGTGTGAATTGATCGGCACCTCTAATTATCTCGATTCTGTACTTTCTAATTCTGGATAATAATTCCAGTGTGACTGTTAAATTTGGAAACCCCTTTCCAAATCCGTCACCGACCACGGCCGTGGGTTTCTCGGAATCTATTATCTAAGAACGTACAGGAAATTCTCTCAACACACTACGTTGAGTCGGTAGATCCCATATTGATGCTAACCATTCGCGTACACGACTATACGCACCCAACTTAGGCACACAATGATCAGGCTACGTGATCGGCACCTAAATCTAAGTACGCACGCCCATGCACCGAATTCGCCCTAGCATCTCAAGTTTAAGGACTAAATCGTACACTATTATAAGTTTGAGAAACATCCCATCGCCGATGTGCGTCATGCGCTTCCACAATGGGTTTCTCTGTTCGGGTCGTTCAATGCGTTCGATCCCCTATCGAACCACCTACTCATATGCACTAGCATCAAATGCCTTGCTCATGAAACGCTACAAATTCACTCCATGTGAATCATGCATATTTATACAAGTCTTTGCGATTCCTTCGATACCCCGTCTCGTTCGGAATCTATGACTTGGAACATTTTTAAGATCACGATCTTAGAGACTGTTTCATGATTGCACTCATACTGAAGTGAATCGTCCCATAGTCTATTGTGATCTAATGATTTCATCCAATCGCTTAAGTGATTTGCGAGAGATGAAGTTGGCCATTGTTTGATTTACATACTATAAACAAACGAGCGTATTAATTCATTTATACTAGAGAAAGATTACGATAGTCCTAATACAAGCTAAATATTTTGGCTTGCAGGGCACTATCCTATCAGCTTGAAGGGCGGCTAAGGTTAGATTTTTCCTTAGGGTTTTGAGTCTCCACTTAGACTCCTTTATATAGCCACCTTCAAGGCCCCTTTGTGTGCAAGACTTAGTATGGGCCATTAATTAAATTGGCCCATGTCTTGCATTAATTTAATTAAAACATTTAATTAAATTAACCCAATTAATCCAATTAATTTTCTCCCACTTTGATTAACTCTTTAATTAATATTTAATTAATTAGACTATCTAATTAATTATTTATCTCTCCGAATTAACTCTTTAATTCTTTTATTTGATTTAATTCTTTAAATCAAACATTTCCTTAATTGACTGTCACTGTCCAACTGTATTGTGTGCAACCCTCTAGGTTCACCATCAATTGGCCGTAGGCCCACATTTCTGTGATTTAATTAACGAGCAATTAATATTCAATTAATTGCTCCGATCAATAAACTCCTTTAATTGACCACTGCAGAATTAATCTCCCATTAATTCAGGTGTACCCACACCTCGTGGTCGATGTCTAGCCACAAGCCCATGAGGCCCAACTTCAGGTGAATTGACATTAGTGAACCTCACCTCTTATAAGTACCATGTACATACGGTCCCTCTAACGACTAATTTCCCGATCGAGACCTAGGGTGTGTGAATTAGTCAGCACCTCTAATTATCTCGATTCTGTACTTTCTAATTCTGGATAATAATTCCAGTGTGACTGCTAAATTTGGAAACTCCTTTCCAAATCCGTCACAGACCATGGCCATGGATTTCTCGGAATCTATTATCTAAGAACGTACAGGAAATTCCCTCATTCATTACAATGAGTCGGTAGATCGCATCTTGATGCTAACTATCCGCGTATACGGCTGTACGTACCCAATGTAGGCGCACAATGGTCAGGCTACGTGACCGGCTCCTAAATCAAAGCACGCACACCCGTATACCGAATTCGCCCTAGCACCTCAAGTCTAAGGACTAAATCGTACACTGTTATAAGTCCTAAGAAACATCCCATCACTGATATGCTTTACGCACTTCCACAATGGGTTTCTCTGTTCGCGTCGTTCGATGCGTTCGATCCCCTATCGAACCACCTAGTCATATGCACTGACATCAAATGTCTTGTTCATGAAACTCCACAAATTCACTCCATGTGAATCATGCATAATCCTACAAGTCGTGACGATTCCTTCGATACCTCGTCTCGACAGGAATCTATGACTTGGAACACTTTTGAGATCACGACCTTAGAGACTGTTTCATGATTGCACTCAATACTGAAGTGAATCGTCCCATAGTTATGAGTGATCTCAGGGTTTCAACCAATCGCTTAAATGTGTTCGCGAGAGATGAAGTTCGCCATTAGTTTATCTTATGAAATAAATAAACTTTGCGTATTAATTAATAAATCAAAGATTCATTCAAGATAAAATAGTCCTATTACAAGCTATTGAGTTGGCTTGCTGGGCACTATCCTATCACTTTAAAACTTCATTTTAAATGTACCCAACGTGACTTAATATTTAATTCGAGAGGGGGTTTTCGGGTTTGAAAGTTCAAACTAACTCTCCTCGAGATCTCACCGCATAAGTTATGCTTTATCTTTTATTTACGATCTAGATTCTAGCGCGCATCACATACAAGCTAAATAAATAAATCGATAAATAAATTAAAACATACAAGCCTAGCATGCATACTACCACAATATGTTTTCGATCGGGAGCCTCCTATGTGGGCCATCATCGAGCCATGATGTTGGCCCAATTGGTCAATCTAAAGGGTTCTTAACGGACCTAGGCTATTACAAAAATAACCATGCATACATGGCCTTCAACTCTTCTTGGGCTCCCACCTTGCTTGTAACGGGCCTCCATCCTAAACTATTTAAAACAATAAATCCCTATCTATTACAAAGGCTCAAAGTGGCCCAAAAACTTAAGGCTCGCAGGCCCAATAAAAAACCAAACAATAAATTAAACCAATCACATCTACCCTAGGGTCAAGGCTCGGCACGATCGAAAACCACGTAAACAGTTCACGTAGAGCAAGAAACAAGCAAACAACTTTTACGTATTTCTTTCTTACTTTTAAAACTACTTTTAAAAATAACAACCTATGATTCTTACTTTAGTCACTACTAATTATGACAAAATCAATTTTCGGGTAAACAAAACAATTTTTCCGCATAAAAACAGATTCGGATTTTTCAACTTTTGAAAATTGCAGTTCGGCCCCTCAACTTACGAAAATTGCATTTTTAACCCCAAAGATTTGAAAATTACAAAACAGCCCCTATTTACAAATCGGCTAGAGAACCAGAAAATTAAAATTTGAATCAAGAAAAATTTTCGGTTTAGCAAACAGACCCCTGAACTTTCGGAAATTACAAAACAGTCCTTTAATTTTCGAAAATTACAAAAAGACCCAAAAACACGTACAGACCAGAATTGCAAAAACAGTCCATATTTTTCAGAAATTTCCAGAAAACAGAAAAATAAATTTCCAGCCCTTATTTCACAAAATAGCGATTTGCACAAAAAGTCCTGAAGTTTCAAAAACTATAAATTTGCCCCAAATCTCAATATGCGATTTTACCCAATCATAGATCATATCATAACAAGCAAGAATCATCACACAGAACATAACAATCACAAATATCCATATATTTAATTATGTTCAGGCCTTTTAGCATAATAGTAATGGAATTGGCTCTGATACCACTGTTGGGAATGCCCCGGTTGTCAAAACAACGAGAGTGCGGAATTTAAAATTTTTCCGAGGCACCCATCAGTCCCAAGATATGTTTTTCCATCTTATGTATGCGAAAAGGTTGAAACAAGCAATCAACAATAGATTAAAAGTGGAGATATGCGATTTTACCTCACCACAAGCAAGGTGGTGGCAACCTCCGGCTTTATTGCTGATTCACAACTAGTGATCCAATTGTCTCACCTCCAGAGTGTATCCACACCAGTTGGATTGTAGTAACACCTTCAAGTCACAGGCTACGAAATAGATATTGAAGGTTGTCAATGGAGGAAGAAGCAAATCCAGTTTCAGAACTTAGATCCAGATATGGAAGAACAGAGAGAGAGGGGGCGGCGCTGCAAGGGGGCGGCTAGGCAGAGGGGGGCGGCCAGGGTTAATTGTGTGCAAGAGTGAAAAGCTTATGAAGAGTTGTGAGGAGATATCTATTTATAAGAGAAGAATCCTTCTCTTAGTAGATATCTCTTCAAAGACATTTTCCTTATCTTATTAGGAAACAAGATATACTTGTATATCTTCTAGATCTTCCTTGCCACACAAGAAAACAAACTCTCCTCTTCTTATCCCTATCAAAATCGCACCCTACCATTTTGCAAGACTTCTTCTGGGCTTTTAATTAAAAGGCCCATGTCTTGTACATTAATTTAATTAACCCATTAATTAAATCAGCCCAATTAATCTAATTAATTATTATCTCTCAATTAATTAAAACTTTAATTAAAATTTAATTAATTAGACCATCTAATTAATTATTCTTCCAATTGAATTAACACTCTAATTCATTTATTGATTTAACTCCCTTAAATCAAATATTTTCTTTTATGACTGTCACTGTCCAACTGTATTGTGTGTGACCCTCTAGGTTCACCATCAATTAACAGCAGGCCCACGAACCTTTCGTGATTTAATTTATGAGCAATTAGTTTCTCCGATCAATTAAACACTTTTAATTGACCACTCCAGAATTAATCTCTCATATTAATTCAGGAGTACCCACACCTCATGGTCGATGTCTAGCCACAAGCCCATGAGGCTCAACTTCAGGTGAATTGATATTTGTGAATCTCACCTCTTATAACTGCCATGTACATACGGTCCTTCTATCGACTTAATTTCTCGATCGAGACCTAGGGTGTGTGAATTGATCGGCACCTCTAATTATCTCAATAACTATACTTTCTAATTCCGGATAATAATCCAGTGTGACTGATTAATTTGGAAACCCCTCTCCAAATCCGTCACCGACCGTGGCCACGGGTGTCTCGGATCTATTATCTAAGAATCGTATAGGTAATTCTCTCATCCATTACGATGAGTCGGTAGATTCCATCTTGGTACTAACCACTCGCGTACACAACTATACGCACCCAACTTAGGCACATTATGATCAGGCTACGTGACCAGTACCTAAATCTAAGTACGTACACCCATGCAACGAATTCGCCCTAGCACCTCAAGTCTAAGGACTAAATCGTACACTATTATAAGCCTTGAGAAACATCCCATCACCGATATGCGTCATGCGCTTCCACAATGGGTTTCTTTGTTCGGGTCGTTCGATGCGTTCGATCCCCTATCGAACCACCTACTCATATGCACTGACATCAAATGTCTTGTTCATGAAACTCTACAAATTCACTCCATGTGAATCATGCATATTCATACAAGTCTTGTCGATTCCTTCGATACCCCGTCTCGTTCGGAATCTATGACTTGGAACTGGTTTTAAGATCACGACCTTAGAGACTGTTTCATGATTGCACTCAATACCGAAGTGAATCGTCCCATAGTCGAATGTGATCTAAGGATTTCATCCAATCGCTTAAATGTATTCGCGAGAGATGAATTTGGCCATTGTTTATTTTATACAGTTATAAATAAACGTGCGTATTATTCATAAGAATCAAAGATTGTTTATTACAGAATAGACCTAATACAAGCTAAAATGAATTGGCTTGCTGGGCACTATCCTATCAGTTACTTGCAGAAAATATATCCAAGAGAACAAGAAGTCTTTTGACCACAAAATTAGCAATTTTCACAGTCAAGACCATCGAAAAATTGGGGTCATCTTCACTTACTTCCCAAGTTACATCGCGGGGTCTATCAGCATCAGTAAAACTAATAACTTGATTCATCAATGATGGAGGTTCGAGAGACATAATCTCCTTCGCGGTCGAGACATTTTTCTTTATCGACCTAGCAGTTATCTTCCTAGCATTCCTACTGTCTCCACAAGTTGGTCCTCCCGAAATCACATTTATCACTCCATTCGTTTGCCCTTCGACCTATTCCCGAGCGTCCCGATGCTGCCCGAAATAATTTCGGGGACTTCTTGATCTGTATCTATTGTTGAAGTTACCTCTTTCACATATGCCTTTAACTTCCCTTGAGCGATGTGTTGTTCAATCTCTTTCCTCAACTGCATACAATCCTCAGTGTTGTGACCGCGAGCCCTGTGATATATGCAATACTTATCATAATTCATAGATCCCAGCCTCACCTGAGTGATACGTTGAGCTTCGGGAATCAAATTACCCTCCTCGAATACTGTGAGGATTTCATCCATCGAGGTATTTAATTCCGTAAAATTAACCTTTTCAAATTCTTTTCTCGACTCTTTTTCTTGAGAGGTAGGTCGACTGTAGACATTAGATCTTTGGGTCGGGGCCTGCGGTTTGTAGACACTAAGTCTTTGCCAAACCAAACCTCTCCTTTGATTGTGAGATCCACCATAGTCACCCGATTTTGGGATAGGCGCACGATCTTGTTTCATTCCGTGCTTAGGCTTCGGGTTCTGAGCATTCTTCAATTTGTTCATTTCCTCTTGGATCATGTATTTTTCAGCTATCTCCATGATCCGCTCAAAAGATTTTGGTTTCTTGCGGCACAAAGCATTCCTGAACTTAGTATTTCGAGTCAACTCGAGCATGAGTGACGATAAGTGATTTTACCGAATTTAGTCCGTACGGTAATATCAACCAAGTAAATAGTTTAATCTTCGATACGAATAAAGTGACTGCTATTTGAATAAATAATCTAAGTTCAGGGCCTGGTTAAAGTACTCCGGATGATGCAAAACAAGGTAAAATGACGCAATGTAATTAAAAGAACTCAAACTGATTGGAACAAGATAAGTATCTTTATTATTAATGGAGAATTTCAGAGTCTAACCCTTATTACAATGAAGAATCTGCTATATATAATTGTTTTATTTATAATTTTCGAACAGATACAAAAGCTCAACAAGATGCAAGGAACTGCAAGGAACTGCAATTTCATTGATAATTCTCGAACGGATTACAAAAATCATAAGTACATCTTCGAATAAAAGTTCTATTACAACTACTATGCCCTATTCTATGGTCTTCGAGCATCCTTTAGTGTCGTAGACGGCAAGCGGAGACAAGCATCCGATGAGTGCACCACAGTTTGTGTGACAGATTGGTAGCTCAGTAGACTTGTAAAAAGCAATCGAGCCAGCTCGGTTTATCGTCTGATGATATCTGGGTTTGAAGTGAGGCAGTATGAATTGCAGACCACTTTTCTGCTTATCTCCATACTTTTTCCAGCCTTCTTTCCACCAGCTGAGCCCGATCACTTCCCCGAGGCAGTAGGTAAAGCGGACATTCCTCATTTTAAGATCCGAAAGCTCAACCTAAAGCCACCACTCTTCAAGAAAATCCTTAAAGAAGCTGGTGCTCGAGATCGATATTCCTTTTAATCGACTGTCCAGTTTTCCGCCCTCAGAAGGACCCTTCGAAATCCGCAATGCTAACCCTGCCCAAAATGCCCTAGCAAGGGTCGGCCACTTGTCGGTATTTTGAAGGGAGATCCCATTTTCAGGGATCGGAGACCCCTCGGTATTTGAGAGGTCCCTTTTTTTTCCGATTCCACCCATACCAAAGAAAGAAGTAAAATGTTTGTGAGCTCGAAAGAAAGTTCGAAGTCGAATTTCGACGGTCATTATTCAATAGGATTTAATGGCTCGAAAGAAAGAAAGTTCTGAGTGAAAATTTTTAACTGATCAAAGTACTCCTTTTATACTAAAAGGATTGGTGGATCGACGGTCATTATTCAATAGGATTTAATGGCTCAGAACTTTGAGAAACATCCCATCACCAAATTAAGGCATTTATCACGGGTGACTGTTCCGCTTCCCGAGGTTTAGGTGTTGTTTGGTCAGAATAACTTAAGAACTTTGCTAAAAATGGGGGAATACTATGACTTGGTCAGAACTTTGATGCAGGCAGTTTTCCATCTTTCCTTTCAGGTCGGAAATTCAGTAAATCACAACTCGAGTGGAAAAGTTCAGTGTTTCTTTATTTTCACGACAAGATATGCGCGTACGTGCAAAAATCTCGAACAGCATGGGTTTAAAGAAATTTTAAGCAAATATAAAAATTTTTGAGCAGAACACAACAATATATAAAGGAAGATAGATTTTATTTGTCCTTAACAAATGGCGGTACAGAAAGGAAAATATAAAGTTACAAAAATTAAACGAGCAGAAATAATAAAATTACAACAAAGCTGAATCTCTAGATCAGCTTATTCTCAGCTAGAATCTTTCGGAGCTCGGCGCTGCAGGCTTCATACCCTCTATTATATGCCTCCTGCTCCCGACGCTCGAAGTCCTTATTCTCTTGCTCGACGATGGACCTCAGCTTGTCCAACTCCTTGCTCAATTCCTCATGGACTTGGCTCTCTTTCTGCTTTACAGCCTTCTCCTTCTCAGAGGCCAGCTTCTGCTCAATAGCTCTAGCTTCCTCGAGGGACCTCTCCAATGCAACCTTTTGTTTATCCAGATCGAGGACTAAGGCAGCACGTTGCTCGGCCTCCAGCTCAACTTGCAGTCCGAGATTGAAAAGATGATGACCGACCTACGTGGGATTGCAGAAGAAAGATTGTAAAAAATATATATATATATATATATATATATTTGAGTGCAAGGCTCACTTGAGAAAGTAGGTCAGAGCTCGACTGTACAATTTCCCGAGCGCTTTTTTCTCTTAGTCGTTCCTGCTCAGCTACCTGAACACTACTCAGGGCAATATCCCAACAGTTCGGAGGCACGCCCCCAGCCACGACTTTGTTTTTCATCTCCTCAAAAATCGCAGTCAATGTGCGAGTGACATCGGAGACAGAGCTGGAAGCCTCAGGATTCTTACCCGACATATGAGGCATCTTCCCGTGAACGGAAGGGTCACTTATTTTGACCTTTTCGGAAGGGTCATTTATTTTGACTTTTTTATTTTGAGGCTCGAGAACGACGTTCTTAGCAGCCTCAGAAGCCAAAATGGCCTCGCCCAATAGCTTCTTTTCCCCGGCCATTTGGAGTAATGCCGGGGTCGGAATAAGATCATCCGGATGGGACCTCTTATTCGAGGCAAGCACAGAACCGCCAGAGTTGACTTGCTCGTTAGGACCTTTATTGTCCTGCTTTTTCACTTCGGAACTAGTTTTCGCTCCAGAGGGGGAGTCCACTATTTGTATAACCGGCTCTTTCTTGAGTCGGGTAGATTCGGAGTTCGATGAAGAACCAGCTTTGGTTTTACCACGCTCGACCTTGGATGCCTTTGGGACCTCCTTCGAGGCCTTGGGATCCTTAAACTTTGATTTTGGAGACTTGCCTTTCTTGGCCTTATAAAGTTGGGTGGGGTCGAGCTTGGCACCTACTAAATCCTCCATGGTCGAGTACTTAAAGAAGAAGTTGTTCGGAGATATTATCGACCCTTGAGCTCCGATGAGAAATATTGGGAAATAATAATGGTAACTTGTATAGTTCTCTCTTGTATTTATAGGAAAGAGAAAAGTTGCTTTTGGGGACCCAACAGTCGCGATTTCCCAGTTTTTCCGAGCTATATGCTGAAGCTCGATTATTGGCATACTTTATCTACAAAGAATATTTGAAGTCCCTACATCGCGTCATTTATTATCGGTTCTCTTTTCGAGCCGCATGCAACTTACAAAGATTATTTTCTAAGTTAAGTTGTACGACAGAGTCCGATGTGAATTTAACGACAAGATTTGTCACATATCACAGATAGAAAAGATAGTTTATAAATAGTCAAAAGGTTTACAATGCTACTAAAGGAAAATCCTATTTCTACCTATTACAAAATCTATATAAGGGTCTGGATTCTCCTCGTCATCCTCGCTCTCGGAGCAGTTCTCGATATCAACGTCTTCATCCTCAGAACTGGCTCCAGGATAAGGAAAGCCAACTGGTAGAGGTCGGAATGCATAGAGGCAACAATATGTTCGCGGAGACCCCACTTAATCTGGCCCATGATTTCGCGTTTGCCATATATCCAATCACGCTGACCTTTCCATCGATGAGGAATCATTTCCGAGCTCCCCTCAGAGGCCGGCATATCGGTCCTTTAACAAAGAAAAACCGTTTCTTCCAGTCCAGGGAGTTACTAGAGACGATCGTCGACAAAACAGAGTGGTTCGGGCGTTGAGAGAAATACACAAACCCCGCGTTAGAAGCTGGGGAGTTGCTGATTTTGAAAATCTGCCAAAAATTCTGGAAGTTGGCAAGTTTGTTCCTAGCTCATCAGGACACTGAAGGCGATCAGATACCCAATGGAGTTCGGGAGAATCTGTGCGAGAGCTAGAGAGAATATATCCAAAACATCCTCGAGCAATGGGACGAAAGGAATCCGCAGCCCATAGGAAAATTGTTTAGTATAGAAGGCTTGGCATCCTTCTGGGGGTGCAACGACCCGTTGAGAAGAGTCGGGATAGCCAACGAATAGCCATCTGGGAGAAATTTTCCAATTTCTGCCTCAAGTTCAGCTCTGCTCTCGATCGGATCATAAGAACAGACAATCTCGTCGACTCGTTTCTCAGTTTTCTGAAGCCGCCCCGTGGCGTTCGACTTCTTCGGGATGGCGTCCAGATCGAGAATTCTCGTATAGGCGTTATTCCCTATCGAGTATCTCATTAATTCATGCTCTCCCAGTATTTCGGTCGAACCGTCATCACCACTGGCCTATGCACTTGGTTCTCCATCTCCCTCTCGCTCGGTATTAAGCTCCGCATTCCGCTCTCCTTCCCTTTCAGGCTCGGCGTTTTGTTGTCCTGAAGTTCCCGCGCCGTTTTTCGACTCTAAGAAGTTTATAGCACCGTCAATAACTCTATTCACTTCGTCCGATGAATCTCCCGTCGGTTCGTACGTATTTATGAGATGGCTGGTAGATCCAAGGTCGGACTCTGATCTCGAAAGAATTACCATATGATTTTCTGCGTTTTCGGTGTTAGACATTTTGAGGAGAATTACTGTGCTGATCGATGAACAAGCAATGTCTTTTCTCGATGAGAGCACTCCGATCTGTGGTAATTTAAGTGAAGCAAGGCTCGTCTCGTCAGGTCAACGCATATATATAAGGGTTAAAAGGGTAAATTGCAAATTAAACCCCGAGTAACCGCGACGGTTAAGCTTCCACTCAGTAAATTCAAAAATATCTTTCCATTAATGGCATTTCCGGTCCAAAAGTTTTGAAAGGTGGTCTTTGAGCTCGAAATTTTTAGGTTAACACCATCGTTTTTCGAGGATATGCACTCTTTTTCCCTCGCTCGGTTTTTATCCCCCTGGGTTTTTCCGAGTAAGGTTTTTAATGAGGTATATCCGACGCAAAACCGTTCAAGACCTGATCTCTATTATTTATGTCTCCGAGCCTCAGATATTGTAGCGCCATGTTGAATCACCGAAGTAATACTCTCAGATCGAGAATGCCGCCTTTCTACTTAAAGCATCTCAGCAGTCCAGGGCTGCTCCAAAGAAGATGTGCACTCTTTTTTCCCTAGCTCGGATTTTGTCCCACTAGGTTTTTCCGAGAAAGGTTTTTAACGAGGCATATTCAAGTTTTACCATCACGCTGTGTTTACTTCTCCGAGCTTTAGCTTCGCTTACGATTAAGAAGTGGGGGAGTATAGATGAGGGATATTTCGCATGCTCTATTCAAGGAAATACCCCGCTCGAGATCGACCTCAACTCCGACCAAGAAGGCTATTTTCCGACCTGCCAGACACAGTTTCCGATCAAGCCAAATTGATAGCGCAAGGCCCTTTTTCCGATCTACTCCTCTCCTCGGAATCACTGTTGGGCCGACCCATGGGCCTGGCCTGCTGGCCGAGACATGTTCTCCTGCGGAGGGTCTAGCTAGCTCATCACTGTTACTATAAATACCCAACGCATTTATGACATCAGGGACGACACGTTTCCTCGGGTGCACCCCAGCTCGGACGCATAGATCGAATATCTATCGAACTGGCATTAGCTCACTCTTTGTACTTGTTTAAACTAGTTGTACAACATCCTGTAATGCTCGAATAGACCTACTTTGTAACTTGTATTCAGACCGGTGTATTAATACACGGCTTTGCATTCTTGAACTCAATATTGTGCATGCTTTATTTTCCTATTTGATCCTCGTACGAAAAACAACATAATCAATAATAATCACCGTCCTAACCCTAGTAGTATCCTGAGAAGGTTGGGAAACTCGTGGCCCAAAAGATATTCGGTTACTTTCAACAGGTCGATAAGATACGAATTTGCAAGTCGGATCGATCTTTTACCTTTCGAGGAGTTTTGACCTGTTGAGCTGATCGGATTGACCTGGATAAGCTCGAGGAGGCCGATCCAAGCTTATGTGCAAAATAGCCCTCATCAGTACTCCCTCACTTCTCGAGCGAAATCGTAGCTGTAGCTCGTAGAAGTAATTAAAATATTTGTGTTGACTCCGCACATTGAGATTCGTGAAATATGCCTCATTAAAAACCTTGTTCGGAAAAACCCTTTTTGGAATAAAAACCGAACGAGGGAAAAATAGTACATATCCATTGAACCCAGTCACGAACATACACGTTGCTAAGAGGCGGTGTCAGATGTCCCTAGATCTTTTCCACAATTTTATTGCTGGGAAACTGAATCGTTACCAAGAGCCGAACCGCCATTTCCTTACTCATATATATAGTCGAATTTAATAAGGTCATTTTCGCTTTTTACCGCAAATACACTGAGCTCTATGCAATAATATTTTAAATCAAGATTCTCAGTACCTATCAATCTCATCGAGCTCCCTGTCTCTCTTGTTCAAAGTGGCATCTTCAACATCCAACCCAAAATCTCCACCTCGCAAGAAGGAAGAAGTAGTTATCACTAATGTTATTGAAAACCCTGAAGGTGCTTCTTCTGAGAACGAAGAGGCAGGAGATGAGATTTCAGCCGAGGAGGTTAGGGATTGTGTAGAAAAAGGGGTAGATGGGCTAGTAGTTGAAATAGTGTCTGAAGAAGAGGTGGCTGCTAAAACCTCGAAGAAGTAAAAAAATACCCAACCCCAGGTCTCTGCCCCTATCGAATTCCTTCCCTCCCGATATAGAGAGCGGGATTTTCCTGCCCTACAGAGGGATTATGGTCCTTATTTTCCATCAGATTTCGAGATAATCATCCCTTCGGCCGAGGAGAGGGTAAACACTCCTCCAGGAAATTGTCGTGGTTTTTATACCTCTCATTTGGATCATGGGCTCAGGTATCCCTTTTCTCCAATTCTCTTTCAACTTCTTGAGACTTTCATCGTCTCACTAACTCAGCTCGTTCCCAATACTATCGCTTTCATCACTGCTTTTTCTGTCCTAATGGTAGCAAAGGGTCTACGGCCCACCTTTTGCAATTTCTTCCATTTCTTCGCTTTTCCATCTCGACCTCGTCCAATAGAGGTTATTATTATGTCAGTAAATGACCTGGCTTTTCCATTCTAGAGAATGCCATTTCGAGCAACAATATAAAATGGAAAGCAAATTATTTCTTCGTAAGATCCCCTACTCATCGCGTACTTGAGAGCAGAATGTCCGAGCTCTATGACCACGAATGGGGTTATGATTCCACTTGGGTATATGGAGGTCGAAAGGTCATCGGAGAACTAGTTTCGGATGATTCTTTTTCTTTTAGTATGATTGCGGAAATGAGATCGGACAAGTATCAATCGGCCTTCCTAGTTGGAGTAATTTTTCTTCGTAAGGCGGGACTAAGTTCCTTTGATTTTCCAATCCCTGCAGACAGTCATCCTCTGGGTAAGTCTTTCCGCCCTTAATCATTTTAGCTTTTGAACCTTCATGAATGGTTTTAACCTTTAAACTGAATGATTCTTCTATGTTTATATTATAGCATCCATGGTCGAAAATGCTGCTTCTCTGTGGTCGGAAAAACCATTCTCTCGAGCTCCAAGAAGTCTTCTAGAAAAATGCCCATAGAGCAGAGAGTGTCAAGAAAAAAGAGGAGGGATCAACACCAAGATCTTGAAGACATCGAAGAAGAGTCTTTCGAAAACTCCGACCCTATCCGCAGTATTCATCCTGCTTCCGATCAACCGTCTGTTGAACCTTCTTCTTCGAGCATTAATCCCGGACGTGGATATCCTCCCATGGCCACCAGGCAACAATTTGGAATTCTTGGTTGCAAAACCTGGTCTAAGCGTAACCTTACCGGTCCCGAGGCAAAGAGGAGGAAGCATTTCTTCGATAAGCAGGTTGAATATTTTACCCACAGTGGAGATTCAAGTCGCAAGGCTTCCCTTGTAAACATGATCGAAAGCCATCTCGAGGGCAAACGAGTAGCAGGATATTCCACGGAGGATTCTTTAGTTTCTGATGGCAAGGAGCACATTCTTGATGAATTCATCCGACTCCTTCTGTCTATAGTATTTACTAGAGATGTCCAACGCATCTTTGAAAAGGGCCTCTAGATCAGCTAGCCAGAGCAGCTCATGCTTATGAAGTGGTAATATATCTTTTGACTTATCATTTATTGAAATTCGAGTATCACTTGTCAATATTTAATCGTATAACGCAATGTTGCAGACTGGAAGTGCGTTTGTGACTGCTAAGTATGATACATCTTTACATAGAGATCAATGGAAGTTTGTGGAGGAGACCAATAAAATCCTTCTAGCGAGGAACAAAGAGCTGGAGGATAAACTTGCTGAGGTCGAAAGTTCTCGAACATCAGCAGGAGATCAGGCCGGTCCTAGTAATAATCCCAGCATGGAAACCGACAATCCTCATATAATTGGTACCATGATGGATGCTAGTCGGTACCAAGTGTTGGGATTCGGTAAGATAAACAGCCCTTCAGGCAGCGGAAAACAAAAATTTTAAGGACCTCTTACGGAATCTTGCCAGGATACTAAACTGGTTGTATATATATGAATATTAAATGACAAGAATAATTAGATCCAAATTATACCTGTCTCCTAGCAAATCCAAGTAACAAGCAAAGTCGTTGCGTTTTCTCCCTCGGTAGAATCGATCCAAGCTTTGTTGTAGCGCCCCACGAGTTGCGCCTCTACGAGTTGATACACCACAATATCACGAAATATAATATATCCTAATCGGCTAGAACATAGGATATATTAATATCTAGGATTAGAGAACAAGATTGGAACGAAAACGAAATCGAAAAATTCTTCCAAAAGGAAGAAGTGGTTCGGCCGATTTCACTAGGGAGAGAGGGAGAGAATTTTTCTTGACTTGGCTTTTTGGCTCTTGATTAGTGTATATGAGATATGACATCAAGTCTCCTATTTATAGGAATCTCATAATCCTAATCCTCCTAGGATTAGGACTCCCAAGTCTTCTAACTCTCCTACATGGGCCATGGCCCTTTTAATTGGAAGACCATGTCCTCTAATTAATTCATGGCCCATACATGATTTAATTAATTGGGTCTTTATTTAATTTCTCAATTAAATGGCCCAATTAATTAATTTATTTCTCATTTAATTAAATTAGACTCTAAGTTTATTTAATTAAATTTTCCCATAATTAATTAAATCCAATTTAATTAACTAACTCACAATTTAAATTCCAATTTAATTTCCAGTCTTGATCCAATTCCAATTGGATCAAGTTCGATCCAATTGGGTCGACCCAGTCGACCCAGTCACCCCAGTCGACCCAGTCGATTTAGTTGACTCAATTGTTCTCCATTTCCTCGCTTTCGCTACATGTGTATTGTGTATGCCGCCGTAGGTTCACCACATAATTGGACGTGGGTTATAATTAAATATTTATTTAATTACTCGAGTGTTAAATACTCAAAATCAATCGAACACTCTGTCGACTGATCATTCCAAAATTAGCACCCCTGCCAATTTGGGAATTCTCCCACACTCCACGGTCGATGTCTGGCCACAAGCCCATGGAGCCCAATCACAAGTGAATTAATTCAGTGAACCTTTTAATCATTTACAATTTCCATATACGCTATAATCTCTCCATCGATCGATCTCCCAGTCAATACTTAAGGGCATGGATTTTTCATCGGTTCCCTTTTAATTCGTTTTGACTTTATGCATTCTGATCTCGAAATAATTCTCTTTGACTTAATCTTTATGAGCTACTTTCATAAAGCCGTCAGATACCTTGGCCAAGGATTTTACCAGAATTAATTTCTCACAGAAATCCATAGGAGAATTTCCCAACCTATCAAGTCGGGTCAATGGATCCTTTGTTGATGATATGAACCTGCATACGAGTCCCTCTATACCCAACGTGAATCCACAGAGACTTTCTGGTGATCTCAAGTCGGTCGGAACTCACATCTAAGTATAGACGTTCTCGCACCAGATAAACCCTATCACCTCAAATATTTAGGGATCATTCCTCGTATACTATTGTAAATTGGAATAACTTCAACTCCGATATGCGACTACCGTTTCCATGGTGAGTTATTTCCTAATTGGGGTAATCAGTGCACTTGCCATCCCAGCAAGTCACCCACTTATGTGTATCGACTATCCCAGTCACGCTCGTGGACCCCAGCATCCTCCAGTTCATCGAAGTAAACACATTAGTGAGAGTCTAACCGAATCCAACGATGTCCCATCTCGATTGGATTCTACGACTCTTGAATATGTTCTAGATCACGGCCTTGGAGATCAGTCCACGGGTTGTCCCATAGCCCTGTGATCTAAGGACTTATATCCTTATGCGTAGATAATTATTACATAAGATAAAGATGACCATATAATAAAGATGCATTTATTAATCTAAATTGAATAGTTCCTTTATTTATTACAATAAATAGCAGCCATACAGTTGGCTTGCCGGACACTATTCTATCAATCTCCCACTTGTCCTAAAGCCAACTTTCTATGTTCTTGAGTCCCATCTTTATCAGATGTTTCTCGTATGCCTTTTGAGGCAGTGGCTTCGTAAGCGGGTCCGCGGTATTATCTTCCGAGTCGACACGTTCCATCTTTATGTCTCCTCTACCAATGATATCCCTTATCAAATGGTATCGTCTGAGTACGTGCTTGGATTTCTGATGAGATCTCGGCTCCTTTGCTTGCGCTATTGCTCCATTATTATCACAGAAGATAGTAATGGGCTCAGCAATGCTAGGTATCACATCCAATTCCTGGATGAAGTTTTTCATCCAAACACCATTGAAGCAGAATACTTATCCAGATGTTGACTTGAAATCGTCGACATCGCATTGGAAGCTCGAATCTGTAAAGCCTTCCAATTTCAATTCTCCTCCACCGTATACCAAGAACAATTCTTTAGTCCTTCTCAGGTACTTCAGAATTGCCTTTACGGCTATCAAGTGCTGCTCTCCTGGATCAGACTGATAGCGACTCGTAACGCTTAATGCGTACGCCACGTCTGGTCTAGTACATAGCATACCATACATTATGCTTCCAATAGCGGAGGCATATGGTGTTTGAGACATATTGCTTCTCTCTTCAGGTGTCTTTGGGGCCATAGACTTAGAGAGTGCAATACCATGTCTCATTGGAAGTAATCCTCTCTTGGATTCTTCCATATGGAATCTCTTCAGTATTTTATCTATGTATTGTGATTGGGAGAGGCCCAGCAGTCCTTTTGATCTATCTCGGTAGATCTTTATACCTAGTACAAAGGATGCTTCTCCCAAATCCTTCCTTGAGAATTGTGTAGACAACCATGCTTTCGTTTCGGATAACACCTTTACATTGTTTCCAATGAGAAGGATGTCATCAACGTAAAGCACCAAAAATTCAAGTGTACTCCTACTGATCTTCTTGTACACGCAAGGTTCGAACACGTTTTTGATGAATCCAAAAGTTTGGATTGTTTCATCGAAACGGATGTTCCAACTTGCGGAAGCTTGCTTCAGTCCATAAGTGGACCTCTGGAGTTTGCACACCTTGTGCTCATCTCCTTTGGATGCATATCCTTTTGGTTGCTCCATGTAGATATCCTTATCAATGTCTCCATTGAGGAAGGCGGTCTTCACATCCATCTGCCATATCTCGTAGTTATACCACGCAGCTATGGCTAGCAAGATTTGAATGGATTTAGGCATTGCGA
The DNA here is from genome assembly GCA_030819805.1 of Penstemon newberryi var. newberryi. Lineage (NCBI taxonomy): Eukaryota > Viridiplantae > Streptophyta > Magnoliopsida > Lamiales > Plantaginaceae > Penstemon > Penstemon newberryi. The sequence goes on along the minus strand of JAUALY010000007.1, from coordinate 9,391,896 downwards.
CGGGCGAGAAGGTTTCCTCAAAGTCAATGCCTGGTCTTTGAGTGTATCCTTTTGCCACTAGTCGCGCCTTGTAGGTTATCACCTCTCCGTTCACTCCTAGATTTTGCTTATAGATCCACTTGCAACCCACGGGAGTTACTCCCACTGGTGGATCTACCAAGGTCCAGACCTTGTTTGAGTGCATGGAGTCCAATTCGGATTCCATGGCTTCGCGCCACTTTCCCGAATCTATGTCCAGCATAGCTTCATCGTAAGTCCTTGGGTCGGTTAGAGACTGTCCAGTCTCATGCAGCAAACCGTAGTACCTCTCGGGTTCCCTACGTTGTCTTTCTGACCTACGAAGTATTGGTGTACTTACTGGTGCACTTTCATACTCTTGTTCTCCCACTGCCTGTGGTGATGGGTCAGCTTGTTCGACCTCTTCGGCCTTTTCATCTTCAGTGACCTCATCCAGTTCTATGTTATGTTCTTTCTTGTCCACCAAGAAATCCTTCTCTAAGAAGTGTGCGTTCCTTGAGACAAACGTAGTTTGTCTTGTAGGATCATAGAACTCGTATCCTATCGAGTTTTCTGGATACCCCACGAATTTGCACAAAGTGGATTTTGTTTCCAATTTATCTCCCACTAGATTTTTGACGTAAGCGGGAGATCCCCATATGCGCATGAATGCGTATGAGGGTGCCTTGCCAAACCATAATTCGTATGGTGTCTTTTGTACGGATTTAGAAGGTACTATATTTAGTATCTTCGTTGCCGTGAGGAGGGCATGTCCCCAAAATGAAAGAGGAAGGTCAGTGGCACTCATCATGGATCGAACCATATCCATCAAGGTTCGATTCCTTCTCTCAGCTACTCCATTCAATTACGGTGTAGCAGGAGGAGTCCACTGAAATAATATTCCATGCTCAACAAGATAATTCAGAAATTCGTTACTAAGAAATTCTCCCCCTCGGTCAGAACGAAGAGCCTTTATCGTATGACCAAGTTGATTTTCTACTTCCATCTTGAATTCTTTGAATCGCTCAAAGGCTTCAGACTTGTGTTTCAGCAAGAACACATATCCATAACGACTATAGTAGTCAGTGAAGGTAATGAAGTAGTCGTAGCCACCTTGGGCGCTTTTTCTTAGTGGTCCACATACGTCAGTATGTATCAAGTCCAATGTTTGCTTGGTTCGCTCAGGGTTTCCTTTAAATGGCAGCTTAGCCATTTTACCCTTAAGACATGGTTCACATGTTGGCATTTCATCAATGTGCTTGATCTCAAGAGCGCCAGATGATGCTAACTTTTGAATCCTTGACTTGGATATATGTCCAAGTCGAGCGTGCCATAATTGGGCAGAAATTTCATTATCTTGTTTTCTTTTGTTTTGTTGTACGTGCATAACTAACTTAGGTGGTTCTATGGTGTATAGTCCATCTTTCAATGTACTAGTGAAAAACAAATGATCATTCATGAATAATGAAAAGGAACCTTTATTAATATTAAAATTAAAACCTTCATTATCCAAAACAGGAATAGAAATAATGTTTTTCACTAAACCAGGTACATAAAGAACGTTCCTAAGGACTAACTTATTACCACCTAAATCTAACTCCACTTCGCCTATGGCCTCGGCAGCAGCTCTAGCTCCATTGCCAAATCGCAGGATCCAATCCCCAGGCTTAAGTGGCCTTGTTGCTCCCATCACCTGTAAATCATTACAAAGATGAGAACCACAAGCAGTGTCTAACACCCAAGATGCACAGTTAATCGATAAATTAACTTCAACTCGTGAAGTTCAACATTCATCTTGTGCATGTTGTAGTTCACTACGAATTGCTCTAATGATCTTGGCAACGATTGGAGGATTATATCCTGGCAGTATGACTTGTCCTTTTTCACCTCAAGTTGACCAAGCTTTTCAATAAGCCCAATCATTTTGATACAGTGATAGGGACATCAGTACCCTCTGCCATCCTCGTTTGTTGCAAAGTCTTTGCAGTTTCATACCGCTCATATCTACTTTGCACCCCAAAGAGGCCATTGAGGTGTGTGTAGATTTCAAAAGCAGATTTCATATGCTCATGCTGCTTTTGAAGCTCATGTTGGGATTCGGTAAGATAAACAGCCCTTCTGGCAGCGGAAAACAAAAAATTTAAGGACCTCTTACGGAATCTTGCCAGGATACTAAACTGGTTGTATATATGTGAATATTAAATGACAAGAATAATTAGATCCAAATTATACCTGTCTCCTAGCAAATCCAAGTAACTAGCAAAGTCGCTGCGTTTTCTCCCTCGGTAGAATCGATCCAAGCTTTGTTGTAGCGCCCCACGAGTTGCGCCTCTACGAGTTGATACACCACAATATCACGAAATATAATATATCCTAATCGGCTAGAACATAGTATATATTAATATCTAGGATTAGAGAACAAGATTGGAACGAAAACGAAATCGAAAAATTCTTCCAAAAGGAAGAAGTGGTTCGGCCGATTTCACTAGGGAGAAAGGGAGAGAATTTTCTTGACTTGGCTTTTTGGCTCTTGATTAGTGTATATGAGATATGACATCAAGTCTCCTATTTATAGGAATCTCATAATCCTAATCCTATAATCCTCCTAGGATTAGGACTCCCAAGTCTTCTAACTCTCCTACATGAACCATGGCCCTTTTAATTGAAAGACCAAGTCTTCTAATTAATTCATGGCCCATACATGATTTAATTAATTGGGTCTTTATTTAATTTCTCAATTAAATGGCCCAATTAATTTATTTCTTTCTCATTTAATTAAATTAGACTCTAAGTCTATTTAATTAAACTTTCCCATAATTAATTAAATCCAATTTAATTAACTAACTCACAAATTAAATTCCAATTTAATTTCCAGTCTTGATCCAATTCCAATTGGATCAAGTTCGCTCCAATTGGGTCGACCCAGTCACCCCAATCGACCCAGTCGATTTAGTTGACTCAATTGTTCTCCATTTCCTCGCTTTCGCTTCATGTGTATTGTGTATGCCCCCGTAGGTTCACCACATAATTGGCCGTGGGTTATAATCAAATATTTATTTAATTACTCGAGTATTAAATAATCTAAATCAATCGAACACTCTGTCGACTGATCATTCCAAAATTAGCACCCCAGCTAATTTGGGAATTCTCCCACACTCCACGGTCGATGTCTGGCCACAAGCCCATGGAGCCCAATCACTGGTGAATTAATTCAGTGAACCTTTTAATCATTTACAATTTCCATATACGCTATAATCTCTCCATCGATCGATCTCCCAGTCAATACTTAAGGGCATGGATTTTTCATCGGTTCCCTTTTAGTTCGTTTTGACTTTATGCATTCTGATCTCGAAATAATTCTCTTTGACTTAATCTTTATGAGCTACTTTCATAAAGCCGTCAGGTACCTTGGCCAAGGATTTTACCAGAATTAATTTCTCACAGAAATCCATAGGAGAATTTCCCAACCTATCAAGTCGGGTCAATGGATCCTTTGTTGATGATATGAACCTGCATACGAGTCCCTCTATACCCAACATGAATCCACATAGACTTTCTGGTGATCTCCAGTAGGTCGGAACTCAAAATCTAAGTATAGACGTTCTCGCACCAGATAAACCCTATCACCTCAAGTATTTATGGATCATTCCTCGTATACTATTGTAAATAGGAATAACTTCAACTCCGATATGCGACTACCGCTTCCATGGTGAGTTATTTCCTAATTGGGGTATTCAGTGCACTTGCCATCCCAGCAAGTCACCCACTTATATGTATCGACTATCCCAGTCACGCTCGTGGACCCCAGCGTCCTCCAGTTCATCGGTGTATACACATTAGTGAGAGTCTAACCGAATCCAACGATGTCCCATCTCAATTGGATTCTACGACTCTTGAATATGTTCTAGATCACGGCCTTGGAGATCAGTCCACGGGTTGTCCCATAGCCCTGCGATCTAAGGACTTATATCCTTATGCGTAGATAATTATCACATAAGATAAAGTTGACCATACAATAAAGATGCATTTATTAATCTAAATTGAATAGTTCTTTTATTTATTACAATAAATGGCAGCCATACAGTTGGCTTGCCGGACACTATTCTATCAGCTCATTCGACATGGATGCGAGCATGAGACAACGTGACTGTAAGTCATCGTCTTGCCACAATTCAGTAGCTTCTTTCTCGGTGTCACTAGCATCCAGAGCAATTGCAGGTGGGGGTCCATCAAGGACAAAAGATCGTTTCTCAGAAGCAAGAATGATCTTAAGGTTTCTGACCCAGTCATGAAAGTTGGGTCCAGTCAATTTGTTTTGTTCAAGTATGATGGAAATCGGATTCTTAGACATTATATCTACAAAAAGACGATAGAAGAAATAAATACGCGAATGATTAATTTTAAATGCACAATTTACAAACATGGTTTTTATTTGTAAATTTCTCCCACTATTTTAATCAAAACCTTATGCCCCCACATAAGTTTCGGGTATATTAAAATATCCTAGCGGGCTCAAGGCCCAAATGCAATCTCCTAGTACCCACGACTCGTTGGCCATACTATTTGATCCACTTGGTGGACGACATCGTCGTCGATTAACCATCGCAGCTAACCCTTGAGTTCATTTAGCCTCGTTTTTCGTTTTGGACCCACGACTCGTTAGACATCCATACTTACTAGCGTTAAATCATGTCCAATACTCGTGGAGAGAAATAGTTCAATCCTAGACGCCCCACAACTCGTGAGACAGCGCCTAGAACCTTGCTATCCCCTCCCTTGGCACTAAACTGTGCATCGAGGCAATAGACATATTATCTTCCTATAGCTCGACCCACGACTCGTGAGACATCGAGATATATTCGTACAATATGCCTAAGACCTAGTAATTAGATAGGCTCGGACCATAGACACCATTCATATGCGCCCGTTGTTCGATTTAATATTATAATTGAATTTTAAAGTTCAATTGGAGGTTTTATCAAATTTACTTGTGCGAGGTCTCATCAGATTATGCTTTATCTTGTTTACGTCATCTATTCTAAGCATGCATGACATACATCAAAGAATAATAAGTAAACATACATCACCTAGCAGGATATGATTGATCGATTGCCCATCCTATGCTATCCATCACGAGCCATGCGATTGATCAATTGGTCAGTCTAGGGTGGAAATTAAATGTCCTAACTATTACAATTTTCAAACCCATACATGCATGGGCCTTCTTGTAATATTCTCCTTGATTGGGCCTCCATGTATTGATTTGGGCCTCCATGTCCTCCAAGGTAATGGGCCTCCATGTGGATCTCCAAGGCTTCATGAGGTCTTCTCGGCTCCAAGCCTAAACTAAGTCTAACTTATAATGGCCCTATTCTATTACATTTTAATTGCGCAAGCAAGGGGCACCAATCAGGCCCATTTAATTACAACCCATAAAAATAAACCAAAAACTACACAGGGCTTTGGGGCAGAAATCGATCAATCCACATATTCACTCAAGAACATGCTCAAATTCACATAATTACAAAAATGTAAATTTATCGGCTCCTTTAATTTTAATTCACAAAAATTATCCAAGTTAATTAATTTTGAATTAACAATTAATCTCTAAGATTAATTAACTCTTACTTTAGTTCTAAGTAATCTACAATTCTTATCTTGATTATGTTGGTTAACTAAGATAGTTACAAATCTTTCAAGATTCCTATCTTGTCCAAAACTCTAAAATTCCCAATTTTCCAAATCTCCAAGATTCTCAAGATAATCCTATTTTGATTAGATTAGATAACTTGGATAATCTCTCCATCGATCGATCTCCCAGTCAATACTTAAGGGCATGGATTTTTCATCGGTTCCCTTTTAGTTCGTTTTGACTTTATGCATTCTGATCTCGAAATAATTCTCTTTGACTTAATCTTTATGAGCTACTTTCATAAAGCCGTCAGGTACCTTGGCCAAGGATTTTACCAGAATTAATTTCTCACAGAAATCCATAGGAGAATTTCCCAACCTATCAAGTCGGGTCAATGGATCCTTTGTTGATGATATGAACCTGCATACGAGTCCCTCTATACCCAACATGAATCCACATAGACTTTCTGGTGATCTCCAGTAGGTCGGAACTCAAAATCTAAGTATAGACGTTCTCGCACCAGATAAACCCTATCATCTCAAGTATTTATGGATCATTCCTCGTATACTATTGTAAATAGGAATAACTTCAACTCCGATATGCGACTACCGCTTCCATGGTGAGTTATTTCCTAATTGGGGTATTCAGTGCACTTGCCATCCCAGCAAGTCACCCACTTATATGTATCGACTATCCCAGTCACGCTCGTGGACCCCAGCGTCCTCCAGTTCATCGGTGTATACACATTAGTGAGAGTCTAACCGAATCCAACGATGTCCCATCTCAATTGGATTCTACGACTCTTGAATATGTTCTAGATCACGGCCTTGGAGATCAGTTGACGGGTTGTCCCATAGCCCTGCGATCTAAGGACTTATATCCTTATGCGTAGATAATTATCACATAAGATAAAGTTGACCATACAATAAAGATGCATTTATTAATCTAAATTGAATAGTTCTTTTATTTATTACAATAAATGGCAGCCATACAGTTGGCTTGCCGGACACTATTCTATCAGCTCATTCGACATGGATGCGAGCATGAGACAACGTGACTGTAAGTCATCGTCTTGCCACAATTCAGTAGCTTCTTTCTCGGTGTCACTAGCATCCAGAGCAATTGCAGGTGGGGGTCCATCAAGGACAAAAGATCGTTTCTCAGAAGCAAGAATGATCTTAAGGTTTCTGACCCAGTCATGAAAGTTGGGTCCAGTCAATTTGTTTTGTTCAAGTATGATGGAAATCGGATTCTTAGACATTATATCTACAAAAAGACGATAGAAGAAATAAATACGCGAATGATTAATTTTAAATGCACAATTTACAAACATGGTTTTTATTTGTAAATTTCTCCCACTATTTTAATCAAAACCTTATGCCCCCACATAAGTTTCGGGTATATTAAAATATCCTAGCGGGCTCAAGGCCCAAATGCAATCTCCTAGTACCCACGACTCGTTGGCCATACTATTTGATCCACTTGGTGGACGACATCGTCGTCGATTAACCATCGCAGCTAACCCTTGAGTTCATTTAGCCTCGTTTTTCGTTATGGACCCACGACTCGTGAGACATCCATACTTACTAGCGTTAAATCATGTCCAATACTCGTGGAGAGAAATAGTTCAATCCTAGACGCCCCACGACTCGTGAGACAGCGCCTAGAACCTTGCTATCCCCTCCCTTGGCACTAAACTGTGCATCGAGGCAATAGACATATTATCTTCCTATAGCTCGACCCACGACTCGTGAGACATCGAGATATATTCGTACAATATGCCTAAGACCTAGTAATTAGATAGGCTCGGACCATAGACACCATTCATATGCGCCCGTTGTTCGATTTAATATTATAATTGAATTTTAAAGTTCAATTGGAGGTTTTATCAAATTTACTTGTGCGAGGTCTCATCAGATTATGCTTTATCTTGTTTACGTCATCTATTCTAAGCATGCATGACATACATCAAAGAATAATAAGTAAACATACATCACCTAGCACGATATGATTGATCGATTGCCCATCCTATGCTATCCATCACGAGCCATGCGATTGATCAATTGGTCAGTCTAGGGTGGAAATTAAATGTCCTAACTATTACAATTTTCAAACCCATACATGCATGGGCCTTCTTGTAATATTCTCCTTGATTGGGCCTCCATGTATTGATTTGGGCCTCCATGTCCTCCAAGGTAATGGGCCTCCATGTGGATCTCCAAGGCTTCATGAGGTCTTCTCGGCTCCAAGCCTAAACTAAGTCTAACTTATAATGGCCCTATTCTATTACATTTTAATTGCGCAAGCAAGGGGCACCAATCAGGCCCATTTAATTACAACCCATAAAAATAAACCAAAAACTACACAGGGCTTAGGGGCAGAAATCGATCAATCCACATATTCACTCAAGAACATGCTCAAATTCACATAATTACAAAAATGTAAATTTATCGGCTCCTTTAATTTTAATTCACAAAAATTATCCAAGTTAATTAATTTTGAATTAACAATTAATCTCTAAGATTAATTAACTCTTACTTTAGTTCTAAGTAATCTACAATTCTTATCTTGATTATGTTGGTTAACTAAGATAGTTACAAATCTTTCAAGATTCCTATCTTGTCCAAAACTCTAAGTTTCCCAATTTTCCAAATCTCCAAGATTCTCAAGATAATCCTATTTTGATTAGATTAGATAACTAAGGTAGTTCCCAAATCTTCCAAGATTCCTACCTTATACAAAACTCCAAGTTTACTAATCTCACAAATCGCCAAGATTTTCAGATTTTTCAAAATAGGCAGAATTAGAGTCCAACAAAAATCAGCCATGTCTCGGCCAATAGCGAACTGCCATGTGGACAGCACACGCGCGGCCACGAAGTCAGTGCGTGGGTTGTCGTGGCAGCCGCTGCTGCGCGTGGCAGCGTACGGCAGCAAGCGGCTGCGCGTGACAGCACACGGCAGGTAGCCCGTAGGCTGCTGCTGTGTGTCGTACACGCGGCCAGCGTGCTGTTCGCACGCTGCCGTGGGTGGCAGCGTGCGGTGGCCGCCCAGCCGCAGTGCGCTGCCAAGCACCGCCGCGTGCCACCGCGGTTGGATCCAATTAAAAATAATAATTTATTTTTGTTTTGATTACTATATGATTTAATTAAAAACAGATTCAATTACATCCCAATCCAAAAATAAAATAACATGATAAAATTTCGAATTAAAAATTTTCTTTAACTCCAAGTTAAACAGATCTACGTTCTAAAACATACACAGTTAAAGAACTAGCCTCACATAAATCAAACATATGATTTAAAACACAGAATTTGCAAATTCATATATATACAAAGCCAGAGTTGGCTCTGATACCACTGTTGGGATTCGGTAAGATAATTAGCGCTTCAGGCAGCGGAAAACAAAAATTTTAAGGACCTCTTACGGAATCTTGCCAGGATACTAAACTGGTTGTATATATATGAATATTAAAACGACAAGAATAATTAGATCCAAATTATACCTGTCTCCTAGCAAATCCAAGTAACTAGCAAAGTCGTTGCATTTTCTCCCTCGGTAGAATCGATCCAAGCTTTGTTGTAGCGCCCCACGAGTTGCGCCTCTACGAGTTGATACACCACAATATCACGAAATATAATATATCCTAATCGGCCAGAACATAGGATATATTAATATCTAGGATTAGAGAACAAGATTGGAACGAAAACGAAATCGAAAAATTCTTCCAAAAGGAAAAAGAGTTCGGCCGATTTCACTAGGGAGAGAGGGAGAGAATTTTTCTTGACTTGGCTTTTTGGCTCTTGTTTAGTGTATATGAGATATGACATCAAGTCTCCTATTTATAGGAATCTCATAATCCTAATCCTCCTAGGATTAGGACTCCCAAGTCTTCTAACTCTCCTACATGGGCCATGGCCCTTTTAATTGGAAGACCAAGTCTTCTAATTAATTCATGGCCCATACATGATTTAATTAATTGGGTCTTTATTTAATTTCTCAATTAAATGGCCCAATTAATTTATTTATTTCTCATTTAATTAAATTAGACTCTAAGTCTATTTAATTAAATTTTCCCATAATTAATTAAATCCAATTTAATTAACTAACTCACAAATTAAATTCCAATTTAATTTCCAATCTTGATCCAATTCCAATTGGATCAAGTTCGATCCAATTGGGTCGACCCAGTCGACCCAGTCACCCCAATCGACCCAGTCAATTTAGTTGACTCAATTGTTCTCCATTTCCTCGCTTTCGCTACATGTGTATTGTGTATGCCCCCGTAGGTTCACCACATAATTGGCCGTGGGTTTTAATTAAATATTTATTTAATTACTCGAGTATTAAATACTCTAAATCAATCGAACACCCTGTCGACTGATCATTCCAAAATTTGCACCCCTGCCAATTTGGGAATTCTCCCACACTCCACGGTCGATGTCTGGCCACAAGCCCATGGAGCCCATTCACTGGTGAATTAATACAGTGAACCTTTTAATCATTTACAATTTACATATACGCTATAATCTCTCCATCGATCGATCTCCCAGTCAATACTTAAGGGCATGGATTTTTCATCGGTTCCCTTTTAATTTGTTTTGACTTTATGCATTCTAATCTCGAAATAATTCTCTTTGACTTAATCTTTATGAGCTACTTTCATAAAGCCGTCAGATACCTTGGCCAAGGATTTTACCAGAATTAATTTCTCACAGAAATCCATAGGAGAATTTCCCAACCTATCAAGTCGGGTCAATGGATCCTTTGTTGATGATATGAACCTGCATACGAGTCCCTCTATACCCAACGTGAATCCACAGAGACTTTCTGGTGATCTCCAGTCGGTCGAAACTCACATCTAAGTATAGACGTTCTCGCACCAGATCAACCCTATCACCTCAAGTATTTAGGGATCATTCCTCGTATACTATTGTAAATTGGAATAACTTCAACTCCGATATGCGACTACCGCTTCCATGGTGAGTTATTTCTTAATTGGGGTAATCAGTGCACTTGCCATCCCAGCAAGTCACCCACTTATGTGTATCGATTATCCCAGTCACGCTCGTGGACCCCAGCGTCCTCCAGTTCATCGGAGTATACACATTAGTGAGAGTCTAACCGAATCCAACGATGTCCCATCTTGATTAGATTCTACGACTCTTGAATATGTTCTAGATCACGGTCTTGGAGATCAGTCCACGAGTTGTCCCATAGCCCTGTGATCTAAGGACTTATATCCTTATGCGTAGATAATTATTACATAAGATAAAGATGACCATATAATAAAGATGCATTTATTAATCTAAATTGAATAGTTCCTTTATTTATTACAATAAATGGCAGCCATACAGTTGGCTTGCCGGACACTATTTTATCAACAAGTCCAGGTCGATCGACGGACCCAAGAACTGGAGGAGTAACGGGTCTCTTTCGCAACTTCCTTGAGTGCGTTGGAATCGGAAAATCGTTCTCTTCGTGCACAAGTTGAGGCTAAAAATGATGAGACTGACATAGATGAGATCATACGAGAAGTTCAGAATGAGAATGTCGAGCCCATAATTAGGGAATTCCTCAATTCTCCTGTTCATACTGCCATAGTTCATTAGAAGATCGGGGAATTGCTGATGAGCTCATTCTATAAAGGAATCGATCAATTAATCGAAGTGGGATTAATTCTTAACAGGCGGGTCGATTATTTCGAAGCTATGGACATTAGCAAGGATCGAAAGTTTCGAGAGTACCCGCCTGAGGCAATAGCTTCCGTTGATTTCAACGGCCATCCCTTGGCTCATTTAGTGGAGGAGTTTGGAATTCCCTTACCAGTGCCTGCTCCTAATGAAGAGTCAGATAATGAGATCGTAGACGACCAGGATAACGAAGAAGGAGTTGAGGTTGAAGCCGAAGAGAACGCCGGAGAAGCAGCTCGCACTGACTAGGCCACTTCCAGATGAAATGGGATTAATAAAGAGGAATCGAAGATATCTTCTGACGGACAATTTATAATCTTGTAATTGATCTTAATCAGTTTGCAGCGAATTAATACTTTTTGATGTATATAGCTATACTTTTGCAAAGGTATTCGCATATGTAGTAGCTCAATTCATGGAAATATTTTGATTTCATACTCTGCTGCTTTGTTGTCTTATCTTCATTTTTAGACATAAGTCTTTTTTATTTAACCGTTAACATTCGTTTCTGGCTCGAGATTCATGCTTAGACGATCTAGTATTTCCTTCGCATTTTTTAAATTCCTTTTCGCGCCTTCCCTCAAGGGTTATGTCATTTCCTTAGGTATATATAAGGGTAAAATCTTCAAAAAGTTACCGCGCGTCCCCACTTGAAATATAAAACTCTCTGTAGTAGTTCGGAGTATGTTGGATGAAGATGAAGACTTAAAAGTGAAGGGAGGTTTTGATGATTTCTAAAAGTCATCAACTAAGTATTTTAAACTTAGTCAACCTCTAAAGTTTATTTGACCAAGAAAGAAGACAAATCAGAAGGGTCAAATTTATGGTCCAGAAGACTACTGATCTATTGCTGCATTCTGAATCAGACTGGTGGATTTTCAGTAGACTCAAATCAGATGAGTTTGATTTAGATCAGCAGAGTGTTCATCAGACGAGTGGATTCGATCAACAGAGTGGAAGTGATCAGAAGTTATTGCAACGGTAATAAATGCACCTGAAGTAATAAATGTTGTCTAGGAAGGGTATTAAAGACAAATGATTGAAGAGAAACCTCGGATCAGCAGAGTGCATTTAATGCGAATTGACAGAAAGTACAGCAGAGTGTACAATGCACAGTCGCAGGTAGCCGTTTCTGAAAATAGGTACCAGTACTCGAGGATTTTGAACACCTGTCGATCCGAAGCAACACAACTGAGAGCAAATTTCGAAGCAGAATCTTCTAAGTCTCAGAACTCAAGAACAAAACACTCATCAGCTTAGTCATCTGTTGACGAAAGCAGAAGCGAGAGATAAAATAAATAAACATAAATCTGAGTGATTTTGTAAGAGAAGTGTTGTGAGAAGTAGATATCCATCTTAGTGAGTGATATTACTTAAGAAGATAGGTTTCTTTGTGATTTCCTATTGCGCACTTGTGGTCATTTCATTTGTTGTTTGGCGCAAGCATTGTATATTGTAAACTGTGTGTTTATAGTATAACCCAAGATCTAAGTGACTTGGAAGAGTGGACTAAAGGATTTACATCCATATAACCACTTTAAAAATTGACTGTGTTTTAAGTTTGCATTTTTACTTGCATATTTTTCAAAAGCATTTAAACACTTAAAATTAACTGTTAAAGATTTTAAAAAGGAGTTTGTTAAAACTGGGGATAAAATCTTTCAAGTTAAAGAAACCTACTTGTGAAAAACACCTGACAAATCCGCTGCAAGTAAGTTAATTAAAACACTGATTTTCTCAAAATCAGCTAAGTAAAATCAGAAGAGTGGTCAACTCTGCTTTTCAAAGCTTTGTGCAAGATCAACTTAGTATACTTACGAATCTTGATCAGCTTAGTCTGCTGACAGAAAAAGTTAGAGATTTTTAAAGTCAAAAGTTTTAGAAGTCTATTCCCCCCCCCCCCCCCCCCCACATCTAGACCTCATCTGACCACTTGGGACCAACAAGTGGTATCAGAGCAGGTGGTTCATTTGAATCATTTGCCTGATCAACGAGCTTGATCCTAGTGTGTTTTTCAAAGGTTTGAAAAAGTTTTCAAAAGAGCATATTTTGAAAAATAAAACTTTTTAAAAAATGGATTGTATCAGCCATGTTCCCCACATCGGCGGTATGAGTTTTGAGGACTGGAAGCTCCGCATGGAAATCTTCCTTGCTGCTTATAACGATAATATGTACACGTGCATTACTAAAGGTCCTTTCAAAATCACCAAGACCATCAAAGTAGATGATGTAGAAACAGTGGTGAATAAAGAGCTTGATGAGATGATAGCTGAGGAAGTCAAGCTGTTCAATCTTGATAAAGTTGGCCGTTTCGTCATGACCAGAGCCCTAGACAATGACCGATTTGATAAGGTCAAGCATTGCAAGACTGCAAAAGAAATGTGGGACAAGGTTCGTGACATGAGCGAAGGAAATGATGCCATCAAAGAGCACAACTTGAGCATAGCTCTTGAAAAGTTGGAAAACTTCAAGATGAAGTCTGGAGAAACCATTGATCAGATGGATACACGGTTTACAAGGACTCTGAATGAAGTATTGAAGATGGGAAAGACCTTCTCAGATAAAGAGATCACTGTCAAAGTCTTGAAGGCACTACCTCCCAAATTCAACATGAAGAATCAAGGGATCTGGGGAGGATCTCTCTCACCGAGCTGTTCTCTGTACTCAAGGCATATGAGTGTAAACTGCCAATGATGGGTATAGAAGAAACCTCAACTTCTAGTCCCACAGCTGCCCTGGTTGCAGCAAACAAAAGTAAAGAAATGGACTCATCTGATGAGACCATGCTGCTCAACAAAAAAGAGTACACTGCTAGTGACGTTGCATTGTTGTTGAATGGATTCAAGAAGTTCTACAAGAGAAAAATGAAGAACAAATACAACAATGCTTCTACTTCTAACCCTACCTCACATTCTCATGATAGTAAGGATAATTATAAATCCAAACTAATGTGCTATAATTGCAGGAAATTGGGACATTTCATCAAGGACTGCCCATATCCTAAAACTGAGAAGTACACTGAGGAAGAAAAGAAACTCAGAAAGGAGAAAAAGGTACAACAAAAGTAAAGTGCTAATGGCAGAAGCTGAAAAGATGGCTGCTGTCTACTCGTCTGATTCAGATTCAGAGACGTCTGATGACAACTCTACTGAAGATGAACAACCTACACTACTTTGTTTAATGGCCAAAGATTCAGAATCATCTGATGATGAGGTAACTCCTGCTGAAAATGAGCTATTTAATTCATTTGAGCAAATGATGTTAAATAACTCAAGTATTGCTATTGCATTTGCAAAGCTTAAGGAAGAGATGACTATGCTAAAAGAGCAAAATACTTCACTGAAACTTCAGGTTGAAAAACCACAAGAATCAGCTGAGTATAAAAAGCTTGAGCGAGAGAATGAATCTATGAAAGCTGAATGTGAAGTTTACAAAGGGAAAATCACTGAATTAGAAAAGATAATATCTAATCATTATAAGTCGTCTGTTGCATCAATGAAAACATCTAATGAACAGAGAACACCTTTAGTAACTGAAAATTTAGAACTGAACAGAACTAAAAAGTTTATATCTGCTGATAATAGGAATGTTATCTTATATGTTCAGACTGCTAAATCTGCTTCAAAGAAAAAAGAGAAGAAGGAGAATAAAACTCCTAAGGCTAAAAAGGGCAAAGAGCCTAAAACTGAAAAACAGACTGGTAAAACTAAACAGCAGAGTCCCAAGAAGTCTGCTGATAAGAGTAAAACCAATCAGACTAGTAAATCTATGTCGTCTGTGAATGAGCAAGCTAAGAGCAAACCAAAGAAGCATAAATATGAAAATGCTTGGTATGGAAATGAGTCATCATATTATGTGCAACCTTCATATCCACCATTATATCATGCACCTCAATTTCCATCTTATTATGCTGCATACCCTGCTCATCATCCAATGCATGCTTACCCTGCTTATCATGCATCATATCCTACTTATGAGCCATACTCACATCATAATGATTATCACAATAACATGCCTGCTGAAAATTATGATGATTCCAGAGTACCTCATGCTCCTGCAAATACTCCAAAGCCTAAGAAGCCTAAGACTTCAAAATCTTGGGTTATCAAAGGTGATACTAATCCGCAAAGACCCTCTCAATAAAGGGTACCTAAAACAATTTTATTTTGTCTTGTAGGTTAGGATTAGGAGTAGGAGTAAAGTAGAAAAGAAATGGTACTTGGACAATGGATATTCAAGGCACGTGTGTGGAGACATACATGAACTGACTGATGCTACTGCCATAGACGGTCCAAAAGTTACATTTGGAGACAGCAAAGAAGGCAAGATTGTGGCGTGTGGAAAGCTAATCAAAGGCAACATTGGAATATCTGACGTTTCATATGTAAAAGACCTCAAGTACAATCTGCTGAGCTTAAGTCAATTTTGTGACAAGGGATTTTCTGTTAACTTCTCTTCATGTAAGTGCTATGTAGAGCAAGTTGGAACCAAGAAAGTGATACTATCTGGAAGAAGACAAGGGAACATCTGTGTAGTCGACTGGAATTCTGTGGACAAGAATTCTAATGTTTGTTTGGTGGCCTCTACACCAAGTGAAATCAGTTGGCTTTGGCACAAAATAATGAATCATCTGAATTTCAAGACCATAAATAGATTAATAAAGAACAATTTGGTAGAAGGAATTCCAAAGACAGTCATGAGAAAAGATAAGCTCTGTGACGCCTGTCAGAAGGGAAAACAAGTGAAGTCCACTTTCAAAAGCAAGAAGCACCAATCTTCAACCAGAATTTTGGAGCTACTACATATGGATTTGTTTGGCCCTATTGATCTAATCAGTAATGGTGGAAAGAAGTACTGCCTAGCTGTTGTGGATGATTTTTCAAGATACACTTGGGTGATTTTCACGAAGAAGAAAAGTGAAACCAAGGAGCATCTTACCAATCTGATGGAACTGATCCAGAATGAGATAAGCTTGAAGATCTTAAAGATCAGATCAGATAGAGGGACTGAATTTACAAAATCTACTGTTGAAGAGTATTGTAACAACAGAGGAATCAACCATGAGTACTCTGCTGCCAGAACACCTCAACAAAATGGAGTTGTTGAAAGGAGAAACAGAACTCTAAAAGAATCTACCAGAACTATGATAGCTAAAGCAAAACTGCCTCAAAGATTTTGGGCAGAAGCTATAAACACAGCCTGCTACACCCAGAACAGATGTATGATCAACAAGAGTCAAAACAAGACACCTTATGAAGTCTGGAACAACAGAAAGCCTAATATACATTATCTTAGGATTTTTGGTTGTAAATGTTATGTTTTGAATAATGGGAAAAATAACCTCACTGCATTTGCAGAGAATGCTGATGAAGCTGTTCTTGTAGGTTATTCTACTGTCAGTAAAGCTTATAAAGTGTTTAACAAAAGAACTTTACTGGTAGAAGAGTCAATTCATGTAGTATTTGATGAACCAAATCAATCTTCTGAAAAGAATCAAAATTCAACTACAGAGATATCTGCTGATTTTCAGAAGCTGACTATGGAAAGAAAAGAAGAATATGTTCCCATCATAATACCTGATCTCAACCCAGCTGGTAACTCAAGTGCTGTTCAAAATCAGTCTACTGATTGTCTAACTGAAGAGTTGCAAACAGCTGACAGACCAGAGACTGTTCAACAGACCACTTATGTTCAACAGACTACTACTGAGACTCCAACAGTAGTGTTGCAAGATCATTCAAGAGAACAACATCCGGATTTGCAACCTGATCTCATATGGCTCAGAGATCACCCACCTGACCTAGTGATTGGTGATCCACTGGATAGAGTGAAGACTAGAAGAGCTGCTGCAAATGAATCTATGTTTGTAAGTTTTTTCTCACAAATTGAGCCCAAGCAAATTGAAGAAGCTCTTAGTGATTCTCATTGGATTGAAGCAATACAAGAAGAGTTGAATCAATTTGAAAGAAATGAGGTTTAGTACTTAGTACCTAGACCTACTCATCAAAGGGTAATTGGCACTAAGTGGGTCTTCAGGAACAAGATGAATGAAGATGGTATGGTTACCAGAAACAAAGCTGTTTGGATTCAGTAAGATAAACAGCCCTTCAGGAAGCGGAAATTAAAATTTTAAGGACCTCTTAACCGAATCTTGTCATGATACAATCTGGATATATATATATGTATATATATATATATATATATATATATATATATATATGAATAAATAAAAAAAGATAAAACTTTGTCATAAAGTTATACCTATCTCCTTGCAAATCCAAATAGTCGGCAAAGTAGATGCGTTTCTTCCTTCCTTTCTCAGCTTCGATCCCAAGTAGGTGTAGCGCCCCACGTGCTACGGGTTGATACACCACAATATCACGAAAACCTTAATAATCCTAATCGGCTAGAACATAGAAATTATTAGGATCTAAAACTAGAGAACAATTTGGGAGCAAGAATCAAAAATTGAAAACTCCTCTAAAGAGAGAGAGAGTTCGGCCGATCCTAGAGAGAGGGGAGTGAGATTTTTGCTAGACTTAATTTACTTGTGTGTTTGATTAGTTGTATATTGCATATCAGATCTATCATATATTCTCATATATGTAGATACCTTATGTCTCCTAATCCTTCTAGGACTAGGAGTTTAAGTCTTATCTCATCTCCTACATGGGTCATGGCCTTTTAATTGGAAGACTAAGTCTTCTGATTAATTAATGGCCCATTCCTTATTTAATTAATTGAGGCTTTCTTTAATTTCATAATTAAATGGCCCAATTAATTAATTACTCTCTCATTTAATTAAATTAGACTTTAATCCCATTTAATTAAATATTCCTATAATTAATTAAATCCAATTTAATTAATTAACTTACAAATTAAATTCCAATTTAATTCATAATCTCGATCCAATTCCAATCGGATCTCGTCTGCTCCAATTGGGTCGACCCAGTCGATCCAGTTGTTCTTCGTTTCCTTGCTTTCGCTTCATGTGTATTGTGTATGCCCCCGTAGGTTCACCACATAATTGGCCGTGGGTTATAATTAAATATTTATTTAATTACTCGAGTATTAAATACTCAAAATCAATCGAACTCTCTGTCGACTGATCATTCCAAAATTAGCACCCCTGGCAATTTAGGAATTCTCCCACACTCCACGGTCGATGTCTGGCCACAAGCCCATGGAGCCCAATTACTGGTGAATTAATTCAGTGAACCTTTAATCATTTAAAATTTCCATATACGACATGATCTCTCCATCAATAGATCTCCCAGTCGAGACTTCAGGGTATGGACTTTTTCATCGGTTCCCTTTTCTTGTCTTGACCTTATGCATTCTGGTCTCGAAATAATTCTCTTTGACTTTTTCCAACCTATCAAGTCGGGTCAATGGATCATTTGTTGATGATATGAACCTGCATACGAGTTCCTCTATACCCAACGTGAATCCTCAGAGACCTTCTGGTAATCTCCAGTCGGTCGGAACTCACATCAAAGCATAGACGTTCTCGCACTAGATAAACCTTATCACCTCAAGTGTTAGGGATCGTTCCTCGTATACTATTGCAAATAGGAATAACTCCAACCCCGATATGCGACTACCTCTCCCATGGTGAGTTATTTCCTAATTGGGGTATTCAGTGCACTTGCCATCCCAACAAGTCACCCACTTATGTGTATCGACTATCCCAGTCACTGTTGTGATTTCATGGGGTATGATTGTCATACAACAGTGCGGAATTTAAAATTTCATAACACCCAAAATCACAGGATTATTACTAGCTCATACGAATAGGTTTAATTAAATTTTGCAACAATTTACAAAATAAAAGGGTGTAATTCGAAATTACCTCACCACAGGCAAGGTGGTGGTTTTTCTCCGGTCTTCTTTCAGATCTGATGGATTCGGCTCGAGAGAAGCACCCCAAGTGTTGTGCATCTAGCGGTATCCACACCAATTGGATTGAAGCAACCCCTTTGGATCCTCAGGCTCAGAACTAGGATTCAAGGGTAATCAGACATGGAAGAACGAAGAAAACCATATCTAGATTCAGATCTAGATCTGGAGGAAGAGAGGGGGCGGCCTCTCTTCCATTTGAGAGGGGGGCTGGCACACCTCTTCTCCAAGAGGGGGGCGGCTAGGGCATGAAGGGGTGGCTAGGGTGTAGTTTTTAGCATAGGTTTTTTTAGTCTTCTTAAGACTCCTTTTATAGCCACCTCTCAAGGCCCCTTATGTTCAATACTTTAGTATGGGCCATTAATTAAATTGACCCATGTCTTTCATTAATTTAATTAAGCCCTTTAATTAAATTAACCCAATTAATCCAATTAATTTTCTCTCTCTTTAATTAACTATTTAATTAACATTTAATTAATTAGACTATCTAATTAATTATTTCTCTCACAGAATTAACTCTTTAATTCTTTAGTTTTCTTCTTCAAGAATTAACACTTTAATTCTTCAGTTTTGATTTAACTCTTTAAATCAAACTTTCCTTATATGATTTGTTGCAGTCCAATTGTATTGTGTATGACCCTCTAGGTTCACCATCAATTGGCCGCGGGCCCACGACTTTCATGATTTAATTTGCTAGCTTATAAATTGCTCCGATTAATTGAACACCTTCAATTAACCACTCAAGAATTAATCTTACAATTAATTCATGAGTACCCACACCTCATGGTCGATGTCTAGCCATAAGCCCATGAGGCCCAACTTCAGGTGAATTGATCTCAGTGAACCTCACCTCTTATAAGTGCCATGTACATACGGTCCCTCTATCGACTAATTACCCGATCGAGACCTAGGGTGTGTGAATTGATCGGCACCTCTAATTATCTCGATAACTATACTTTCTAATTCAGGATAATAATTCCAGTGTGACTGCTAAATTTGGAAACCCCTTTCCAAATCCGTCACTGAACGTGGCCACGGGTTTCTCGGAATATATTATCTAAGAATGTATAGGAAATTCTCTCAACGCACTACGTTGAGTCGGTAGATCCCATAGTAGTGCTAACCATTCGCGTACACGATCCTACGTACCAAAAGTAGTCGCACAATGATCAGGCTAAGTGATCGGCTCCTAAATTAAAGTACGCACTCACGTGCACCGAATTCGCCCTAGCACCTCAAGTCAAAGGACTAAATCGTACACTATTATAAGCCTTGAGAAACATCCCATTGCCGATGTGCGCCATGCGCTTCCACAATGGGTTTCTCTGTTCGGGTCATTCGATGCGTTCGATCCCCTATCGAACCACCTACTCATATGCACTGCCATCAAATGCCTTGCTCATGAAACGCTACAAATTCACTCCATGTGAATCATGCATACTCGTAAAAGTCTTAACGATTCCTTCGATACCCCGTCTCGACAGGAATCTATGACTTGGAACGTTTTTAAGATCACGACCTTAAAGACTGTTTCATGATTGCACTCATCCTGAAGTGAATCGTACCATAGTCTATTGTGATCTAAGGATTTCATCCAATCGCTTAAGTGATTCGCGAGAGATGAAGTTGGCCATTGTTTGATTTACATACTATAAACAAACAAGCGTATTAATTCATTTATACTAGAGAAAACTTATCACATGATAGTCCTTATACAAGCTAAAATCTATTGGCTTGCAGGGCACTATCCTTTCAATCTCTCACTTGCCCCAAAGCCAATCATAAACGCTTCTAAGACCCATCTTCCAAAGATGTTCTTCGAACTCTCTTTGTGACAAAGGCTCTACTAGTGGATCCGCTAGATTGTCTTCCGAGTCGACGCGATCCATTATGTGCGTCAACTCTACCAATGATTTCTCTAATCAAATGGTACTTTTCTCTCATTGTGTTTAGATTTCTGGTGAGATCTCGAGTCCTTTGCTTTAGCAATAGCTCCATTGTTATCATAGAAGATAACCATGAGCTTCGCAATGCTAGGCACTACATCCAACTTTTGGATGAAGTTTTTCATCCAAACACTTTCTTACGCTGCATTCCTTGTTGCGATATATCTTGCTTCAGTGGTTAAGATGGAAACGGTGCTTTCCTTGGAACCTTTCCAACTTACCGCTACCCCATTGAAGCAAAATATGTATCCAAAATTGGATATATATATATTCATCCACATCAGACTGGAAACTCGTATCAGTAAATCCTTCGAGCTTCAATTCTCCACTACCACCGTAGACCCAGATCAAATCCTTAGTCTTTCTCAAGAACTTAAGGATATCTTTTACGGTGGTCCAGTACTCTTCACTGGAGTTTGACTAGTAACTGCTCGTGGCATTTAGAGCAGGCTCTACGTCTGGTCTAGTACATAGTATAGCATACCATATGCTACCTTTTGTCGAAAAATAAGGTATTTGAGACACTCTCCTTTTCCTCATTTGATGTAGGGTACATCGATTTGGAAGGAGAGATACAGTGTCTCACTAGAAGCAATCCTTTCTTGGATTCTTCCGTACTGAAAATTTTCAGTATTGTTTCTATGTACTTAGATTGAGAGAGTCCCAACATCTTCTTCGATCTATCTCCATAGATACGTATCTTAATACGCAAGATGTCTCTCTCAACTCTTTCATGGAGAATTGCATGGACAATCATGCTTCCGTCTGTGCTAACATTCCAATATCATCCCAGATAATCAAAATGTTATCGACATGTAAAATAATGAACTTTAAAGAGCTCCCACTAAACTTCTTGTACACTCAAGGTTCACATTTGTTTTTGATGAAGTCAAACGCTTTGACTTTCTCATCAAAATGAATGTGAGTCCAAATGGATTCAGACATTGCTAATGGAGAAAAGATTTCATCAAAGTCCATTCCAGGCCTTTGTGAATAACCTTTTTGCCATTAGGCAAGCCTTATAGGTCAGTACATCTTCATTCATTCCTAGCTTGCGCTTGAAGATCCATTTGCAACCTACAGGGACACTTCCCTCGGGTGGATCGACCAAGGTCCATACCTTGTTGGAATGGATGGAATCCATTTTTGATATGCATGGCCTCTTGCCATACATAAGCGTCTACATCCAATGTAGATTCTCCGTATATGGTCTAACCATATCTTTCAAGTTTCTCACGAACTTGATCAGATCTACGAAGTATTGGTGTACGTTGATGGTTCAACGGTTTCTGGATTAACTCCCACTATTTGTGGGAATGGGTTCCACTTCTTGGACCTCATCAAGTTCTACAAGAGTACCATTTCTATTCATGAGGAAGCCATCCTCTAAGAAATGGATATTCCTTGAAACAAACACCCTTTGTTCTTTAGGATTGTAGAACAGGTATCCAATGGATTTCTTTGGATACCCCACAAATTTGTACAAACTGGATCTACTATCCAATTTATCTCCTTTCTTGTTCCTAACATAGGCAGGAGATCCCTATACTCAATAGAGAGAGTATAGAGGTGCTTTACCACACCATTCTTGGTAGGGTTTTGCAGGCACAGACTTTGAAGTTACTTTGTTCAGTATCTTCGATGCAATCATTAGGGTCAATCCTTAGTATGCATAAGGATGTTGAACTTTCAGACCCTCCGATAGGTTGAGGCGTCTTAGAAGGAGTTCGTTGTACGAGAATATCTTTCTCAGAAAGATAATTGAGGATCTTCTAGCTTAAGTATTTGCCATCTCGATCAGATCGAATGGCCTTAATACTATGCCTTGTTTGATTCTCTACTTCGTTTTGAAATTCTTTGAACTTTTCAAGAGTTTCGGATTTGTACATCATAAGATACACATATCACTAATGACTAAAGTCATCAGTAAACCTCACGAGGTATGAGTAATCTCTTCTCACACTAACACTTTAGTGGTCCACATTCATTTGTATGGATCCAATCCAAAAATTTGTTTGGTACGCACCGGATGCCCAGCAAACGGTAACTTTGTCATCTTTTCCTTCAGACAGGATTCACAAGTTGATAGTTCATCTAAGCCCTATTTTTCAAGAAGCATCGATGACACCAACTATTGAATCCTTCCTATGGAACACGACCTAATCTTGCGTGCCATATGTGTGGAGTATTATCTTGGTATTGATTGAACTTAACACATTAATTCAATCAATTTTATTTCCTTTCAATTAACTCTTTAATTGAAACGTTAATTTCAATTAACTCTTTAATTGATTCATTTCCCTTTTTCAATTAACTTTTTAATTGAAATGTTGCTCTCAATTAACTCTTTAATTGAAACGTTGTTTAATTAATTAGACCTTCTAATCAATTAAACTTGTCAATGCCTTTCTTAGGTGCAGTGGGATAATTTGATTTTTAGGCTACTTGCGTTCTTTCCACTACCTTTACGTTTGCTTTGGAAGAGAACACTTTCTTCTTCCTTTTACTCTTCTTTGACTTTGAAGTCCTTGAAGTGTAAGCAATCATGACAAGGATACCTTTTAAAAGGTTCCTATTTGCCTTTTACCAATACTTTGGTTAATTCATGAAACCTGATCAACTTATCGAATAAGTTCAGAACTTTTCACGAATCGTTTGAATGAGTGGGAGGAGAATTTAGGAGGAAGTCAATGTTAAGATCACTTGCAGGCCTACGTTTAATCGATCCAGTTATCAACCAGATTGATAAAACAAGGACAGTGATCCTTGACATTAGTTCCTTAACTTATTCTCGAGTTTTAAACAACACCTTAGAAATCTCGAATCAGATGATTCAAAACTGCTCCTCAAAACAAGCCTTTTGAGGTGGAGGTTTGTTTTAGAAGTTTCAGACATACTCCTATGTCGCTTCTTTAGCTCGTTCAATCTTGATGCTCTTATGAGGCAACGATCATTGAGATTCCCATACTCCATAGGTGATTCGTTCCTCTTTCGAGACTCATCTCAAAATGCATCAGGCATAGGTTGATTATTAAGAACACGATTCCGACTTTCGGAATTGAGGACAATCCCCAAGTTTCTAAGCCAATCAATATTTTAATCCAGTTATTTTGTAAGTCGAGGATAAATAGAAAAAAATGGACAATTTATGTAGATATCACAATATCTAATCTAAGAGAAGACAAAAATCTAGAGGACTAGTTAATGAATAATACTTATAATCTACGAAGGTTGGACTTTCTATCGTAAAAGTTCTCCCACTATTTTATCGAAACAATTATCCCTTCAATTATTCGGGAAATCCTATTTCCTAGTAGGTCTTGATGTCCCAGCAGACATTAATTGCACCCACGACTCGCGGCCATACAATTAATTCCCCAGGTAGGCATACTTATTGCCAATTGTGTCCCTACACAACCTTCAAGCTATTTTGCCTCGGTTTTCGCACTCATCTAGCACTGCTACATCATGAGTGGTACTACTCGTTAAGTCTAACCCATCAATCTTGATGAGCAACGGGCCCGGTCATGAAATCCCCATAACTTGGTTATGGTCGATGTTCATGTCCCGACCAGTCCCCACCCTTGTCAAATTTATTTAAAAACGAGAATCAAGGAATTTCGCGTATTGTCTCTTTCTTCGACTCGGGTGCCAGACTCTGGATCACCTTAATCGATAAGTGGACAACTCACGCTAGTTCCTATTGATGGAAGGCTTGGATTTATATAAATACTTCATTTTATTTTAACCCAATATGACTTAATATTATTTTCAAGAGGGGTTTTTCGGGTCTAAGAATTTGAGGTAACACTCCTCGAGATCTCACCGTTCCAGTTATGCATTATCCTTTATTTACGATCTAAATTACTAGCGCGCATCACCATACATGCTAAAATTATAAATACGTAAATAAAAACATACACACCTAGCATGCATGCTACCACAATATGTTTTCGATCGGGAGCCTCCTATGCGGGCCATCATCGAGCCAAAGATGTTGGCCCAATTGGTCAATCTAATTGGGTTCTAAAGGACCTAGGCAATTACACAAATTACCATGCATACATGGCCTTCACTCGTCTTGGGCTCCCACCTTGCTTGTAACGGGCCTCCATCCTAAACTATTTAAAACAGTAAAGCCCTATCTATTACAAGGGCTCAAAGTGGCCTAAAAACTTAAGGCTCGCAGGCCCAATAAAACCATCATAATTAAAATTAACCAATCACATCTACCCTAAGGGTCAAGGCTCGGCGCGATCAATAACCACGTAAACAGTTCACGTAGAGCAAGAAACAAGCAAAACATATTTCCTTATTCCTTATCTTATTTTAAAACTCCCTTTTAAAATACCTTTAGATTCTAGTTTTGAAACCCCTTTTAAAACAATCCACAATTTTTATTTTAAAACCCCTTTTAAAATAACCCCTTGATTGTACCAAAAAAAAAAAAAAAAAAAAAAATAACCCCTTGATTCTCACTCTAGTCTCCACTAATTATGATAAACTTAACTTTCCGGATATACTAAACTCTTTTAGTGCACATATCAGTTTCTGTTTTTCAACTTTTGAAAAATTGCAGTTCGGCCCCCTGAATTTTCGAAAAATACATTTTGACCCCTCAACTTTTGGAAATTACAAATCAGCCCCAAAATTTTCAGAACAAGCAAATCGGACCAGAAAGCAGAAAATTGACAAAATTTCCAGAAACTTTCGTTTAAAGCAAAATAGACCCCAGTTTTTACGGTTATTGCAAAAACAGCCCCTAGCCTTTCGTTAATTGCACAACAGTCCAGATTTTGAAAATTCCAGAAATTACAATTTGGTCCAGAATTGCAGAAAAACAAAATTTTACTTTCTGTCCAGATTTTACAAAAATTGCAATTTGCACATAAGCCCTCAAATTTTTGGAAATTGCAGTTTAGGCCCAAAACCGAATTATGCTAATACCCGAACACATAATTTATCATAACAAGCAAGAATCAAATCATAGAACACGACAATCAAATATACACATATATTTTGAAGTGTTCAGGCCTATTCAAATGAGCGTAGTAAATTTGGCTCTGATACCACTGTTGTGATTTCATGGGGTATGATTGTCATACAACAGTGCGGAATTTAAAATTTCATAACACCCAAAATCACAGGATTATTCACTAGCTCATACGAATAGGTTTAATTAAATTTTGCAACAATTTACAAAATAAAAGGGTGTAATTCGAAATTACCTCACCACAGGCAAGGTGGTGGTTTTTCTCCGGTCTTCTTTCAGATCTGATGGATTCGGCTCGAGAGAAGCAACCCAAGTGTTGTGCCTCCAGCGGTATCCACACCAATTGGATTGAAGCAACCCCTTTGAATCCTCAGGCTCAGAACTAGGATTCAAGGGTAATCAGACATGGAAGAACGAAGAAAACCAGATCTAGGTTCAGATCTAGATCTGGAGGAAGAGAGGGGGAGGCCTCTCTTCCATTTGAGAGGGGGGCGGCCACACCTCTTCTCCAAGAGGGGGGCGGCTAGGGCATGAAGGGGTGGCTAGGGTTTAGTTTTTAGCATAGGTTTTTTTAGTCTTCTTAAGACTCCTTTTATAGCCACATCTCAAGGCCCCCTTATGTGCAAGACTTCAGAATGGGCCATTAATTAAATTGGCCCATGTCTTGCATTAATTTAATTAAGCCCTTTAATTAAATTAACCCAATTAATCCAATTAATTTTCTCTCTCTTTAATTAACTCTTTAATTAACATTTAATTAATTAGACTATCTAATTAATTATTTCTATCACAGAATTAACTCTTTAATTCTTTAGTTTTCTTCTTCAAGAATTAACACTTTAATTCTTCAGTTTTGATTTAACTCTTTAATCAAACTTTCCTTATATGATTTGTTGCAGTCCAATTGTATTGTGTGTGACCCTCTAGGTTCACCATCAATTGGCAGCGGGCCCACGACTTTCGTGATTTAATTTGCGAGCTTATAAATTGCTCCGATTAATTGAACACCTTCAATTAACCACTCAAGAATTAATCTTACAATTAATTCATGAGTACCCACACCTCATGGTCGATGTCTAGCCACAAGCCCATGAGGCCCAACTTCAGGTGAATTGATCTCAGTGAACCTCACCTCTTATAAGTGCCATGTACATACGGTCCCTCTATCAACTAATTTCCCGATCGAGACCTAGGGTGTGTGAATTGATCGGCACCTCTAATTATCTCGATAACTATACTTTCTAATTCAGGATAATAATTCCAGTGTGACTGCTAAATTTGGAAACCTCTTTCCAAATCCGTCACTGACCGTGGCCACGGGTTTCTCGGAATATATTATCTAAGAACGTATAGGAAATTCTCTCAACGCACTACGTTGAGTCGGTAGATCCCATATTAGTGCGAACCATTCGCGTACACGATCCTACGTACCCAAAGTAGTCGCACAATGATCAGGCTAAGTGATCGGCTCCTAAATTAAAGTACGCACTCACGTGCACCGAATTCGCCCTAGCACCTCAAGTCAAAGGACTAAATCGTACACTATTATAAGCCTTGAGAAACATCCCATTGCCGATGTGCGCCATGCGCTTCCACAATGGGTTTCTCTGTTCGGTTCATTCGATACGTTCGATCCCCTATCGAACCACCTACTCATATGCACTGCCATCAAATGCCTTGCTCATGAAACGCTACAAATTCACTCCATGTGAATCATGCATACTCGTACAAGTCTTAACGATTCCTTCGATACCCCGTCTCGACAGGAATCTATGACTTGGAACGTTTTTAAGATCACGACCTTAGAGACTGTTTCATGATTGTACTCATACTGAAGTGAATCGTCCCATAGTCTATTGTGATCTAAGGATTTCATCCAATCGCTTAAGTGATTCGCGAGAGATGAAGTTGGCCATTGTTTGATTTACATACTATAAACAAACAAGCGTATTAATTCATTTATACTAGAGAAAACTTATCACATGATAGTCTTTATACAAGCTAAAATCTATTGGCTTGCAGGGCACTATCCTTTCAGTCACGCTCGTGGACCCTAGCGTCCTCCAGTTCATCGGAGTATACACATTAGTGAGAGTCTAACCGAATCCAACGATGTCCTATCTCGTTTGGATTCTACGACTCTTGAATGTGTTTTTGATCACGGCCTTAGAGATCAGTCCACGGGTTGTCCCATAGCCCTGTGATCTAAGGACTTCTATCCTTATGCGTAGATAATTTTTACATAAGATAAAGTTGACCATTTATAATAAAGTGCATTTATTAATCTAAATTGAATAGTTCCTTTATTTATTACAATAAATGGCAGTCATACAGTTGGCTTGCCGGACACTATTTCTATCAATCTCCCACTTGTACTAAAGCTAACTTCCTATGTTCTTGAGTCCCATCTTTTGCAGATGTTTCTCGAATGCCTTTTGGGGCAGTGGCTTCGTAAGTGGGTCAACTGTATTATCTTCAGAGTCGACACATTCCAGCTTTATGTCTCCTCTACCAATGACATCCCTTATCAAATGGTATCGTCTCAGTACTGATAGGATAGTGCCCAGCAAGCCAATCTAAATTAGCTTGTAAGTGGACTATCTTCTTATGGTTTAATAATTAATACGTGATAGGATAGTGCCCTGCAAGCCAATATATTTAGCTTGTATTAGGACTATCGTAATCTTTCTCTAGTATAAATGAATTAATACGCTCGTTTTTTTAAAGTATGTAAATCAAACAATGGCCAACTTCATCTCTCGCAAATCACTTAAGTGATTGGATGAAATCTTTAGATCACAATAGACTATGGGACGATTCACTTCAGTATGAGTGCAATCATGAAACAGTCTCTAAGGTCGTGATCTTAAAAATGTTCCAAGTCATGAATTCCGAACGAGACGGGTTATCGAAGGAATCGCAAAGACTTGTATAAATAAGCATGATTCACATGGAGTGAATTTATAGCGTTTCATGAGCAAGGCATTTGATGCTAGTACATATGAGTAGGTGGTTCGATAGGGGATCGAACGCATCGAACGACCCGAACAGAGAAACCCATTGTGGAAGCGCATGATGCACATCGGCGATGGGATGTTTCTCAAACTTATAATAGTATACGATTTAGTCCTTAGACTTGAGGTGCTAGGGTGAATTCGGTGCATGGGTGTACGCACTTTGATCTAGGTGCCGGTCACGTAGCCTGACCATAATGTGCCTAAGTTGGTTGCGTATAGTCGTGTACGCGAATGGTTAGTACTAAGAAGGGATCTACCGACTCAACGTGGTGTGTTGAGAGAATTTCCTATACGTTCTTAGATAATAGATTTCGAGAAACCCATGGCCATGGTTGGTGATGGATTTGGAAAGGGGTTTCCAAATTTAGCAGTCACAATGGAATCATTATCCGGAATTTAGAAAGTATAGTTATCGAGATAATTAGAGGTGCCGATCAATTCACACACCCTAGGTCTCGATCGAGAAATTAAGTCGATAGAAGGACCGTATGTACATGGTACTTGTAAGAGGTGAGGTTCACTGAGATCAATTCACCTGAAGTTGGGCCTCATGGGCTTGTGGCTAGACATCGACCATGAGGTGTGGGTACTCATGAATTAATAGCAAGATTAATTCTTGAGTGGTTAATTGAAGGGGTTCAATTAATCGGAGCAATTAATAAGCTCGAAAATTAAATCACGAAAGTCGTGGGCCCGACCTAGAGGGTCACACACAATACAATTGGACTACAACAAATCATTAAAGGAAAGTTTGATTTAAAGAGTTAAATCAAAACTGGAGAATTAAAGTGTTAATTCTTAAAGGAGAAAAATATTAATTAGAAGTAGTCTAATTAATTAATGGAGAAGAATTAATTAATTAATTGGATTAATTAAATAAATGGGATGAATTAATTAAAAGAGTTTAATTAATTAAAGAGTCTAAATAATTAAAGAGTTTAATTAAAGGAGACCTAGTTAGTTAAGGAAATAAAGATAGAATGGAATTCTACTTTCCTAACAAGATAAGGGGCGATTTTTACAAGATAAATAATGGAAGAGTTTGTTTTCTTGTGTGACAAGGAAAATCTAAGAGATATACATGTATATCTTGTTTCCTAATGAGATAATGAAAAAGGTCTTGATATACATGGAAGAGATATCTATTAAGAGAAGGATTCTTCTCTTATAAATATATATCTCTTCATACCTCTTCTATAAAAAAAATAAGTGAAAACCTAAGCCCCAAGACACAAAATTTCGTGCCCCCTCTCTCCAAGAGGAGTGGCCGCCGCCCCCTTCTCCATCTGGAGTGGCCGCCCCCTTCTCGTCTTCCAGATCTAGATCTGGTCTTTTCTTCTTTCTTCCTTGCATGATAACCTTTGGATCTTAGTTCTGAGCCTGTGGATCCAAAGGAGTTGCTTCAATCCAGTTAGTGTGGACACCGCTAGAGGCACAACACATGGAGTGCTTCTCCGAACCAAAAGTCCTGCAGATCTGAAAGAAGACCGGAGAAAAACCACCACTATTCTGGTGGTAAGGTAAAATCGCTAAACACCTTATGGATGTTTGGATTTGTGTAAAAATCCTTTTCGTATGACTAGATGAATAAAGATTGCTGGTTTGGGTTATTTAATAAAATTTAAATTCCGCTGCTTTTAACGTTCTGACGTTACCAATAACCCAACAGTGGTATCAGAGCCTAATTCATTACTATCATACGAAAAGGTCTGAATATAATTTGATATCTTTATTGTATTGCATGTTATATTCGTGTTATTGATTATTACTTGTTATGGGTAGATCTGATTTTGGGTAAAATTGCATAAAAACATTTTGGGCCAATTTTGTATTTTACGAAAATTGAAGGGCTAATGTGCGATTAGCAATTTTTGGAAAACCTGGACTGAAATTGAGATTTTACGAACTGTGTACTTTCTCGACAGAATGGAACTTTCTGGAAATTTTCAAATTTGGGGTGTTTTGCAATTACCGAAAGTTTTGGGGCTGTTTTGTAAATACCGAAAACCGCAGGGGCTGAATTGAAAATTCGAAATTTTTCTGGAAATATGATTTTTATTTTCGGTCCTCTGCCCAATTTCAAATTTGGGATTAATTTGTAATTTCCAAAACTTGGAGGGCCGAATCGCAATTTCCAAAAGTTGGAGGGCCGAATTGTAATTTTCAAAAGTTGAAGATTTTTATTATGTTTTTATGCTTAAAATGGTTTTGTTTATCCGAATATAGATTACCTATAATTAGTAGAGACTAAAGTAAGAATCTAGAGAAATATTTTAAAGGCGTTTAAAATAATTGAAGTAAGATAGGAAACTAGTAAATGTGTTTGTTTGTTTCTTTGCTCAACGTGAATTGTTTAAGTGGTTTTCGATCGAGCCGAGCCTTGACCTTAGATGTGATTGGTTTATTTTGCTTTGGATTTTTGTTGGGCCTGCGAGCCTTTATTTGGGCCTTTTTTGTGCCAATGTAATAGATTAGGGCTTTGCATTAAATAGTTTAGGATGGAGGCCCATTACATGCAAGAAGGAAGCCCAGTGGAGAATGAAGGCCAAGTATTCTTGGTTATTAATGTAATAGCCTAGGCCCATTAAGAACCCATTAGATAGACCAATTGGGCCAACATTATTGGCTCTATGATGGCCCAAACATAGGTGGCTCCCGATCGAAAACATATTGTGTTAGAAATGCATGCTAGGTTTATTTATTTATGTCTTATTTATTTATTGGTTCTATTTTTGGCTTGTATTGTGATGCGCGCTAGAATATTAGAACGTAAATAAGAAAATTCATAATCGAAGCGGTGAGACCTCGAGAGAGTTTTCCTTAAACTTTCAAACCAGCAAATCCCCTCTTGAATTAAATATTAAGTCATATTGGGTTAAAATAAAATGAAGTATTTATATAAACCCAAGCCTTCCATCAATAGGGACTAGCGTATGTTGTCTACTTATCGATTAAGGTGATCCAGAGTCTGGCACCCGAGGCGAAGAAAGGGACAATACGTGAAATCTCTCGATTCTTGTTTATTAAATAAACTCGACAAGGGTGGGGACTGGTCGGGACATGTATAATCGACCGATAACCAATTACGGGGATTTCATGACGGGGCCCGTTGCTCATCGAGATTGATTGGGTTAGACTTAACGAGTAGTACCACTCATGATGTAGCAGTGCTAGATGAGTGTGAAAATCGAGGTAAAATAGCTTGAAGATTGTGTAGAGAATCAATTGGCAATACGTATGCCTACCTGGGGAATTAGTTGTATGGCCACGAGTCGTGGGTGCAATTAATGTTTGCTCGGACGTCAAGACCTACTAGGAAATAAGATTTCTCGAACAATTGAAGGGGTAATTGTTTCGATAAAATAGTTGGAGAACTTTTACGATAGAAAGTCCAACCTTCGTAGATTATAAGTATTATTCATTAACTAGTCCTCTATATATTTGTCTTCTCTTTAAAATAGATATTGAGATATCTATAATTATCCATTTTACTATTTATCCTCGACTTATAAAATAACTGGATCAAAATATCGACTGTTCTAGATACTTGAGGATTGTCCTCAATTCCGAAAGTCGGAATCATGTTCTTAATAACTAGCCTATGCCTGATGCACTTCCGAGATGAGTCTAAAAGGAGGAACGAATCACCCGTAGAGTATGGGAACATTAATGATCGTTTCCTCATATAAGGACGAATCTCAAAAGTGGAACGAATCACCTATAGGATATAGGAATCTTAACGATCGTTTCCTCATATAAGCATCAAGATTGAACGAGCTAAAGAAGCGACATAGGAGTATGTCTGAAGCTTCTAAAACAAACCTCCACCTCAAAAGCTTGTTTCGAGGAGCAGTTTCGAATAGTTTGATTCGAGACCACTAAGGAGTTGTTTTAAAATTCGAGAATAAGTGAAGGAACTAATGTCAAGGATCATTGTCCTTGTTTTATCAATCTGGTTGAATACTGGATCGATTAAACGTAGGCCTGCAAGTGATCTTAGCATTGAACTTCACCTAAATTCTCCTCCCTGCTCAGTCAAACGATTCGTGAAAATACTCTGAACTTATTTGATAAGTTGATAATATTTCATGAATTAACCAAAGTATTGGTAAAAGACAAATAAGATGAACCTGTTATGATCATTCACACTTCAAGGACTACAGAGTCAAAGAAGGGTAATAAGAAGAAGAAATTGTTTTCTTCTAAAAGAGACCATAAAGGTAGTCGAAAGAACGCAAGTAGTCTAAAAGTCGAATTATCCCACTGAATCTTAGAAAGGCACTGATTACTTTAATTGATTAGAAGGTCTAATTAATTAAGCAACGTTTCAATTAAAGGGTTAATTGAAAAAGGAGATGAATCAATTAAAGAGTTAATTGAAAGGAAGCAAATTAATTGAATTAAACCGTTAACTCAATTCTATTGAATTAATGTGCTAGGTTCAATTAATACCAAGATAATAATCCACAACTTTGGCACGCTAGACTTGGACATATCTCCAAGAGTAGGATTCAAAAGTTGGTTTCTTCTAAGGCTCTTGAAATATAGAACTAAGATGAACTTCCAAACTGCGAATTCCGTCTCACAAGAAAAGATCGCCCTTCACAGGGAATCAAGAGCGAACCAAATAACTTTGGATTTGATCCGTACGAATGAATCTGGACCACTAAAGGTTAGTGTAAGAGGAGATTACTCATACCTCGTACCTTTTTGCTAATGACTTTGGTCGTTAGTGATATATGTATCTAGTGAGATACAAATCCGAAAAACCTTTGAAAAGTTCAAAGAATTTTCGAAACGAAGTAGAGAAATAACAAAGGCATAGTATTACGGCCATTCGATCTAATCGAGATGGCAAATACTTAAATCAAGAATTCCTCAATTATCTTACTGAGAATGGGGTTCTCATACAACAAACTCCTCCTATGACGCCTAAACTTATTGGAGTGTCTAAGAGAAGGAATCGAACATTGTTAGACATTGTTCAATCCATGTTGAGTTTTGTTAAGCTTCCTTATGCATTCTAGGGGTTGGTCCTCCTGGCTGCATCGAAGATACTGAGCAAAGTACCATCAAAGTTCGTGCCTACAAAGCTTTACCAAGAAAGGTATGGCAAAATACCTCTGCACTTTTACTATTGAGTATGGAGATCTCCTGCCTAAGTTGGGAACTAGAAAGGAGATAAATTGGATAGTAGATCCAATTTGTATAAATTTGTGGGGTATCCAACGAAATCCATTGGATACCTGTTCCACGACAATGAAAAACAATCATTTCTCCTAACTACCCGTTCCTCAGTTGATGAAATCCTCGTCAAAGGAAATAGGGAATGTCATGGAACCTTGATGAAGTCCAAGATTTGGACCCATCCCCACAAACAGTGGGAGCAAATCCAGAAACTACTGAACCATCTAGTACACCAATACTTCGTAGATCTGATCAAGTTCGTGAGGAGCTTGAAAGATATGGAATCACCATATACGAAGAAGCTACATTGGATGTAGACGTGCATGCATGACAAGAGTTCATGCAACCCGAATTGGATTCCATACATTCTGGCGAAGGAAAAGCATCAGCTTCTTCGAGGTGGTCGAGTTGTGATAGCATGTACTCTTCCCTCGACCAGTGACAGCTGTCGATCTTTAGAAGAAGACGTAAAGCATCAACTTTAGTTTCTCGTCACTGTTTTCAAAGTAGACGTAAAGATGGTATGTTTTGTAGCTCGAATGTTTCGAAGTACTTGTCATTATGATGATCATCGAAGATAAATTCTTTCTCGAATTTTTGTAGACAGAGTTGCTAGTATTTCGATCGGTGCCTTTGTATAGTTGAGATAGGAATCTTAAACTTGTAAAATAATCTTTGTAATGATAATCTATGTATCATCAATATCGATCAAATGTATAACTTTTTATCGACCAACCTGGTAGTGCATTTAATTCAACTCCCGTTTTTATGGCTGGTAGTTATGAATATGTAACGTAAATCCCGATAACATGTTATCACCATTGATTGGATATGAATTCCACCGTTGGATTTCTTACCATTTCTTCTATAAAAGGAATTCTTTACCTTTTATTCATTTACCATCAAAAAGTAAAATTTCTTAACAATGTACATCCTCTTTTTCCAAAATGGTGGTCGTCCACCTAACTCAAAAGTCCAAGAAATTGTTAATCAATCCGACTTGGTATGGGTGGAATTGGAAAATGGAGACTTCTCAAAAACCATGAAGTCTCCGATCCCTAGAAAGGGGATCGATCGGCGTGTCAATCGTATATCCATCCTGTGCAAATGGGTAAGGGTCGGTATGGTGGCATTCCGATCTAATAGTTCCGTGGTCGGTGGAAAGCTGGTTAGTTCATTAAAACAAGAATATATGATCGAGAATGCTGACCACCATCGACCGACGTAAAATTATGATCTCACAAAGCTCTGGTGGAATATGGACCTCAGATTCTCCAAGCTTGTGGTCGTAATTTCAGAACTTAAAAGGCGGTTGTCCTCGGCGACCGGGCTTAGCAGGTAGCAAGAATGCTGGAAAAAGTGTGGAGATAAACAAAGACACCCACCATTCAAGCTGGCTTTCTTCAAATATGGACACCCTTGGTCGGTTAGACGGTCTTGTAAGATTGCTTTTTACAAGTCTACCGGAGATGGGAGCTA
Organism: Penstemon newberryi var. newberryi; assembly: GCA_030819805.1. Classification (NCBI taxonomy): domain Eukaryota; kingdom Viridiplantae; phylum Streptophyta; class Magnoliopsida; order Lamiales; family Plantaginaceae; genus Penstemon; species Penstemon newberryi. Next base: position 9,356,054 of record JAUALY010000007.1, on the reverse strand, counting down.
TACTCGATTAGGACTTCTTTTCTGTTGGGTTATTGGTAACGTCAGAACGTTAAAAGCAGCGGAATTTAAAATTTTTAAATAACCCAAACCAGCAATCTTTATTCATCTAGTCATACGAAAAGGATTTTACATAAATCGAAACATCTATAGGGTGTTTAGCGATTTTACCTTACCACGGGAACGGTGGTGATTTTTCTCCGGTCTTCTTTCAGATCTGATGAATTTGGTTCGAGAGAAGCAACCCAAGCGTTGTGCCTCTAGCGGTATCCACACCAACTGGATTGAAGCAATTCTCTTGAATCCTCGGGCTCAGAACTAGGATCCAAAAGTTATCAAGCAAGGAAGAAGGAGAAAACAATTCGCATGAACCCTGTGCAATTGCATAGGATTCGGCCGAACCTTCTCTGTAGGAGAGAGGGCGGCGCTTTTCAGCTTTGGAGAGAGGGAGGCACGAAATTTTGTGTCTTAGGGCTTGGGTTTTTCACTTATGAAAGAGGTATGAAGAGATATATATTTATAAGAGAAGAATCCTTCTCTTAATAGATATCTCTTCCATGTATATCAAGATCTTTTTCCTTATCTCATTAGGAAACAAGATATACATGTATATCTCTTAGATTTTCCTTGTCACACAAGAAAACAAACTCTTTCATTATTTATCTCATAAAAATCGCCCCTTATCTAGTTAGGAAAGTAGAATCTCATTCTATCTTTATTTCCTTAACTAACTAGGTCTCCTTTAATTAATTAAACTCTTTAATTAATTAGACTCTTTAATTAATTAAACTCTTTTAATTAATTCAGCCCATTTAATTAATTAATCCAATTAATTAATTAATCCTTCTCCATTAATTAATTAGACTACTTCTAATTAATATTTTTCTCCCTTAAGAATTACCACTTTAATTCTCCAGTTTTGATTTAACTCTTTAAATCAAACTTTCCTTATATGATATGTTGCAGTCCAATTAATTGAACCCCTTCAATTAATCACTCAAGAATTAATCTCCTTATTAATTCATGAGTACCCACACCTCATGGTCGATGTCTAGCCACAAGCCCATGAGGCCCAACTTCAGGTGAATTGATCTCAGTGAACCTCACCTCTTATAAGTACCATGTACATACGGTCCTTCTATCGACTTAATTTCCCGATCGAGACCTAGGGTGTGTGAATTGATCGGCACCTCTAATTATCTCGATAACTATACTTTCTAATTCCGGATAATGATTCCAGTGTGACTGCTAAATTTGGAAACCCCTTTCCAAATCCGTCGCCAACTGTGGCCACAGGTTTCTCGGAATCTATTATCTAAGAACGTATAGGAAATTCCCTCAACACACTACGTTGAGTCGGTAGATCCCTTATTGGTACTAACCACTCGCGTACACAACTATACGCACCCAACTTAGGCACATTATGGTCAGGCTACGTGACCTGTACCTAGATCAAAGTACGTATACCCATGCATCGAATTCGCCCTAGCACCTCAAGTCTAAGGACTAAATCGTACACTATTATAAGTTTGAGAAACATCCCATCGCCGATGTGCGTCATGCGCTTCCACAATGGGTTTCTCTGTTCGGGTCGTTCGATGCGCTCGATCCCCTATCGAACCACCTACTCATATGCACTAGCATCAAATGCCTTGCTCATGAAATGCTACAAATTCACTCCATGTGAATCATGCATATTTATACAAGTCTTTGCGATTCCTTCGATACCCCGTCTCGTTCGGAATTTATGACTTGGAACGTGTTTTAAGATCACGACCTTAGAGACTGTTTCATGATTGCACTCAATACCGAAGTGAATCGTCCCATAGTCGAATGTGATCTTAGGATTTCATCCAATCGCTTAAGTGATTCGCGAGAGATGAAGTTGGACATTGTTTGATTTACATACTATAAACAAACGAGCGTATTAATTCATTTATACTAGAGAAAGATTACGATAGTCCTAATACAAGCTAAATATATTGGCTTGCAGGGCACTATCCTATCAATCTCCCACTTGCCCTAAAGCCAATCACAAACGCTTCTAAGACCCATCTTCCAAAGATGTTCTTCGAACTCTTTTCGTGACAAAGACTTTACTAGTGGATCCGCTAGGTTGTCTTCCGAGTAGACGCATCCATTATGTACGTTTACTCTACCAATGATTTCTCCAATCAAATGGTACTTTTCTCTCATTGTGTTTAGATTTCTGGTGAGATCTCGAGTCCTTTGCTTTAGCAACAACTCCATTGTTATCACATAATATAACCACGAGCTTCGCAATGCTAGGCACTACATCCAACCATTGGATGAAGTTTTTCATCCAAACACTTTCTTTTTTTGCATCCGATGTTGCGATATATTATGCTTCAGTGGTTGAGTCGGCAACGGTGCTTTGCTTGGAACCTTTCCAATTTACCGCTACCCCATTGAGGCAAAATATGTATCCAAAATTGGATATATATATTCATCCACATCAGACTGAAAATTCGAATCATTAAATCCTTCGAGTTTTAATTCTCCATTACCACCGTAGACCAAGAGCAATTCCTTAGTCTTTCTCAAGAGCTTAAGGATATCTGTTACGGTGGTCCAGTACTCTTCACCGGAGTTTGACTAGTAACTGCTCGTGACACTTGAGCAGGTTCTATGTCTGGTCTAGTACATATTATAGCATACCACATGCTACATTTTGTCGAAACATAAGGTATTTGAGACATTCTCCTTTTGTCCTCATTCGATGTAGGGCACAACGATTTGGAAAAAGAGATACAGTGTCTCATTGGAAGCAGTCCTCTCTTGGATTCTTCCATACTGAATCTTTTCAGTATTGTTTCTATGTACTTAGATTGAGAGAATCCCAACATCTTTCATGGAGAATTGCATGGATAACCATGCTTTCGTCTGCGCTAACATTCTGATATCATCCTAGATAAGCAAAATGTGATCGACATATAAAATATGAGCTTCATAGAGCTCCCACTAATCCTTTTGTACACTCAAGGTTCATATTCGTTTTTGATGAAGTCAAATGCCTTGACTGTTGGATGAAGATGAAGACTTTGAAGTGAAGGGAGGTTTTGATGATTTCCAAAGTCATCAGCTAAGTGGAAGCTTAGTACAAACCTTAGAAGATATTTGACAAAGGAAGAAGTATTTCAGACTAGTCAAATATGGTCCAGAAGACTACTGATCTGTTGCTAAAGAAGGAATCAGACTGGTGGACTATCAGCCGACTCAAATCAGATTAGTTCAAGTTTGGGATCAGCCGAGTATACATCAGACGAGTGACATGATCAGCAGAGTGGAAGTGGATCAGAAGTTATTGCAACGGTAATAAATGCACTTGGTGTAATAAATGCTGAAGAGGAAGGGTATTTATGACAAATGATTGAAGAGAAACCTCGTATCAGCTTGGTGCATTTAATGCGAAGCGACAGAAAGTACAGCAGAGTGTACAGTGTTCAGTCGCAACAGCCGTTTCTGCAGAAAGGACCAGTACTCGAGGATTTGACAGCTGCCGATCTCTCAACGGGCAGATTTTCAAATCTCCAAGTATAAATAGTTCAGTTCGTGAGTTGAAGAAGAAGAGACAACACATTTTGAGAGCAAAAATCTGAAGCAGAATTCTTCTAAGTCTCAAACTCAAGAACAGAACACTCATCAGCCGAGTCAATTATTGACGAAGCAGAATAGAGAGAAAACAGAATATACACATAAATCTGAGTGATTTTGTTAGAACTGTGTTGTGAGAAGTAGACATCCATCTAAGTGAGTGATATTACTTCAGAGGAAAGGAGTTTCTTTGTGATTTCCTATTACGCACTTGTGGCCGTTTCATTTGTTGATAGGCGCAAACATTGTATACTGTAATCTGTGTGATTTAGTATAACCCAAGATCTGAGTGACTTGGAAGAGTGGACTAAAGGATTTCTATCCATATAACCACTATAAAAATCCTTTGTGTTTTTACGTGCATAATTTTCTGCATATCTGAAACAACATACTTAAAACACTTAAAGGTTAACTGTTGGAAAAGTTTTAAAAGGAGTTTGTTAAAACTGGGGATAAAACTATTTCAAAGTTAAAGAAAACTACTTGTGAAAAACACTTGACAAATCCGCTGCAAGTTAGTTATTTTTAAAACTCTGATTTTGATAAAATCAGCTGAGTGAAATCAGAAGAGTGGTCAACTCTGCTGTTCAAAGCTTTGTGCGAGATCAGCATAGTCAACTTACGATTACTGATCAGCTTAGTCTGCTGACAGAAAAGTTAGAAGTTTTTAAAAGGTAAATTTTAAAGAGGTCTATTCACCCCCCCCCCCCCCCCCCCTCTAGACCTCATCTGACCACTTGGGACCAACAAGTGGTATCAGAGCAGGTGGTTCATCTGAATCATTTGCCTGATCAACGAGCTTGATCCTAAAGTGTTTTTCAGAGGTTTTCAAAAGTTTTCAAAAGAGCATCTTTTTGAAAAACTAAAACTTTTTGAAAAATGGATTGTATTAGCCTTGTTCCCCACATAGGCGGTATGAGCTTTGAGGACTGGAAAATACGCATGGAAATTTTCCTTGCTGCTTATAATGATAATATGTACAGGTGCATAACAAAAGGTCCGATAAGAGTTACCAAAACAATCAAGGTTGATGGCCAAGATACGGTCGTTGACAAAGACGAAGACGAGATGACAGCTGAAGAAATCAAGCTGAAAAATCTTGATAAAGTTGGAATCTTCATCATGACTAAAGCCCTGGACAATGAAAGGTTTGACAAGGTCAAACATTGTAAAACATCAAAAGAGATGTGGGATAAAGTCCGTGATATGAGTGAAGGGAATGATGCCATCAAAGAACATAATCTGAGCATAGCCCTGGAGAAGTTTGAAAACTTCAGGATGAAATCTGGAGAAACCATTGACCAGATGGACTCAAGGTTCACTAAAGTGCTGAACAACGTGTTAAAGTTGGGTAAGACGTTCACAGACAAAGAGATTACTCTCAAAGTCCTGAAGGCGCTACCACCCAAATTCAACATGAAGATCACAGCAATGGAAGAATCAAGGGATATGGGGAAGATCTCTCTGACGGAGTTGTTTTCTGTACTCAAGGCGTACGAGTATAAAATGCCAAGAATGGGTATAGAAGAGACCTCAACTTCTAGTCCCACTGCTGCCCTGGTTGCTGCAGAAAAATCCAGAAGATCAGCCGGAAGAACTATAGAAGTGGACTCATCTGAGGAGGCCATAGTACTGAACAAAAAGGAGTACTCTGCTGATGATGTTGCCTTGTTATTGAACGGGTTCAAAAAGTTATACAAAAGAAAAATGAAGAACAAATATAACAATGCTTCTACTTCTAAACCTACCTCTCATTCTCATGATATTAAGGATGATTATAAATCCAAAATGATGTGCTATAATTGCAGGAAATTGGGACATTTCATCAAGGACTGCCCATATCCTAAAGCGGAGAAGTATACAGAGGAGGAAAAGAAACAAAGAAAAGAAAGAAGAGAGAAGAGATACCAAAAGAGCAAAGTGTTGTTGGCTGAAGCTGAAAAGATGGCAGCCATCTACTCATCAAATTCAGAATCAGGCACGTCAAGTGATGACTCTATTTTTGAAGAAACACCTGCACTGCTCTGTCTCATGGCAAAGGAATCTGATGATTCTGACAATGAGGTAAACCTCTCTGAAAGTGAACTTGAGTTATTCAATTCATTTGAGCAAATGATGAACAATAAAGCTGATGTTGCTAATGAATTTGCTAAGCTTAAGGACGAGATGATTCTGCTGAAAAAGCAAAATGCTAAGCTGAAACGCAGTGTTGAAAAACCTGAAGAATCAGCCATGTATAAAAAGCTTTCGCACGAATGTGAATCTCTGAGAGCAGAATGTGAAGTTTACAAGGGACAAATCAAGGAACTTGAAGCTACAATATCTTCACTTAATAAGTCGTATGTTGTGTCAGTAGATAAATCAACTAAACAGAGTCCACCCTTAGTAAAAGAAAATTTAGAACTGAACAGAGCTGAGAAGTTTATATCTGCTGATAATAGTAATGTTATCATGTATGTTCAGACTGCTAAATCAACTTCACTGGAAATTGAGAAAAAGGAGAAGAGTCCTCCTAAGGCTAAAAAGGGTAAAAAGCCTGAAAATGAAAAACAGACTGGTAAAACCAAACAGCAGAATAGTCCAAAGAAGTCTGCTGATAAGAGTAAAACCAATCAGACTAGTAAACCTAAGTCGTCTGTTAACGAGCAAGTAAAGAGCAGACCAAAGAAGCAAAGAAATTATAACAATAATGCTTGGTATGGAAATGAGTCTTATCATGTGCAACCTGCTTACTCACCTTATTATGCTGCACCTCATTATCCACCTTATTATGCTGCATATCCTGCTCATCAACCAATGCATGTTCACCCTGCTTATCATGCATCTTATCCTGCTTATGAGCCCCATCATCATCATAATGATTATCAACATAACATGCCTGCTGATTATGATGAAAATGAAGTTGCTCATGTTCCTGCTAAAACTCTAAAGCCTAAGAAGCCTAAGAATTCAACATCTTGGGTTGTCAAAGGTGACACTAATCCACCAGGACCCTCTCAATAAAGGGTACCTAAAACATTTTTATTTTGTTTTGTAGGTTAGGATTAGGAGTAGGAGTAAAGTAGTGAAGAAATGGTACTTGGACAGTGGATGTTCAAGGCACATGTGTGGAGACATACATGAACTGGCAGATGCTGTTGCTGTAAATGGTCCAAGAGTTACTTTTGGAGACAGCAAAGAAGGCAAGGTTGTTGTTGTTGGAAAGCTTATCAAAGGAAACATAGAGATATCTGACGTCTCTTATGTTAGTGGCCTGAAGTACAATCTGCTAAGCATAAGTCAATTTTGTGACAAGGGATTTTCCGTAGTGTTTTAATCAGATAAGTGCTATGTTGAACAAATTGGAACAAAGAAGGTTATTTTATCTGGAAGAGGACAGGGAAATATCTATGTAGTCGACTGGAATTCTGTGGACAAGAATTCTAATGTTTGTTTGGTGGCTTCTACGCCAAGTGAAATCAGTTGGCTGTGGCACAAAAGAATGAATCATTTGAATTTCAAGACCATAAACAGATTGATAAAGAATGATCTGGTAGAAGGAATTCCAAAGACAGTCATGAGCAAAGACAAGCTTTGTGACGCATGTCAGAAGGGTAAACAAGTGAAATCCTCTTTCAAAAGCAAGAAGCACCAATCTTCAACCAGAATTTTGGAGCTGTTACATATGGATTTGTTTGGCCCTATTGATCCAATCAGCAATGGTGGAAAGAAATACTGCCTAGCTGTTGTGGATGATTATTCAAGATTTACTTGGGTGATTTTCATGAAGAAGAAAAGTGAAACCAAGGAACATCTTACTAATCTGATGGAACTGATCCAGAATGAGAAGAGTCAAAAAATATTGAAGATCAGATCAGATAGAGGGACTGAATTTACAAACTCTACTGTTGAAGAGTATTGTAACACAAGAGGAATCAATCATGAGTACTCTGCTGCCAGAACCCCTCAACAAAATGGAGTTGCTGAAAGAAGAAACAGAACTCTAAATGAAGCTACCAGGACAATGATAGCTGAAGCAAAGCTGCCCCAAAGATTCTGGGCAGAAGCCACAAATACAGCATGTTATACACAAAATAGGTGTATGATCAACAAAAGTCAAAACAAGACACCTTATGAGCTATGGAACAACAGAAAACCTAATATACATTATCTTAGGATTTTTGGTTGTAAATGTTATGTTTTGAACAATGGGAAAAATCACCTTACTGCATTTGCAGAAAAGGCTGATGAAGCTGTTTTTGTAGGTTACTCTACTGTTAGTAAAGCTTATAGAGTGTTTAACAAAAGAACTTTACTTGTAGAAGAATCTATTCATGTAGTATTTGATGAACCAAATCAATCATCTGAAAAGAATCAAAGTGCAAACCCAGAGGTATCTGCTGACTTTCAGAAATTGAGTGTGGAAAGAAAGGAAGAATATGTACCCATCATACTACCTGATTTAACTCAAGTTGTTAACTCAAGTGTTATTCAAAATCAGTCTGCTGATTGTCTAACAGAGGAGTTGCGAACAGCTGACAGACCAGAGACTGTTCAACAGACTACAACTGCTCAACAGACTACTACTGAGACTCCAACAGTAGTGTTGCAAGATCAATCAAGAGGACAACATCCAGATTTGCAACCTGATCTCAGATGGCTCAAAGATCACCCACCTGACTTAGTAATTGGTGATCCTTTGGATAGAGTGAGAACTAGAAGGTCAACTGCAAATGAAACAATGTTTGTAAGTTTTCTTTCACAAATTGAGCCTAAGTTGATTGATGAAGCTCTTAGTGATTCTCACTGGATTGAATCAATGCAAGAAGAGTTGAATCAATTTGAAAGGAATGAAGTCTGGTACTTAGTTCCCAGACCTACTCATCAAAGAGTAATTGGCACTAAGTAGGTATTCAGGAATAAAATGAATGAAGATGGTATTGTTACCAGAAACAAAGCAAGACTAGTTGCCAAAGGTTATTGCCAAGAAGAAGGCATTGATTTTGATGAGACATTCGCACCAGTTGCTAGGCTTGAAGCAATCAGATTATTCTTAGCCTACGCTGCTTACAAGAACTTCACTGTCTATCAGATGGATGTGAAGTCTGCTTTCCTCAATGGAGAATTGCAAGAGGAAGTTTATGTTGAACAACCTCCTGGTTTTGAAGCTTATCAAGAAGGAGACAAGGTATATCGTCCGAAGAAAGCTCTCTATGGACTGAAACAGGCTCCAAGAGCATGGTATGATACTTTATCTGATTTTCTTTTAGTCAAAGGATTTCGTAAGGGTAAAGTAGATAAGACTCTGTTTACTATTGAATGGGATAATCATATATTGTTGGTACAAATTTATGTGGACGATATTATTTTTGGTTCAACTAACAAACAGATGTGTGAAAGATTCTCTAAGCTGATGCAGAATAAGTTTGAAATGAGCATGATGGGAGAATTAAATTACTTTCTTGGTTTACAAGTAAAACAGCTACCTGATGGTATTTATATTAATCAAACAAAGTACACAAAAGATCTGTTCAAGAAATTTGGTATGGAAACTAGCTCATCTGTTAATGTTCCTATGTCTACTGGACTTCGTCTGGACAAGGATGAAGGTGGCAAATCAGTTGACATCACCAAATACAGAGGCATAATTGGGTCACTGTTATACTTAACAGCTAGCAGACCAGATATTATGTATTCTGTTGGGGTTTGTGCGAGATTTCAATCAGATCCTAAGGCATCTCATCTCTTAGCTGCTAAAAGGATATTAAAGTATCTCAAAGGCACACAAGAATTGGGATTGTGGTACCCAAGGGAATCAGGATTTGAACTTATTGGATATTCAGATTCGGACCTTGCTGGCTGCAAAATTGATAGAAAGAGTACTACAGGTACTTGTCAATTTTTAGGCAGTCGTCTGATCTCATGGATGAGTAAGAAACAGACTTCAGTATCCATATCTACTGCTGAAGCTGAATACATTGCTGCTGGAGCATGTTGTGCACAAATACTTTGGTTGAAGCATCAACTAGAAGACTATAATCTCAAGATCAGTGGAATCCCTATCTACTGTGACAATACAAGTGCAATCTCACTTACCCAGAATACTACTAGTCATTCCAGGACTAAGCATATTGAGATCAAACATCACTTCATCAGAGACCATGTTGAAAAAGGAAATGTTATTATTGAGTATGTTCATACAGACAATCAGATTGCTGACATTTTCACCAAACCATTAAGTGATGCAAGATTTTCTGCTCTAAGAGTAGAATTGGGCTTGTTAAATTTGGATTCATAAGCTGAGGGGGAACCTATCAGAAGACTGGGTTCAACAGCTTACTAATCTGATATCAACAAGTGTTATCCTTCAAGAAGACTGACTCTCAACAGACTAGTTGACTGATGAATTCTTGAATTCAGGGGGAACGTGTAAGACTGGCGGTACTCCTGTCTTAAAGATGAAATCTTCAATGATAGTAGTTGAAGTTGTTTTAACCAGAAGATTTGTTCTTAATTCTTGAAGACTTGAAGATTATTTATCTTGCTGGATTGACAAACAGCAAAGGAAGATCACTAGTTATTGGCTTTCACTAGTGATATATTGTATCAGACAAGTCGCTTATCAGATAAGTATTATTTTACTCATCTGTTATTTTTTATGTATGCTTATATTTAAGTGTTGTATAAAAACGTTTTTATCAAAAGCACGCTTTTATAAGTAACAGACAAGTGGCGTTTCAAATTCCCGCATGTCTGACATATTTAATGATATTTTGAAATCCGCGTATCATGATCGCACGATCAGCTTTTCAAGTAACTGATCTAACGGTTACCACCTCTCACGGAAACCGACAAGAACTAACATCTATAAATCCAGATCTGATCAGCTTACTAAGCTTTTACGCACCCTCAAAATCTCTAAAGCATACAGAGCAATTCTGCAACCATATACTGCAAATTTCTCTTCGTTTTTCCTCAATCTTTTTCAGAATGTCTGCCAAAGAAGCTGCTGCTGAAGGCATGTTCTTGAACTACCTGACCTATCATACGACTGGCACACCATTAATGAAAGAAATTTTGGAGAAGTTCAAGGCGGCTACACTGGTTAACTTCATGGAGGCCCATGAAGATATGATCTTCAAAGACCAGGTGATGGAATTTTATGGGTCGAAAGAGGAGGTCAACTTTGAAAAATTGGAAATTATCGCCAAAATTGGGGATAAAGTCATCTGCGTGACCCCCAATCTGCTGAATGAGAAGTACGGACTCTCTCTTGAAGGGTCTACTGAGATTTCTACCCTAGCTGAACCTCTTGAAGCAGATTTCTGGAATATGTCTTCAAAGAAAAATCAAGTGCTGTCTGGAAGCATCAAGAAAAACCAGCTGAAGGATGAATTTCAGCGGTGGGCTGATTTGGTAGCCAAGGTCCTTGAGAATTGCACATTCTCGTTGGACAGCGTACCAATGAAGAGATTTCACACAATGATAGCCATTTTCTATGGTTTGAACGTGAACTGGGCTAACTTCATTTGGTATGTACTTGCTGATCACAAAGTGCGTGGTCTGACTCTGCACAGGATATTCCTTAGTCACCTGCTGGTGAATTTGGGTTGTGTTGTGACTAATGGCAAGGATGTCCATAAGGCTAAGGAGTTGAAAATTTATGACCCAGTGAAAACTGGTAGATCAAAAGAGTCTGCTGTTGTTCCAGAGAAGAAGCAATCTAAGAGAAAGGCTTCTGAACCTGAGAAGCCTGCTGTCAAAGACAAAAAGAGCAAGACAACTGTTCAAACAGCTGAGCCAGCTGTTAAAGCCAGAACAGTCGTGTCTAGGAGAAGGGATGATGTTGACCTGATTGTTGATGAAACGGTCAAAGAAATTGATGAGATGACAATTGAGTCATCCCCTGAAAGAACAGTTTCAGCTGAGCTACCAGCTGAAAATGTGGCAAAAAGGACAAGAAGTGCTATGAAAAACACTGCCACTTCTACTGCTCCTGCTGATGTCCATTTTACCAAGAAAACTGCCAGAAAGAAGATGACGTGCATAGAAGAAGACACTGAACTTTCTGAGTTAGTTAGAGAAAGCCCTCAATCTGCTGAGAGGCCTGTTGAAACAGTGAAGGAGTCTGCTGAAGTAAAGTCAGCTGATAAACAAGTAAAACAGACTTCTACACCTACAGCTGAGGTTGCTGAACCTCAAAAAGATCCTGAAGTGCAGATCCTTGAACCTGTTGCTGCTGCACCAGTAGCAATTGCACCACCAGAATCAACAGCTGTGGCCCCGGTTGTTGAATCCAGAGCTGCCAGAAAGAAAAGAACTGGCAAAGCAAAAGTGTCAGCTTATCACAAAAAGAAGCGTGAAGAAGCTGAGCAGAGAAAACGTGATGAAGCTGAGCTTAAGAGAGCTCTTGAAGCGAGCAAAAAGGAAGCTGATGTCAAGAAAATGACAGAAGCTGAATTAGCTGCCAAGGAAGCAGAAGACTTGGCAAAGGCCTTAGAGGATAGCAAGAAAGATGCTTATGGACCAAGGAGGTCAGAAGGCATCAAGATTGGAGAAAAGCCTAAGGAAGGAGAATTTATCCTGCCAAGGGTTGAGCCAATCAAGAAGAAAAAGAAGGAAGTCAGAAGAGCAATAGAAATTGTTCAGAGTGACTCTGCTGCCTTCAAGAAATTTGAAGCTGAGCTGGAAAGGCTAAACCAGCTGTTGCAATCAAGGACTACTTTTCTCCCTGAGAAGATTAGATACAATCAATGGAGAGAGTATAGATTGCATAAATCTGAGGAGGAGATTCAAGCCTGGAATGAGTTTGCTACAGAAGGAAGATGGGTTTTGAACTGGTTGCAAACAACTTATGTTGCCAAGGCATTGGACTCAGATTTTGTAAGAGACAGACTACATGACTATGCTAGAGTCATGGTAAGTCAGGAGGCGACTGCTATCAAGAATTCAATTCCAAAGAAATTAAGTCCTACTGATGACAGGATTGATAGAGCAGTCAAGATTGCTTTTTACACAACGTTGGAGAAATGGGCTGAAAGATCAAGATTTGAACCAGGAACATCAAGTTCAATGCCCAGTCTGCCAAGTTTGCAGCAAATTGCCTATGGCTCTGATATCAGTACCTATCAAGAAAAGCTGAGTATTCAACAGACTACTTCACCTTTCGTACCAGCTGACTTGATTCGTCAGAAGACTGTCGTGTCTACTGATGGTATTGAAATCATTCACATTGCTGATGAGCCAGCTAGTGAAGAACAAAAGAAGGACCAGCAAGCGGAGGAGATCAACTTAAATACATCAAAGAAGCTGCCTGTTGTGGTCAAGGACTTAGTTCATTTAGCTTTGGAGTGGAAAGCTGAAGACAGTCCTGTTCTTCATGAAGCACCTATTCAACAAGAAGAGGAGCCTGCTGAATCATCACCCCCTGCTCCTACTGCTGACTTGCATTCCTCACTGATGGAATCAATGCAGCTGCTGATTGAAACTGCCATGAAGGAGATGGAGTTGAGGAATCAGCTGTTGATAAAGAAAATGCAGGAAGAGACTGCAGAAATGGTTAAGGATGCCATTGATAACTTCCCTCTACCACCAGACAACTCCCTGATGCTGACTCAAAGTATATTGAATTTGAATAGAAATATTGAAGATGTGAAGGCTGATGTGGGTCATCTGCATTCTGCACTTCAAAGGCATGAGTCTGACATTGCTGGGATTGGAAGAGTCATGAGACAAGTTGGTGAAGCAGAAATTGAGAAGAATGTGGCCTTAATGCAAGAGTTCACTGCTGTCACTACTAAAGCTCAAAATGAAATATCAACACTTCAACTGAATGTTGATTGCCTAAATGACCAATCTGGTCAGTTAAAATCAAATCAACTTCGCATGGAAGCTAATCAACTTCGCATGGAAACTACACTAAATCATCACTGTGCTGAGCAACACTTCAACTGAATGTTGATTGCCTAAATGACCAATCTGGTGAGTTAAAATCAAATCAACTTCGCATGGAAGCTAATCAACTTCGCATGGAAACTACACTAAATCATCACTGTGCTGAACAACAAGTTCTGGATAGAAACATCAAAAAGCTTTGTGCTGCTGTCAACATAACTCCTGATCAACTCAACCCTGCTACTGATGACAAAAAGGGGGAAGAGGAATCAGCTAAGAGAACTGTTGATGATGCAACTGTTCAAGTACGAGACCAACGGACTGCTGCTGAAAAGCCAAGTGAAGAAGAAGTACTTGAAGAGGAAGCTGAAGATGAAGCTGATGATAAAGTGGAGCCTAAGGATGTAGCTAAGACTGACAAGGAGTTAGCTGCCTCCAAGTACTCTGCTGAAGAACAGCTCAATCCAGATGTTAAGTATAAGAGGATTGAGGACATCAAAGCAAAGTTTGAAGCCGATGAAAGAAGAGAAAAATTAAAAGGCCTTGCTGATGTTTTCTCAAGTGGTGAAGACGAAAGTAGTGATGAAGTTGAAGAAGAGGATGAAGAAGAAGAAGATGAAGAAGCTGAGGACTAGACTAGGATTACTAGACTAGGTCATCTGTTGAATTTATGTAACCAGCTTACTTCACTTGTAATTTTTTTTCTTTTCACTTAAGTCTATTTTTGCTTGTAAATTGTACTGTAATTTTCAAAATCATTTATAAAAGTTCAAGCTTCCAATACATAATTTCTATCTCAGAAATTTTTGAGGACTCAACTTTAGTTTTAGGTACAGGTACTTAGCTGAAGTTTTGTCATCATCAAAAAGGGGGAAATTGTTGGATGAAGATGAAGACTTTGAAGTGAAGGGAGGTTTTGATGATTTCCAAAGTAATCAGCTAAGTGGAAGCTTAGTACAAACCTTAGAAGATATTTGACAAAGGAAAAAGTATTTCAGACTAGTCAAATATGGTCCAGAAGACTACTGATCTGTTGCTGAAGAAGGAATCAGACTGGTGGACTATCAGCCGACTCAAATCAGATTAGTTCAAGTTTGGGATCAGCAGAGTATACATCAGACGAGTGACTTCGATCAGCAGAGTGGAAGTGGATCAGAAGTTATTGCAACGGTAATAAATGCACTTGGTGTAATAAATGCTGAAGAGGAAGGGTATTTATGACAAATGATTGAAGAGAAACCTAGTATCAGTTTGGTGCATTTAATTCGCATTTAATGCAAAGCGACAGAAAGTACAGCAGAGTGTATAGTGTTCAGTCGCAACAGCCGTTTCTGCAGAAAGGACCAGTACTCGAGGATTTGGCAGCTGCCGATCTCTCAACATGCAGATTTTCAAATCTCCAAGTATAAATAGTTCAGTTCGTGAGTTGAAGAAGAAGAGACAACACATTTTGAGAGCAAAAATCTGAAGCAGAATTCTTCTAAGTCTCAAACTCAAGAACAGAACACTCATCAGCCGAGTCATTTGTTGACGAAGCAGAATAGAGAGAAAACAGAATATACACATAAATCTGAGTTATTTTGTTAGAACTGTGTTGTGAGAAGTAGGTATCCATCTAAGTGAGTGATATTACTTCAGAGGATAGGAGTTTCTTTGTGATTTCCTATTACGCACTTGAGGTCGTTTCATTTGTTGATAGGCGCAAGCATTGTATACTGTAATCTGTGTGATTTAGTATAACCCAATATCTGAGTGACTTGGAAGAGTGGACTAAAGGATTTCTATCCATATAACCACTATAAAAATCCTTTGTGTTTTTACGTGCATAATTTTCTGCATATCTGAAACAGCATACTTAAAACACTTAAAGGTTAACTGTTGGAAAAGTTTTAAAAGGAGTTTGTTAAAACTGGGGATAAAACTATTTCAATGTTAAAGAAAACTACTTGTGAAAAACACTTGACAAATCCGCTGCAAGTTAGTTATTTTTAAAACTCTTATTTTGATAAAATCAGCTGAGTGAAATCAGAAGAGTGGTCAACTCTGTTGTTCAAAGCTTTGTGCGAGATCAGCATAGTCAACTTACGATTACTGATCAGCTTAGTCTGCTGACAGAAAAGTTAGAAGTTTTTAAAAGGTAAATTTTAAAGAGGTCTATTCACCCCCCCCCCCCCCCCTAGACCTCATCTGACCACTTGGGACCAACATTGACTGTCTCATCAAAACAAATGTGAATCTAAATGGATTCAGACATTGCTACTGGAGAAAAGGTTTCATCAAAGTCTGTTCCAGAACTTTGTGAATAGCCTTTTACCACTAGTCGAGTCTTAGAGGTCAATACCTCTCCATTCATTCCTAGCTTGAAGATCCATTCACTACTTACAGGGATAAAATCCCTCGGGTGGATCGACCAAGGTCCATACCTTGTTGGAATGCATGAAATCCATTTCGGGTTGCATGGCCTCTTGCCATGATGCACGTCTACATCTAATGTAGCTTCTTCGTATATGGTAAAACCATATCTTTCAAGCTTCTTACGAACTTGATCAGATCTACGAAGTACTGGTGTACTAGACGATTCAGTAGTTTCTGGATTAACTCCCACTGTTTGTGGGGATGGGTCCAAATCTTGGACTTCATCAAGTTCCATGACAATTCCTATTTCTTTTGATGAGGATTTCATCAACTGAGGAACGGGTAGTTATGAGAAACGATTGTTTCTCATTGTCGTGGAACATGTATCCAATGGATTTCGTTGGATACCCCACAATTATATACAAATTGGATCTACTAGCCAATTTATCTCCTTTCTAGTTCCCAACTTAGGCAGGAGATCTCCATACTCAATAGTAAAAGTGCAGAGGTATTTTGCCATACCTTTCTTGGTAAAGCTTTGTAGGCACGGACTTTGAAGGTACTTTGCTCAGTATCTTAGATGCAGCCAGGAGGACCAACCCCTAGAATGCATAAGGAAGCTAAACTCATTATGGATCGAACCATGTCCAACAAAGTTCGATTCATTCTCTAAGACACCTCAATTATGTCTTAGAATGAGTTAGTTATATGAGAATCCCATTCTCAGTAAGATAATCGAGGAATTCTAAGCTTAAGTATTTGCCACCTCGATCAGATCGAATGGCCATAATACTATGCCCTTGTTGATTCTCTACTTCGTTTTGAAATTCTTTGAACTTTTCAAAGGTTTTTCGGATTTGTATCTCACTAGATACATATATCACTAACGACCAAAGTCATTAGCAAAAAGGTACGAGGTATGAGTAATCTCCTCTTATACTAACCTTTAGTTGTCCACATTCAATCATATGGATCAAATTCAAAGTTATTTGGTTCGCTCTTGATTCCCTGTGGAGGGAGATTTGGTCATCTTTCCTATGAGACAGGATTCGCAGGTTGGAAGTTCATCTAAGTTCTATATTTCAAGAGCCTTAGAAGAAACCAACTTTTGAATCCTACTCTTGGAGATATGTCCAAGTCTAGCGTGCCAAAGTTGTGGATTATTATCTTGGTATTAATTTAACTAAGCACATTAACTCAATAGAATTGAGTTAACGGTTTAATTCAATTAATTTGCTTCATTTCAATTAACTCTTTAATTGATTCATCTCCTTTTTCAATTTACCCTTTAATAGAAACGTTGCTTAATTAATTAGACCTTCTAATCAATTAAACTAATCAGTGCCTTTCTAAGATTTAGTGGGATAATTCGACTTTTAGACTACTTGCGTTCTTTCGACTACCTTTATGGTCGATTTAGAAGAGAACAACTTCTTCTTCATATTACTCTTCTTTGACTTTGCAGTCCATGAAGTGTAAACGATCATGACAGGTTTATCCTATTTGCCTTTTACCAATACTTTGGTTAATTCATGAAATGTGATCAACTTATCAAATAAGATCAGAGTATTTCACGAATCTTTTGAATAAGCGGGAGGAGAATTTAAATGGAGGTAAATGCTAAGATCATTTGCAGGCCTACGTTTAATCGATCCAGTTTTCAACTAGATTGATAAAAACAAGGACAGTGATACTTTGACATCAGCTCCTTCACTTATTCTCGAGTTTTGAAACAACTCCTTAGTGGTCTCGAATCAAACGATTCGAAACTGCTCCTCAAAACAAGCTTTTGAGGTGGAAGTTTGTTTTAGAAGCTTCAGACATAGTCCTATGTCGCTTCTATAGCTCGTTCAATCTTGAAGCTTATATGAGGAAACGATCGTTAAGATTGCCATACCCTATAGGTGATTCGTTCTACTTTTGAGGCTCGTCCTTATATGAGGAAACGATAATTAATATTCCCATACCCTACGGGTGATTCGTTCCTCCTTTTAGACTCATCTCGGAAGTGCATCAGTCATAGGATAGTTATTAAGAACATGATTCTGACTTTCGGAATTGAGGACAATCCTCAAGTTTCTAAGCCAGTCGATATTTTGATCCAGTTATTTTATAAGTCTAGGATAAATAGTATAATGGATAATTATAGATATCTTAATATCTATTACAAAGAGAAGACAATATATACAGAGGACTAGTTAATGAATAATACTTATAATCTACGAAGGTTGGACTTTCTATCGTAAAAGTTCTCCCACAATTTTATCGAAACAATTACCCCTTCAATTGTTCGGGAAATCCTATTTCCTAGTAGGTCTTGACGTCCCAGCAGACATTAATTGCACCCACGACTCGTGGCCATACAACTAATTCCCTAGGTAGGCATACGTATTGCCAATTGTGTCTCTCCACAACCTTCAAGCTATTTTGCCTCGATTTTCGCACCCATCTAGCACTGCTACATCATGAGTGGTACTACTCGTTAAGTCTAACCCAATCAATCTCGATGAGCAACGGGCCCGGTCATGAAATCTCCGTAACTGGTTATCGGTCGATTATACATGTCCCGACCAGTCCCCACCCTTGTCGAGTTTATTAAATAAACAAGAATCAAGAGATTTCACGTATTGTCCCTTTCTTCGCCTCGGGTGCCAGACTCTGGATCACCTTAATCGATAAGTAGACAACATACGCTAGTCCCTATTGATGGAAGGCTTGGATTTATATAAATACTTCATTTTATTTTAACCCAATATGACTTAATATTTAATTCAAGAGGGGATTTGCTGGTTTGAAAGTTTAAGGCAAACTCTCTCGAGATCTCACCGCTTCAATTATGAATTATCTTATTTACGTTCTAATATTCTAGCGCGCATCACCATACAAGCCAAATAATAGAATCAATAAATAAATAAACCTAGCATGCATTTCTAGCACAATATATTTTCGATCGGGAGCCACCTATGCTTGGGCCATCATTGAGCCAATAATGTTGGCCAAATTGGTCTATCTAATGGGTTCTTAATGGGCCTAGGCTATTATATTAATAACCAAGCATACTTGGCCTTCATTCTCCATTGGGCTTCCTTCTTGCATGTAATGAGCCTCCATCTTAAACTATTTAATGTAAAGCCCTAATCTATTACATTGGCACAAAAAGGCCCAAATAAAGGCTCGCAGGCCCAGCAAAAATCCAAAGCAAAATAAACCAATCACATCTAAGGTCAAGGCTCGGCTCGATCGAAAACGACGTAAACAATTCACGTTGAGCAAAGAAACAAGCAAACACATTTACTAGTTTCCTATCTTACTTTAATCATTTTAAACGCCTTTAAAATATTTCTCTAGATTCTTACTTTAGTCTCTACTAATTATAGGTAATCTATATTCGGATAAACAAAACCATTTTATGCATAAAAACAGAATAAAAAATTTCAACGTTTGAAAATTGCAATTCGTCCCTCCAACTTTTGGAAATTGCGATTTGAAACCCTGAAGTTTTGGAAATAACAATTTAACCCCAAAATTAAAACTGGGCAGAGGACCGAAAATTAAAATTTTATTTCCAGAAAAATTTCAAATTTGCAATTCAGCCCCTGCAATTTTCAGTATTTACAAAACAGCCCCAAAACTTTTAGTAATTGCAAAACAGCCCCAAATTCAAAAATTTCCAAAAAGTTGCATTCTGTCCAGAAAACACACAGTTCGTAAAATCTCAATTTCAGTCCAGTTTTCCAAAAATCGCTAATCGCAAAAACAACCCTTTATTTTCAAAAAATACAAAATTGGCCCAAAACGTTTTTATGCAATTTTACCCAAAATCAGATCTACCCATAACAAGTAAGAATCAATAACACGAATATAACATGCAATACAATAAAGCAATCAAATTATATTCAGACCTTTTCGTATGAGAGTAATGAATTAGGCTCTGATACCACTGTTGGGTTATTGGTAACGTCAGAACGTTAAAAGCAGCGGAATTTAAAATTTTTAAATAACCCAAACCAGCAATTTTTATTCATCTAGTCATACGAAAAGGATTTTACATAAATCGAAACATCCATAGGGTGTTTAGCGATTTTACCTTACCACGGGAACAGTGGTGATTTTTCTCCGGTCTTCTTTCAGATCTGATGAATTTGGTTCGAGAAAAGCACCCCAAGCGTTGTGCCTCTAGCGGTATCCACACCAACTGGACTGAAGCAACTCTCTTGAATCCTCGGGCTCAGAACTAGGATCCAAAAGTTATCAAGCAAGGAAGAAGGAGAAAACAATTCGCATGAACCCTGTGCAATTGCACAGGATTCGGCCGAACCTTCTCTGTAGGAGAAAGGGCGGCGCTTTTCAGCTTTGGAGAGAGGGGGCACGAAATTTTGTGTCTTAGGGCTTAGGTTTTTCACTTATGAAAGAGGTATGAAGAGAGATATATTTATAAGAGAAGAATCATTTTCTTAATAGATATCTCTTCCATGTATATCAAGATATTTTTCCTTATCTCATTAGGAAACAAGATATACATGTATATCTCTTAGATTTTCCTTGTCACACAAGAAAACAAACTCTTTCATTATTTATCTCATAAAAATCGCCCCTTATCTAGTTAGGAAAGTAGAATCTCATTCTATCTTTATTTCCTTAACTAACTAGGTCTCCTTTAATTAATTAAACTCTTTAATTAATTAGACTCTTTAATTAATTAAGCTCTTTTAATTAATTCAGCCCATTTAATTAATTAATCCAATTAATTAATTAATCCTTCTCCATTAATTAATTAGACTACTTCTAATTAATATTTTTCTCCCTTAAGAATTAACACTTTAATTCTCCAGTTTTGATTTAACTCTTTAAATCAAACTTTCCTTATATGATTTGTTGCAGTCCAATTGTATTGTGTGTGACCCTCTAGGTTCACCATCAATTGGCCGCGGGCCCACGACTTTCGTGATTTAATTTATGAGCTTATTAATTGCTCCGATTAATTGAACCCCTTCAATTAACCACTCAAGAATTAATCTCCTTATTAATTCATGAATACCCACACCTCATGGTCGATGTCTAGCCACAAGCCCATGAGACCCAACTTCAGGTGAATTGATCTCAGTGAACCTCACCTCTTATAAGTACCATGTACATACGGTCCTTCTATCGACTTAATTTCCCGATCGAGACCTAGGGTGTGTGAATTGATCGGCACCTCTAATTATCTCGATACCTATACTTTCTAATTCCGGATAATGATTCCAGTGTGACTGCTAAATTTTGAAACCCCTTTCCAAATCCGTCACCAACTGTGGCCACAGGTTTCTCGGAATCTATTATCTAAGAACGTATAGGAAATTCCCTCAACACAATACGTTAAGTCGGTAGATCCCTTATTGGTACTAACCACTCGCGTACACAACTATACGCACCCAACTTAGGCACATTATGGTCAGGCTACGTGACCTGTACCTAGATCAAAGTACGTATACCCATGCACCGAATTTGCCCTAGCACCTCAAGTCTAAGGACTAAATCGTACACTATTATAAGTTTGAGAAACATCCCATCGCCGATGTGCGTCATGCGCTTCCACAATGGGTTTCTCTGTTCGGGTCGTTCGATGCGCTCGATCCCCTATCGAACCACCTACTCATATGCACTAGCATCAAATGCCTTGCTCATGAAACGCTACAAATTCCCTCCATGTGAATCATGCATATTTATACAAGTCTTTGTGATTCCTTCGATACCCCGTCTCGTTCGGAATCCATGACTTGGAACGTGTTTTAAGATCACGACCTTAGAGACTGTTTCATGATTGCACTCAATACCGAAGTGAATCGTCCCATAGTCGAATGTGATCTTAGGATTTCATCCAATCGCTTAAGTGATTCGAGAGAGATGAAGTTGGCCATTGTTTGATTTACATACTATAAACAAACGAGCGTATTAATTCATTTATACTAGAGAAAGATTACGATAGTCCTAATACAAGCTAAATACATTGGCTTGCAGGGCACTATCCTATCACTTTCAGCATGTAATAGAATCTGTTGTCGTTCAATTTAGCGAGATCGTTGTACTTTGTCTATGTATTTTAATACTTGTAATAAATAAACCTCTTATTATTTTTCTAGCTGCCTAATTTGTCGATCATATGATGTTTAAGCTATCGCCGACCCATTTGGTCTTTTGTTACTTATTGGTTTTTACTGTTTGGAGATCGTTTTATTAGATCGAAGAGTTTTTACCGACCTAATCGGTTTTTACTCAAAGACCTTAGTTTTCTTTTAGGTTTTATACCAGTCTGTTGGTTTTAACCTGCGTAGATGGTTCGTTAGGAGATCGAGGAGTTTATACCGACCCAATCGGTTTTACTCAAAGATTCTATTTTACTTAGTTTATATACCAACTTTTGGTTTTTAACCTGTGTAGATCGTTCGTTAGGAGATCGAAGAGTTTATACCGACCCAATCGGTTGTACTCAAAGATTTTATTTTACTTAGGTTTTATACCAACTTTTTGGTTTTTAACATGTGTAGATCGTTGGTTAGGAGATCGAAGAGTTTATACCGACCTAATCGGTTTTACTCAAAGATTTTATTTTACTTAGGTTTTATACCAACTATCTAAATAATGAAAAACAAGCTAACTTTTGTAAAATCCCTGTTGGTTAATATTGGAGAAGGTTTTGAAGATGACAAAAAGGGTAATCTGGAAGTCATCAACTAAGAACTGAACAGCTTAGTGAAACCTATCTCATGGTCTGGAAGCTAGGTGACCGAATCAGCGAAGTGGGATATCAGATGGGTATTATCAGCCGAGTCAAGATAGATGTGTTCATTCTTGAATCAGCCAAGAAGCCATCAGCCGAGTGATCATCAGAGTGATCATCAGCAGAGTATTTCCACCAACAGAGTGAAGACGGTCAAGTAAGCTTATCAACGCAACGAGCTAAGAGCTGAGTGCATTAAATGCGACTGACATAAAGTATACATCCGTACAGCAGAGTGTACAGTGCAACAGTTGCAGGGAGCCGTTCCGCGTGTCAGGACCAGTACTCGAGGACTGTAGCTTTCTGTCAACCTTCAACGGGCAGAAAATTCAAATCCGAGGAGTATAAATAGAAGACAAACTGAAGATCTTAAGAGAGCTTGCACAACTCAAGATCATATCATAAGAGCAAGATCCATCAGTTGAGTCATCTGATCACAAGCCGAAGTCATTTGTTGACAAAGCTTTTCGTTGAAGAACAGAGAACTTAGTTGTCTGTCTGAGTGACTTTCAGCTGTAAAAGAGAGGAGTGTATATCCATCTTTGTGAGTGATATAGCTTCCTAGTATAGGATTTCTGAGTGATCTTCTGTACTGAAAATAGCGTGAGGAGTGTAGATCCATCTAAGTGAGTGATCTAGCTTCGGAGTGTAGGATTTCTGTGTGATTTCTTACAGCGCACTTGTGGCATTTCATTTGTTGATCAGCGCAAGCATTGTATACTTGATTACTTTGTGTTTTCTAGTATAACCCAAGATCTTCGTGACTTGGAAGAGTGGACTAAAGGATTTCTATCCATATAACCACTATAAAAATCCTGTGTGTTTGATTTACTGTTTGCTATACTTTGCATATTTATCAAAGAACTTAAACATACGATTTAACCAAAAGATTTTAAAAGGAGTTGTAAAAACTGGGGACAAAATCTTTTGAGTAAGAAAACTTAAAGAGGAGCAGCTTGGTGAAAAACACTTTGAATATCCGCTGCCAACTAGCTTCTACAAACTCTGATTTAACATCTGAAATCAGATGAGTGAAAATCAGATGAGTGGTCAACTCTGCTGATAAAGCTTTGTGCGCATCAGCTTAGTAGTCTTACAAATCTCGATCAGCTTAGTCTGCTGATTTGAAAAGTTAGAGAAAAAGTTTTAAAGTTTTCAGAGGTCTATTCACCCCCCCCCCCCTCTAGACCTCATTGACCACTTTTGGGACCAACAATCCCAACTGATCTTCTAGATCTCCTATTTCAAGCTCAACGGCCATAATATAATCTGAGGTTTACAGCATTCCACGTTCGCGGAAGTGGAGTTCCATCCATATGGGCTATTTTATACGATCCCTTCTTACTGACCTCAGTTACCACGTATGGACCTTCCCAATTTTGCTGTAATTTTCCCACATGTTTTGATACTTCGACCTTCTTAAGTACCAGATCGCCTTCTTTGAATGAACGTATTCTTACTCTTTGATTGTATGCCTTTTCCATGCTGGATTTAGCTGCTTGTAGACGAAGACTGGCTCTCTCCCTTAGGGCCTCACTTAAGTCGACATCATCTTTTCTGAGTTGCTCATTTGTTTCTTTATCGTACAATTCAATCCTTGGGCTGGGAACAAGTGCCTCGACTGGGATAACCGCTTCCGAACCATAAACTAAGCTAAATGGTTTTTCACCAGTTGAAGTTTTCACTGTAGTTCTGTTAGCCCAAATGACGCCCGGAAGCTCGTCCAACCATTTTCCTTTGGCGTCATCCAACCTTTTTTCGAGGGATTTGACAATTTCTAGATTTGCTACTTCGGTTTGCCCATTTGCTCGAGGATGTCCTACAGATGTAAAGTTTTGTTGTATTCCAAACTTCGAGCACCATTCTTGGACCTGTTTTCCAGCAAATTGTGTTCCATTGTCGGAAATCAAGACCCTCGGGATTCCAAAACGACAGACTATATTTTTCCGAAGGAAATTTATGATCTGGAATTGAGTTACCCGAGAAAGTGTTATACATTCAATCCATTTGCTGAAATATTCGACAGCGACCAGGACATAGGTTTTTTTCGATCTGGCCATTGGGAATGGTCCCACTATATCAATTCCCATTGGTCAAAAGGCCAACAGATTGGGATTGGATGCATTGTCTCTGCTGGTTGATGTATTATATTTGAATGTATCTGGCAGTAATGACAATGTTTTACATAATCCTGCGCATCTGAATACATTGTTGGCTAATAGTACCCTGTTCTCAAACATTTGAGTGTGAGTGATCGTGCCCCACTATGATTTCCTGCTTCTCCTTCATGGATATTGTTGAGGATGCTTTGGGTCTGGTGCTCGGGAATGCATTTTAGTAGATTTCCTGAGACGGATCGTCTGTAAAGTTTCCCCTTTTCAATGGCATATCTTGGTGCTCGATATCTAATCCTCCTAGCTTCATTCTTATTGCTAGGGAGAGACCCATCTTTCAAATAGTTGATTATAGGGGTCATCCAACTATCTGCGGCTAAATCGATGTCCATTATTTCGGTAACAGGAACAGTGTCGAGATCGATAGAGGGTGTTTTTGAGATTAACCAGGTGATTACCCTTTTAGATTTACCATCCCTTGTCCCTGTAAATCTTGACAGCTGATCAGCCCATCGATTTTCTTCCCGAGGGATGTTCTGAATTTCAAATTTATTAAATTTTTCAGTCAACTCTTTTACTTTTGCCAAATATTTTATCATGTTGTATTCTTTGGCCTCATACATCTCATTTATCTGTCTCTGAATCAACTCGGAGTCCGTTAAGACGTTTAAAGCCTTTATGTCGGCTTGTATAGCCATTTCCATTCCCGCAATCAGAGCCTCATATTCTGCTTCGTTGTTAGTTACCATAAAATCTAAAGTGATGGCATAATTCATATCTTCACCATTTGGTCCTTGAAAATTAATTCCTGCACCCCCACCATCTCTGCTCGACGCACCATCAACGTGCATAAGCCATACTAGATCATTAACGATCAAAATGTTATTGTCACTTGTAGATGTCTCTTCTGGGCTTGTCTCCGACAGCTCGGAGTTTCTAGGAGGAAGTCAGCAAGTACTTGAGCTTTGATTGCCATTCGTGGTTGATATTCGATCTCGTATTGTCCCAGTTCTACCGCCCATTTGATCAATCTTCCCGAGGCTTCAGGTTTTGATAAAATTTGCCTTAAAGGTTGATTGGTAAGAACGATGATTTTATACGTTTGGAAATAGGGTCGTAATCTTCGTGCTGATGTTACCAAAGCCAAGGCAAATTTTTCAATCACCAAATAATTCTTTTCAGCCCCTTGCAGTAATTTACTCAGATAATAGACTGGCTTGTGTTCTGAGCCCTCAATTTTAACCATTACCGAGCTCACGGCCGCCTCGGAAATAGCGATGTATATATACAGAGGCTGACCTTCCGTGGGTTTGGCGAGTAGTGGTGGTGAGGTCAAGTATTCTTTCAGTTTATCGAATGCATGGTCGCACGCCTCGGTCCATTCGAATGTCTTAGCTTTTCTTAAAGTTTGGAAGAATGGCAGACTTTTATCCGCCGACCTCGATATGAACCTGTTGAGGGCCACTATTTTCCCCACTAGGCTTTGCACTTGGGTAATATTTCTTGGGGGCTTCATTTCCGTGATAGCACGTATCTTCTCTGGATTTGCTTCGATGCCTCTTTCGTGAACTAGGTAACCCAGGAATTTCTCAGATCTTACTCCAAAGGTGCATTTTAACGGGTTGAGTTTCATTCCATATTTTCTCAAAATTTTAAAACAACGATCGAGGTGTTTGATGTGGTCTTCCTCGCTCATGCTTTTGACCAACATGTCATCAACATAGACTTCCATTATTTCTCCGATTAGCTCTTTGAACATTAAGTTCACCAATCTTTGGTAGGTCGCTCCAGCATTCCTTAATCCGAAAGGCATTTCTATGAAACAATATACCCCCTGTTCAGTAACGAAGGCAGTTTTTTCTTGATCTTTTTCTTCCATGAATATTTGGTAGAAACCTTGGAATGCATCCATCATGCTGAAAATAGCAAAACCAGCAGTGGAGTCGACTAACAGGTCGATTCTGGGGAGTGGATAAGGGTCCCACGGACATAACTTATTTAAGTCAGTAAAATCATTACACATTCTCCATTTATTGTCCTTTATGTCCCCTTTTGAGACTAATACAACATTACACAGCCACTCAGTAAAGTGTATTTCTCTAATCTGTTTAGACATTAAAAGCCTCTCGACCTCTGCTTTTATTATCTTGTCTTTGACAGGACCGTGATTCCTTTTCTTTTGTCTGACTGGTTTCGCGTTTGGATCGATTTTCAAAGAGTGGGTTATTATTCTTGGATCAATCCCCACTATATCCTCTGAACTCCAAGCGAACACGTCCATATTTTTTCTTAAAAAGTTAACTAACATAATTTCTCCTTGTGGAGATAATTCCGTTCCAATTCTGGTGATTTTGATCGGATCATTCTCTATAAGTCGAATATCTTTTTGCTCGGGTGCTCGTAGAGTCAAATATATAGGTTCCTTTCCCTTTTTATCGATCTTTTCCGTACTAGGTAACTCCGGCTCTTGAGATCTTTCCACTGAAGATCCTACCGCTTTTCTTTTTGAAGGTGTTAACGGATCGACATTTCTTTTTAAAGAGAGTGTCGTATTGTAACAATCCCAGGCCATGCAATGATCATTGACTATTTCGCCGACCCCAGAGAGTGTAGGGAATTTTATCTTCTGGTGATAGGTCGAAACTACGGCTCGGAACTGATTCAATGCTGGTCTTCCTAGAATGGCATTATATGCAAATGGTGTTTCTACTACCAAGAATTTTGTCATTTTTACTACTCGATGAGGTTTGCCCCCAAGAGTTACACTCAAATGGATGGTTCATGTTGGAACTATTTCCGACCCTCCAAACCCTACAAGTGGCGTAGCTACTCTTTGGAGAGTTATTTTTCCCAGGTTCATTTGATTCAAGGCTGCGATGGCTATTATGTTAGCCGAGCTTCCATTGTCGATCAGAATTCTTTTAACATTGAAATCGGAGATTTTCAGTGAGACTACCATTGGAAAATCGGGGTGGTCTTCATTAACGTCCCAATTCAAATTTCTAGGGACTTCACTTTCATCGAAGCTGATTATCTGTTTATTAGAGCTCTTATTCTCGAGTGCCCATATTTCCTTAGGAGTGATGATTCATTTTTCCAAGGATCGGGCTGTCTTTCGCCTTGCGTTTCGACTATCACCCCCAGCTGGTCCACCAGAGATTACATGTATGGTACCATTGATGTGATCGTTATCTATATCATCCCTTCGAGGCGCGTGGTTGCTTGGAGATCTCTTATGAGGGCTCCTATTCCCTTCCCTCCTTCTAGGACTTCGCGTCCTTTGTCTCCTTCGATCTGTTATGTCCACGAATTCGTTCAACTTGCCTTGTTGGATTAATTTTTCGATCTCCTGCTTTAAGTGATAACAATCCTCGGTCCTATGACATTGAGCTCGATGGTATCTACAAAATAGCTCGTAGTTTTTTGCCCCAGGCTTAGCTTGCGTGATTCTCTTTGCTGGGGGAATCAAGTTACTTCTCTCCAGTATTACCAAAATATCCTATCTGGGGACGTTTAGTTTGGTATACTCCACATAGCTTACTCGATCTCTAACATTCCTTTTTGGAGATCGAAGTCTGAGGTAGACATTAGGTCTTTTCTCAGGGTTACCCCCGCTATATTCCAACCTTTGAATACGTTTCCCCTCCGGGAAAATCGATCGTAATCCATGGCTTTTTGCATCTGTGGTTTTTCAGGCTTCCTAGGTCCCGAAGTGGATGCTTTATTCTTATTTTTATCTTTGAATGAGTTCATCTCTTCTTGAGTCATATACTTTGAGGTTAATGTCATGATTTCTGCAAAGGTTCGCGGCTGTTTCCGACTTAAGGCATTGCCGAATTGCCTGTTTTTCGTTAGATCGAACAAAATAGATATAATATAATCAATATTTGGGGAGTCGATCTTCAATAACTCAACATTGAACCCTGCCAACCAAGTTCTTAGGGATTCTCCTTCTTGTTGGATAATAGTTCCCAGGTAACTCATGGGGAGCTTTTGTCTTTTCTGACTAGCAAACTGTTGTTCTAGCTTGTTGCATAATTCTCTAAAACTAAATATTGAGTTAGGTGGTTGTTTTCCGAACCAGTCTAGTGCTAATCCCTCGAAGGTTGTGATCATCAGCTTCGCTGTGTACTCCGCTGAATGAGCGTATAAGTTCATTATATTTGTGAAACTAAATATATAATCAGTTGGATCACCAGTTCCGTCATATCTGGGAAGTCGGGCAGGTAAAGGCCCTGAAGCCTGTGCTTCCCAAATTTCTAGGCAGAATGGGGAACAGGCAGCTATACTATCCTGGATTTCTCGGGAACGAGGCCAAGGTTGTCTCAAAGTCAATAGCCTTTGTTCCACTCGTTCCTCCACCATCCTCTCAATGTCTCTTTCAGAGAATCTTCTAGTCGCTCGTCGATCGATAATTTGGGGCTCCTCTTCATCATCGATCGGAATAACTGTTTTTTCTCTGGATAGATAAGGTTCAGGACGAGCATTAGCTCTTGCCTGGTTACCTTTCCGACCAGGGTGTCTTTTTGCGGCGTTTGGTGGGGATATGTGAAATCGTTGATCCCCATCTGGGCTTTCCGCTTCAGCCGATACTCGATCGTTGTCCACTCTGGCTCGCCTGATATTGTTTACCAATCTGGTCGGCAGAATTGGGACCACCTCTGGGCCGACGTTTTCTGGTCCCGGTGTATGTAAGATTTCAACACATAACGAATTTACCAGTTGAGCCATTTGCCTTAGCTTCTCTTGATCGGCTGTTAACGGGGGAGGAGGGACGGATCGAACGGGTGAGTTAGGGGCCCTACTTCCGCTAGGAGTTTGTCGTCCTCCAGTATTTTGGTTGTTATTTACGTTTGCCGTAACATGCCCCTCTGCTCGATTTAAATCTTGATGTTCTGCGGGAGGCGGCATATTATTAGTACTAATTCTTTGGGAATTTTCGGGCAGACTTTCTACAGCATGAGGATGCTGAGAGGTTGTGCTTTTTCCTGTGTTACGTGTGCTTTTCCTTGGATTGACCATATTCGATCGAGTAATTAACCCTGCCCCACGGTGGGCGCCAACTGATTTAGCCTGTTTTCGTCTTAGGGTTAAACTCAGTAGATATTTAAGATAACAACTTTGAATATTAGGGGTTTGGTTAAAGTACTCAGGATGGTGCAATTCAAGAACAGTATGAAATCGTATAGTCACGTAACAATAAGTATGCGAGAGGAGAAATAGTTGTAGTATTATCGGTAGGTTCAATTCTGGATCCCTGATACAATATAAAACTCAGTATTTATAACGATAATCTCATCCTAACGTAACTAGGAGTCCTATTAGGCCTAGGAATCCTGCATGGCTTAGGAGTACCGCACGGTCCAATAAATCTTCAGGTCGATCAGATGCATTGGGGCAGGTCGAGTCGATCCTGTAGTCCTCTTAGGTCGGATCGATGCTGAACTTCCTCGGAAAGCTTTATACCATTATACGTGTAAAATAGCCCTCATCACAAAGCAATCCAAAAAAAATATTTTCTTCTTCCTTGTTAGTTGCAAATATCATTCTGCACTACATTACCGAAAGAGAATAATAAAAAGAAAAAGAGTAAGTCAATTACAGAGAACAAGCTACCATATACCATGGACCACAACCCCATTTTACAATCAACATTTTAAATAAAATTTCGTATTAGACAAATATACCATGAACCAAAAGTTTGAGATACACTCCTTGTCAACTAGTACTATAATTATGAATACAAGTTCAAAATAACACACAAAGAGTTCCGCAGAAAAAAAATCACCGTATACTCCCACATGAATACCAAAAATCCAACCAACAGAAACAACATGTTAGGTTTCTTGAAACAAAAGCTTGAAAGGATAGTGCCCTGCAAGCCAATAGATTTTAGCTTGCATAAGGACTATCTTGTAATAAGCTTTCTCTAGTATAAATGAATCAATACGCTAGTTTGTTTATAGTATGTAAATCAAACAATGGCCAACTTCATCTCTCGCGAATCACTTAAGCGATTGGATGAAATCCTTAGATCACAATAGACTATGGGACGATTCACTTCATTATGAGTGCAATCATGAAACAGTCTCTAAGGTCGTGATCTTAAAAAATGTTCCAAGTCATAGATTTCTGTTGAGACGGGGTATCGAAGGAATCGTTAAAACTTGTACGAGTATGCATGATTCACATGGAGTGAATTTGTAGCGTTTCATGAGCAAGGCATTTGATGCCAGTGCATATGAGTAGGTGGTTCGATAGGGGATCGAACGCATCGAACGACCCGAACTGAGAAACCCATTGTGGAAGCGCATGTCGCACATCGGCGATGGGATGTTTCTCAAGGCTTATAATAGTGTACGATTTAGTCCTTTGACTTGAGGTGCTAGGGCGAATTCGGTGCACGTGAGTGCGTACTTTAATTTAGGAGCCGATCACTTAGCCTGATCATTGTGCGACTACTTTGGGTACGTAGGATCATGTACGCGAATGGTTAGCACTAATATGGGATCTACCGACTCAACGTAGTGCGTTGAGAGAATTTCTTATACGTTCTTAGATAATATATTCCGAGAAACCCGTGGCCACGGTCAGTGACGGATTTGGAAAGGGGTTTCCAAATTTAGCAGTCAGACTGGAATTATTATCCTGAATTAGAAAGTATAGTTATCGAGATAATTAGAGGTGCCGATCAATTCACACACCCTAGGTCTCGATCGGGAAATTAGTCGATAGAGGGACCGTATGTACATGGCACTTATAAGAGGTGAGGTTCACTGAGGTTCACTAATATGGGTACTCATGAATTAATTGTAAGATTAATTCTTGGGTGCTTAATTGAAGGTGTTCAATTAATCGGAGCAATTTATAAGCTCGCAAATTAAATCACGAAAGTCGTGGGCCCGCGGCCAATTGATGGTGAACCTAGAGGGTCACACACAATACAATTGGACTGCAACAAATCAGATAGGGAAAGTTTGATTTAAAGAGTTAAATCAAAAACTAAAGAATTAAAGTGTTAATTCTTGAAGAAGAAATCTAATTAATTAAAGAGTTAATTAATAAGAGAGGATTTAATTAATTAATTGGATTAATTAATTAAATGGGCTGAATTAATTAAAGGAGTTTAATTAATAGTCTAGGTCCATTAGGAAACAAATAAAGGCCATAAGCAAATGGGCTTTAAAAGTTCCCTGGCCACATTAGGTCAAGACTCCTTATCTATAAATAAGGAGTAGAAGACCAAAACCCTAGCCCTAGCTAACCCTAATAGCCGCCCCCCTCTTGGTGAAGAGGTGTGGTCGCCCCCGCCCCCCCCCCCCCCCCCCCTCCCCCTCTCCAATGGAAGAGAGAGGCCGCCCCCTCTCTTCCTCCAGATCTAGATGTGAATCTAGATCTGGTTTTCTTCGTTCTTCCATGTTTGATTACCCTTGAATCCTATTTCTGAGCCTGTGGATTCAAAGGGGTTGCTTTAATTCAATTGGTGTGGATACCGCTAGAGGCACAACACTTGGGGTGCTCCTCTCGAACCAAATCCATCAGATCTGAAAGAAGACCGGAGAAAAACCACCACCTTGCCTGTGGTGAGGTAATTTCGAATTACACCTCTTTTATTTTGTTAATTGTTGCAAAATTGTATTCAACCTATTCGTATGAGCTAGTGAATAATCCTGTGATTTTGGGTGTATGAAAATTTTTAAAATTCCGCACTGTTGTTTTGACAATCA
Source organism: Penstemon newberryi var. newberryi (assembly GCA_030819805.1). Taxonomy (NCBI): domain Eukaryota; kingdom Viridiplantae; phylum Streptophyta; class Magnoliopsida; order Lamiales; family Plantaginaceae; genus Penstemon; species Penstemon newberryi. The sequence continues at coordinate 9,323,613 of JAUALY010000007.1, read as the reverse complement.
TACGCCATGAAATCCCAACAAAGCTATAGCAGCATAAACTCACCTTTAACCCCACCAAACTTCCCGCCCAAAATATCGGAGTTTCTTCTACAGTTCCAACCAATAAATCAGATATCCACATAATCCAAAAGGCATTAATAGAACAAGCCAAACATACAGTGAGGACAAATTCAAGTGTCATAATCTTTAGCAGTACTATATAAGAAAAAATACTTGAAACGTGGATTACCAACTCCTCTATCGTTGAAATGATGCAGATATAGGGTACTTGCTCACTTCTTGGATTAATTATCGTAGCCCTGGTTTGCCTGAAAGTCTGAACAAAAGTACAAACTATTCAAATATTGAGATAAAAGACGATTTTAAATTAAGTAGAGATGAAGAAGGATTAAATATGAAGGCATGGAAGGAACATACTCATCAGATTCAGTGTTCAGGTTTTGAACCTTTTGCAAAGCATATCCATGCGTGAATCCTTGCATCCTATGTTCAACATGATTTTGAGGTGTGGAAAACCTAAAATATTACAATTTTGGTAAAATAGCTGAAAATAATTCAAAGGATGCAACAAAGAAAGTTTTGCGTACCATGTTGATATAGCTGAAAACTGATTTGCTCGATGAAATTAGCCAAAAACTGACATCATATCAGCCTGTGACTTTTGAATTTCCACCATTGCTTTTTGGGTTGCAGTTAAACCTTCTTTCAACTCTTGAATGACAGAATCTTGCTTTTTCAATTGCTCAAAGAATACCATAACTTGTTCCTCATCTTTCTCGGCTCGTTCATGAGTTGACTTAGCATTTTTAGTAGCCTCTTCCAACTCCAGTCCGTAATTACGATAAAGCATCGATCTACTTGGTTTTGGACCAGCTCCTCTTCCACGAATATAACCAGACTTAAATCCTAACACTTCTTCACAAATGTGCTCCTCATCCAGAGTATCACCTTCATCAAGTCTTTCGTCGCGAAGCTCCATCATTTTGCACTGTATTCAATAAAATGATTGTATTTGAAAGAAACTATGGAGTAGAAATTTATCCAAAACAAACAATAGGAAAACTTACATAATTCTTTTTTGCACCTTCACTAACCCAACTCCCTTCCCCAAAGCCATCCTCAGATCTACATCGAGTTAACTTGTACAACTCAATTTGTTTAACTACATCCCCCTTCTTCTCTTCCTAACCAAATAAATAAACAAATAAGTATATAAACTTGTGCTTCAGTTTTATTTTATTTTTGGAAAAGGAATTTTTATACTTAGCGTCTCCCTACAAATCCGAGCGAATGATTTCATACCAGCGATATGTTGTGAATCATCTTTAGCTCTTGCATGATTTTCTATGATGCATCTACTAATTATCTACAAAATAAGCAAATAAAACGGACGAGTCATTGTAGAATTTATTTACCATTCTTGGGCTTTACGTTCAACTGCAAACTCATAGTTTATATAAAGTAAAACTAATCAGTGAAAGATAAGAAGTACCTGATATTCGTCAGAGCAAAAATAAATGCAGAGGTACTTCCAGTCATTCGAGTCCATGTCTGATGGAACAATACCCTTTAGGAAGTAGTTTTTGTAAAGTCCGTGGCGATAATTCCTGTATTGAGTGTTCATTTGAGCAAAAATAGTTGTATCACATCGATGACTCTCTCCGTAGTCAAAAGAATACTGCGATATTAATATTTTATAAGCAAAAATAGTGGTGCAAAAAAAAGTTAATATCTCAAAAAGATGTACCTACTTTGAAATTTCTTAGCAAACCTAGCTTTTTATCCTCGTCAATTTTGGCCCAATTTGTCGCCTGAAGTGGTGCAAATTTTCGCATCAAATAACCTGATTCAGTTATGGCATATTGATTGTTCACACCCACAATTCTATTTACTCCTTCTGGTATGTCAATTCTGATTTTTTCCTTGCCATTTTTTTTCTGAAGGAGTGCCAAGTTACGAGTTCCTCCCCGTTTTTTCTTCTTTGAAAGTGAATCTGCATTTTTTTCCGAAATTTTCTATTAGCAGCCATTGAGAGCAGATAACATTGAAGGCCTTGTGGAAAAAATTGCTAAGAGCATGAACATACCATGACCTGTAAAAACAATGAGGACATAAATTATGTAGTAAATTAATTTGATAACTACAATAGTTTCTGATATAAAAGATGTTTCAATTAATAAAGAGGACAAAAAATAGATGCATACGATAAACTTACCAATCTTGGTTGTCCTAGAACTTTTTACAACAAGCTCTTCACACCCCTCAGTATTTTCAGCACTTCCAGGAACACGAGACCCTTACGAATGTGATGATGATGCCTCACTAAGTTCCACACACTGTCTTTTTCCTGGCCCTCCCATAGACTAGCTCATTATTCACAAACCAAATAGATAAAATAGTGTTAATATAATATCTAATGAGTTACGATAGGTACATGTTGGGATCCCTCGGTTGTCAGAACAACAAAAGTGCGGAATTTAAATTTTTTCCGAAGTACCCATCAGCCCATGAATCGATTTCCATCTTACATGTGCGAAAGGTTGATTAAAAATAATAATCAAAACAAGAGGGGGTGAAAATGTAATTTACCTCACCACAGGTTCAGTGGTGGTAATCTCTGGTCTTCTTTTGATTCACAGAAGCAATCCAAGTGTATTGCCTCTAGTGTGTATCCACACCAGTCAGATTATAGCAACACCTCCAAGTCACAGGCTTAGAACTAGAGCTTGAAGGTTTGTCAATGGAAGAATCCAGATCTAGATCCAGATGGGAAAGAAGAAGATGACAGGGTTCGACCAAGTGTAGGGGGCGGCTATGGCTGAATTTTCAGCAAAAACAACATTAGGTTTAGAGAGATATGATAAGATATTTATATTAGAAGATTCCTTCTTCTAATAGATATCTCATATCAAGCATATTTTTTATTTCTTTCCGTATCACATAAGGAAATAAGATTTGCATAAATCTCTTTCTCTTTCTTGGCCCACAAGAAATTAACTCTTCCATTTAATTAAGCCAAATAGCCCTTTGCCTTAAATTTAATCCGAAAATTAATTCTTCCAATTTATTAATTAATACTTTAATTAATATTATAATTAATTAGACATTCTAATTAATTAATTAGACATTCTAATAATTTAATTAATTAGACATTCTAATTAATAACTCTCCACTTTGAATTAACACCTTAATTCACTAACTTTGATTTAACTTCTTTAAATCAACTATTTTCTTTTTGACTGTCACTGTCCAACTGTATTGTGTGTGACCCTCTAGGTTCACCATCAATTGGCAGTAGGCCCACGACTCTCATGATTTAATTAATGAGCAATTAATTGCTCCGATCAATTAAACAATTTTAATTGACCACTCCAGAATTAATCTTCTTATTAATTCAGGATTACCCACACCTCATGGTCGATGTCTAGCCACAAGCCCATGAGGCCCAACTTCAGGTGAAGATCTTGTGAACCTCACCTCTTATAATTGCCATGTACATATGGTCCCTCCAACGACTAATTTCCCGACCGAGACCTTGGGGGTGTGAATTGATCGGCATCTCTAATTAGCTCGATTCTGTACTTTCTAATTCTGGATAATAATTCCAGTGTGACTGCTAAATTTGGAAACCCCTTTCCAAATCCGTCAGTGACCACGGCCGTGGGTTTCTCGGAATATATTATCTAAGAACGTACAGGAAATTCTCCCACCTTATCAGAATGAGTCGATAGATCCTTTCTTAGTACTAACTATCTGCGTACACGATCATACGTACCCAATGTAGTCGCAGAACGACTAGGCTACGTGATGGCTCCTAAATCAAAGTACGTATGCTCGTGTACCGAATTCCCCCTAGCACCTCAAGTCTAAGGACTAAATCGTACACTATTATAAGCCTTGAGAAACATCCCATCACCAATATGCGACATGCACTTCCACAATGGGTTTCTCTTCGGGTCGTTCGATGCGTGCGATTCATTTGATACCCCGTCTCGTTCGGAATCTATGACTTGGAACTTGTTTTAAGATCACGACATTAGAGACTGTTTCATGATTGCACTCATACTGAAGTAAATCGTCACATAGTCGAATGTGATCTCAGGATTTCATCCAATCACTTAAATACGTTCGCGAGAGATGAAGATGGCCATTGTTTAATTTACGTACTATAAATAAACGGGCGTATTAATTATTAAATCATAAGAATGAAATTGAAAAGTAAACTATAATAACAAAATAGTGTTAATGCCATAGCAATGTAGGAAGCAAAAAAACTGAAACAAATCTGCACTAGTTAGTTATAATTATATTTCATAGCTGAATTTGTAAAATAGACAAATTGGATGTACACGTGCAATGAGATAAAAACTTCTATTTCCTAACTTCCATATCTTTTCATTCTTTAATATCTATGAAAGGATTAAAACCATCGGGCACTTCTTCTTGGTAAGGCTCTTCAAGACCATTTGGCTCCATTTCATTTTTCTTAGGAATGTCATAAGACCCACGAGGTTGTATCTTTTTCCACTACACGCCAAGTTTTGCCAAGCTTTAGATCTTCAATGTAGAATACTCGCGGTTGATCCTCGTACCAAGTTTTACTTACATTCACACTTGTAATATTAGAATATCTGTCCTTCCTAACTCCTATGGAGTTTTTACACTCCACCAATCACATCTGAAAATTAACACCGTTTTACCTCCTCGTAGATAAATAACCTCCATAGAAATCAATCATTTTCTTATTATGCTCTCCTTCCACACCCACTCCACCGTTTTGGGTCTTTTTATTATTCTCTCAATCTTTTGTATGGAATCTAAAGCCATTAACATTGCAACCACTATAAAATTTCACACGGGAGTCAGGACCATTTGCTAAAGATATTAACTCATCGCTGGCATGCCCTTCATCGTGAAACTCCTCAACCTATATGAGAAAGAAAAGAAGTTAATATTTAAGAGAGATAGAAAAAGATATTACAGAAAATTAAAACACACATACACGTTTCTTAAACCATATTGGAAATTCAACATCATGGCGTTAGTCTACATTTATGCCACTTTCAGCTTCAAGTTGCATGTGCTATATGTTCGCTGCATTTGATATCTAACAACTTCTTGAGATTGATCGTAAAAGTTGTTACACTTATAACAAGGACAAGGAATTTTTTCATGTGATTCTTTACTAGAATAAGCAAATCTGATGAACTCCTCCACTCCTACACCAAAAGAAGGATCTAACCTATTCAACTCCATCTATCTCTTATCCATTGTTTTAGAAATCTAAAAAAAGACAATAACATAATTAGGCTTTAAATTAATTAAACACACTTTCTTCCTACAACAAATGTCACAACTTAGAATTAAACACAAACAACGCAAATATTCAATCAATTCACTATCTCAATCACTTATATATCAAATATATTACTTAGAGGTAAGGGAACAGAAAAGACTTGCATGAAAGAACGAACGTTTGACTGTCTGGTTTTGAATGGATGCTAAATCAGTTAAACATACATATACTAATACATAAGATCTGTTTATGAACTAACACCTTGACCTCTAGACATGAATCTAAATAGAATCATTCTCAATCTTTATATAGTTGAAAAGTAAGTATTATTGGCATACAACATTTCCACAAGTTCATTAGTGCAAATCCATTTTCTCTAATAACAACTTCTATTGCATTACTCCACTAGTAATTGAGAAATTCATTTGATCACTCTTCAATTCAAAGAATTATAAAAATCATTAATGTCAAAGAATTATAGAAATCATTAATGTTGCTCTAGACTGATTATTAAAAAAGTGTAATGCTCCTGACCAAAATTTGTACAAAAAGTCCATAAAAATAAAAGTAATACCTCAATGTTTCAGAAATACACCAAAATCATGCCAAATACCCCCAACAATGAGCTGAATGAACACAGGAAACCTAAAATTCAAGTGAGAATTTTAAAATAAAAGATAAAAATTAGATTCATATCTACAAAAAGTCCTTGAAAAAAAAAGCAAATATCTAATGACCTAGGAGAAATATTAATGCTCAATTTTATCCCAAAAAAACTTCAGATTCTTATTTTAGTAATTTAGAACCTAATTAACTTCAATTTTATGCTAGAGAAGATTACTTACCAATTACAAAACTAATCATTCTTCATATTGCAATCCACGACCAGAGATCGATGTTTTCTTCCTTGTAGGTATCAATTCTCACCAAAAAACAAAAAAATTTTATCCCAAAAAAACTTCAGATTCTTATTTTAGTAATTTAGAACCTAATTAACTTCAATTTTATGCTAGAGAAGATTACTTACCAATTACAAAACTAATCATTCTTCATATTGCAATCCACGACCAGAGATCGATGTTTTCTTCCTTGTAGGTATCAATTCTCACCAAAAAACAAAAAAATTTTATCCCAAAAAAACTTCAGATTCTTATTTTAGTAATTTAGAACCTAATTAACTTCAATTTTATGCTAGAGAAGATTACTTACCAATTACAAAACTAATCATTCTTCATATTGCAATCCACGACCAGAGATCGATGTTTTCTTCCTTGTAGGTATCAATTCTCACCAAAAAACAAAAAAGAAGAAGTTAATATCAGATTACTATTGAATTAAAACAAAAAACCTAATCTAAAACCTAATAAAGTTAGGGATCCAGATTACTTACACCAATTGAAGACAATCAATTCAGTTCACCATTGTAATTATGAGCTGGATGATAATTTTGGGAAGAGGATTTTATTAGAGGATTTTCGCGGATCGATCAGTGGCGGGAGAGAGAGGCAGAGAATTTTATGATTTTAATTAAGAATAAAGTGGGTCTTTCATTTAGAGGAGGTTTAAACGTGTTAAGTATTTATATATTGAAAGAGAACTTTTCCTTCTTTCAATTAGGGGAGGTTTGTGATTAAAAAAATCAAAAAGAAAAAGAAAAAAGGGAGGTTTGAACGGGTTTCGGCGTTTCTTTTCCTTCTTTGCACTCACTTAGCTTTTCTATTAACACGTTAAGTGACAACTTCTTGTTATCACTTTTGGAGAATATTCCTTGGTGACAACAAAATCAACATATCCACTTGTTGTCACTTGTGTTTATATACAAGATAGTAGTTTGTGATAACAAAATTATTATCACACTATCAAAAACTTTTTAGTGATAAGAAATTATTGTCACTAATTTAAAATGTAGGACTTTAATCACCACATGTATTTTTGCTATATTTATTAGTGATAAAAGATATATTTTGTCACTTAATATAGTTATTTAGTGATAATTTTAGCTTTATCACTAATTTTTTTGTCATTAATCAACATTTTTCTTGTAGTGCATACCACGACTTGGTATAATTTGGATCTGGTTTCCACTTCCTTTGATGTTTCAAACTAGGCCTCTCGGCATTTAAATACCAAGGCACCGAAGACATATACTGCGGAATGTCAGGATTGATTTCCTTTGCATCCTCATCCACCTCTGCAGGCGCAAGACCTGCCTTACGGGCCTCTTCCAATTCCAGCTGCTTCCGGTGATCCTCTCTGGATTTAAAAGCCACTGCAATTCCCCAGTCGAAAAGTATTCCAAGTTAACATCAATGTAAAACACCCCAAAAATCAATACTTTAATAAAATAAGAGAGAATTAAGCAAACCAACAATTTAAATAATCAATTGAAAAGTACTTGAAACTTACAAGGAAATCAACACAATTTAGAGTAATATAAGTCATGAAACCCTAACAAAACGAAGTTTTAAAGAATTTTTTTTTGAATCAATGGGCAAAACAATCTACAACGCAAATAACGCGATAATGTCCTAAAATTGGAGAAGACGGCATTGCCTGAAACAGTAGCCATGGTTGTGTTATGGCAATTGGGGTTTTGGAGGAAGAAATGAAGAAGAAGAATGAGGAAAGACAGAGAAGAAAGAAGAAATGGCTGGAGAAGAAAATGGATCGTGAGAATGGGGGAAAAGTGGATATAGGTGGTGTTTTGTCTGAATGTGCTCCAATTATTGTAGCCGTTGGATCAGAATTGCCAAAAGAGATCAAGACCGTGAAATTAATCAAGTGACTGGACTGCTGAGTCATTTATATTATCCAGTAGTTGTTTGACACATGAATTTAATTAACATGTCATTTATTATTAGTTTTGTTGGATGAAGATGAAGACTTTGAAGTGAAGGGAAGTTTTGATGATTTCCAAAGTCATCAGCTAAGTGGAAGCTTAGTATAAACCTTAGAAGATATTTGACCAAGGAAGAAGTATTTCAGACTAGTCAAATATGGTCCAGAAGACTACTGATCTGTTGCTGAAGAAGGAATCAGACTGGTGGACTATCAGCCGACTCAAATCAGATTAGTTCAAGTTTGGGATCAGCCGAGTACACATCAGACGAGTGACTTCGATCAGCAGAGTGGAAGTGGATCAGAAGTTAGTGCAACGGTAATAAATGCACTTGGAGTAATAAATGCTGAAGAGGAAGGGTATTTATGACAAATGATTGAAGAGAAACCTCGTATCAGCTTGGTGCATTTAATGCGGACTGACAGCAAGTACAGCAGAGTGTACAGTGTTCAGTCGCAGGTAGCCGTTTCTGCAGAAGGACTAGTACTCGATGATTTGGACACCTGTCAATCTCTCAACGGGCAGATTTTCAAATCTCAAGTATAAATAGTTCAGTTCGTGAGTTGAGGAAGAAGAGATACAACACTGAGACAGCGCATTTGAGAGCAAAAATCTGAAGCAGAATTCTTCTAAGTCTCAAACTCTAGAACAGAACACTCAACAGCTGAGTCATTTGTTGACGGGGCAGAATAGAGAGAAAATAGAAAATACTTGTAAAATCTGAGTGATTTTGTTAGGTTGTGTTGTGAGAAGTAGATATCAATCTTTGTGAGCGATATTACTTCAGAGGATAGGAGTTTCTTTGTGATTTCCTATTGTGAACTTACGGCCATATCATTTGTTGTTTGGCGTAAGCAGTGTATACTGTAATCTGCGTGATATAGTATAACCCAAGATCTAAGTGACTTGGAAGAGTGGACTAAAGGATTTATATCCATATAACCACTATAAAAATCCTTTGTGTTTTTAACTTGCATTACTTTCTGCATATTTCAAAGAAGCAAATTTAAAACACTTAAAGGTTGACTGTTCAAAAGTTTTAAAAGGAGTTTGTTAAAACTGGGGATAAAACTTTTTCTAAGTTAAAGAAAACTACTTGTGAAAAACACTTGATAAATCCGCTGCAAGTTAGTTTATTTTAAACTCTGATTTTGATAAAATCAGCTGAGTGAAATCAGAAGAGTGGTCAACTCTGCTGTTGAAAGCTTTGTGCGAGATCAGCTTAGTCTGCTTACGATTCTTGATCAGCTTAGTCTGCTGAACAGAAAAGTTAGAGATTTTTAAAAGGTAAGTTTTAAAGAGGTCTATTCACCCCCCCCCCCCCCCTCTAGACCTCATCTGACCACTTGGGACCAACAAGTGGTATCAGAGCAGGTGGTTCATCTGAATCATCTGACTGATCAACGAGCTTGATCCTTAAGTGTTTTTCAAAGGTTTTCAAAAGTTTTCAAAAGAGCATCTTTTTGAAAAACAAAACTTTTTGAAAAATGGATTGTATCAGCCTAGTTCCCCACATAGGCGGTATGAGCTTTGAGGACTGGAAGATACGCATGGAAATTTTTCTTGCTGCTTACAACGATAATATGTACAGATGCATAACAAAAGGTCCGATAAGAATTACTAAAACAATCAAGGTTGATGGCGTAGATACTGTCGTTGACAAAGATGAAGACGAGATGACAGCTGATGAAATCCAGCTGAAGAATCTTGACAAAGTTGGAATCTTCATCATGACAAAGGCCCTGGACAATGAAAGGTTTGACAAGGTCAAACATTGCAAAACATCTAAAGAGATGTGGGACAAAGTCTGTGATATGAGCGAAGGAAATGAGGCCATCAAAGAACACAATCTAAGTGTTGCCATGGAGAAGTTTGAGAACTTCAAAATGAAACCTGGAGAAACCATTGACCAGATGGATTCAAGGTTTACAAAAGTGTTGAACAATGTTCTGAAGTTGGGAAAGACGTTTACAGATAAGGAGATCACTGTTAAAGTTTTAAAGGCGCTACCACCAAAGTTCAACATGAAGATAACAGCGATGGAAGAATCAAGGGATCTGGGGAAGATCTCACTGACTGGGCTGTTTTCTGCACTCAAGGCGTACGAGTATAAAATGCCAAGGATGGGAATAGAAGAGACCTCAACTTCTGGCCCTACTGCTGCACTGGTCGCTGCAGAAAGAACAAGAAGATCCGCCGGAAAGATCATAGAAGAGGACTCATCTGATGAGGCCCCAGTACTGAGCAAAAAGGAGTACAAGGCTGGCGATGTGGCTTTGTTATTGAACGGGTTCAAAAAGTTCTACAAGAGAAAAATGAAGAACAAATATAACAATGCTTCTACTTCTAAACCTACCTCTAATTCTCATGATATTAAGGATGATTATAAATCCAAAATGATGTGCTATAATTGCAGGAAATTGGGACACTTCATCAAAGACTGCCCATATCCTAAAGCAGAGAAATATACAGAGGAGGAAAAGAAACAAAGAAAAGAGAGAAGAGAGAAGAGATACCAAAAGAGCAAGGTACTGAAAAGATGGCAGCCATCTACTCATCAAACACAGAATTTGGCACTTCAAGTGATGACTCTATTTTTGACGAAACACCTGCACTGCTGTGTCTCATGGCCAAAGAATCTGATGATTCTGACAATGAGGTAATACTCTCTGAAAGTGAGCAAAATGCTAAACTGAAACTTAAGGTTGAAAGACCTGAAGAATCAGCCATGTATAAAAAGCTTTCGCATGAATGTGAATCTCTGAGAGCTGAATGTGAAATGTATAAGGGACAAATCAAGGAACTTGAAGCTAGAATATCTTCACATAATAAGTCGTCTGTTCCTAAGTCATCTGTTGAGCAAATAGAGAAACCTATTGAACAGAGCACTCCCTTAGTAAAAGAAAGTTTAGAACTGAACAAAGCTGAGAAGTTTATATCTGCTGATAATAGTAATATTATTTTGTATGTTCAGACTGCTAAACCTACTTCACTTGAGATTGAGAAAAAGGAGATAAAAACTCCTAAGGCTAAAAAGGGTAAAAAGCCTGAAAATGAAAAACAGACTGGTAAAACCAAACAGCAGAGTAGTCCAAAGAAGTCTGCTGATAAGAGTAAAACCAATCATACTAGTAAAGCTAAGTCGTCTGTTAAAGAGCAAGTTAAGAGCAGACCTAAGAAGCAAAGAAATTATAACTATAATGCTTGGTATGGAAATGAGTCTCATTATGTGCAACCTGCTTATTCACCATATTATGCTGCACCTCATTATCCACCTTATTATGCTGCATATCCTGCTCATCAACCAATGCATGCTTACCCTGCTTATCATGCATCTTATCCTGCTTATGAGCCTTATCATCATCATAATGATTATCAACATAACATGCCTGCTGATTATGATGAAAATGAAGTTGCTCATGCTCCTGCTAAAATTCTAAAGCCTAAGAAGCCTAAGACTTCAACATCTTGGGTTGTCAAAGGTGAAACTAATCCACCAGGACTCTCTCAATAAAGGGTACCTAAAACATTTTTATTTTGTTTTGTAGGTTAGGATTAGGAGTAGGAGTAAAGTAGTGAAGAAATGGTACTTGGACAGTGGATGTTCAAGGCACATGTGTGGAGACATACATGAACTGGCAGATGTTGTTGCTGTAAATGGTCCAAGAGTTACTTTTGGAGACAGCAAAGAAGGCAAGGTTGTAGCTGTTGGAAAGCTTATCAAAGGAAACATAGAGATATCTGACGTCTCTTATGTTAGTGGCCTGAAGTACAATCTGCTGAGCATAAGTCAATTTTGTGACAAGGGATTTTCCGTAGTGTTTTCATCAGATAAGTGCTATGTTGAACAAATTGGAACAAAGAAGGTTATTTTATCTGGAAGAAGACATGGAAACATCTATGTAGTCGACTGGAATTCTGTGGACAAGAATTCTAATGTTTGTTTGGTGGCTTCTACACCAAGTGAAATCAGTTGGCTTTGGCACAAAAGAATGAATCATTTGAATTTCAAGACCATAAACAGATTGATAAAGAATGATCTGGTAGAAGGAATTCCAAAGACAGTCATGAGCAAAGACAAGCTTTGTGACGCATGTCAGAAGGGAAAACAAGTGAAGTCATCTTTCAAAAGCAAGAAGCACCAATCTTCAACCAGAATTTTGGAGCTATTACATATGGACTTGTTTGGCCCTATTGATCCAATCAGCAATGGTGGAAAGAAATACTGCCTGGCTGTTGTGGATGATTTTTCAAGATTTACTTGGGTGATTTTCATGAAGAAGAAAAGTGAAACCAAGGAACATCTTACTAATCTGATGGAACTGATCCAGAATGAGAAGAGTCAAAGAATATTGAAGATCAGATCAGATAGAGGGACTGAGTTTACAAACTCTACTGTTGAAGAGTATTGTAACTCCAGAGGAATCAGTCATGAGTACTCTGCTGCCAGAACCCCTCAACAAATTGGAGTTGCTGAAAGGGGAAACAGAACTCTAAAAGAAGCTACCAGGACAATGATAGCTGAAGCAAAGCTGCCCCAAAGATTCTGGGCAGAAGCTACAAATACAGCATGTTATACACAGAACAGGTGTATGATCAACAAAAGTCAAAACAAGACACCCTATGAGATATGGAACAACAGAAAGCCTAATTTACATTATCTTAGGATTTTTGGTTGTAAATGTTATGTTTTGAACAATGGGAAAAATTACCTTACTGCATTTGCAGAAAAGGCTGATGAAGCTGTTTTTGTAGGTTACTCTACTGTTAGTAAAGCTTATAGAGTGTTTAACAAAAGAACTTTACTTGTAGAAGAATCTATTCATGTAGTATTTGATGAACCAAGCCAATCTTCTGAAAAGAATCAAAGTGCAATTCCAGAGGTATCTGCTGACTTTCAGAAATTGAGTATGGAAAGAAAGGAAGAGTATGTACCCATCATACTACCTGATTTAACTCAAGCTGTTAACTCAAGTGCTGTTCAAAATCAGTCTGTTGATTGTCTAACAGAGGAGTTGCAAACAGCTAACAGACCAGAGACTGTTCAACAGACTACAACTGTTCAACAGACTACTACTGAAACTCCAACAGTAGTGTTGCAAGATCAATCAAGAGGACAACATCCAGATTTGCAACCTGATCTCAGATGGCTCAGAGATCACCCAGCTGAGTTAGTGATTGGTGATCCTTTAGATAGAGTGAGAACTAGAAGGTCAACTGCAAATGAAACAATGTTTGTAAGTTTTCTTTCACAAATTGAGCCTAAGTTGATTGATGAAGCTCTTGGTGATTCTCACTGGATTGAAGCAATGCAAGAAGAGTTGAATCAATTTGAAAGGAATGAAGTCTGGTACTTAGTTCCCAGACCTACTCATCAAAGGGTAATTGGCACTAAGTGGGTATTCAGGAATAAAATGAATGAAGACGGTATGGTTACCAGAAATAAAGCAAGACTAGTTGCCAAAGGTTACTGCCAAGAAGAAGGCATTGATTTTGATGAGACATTCGCACCAGTTGCAAGGCTTGAAGCAATCAGATTGTTCCTAGCCTATGCTGCTCACAAGAACTTCACTGTCTATCGGATGGATGTGAAGTCTGCCTTTCTCAATGGAGAATTGCAAGAGGAAGTTTACGTTGAACAACCTCCTGGTTTTGAAGTTTATCAACAAGGAGACAAAGTATATCGTCTGAGGAAAGCTCTCTATGGACTGAAACAGGCTCCAAGAGCATGGTATGATACTTTATCTGATTTTCTTTTAATTAAAGGATTTCGCAAAGGTAAAGTAGATAAAACCTTGTTTACTATTGAATGGGATAATCATATATTGTTGGTAAAAATATATGTGGACGATATTATTTTTGGTTCAACTAACAAACAGATGTGTGAATAAGCTGATGCAGAACAAGTTTGAAATGAGCATGATGGGAGAATTAAATTACTTTCTTGGTTTACAAGTCAAACAGCTACCTGATGGTATTTTTATTAATCAAGCAAAGTACACAAAAGATCTGTTCAAGAAATTTGGTATGGAAACTAGCTCATCTGTTAATGTTCCTATGTCTACTGGAATTCGTCTGGACAAGGATGAAGGTGGCAAATCAGTTGACATTACCAAATACAGAGGCATAATTGGGTCACTGTTATACTTACCAGCTAGCAGACCAGATATTATGTAATCTGTTGGGGTTTGTGCGAGATTTCAATCAGATCCTAAGGAATATCATCTCTTAGCTGCTAAAAGGATACTAAAATATCTCAAAGGCACACAAGAATTGGGATTATGGTACCCAAGGGAATCAGGATTTGAACTTATTGGATTTTCAGATTCTGACCTTGCTGGCTGCAAGATTGATAGGAAGAGTACTACAGGTGCTTGTCAATTTTTAGGCAGTCGTCTGATCTCATGGATGAGTAAGAAACAGACTTCATTATCCATATCTACTGCTGAAGCTGAATACATTGCTGCTGGAGCATGTTGTGCACAAATACTTTGGTTGAAGCATCAACTAGAAGACTATAATCTTAAGATCAGTGGAATCCCTATCTACTGTGACAATACAAGTGCAATCTCACTTACTCAGAATACTACTAGTCATTCCAGGACTAAGCATATTGAGATCAAACATCACTTCATCAGAGACCATGTTGAAAAGGGAAATGTTATTATTGAGTATGTTCATACAGACAATCAGATTGCTGACATTTTCACCAAACCTTTGAATGAAGCAAGATTTTCCACTCTAAGAGCGGAATTGGGCTTGTTAAAATTGGATTCATAAGCTGAGGGGGAACCTATCAGAAGACTGGGTTCAGCTGACTAATCTGATATCAACAAGTACTGTACTTCAAGAAGACTGACTCTCAACAGACTAGTTGACTGATGAATTCTTGAATTCAGGGGGAACGTGTAAGACTAACGGTACCCTTGTTTTAAAGATGAAATCTTCAATGACAGTTAGTTGAAGTAGTCTAATCAGAAGATTTGTTCTTAATTCTTGAAGATTTGAAGATTATTTATCTTGCTGGATTGACAAACAGCAAAGGAAGATCACTAGATATTGGCTTTCACTAGTGATATATTGTATCAGACAAGTCATCTATCAGATAAGTATTATTTTACTCATCTGTTGTTATTTATGTCAGCTTATATTTAAGTGTTGTACAAAAAACGTTTTATCAAAAGCACGCTTTTATAAGTAACAGACAAGTGGCGTTTCAAATTCCCGCCTGTCTGACATAATTAATGCTATTTTGAAATCCGAGTAACACGATCGCACGATCTGATTTTACAGAAACTGATCTAACGGTTACCACTTTTCACGGAAACCGACAAGAACTAACATCTATAAATCCAGATCTGATCAGCTTACTAAGCTTTTACGCACCCTAAAAATTTCAAAAGCATTCAGAGCAAATTCTGCAAACTATCTACTGCAAATTTCTCTCCGTTCTCTTAATCTTTTTCAGAATGTCTGCCGCAAAAGAAGCTGCTGCTGAAGGTATGTTCTTGAACTACCTGACCTATCACACTACTGGCACACCATTGATGAAGGAGATTTTGGAGAAATTCAAAGCGGCTACTCTGGTTACCTTCATGGAGGCCCATGAAGATATGATTTTCAAGGACCAGGTGATGGAGTTCTATGGTTCGAAAGAAGATGTCAATTTTGACAAACTGGAGATTAAAGCCAAGATTGGGGATAAACACATCTGCGTAACACCTCAGTTGCTGAATGAGAAGTATGGACTCACTCTTGAAGGGTCTACTGAAATCACAACTTTAGCAGAACCTCTTGAAGCAGATTTCTGGAATCTGTCTTCAAAGAAAAATCAAGTGCTATCTGGAAGTATCAAGAAGAATCAGTTGAAGGACGAATTCCAGAGAATGGCAGATTTGGTTGCCAAAGTCCTTGAGAATTGCACATTCTCGTTGGACAGTGTACCAATGAAGAGGTTTCACACAATGATAGCCATTTTCTATGGTTTGAAAGTGAACTGGGCGAACTTCATTTGGTATGTGCTTGTTGATCACAAAGTGCGTGGTCTGACTCTGCACAGGATTTTCCTTAGTCATTTACTGGTGAATTTGGGATGTATTGTGACTAATGGCAAGGATGTCCATAAGGCAAAGGAATTGAAGATTTATGATCCAGTGAAAACTGGGAAATCTAAAGAGCCTGCTGCTGTGCCTGAGAAAAAGCAAACAAAAATGAAGGCTTTTGAGCCTGAAAAGCCTGCTGTCAAAGGCAAAAAGAGTAAAACATCTGTTCAAACAGCTGAGCCAGCTGTTAAAGCCAGAACAGACGTGTCTAGGAGAAGGGATGCTGTTGACCTGATTGTTGATGAAACGGTCAAAGAAATTGATGAGATGTCAGCTAACTCATCTCCTGAAAGAACAGTTTCAGCAGAACTGCCTGCTGAAAATGTGGCTAAAAGAACAAGGAGTGCAATGAAAGATACTGCCACATCTGCTCCTGTTCTCCATACAAAGAAAACCATCAGAAAGAGGATGACGTTCATTGATGAAGATACTGAGCTTTCTGATCTGGTTAGAGAAAGTCCTCATACTGCTGAGAGGCCTGTTGAAACAGAGAAGGAATCTGCTAAAAAGAAGCCGGCTGCTGAAGTAAAACAGATTCCTACTCCAACAGCTGAGGTTGCTGAACCTCAAAAGGATCCTGAAGTACAGATCCTTGAACCTGTTGCTGCTGCACCAGTAGCAATTGCACCACCAGAAACAACAGCTGTGGCACCAGTTGTTGAATCAAGAAATGCCAGAAGAAAAAGAACTGGCAAGGCAAAGGTGTCAGCTTATCACAAGAAGAAACGTGAGGAAGCTGAACAAAGAAAACGTGATGAAGCTGAGCTGAAGAGAGCTCTGGAAACAAGTAAAAAGGATGCTGACGTCAAGAAAATGACCGAAGCAGAGTTGGCTGCCAAGGAAAGAAGAAGACTTGGCAAAGGCCTTAGAGGAGAGCAAGAAAGATGCTTATGGACCAAGGAGGTCAGAAGGCATCAAAATTGGAGAGAAGCCTAAGGAAGGAGCTTTTGTTCTGCCAAGGGCTGAGCCAATTAAGAAGAAAAAGAAGGAGGTCAGAAGAGCAATTGAGATTGTTCAAAGTGACTCTGCTGCCTTCAAAAAGTTTGAAGCTGAGCTGGAAAGGCTTAACCAGCTGTTTCAATCAAGGACTACTTTTCTCCCTGAGAAGATCAGATACTATCGATGGAGAGAGTATAGATTGAATAAATCTGAGGAGGAGATTCAAGCCTGGAAGGAGTTTGCTACAGAAGGAAGATGGGTTTTGAACTGGTTGCAAACAACTTCTGTTGCCAAGGCATTGGACTCAGATTTTGTGAGAGACAGACTACATGACTATGCTAAAGTCATTGTCAGTCAGGAGGCGACTGCTATCAAGGATTCAATTCCAAAGAAACCAAGTCCTACTGATGACAGGATTGATAGAGCAGTCAAGATTGCTGTTTACACAACCTTGGAAAGATGGGCTGAAAGATCAAGATTTGAACCAGGAACATCAAGTACATCGCCTACTCTGCCAAGTTTACAGCAAATCTGCTATGGCTCTGATATCAGCACTTATCAAGAGAAGTTGAAGATCAAACAGACTACTTCACCCTTCGTACCAGCTGACTTGATTCGTCCGAAGACTATAGTGTCTACTGATGGTGCTGAAGTCATTCACATTGCTGATGAGCCAGCTAGTGAAGAACAAAGAAAAGACCAGCAAGCTGAGGAAATCAATTTGGATACATCAACGAAGCTGCCTGTTGTGATCAAGGACTTAGCTCCTTTAGCTCTGGAATGGAAAGCTGAAGAAAGTCCTTTTCTTCATGATACCCCTGTTCAACAGGAAGATGAACCTGCTGAATCATCACCCATTGCTCCTACTGCTGACTTGCATTCTTCACTGATGGAGTCATTGTAGCTGCTGATTGAAAATTCTATGAAGGAGATGGAGATGAGAAACCAGCTGTTCATTAAGCAAATGCAGGAAGAGACTGCATGAATGGTTAAGAATGCCATTGAAGATTTTCCTCTACCACCAGATAACTCCTTGATGCTAACTCAGAGCATATTGAACATGAATAAAAGTATTGAAGAAGTGAAGGCTGATGTAAGTCACCTCCACACTGCTCTTCAAAGGAATGAAGCTGATATTGCTGGAGATAGAAATGATATGTTGGAAGCTTGAACTTTTATAGATTTGATTTTTGAAATTACAGTACCAGTTACAAGAAAAAACTGACTTAAGTGAGAAATTACATATGAAGTAAGCTGGTTACATAAATTCATCAGATGACCTAGTCTAGTAACTAGTCTAGTCCTCAGCAATGTCACCAACAAAGCACACAATGAACTGTCAACACTTCAATTGAATGTTGATTACCTAAATGACCAAGCTGGTGAATCAAAGACAAATCAACTTCGCATGGAAGCTGCTCAACTTCGCATGGAAACCACTCTCAATCATCATTGTGCTGAACAACAAGTTCTGGACAGAAACATCAAGAAGCTTTGTGCTGCTGTCAACATAACTCCTGATCAACTCAACCCTGCTGATGCTGACAAAAAGGGGGAAGAGGAGTCAGCTAAGTTAACTGTTGATACTGCTGCAACTATTCAAGTACGAGACCAACGGGCTGCCGCTGGAAAGCCAAATGAAGAAGTACTTGAAAAGGAAGCTGAAAGTGGAGCTGATGATAAAGTAGAGCCCAAGGATGTAGCTAAAACTGACAAGGAGTTAGCTGCCTCTAAATACTCTGCTGAAGAACAGCTTAATCCAGACTTAAAGGCGAAAAGGATTGAAGACATCAGAGCAAGATTTGAAGCTGAAGAAAGAAAGGAAAAATTAAAGAGTCTTGCTGATGCTTTCACATCTGGTGAAGATGATGATAGTAGTGATGAAGTTGAAGAAGAAGTTGAAGAAGAGGATGAAGAAGAAGATGAAGAAGCTGAGGACTAGACTAGTTACTAGACTAGGTCATCTGATGAATTTATGTAACCAGCTTACTTCATATGTAATTTCTCACTTAAGTCAGTTTTTTCTTGTAACTGGTACTGTAATTTCAAAAATCAAATCTATAAAAGTTCAAGCTTCCAACATATCATTTCTATCTCAGAAAATTTTGAGGACTCAACTTTAGTTTAGGTACAGGTACTTAGCTGAAGTTTTGTCATCATCAAAAAGGGGGAAATTGTTGGATGAAGATGAAGACTTTGAAGTGAAGGGAGGTTTTGATGATTTCCAAAGTCATCAGCTAAGTGGAAGCTTAGTATAAACCTTAGAAGATATTTGACCAAGGAAGAAGTATTTCAGACTAGTCAAATATGGTCCAGAAGACTACTGATCTGTTGCTGAAGAAGGAATCAGACTGGTGGACTATCAGCCGACTCAAATCAGATTAGTTCAAGTTTGGGATCAGCCGAGTACACATCAGACGAGTGACTTCGATCAGCAGAGTGGAAGTGGATCAGAAGTTACTGCAACGGTAATAAATGCACTTGGAGTAATAAATGCTGAAGAGGAAGGGTATTTATGACAAATGATTGAAGAGAAACCTCGTATCAGCTTGGTGCATTTAATGCGGACTGACAGCAAGTACAGCAGAGTGTACAGTGTTCAGTCGCAGGTAGCCGTTTCTGCAGAAGGACCAGTACTCGATGATTTGGACACCTGTCGATCTCTCAACGGGCAGATTTTCAAATCTCAAGTATAAATAGTTCAGTTCGTGAGTTGAGGAAGAAGAGATACAACACTGAGACAGCGCATTTGAGAGCAAAAATCTGAAGCAGAATTCTTCTAAGTCTCAAACTCTAGAACAGAACACTCAACAGCTGAGTCATTTGTTGACGGGGCAGAATAGAGAGAAAATAGAAAATACTTGTAAAATCTGAGTGATTTTGTTAGGTTGTGTTGTGAGAAGTAGATATCAATCTTTGTGAGCGATATTACTTCAGAGGATAGGAGTTTCTTTGTGATTTCCTATTGTGAACTTACGGCCATATCATTTGTTGTTTGGCGTAAGCAGTGTATACTGTAATCTGCGTGATATAGTATAACCCAAGATCTAAGTGACTTGGAAGAGTGGACTAAAGGATTTATATCCATATAACCACTATAAAAATCCTTTGTGTTTTTAACTTGCATTACTTTCTGCATATTTCAAAGAAGCAAATTTAAAACACTTAAAGGTTGACTGTTCAAAAGTTTTAAAAGGAGTTTGTTAAAACTGGGGATAAAACTTTTTCTAAGTTAAAGAAAACTACTTGTGAAAAACACTTGATAAATCCGCTGCAAGTTAGTTTATTTTAAACTCTGATTTTGATAAAATCAGCTGAGTGAAATCAGAAGAGTGGTCAACTCTGCTGTTCAAAGCTTTGTGCGAGATCAGCTTAGTCTGCTTACGATTCTTGATCAGCTTAGTCTCAGAAAAGTTAGAGATTTTTAAAAGGTAAATTTTAAAGAGGTCTATTCACCCCCCCCCCCCCCCCCTCTAGACCTCATCTGACCACTTGGGACCAACAAGTTTTAGCAGCAATTATGTTAAAAGGAGAGCATCATGTAGTACGTGATTCATTCAACAAATATATTTTTCTTGATTTCTCATCTAATTCTCTCTATCTTGTTCCCCAACCTTTCTCTATTCTTTCCCAATATTCCTCAATTCTCAATTACAGTTTTATTTACAATTTCTGTCAATTAATTACAAAATACCAAAAATACAAGAGGGACGTTACAAATTGGTATCCAGAGCCCGCTATCCTATTATGCTGTAGTGATGGCTAATTCAACTAGATCCCAGGAAATCCAGAAAGTGGTGGAGATTGCCATGGCTGAGGAGAAGGGTCAGCGATTGATTTTGGTGCAGCAAATGGTTGATCTACACCTGAAACAGGAAAGCATGAATAACTCAATTGAAAATCTGCATTCTAACTTTGATAATCTAAGATCTACAATGGGTGTTATGGATTCAAATGTTAAAGCATCACAAGTTCAATTAAATGAAATAGTTAATCAACTGCAAAATCTATCTAGCAGAATGCCAAATCCAGGGATATTACCCACACCTGATAAATTCATGTCACCTGTTACTAATTATGCAAGTAATAGTAGCAATCATAATCCTCAACACACTAGCTCTATGGGTTCTATGTCTAGTAATTCTTCAATTCATGGACTACAGAAAATTGAATTTCCAAATTTTGATGGGGCTAATCCAAGAGCCTGGGTCAGAAGGGCTGAGAATTATTTTAAAATGATCACTACTATACCTGAGGATTGCAAGTTAACTCTAGCATCTATGCACATGTTTGGAGAAGCTGAGTTATGGGTGCAAGGATTTAAGGAGGTAAATGGGGAGGCAAGCTGGGAGGAACTAGTTATGGCTGTGTTACAGAGGTTTGAAGAGGTGGATCCTGAATTAGTTGTAGTGGATTTCCACAAACTCATACAGACTGGAACTGTTTCTGAATTGGTCAGGAAATATGAGGAGTTGAAGGCTTATATGAAGCTGACTATTAAAAATTTACCTGAGAGCTACTACCTCATTAGTTTTATCAGCAAACTAAGAGAGGATATTAGAGGGGTGGTTATGCAGATGAAACCCCAGACTATGGAAGAGGTTGTTTCCTTAGCTAGGAAACAAGAGGTGGCTAATGATGCAATAACCAGGAGAAGTAGAAATGGTCAGAAGACTAATTATGTGCCTGGACAACCTATGGGAAAAAATCATTTGGGAACAGTCCCAAATCTGGCAAGAAATTCTAATATACCCATTACTGAAAGAAGTAACACTAGAAAGTTACTTACAGATGCAGAGATGAAGGCTAGGAGAGACAAGAATTTGTGTTATAACTGTGATGAAGTTTGGAAAGTGGGGCATAGGTGTAAAAACAGACAGGCTTTTATGATCATGACTGAAGAAGAAGAGACTGCTTACAATATTGAGGGAGATATTGTGGAACTCAATGATGAACTTGTAGAAGAACAAGACATTACTGTGTCCATAAATGCAATATATGGGAGTGATTCCAATATGACCACTGTCAGGGTGATGGGTAAGGCTTATGGGCAAAACATACATTGTCTCATTGACAATGGCAGCACACACTGTTTTATTGATGAACAGATGTGTAAGAAGATGGGGTGCAAGACTAAGACCTCTACACCTATGATGATTACTGTGGCAAATGGTCACAAAATGGTTAGTAGAACCATTTGTTCCAATTTCACTTGGGAAATACAGGGACATAAATTTATTTACCCAGTTAGAGTGATTGAACTGGGGGGTTGTGACCTAGTTATGGGTGGAAACTGGTTGAAGGACCACAGTCCTATTGGATGTGACTATACTACTATGCAGTTTACTGTGACTAGGGGAGGTAATAAGATTACATTGCAAGCTGTTAAAGAGGTTTCTGAACTGCAGTTTATATCAGTTGAAGGTATGCAACAAATGATAAGAGATGGCAATGTAGGGTTTGTGGGGAAATTATATTCAATAACAGGTACTGTTATGGATATTAGAACAGAAGAACATGAACTACAAGAACTCCTCAACGATTATGAGGATATTTTTGAAGAGCCTAAGGGCTTACCTCCAAAAAGAGGAATAGAGCATCAGATTATATTGAAACCTGATGCAATATCCAGGAAACAGGCACCATATAGGTACCCCCATGTGCAGAAAGGGGAGATTGAAAAATTGGTTAGTGATATGCTGAAATTAGGTGTGGTGAGGCCAAGTCAAAGTCCTTTTGCATCTCCTATTATTTTGGTAAAGAAGAAAGATGGTTCCTGGAGACTATGTGTGGACTACAGATACTTGAATACTTTAACTATCAAGCATGCTTTCCCAATCCCAATTATTGATGAACTACTAGATGAACTGAATGGTGCAAGGTTTTACTCAAAAATTGATTTAAGGGCTGGTTACTTTCAAATAAGAATGAAGGATGAGGACATTCCTAAGACTAGTTTTGTCACTCATTCAGGGCAGTTTGAATTTGTGGTTATGCCTTTTGGACTATGTAATGCACCTGGCACATTTCAGGCCCTTATGAACCAGGTGTTTGAGCCATATTTAAGGAAATTTATTCTGGTGTTTTTTGATGACATTCTGATCTATAGTAAAGACTGGGCTACACACTTAAAACATTTAAAGTTGGCTCTGGATTTGCTAAGACAGAATGAGTTGTATGCTAAGAGGGAGAAGTGTTCATTTGGACAGACCAGGGTGGAGTATCTAGGGCACATTATCACACATGAAGGAGTTTCTACTGATCCATCAAAGATCCAAAGCATGATTGACTGGCCAATTCCTACTAATGTCAAATCTTTGAGGGGTTTTTTGGGACTTACAGGATACTATAGGAAATTTGTAAAAGGGTATGGTGCTATCAGCAAACCACTTACAGATCTCCTAAGGAAGGATTCATTCCAATGGAATGAACAGGCTACTGAGGCATTTGAATTGCTTAAAAAGGCAATGACAACATCTCCTGTGTTGGCCTTGCCAGATTTTACACAACCCTTCGTTGTAGAAACAGATGCCAGTAGTAAGGGGTTAGGGGCTGTTCTTATGCAAAGATGCTTATTTGAGTAAATCTATTGGACCAAAAAACCAAGGACTCTCTATCTATGAGAAGGAATTTCTGGCACTACTGATGGCAGTGGATAAGTGGAGGCAATACTTAATGGGGAATCATTTTGTTATCAAATGTGACCAGCAAAGCCTTAAGTATATTTTAGAGCAGAAGCTATCTACAGCTGTGCAACAGAAGTGGATTAGTAAATTATTGGGGCTGGATTATGAAATTCAGTACAAGAAAGGCATTGAGAACAAGGTGGCAGATGCCCTTTCTAGAAAAGATATGGGTGATAACTTAGTAGCTTCTTGTGATGCTATAAATGTGGTTCAACCACAGTGGGTTTTGGAAATCACTGAAAGCTACTCAAGTGATGTTAAGCTATTGGAGATCATTGCTGCTCTAGCTATACAACCAGATTCTTATCCAGATTATGTTCATTCAAAGGGGGTTTTGAGATACAAAGGGAGGCTCTGTATTGGTATGAACAGTGATCTAAGGGTGAAAATAATGACAGCTATGCATGATACACCTCTTGGGGGACATTCTGGAATACAAGGTACCTTACAAAGGATCAAATCAATGTTTTACTGGATAGGAATGAAAAAAGATGTGGAGGAGTTTGTTAAAAACTGTGATACTTGTCAGAGGAGCAAAGGTGAACATGTTCCTTATCCTGGACTTCTTCAACCTTTGCCCATTCCTGACCAGGCTTGGACTCACATGTCAATGGATTTTATAGAAGGGTTACCAGTTTCATTTGGGAAGAATGCTATACTCACTATTATTGACAGGTTCACTAAATATGGTCACTTTATTCCTATTTCACACCCTTATACAGCAGAGTCTATTTCTAAAATCTTCCTGGATAATGTATACAAGCTACATGGTTTACCTATTAGCATAGTATCTGACAGGAACAAGATATTTACTAGTGGATTTTGGAAGGGTCTGTTTAAGGTTTTGGGTGTTCAGTTACATATGAGTTCTGCCTATCATCCACAGTCGGATGGGCAAACTGAGAGACTCAACCAGTGCCTGGAAACATACTTAAGATGCATGGTTCAAGATAAGCCTAAGAGTTGGGCTAATTGGCTGTCTTTGGCAGAATATTGGTATAACACCAATTATCATTCTGCCTTAAAGGTCACACCTTTTGAAGCTTTGTATGGTTACAAACCACCTCAGCTGTCAGTGGGACCTTATTTGAGGGATGTTCACCCTGAAGTTAGGGATTTGGTTTCAGGCAGGAAACATATGGTTCAACTACTCAAACAAAATCTAATATTTGCACAAAACAGAATGAAACAAAATGCTGACAAGAAAAGGATTGAAAGGGTTTTCGATGTAGGGGATTGGGTATTCCTAAAATTACAACCCTACAGACAGAACTCAATCGAGCTACGCCAAAGTTTGAAACTTTCCCCAAAATTCTATGGTCCTTACAAAATTCTGGAAAAAATAGGTACCTGTGCGTATCGTCTGGATCTCCCATCTAGCTCCTTGGTACACCCTGTTTTCCATGTCTCCCAGTTGAAGAAAAAAATTGGACCTTTGGCAGCCACATCTACAAATCTTCCTGTCATAGATGAAGATGGAAGCTATAAGGTTTTTCCCCTTAAAATTATTGAAAGAAAGCTAGTAAAAAGAGGAAATAACCCGGTTGTGCAATGGCTTATCCAGTGGGTTGATTCTTCTCCTGAAGATGCAACGTGGGAAGATGCCAAATCCATATAGTCGCGATTTCCAGATTTTGCCCCTTGGGGACAAGGGACTTCTGGAGGAGGGGGTAATGTTATGGCAATTGGGGTTTTGGAGGAAGAAATGAAGAAGAAGAATGAGGAAAGACAGAGAAGAAAGAAGAAATGGCTGGAG
The DNA here is from genome assembly GCA_030819805.1 of Penstemon newberryi var. newberryi. Classification (NCBI taxonomy): domain Eukaryota; kingdom Viridiplantae; phylum Streptophyta; class Magnoliopsida; order Lamiales; family Plantaginaceae; genus Penstemon; species Penstemon newberryi. Next base: position 9,297,995 of record JAUALY010000007.1, on the reverse strand, counting down.
AAGAAAATGGATCGTGAGAATGGGGGAAAAGTGGATATAGGTGGTGTTTTGTCTGAATGTGCTCCAATTATTGTAGCCGTTGGATCAGAATTGCCAAAAGAGATCAAGACCGTGAAATTAATCAAGTGACTGGACTGCTGAGTCATTTATATTATCCAGTAGTTGTTTGACACATGAATTTAATTAACATGTCATTTATTATTAGTTTTAGCAGCAATTATGTTAAAAGGAGAGCATCATGTAGTACGTGATTCATTCAGCAAATATATTTTTCTTGATTTCTCATCTAATTCTCTCTATCTTGTTCCCCAACCTTTCTCTATTCTTTCCCAATATTCCTCAATTCTCAATTACAGTTTTATTTACAATTTCTGTCAATTAATTACAAAATACCAAAAATACAAGAGGGACGTTACAGGTTGGTGCCTTGGTGGTATAGAGTTAAAATCACCAAATATTTAGAGAGCGAATTCGACCGAATTCAGATGAATTTGAATAGGGATGGACCGCATTTCGTTAACACTAGATATAGGATTAAATACTGTAGAGGAGAAGTTCCGATAGAAAAATGATTTTTTTTTTTTTTTGAGATTGAGAAAAGGAAATAGCTAGGCGTTTATGACGATGATTTGAGGATTAAAGGGCCCACTAATACGAAGATGTATTGCGTGGATATATAGCTGCTTTGCTGCTGTTTCTATTGTGGACTATGTAATATATTACGTGAATGATTCTTGCTATGTAATAAAGTCACAATCTGGCGGGCCCATAGGGAAGAATCTAATATTTGCGTATTATTTCACACTCGGCCCAAGTTTCATAAATGTTGACGTGGATTTATATGTTTGAAAATCAAATAAGTGTACTTGACATTGGATCAGATTTTAATCCATAAGGCCATTCTCCAATCGATCCGGCAACCGGGCGGGGGTTGCCGGCGTAGTTGGGTTGGAGATGGTGGCTGGCAATCAGGCGAGCATGGGGGCTGGGCGGTCAGGGCTCTTTGGGCAGGCAATGCGGCAAGCAGGCAGGCAACCAATGCCCACCTGCTTGCCTGCTGGCAAACGCGCATGGCGCTGGTGGGTGGGCTGGGTTTGTAATTAATATTTTTTTTTTTTTTTTGCAATGTAAATAAATAGAAACATGATTTGTGTCATTTTTTTTCTTCTACTGAAGTTGTTTTAGTTTTTTATGAAGAATTCTGGAAAAATTTGATGCTTAGTTGACCAAACTAAAATTTGATAGAGCTCTGTTTGATAGTTTTAATTTATGCTCTATGATGGCTTTATTTTTCTATGTTTCTATATCGTCCAATATTTATATCTGATCTGTGTCATAATTGCATAAAAACAGAAGCAAAAATTGGAATTAGTATACAATGTTTTCATCTTCGGCATTTGTAGTTCTGCAATTTTATTGAGTACTATATTTGTTGGAAATTTAAATTAACCATGATTCTTGGATTATGGTTATTTAGAAATTTGTTAGGATATATGGTTAGAGATAAATTGTGTAACTATTAAAATAAATTATTATGATTTTTATTAATTTTATTATTATTATTATTATTATTATTATTAAAATAATTTTGAATGGGGAGAGTGGGGAAAGTTGTGAAATTGAATTAATGGATGTTAATTGCCCTTCGGTTGGAGATGAGTTTTAGGTGGATCGAAAAGGCATGAGGGCAAGGCAAGAGGGCAAGGCAATTGGACAATTGGGCAATTGGGCAAAGGCTTCGGTTGGAAATGGCTTAAAAGCTCGTTTGAGCTTAATTTATATGCATATCAAATTAGTTTGAAAACCAAAAATTAGTAAAGATTTCAAATTTGATTGAGTTCAACTTGTTTTAATAAATCAATTTAAGTTATTTTCAACTCCATGAGAAAATATAGTCAATTTTGAACACAACTCTACTCAACTCGTCTATACCTCTTAGGTTTAAAATTTTGAAATAGGAAAAAACACCGAAAAATAAAGATAGAGAACGGGGTGTGAAATTAGTGATATATTTGAATCCAAAATTTTATTTAGACAAAGAAGATATGTTGAAAATTACTTGCCATCACATTTTTATTCAATTGATGATATAACTTTGTCTTAGCGCCAAGAGTACGATATCTAAACTGACATAAGTTTCTTTAAGTAACAAAAATGAAAATCTCACTTGAAGCAAAGAAAATGTACATCACATTTCATATTTTCTTCCCAATCGCAGACTATAAAACTTTCCTGAGAACTAAGGTGAACCACATGATAGAGTGAACATCATCATTTAGTAACAACAATGAAGCACTACTTCAAAATGTTCATTCCATGAAAAATCTACAAGGGCAAATTACATGGAAATTTCGAGTTCCGATTTCCCAACAAAAGACTTACGAAGTAAATCGACAGCCATTTCCGTCAAGAAAACGATCAGTATGCCACCCTTTTGCTTGCAGCTCAGACAGAAAGGGAGAAAAAACATTATTCATCCTCTCATAAGCCTCATCCAAAACCTCTTCGCTATGTTTGTGAAACGACTTCTCAATATCTGCAGCATATGCAGCAACTAGCCACCCTCTCAAAGCATCATCACCAGTAGCATTACGTTCAAGTATCATGTCGGTCCACTTGGTTCCACGATTTAAAATAAATTTTTCTTCCGGAAATTTTTCTTTGACTTGGTGTAACTCTGAAGGCTTGAGAACCTTGTGTAAGGCCCTTCCCACCTTAACGTTTCCAGCTTCCTCAATTAGTCGTCCGGGGAAAATGAGATCTTCTTGATATCTTAAATCAGCAGGACTGGATATTCTACCTTTCTGGTTTAAAATCATTGAATTATAAGTACAATATATTTGAAGTACTCAAGTTGTAAAAGATGCTTTTTTGGTTGTACCTTTATAAAATCAGCAACAATGATCGCAGTTCTCTGTGGATTGAGTGTGTTAACTGGAGTTGCTCTCATCTCTTCACTGACACAATATACATGTACCAAAGATAGGAGCGGTCCAACCACCAACTGCAAGATGCTCAACGTTATCAGAACCAGAACTGTTGTAAATCCTTCAACATATAAACTAAAATATTTCACCATGAATACCAATAATTCTAATTCTGGAAACTAAATTCAGATCTTGTAGCATCTACGAGGGTTTGAAAATGGAATAGCAAATCCCCATCATTAAACACATACATTTAATAACTAATTATAGGAGTACGAAAAATTTTCAACCATGTCAAAAGTATATAATTTAAACAAGCTCAAACTTAAAGTTAAGACTTAAGCTTGCCAGCTATGTCGAAAATGGAGCTAACTACATCACATCAAAGCCTATGGTAGCTCATCTTCTAATTCAGAAGGCTTTAAACCAAATCTTTCTATTTGTTTATGCATTTTCTGCAGCAGCATCATACTAATTACAACCATTTTCAACATGCCACTGTTACTAGAAATTAAAACCTTATAAGAAGCTTTAGCCGCTTCAGTCTACATTCTTCCATGGTAATTGGACTTAACTACTATCTGTATAGATTATATGAAAACATTAAGGCTATGTTCAGTTAACACATTAAAGGAAAAAAAAATCATGAATGATAGGACATTGGAGAGGTGGTACAAATGGTATATGTATGAGAAAAATCTGTTAGCCCTCTTGTGGCTTCTATGTTGCAATGTTTGAACTAATAAATTACCACATAAAATTGACAACATTTTAAGATAGATTGATACCTTAACCTATACATCTCTTGGTCTCAAATGACATAAAATTCAACTCAATTTGAAAATCTAAATTATCAATTATCGTTCTTATGTGTATAAGAAATATGAAGACATATCAGATACTGAAGCCCAATCCTTATTTGTTAACCCAATGTGGCATAAAAAAATTCTTACGCTGCCAGAAACACAAACAAATTATATCATGTCAGAAGCAGGAACACAAAATTATGAAACAATTTGTATAGTACTGAATCTAATGTTTGAACTGCATAGTAAGAATAACAGATCTAATCTATAGTTGTACAGATATGGTAAAAAGTTATTGTACCTTTCCCTGCATAGACGAGCAAACAGTAGATGCTAACTGAATTCCTGCCCCTATCCCAAGAACATTGAACAGAGTGGAAATGGCTTCACCTTTTGCAAAAAGGTCACTGAGATTTCCCTCTTTGGCAAATGAAGAATATATTGGAAGTCTTGTTGCTCTTGCTGCAACAACTGCCATTCCCTGCCAAACAAAGAGTTATACTCCTGTAGTCTCAACCACCATTATGTAAATCCAGAAGGCATGACAACACCTAAATCCAGAAGTCATAAACTCAACTAACCTTGGCAAAATTCCCAAGTCCAGCCATTTCGAGAAATAAGTGCGGACATAAAGGGGAAAGTACTTCTAGACCAGTACCCAAGTCATAAAGAACATCAGCTGCAAGTATAAAGTTTTTCGAACATCCAGTACAAAGATGTAGAATATAGACATACAAAACAAGAAACAATACTTATCATCATCGAGCAAATATTATACAGGAAGCATTAGGGCTTCATTTGGATTGAGGGATTTGGATTTAACGAAGGGTTTAGAGAAAAGATGTCAAATGACTCAAATATTGGGTGGATTTCAAAACTATCATTTTGGTTAATAACATAGTGCAAAATAGCTACGAAGGAGAATGTACAAAATCAAAACGTCCAAACAATAGCTATGGTTTTTTAATTTATGGATTTGAAATTCATAGCTAAAATCCTTCAATCCAAATGAGGACTATGAGAACTCAGGAAATAAAGCCAAAGTACAAACCCAAAAGTCTCCAACTTTTAGGCTCGGAATCCATTCTTGAACCCAAATTGCTACATATGAGCTTCCCAACATGCTGCATGCCGTCTTTCAATATCTGCACTTGATGAAAACAATATAAAGATCCCAAAAAGATAGAACTTCACCAGCAATTTCACAAATTTGCTCAATGAATATAATCTTACCCAACTGACAGCTGTAGCCTGTGCAGGTGTTGGTCTCAAGCCTGCAGCAAATAGAAGTGACTGAAAGGGACTAAGTAACTAAGAAACACCCCAGATGTAATGGTGACATCTAAATCGTTTAGAGCATTAAATTAGAGTTCAATATGATCTCTCATGAAAAATAAATAGAAATAAAAAAAGAAATTCAAAAGAAGACCTGAGTTGATAATACAGATAATGTTGCACTGCAGAAGTGTTGCAAGGCACGGAATTGCGTGTATCTAAGATATCCCTCATTCACACTGTCCACATAAGATGCAAAAACTCAAAACTTTTTAAAAAAATTACGCCACATTTGTGGCCTCGTAGAAGTACTAACATAAAATTCAAACGAAGTCACTTACTTACCTATATGGATATCCTGAAGGAAAGAACTTATTTTGAAAGGATTCAACCATTCTACGGGAAGCAGGTCTCGCATCATCAATTATCTTTACCTGAAGCCAATTACAAAAATTGGAAGTCAGGATTAAACATGATGCTATACCATCTCAAAAAAGTTGGTCAAGAGTAAAACTCTGGTTAGCTATCGCGTAATATGCAGCAAACGGAATCCAATCTTTATCATAAATTTTCCACAAACTATTGAATACTTCATACTCCCTCGACTTAAAAACATAATTTCGGAGAAATGTTTAATGTAAAATCAGTACTTCAGAAAAATGATCTCTAAAATACACCAAATGACTACCATTGCCGAAAAATGCCCCTTCAGCACAATTCCTATATTATAGTACTCTCATATTACCTTATTTTTGTATATACGCTACAACAATTGCACCATAAAAAGTTGCAAGACAACTGAATGAACCCTCAAGAAAGAGCACATCAATTGTTTGTGAAAATGCTTAACAGGATAACAAGTGAAAAGTGGGCTCACGGAAAGTTGACCATCTGGTTCGAACTGAAAGTGACGAGACACTGAATCAGAATTCTCAATCCAGTACACAGGCACAGGTGGGGGCGGATCATATAATTCTTTCTTTTGCATTTTAAATTTCTCCTGTAAGAAATGAGTCTAGTAAGTGTGAGACACAAAAGAGAGTACTTTCTATATATGTTTAATTTCAGAATTAAAGGGGAACAAAGAAATATAAGTATGCCAAAATATTCATTGGATAAGTGTTGAAGGGTATGGTGAACGGTCCGCCAGCAGACTCAGGATTTCGCAAGCCAAAACAAACTACATAAACTAAATTCTTTCCCTAAGGTCCCCCATTATATAGTCTTGAGTAAAATGCAAAAGCACCCCTCAAAATATTATCCTATTTTTTATTAGCAAAAACTCCCTAAGTTAATATTTTATTAATGAAAAATTCTCAGTGTTAATATTCTATCGGTGAGCTAATGCCAAATTACTTCCCCGTGAAATGTATAATGTTCAATTACCTCTCTGCTATTTGAAATGTATAATGTTCAATTTACCTCTCCTCTTCACAGAATCAATTAGACTTCTTTTTTGTGTGAAGTGCTAAGCCGAGAATTCTTTGGAAAGGTGAGCCATTAGAGGTGATTGAGCCCAATTGTGGGCTCCGACAAGGAGACCCACTCTCCCCCTACCATTTTGTTCTTTATGTGGAAAGATTATCCTACTTGATAGGGGAGGCGGTCATGAAGAGGAAATGGCAACCTTTGAGAACATGTCGGGGTGGTCCAAGTATTCGAGCAAATTAAACCATACAGAAATTTATGATCAAAATAAGTTCATAGCAGGATGATGGTGTGTCCTTTAACCAAACTGTCTATATCAGTACACTCTTTGTCTTTTCAAGATACATTACCATCAAACCATCCCACCATAGCCCCATACCACCCCCAGCAAGATAACAAGATATAGAAACTAGTGTTTCTGTCTTTTGGGGCTTCGTCCACGCATGAATGCTGGCGTCAAAACTTAGACTAGGCATTTCAACGAGAATAGTACAAGAGTTCAAACGTTCAATTAAAAGCACAAGTCATAAACTAAGCGCAGAAATCTGTTATGGATAGTAATGGAGACAGATAAATATCCACGAAACAACAACACAATCTAAAGGAAGGCCATCAAAATATTTATCTAAAAAAATAGTGTGGACACCGAATACTAACAGCCCATAGAAGTGTTCTCCTACTATGAAATCATAATTAAGAACTCTAAATTTGATCTAGAAAGAGAGTAAATGATAAGCAGACTGTTACGCCCTTCAATTTATTTGAGGGGTATTTGGACGGGAAATTACCTAGGGGTAGAAAGACATTTCTTTTGAAATAACCGTTAGACACGTGTCGACCGCTGAGCTGAGGGAATAAATTTACGCCTTTATTTCTTTTTGCACAAGTTTCCTGTTGAAAATACAACTTGGATCCACAATTTCATCCATTTGTTTTTCATCGTTTCTTGTTAATTTCCAATTTCTCTTCATTCATAATTCTGTTTTCTTGTCGAAGATGATACAATATCAATGGAGATCACATGATTTGCCTTTATCCAAAATAGTTCTATTCATTTCCATATGAATTTACCTAATTGTAGATGGGCTGTTACAATTAGTATCAAGCAATAATGAAATATTTCTTTTCTGTACTTTATACTTCTCCCCTTCTAATTTCTCACCAATATTGACTCGTGAATATTACAGAATCCCATCAAAATCAAGCGTGTAAGCACTCTTCACGCCAAGTTTTAAGCAACCAAAAAAATTCTTATCAGGAAATATATGAACTAACCCAATCCTAAAATCAACAAAACTATTGCATAAGATAAAAGTTGTAATTATAAAAAGGGGGATTACCTTATGAGTGAGAGAGAACTCGAATTTGCTGGCAATGTAGCGGAACCAGGTTGATGCCGCAACCATTTCAATTTGTAGTTTCGGTATGGAATTTATGCACAGTCGCTGGCCTTCCACTTCTCTTAAACCCTCGAAATTTTCCTTAGTTTATTTATTTTTGTGGCATATGGCTGAAATTCGTGTCATGTAGCCTTTATGTAGAAAAAAGTTCATTAGGTGTGCAATTATAAATTTTTAGTTGGTGTGTTAAGATTTACACATTCCAAACCAATCAATACTTGTGGTATTAAACTATATATCGATTATCACTTGTGATGTCATAAAAATCGAGATTGACACATTTGGTACCATAATTAAATAAATCAATCATTTTCGGTACCACCGTTAAAAATGGACGTTAAATGATGACGTGGCAGTTAAGTTTTATTGTAAAATTGATACCATTATTTATGTTAATTGACAATTATACCCCTAATATTTCAAGTTGTCAAAATAACCACACATTTTTAAATTTACTGACAATTTTAGTCCACATTGTTGCCCAGTTTCAAAATTGCATGGCTCGAATAAGACACGTGCAAACCAATTTAGAGATTTTACTTATTATATTTACATATTTATTTAACTAATTTAGTTTTATAAATAATATTAACAGACCAAATAATACGTTAATATAAATCCGACAAGATATTAATTAAATTTAATATTTATATATTAATATTTATTAGAAAAATAAAGTTATATATTATTAATAAAATAATTATATTTTAAGAAGAAAAAAAACTAAACCCCATCCCTACACCACCCCACCCCCAAACCCAACCCCCCGTAACCCACCCCCCCCCCCCCCACCTCACCCCAACCCACCCGACGGCCTGGTTTGGGGGGGTTGGGGAGGGGAGGGGAGGGGGGAAGTGATGGGGCTTAGGTTTTTTTTTAATTATAATTATTTTATTAATAATATATAACTTTATTTTTTAATAAATATTAAATATATTAATTTTATTATATAAATTTTAGATTTAATTAATATTTTATCTGATTTATATTAGAGTATTATTTGTTCTGTTAATATTATTTATAAAACTAAATTAGTTAAATAAATATGTAAATATAATAAGTAAAATCTCTAAATTGGTCCGCACGTATTTTATTCGAGCCAATTTTGAAATCGGACAACAATGTGGACTAAAATTATCAGTAAATGTGAAAATATGGGGTTATTTTGACAACCTAAAATGTTAGGGGTATAATTGTCAGTCAACATAAGTAATGGTATCAATTTTGCAATAAAACATAACTGTCACGTCATCCGTTAACGTTCAATTTTAACAGTGGTACCAAAAGTGATTGATTTATTAAATTGTGGTACCAAATGTGTCGTGCCTCAATTTTTATGATACCACAAATGAGAATCGATATATAGTTTGATACCACAAGTGCAATTCTCTCATACTTATTTGGCAAAAAAAAAAACGTTTATAGACATATAGTGCTATTGTTGTATTTACTTTTAAGGTTCGTGAAATTTTCTTGTGAGATTAGTTTCTGGCTATGGTTAATACATTAATTTTTTCATGTATTTCTATCGAAAACGTTTTACGTAAATTAATCAGTAATAAAGAATCGATAAACCAAAAACAAATTATTGTTGTTCAGGTATCTTTCCTTTTATTTAAATTTTTTTTTTTGGTACATCTGAAATAGAAAGGAAGAACGAACTATTCTATGTCTGTACATTGTGTGTTATCATATAATCAAAGAGTTTATTACAGAATAGTCCTATTACAAGATAAAATCATTAGCTTGTTGGGCACTATCTTATCATAAGGCCCATGATCAGGTACTCATGATCGAACATGTAGATCGACGATGCTTCTTCTGGCCTTTATTGATCGGAAATTATTATGTTGATCTTGATCGATGAAGGTCTCTAAGTGAACGGGATCGATCTTGAGCAGAGGGATGATTTCGATCTGGAGCCGGAACATCCCTTATCACACTTATATGAAGGACATATGTGCAGAATGTATAAATTTACATCTTACGGTGGGCTTGTACAAGCTATTATTTGTTATTACAGAGTAAAAGTGACTTAGTTGTTGTTGATTGGTTGAGTTGTCCTTTTTTCTGATTCACATATGTCCTCTTTATATAGTTTTCAGAGTCTAGATGTGAGTGTGCTACTTTTCAGGCGAGCTGAAACAGTCAGTCTACAAGTATGTGATTATGCTACTTTTCGTATGAGAACAAATATAGGAAGTAAAGCGAGCACAACAGCAAATGAAGAGGACGAACATATATATATTGATATTCCGAGCTGATTACAAGTTACAAGTTACAAATTACAAAGGTCTATTTGAGTATTACAGGATGTCGTACAACTAGGAGGCTAAATACACTAAGTGAGCTAAACTAAATTCCGAGGAGTCCGAGTTGTGAGCACCTGGGAATGCGTGTATGATGTCATAAATGCGCATGGTATTTATAAGTGTAAAGGTATGCCAGGTAGACCCTCTGCATGGATACATATCCTAGCCCAAAGGCCGGCCATGAGGGTAGGCCCAATAGTGAATTCGAGGTGGAGATCCGATCTGCCAAGAGTCCTCGATCTGGCGCAAGCCTCGGATCGGAATTGTCCGTAGAGAGGTCGGGATCCACTAAATCGAGCTACGGCATTTCCTAAAATAGAGCATGTGTAATATCCCTCAACAATAGTCCTCCACTTCTCGAGTGTAAGTGTAGCTGAAGCTCGTAGAAGTATAAATCAAGCGGAGGTGCTGACCGACCTCGAAAACTGGGTGCGTCGGATATAACTCATTAAAAACCTTACTCGGAAAAACCCTGTGGGATAAAAACCGAACAAGGGAAAAAGATCATATATCCGTAGGAGACGCTAACCATAGACTGCTGCTCTCGAGCTGAAAAACCATACTTCAAAAACTTGTGGACCTGAAACGTCATTTATGGAAAGATAGTTTTTTGAAATTACTGCGTGGAAGCTTAACCGTCGCGGTTACCCGGGGTTTGAAATGCAATTTACCCTTTTAACCTTATATATAAACGTTGACCTCAGAAGACATGTGTATCACATCTTTATCAATCCCAGATCGGAGCATTCAGATCGAGAATACTCAAAATACATCCTTTATCGATTAGCGAAGTAATTTTCTTTAGGATGTCTGGCGCATGAGATGTCAAGGGCAAAGCAATAGTCCCAGAGGGATCGAAATCTGACTCCGACTCCCATGATCGAATCATAAATGCATACAAATCCTCAGAGGATGAAAAGACTAGAGACGTGAAAAAGCCCGTTAATTCTGGATCCGCAAAGGGAAACGAGGACGAGGCTAATGACGTCGGAGATGATGCTACCGCTGAGGTCGGAGGTGAGGGGGAAAATTCAGAACCGTTAGCTGAACACGAAATTCTGAGGTATTCCATTGGGAACGGCGTTCGAGTGAGTATTTTCAACCTCGACGGGATTCCGAAGAAAACCACAACTACTAAGCTTCAGAAAACCGGGAAAAGAGTCGATGACATTGTTTGTAGTTACCATCCCATTGATAGTCGGTCGAACCTGGAAGCCGAGTTTGGAAAATACCTTCCCGAAGGATATTCGATAGTTATTCCCACCCCCGAGCAACGCGTCAACGCTCCCCCGTCTGGGTGCCAAGCGTTTTATAGTAAACAGTTTTCATATGGGCTGAGAATCCCTTTTATCCCGCTGCTCGAGGATGTCTTGGAAATCTTTGCTCTTGCGCCGGCTCATATCCTACCGAACTCGATAGGTTATTTGGTGGCATTCAGTGTCTTAATGAAGGCCAAGAAAAAATTAGCCAACTTCCAGAATTTTTGGCAGATATTCAAGATCAGTAACTCTCCGGCCTCCAATGTGGGTTTTGTATATTTTTCTCAGCGACCAAATCAATCGATCTTGTCGACCATGGTCTCGAGCAACTCTTCGAACTGGAAACGGGAGTTCTTCTTTATCAATGGCCCATGCCAATTGCTGAGGGGAGTTCAGAAATTGGTCCGCACAAATGGAAAGGCGAGAAAGATTGGATCTACGGAAAACGGGAAATCAAAGGTCGTATTCGCCATGCTCTGAGTGAAACATTTGTTGCTTCTCTGCATTCCGATCTCTACCAGTCGGCCTGCCTAGTTCTCGAACCTGTACTAAGTAAAGAAGGTTTGAGCCGAGCAACATATCCCCTCGAGGTGCCGCCAAAGGGGAATAATCCCGAGGCGGAAGGATGAAAAGAGCCAGCGACAACCCTGAGGAGTCCGTGCTCGGAGATAATTCCCGAACATTAAGTAAGACATTCGACTTAATTAAATTATCTCTTTGACTCCTATTTCCTTATCCCAGTTTAACTCCTTCTTCAGATGACCTAGTTGATGGATTTCAAGCCTCGGTGGTTGGCACATCCGTTGCCTCGACCTCCAAGAAAACGCAAGGTCAACCCCGAAGGCAAAATAAATCAACCCAATATCGAACAGTTCGAGTTAGTAATTCGTCCAGGGATGACACCCCTCTAGAGAAAGTGGTCGATACGACAGATAATATCAAACAGGCTGAGCCACTGAGAGCGGTTTTTCCAGGAGACCCTTCAGATCCTTTCTCTTCGTCGCAAATAGGATATAGCCTGTACTCTTTTAAGAAAATACTGGGGAAGCAGAGTTTTGAGCAACGGTTGCTCGAGGACCGTAATAATGAAGTTCCAGCCTCGAAGAGAAAAATGACTCCTTTTGGTCGAAAATTGGTCCACACATGCCAATTGCTGAGGGGAGTTCAGAAATTGGTCCGCACAAATGGAAAGGCGAGAAAGATTGGATCTACGGAAAATGGGAAATCAAAGGTCGTATTCGCCATGCTCTGAGTGAAACATTTGTTGCTTCTCTGCATTCCGATCTCTACCAGTCAGCCTGCCTAGTTCTCGAACCTGTACTAAGGAAAGAAGGTTTGAGCCGAGCCACATATCCCCTCGAGGTGCCGCCAAAGGGGAATAATCCCGAGGCGGAAGGATGAAAAGAGCCAGCGACAACCCTGAGGAGTCCGTGCTCGGAGATAATTCCCGAACATTAAGTAAGACATTCGACTTAATTAAATTATCTCTTTGACTCCTATTTCCTTATCCCAGTTGAACTCCTTCTTCAGATGACCTAGTTGATGGATTTCAAGCCTCGGTGGTTGGCACAACCGTTGCCTCGACCTCCAAGAAAACGCAAGGTCAACCCCGAAGGCAAAATAAATCAACCCAAAATCGAACAGTTCGAGTTAGTAATTCGTCCAGGGATGACACCCCTCTCGAGAAAGTGGTCGATACGACAGATAATATCAAACAGGCTGAGCCACTGAGAGCGGTTTTTCCAGGAGACCCTTCATATCCTTTCTCTTCGTCGCAAATAGGTTATAGCCTGTACTCTTTTAAGAAAATACTGGGGAAGCAGAGTTTTGAGCAACGGTTGCTCGAGGACCGTAATAATGAAGTTCCAGCCTCGAAGAGAAAAATGACTCATTTTGGTCAGAAAACAGATGATGTTCCATGCCGTGAAGGAAAGTTGGCACCCGACATGGTAGACTTCATTGAAGACCATCTTAAGGTTCGAAGAGCAGCAGGGTATTCTTCTAGAGGGACCATCTTAAATGACCGCGGTCCCGATGGAGAACATCTGGTTGACAAGGCTATCAGGATATTTATGGCGGGTCGCTTCGCAAAGGATCAAAACGAGCACTTTGCCCAAGATGCATTCGAGATCTTTGGTCGATTTTCACGTGCACATCAAGAGGTAAAAACTAGACCGTTATAAAGTTCTCTATTTCATTTATCCTTAATCATAAATTGATAACATTTTCCTTTGCAGGTCGGAGAGTATTTCCTTCACCAAGCATATCGGTCTGCCCTTGTGGAAGATGAATCCGACCATGTGCATTAGGCCCTCCAAAAGTCTCTCCTCGAAGAGGCCAAGCTCTGAGTTCACATTAATAAAATCACCGGCGAGCTAGCAGAGGCTAAGAAAGAGCTGGAGGAGGCTAAGAAAGGGAAGTATACACCTGCAGTCGAAGAGAGCCTGGTTGCAGTCGTTGCAGAGAAGAGTGCTCTTGAGGAAGAGAATAAGAAACTTAAGGAGGAGCTCGATTAAATTAAGGCGGACTCTGAGCAATCATATAACCGAGGCAGACAAGAGTCGCTTCTTAGTTCAATAAGAGAGTTCTTGGAATCCCATGCGCTCGATGCCATAGCTCGAAAAAGGGTTGGTGGAATCCTCCAAACCACCTTCTGTAAAGGAGTTCAACAGTTGATAGCAGCAGGAATCATCCAGATAAAATAACTGAGTATGCCAACAGTATGAACATCCTGAAGAACAGAGATAGAGAGGATTACAAAGTCCCATCTTCGAGTTCCACGGCCTGGGAGAATCATGAGTTTGCCCCCTTCGTGACAGAGTTAGGGGTTCCCATGCCAAATCCAAACATGCTGGAGTTAGAAACATCCACCACGAGCTCGAGCTCTGAAGAGGACGATGAAGACGATTCCGAGGATGAAGGCGACGTGGATATCGAAGATAATTCCGAAGACGAAGATGATGAAGAAAATCCCAATCCTTGATTATACTTTGTAATAGGGAGAGTAGGAGCTTTCTTCTCTTGTTCTTTTGTAACTGTTTTATAGACAATTTAAAATTAATGTAGCTCGAATTTCTCCAGTCTACTTTATATTACTTGTGCTCTGGCCAAAAATATCCATAAATAATTTTATGCAGAATAACCTACTAATAATCGAACTCTTCTTTTAACTAGTAAAAACTAGGGAGTCGCGACTGTTGGGTCCCAATGGTAGTTATCTCTTTCTCTATAAATATAAGGGTAGTAATATCAATTCATTATAGCTTTTTTTCTTTCAATCCTTTCACGTCGGAGCTCATAGATCGATCCCTTAGTTCGAACACATCATCTTTATCAGTAGAAATGGACGATCTAGTAGGAGCCCCACCTGATCATATTAAACTCTTCAGGGTCAAGAAAGAGAAAATCCAAAAATCTCGAGCTAGAGATCCAAAAGTCTCCAAACCGTCCCATAAACCATCTAAACCCGAGGAGAGCAAGACAAAGGTTATTTCAACTCCAAAACTCAAGCCTACCCAGCCCGAGAAAGAGCCTGTCATACAGGTAGGAGACTCCCCACATGGGTCGATAGCTGGTCCTAACGTGAAGGGACCGGACAATAAGGGTCCAAGTGAACAACTCGGTTCTGGTGGTTCTTCCATTGCTTCAAATAAAAGGCCCCGCCCGGAAGACCTCATTCCGACCCAGGAATTACGCCAACTAGCTGGAGAAACAAGCCACTGAGCGAAGTAAGTAAGGCGTCTGAGGCTCGCAAAAACATTCTCCTCGACGTCCAAGATAAAAGGATCAAAATAACCAACTCGAGCGGGACTGTTTTCGAGCAGCCCTCCTCCTTTGACAAAATAGTGCTCCAAACTGTTCCAACAATAACTCAAAATTCCCCTGCTTCACACTCCATCTTCGACGTTACTCGCACATTGACTGCGATTTACGGAAAAATGAAGGGTAAATCCCGAGTTGAGGGTGTTTCTACAAACTCTTGGAACATTGCTCTGAGCAATATTTGAGTCGTCGACCAAGAACGGATAAGAGAAAAGAGTGCCCGAGAAATTGTGCAGTCGGGCTCAGATTTACTTGCTCAAGAGAGTTTTGTATTATTCTTCTTTTCTTCTCTTTTTTTTATGCAAGTCGAGCTGGAGGCTGGACAAGGTGGAGCCATTGCCCTTGAACTAGAGAAAAATAAGACTACTCTGCAGCAATCTATCGAGGAGGCTAAAGCCATTGAGCATAAGTTAACTCTTGAGAAGGAGAAGGCTGTAAAGCAAAAAGAAGATCAAATCCATGAAAATTTGAGCAAGGAACTGGACAAATTGAGGTCCATGATCGAGCAGGATAAGAAAGATTCTGAGCGCTGTGAATAAGAGGCGTATGATAGAGGTTACGAAGCCCGCAACGCTGAGCTTCGAAAAATTATGGCCGAAAATGAGCTAATCTAGAGATTTAGCTTTATTGTAACTTTATCTTCTTTGTATTTGTTGTAACTTTATTTTCTTAATTCTGCACTGTCTTTTGTAAGAACAATAATCCTCTGAGCTTTAAATATATGTCTTTCTCCTATTAATACTTTGATTGTATTCTGCTCGGAATTTTATCCATTGCTTGAGATTCATTAGACTGCATTACTCGAAATTTATTTAACTCCGTGCATTCTTGCAGAGAATATAACATAGGGTTAAGTTTCTAATTCCGATCTGATCCCAACAAATTTTTCGACCCCTGAATAAGGTGGAAATAAAGTTATAGGAGCTTCTGACCGAGTCAGAGAATCTTCACTTTTTTAGCATAACTCCAATTTTGTCTGACCAAACAGTACCTATTTCTTGGGAAGCGGAACGGTTACCCATGATTAATGTCTTCATCTGGGTCGTTCATTCGTCTTATATCCTGACCGTGGAATTTCAGATCCTCTTCCTATAAAAGGGGGCGTTTGCTCCGTTAAAACCTTTCACTTTTTCTCCAAGTGAAAATGAGTTCTCCGAGAACTATGCTCGAAAAATTCCTACTTCCCACTCAATGTTTTGAAATTCGACTTCGCACTTTCTTCTGAGCACTTAGACACCCCGATCTTTAATTTGGTATGGGTGGAATCGGAAAATGGGGACTTCTCAAAGACCATGAAGTCTCCTATCCCAGAAAAATGGGATAAAGCGGAATACCAACAGTCGGCCGGCCATCATTTGCAAATGGATAAGGGTCGGTGATGTGGTATTCCGATCTAAAAGTTCCGCGGTCGGTGGAAAGTTGGTCAGATCATTAAAAGAAGCACATGATCCCTAGACTGCTGACCACCATCGACCGAAGGGGAATTTCGACCTCATGAAGCTCTGGTGAAGTATGATCATCAGCTTCTCCAAGGTGGGGGTCGAAATTTCGGAATTTAAAATGGTGGTTGTCCTCGTCGATTGAAGCCTCTGAACAGTCGATCGAGCTCAGCTGGAGGCAAGAATGCTGGAAGGCAGATGATGATAAACAAAGACAGAAGTCTGTAATTCATACTGCCTAACTTCAAAACCAGATATCATCAGACGATAAACCGAGCCAGCTTTCTTCTTACAAATCTACTGGATGGTCGAGCTTCATACAATAGGACTCTTAAACATGTACTAGGGCTTGTAATTGAACAGTGTAAATAATTTTTGTAACTTCTGTATCTCGAACATTTGTAATTGCTCAGAATTATGAATAAATTGATTTTTTGTAACTTCTGTACCTCGAACATTTGTAACTGCTCGGAATTATGAATAAATTATGCTTTTGCATTTTACTCGAGTTCTTGTACTTTCCCCATACCTTAGTAAACTTGTAACTGCTCGATATTTATCAAATAGAGATGGGAGCTGAAATTTCTCTTTTATTTTAATAACTCAAACTGTTCGAACTTCTCATCAAATTAAGTTGACAAACAAAATAGATGTCAAGTAATTTCCATATCGAACTTTTCCCCGAGCAGGTGAGATTCCAAATCGAACTTTTTTTCGAGCAGATTAGACCCTGATAATAAGTCTGATTTATTAAATCCATCTTCGAATTATATGGGGATCTTAAAATTCGGAGTAATAAACTTCATTCGAATCACGACCTTTAGTATTAATCATTGTGTGCTTTATACGAGATAGGTTGTCTTTTATCTGAGCCTGTTTTCAAGCTAAGAGTCATAGCAACAACTTTCACTCTTAGTCGAGACATTTTGATTTTATGCTAGTTTGTTTCCGAGCTAAGAGTCATAGCAACAACTTTCACTCTAAGTCGAGACATTTTAGTTTTTGCAAGTCTGTTTTCGAGCCATAGCAACAACTTTCACTCTTAGTCGAGACATTTTATTTTTTCTGCAAGTCTGTTTCCGAGCTAAGAGTCATAGCAATAGCTTTCACTCTTAGTCGAGACATTTTATTTTTTTGCAAGTCTGTTTCCGAGCTAAGAGTCATAGCAACAGCTTTTCACTCTTAGTCGAGACATTTTATTTTTTTGCGAGTCTGTTTCCAAGCTAAGAGTCATAGCAACAACTTTCACTCTTAGTCGAGACATTTTTTTTTTGCAAGTCTGTTTCCGAGCTCAGAGTCATAGCAACAGCTTTCACTCTTAGTCAAGACATTTTATTTTATGCAAGTCTGTTTCCGAGCTAAGAGTCATACAACAGCTTTCACTCTTAGTCAAGACATTTTATTTTATGCAAGTCTGTTTCCGAGCTAAGAGTCATAGCAACAACTTTCACTCTTAGTCGAGACATTTTTTTTTGCATATAGTAGTCTACCCAACATCAACATCAACATCGGAAACACATCGGGAACAAAAAATCTCAATAACAAGGCAAACACTTAATATATGAACTGATTAATAAAAACAGAATTAGAACAATCTTGTCTGACTACAAAAAGCTATTTCCCATAATATTTTCGTAAGTTAACTGCATTCCAGTTTCTTGGTAATGGCTCGCCGTTGAGGTGAACAATTTTGTATGAACCCTTTTTTTCGACCTCTAACACGACGTAAGGGCCATCCCAGTTGGGCTGAAGTTTTCCAACATCTTTCGAGACTTCTACCTTTTTTAGGACTAAATCCCCGACCTTGAAAGTTATGATTCTGACCTTCTGGTTATAGGCCTTTTCTATGCTAGATTTCGTAGCTTGAATCTTTAGTCTGGCTCGATCTCGTTTGTTGTCTGCATGATCGACATCCATTTCTCTCAAAGATTGATTCTCATCGGACTTGTAAAATACGACCCTTGGGGATGGCACCAAAGTTTCGACCGGGATAATAGCCTCTTAACCATAAACCAAGCTGAAAGGAGTTTCTCCAGTAGCTGTTTTGACAGATGTCCTATTTGCTCAAATGACCACAGGAAGCTCATCCAACCACTTTCCTTTTGCAACAGCCAAACGATTCTCAAGAGATCAGACAATTTCTCTATTCGTGACCTCGGTCTGTCCATTCGCTTGAGGATGGCCGACAGAAGTAAAACTTTATTGAATCCCAAATTTTTCACACCATTCTACAATTTTCCTTCCTGCGAACTGTGTTCCGGTATCTGAAATCAAAACCCTCGGTATTCCGAACCTGCAAACAATACTTTCCTAAAGGAAGTTTATGACTTGAAAATGTGTGATTTTTGTTAGAGCAATACATTCCACCCATTTGCTGAAATATTCTACTCAACCAACACATAGTTCTTCTTCGACCTGGCGGTCAGAAATGGACCTATGATATCAATTCCCCATTTATCAAAAGGCCAGCAGATCGGGATCGAATGCATTTGTTCGGCGGGTTGGTGAATTAAATTCGAGTGAATTTGACAGTGGTGGCACTTTCTCACATAATCCATCGAGTCCGAATTAAAGTTGGCCAATAATAACCTGACTGAGAACATTTTAAGGCTAACGCCCTTGCGCCGCAATGACTTCTGGCCTCCCCTTCATGTAACTCCTTCAAAATAGATTCGTATTGATTCTCGGAAACACACTTCAACAATATTCCCGAGGAGGATCTCTTATAAAGCTGATCCTCAATCAATACATACATTGGTGCTCGATATTTGAGTCGTCGAGCTTCATTAGGCTCCTCTCCCAAAATTCCCTTTTTTAGATAATCCTTTAAAGGTCCTATCCAAGAATATTTTGGAGCATCAATTTCCGTGATTTCAGCGCTCGGAGATGCGTTCAGATCGATTGCTGGAGAATTGGACAATAACCAAGTTATAACTCTTTCTTTCTTTCCATCTATAGTACCTGTGAATTTTGACAATAAATCCACCCAAGAATTTTCCTACCTAGAGATAGCCTGGATCTCAAACTCATTGAACTTCGATGTTAAATCCTTCACTTTTTTTTAAGTATTTTACCATATTGAATTCCTTTGTCTCATAGACTCCCTTCACCTGCCCATGCACCAGCTCGGAATAGGTCAACACAGTAAGGGACCTGATTTTCGCTTTTATCGCCATTTCCAGCCCTGCGATTAAGGTCTCATATTCAGCCTCGTTATTTGTAACCACAAAATCCAAGGTAATTGCGTAGCTTAAATCTTCTCCTTCGGGCCCTTGAAAGTGAATTCCGGCCCCTCCACCTTCTCTGGTCGATGAACCACCTACATGCATTACCCAGATCCTTTTCTCGACATCCATAACCAAATTGACTTCGGAACTTTCTCCCTCGAGCCGCTCCGGTACTGTTGATTCCACAATAAAGTCTGCCAAAACCTATGCCTTGATCGCAGTCCAGGGTTGACACTCGATCTCATACTACCCGAGTTCAACTGCCCATTTGATTAGTCTTCCAGAAGCCTCAGCGTTTGATAATACCTGCCTCAGAGGCTGGTTTGTCAAGACAATTATCTTGTAAGTCTGAAAGTAAGGCCTTAGCTTTCTAGCGACAACTACTAGAGCAAGGGCAAACTTTTCGATCTCCAGATAATATCTTTCCGCGCCTTGTAATAATTTGCTTAGATAATAGACAGACTTGTGTTCAGATTTTTCAATCTTCACCAAAACCGAACTGGCAGCATCTCCAGATACTGCTATGTACAAATACAAGGGCTCACCCTCTGAAGGTTTTGCTAGCATCGGGGGAGAAACCAAGTATTTTTTAAGCTCCTCGAAAGCCTTATCACATTCTTCATTCCACTAGAAATCCTTGGATTTTCTCAACAATTTAAAGAAAGGTAGGCTTTTAACTGCAAAACGAGATATAAACCTGTTTAAAGATATGATTTTTCCGACCAAGCATTGCACCTCGGAAAGTTTTTTTGGTGGCCTGAACCAGCAATAGCTCTAATCTTTTTGGGTTCGCCTCGATACCTCGTTCGTGGACGAGGTAACCCAAAAAATTTCCTGATCTCACTCCAAAAGTACACTTTGCGGGATTCAACTTCATCCTATACTTTCTCAAAATTTCAAAGCATCTATCTAGGTGCTTAATATGATCCACTTCGGTCATGCTTTTTACGAGCATGTCGTCAACGTAGACTTACATAATTTCTCCAATCAACTCTTTAAACATCATAATTGCAAATCTCTGGTACGTTGCTCCCGCGTTCCTTAACCCAAAAGGCATCACGATGAAACAATATACTCCACGCTCGGTAATAAAAGCAGTTTTGTCCTGATCCCTTTCGTTCATGAAAATTTGATAGAAGCCCTGAAAGGCATCCATCATACTGAAAAAGATAAAACCTGCAATCGAATCGACCAGCATATCGATGCGAGGCAACGGATAAGGATCTCTTGGACATAACTTGTTCAAATCCGTGAAATCGTTGCACATTCTCCACTTGTTATCGACCTTGCTTCCCTTGGATACCAAAACCACGTTGCATAGCCACTCAGTAAATGTTATTTCTCGAATTTGACCAGCAGCCAATTGTTGGGATTCTTACGGGAAAACGAGCCTCAGGCAGCGAAAATATAAAACTTTTTAGGCTCCCCTTGGGAATTTTGCCAGGATACAATCCGGTATATATTTAAACTAATATTATAC
Source organism: Penstemon newberryi var. newberryi (assembly GCA_030819805.1). NCBI lineage: Eukaryota > Viridiplantae > Streptophyta > Magnoliopsida > Lamiales > Plantaginaceae > Penstemon > Penstemon newberryi. The sequence continues at coordinate 9,276,620 of JAUALY010000007.1, read as the reverse complement.
AAGAATATATATAAACAGATCTAGTTTATACCTTGTTCCTTGCACTTCCAAAGCAACTCTATATATCTGGATCTGTGTGGAATTTTGACAGCAAAATCGCCCCCCTTTGTTTCTCCATAAAGTGGATCGGCAACTTTGGTCCCAAGCTTTAGCTAGCGCCCTACGTGTTGCGCCTCTACGAGTTGATACACCACAATTGCACGAAAACCTTGATAGGACTGATCGGCTAGAACACAGATCCTATCAAGATATAAAACGAGGGAAGAAAACACGGAGAAAATAGAAGCAAGCCTTCGATTTCTTCATTATGGGCGACGGCTATGTGTGGAAAAAGTAGGGGGAGTTTTTCTTTTCTTTGCAAGAGTGTTTCTTGGTATCAAGTAGGCACATGTGTTATGTGTGTGTTGTATGTTACTCTTGCAAGACTTAAGGTTATATATATAGGTTACTTCTCCTAATCCAACTAGGAGACCTATTAAAACCTTAACTCCTTTTCCTACATGGGCTAGGGCCTTTTCAATTAGCAAGACCTAGTCTTCTAATTAATTAATGGTCCAATCCTATTTAATTAATTAGGGCCCTATTTAATATCCAAATTAAATAGCCCATTAATTAAATCCCATTTTATCCTATTTAATTAAATCGAACTCCAAGCCCATTTAATTAAATAATCCTTAATTAATTAAATCCAATTTAATTAATTATCTTATAAATTAAAATCCAATTTAATTTATAAACTCGATCCGATCCAATTGGATCGAATCTCGCCCTGCTTCGAATGGGTCGACCCAGTCTATCCATTCATTCTTCGTTTTCTTGTTTTCGCTTCATGTGTATTGTGTATGCCCCCGTAGGTTCACCACATAATTGGCCGCGGGTTATAATTAAATATATATATTTAATTATTCGAGTAAACATATACTCTAAATCAATCGAACACTCTGTCGATTGACCATTCCAAAATTAGCACCCCTGCTAATTTGGGAATTCTCCCACACTCCACAGTCGATGTCTGGCCACAAGCTCGTGGAGCCCAATCACTGGTGAATTAATTCAGTGAACCTATTTAACCTTTACAATTACCATGTACGACTTAATCCTTCCATTAGTTGGTCTCCCAGTCAAGACTAAGGTTATGGACTTTCATTGGTTTCCTTTACTTGTCTCGACTATATGTATTCTGGTCTCGAAACTATTCCCTTTCATAAAGCCGTCAGATACCTTGGCCAATGATTTACCGGAATACGTTTCTCACAGAGATTCATAGGATAAGCTCCCAACCTATCAAGTCGGGTCAACGGATCCTCTATTGATGATATGAACCTGCATACACGTTCCTCTATACCCAACATGAACCCACAAAGACCTTCTGGTAGACTCCAGTCAGTCGGGACTCATATCAAAGCATAGACGTTTGTGCACCAGATAAACCCTATCACCTCAAGTAATAAGGATCGTTCCTCGTACACTATTTTAAATAGGAATAACTTCATCCCTGATATGCGACTACCGCTTCCCTGGTGAGTTATATCCTAGTTGGGGTATTCAGTGCGCTTGCCATCCCAGCAAGCCACCCACTCGTGTGTATCGGCTATCCCAGTCACGCTCGTGGACCCCAGCGTCCTCCAGTTCATCGGAGTATACACACTCGTGAGGGTCTAACCGAATCCATTGATGTCTCATTTCAAATGGATTCTACGACCCTTGAATTAGTTTTAGATCACGGCCTTGGAGATCAGTCCACGGGTTGTCCCATAGCCCTGTGATCTAAGGACTTCCATCCTTATGTTAGATAATTATTCATAAGATGAAGGTGACCATATAAATAAATGCATTTATTAATCGAATTGAATGGTCCTTTTAATTATAACAAATTAAATGTAGCCAAAACAGTTGGCTTGCAGGACACTATTCTATCACCAATAGTCTGTCTACCTCCACATTGATAATTTTATCCTTTTCTCAGCCATGGTTCCTTTTCTTTTGCCTCATTGGTTTGGCTTTTGGGTCGATATTCAAGGAATGTGTAATAACTCGCGGGTCTATTCCCACGATATCGTCCGAGCTCCATGCGAAGACATCAACATTGTTTCTGTTGGATGAAGATGAAGAAGTGAAGGGGGATTTTGATGATTTCCAAAAGTCATCAGCTAAGTAATGGAAGCTTAGCAACCTCTGGGAAATTCAATCTGAGAAGACAAGTAAAATCAGAAGGGTTGAATTTTGGTCCAGAAGACTACTGATTTGATGCTAAGTTCGGAATCAGACTGGTGGATTTCAGCAGAGTCAAATCAGATGAGTTCGGTTTGAATCAGCAGAGTGTTCATCAGAAGAGTAGATTCGATCAGCAGAGTTGGAGAGATTAGAAAGTCATTCCAACGGTAATAAATGCACTCGGTGTAATAAATGCTGCAAGAGAAGGGTATTAAAGTCCAATGACTGAAGAAGAACCTCGGATCAGCAAGGTGCATTTAATGCAACGTGACAGAAAGTACAGCAGAACTGTACAGTGAATAGTTGCAGAAGCCGTTCTGAAACATGGACCAGTACTCGAGGAAAATTTGAAGATCTGTCGATTTCTCAACGGGCAGAATTCAAATCCTCAAGTATAAATAGATCTGAATTCAAGAGTTAGAGACAAGAATCAAAACTGAGAGAAAATCGAAGCAACCAAAATCTTCTAAGTCTCAAAACTCAAGTACAGATCACCATCAGCTTAGTCATATGTTGACAAAGTCGAGTTGAGGAAACAAAGCCAAATAAAAATCTGTGTGATTTCTGTAATAGAGAAAGTTGTGAGAAGTTTAAATCCATCCGAGTGAGTGATTTAGCTTCAGAGAGTAGGATTTCTTTGTGACTTCTTACTACGAACTTGTGGCTTTTCATTTGTTGAATTGCACAAGCAGAGTATACTATAAACTTAGTGATTATAGTATAACCCAAGATCTAAGTGACTTGGAAGAGTGGACTAAAAGACATCATTGTCTATATAACCACTATAAAAATTATGTGTGTTTGTTTACTGCATTTTACTTGCATATTTTCAATTAACTTCAAACATACGAACTTAACAAAAGATTTTAAAAAGGAGTTTAAAAACTGGGGTTAAAATCTTTTAAGGAAGAAAACAACTTGTTGAAAAACACTTGATATATCCTCTGCAAACAAGTATTTCAAACTCTAATTATATTTGAATCAGATAAGTTAAATCAGACGAGTGGTCAACTCTACTGATTAAGCTAAGTGCGCAATCAGTGAAGTAGCCTCACGAGTTCTTGATCAGCTTACTCTGCTGATAAGAAAAGTTAGAGAAATTTTTGAAAGTTTTCAGAGGTCTATTCACCCCCTCCCCTCTAGACCTCATCTGACCATTTGGGACCAACAAGTGGTATTAGAGCAGGTGGTTCATTTGAATCATTTGCCTGATCAACGAGCTTGATCCTAGTGTGTCTTTCAAAAGTTTTCAAAAGAAGCATATTTTTTTGAAAAATAAAATCTTTTGAAAAATGGATTGTATCAGCCATGTACCCCACATTGGCGGAATGAGTTTTGAGGATTGGAAAATTCATATGAAAATCTTCCTTGCTGCTTATAATGATAACATGTACAGGTGCATAACAAAAGGTCCAATCAAAATCACCAAGACAATCAAAGTCAATGACCAAGACGTGGTTGTTGAGAAAGGCATTGAAGAGATGACAGCTGAAGAAATAAAGCTGAATAGTCTTGACAAAGTCGGAATTTTTATCATGACTAAAGCCCTCGATAATGACAGATTTGACAAGGTCAAACACTGCAAGACAGCAAAAGAAATGTGGGACAAGGTTCATGACATGAGTGAAGGGAATGATACCATCAAAGAACATAATATGAGCATAGCCCTTGAGAAGTTGGAAAACTTCAAGATGAAGTCCGGAGAAACCATTGACAGAATGGATACAAGGTTTACAGGGACATTGAATGATGTGTTAAAGTTGGGAAAGACCTTCTCTGATAAATAGATCACTGTCAAAGTGTTAAAGGCGCTACCTCCCAAGTTCAACATGAAGATCACACCAATGGAAGAATCAAGGGATCTGGGGAAGATCTCTCTTACATAGCTGTTTTCAGTACTCAAGGCGTATGAGTATAAACTGCCAAGAATGGGAATAGAAGAGACCTCAACTTCAAACCCCACTGCTACCCTAGTTGCTGCAGAAAGACCAAGGAGATCAGCCGGAAAAACAAGAGAAATTGACTCATCTGATGAGACCACGCTGCTCAATAAAAAAGAGTACACTACTGGCGATGTTGCGTTGTGATTATACTGTATTTCGTTCAAGTTCAATAAGGAAAGTAAAGTATAACAATATATGAATCGAGCGTGTGAAAACTGTATATTGATGTCGGTGATAGAATACAAATTACAAAGCGGGTCTACCCGAGCATTACGGGATGCTGTACCACTAGAAAGACTAAATACGATGAGAATACAAGCTAGTCCCTAATCCGAACAGTAGGTCCGAGCAGAAGGAATATCTTGGAAGTTGTGCCGTCTTTGATGTCATAAATGCGCCGCGTATTTATAGGAACAGTAATGAGCTAGGTAGACCATCCGTAGGAGAACACCTCTCGCCAGCTGTATAAAGCTGTAGGTCGGCCCCACAGTAATCCCGAGGAGGCGAGTAGATCGGGAAGAAGGTCGGGGTACTTGATCGAGAACTATCAGTCTGGCTTGATCGGAAAACCATGTTCTTCTGGTCGGAGAATACCATTCTGGTCGGGATAGAGGTCGACCTCGAGCAGAAGGTATTTCCTAAAGTGGCGTATGCGAAATACCCCTCATCAATACTCCCCCACTTCTCGAGCGTAAGTGAAGCAGAAGCTCGGAGAAGTAAACATTGCATTACGGCGAAAGACTTTGATCTCTTGATGTTTTCGGACATGCCTCATTAAAAACCTAGTCCGGAAAAACCCTGTGGGAAAAATCCGAGCTAGGGAAAAAGAGTGCACATCATCCTTGGGAGAGCCTCGAAAAACCGAATCGCTCCAAAGATAGAAGGGTGAGATTTTTGACCTGAGAGATTCACCTCGATGATTCACCAAGAGCTGCAATACTTGAAGTTCGGAAAAATAGATAGTAGAGAACAGGCCTCGGACAGTCTTGAGTTGGATATGCCTCGTTAAAAACCTTACTCGGAAAAACCCAGTGGGATAAAAACCGAGCGAAGGGAAAAAGAGTACATATTTTATCCGGTTGAGTCGAGAAATACTCATTTCCGAAGCTTGGAGGACCATAAATGCTATTAGCAAAAGATAATCTTCAAATTTACTGAGTGGGAGCCTAACCGTCGCGGTTACTCGGGGTTGAATTTGCAATTTACCCTTTTAACCTTTATATATATGTTTACTTGGAGAAAGAAAAGTGCATCTTTACAATTCACAACTGATCGGAGCCTTTTGATCGATAAACAGTATTTTCTTTAATTCGAGCATTCAAATAAATATCTTCTGATCATGTCTACTTCCCAGAATCCCGACGTTCAAACCCAGATCCCCTCTGGATCAGATTCCGACCTGGGATCCACTGGGGAACTCATCAATGATTTCAAAAACACCGAAAACTCTTCCGAAGAGACGAATAGAATCGTCAATCAAATAGAGCATGCCATAGAGTCAAATGCTGGAGAGGGTACATCAGGTCGACAAGATTCCGAGCACGATGGTGATGCGGAACAAAATGCCAAGGCCAACAGTGGGGAAGGTGGAGATGGAGAAAAAACTGACTCCGAGAATGAGGGCGGCAACGGCTTGGCTGTACCGTTCGATAAGCATGAAATAATGAGGTATGAGATCGGAGGCGGGTGTAGTGTGCGAATCCTCGACTTGGCCGGTGTCTCGAAAAAATCCAAAGCCACAGGTCGGGCTCAAAAGACCGAGAAACGGGTTGACGAGATCTCAAGTTCGTACGATCCGAAAGAGCACGAAGCGAACCTCAAAGCTACAATAGGCAAATTCCTTCCCGAGGGTTACTCGCTAATAATCCCGACCCCCTCTCAAAGAGTGAATAAGCCCCCCGCAGGATGTCAAGCTTTCTATGCTCGGCAGTTCGACTATGGGTTGAATATTCCTTTTGCTCCCTTACTCGTGCAGGTTTTAGACGCATTTAGCCTGGCACCCGCACAAATTCTTCCCAACTCGATCGGGTATCTGATAGCTTTCAGCGTTTTGATGAAGGCCAAGAATCAAGTTGCTAACTTCCGACGCTTCTGGCAATTCTTCAAGATCAGTACCTCCTCCGCCTCGAACGTTGGGTTCGTGTATTTTTCCCAACGTTCGAATCATTCGGTCTTATCGACCATCACTTCCAGCAATTCTCTTGACTGGAAGAAACAGTTCTTCTTCATTAGAGGTCCTGAAGAACCAGCTTCTGAGGGAAGCTCGGAGATGGTCCCACACAGATGGCCAGGTGAGCGAGAATGGGTGTTCGGAAAACGGGAACTATTAGGTCAGCTTCAGAAGGTCATTCCGGACGCCGTTGTCAAAGAAATGTGTTCGGATTTGTACCAGTCGGCTTTCCTCATTCTGGAACCCGTACTTCGAAAAGCAGAACTCAGCCGAGCTACCTTTCCACTAGCAGACGCTGATGATCCTCGAACATTGAGTAAGGAAAAAAAAAGTTTTTCCTGAGTGACTTATAATAGAGAGTTTTTTTCAGCTGATTTCATTACTTACAATTCATCTTTTATTTCTTCAGGAACAATGGTGGAGCAATACCGAGCTTCTATAGTCGGTAAAACTGTAGCATCTACCTCGAGGAAAACACCCGGTCAACCTAGGAGGCAAACTAGACCGGAGCCCAGAACTGCCGTCGCTCCTCGGGGAAGCTCGGCCCAAACTGACCAGGTCAGAATCGAAGAGGAGCCCGAGAATGCTGAGCCGATACGAATGGTGCGACCTCCTCATCAAGCTGGTCCTTCTTCTTCTTCTGGTTTAGGATATAGCATGTTTACCATGAAGAAGCTTAGAGGGACAGAGATCTATAATCGGAGAGCTCGGGAAGATCTCGAGGGAGCCCCCGAGGCCAAAAGGAGAACCGGACTGTGGGGTCGACACCGAACGCCCCTTTCTTCCCGTCCAGGTCGAAGTAGGCCTGACATGGTAGATTTTATTGAGGATCAACTTAGAGGTTCCCGAGCAGCGGGTTATCCCGAGAGGGGATCAATTCGAAGCGATCGCACCCCGAACGGCGAGAATTAACATGACAAGGCGATCAAGATTTTCATGGCGGGGAGATTTGCCGAAGACCAAGAGGAGCTTCTTGGCCATTCCGACCTCGACGTACTGGGCCAATTCTCCAAAGCATATCACACGGTAAATTCCTTTACATTTGTTGCAACTGTTTTAAGTCTTGGAATAAAGTATTAATCAGCCTGTTCTTGCAGATCGGGGACTGCTTTCTCACAGAGGTGAATCGTGTGTCGATGCTGGAAGAGGAGTCCGATCGAGTCCACATTGCTTATATGGATTTGCTCAAGGAGGAATCCCAACTGCGTAATCAATTCTCTTCTGTCCAAGCAGAATTGGAGTCCATGAAAGCCAAGTATACCCCTGCCGTCGAGGAAAACTTGGTTAAGGTCGTGGAAGAGAAAAGCTTGCTCGAGGAGAAAGTTAGGAAACTTGAAGAGGAGCTTGCGCAGACTAAGGCTGATTCCGAGCTGTCTTATCAGCGGGGCAAAGAAGATTCTCGCCTAAGCTCGATAAGAGAATTCTTGGAGTCCCCTGCTTTGGACGCCATAGCTCGAGGGAGGGTCGGCGAAATCCTTCAAACTACTTTTTTCAAAGGCGTTCAACAATTGGCCGCAGCAAAAGTTATTCCCGACAAAATGACGGAGTATATAAAGCATATGGACATCATGAAAAACTCTAGCGGGGAAGACTATCGAACCGCGTCCTCGAGCTCGGCCAACTGGGAAGAACATGAGTTCGCTCCCTTTGTGGAAGAATTTGGAGTCCCAATGCCCAACCCTGACTTGATGGACTTGGATACCTCCAGCGCAAGCTCGAGTTCAGATAGCTCAGACCGTTCGGATTCCTCCGATGACGATTCCGATGGGGACGATCGAGAAGCTTCTGGAGATGATGACGTCGATGTCGAGGGTAACTCCGAAGGTGAGGGCAAAGAGGCGCAGCCAAACCTTTAAATTTCTTGTAATAGATTGTAAGATTGTAGGATCGTTTATCATATGCCCTGTAATTGTTTCGATCATCTATAGAATATGCTTTATCTGTTTTTCCGAGTGCTCTCACCATTAATTTATCATACTGCTCAACTAGACAAAAGTCTTTGTAAGCCATAAGGTTCATAGAAAGAACGTCGATATCAAAACAATCGATCTTCTTAAATGAGCGCGAAAATCTTGAAGTTCGCGACTGTTGGTCTCCCAAAAAGGCAACGTTCCTTTTTCTTATAAATAGACGGTAGTTTAAGATTTTTGTCACTGAAATTATAATTCACTCTTCGTCGGAGCTATTCGGTCGATAAGTAAATCGAGCTCTCTTCTGCATTAGAAACATACAGATCATGGAAGGCCTGGTGAACTCCAAGATCGACCCGAGGTTGTTGCTTAAAGTCAAGAAGGAAAAACCTTCCAAGTCGAAAGTCAAAGAACCTAAGTCTTCCTCGGAAGCAGGAAAGACTTCTAAGAACGACCGAGGCAAACATAAGGTCGATTCTCCTTCGAAGGCGGTCATTGAATCAACCGGTGACCTTGGCAAAACTGTGGCCAAGAAATTATCTGGCTTCGAGAAAGGGCCGGTCATACCAATTCCGGACTCCCCTTCTCAGTCGAAAATTAGCTCCGAGGGTAACAAGAAGGTCGATAGGCCTAATAAGCAGATCACCTCTGATGACTCTGAGTCTGCTCCAAATAAAAGATCGTTCGTGGGCGATCTGATTCCAACCTCAGCCTTGATTCAAATGACTGGGGAGAAGAGGACAATAACTGATAGTGTTCTGACCTCGGAGGCTAATAAGGATGTGGTTGAGCCTTCCAAAAAGAAGGTCAAAATAAATGACCCTCCCGTCGATCAGAAGAAGACTCCCTCGTCGGGTGAGGATCCCGAGCCCCAAAACACTGTCCCTAAGGTTGCTCGGACGCTTAGCGCCTTTTTTGAAGAGGTGAAAAGTAAGGCCATGGCCGAGCCAGACGGGAAAAACGCGAATGAAACGGCGCGATCGAGCACGGATCTGCTTTTTCAAGTAAGTGTTGTCCTATCTCTTTCCCCCCCCTTTTTTTTTTTTTTTTTACTAAATAACTTTTTGTCCCTTTAAGGTCGGACAACAGCTATTTACCCTCGGGCTGCAAGTCGAGCAAGAAATCGAACAGCGTGCAAAGGTTGTCCTCGAGCTGGAGGAAAAAAGGGTTGCACTAACGAGGTCTCTTGAAGAAGCCAGGGCCATCGAGCAGAAATTGGCCTCCGAGACGGAGAAAGCCGTGAAGGAGAAGGAGAGCCAGGTTCACGAGGAGTTGAGCAAGGAGTTGGACAGGCTGAAGTCACTCGTCGAGCAGGAGAAGAAAAGCAACGAGCAGCGGGAGAAAGAGTCCTATCAAAAAGGTTACGAGGCCGGGTATGAGGCCCGCAACGTCGAAGTCCGCAAGCTTCTCTTCGAGAAAAGTGTTTAGATATTTCTTCTGTTGACTGCTTGATTAAATGTTGTACTTTTAGTTTTTTCCTTTTGTACTTGTTCTCCTCGTTGGAATAATAAACTTTTTCTTCCTTCTAGTCGATTATGTTTTGTGTTCTGACAAAGTGATTTACTGTATAAACAATTTATACTCGAGTTAAGAGTAGGCAATCAAGTAGCATTTTCGGTGTTAAAACAATTTATACTCGAGTTAAGAGTGATTGCTCGAATTCCGAGCATAATTTAAAGATGGAAAGTTCCTGCACTGCATATTTGATCAAGTCATAGTATTCCTCTTTTTTCAGCTAAGTTTCAAAGAAAGTCTGTCCAAACAGTACCTCTATCTCGGGAAGTGGAAAGGTCACCTGTGATAAATGAATTAATCTGAGCCGTTGGTTTGATTGAATAGTAACCGTCGATCAAATCATCCTTTTAGTATAAATATGGCATTCACCCAGTTGAAAATCTTTACCCTTTGCTGTCAAAAATGTTTTATCCGAGGACGAAGCTCGGATCTTTTCCTCTTCCCGATCAAGCCTTTGAAATTCGGCTTCGAACTTACTTCCGATCTCCTCTTAAAAATACAGTTTCTTTTGGTATGGGTGGAATTGGAAAAAAGGGGACCCTCGGATATCGGGGGGTCTCCGATCCCTGAAAATGGGATCTCCCCTTGAAATACCAACAAGTGACTGACCCTTGCTTGAGTATTTTGGGCAGGGTTAGCATTGCTGGTTTCGAGGGGTATACCTGAGGGCGGAAAGCAGGTCAGAAAATTAAAAGGGAGTTTGACCTCGAGTACTTTCTTTGGGGTTATCTTGTTTCACGAATTTCTTCCTTTCTTCCTCGAAGAATGGTTACTTCGGGTCAAGCTTCCCGATCATAAAAAGATGACCTGCCAAAGGTTGAAATTTCGGATCTAAAAATGAGGAATTTCAACCTTGTATGCCAACTCGGGGAAGTGATCGGGCTCGGCTGGTAGCGAGAACGCTGGGAGAAGTATGGAGATCAGAAACAATAATCTGCAATCCATATTGTCTAATTTCAAACCCAGATATCATAAGACGATAAACATATACAGCTCGATCACTTTGTCACAAATTGTGGTGCAATCATCGGATGCTCGGCGATATTCCTGGTCGACAATACTGAAAGATGCTCGAAAGCTCGAAGACCATAGAATAGGGTACTGTAGTTGTAGTAAGACTTCATTTGTAACAACTTTGTAATTTGTTCGATGAATGTCAATAAAGTTGTAACATTTGCTCTTCATTGATCTTTTGTATCTTGCTCGAAAATATTAATGAAAACTTATTGTTTCAAACCATATAGTTGCAACTTTGCTTTTCCTTTCCATCGTCTTATTGTAAGTCTTCTGCTCGTAAAAGCCAATTTGATGATGAATTAATGAGAATATTTATCGATCGATAAACTGTCCTCGGAAATATTATCCGATAATCGTCCAAATAAATAATATCTGAAAGTTGAGAAGTTCCCTTGAAGAATAAATGAACTTAGGAAATAATGATCCCAACTTTAGTGGTCCCCCAGATAATCAGAAACTTTTGAAAGTTGTTCGGGTTTCGAGCGGAACCGCGTCATCATGACACTTCGAGCATTGGTTGGAATTGACGCAAAATTTAATCGACCGTTACTAAGTGAACTGATTATTTTTTATTGATCATATTTTATCGAGGGAGGGTCATAGCGACAGCTTTCACCCTCGGCCGATTATTTTTATTTGATCATATTTTATCGAGGGAGGGTCATAGCAACAGCTTTCACCCTCGGCCGATTTTGATTTTTCGACCACATTTTATCGAGGGAGGGTCATAGCAACAGCTTTCACCCTCGGCCGATTTTCTTTTTCGATCATATTTTATCGAGGGAGGGTCATAGCAATAGCTTTCACCCTCGGCCGATTATTTTTATTCGATCATATTTTATCGAGGGAGGGTCATAGCAACAGCTTTCACCCTCGGCCGATTTTTTTTATTCGATCATATTTTATCGAGGGAGGGTCATAGCAACAGCTTTCACCCTCGGCCGATTTTCTTTTTCGATCATATTTTATCGAGGGAGGGTCATAGCAACAGCTTTCACCCTCGGCCGATTATTTTTATTCGATCATATTTTATCGAGGGAGGGTCATAGCAACAGCTTTCACCCTCGGCCGATAATATTAGCCTTTCTCCGTGATGGTACCTGGAAAACAATTAGAACTCGAACCAAAGATTTCATTGATTGTTCTTACACCTTTGAGGAAAGTTAAAGTTTGAGAAAACTGTAAATTACAATAAAGATTAGAAATGATAACATCTATCTTCCATAATATTTCCTCAGATTGACTGCGTTCCAAGTTCTTGGCAAAACATCACCGTTGAGATGAGCAATTTTATAGGACCCCTTTTTTCCGACCTCCTGCACGACATAAGGGCCATCCCAGTTTGGCTGAAGCTTTCCGACATGCTTAGATACTTCCACCTTTTTGAGGACTAAATCCCCAACTTTGAATGTTCTTATCCTGACTTTCTTGTCATAAGCTTTTTCCATGCTAGACTTGGTGGCTTGGATTCTTATGCATGCTCGGTCGCGTTTTCCATCTGCGTGATCGACATCCAACTCTCGCAACGACTGATTCTGATCGGGGTCGTAAGATTCTATCCTCGGAGAAGGAACTAATGATTCGACCGGTATAACAGCCTCCGACCCATAAACCAATGAGAAAGGGGTCTCTCCAGTAGCAGACTTTACTGTAGTCCTGTTCGCCCAAATTACTCCTGGAAGCTCGTCTAACCAATTGCCTTTCGCTTCGGCTAAACGTTTTTCCAGTGATCGAACAATTTCCCTGTTGGTGACCTCGGTTTGTCCGTTCGCCTGGGGATGTCCGACCGACGTGAAATTCTGCTGGATCCCAAACCTTTCGCACCACTCCAAAATTCGTTTTCCCGCGAACTGAGTTCCATTGTCGGAAATAAGGATCCTCGGTATACCAAACCTGCAAACAATATTCTTCCAGAGAAAATTTATCACCTGAAATTGAGTAATTTTTGTTAGCGCAATGCATTCAATCCATTTACTGAAGTATTCCACGGCGACCAGGACATAGTTTTTTCTCGATCTAGCAGTTGGGAAAGGTCCCACAATATCGATTCCCCACTTGTCGAAGGGCCAGCAGATCGGAATCAAATGCATCTGCTCGGCGGGCTGATGAATTAGATTTGAATAGATTTGGCAATGGTGGCATTTCTTGACATAATCGATAGAATCCGAGATCATAGTGGGCCAATAATATCCAGTCCTCGAGCACTTCAAGGCTAAGGCGCGTGCACCACAATGATTTCCCGCTTCACCTTCGTGAACCTCCTTTAAGATTAGATCGAACTGACCCTCAGGAATGCACTTCAACAAAACTCCTGAGCTTGATCTTTTATAAAGCCTACCTTCGTTCAAAACGTACATTGGGGCTCGATACTTAATCCTTCGAGCTTGATTAGTGTCTTCCGGCAAGGTACCATCTCTTAGATAAGCTTTCAAAGGCTCCATCCAAGAAGATTCTCGAACATCTATCTCCATTACCTCCGAGTTTAGGGCTAGGTCGGAGTCTATAGCTGGGGAGTTGGACATTAGCCAAGTTATCACTCTTTCCTTCCGTCCATCAATCGAGCCAGTGAACTTCGAAAGCAAATCCGCCCAACAGTTCTCTTCTCGAGGGATAGCTTGTATATCAAATATCTCGAACTTCGTCACCAGATCCTTCACTCTTTTCAAATATTTCACCATGTTAAACTCTTTTGCTTCATAAACCCCTTTTACTTGTCTATGTACGAGCTCCGAGTCGGTTAACACTGTCAACGACCTTATGTTTGCTTTAACTGCCATTTCTAAACCCGCGATCAAAGCCTCGTACTCTGCTTCATTGTTCGTGACTACAAAATCTAGGGTGATCGCATAACTGAGATCCTCCCCCTCGGGACCCTGGAAGTGAATTCCGGCCCCACCACCTTCTCTGGTCGATGACCCGTCGACATGCATCACCCAAACTTTGTGCTGAACATCCTCGACCAGATTTACCACGGGAATGGACAAGTCGCCCGAACTGGACCCTGTGGATTCTGCAACGAAATCAGCTAAGACTTGAGCCTTGATTGTAGTTCGAGGTTGGTACTCGATCTCGAACTGACCCAGCTCCACCGCCCATTTAATCAATCTCCCGGACGTCTCTGGCTTTGATAGAACTTGCCGTAGAGGTTGATTAGTCAGAACAATAATTTTGTAAGTTTGGAAATAAGGTCGCAGCCTTCGTGCGGCAATAACTAAAGCCAGTGCGAACTTCTCGATCTCCAGGTAATTCTTTTCTGCCCCTTAAAGCAACTTACTCAGATAGTATACAGGTTTATGCTCGGAATCCTGAATTCTCACCAAAACAGAACTTATTGCCTCACTTGATACCGCTATATACAGATACAATGGTTCCCCCTCGACCGGTTTTGCCAACATCGGAGGGGAAACTAAATACCTTTTAAGTTCTTCGAAAGCTTTACTGCATTCCTCACTCCATTCAAAGCCTTTCGATTTTCTCAACAACTTGAAGAAAGGCAAACTCTTGTCTGCTGATCGGGATATAAACCTATTCAAAGATATTATTTTTCCGATTAGACTCTGCACTTCAGACAATTTAGTTGGCGGTCGTAGCTCAGCTATAGCTCGGATTTTTTCTGGATTCGCCTCGATTCCGCGCTCGTGAACCAGATAACCGAGGAACTTTCCCGACCTTACCCCGAAGGTGCACTTGGCCGGATTTAATTTCATTCTGTACTTCCTTAGGATTGCGAAACATCTGTCAAGGTGCTTTATATGGTCATCCTCGGTCATGCTCTTCACTAACATATCATCAACATAAACTTCCATGATCTCACCAATAAGATCCTTGAACATCATATTAACGAGCCTTTGATAAGTTGCTCCCGCATTCCTTAGCCCGAAAGGCATTACAATGAAGCAGTATACTCCCCGTTCGGTAATAAAAGCTGTTTTATCCTGATCTCTTTCACTCATAAATATTTGATAAAATCCTTGGAAAGCATCCATCATACTAAAGAAAATGAATCCCGCAGTCGAGTCAACCAGCATATCGATCCGTGGTAAAGGATAGGGGTCCCTTGGACACAACTTGTTCAGGTCGGTAAAATCATTACACATCCTCCATTTGTTGTCGACCTTCTCTCCCTTCGATACCAACACTACATTGCAAAGCCATTCAGTGAAAGTTATTTCCCGAATCTGTTTCGCAGCCAATAACCTATCCACCTCAGCATTGATGATTTTGTCTTTTTCTCGACCGTGATTCCTCTTCTTTTGCCTAACTGGCTTTGCTTTAGGATCGATATTTAAAGAATGAGTGATCACTCTTGGATCGATTCCGACTATATCATCAGAACTCCAAGCAAAGACATCGGCGTTGTTTCTAAGGAATTCGATCAGCATGGTCTCCATCCCTTGGCTTAGCTCGGTCCCAATCCTGGTGAACTTCTCGGGAGAGCCAGGGATTAACGTTACTTGTTTATGATTTGGGGGTTGTACGCTCATATCGACCTCTTTTCCTTTTTTACTCTGCAACTTTTCACAATCTGGCAACGGGAGGTCGGAAACAGAAAGTACCTTTTCCTCTTCTAACTTTCTCTTCGAGGGCAACAATGGCTCGAACTGCTTCTTCATGTTTAGGGACGTGTTGTAACATTCCCAAGCCATGCATTGATCGTTTCTCATTTCTCCGACCCCCACCAAAGTGGGAAACTTTACCATCTGGTGGTAAGTCGACACGACCGCTTTGAATACGTTTAAAGCCGGTCTTCCCAATATTGCATTATAAGCGAACGGGGTACTCACGACTAGGAATTTAACCATCTTCGTAACATCTCTAGGTTTCTTGCCCATAGTAGTACTCAAGAGTATGGTTCCTAGAGGAACAATTTCCGATCCACCGAACCCAATGAGCGGGGTGGATACTCGTTCCAATCGCGGATGTTGTAGATTCATTCTGTCGAGCGCCTCAGAAGAGATTATGTTTGCCGAACTGCCATTATCGATTAACACCCTCCTAACCTCGAAGTTAGCAATTCTCAGGGTCAAGACCATCGAAAAATCAGGGTCATCTTCATTAGTATCCCAAGTCACGTCACTAGGTCTGTCAGCTTCAGAAAAACTAATGACTTGATTTATCGAGGGCGCTGGTCTTAAGGACATGACCTCTTTCTTAGTCGAGACACCAGTCTTTATCGACCTTGCAGTCCTTTTCCTCGCATTCCTGCTATCTCCCCCAGCTGGTCCACCAGATATCATATTTATCACCCGATTCGTCTGCTCCTCCGGTTGTTGTTGATCCTCACGGTGTTGTTCGGAAGGCCTCCTTGGACTCCTGGATCGATAACGGCTGTTATGGTTCTCTTTTCTGACATATTCCTTCAATTTTCCCTGAGCAATTAGTCTCTCGATTTCTTGTTTTAACTGAAAACAATCCTCGGTGCTATGCCCCCGAGCTCTGTGGTATCTGCAATACTTATCGTGATTCATAGTCCCTGGTCTAGGTTGAGTGATACGCCGAGCTCCAGGGACCAAATTCCTCTCTTCGAGTACAGTTAGAATCTCGTCCCTCGAAGTATTCAATCTGGTAAAGTTGCTTTTTTCATGCTCCGTCCTCGGAGCCCTATCAGGAGATGCAGGTCGACCGTAGACATTACATCTGTGGGTCGGAGCCTGAGGTTTATAGACCTTAAGTCTTTGCCAAACCGAGCCTTTTTGCTGCGCGTTTGACCCTCCGTAGTCGCTTGGTTTAGGGATAGGGGCCCGATCAGGTTTCTTCACGATCGGGGGCCTAGGATTTTGTGCGTTCTTTAGCTTATTCATTTCCTCCTGGATCATGTATTTCTCAGCTATTTCCATAATCCGCTCGAAAGACTTTGGCTGCTTTCGGCAGAGAGCATTCCCGAACTGGCTGTTGCGAGTTAGCTCGAACATCAACGATGATAGGAATTCGATCTGCGGGGTATCAACCTTCAGAAGTTCAATACTGAATCTTGCCAGCCACTGCCTCAGCGTTTCTCCTTCCATTTGTTTCACCGTTCCCAAATGATTAGCAGGTAACCTCTGTTTCCTTTGGCTAGCAAACTGATGTTTCAATTTATCGCATAACTCATCGAAAGAGAAGATCGAGTTCGGGGGTAGTTTTCCGAACCAATCCAAAGCAATCCCTTCGAATGTGGTGACCATGATTTTGCAGCAAAAATCCTCCGAGTGTCCATACAAATTCAACACATTTATGAAACTGTTTATATGCTCCCCGGGGTCAGAGGTTCCATTATATCTTGGCAATCTTGTAGGGACTGACTCTGTTCCTCGAGCTTCCTTAATTTCTTGACAGAAAGGCGAGCATCGCATAATATTTGTACTCAATTCCCTGCTCCGTACTTCAGGGAACACGACCCCATCATCTTTGGCCTCGACTCCTCGAGCCCTGACACCTGTGGGTCGGGTTTCCTTTTCTAGCTTCTCTTTTTCTAACTCCTTAGCAACCCTTTCTTGCACCATCCTTTCTAAGTCAGCCTCAGTTACCTTTCTGTAAGCTGGCTTTCTAGACCTCTCCACAACTTTAGGTTGACTTTCTCCGACCACGGAGTCCTCTAAATTTTGTATGTTCCTAGAAGGTTGCCCCGATCGAACAACGGTTCTAACTTGTGGTGGATTGGGTCGGACATCAGATGGTTCGCCTAGAGCAGATCGACGAATACTTCCTTCCCTTGGCCTGTTGGAAATCGGACCCCGAGCAGTAGGTTGATCGACCGGGGGTTGCTGACCCGGCAGAGTTTCACGATCTGCTCTCTCCGTATTCAAGAATTCTCTACACATGGTTCCGATAATGGAACGCAAATCTGCTATTGTCGTATGAATAGGCATATCGTTCGGCGGGTCGAGCGGCGGCACCTCAGATTGGTGGGCCGCTCGGGATTGGTTACTTGGTTCATTGTTTACAGAACGTTGAGCTCCTACGGCGTGTGAAGGCTCGCCACGATTGTACGTAAATCTCCTAGTAGTAGGCATATTTCGATCTAACACCCGAGCAGGCCCCTCGGTGGGTGCCAATTGATTATACTGTATTTCGTTCAAGTTCAATAAGGAAAGTAAAGTATAACAATATATGAATCGAGCGTGTGAAAACTGTATATTGATGTCGGTGATAGAATACAAATTACAAAGCGGGTCTACCCGAGCATTACGGGATGCTGTACCACTAGAAAGACTAAATACGATGAGAATACAAGCTAGTCCCTAATCCGAACAGTAGGTCCGAGCAGAAGGAATATCTTGGAAGTTGTGCCGTCTTTGATGTCATAAATGCGCCGCGTATTTATAGGAACAGTAATGAGCTAGGTAGACCATCCGTAGGAGAACACCTCTCGCCAGCTGTATAAAGCTGTAGGTCGGCCCCACAGTAATCCCGAGGAGGCGAGTAGATCGGGAAGAAGGTCGGGGTACTTGATCGAGAACTATCAGTCTGGCTTGATCGGAAAACCATGTTCTTCTGGTCGGAGAATACCATTCTGGTCGGGATAGAGGTCGACCTCGAGCAGAAGGTATTTCCTAAAGTGGCGTATGCGAAATACCCCTCATCACGTTGTTACTAAATGGGTTCAAAAAGTTCTACAAAAGAAAAATGAAGAACAAATATAAAAATGTTTCTACTTCTAACCCTACCTCTACTTCATATAATAGTAAGGATGATTTTAAATCCAAACTAATGTGCTATAATTGTAGGAAATTGGGACACTTCATTAAGGACTGTCCATATCCTAAAGCTGAGAAGTATACTGAGGAGGAAAAGAAAGCTAGAAAAGAGAGGAGACATCAGAAGAGCAAAGTATTGTTGGCTGAAGCTGAAAATATAGCAGCCATCTATTCGTCTAATTCATAATCAAGGACATCAGAAGATGACTCTGCTGAAGAAGAGACACCTGCACTGCCCTGTTTCATGGCCAAAGAATCAGAGGATTCTGACAATGAGGTAACTCTCACTGAAAATGAAAATGAGCTATTTAGTTCATTTGAGCAAATGATGAAAAACAACACAAACGTTGGTAATGAATTTGCAAAGCTTAAGGAAGAGATGACTGTTCTGAAAAAGCAAAAATCTCTACTGAAACTTAACGGTGAAAAACCGCAAGAATTAACTGAGTATAAAAAGCTTGCGCATGAGAATGAATCTCTGAAAGCAGAATGTGAAGTTTACAAAGGAAAAATCATGGAACTAGAAAAGATCATATCTACTCATGATAAGTCATATGTTGCATCAATAAATACATCAAATGAACAGAGAACACCTTTAGTAAAAGAAAGTCTAGATCTGAACCGAACTGAAAAATTCATATCTGCTGATAACAGCAATGTTATCTTATGTGTTCAGACTACTAAATCTACTTCACTAGAAATAGAGAAAAAGGAGAAGAAATCTCCAAAGGCTAAAAAGGGTAAAGAGCCTAAAGTTGAGAAACAGACTAGTAAAGTTAAACAGCAGAGTAGTCCTAAGAAGTCTGCTGATAAGAGCAAAACTAATCAGACTAGTATGTCTAAGTCGTCTGTTAAAAAGCAAGTAAGAACTAAACCAAAGAAGCAAAGAAATTATAGAAATGATGATGCTTGGTATGGAAATTAGTCTTATTATGTGCAACATGCTTATTCATCATATTATGTTGCACCTCATTATCCACCTTACTATGCTGCTTATCCTGCTCATCTTCTAAAGTGATATTATCTGGAAGAAGACAAGGAAACATCTATATAGTTGACTGGAATTATGTGGATAAGAATTCTAATGTTTGTTTGGTGGCCTCTACACCAAGTGAAATCAGTTGGCTATGACACAAAAGGATGAATCATTTGAATTTCAAGACCATCAATAGATTAATCAAGAATGATTTGGTAGAAGAAATTCCAAATACAGTCATGAGCAAAGACAAGCTATGTGACGCATGTCAGAAGGGTAAACAAGTTAAATCAACATTCAAAAGCAAGAAGCACCAATCTTCAACCAGATTTTTGGAGCTACTTCATTTGGATTTGTTTGGCCCTATTGATCCTATCATCAATGGTGGAAAGAAATACTGCCTAGCTGTTGTGGATGATTATTCAAGATTTACTTGGGTGATATTCATGAAAAAGAAAAGTGAAACCAAGGAACATCTTACCAATCTGATGGAACTGATCCAGAATGAAAAGAGCCTAAGAATATTGAAGATCAGATCAGACAGGGGCACTGAATTTACAAACTCTACTGTTGAAGTGTATTGTAACTCCAGAGGAATCAACCATGAGTACTCTGCTGCCAGAACCCCTCAACAAAATGAGTTGCTGAAAGGAGAAACATAACTCTAAAAGAAGCTACCAGGACTATGATAGCTGAAGCAAAATTGCCTCAAAGATTCTGGGCAGAAGCCACAAATACAGCATGTTACACCCAGAACAGATGCATGATCAACAAGAGTCAAAATAAAACACCTTATGAACTGTGGAACAATAGGAAACCTAATATTCATTATCTTATAATATTTGGCTGTAAATGTTTTGTTTTGAATAATGGGAAAAATATCCTTACTGCTTTTGCAGAGAAGGCTGATGAAGCTGTTTTTGTAGGTTACTCTACTGTTAGTAAAGCCTGTAGAGTTTTTAACAAAAGGACTTTATTTGTAGAAGAATCAATTCATGTAGTATTTGATGAGCCAAGTCAATCTTCTGAAAAGAATCAAAGTACTAATCCAGATATATCTACTGATTTTCAGATATTGAATGTGGAAAGAAAAGAAGAATATGTACCCATCTTACTACCTGATCTCAACCAAGCTGATAACTCAAGTGCTGTTCAAAATCAGTCTACTGATTGTCTAACAGAGGAGTTGCAAACAGCTGACAGACCAGAGCATGTTCAACAGACTACTACTGAAACTCCAACAGTAGTGTTGCAAGATCAATCAAGAGGACAACATCCAGATTTGCAACCTGATCTCATATGGCTCAGAGATCACCCACCTGAACTAGTGATTGGTGATCCACGGGATAGAGTGAGAACAAGAAGGTCAACTGCAAATGAATCAATGTTTGTAAGTTTTCTTTCACAAATTGAGCCTAAATTAATTGATGAAGCTCTTAGTGATTCTCACTGGATTGAAGCAATGCAAGAAGGGTTAAATCAATTTGAAAGAAATGAGGTTTGGTACTTGGTACCTAGACCTGCTCATCAAAGAGTCATTGGCACTAAGTGGGTATTCAGGAACAAAATGAATGAAGATGGTATTGTTACCAGAAATAAAGCAAGACTAGTTGCCAAAGGTTACTGCCAAGAAGAAGGCATTGATTTTGATGAGACATTTGCACCAGTTGCTAGGCTTGAAGCAATCAGATTATTCTTAGCCTATGCTGCTCACAATAACTTCACTGTCTATCAGATGGATGTGAAGTTTGCTTTTCTCAATGGAGAATTGCAAGAAGAAGTTTATGTTGAACAACCTCCAGGTTTTGAAGTCTATCAACAAGGAGACAAAGTGTATCGTCTGAAGAAAGCTCTCTATGGATTTAAGCAAGCACCAAGAGCATGGTTTGATACCTTATCTGATTTTCTTTTAATTAAAGGATTTCGCAAAGGTAAAGTAGACAAGACCTTGTTTACTATTGAATGGGATAATCATATATTGTTAGTTCAAATATATGTGGATGATATTATTTTTGGTTCAACTAACCAACAGATGTGTGAGAAGTTCTCTAAGCTGATGCAGAATAAGTTTGAAATGAGCATGATGGGAGAACTCAATTACTTTCTTGGACTGCAAGTGAAACAGTTATCTGATGGCATATTTATTAATCAAGCAAAGAACACAAAAGATCTATTCAAGAAATTTGGTATGGAAACTAGCTCATCTGATGCTATTCCAATGTCTACTGGACTTCGCCTTGACAAGGATGAAGATGGAAAATCAGTGGACATCACCAAATATAGAGGCATAATAGGGTTACTGTTATATCTAACAGCTAGCAGACCTGACATTATGTACTCTGTTGGGGTTTGTGTGACATTTCAATCAAATCCAAAGGAATCTCATCTCTTAGCTGCTAAAATGATATTAAGGTATCTCAAAGGCACTCAAGAATTGGGATTGTGGTATCCATGGGAATCAGGATTTGAACTTATTGGATATTCAGATTCTGACCTTGCTGGCTGCAAAATTGATAGGAAGAGTACTACATGTACTTGTCAAATTTTAGGCAGTCGTCTGATCTCATGGATGAGTAAGAAACAGACTTGAGTATCCATATCTACTGATGGAGCATGTTGTGCACAGATACTTTGGTTGAAACATCAACTAGAAGATTACAATCTCAAGATCAGTAGAATCACTATCTACTGTGACAATACAAGTGCAATCTCACTTACTCAAAATACTACTAGTCATTCCAGGACTAAGCATATTGAGATCAAACATCACTTCATAAGAGACCATGTTGAAAAACGAAATGTTATTATTGAATAGGTTCATACAGATAATCAGATCGCTGACATTTTCACCAAACCATTAAGTGATGCAAGATTTTCTACTCTAAGAGTGGAGCTGGGCTTGTTAAATTTGGATTCATAAGCTGAGGGGGAACCTATCAAAAGACTGGGTTCATCAGCTGACTAATCTGATAGCACCAAGTATTATTCTTCAAGAAGACTAACTCTCAATAGATAGTTGACTGATAAATTCTTGAACTCAGGGGGAACGTGTAAAACTAGCAGTACTCCTGATTAAAAAATGAAATCTTCAATGACAGTTAGTTGAAGTTATATTATTGGAAGATTTGTTCTTAATTCTTGAAGACCTGAAGATTAATTATCTTGTTGGATTGACAAACAGCAAAGGAAGATCACTAGCTATTGGCTTTCACTAGTGATATATTGTATCAGACAAGTCATATGATAGATAAGTATAATTTTACTCATCTAATTATTTATGTCAAGTTATAAGGGTATTGTGTTAAAAACGTTTTACCTAAAAACACACTTTTATAAATAGAAGACTAGGGATGCTTCGTTTTCCCCGCCTAGTCTGACATAGTTGTTGGGTTATTGGTAACGTCAGAACGTCAAAAGCAACTGAATTTAATTTTTTTATAACAACCCAAACATGATCTTTATTCATCTAGTCATACGAAAAGGGTTTTTACACGAATCAAAACATCCATAGGGTGTTTATCGATTTTTAACTCACCACAGGAACGGTGGTGGTTTTCTCCGGTCTTCTTTCAGATCTGCAGGACTTTTGGTTTGGAGAAGCACCCCATGTGTTGTGCCTCTAGCGGTGTCCACACCAACTGGATTGAAGCAACTCTCTTCCATCCTTAGGCTCATAACTAGGATGGAAGAGTCATCAAGCAAGGAAGAAAGAAGAGAAGACCAGATCTAGATCCAGATCTAGATCTGAAAGAGAAAGGGGACGGCGGCCACTCCTTGGAGAAGAAGGGGGGGCGGCTTTTCTTGTGTAGGCTAGGGCTAGGGTTTTTTGTGGTCTTGAGCTCCTTATATAAATAAGGAGTCTTGACCTAGATGTGATCTAATCCAAGTAGGAAACTTAAAGCCCATTTACTTATGGCATTTATTTGATCCCTAATGGACCTAGACCTTCTTTTAATTAATTAAACTCTTTTAATTAATTCAGCCCATTTAATTAATTAATCAATTAAATTAATTCCTCTCTTATTAATTAACCCTTTAATTAATTAGTTTTTCTTCTTAAAGAATTAACACTTTAATTCTTCAGTTTTGATTTAATCCTTTAAATCAAACTTTCCTTATTTATGATTTGTTGCAGTCCAATTGTATTGTGTGTGACCCTCTAGTTTCACCATCAATTGGCCGCGGGCCCACGAATTTCGTGATTTAATTTGCGAGCTTATTAATTGCTCCTATTAATTGAACACCTTCAATTAACCACTCAAGAATTAATCTCATAATTAATTCATGAGTACCCACACCTCATGGTCGATGTCTAGCCACAAGCCCATGAGGCCCAACTTCAGGTGAATTGATCTCAGTGAACCTCACCTCTTATAAGTACCATGTACATACGGTCCCTCTATCGACTAATTTCCCGATCGAGACCTAGGGTGTGTGAATTGATTGGCACCTCTAGTTATCTCGATAACTATACTTTCTAAATCTGGATAATGATTCCAGTGTGACTGCTGAATTTGGAAACCCCTTTCCAAATCCGTCACCAACTATGGACATAGGTTTCTCGGAATCTATTATCTAAGAACGTATAGGAAATTCTCTCAACACACTACATTGAGTCGGTAGATCCCATATTAGTGCTAACCATTCACGCACATGATCCTACGTGTTGGTCCCAAGTGGTCAGATGAGGTTTAGAGGGGGGGGGGGGGGGGGGGGTGAATAAACCTCTTTAAAATTTTTACCTTTTAAAACTTCTAACTTTTCTGTCAGCAGACTAAGCTGATCAAGAATTGTAAGCAGACTAAGCTGATCTCGCACAAAGCTTAGAACAGCAGAGTTGACCACTCTTCTGATTTTACTTAGTTGATTTTATCAAAATCAGAGTTTCAAAAATAACTAACTTGCAGCGGATTTATCAAGTGTTTTTCACACGTAGTTTCTTTTAACTTTGAAATAGTTTTGTCCCCAGTTTTAACAAACTCCTTTTTAAAACTTTTCAAATAGTTAACCTTTAAGTGTTTTCAGTATGCTGTTTTAAATATGCAGAAAATAATGCAAGTTAAAAACACAAAGGATTTTTATAGTGGTTATATGGATAGAAATCCTTTAGTCCACTCTTCCAAGTCACTTAGATTTTGGGTTATACTAAATCACACAGATTACAGTATACACTTCTTACGCCAAACAACAAATGAAATGGCCGTAAGTTCACGATAGGAAATCACAAAGAAATTCCTAATCCTCTGAAGTAATATCGCTCACAAAGATTGATATCTACTCCTCACAACACAATCTAACAAAATCACTCCGATTTTACAAGTATTTTCTGTTTTCTCTCTATTTAGCTTCGTCAACAAATGACTCGGCTGATGAGTGTTCTGTTTTTGAGTTTGAGACTTAGAAGAATTCTTGCTTCAGATTTTTACTTTCAAATGCGCTGTCTCAGTGTTGTATCTTCTTCCTCAACTCACGAACTAAGCTATTTATACTAAGGATTTGAAAATCTGCCCGTTGAGAGATCGCCAGTTGTCAAATCCTCGAGTACTGGTCCTTTTCTGCAGAACGGCTGTTGCGACTGAACACTGTACACTCTGCAGTACTTTCTGTCGCTTCGCATTAAATGCGCATTAAATGCACCAAGCTGATACGAGGTTTCTCTTCAATCATTTGTCATAAGTACCCTTCCTCTTCATCATTTATTACACCAAGTGCATTTATTACCGTTGCAATAACTTCTGATCCACTTCCACTCTGCTGATCGAAGTCACTCGTCTGATGTGTACTCGGCTGATCCCAAACTTGAACTAATCTGATTTGAGTCGGCTGATAATCCACCAGTCTGATTCCTTCTTCAGCAATAGATCAGTAGTCTTCTGGACCATATTTGACTCGTCTGAAATGTTTCTTCCTTGGTCAAATATTTTCTAAGGTTTGTACTAAGCTTCCACTTAGCTGATGACTTTGGAAATCATCAAAACCTCCCTTCACTTCAAAGTCTTCATCTTCATCCAACAATTTCCCCCTTTTTGATGATGACAAAACTTCAGCTAAGTACCTGTACCTAAAACTAAAGTTGAGTCCTCAAAAATTTCTGAGATAGAAATGATATGTTGGAAGCTTGAACTTTTTATAGATTTGATCTTTAAAGATTACAGTACAAGTTACAAGCAAAAACTGACTTAAGTGAAAAATTACAACTGAAGTAAGCTGTTACAAAAATTCAATCAGATGACCTAGTCTATTTACTAGTCTAGTCCTCAGCTTCTTCATCTTCTTCTTCTTCTTCTTCAACTTCTTCTTCAACTTCATCACTACTGTCATCATCTTCACCAGATGTGAAAGCATCAGCAAGACCTTTTAATTGTTCCCTTCTTTCATCAGCTTCAAGTCTTGCTCTGATGTCTTCAATCCTTTTCTTCTTTATGTCTGGATTAAGCTGTTCTTCAGCAGAGTACTTAGAGGCAGCTAACTCCTTGTCAGTTTTAGCTACTTCCTTGGGCTCTTCTTTATCATCAGCTCCATCTTCAGCTTCCTTTTCAAGTACTTCATCTTCTTTTGGCTTTCCAGCAGCAGCCCGTTGATCTCGTACTTGACTAGTTGCAGCAACATCAACAGCTAACTTAGCTGATTCCTCTTCCCCCTTTTTGTCAGCATCAGCAGGGTTGAGTTGATCAGGAGTTATGTTGACAGCAGCACAAAGCTTCTTCATGTTTCTATCCAGAACTTGTTGTTCAGCGCAGTGATGACTTAGAGTAGATTGCATGCGAAGTTGATTCTCTTCCAAGCGAAGTTGGTTAGCTTTTAATTCACCAGATTGGTCATTTAGACAGTCAACATTCAGCTGAAGTGTTGACAGTTCAGTTTGTGCTTTGTTGGTGACGTTTGTAATCTCTTGCATTAAAGCAACATTCTTCTCAGTTTCTGCTTCACCAACTTGTTTCATGACCCTAACAACCCTTGCAATGTCAGCTTCATTCCTTTGAAGAGCAGTGTGGAGGTGACCTACATCAGCCTTCACATCTTCAATACTTCTGTGCATGCTCAAGATACTTTGAGTAATTGCAAGTGAATTGTCTGGTGGTAGAGGAAAGTCTTCAATGGCATCCTTAACCATTTTTGCAGTCTCTTCCTGCAGTTGTTTAATGAACAGCTGATTTCTCATCTCCATCTCCTTCATAGAATTCTCAATCAGCAGCTGGATGGATTCCATCAGTGATGAATGCAAATCAGCAGTAGAGGTAGGTTGTGATGATTCAGCAGGTTCAGCCTCCTGTTGAAGTTCAGCAGGTTCCTCTTCCTGTTGAATAGGGGCATCATGAAGAACAGGACTCTCTTCAGCTTTCCACTCCAAAGCTAAAGGAATTTCCTCTTTGACAGCAGCAGGCAGTGTCACGGATGTATCAAGAGTAATTTCCACAGCTTGCTTGTCCTTCCTTGGTTCTTCATCTTCAGGCTCATCAGATATGTGAATAACTTCAGTACCATCAGCAGACACAACAGTCTTCTGATGTATCAAGTCAGCTGGTACAAATGGTGAAGTAGTCTGTTTGATCTTCAGCTTCTCTTGATAAGTACTAATATCCGAGCCATAACAGATTTGCTGTAAACTAGGCAGAACAGGTGACGCACTTGAAGTCCCTGGTTCAAACCTTGATCTCTCAACCCATTTTTCCAAGGTTGTGTAAACAGCAATCTTGACTGCTCTATCAATTAAGTTATCAGTAGGACTGGGTCTCTTTGAAATAGAATCCTTGATGGCAGTCGCTTCCTGACTTACAATGACTTTTGCAAAGTCATGTAGTCTGTCCCTTACAAAACCAGAGTCCAAAGCCTTGGCAACTGAAGTTGTTTGCAGCCAGTTTAGAACCCATCTTCCTTCAGTAGCAAACTCCTTCCAGGCTTGAATCTCCTCCTCTGATTTATTCAATCTATACTCTCTCCATTGATTGTATCTAATCTTTTCAGGGAGAAAAGCAGTCCTTGATTGAAACAGCTGGTTAAGCCTTTCCAGCTCAGCTTCGAATCTTTTGAAGGCAGTGGAATCACTTTGAACAATTTCTATTGCTCTTCGGACTTCCTTCTTTTTCTTCTTAATTGGTGCAGCCCTAGGTAGCACGAAGTCTCCTTTCTTAGGCTTTTCACCAATTATGATGCCTCCAGACCTCCTTAGTCCATGAGCATCCTTCTTGCTCTCTTCTAAGGCCTTTGCCAAGTCTTCCTCTTCCTTGGCAGCCAATTCAGCTTCTGTCATGTTCTTGACATCAGCTTCCCTTTTACTTTCCTCAAGAGCTCTCTTTAACTCAGCTTCCTCACGTTTTCTCTGTTCAGCTTCCTCGCGCTTCTTCTTGTGATTAGCTGGTACTTTTGCTTTGCCAGTTCTCTTCTTTCTGGCATTTCTTGACTCAACAACTGGTGCCACAGCTGTTGTTTCTGGTAATGCAACTGCTACAGGTGCAGCAGCAATTGGTTCGAGGATCTGCACTTCAGGATCCTCTTGAGGTTTGGCAACCTCAGCTGTTGGTGTAGGAATCTGTTTCACTTGATCAGCTAACTTCTTCTCAGCAGACTCCTTCACTGATTCAACAGGCCTCTCAGCAGATGGAGGGCTTTTTCTAACCACTTCAGAAAGTTCTTTGTCTTCATCAATAAACGTCATTCTCTTTCTGATGGTTTTCTTTGTATGGAGAACAAGAGCAGATGTGGCAGTATCTTTCATTGCACTCCTTGTTCTTTTAGCCACATTTTCAGCTGGTAGCTCAGCTGAAATTGTCTTGTCAGAAGATGTCCCAACTGACATTTCGTCAATTTCCTTAACTGTTTCATCAATAACAGAATCCACAGCATCCTTTCTTTTAGGCACAACTGTTCTGGCTTCAACAGCAGGCTTTGCTGTTTGAACAGCTGTTTTGCTCTTCTTGCCTTTATCAGCAGGCAATTTAGGCTCAGTAGCCTTTCTTTTCTGTTGCCTTTTCTCAGGCACTGCAGCAGGCTCTTTCGACTTCACTTTATCATAGATCTTTAATTCCTTCGCCTTATGAATTTCTTTTCCATTAGTCACAGCACATCTCAGATTTACCAGCAGATGACTAATGAAAATCCTGTGCAGAGTCAGACCACGTACTTTGTGATCAGCAATCACATACCAGATGAAGTTAGCCCAATTTACCTTCAACCCATAGTAAATGGCTATCATAGTATGAAACCTCTTCATTG
Source organism: Penstemon newberryi var. newberryi (assembly GCA_030819805.1). NCBI lineage: Eukaryota > Viridiplantae > Streptophyta > Magnoliopsida > Lamiales > Plantaginaceae > Penstemon > Penstemon newberryi. The sequence continues at coordinate 9,247,986 of JAUALY010000007.1, read as the reverse complement.
GTACGCTGTCCAAAGAGAATGTTCAGTTCTCGAGGACTTTGGCAACCAAATCTGCCATTCGCTGAAACTCGTCCTTCAGCTGATTCTTTTTGATACTTCCAGAAAGCACTTGATTTTTCTTTGAGACCAGATTCCAGAAATCTGACTCAAAAGGTTCAGCTAGGTTTGCGATGTCAGTAGACCCTTCAATGGAGAGTCCGTACATCTCATTCAGCAGTTTTGGGATTATGCAGATAGCTTTGTTCCCAATTTTGGCTTTAATTTCCAGTTTGTCGAAGTCAACATCGTCTTTGGAACCATAAAATTCAAAGACCTCGTCCTTAAAAATTCATGTCTTCATGGGCCTCCATGAAGTTGACTAGAGTAGCCGCCTTGAACTTCTCCAGAATTTCCTTCATCAACGGTGTGCCAGTCGCATGATAGGTCAGGTAGTTCAAGAACATACCTTCAGCAACAGCTTCTTTTGCATTTACCTTGGAACCCATTTTCCTGAAAGATATTGAAGAGAAACGAGAGTAGATTTGCAGTTGAAAGAATGCAAAAATGCTCTGAATGCTTTTGAAATTTTTAGGGTGCGTAAAAGCTCAGTCAGCTGATCAGATCTGGATTTATAGATGTTAATTCTTGTCGGTTTCCGTGAAAGGTGTCAACCGTTAGATCAGTTACTTGAAAAACAGATCGTGTGATCGTGATACGCGATTTTCAAAATAGCATTTAATATGTCAGACAGGCGGGAATTTGAAACGCCACTTGTCTGTTACTTATAAAAGCGTGTTTTTGATAAAACGTTTTTAGTACAACACTTAAAATATAAGCTGACATGAATAAAAAACTGATGAGTAGAATACTTATCTGACAGACGACTTGTCTGATACAATACATCACTAGTGAAAGCCAATATCTAGTGATCTTCCTTTGCTGTTTGTCAATCCAGCAGGATAATTAATCTTCGAATCTTCAAGAATTAAGAACAAATCTTCTGATTAAACAAATTCAACTAATAGTCATTGAAGATTTCATCTTTAAGACAAGGGTACCGCTAGTCTTACACGTTCCCCCTGAATTCAAGAATTCATCAGTCAACTAGTCTGTTGAGAGTCAGTCTTCTTGAAGTACAATACTTGTTGATATCAGATTAGTAAGCTGTTGAACCCAGTCTTCTGATAGGTTCCCCCTCAGCTTATGAATCCAAATTTAACAAGCCTAGTTCCACTCTTAGAGTAGAAAATCTTGCATCACTCAATGGTTTGGTGAAAATGTCAGCAATCTGGTTGTCTGTATGGACATACTCAATAATAACATTTCCTTTTTCAACATGGTCTCTGATGAAGTGATGTTTGATCTCAATATGCTTAGTCCTGGAATGACTAGTAGTATTCTGAGTAAGTGAAATTGCACTTGTATTATCACAGTAGATAGGGATTCCACTGATCTTAAGATTATAATCTTCTAGTTGATGCTTCAACCAAAGTATTTGTGCACAACATGCTCCAGCAGCAATGTATTCAGCTTCAGCAGTAGATATGGATACTGAAGTCTGTTTCTTACTCATCCATGAGATCAGACGACTGCCTAAAAATTGACAAGTACCTGTAGTACTCTTCCTATCAATCTTGCAGCCAGCAAGGTCAGAATCTGAATATCCAACAAGTTCAAATCCTGATTCCCTTGGGTACCACAATCCCAATTTTTGTGTGCCTTTAAGATACTTTAATATCCTTTGAGCAGCTAAGAGATGAGATTCCTTAGGATTTGATTGAAATCTCGCACAAACCCCAACAGAATACATAATATCAGGTCGGCTAGCTGTTAAGTATAACAGTGACCCAATTATGCCTCTGTATTTGGTGATGTCAACTGATTTGCCATCTTCATCCTTGTCCAGACGAAATCCATTGGACATAGGAACATTAACAGATGAACTAGTTTCCATACCAAATTTCTTGAACAGATCTTTTGTGTACTTTGCTTGATTAATAAAGATGCCATCAGGCAGCTGTTTGACTTGTAATCCAAGAAAGTAATTTAATTCTCCCATCATGCTCATTTCAAACTTGTTCTGCATCAGCTTAGAGAATCTTTCACACATCTGTTTGTTAGTTGAACCAAAAATAATATCGTCCACATATATTTGAACTAACAATATATGTTCTTCCCATTCAATAGTGAACAAGGTCTTGTCTACTTTACCTTTACGAAATCCTTTAACTAAAAGAAAATCAGATAGAGTATCATACCATGCTCTTGGGGCCTGTTTCAGTCCATAAAGAGCTTTCTTCAGACGATATACCTTGTCTCCCTGTTTATAAACTTCAAAACCAGGTGGTTGTTCAACGTACACTTCTTCTTGCAATTCTCCATTGAGAAAAGCAGACTTCACATCCATCTGATATACTGTAAAGTTCTTGTGAGCAGCATAAGCTAGAAACAGTCTGATTGCTTCAAGCCTTGCAACTGGTGCGAATGTCTCATCAAAATCAATGCCTTCTCCTTGGCAGTAACCTTTGGCCACTAGTCTTGCTTTGTTTCTAGTAACAATACCATCTTCATTCATCTTATTTCTGAAAACCCACTTAGTGCCAATTACTCTTTGATGAGTAGGTCTAGGTACCAAGTACCAAACCTCATTCCTTTCAAATTAATTCAACTCTTCTTGCATAGCTTCAATCCAGTGAGAATCACCAAGAGCTTCATCAATTAATTTAGGCTCAATTTGTGAAAGAAAACTTACAAACATTGTTTCATTTGCAGTTGACCTTCTTGTTCTAACTCTGTCAAGGGGATCACCAATCACTAGTTCAGGTGGGTGATCTCTGAGCCATCTGAGATCAGGTTGCAAATCTGGATGCTGTCCTCTTGATTGATCTTGCAACACTACTGTTGGAGTCTCAGTAGTAGTCTGTTGAACAGTTGTAGTCTGTTGAACAGTCTCTGGTCTGTCAGCTGTTTGCAACTCCTCTGTTAGACAATCAGTAAACTGATTTTGAACAGCACTTGAGTTAACAGCTCTTGTCAAATCAGGTAGTATGATGGGTACATATTCTTCTTTTCTTTCCACACTCAATTTCTGAAATTCAGCAGATAGTTCTTGATTTGCACTTTGATTCTTTTCAGAAGATTGACTTGGTTCATCAAATACTACATGAATAGATTCTTCTACAAGTAAAGTTCTTTTGTTAAACACTCTATAAGCTTTACTAACAGTAGAGTAACCTACAAAAACAGCTTCATCAGCCTTCTCTGCAAATGCAGTAAGGTGATTTTTCCCATTGTTCAAAACATAACATTTACAACCAAAAATCCTAAGATAATGTAAATTAGGCTTTCTGTTGTTCCATAGCTCATAAGGTGTCTTGTTTTGACTTTTGTTGATCATACACCTATTCTGTGTATAACATGCTGTATTTGTAGCTTCTGCCCAGAATCTTTGGGGCAGCTTTGCTTCAGCTATCATTGTCCTGGTAGCTTCTTTTAGAGTTCTGTTTCTCCTTTCAGCAACTCCATTTTGTTGAGGGGTTCTGGCAGCAGAGTACTCATGACTGATTCCTCTGGAGTTACAATACTCTTCAACAGTAGAGTTTGTAAATTCAGTCCCTCTATCTGATCTGATCTTCAAAATTCTTTGACTCTTCTCATTCTGGATCAGTTCCATCAGATTAGTAAGATGTTCCTTGGTTTCACTTTTCTTCTTCATGAAAATCACCCAAGTAAATCTTGAAAAATCATCCACAACAGCTAGGCAGTATTTCTTTCTACCATTGCTGATTGGATCAATAGGGCCAAACAAATCCATATGTAATAGCTCCAAAATTCTGGTTGAAGATTGGTGCTTCTTGCTTTTGAAAGATGACTTCACTTGTTTACCCTTCTGACAGGCATCACAGAGCTTGTCTTTGCTCATGACTGTCTTTGGAATTCCTTCTACCAGATCATTCTTTATCAATCTGTTGATGGTCTTGAAATTCAAATGATTCATTCTTTTGTGCCAAAGCCAACTGATTTCACTTGGTGTAGAGGCCACTAAGCAAACATTAGAATTCCTGTCCACAGAATTCCAGTCGACCACATAGATGTTTCCCTGTCTTCTTCCAGATAAAATAACCTTATTTGTTCCATTTTGTTCAACATAGCACTTATCTGATAAAAACACTACGGAAAATCCCTTGTCACAAAATTGACTTATGCTCAGCAGATTGTACTTCAGGCCTTTAACATATGAGACATCAGATATCTCAATGTTTCCTTTGATTAGCTTTCCAACCGCCATAATCTTGCCTTCTTTGCTGTCTCCAAAAGTAACTCTTGGACCATTTACAGCAACAGCATCTGCCAGTTCATGTATGTCTCCACACATGTGCCTTGAACATCCACTGTCCAAGTACCATTTCTTCACTACTTTACTCCTACTCCTAATCCTAAGCTACAAAACAAAATAAAAATGTTTTAGGTACTCTTTATTGAGAGGATCCTGGTGGATTAGTGTCACCTTTGACAACCCAAGATGTTGAAGTCTTAGGCTTCTTAGGCTTTACAGTTTTAGCAGGAGCATGAGCAATTTCATTTTCATCATAATTTGCAGGCATGTTATGTTGATAATCATTATGATGATGATAAGGCTCATAAGCAGGATAAGATGCAGGATAAGCAGGGTAAGCATGCATTGGTTGGTGAGCAGGATATGCAGCAAAATGAGGTGGATAATGAGGTGCAGCATAATATGGTGGATAAGCAGGTTGCACATAATAAGACTCATTTCCATACCAAGCATTATTGTTATAATTTCTCTGCTTCTTGGGTTTGCTCTTAACTTGCTCTTTAACAGACGACTTAGGTTTACTAGTCTGATTGGTTTTACTCTTATCAGCAGACTTCTTGGGACTACTCTGCTGTTTGGTTTTACCAGTCTGTTTTTCATTTTCAGGCTTTTTACCCTTTTTAGCCTTAGGAGTTTTTATCTCCTTTTTCTCAATCTCAGGTGAAATGGGTTTAGCAGTCTGAACATACAAGACAATATTGCTATTATCAGCAGATATAAATTTTTCAGCTTTGTTCAGTTCTAAACTTTCTTTTACTAAGGAAGTGCTCTGTTCAATAGGTTTCTCTATTTGCACAACAGACGACTTAGGAACAGACGACTTATTATATATGTTTATTGTTGCTTCGAGTTCCATGATTTTTCCCTTGTAGACTTCACATTCTGCTTTCAGAGATTCACATTCGTGTGAAAGCTTTTTATACATGGCTGATTCTTCAGGTTTTTCAACCTTAAGTTTCAGTTTAGTATTTTGCTTTTTCAGTAGAATCATCTCGTCCTTAAGCTTAGCAAGCTCATTTACAACATCTACTTTGTTGTTCATCATTTGCTCAAATGAGCTAAATAGTTCAAGCTCACTTTCAGAGAGTATTACCTCATTGTCAGAATCATCAGATTCCTTTGCCATGAGACACAGCAGTGCAGGTGTTTCGTCAAAAACAGAGTCATCACTTGAAGTGCCAGATTCTGTGTTTGATGAGTAGATGGCTGCCATCTTTTCAGCTTCAGCCAACAGCACCTTGCTCTTTTGGTATCTCTTCTCTCTTCTCTCTCTTCTTTGTTTCTTTTCCTCCTCTGTGTATTTCTCTGCTTTAGGATATGGACAGTCCTTGATGAAGTGTCCCAATTTCCTGCAATTATAGCACATTAGTTTGGATTTATAATCATCCTTACTATCATGAGAAAATGACGCAGGTTTAGAAGTAGAAGCATTGTTATATTTGTTCTTCATTTTTCTTTTATAGAACTTTTTGAACCCGTTTAGTAACAACGCAACATCGTCAGCAGTGTACTCCTTTTTACTCAGCACTGTGGCCTCATCAGATGAGTACACTTCTATAGTTCTCCCGGCTGATCTTCTGGATTTCTCTGCAGCAACCAGGGCCGCAGTGGGACTAGAAGTTGAGGTCTCTTCTATACCCATTCTTGGCATTTTATACTCGTACGCCTTGAGTACAGAAACAGCTCCGTCAGAGAGATCTTCCCCAGATCCCTAGATTCTTCCATAGCTGTGATCTTCATGTTGAACTTGGGTGGTAGCGCCTTCAGGACTTTGAGAGTAATCTCTTTGTCTGTGAACGTCTTTCCCAGCTTCAACACGTTGTTTAGCACTTTGGTAAACCTTGAACTCATCTGTTCAATGGTTTCTCCAGGCTTCATTTTGAAGTTCTCAAACTTCTCCATGGCAACACTTAGATTGTGTTCCTTGATGGCTTCATTTCCTTCACTCATATCCCTGACTTTGTCCCACATCTCTTTTGATGTTTTACAGTGTTTGACATAGTCAAACCTTTCATTGTCCAGGGCTTTAGTCATGATGAAGATTCCAACTTTATCAAGATTTTTCAACTTGATTTCTTCAGGTGTCATCTCTTCTTCATCTTTGTCCACGATCACTTCTTGATCATTGACTTTGATGGTTTTTGTGATTCTTATCGGACCTTTGGTTATGCATCTAAACATATTATCATTGTAAGCAGCAAGGAAAATTTCCATGCGTATTTTCCAGTCCTCAAAGCTCATACCGCCAATGTGGGGAACATGGCCGATACAGTCCATTTTTCAAAAAGTTTTTCTTTTTCAAAAAGATGCTCTTTTTAAAACTTTTGAAAACCTTTGAAAAACACTCTAGGATCAAGCTCGTTGATCAGGCAAATGATTCAAATGAACCACCTGCTCTGATACCACTTGTTGGTCCCAAGTGGTCAGATGAGGTTTAGAGGGGGGGGTGAATAAACCTCTTTAAAATTTTTACCTTTTAAAACTTCTAACTTTTCTGTCAGCAGACTAAGCTGATCAAGAATTGTAAACAGACTAAGCTGATCTCGCACAAAGCTTAGAACAGCAGAGTTGACCACTCTTCTGATTTTACTTAGTTGATTTTATCAAAATCAGAGTTTCAAATATAACTAACTTGCAGCGGATTTATCAAGTGTTTTTCACAAGTAGTTTCTTTTAACTTTGAAATAGTTTTGTCCCCAGTTTTAACAAACTCCTTTTTAAAACTTTTCAAATAGTTAACCTTTAAGTGTTTTCAGTATGCTGTTTTAAATATGCAGAAAATAATGCAAGTTAAAAACACAAAGGATTTTTACAGTGGTTATATGGATAGAAATCCTTTAGTCCACTCTTCCAAGTCACTTAGATCTTGGGTTATACTAAATCACACAGATTACAGTATACACTTCTTACGCCAAACAACAAATGAAATGGCCGTAAGTTCACGATAGGAAATCACAAAGAAATTCCTAATCCTCTGAAGTAATATCGCTCACAAAGATTGATATCTACTCCTCACAACACAATCTAACAAAATCACTCCGATTTTACAAGTATTTTCTGTTTTCTCTCTATTTAGCTTCGTCAACAAATGACTCGGCTGATGAGTGTTCTGTTCTTGAGTTTGAGACTTAGAAGAATTCTTGCTTCAGATTTTTACTTTCAAATGCGCTGTCTCAGTGTTGTATCTTCTTCCTCAACTCACGAACTAAGCTATTTATACTAAGGATTTTAAAATCTGCCCGTTGAGAGATCGCCAGTTGTCAAATCCTCGAGTACTGGTCCTTTTCTGCAGAACGGCTGTTGCGACTGAACACTGTACACTCTGCAGTACTTTTTGTCGCTTCGCATTAAATGCACCAAGCTGATACGAAGTTTCTCTTCAATCATTTGTCATAAGTACCCTTCCTCTTCAGCATTTATTACACCAAGTGCATTTATTACCGTTGCAATAACTTCTGATCCACTTCCACTCTGTTGATCGAAGTCACTCGTCTGATGTGTACTCGGCTGATCCCAAACTTGAACTAATCTGATTTGAGTCGGCTGATAATCCACCAGTCTGATTCCTTCTTCAGCAACAGATCAGTAGTCTTCTGGACCATATTTGACTCGTCTGAAATGTTTCTTCCTTGGTCAAATATTTTCTAAGGTTTGTACTAAGCTTCCACTTAGCTGATGACTTTGGAAATCATCAAAACCTCCCTTCACTTCAAAGTCTTCATCTTCATCCAACACTACGTACCCAAAGTAGTCGCACAATGATGAGGCTAAGTGATCGGCTCCTAAATCAAAGTACGTACTCACGTGCACCGAATTCGCCCTAGCACCTTAAGTCAAAGGACTAAATCGTACACTATTATAAGTCTTGAGAAACATCCCATCGCCGATGTGCGTCATGCGCTTTCACAATGGGTTTCTCTGTTCGGGTCGTTCGATGCATTCGATCCCCTATCGAACCACCTACTCATATGCACTGGCATCAAATGCCTTGCTCATGAAACGCTACAAATACACTCCAAGTGAATCATGCATACTTGTACAAGTCTTTGTGATTCCTTCGATACCCCGTCTCGTTCGGAATCTATGACTTGGAACGTGTTTTAAGATCACGACCTTAGAGACTGTTTCATGATTGCACTCATACTGAAGTGAATCGTCCCATAGTCTATTTTGATCTAAGGATTTCATCCAATCACTTAATTGATTCGCGAGAGATGAAGTTGGCCATTGTTTGATTTACATACTATAAACAAACGAGCGTATTAATTCATTTATACTAGAGAAAGTTTATGATAGTCCTAATACAAGCTAAATATATTGGCTTGCAGGGCACTATCCTTTCAGTCTCCCACTTGCCCTAAAGCCAATCACAAACGCTTCTAGGACCCATCTTCCAAAGATGTTCTTTGAACACTTTTCGTGACAAAGGCTTTGCTAGTGGATCCGCTAGATTGTCTTCCGAGTCGACGTAATCCATTAAGTACGTCTACTCTACCAATGATTTCTCCAATCAAATGGTACATTTTCTCTCAATGTGTTTAGATTTCTGGTGAGATCTCGATTCCTTTGCTTTAGCAATAGCTCCATTGTTATCACGAAAGATAACCACGAGCTTCGCAATGCTAGGCACTACATCCAACTCTTGGATGAAGCTTTCGATCCAAAAACTTTCTTTTGTTGCATCCGATTGTGCTATATATTATGCTTCAGTGGTTGAGTCGGCAACGGTGCTTTGATTGGAACCTTTCCAATTTTCCGTTACCCCATTGAGGCAAAATATGTATCCAAAATTGGATATATATTCATCCACATCAGACTTAAAACTTGAATCAGTAAATCCTTTGAGTTTCAATTTTCCACTACCACCGTAGACCAAGAACAAATCCTTAGTCTTTTTCAAGAGCTTAAGGATATCTTTTACGGTGGTCCAGTACTCTTCACCGGAGTTTGACTAGTAACTGCTCGAGACACTTAGAGCAGGTTCTATGTCTGGTCTAGTACATATTATAGCACACCATATGCTACCTTTTGTCGAAACATAAGGTATTTTGAGACATTGTCCTTTTTATCCTCATCCAATGTAGGGCATATGGATGTGGAAAGAGAGATGATGTGTCTCATTGGAAGTAAGCCTCTCTTGGATTCTTCCATACTGAATCTTTTCAGTATTGTTTCTATGTATTTAGATTGAGAGAGTCCCAACATCTTCTTCGATCTATCTCTATAGATACGTATCCCAATACGTGAGATGCCTCTCCCAAATCTTTCATGGAGAATTGCATAGACAACCATGCTTTCGTCTGCGCTAACATTCCGACATCATCCCAGATAAGCAGAATGTCATCGACATATAAAATATGAGCTCCATAGAGCTTCCACTAATCCTCTTGTACACTCAAGGTTCATATTCGTTTTTTATGAAGTCAAATGCCTTGACTGTCTCATCAAAACAAATGTGAATCTGAATGGATTCAGACATTGATACTGGAGAAAATGTTTCATCAAAGTCTATTCCAGAACTTTGTGAATAACCTTTCACCACTAGTCGAGTCTTAGAGGTCAACACCTCTCCATTCATTCCTAGCTTGAAGATCCACTTACAACCTACAGGGATAATTCCCTCGGGTGGATCGACCAAGGTCCATACCTTGTTGGAATGTATGAAATCCATTTCAGTCTGCAATGCATGTCTACATCCAATGTAGCTTCTTCGTATATGGTGAAACCATATCCTTCAAGCTTCTTACGAACTTGATCAGATCTACGAAGTATTGATGTATTTGACGGTTCAACAGTTTCTGGATTTGCTCCCACTGTTTGTGGGGATGGGTTCACTTCTTGGACCTCATCAAGTTCTACAAGAGTCCTATTTCTATTCGTGAGGAAGTCATCCTCTAAGAAATAGACATTCCTTGAAACAAATACCGTTTGTTTTAGGATTGTAAAACAGGTATCCAATGGATTTATTTGGATACCCCACAAACTTATACAAATTAGATCTACTATCCAATTTATCTCATTTCTTGTTCCTAACATAGATAGGAGATCCCCATACTCATAAGCAAGAGTACAGAGGTGATTTACCATACCTTTCTTGGTAAGGCTTTGCAGGCACGGACTTTGAAGGTACTATGTTCAGTATCTTCGATGCAAGGAGGGTCAACCCCTTGAATGCATAAGGAAGCTTAACAAAACTCATCATGGATCGAACCATGTCCAACAAGGTTCGATTCCTTCTCTCAGACACTCCAAGTAGTTGAGGCGTCTTAGGAGGAGTTAGTTGTATGAGAATCCCATTCTCAGTAAGATAATCGAGGAATTCCTAGCTTAAGTGTTTGCCACCTCGATCAAATCGAATGGCCTTAATACTATGCCTTGTTGATTCTTTACTTCGTTTCGAAATTCTTTGAACTCTTGAAAAGGTTTCGGATTTGTACTTCATAATATACACGTATCACTAACGACTAAAGTCGTCAGTAAAAGTTACGAGGTACGAGTAATCTCCTCACGCACTAACACTTAGTGGTCCACATTTATTCGTATGGATCAAATCCATAGTTTTGGTTGGTACGCTCCGGATGATCAGCAAACGGTAGCTTTGTCATCTTTTCCCTCAGGCAGGATTCGCAAGTTGATAGTTCATCTAAGCTCTGTATTTCAAGAAGCGTCGACGACACCAGCTTTTGAATCCTTCCTATGGAAATGTGACCTAACCTTGCGTCCCATATGTGTGGATTATTATCTTAGAATTAATTGAACTAACACGTTAATTCAATCGTATTGAATTAGCTCATTAATTCAATAAATTTGCTTCCTTTCAATTAACTCTTTAATTGAAACATTGCTTTCAATTAACTCTTTAATTGATTCATTTCCTTTTCAATTAACTCTTTAATTGAAACGTTGCTTAATCAATTAGACCTTCTAATCAATTAAACTTATCAGTGCCTTTCTTAAGTGCAGTGGGATAATTCGACTTTTAGGCTACCTGCGTTCTTTCGACTACCTTTATGGTCGCTTTTAGAAGAGAACAATTTCTTCTTCTTATTACCCTTCTTTGACTTGCAGTCCTTGAAGTGTGAACAATCATGACAGGTTCATCCTATTTGCCATTTACCAATACTTTGGTTAATTCATGAAATATGATCATCTTATCAAATAAGTTCAGAGTATTTCACGAATCGTTTGAATGAGCAGGGAGGAGAATTTAGGTGGAGGTCAATGTTAAGATCACTTGCAGGCTTACGTTTAATCGATCTAGTTTTCAACCAGATTGATAAAATAAGGACAGTGATCCTTGACATCAGCTCCTTCACTTATTCTCGAGTTTTTAAAAACAACTCCTTAGTGGTCTCGAATCAAACGATTTGAAACTGCTTCTCAAAACAAGCTTTTGAGGTGGAGGTTTGTTTTAGAAGCTTCAGACATACTCCTATGTCGCTTCTTTAGCTCGTTCAATCTTGATGCTTATTTGAGGAAACGATCATTAAGATTCCCATACCCTATAGGTGATTCGTTCCACTTTTGAGACTCATCCTTATATGAGGAAACGATCATTAATATTCTCATACTCTACGGGTGATTCGTTGCCCTTTTAGACTCATCTCGGAAGTGCATCAGGCATAGGCTAGTTATTAAGAACATGACTCCGACTTTCGGAATTGAGGACAATCCTCCAGTTTCTACGCCAGTCGATATTTTGATCCAGTTATTCTATAAGTCGAGGATAAATAGTATAATGGATAATTATAGATATCTCAATATCTATTATAAAGAGAAGACAAATATATAGATGACTAGTTAATGAGTAATACTTATAATCTACGAAGGTTGGACTTTCTATCGTAAAAGTTCTCCCACTATTTTGTCGAAACAATTACCCCTTCAATTGTTCGGGAAATATTATTTTCTAGTACGTCTTGACGTCCTAGCGGACATTAATTGTACCCACGACTCGTGGCCATACAACTAATTCCCCAGGTAGGCATACGTATTGCCAATTGTGTCCCTACACAACCTTCAAGCTATTTTGCCTCGATTTTCGCACTCATATAGCACTGCTACATCATGAGTGGTACTACTCGTTAAGTCTAACCCATCAATCTTGATGAGAAACGGGCCCGGTCATTAAATACCCGTAACTGGTTATCGGTCGATTATACATGTCCCGACCAATCCCCATCCTTGTCGAGATTATTCAAAAAACAAGAATCAAGATAACTCACGTATTGTCCCTTTCTTCGCCTCGGGTGCCAGACTCTGGATCACCTTAATCGATGTAGAAAACGTACGCTATTCCCTATTGATGGAAGGCTTGGATTTATAAATACTTCATTTTATTTTAACCCAATATGACTTAATATTTAATTCAAGAGGGGATTTACTGGTTTGAAAGTTTAAGCAAACTCTCTCGAGATCTCACCGCTTCAATTATGAATTATCTTATTTACGTTCTAATATTCTAGCGCGCATCACCATACAAGCCAAATAATAGAACCAATAAATAAATAAGACATAAATAAATAAACCTAGCATGCATTTCTAACACAATATGTTTTCGATCGGGAGCCACCTATATTTGGGCCATCATTAAGCCAATAATGTTGGCCCAATTGGTCTATATAATGGGTTCTTAATGGGCCTAGGCTATTACATTAATAACCAAGCATACTTGGCCTTCATTCTCCACTGGGCTTTCTTCTTGCATGTAATGGGCCTCCATCCTAAACTATTTAATGTAAAGCCCTAATCTATTACATTGCACAAAAAAAGGCCCAAATAAAGGCTCGCAGGCCCAACAAAAGTCCAAAGCAAAATAAACCAATCACATCTAAGGTCAAGGCTCAGCTCGAACGAAAACCACGTAAACAATTCACGTTGAGCAAAGAAACAAGCAAACACATTTACTAGATTCCTATCTTACTTCAATTATTTTAAATGCCTTTAAATTATTTCTCTAGATTCTTACTTTGGCCTCTACTAATTATAGATAATCTATATTCGGATAAACAAAACCATTTTATGCATAAAAACAACATAAAAATTTTCAACTTTTGAAAATTGCAATTCGGCCCCCAACTTTTGGAAATTGTGATTTGACCCCTGAAGTTTTGGAAATTACAATTTAACCCCAAATTTGAAATTGGGCAGAGGACCGAAATAAAATTTTATTTCCAGAAAAATTTCGATTTTTCAATTCGGCCCCTGTATTTTTCGATATTTACAAAACAACCCCAAAAATTTCCAGAAAGTTACATTCTGTCCAGAAAACACACAGTTCGTAAAATATCAATTTCAGTCCAGTTTTTTCAAAAACTAGCTAATCGCAAAACAACACTTTACTTTTCGAAAAATTCAAAATTGGCCCAAAACGTTTTTATGCAATTTTACCCAAAAATTAGATCTACCCATAATAAGTAAGAATCAATAACACGAATATAACATGCAATACAATTAAAGCAATCAATTTATATTCAGACATTTTCGTATGAGAGTAATGAATTAGTCTCTGATACCACCACAGTTGGGTTATTGGTAACGTCAGAACGTCAAAAGCAGCGGAATTTAAATTTTTTTATAACAACTCAAATAGGATCTTTATTCATCTAGTCATACGAAAAGGGTTTTTACACAAATCAAAACATCCATAGGGTGTTTATCGATTTTTACCTCACCACAGGAACGGTGGTGGTTTTTCTCCGGTCTTCTCCGGTGTTTATCGACAGACGCTCCTTTCCTTCTGAATGTTTGAGATAGGAGCTTCACGCCCCGTACGAGATGCAGGCTGATCAACTGGGGGTTGTTGGCTAGGTATTGATTCACGATCTGCTCTCTCCGTGTTTAGAAACTCCCTGCACATAGTGCCGATGATAGATCGTCAATCAGCAATTGTCGTACGGATAGGTAAATCATTAGGCGGATTAACTGGTGGAACTTCTGGTTGATGAGCTTCTCGGGATTGGTTACTTGGTTCATTGTTAACAGAGTTTTGAGCTCTTGCAACGAGAGAAGGTTCCCGCGATTGTACGTGAATCGCCTCGTGGTAGGCATTTTCCGATCTAACACTCAAATAGACCCCACGGTGGGCGCCAACTGATTATGCTACTTTTCGTATGAGAACAAATAGAGGAAGTAAATCGAGCACAACAGCAAATGAAAAGGACGAACAGATATATATATTGATATTCCAAGTTGATTACAAGTTACAAGTTACAAAGGTCTATTTGAGTATTACAGGATGCCGTACAACTAGGAGGATAAATACATTAAGTGAGCTAAACTAAATTCCGAGGAGTCCCAGCTGAGAGACTGAGTTGTGAGCACCTGGGAATGCGTGTCTGGTGTCATAAATGCGTATGGTATTTATAGGTGTAAAGGTGTGCCAGGTAGACCCTCCGCATGGATACATATCCTAGCCCAAAGGCCGGCCATAATGGCTGGCCCAATAGTGAATTCGAGGTGGAGATCCGATCTGCCAAGAGTCCTCGATCTGGCACAAGCCTCATATCGGAATTGTCCGTAGAGAGGTCGGGATCCATTAAATCGTGCTACGGCATTTCCTAAAATAGAGCATGCGTAATATCCCTCATCAGTATGGGCCTTTTGTTGCTGAGTTGCCTTTGATTCTTGGAGTCTTGATAAATTGAAACTCTGTCCAGCTGCCAGCATGCGTTCACACTATATGGCTGTTAATTTCGGCCAATCAAATGGCTTTATTTGATTAGATAAGCTTGGCTTTATTTGATTAGATAAGCTTAAGCCAGTTAGTTACAACTAAATAAACCACGTGGAATTAGCGAATCTTGCTCCTCAAGCTAGTTGCAATTTTAATTAATTGTACCGATAATCCCTCTAGATTAATTAATTTGTAGTCCAGACTATTCGTTGTAGTCCAGACTATTCGTATTTTGGCCGTTTTCAGCCCATTTGTGGCCTATATTTTAAATTATCTTGGTAACCTTGGCCCTGATGACAGTGGTGCTTTTTTAAACTTACCATTTTGTTTTGGGCCATCCATAAATTCTAACCCAGCTAGCCTATTGAACCATATTGGCCTAGTTCGCCAAAGACCATATTCTTTTTAATCTTCTGCAATATAAAAAAAAAAAAAAAAAGTGATCCTAATTTTGGGGTATAAATCTTCCCTAATTCGGAAAAATATTTTAGGTACAAAGAGAATGCACAACTTAAAAAGTCCCTCCACCTCAAGAAAGGTCCCCTCAGCCTTTGCTGGCAAAAACCTCTCCCAGGCTGGATTAAAGCAAATTCCGACACCACCTTCTCTGATGGTGCTGTTGTTGGTTTTTTCATCATTTGCAACTCTAATGGTACCAACACTCGAGCTAAATCTTTCATGAACAATTGCATAAATGTTTATTCGGCAGAAGCTATCGCATTCTCATTTCCTCGATCAACTTAATATTGATCAAGCTATTTTTTAATGTAACAACCTTAGCATTATCTCCATGCTGCTCTACACGGATTCTATCTTGGATTTGGGCTCCCAAGCACTCCTTGATTGAGATAAAAATAAATATATAATTGGTTCAAATAGCCTAATTGAAGATTTAAATTTGTCTCTAGGAATTTTAATTGGACTGTCCACAATCTGTCCAAATGGGCTAAACTCAATTTGTATTGGATTTATCGATTGAAACTGACGGCCTATTTCTGTTTTTTGCAACCGGGCTATCCCTATTCAATAGTTGGTAATTTTTATTCGTGTACTCTTTCTTGTTTTTAATATAAGTAATTCACTAAAAAAATGAAATGTACCCTTTATCCACTTATTTTAGTTTTGATATTTTTTAGTTTTTTATATAGAGATAATCCAAACATGAGCAGCAATTGTTGTCCATCACCATTCAGCAATGGCGGTTCTGAACGTCTGTTCGTGTTCCAAATTCCCTCCAATTACAAACTCCACAAAAATTCATCCCAATCAAAATTCAATTTCTCAATTCCGCCCCATTATTCCGCAGGTACTTATGACCCATCAAGAACCCTTGATCATTATTCTTTTCAAAATTAATTATATATATGTTTCTTTTTTCTTTGTTCACAGGGTACTCAAATTCAGAGCCATTTATCTTTTTTGTTTGAGTCAATCTCCAAAGCAAGTGTTCTTGCACTTGTATCTGCTTCATTTGTTTTTGCTTCAAATCCTGCTCTTGCATTTAAGGTAATAATTAAAGTTTGGATCTTGCTTTTGATTTATAAATTTTTATTAAGAAAATATTTAATTACTTTGTGTTTTCTGGTAATGGTGATTGATTGTTGATATGGGGATTAACCAAAAGGGAGGAGGCCCATATGGTGCTGAAGTGACCAGGGGGCAGGATCTTACTGGTAAAGATTTTAGTGGCAAAACATTAATCAGACAAGATTTCAAGACGGTATACATTTATTTATTTTTATCATTTTTCTTCTATATTATTGTGTATGTGAATGAATCATCTCTAGAAATTGGGATTTAATGATTTTTTAGTTTAGCCTATACAGAACATGTTTTGTATCTTTGTGTGTTTGTTTATGACTGAGTTAATGTCAATTTACCTCTGTGATATTCATAATGTTCAATTTATTTCTCAGTGATTTGAAAAGAGCATTTTATCCTTTTGAAAATTTTAAAGGAGCGATTACCTCATTTGACCATAGTGTAACACAATCTCAAAATTGAGAGTGAACATGAAAAGTATTTCTTGGCACATAGGGGGATAAAGTGCAACATTTATCGTAACAGATGGGGTAAAGTGTCACATTTATCACAACACAAGTGGTAAAGTGTCAAATATAAGAGAGTTAGTTTTGTCAATACGTATTTTTTTTTTAAGTTTAAAAATGTCAGGAGACAGTGTGAAACTTTTATAAGATTATAGTGGGGGTAAAGTGTTCTTTTTCAAATTACAGTGAGATAAATTAGGGAGACAAAATTGCCATTTACTCGTTTGTCTATACTATCCCTGATGCAATTTTTTTTTTCTTATTCTAGGTAACAAATTTCATTGTCATAATATGAGTTGTTGTTTATGGTGATTTCTTTTCAGTCAATACTAAGGCAAGCCAATTTCAAAGGTGCCAAGTTATTAGGAGCCAGTTTCTTTGATGCTGATTTAACAGGTAGTGTTCATTGCTATGTTCCTAGGTGCACATTAGATCTCGTTTTTTGCCAACAAATCTTTTAGTAATATTATGGGTGATTTACACTCGGATCCTTGAGGTTTACCGTAATTATAAAACACTCCCCGTGGTTCCAAAAATTACAATGACACCCCTTATAGGGTTTATTTTGTAAACATTTTTATAAATTGTAGGGGGTGTCCTTATAAGGATTGTTGAAGTTGTAAGGGGTGTTATGATACATAATCTAAACTAAAGGGGGTCTCCTTGTAATTTCAAAAGCGTCAAGGGGTTCCTAGCTTGTATGATGACCAAACATCAGGAGGATCGGTCGTATATCACTCTAATATTATTGATACAAATTCTTAGGATAAGGAAAATATTGCATAGTGCCTAGGGCCTCATTCTTCTTCTGTTAATTATGAAACCATCAATTTTATGACAGCCTAGATTTCCACATAGTTTTTCAATTTTGTTCATTTTTAGTTTTTTTTTTTTTTTTTAAATCATGTTTCAGGAGCAGATCTTTCTGATGCTGATCTTAGAGGTGCAGATTTTTCTCTGGCAAATGTGACAAAGGTGATAAATAATCTTGAATACTAGTATAGTTATTTGACATTAGCATATTGCATATTTTTGGAATTTGTACTGAGATTCTAATTAATATGATCAATAGGTAAATTTGAGCAATGCTAATCTTGAAGGAGCACTTGTAACAGGAAACACATCTTTCAAGGGGTCAATTATAACTGGTGCAGGTATGTCATAAACGTTAACAACAAGGACCATTTTTTAATGAATGAAAGGAATCATACTCAATTAGTTTATTTTATTTGGAAATATTCTTAATTCATTAATATGTTTGAAGGACAAACTAAAAATAATATTCTAGAGTACCTAATCATGTCAATTAGAACTGGCAGTCAAAATTCTTAGGGTAATTTACGACTTGACCCCCTGTGGTTTAGTCATCATACAAGGAACCCCTTACGTTTCAGAAATTACAAGGAGACCACCTCTAGTTTAGACTATGAACCAAAATACCCTTACAGCTTTAACAATCCTTACAAGGACACACCTACAACTTCTGAAAATGTTTACTAACAACTTCCTGTAAGGGGTATCCTTGTAATTTTTGGAACCTCAAAGTTTTTCTGTAATTACGATAAACCTCAAGGGTTCCGAGTGTAAATCACCCAAATTCTTATGTAGATTGGATCTTTCAGTTCTTGAATGTCTCCATGATGTGAAATGGCTACATAATTTCTGTTAGAACAAAGTTCAGTTGGTACTGGTGTAGGAAAGTTGTAGGAGATAAGGAAAGACCAAAATACCCTTTAACTCATAAAGAGATAAAGTTGAAAAATATTTAGAGTAAATTCATTGATCAACTAATTTCAGCTCATGTGAAATCCATGTAATCTACTCTTTATCTATGAATCTGTTATGATGTTAATGCTTCTAGAGTTGAAGATTACCGAAAACTCTTTACTTTTGATCATATCTTTTTCTAATTTTTATTACCCATATTTGGTTTTTTTTTCTATGTGGTCAGACTTTACAGATGTTCCATTAAGGGACGACCAACGGGTATATCTATGTAAAGTCGCTGATGGGTAATGTGTTATCCTTGTTTTATACTCTTCCAAAACTGCGTTTGTGTTTGTGTTTGTCTTTGTCTTTGTGTTTGGCTCTGTAAAATCATTCTTCCTTATATAACAGGGTGAACCCGGTAACTGGCAATGACACACGAGAGACATTGCTATGTAAGTAGTAGTACTTCATTCATTTTGGGGGTAAAGTTCAATTTTTCGATTTAAACACTTGCTAATAGATTGCCTGGTGCCACTAAATTTGTTGTATAATTTTTGGAAACATAAAACTCCTTCTCCCTTGAGTGTAAGACTACTACCTGAGTGCCATTTTGTTTCTTTCCTCTTCCTAATGTTTTTCTCGCTTGTGTTTAATTTCTTGTACTTTCCGGACACATTTCTTTCAAAAACTTATATGCGTACAACACCACGATTTGGGTTAGGGCTATCAATTAGCACTTAAGAGCGCAGTTTGAATTCGACCAAAATTCGGATTTGACCCGATTCTAATCCGACATAAGTGGAGTTGGGTATGGGTCGACGTTGATCCGACCCGAATCCAGCCCATTGACAGTCGTAGGTCATCATATCACTTTAATCAGTTTAGTTAGGACATAGTTGTTGATTCAGGTTTTTGTAAAATGAGAATATATTCATTCTATTTTTCTTGGGACATATAAGAATGAATTACATATCATAGAATATGGCCACATTGAAGTTGTGTCAGGGATCTTGTCAAAAAAAAAAAAAAATTGTGTTAGGGACAATATTTCTGGAATTTAGGGGTGTCTTTGTAAATTTTGCAGGGGATTTTTAATAATCGGCTTGACAAGTATCACGATCAAAATATATATAAGAATAAATACACTTATATACGACATAAATGTAAAGAGAAGGTATTTGAAAAATTAAGTTAACTTCATAACCAAATAAGAAAAAAAAACACATATATACATACATCCAAATGTGATATAGAGCTGCATTCATGTGCTTTGTCTAATTAGCAAATACTTTCATGTATTATTTTTATTAGCAAAATTAGCTCTGTATTCTCTTTTTATTAGTAATAAACTTCATATGAAATTCCTTCAAAAATCAATAGGGATGCTATTATCAATTTTTAAAGTTAACAGAGTTGTTATTGTCAATATTTTTAATATAATAGGGGTGTTTTTGCATTTTTTCGGTGGGGGTATAATTATTATTTTTACCGCAAAATATGTAATCCAACTTGGGAAAGTTTATTTAGTTAATAAAAAAATACCACAGGGGAGTTTCTGCTAATTAAAATAACACGAGGAGATTTTTGTTAATTAGACAAAATAGAGGGTATTTTTGCATTTAACTCTATATTCATATGAACTCCTATACAAGATCTGTGGATAACAAACTAAAAACAACCAAGTCATGTAAATTACCTTTAAGATACACATACTTCCTCAGCAATCCTTCTTTCACAAATCCAGCTTTCTCCATCACTCTTTGTGAAGGCATATTCTCCACATTAACAAAACCCTGCAGTCTTACTATTTCAGGAAAGTCCTTAAAGACTTGACAAATTGCCATTTTCACAGCTATAGTAGTTATCCCCTGACCCCAATAATCCACTGCTATTGCATAACCAATATCCGCCCTACACCGTTTGTCCCCCGATCCTGGAAATACCGACACGAAACCTATCGAGCGGTCGTCGATGCATATGCTACGGCGCCAGGGATGTGGTATGCAAACTTGTTCAATGAAAGTTAAGGCTTCCTCTTTCGATTTTAAGGTTTCCCATTGACCATATCGTGTCACTCGATCATCGCCTGCATATGAGAGCAAATCTTCGGCGTCTGATAGTTTGAAAGGACGAAGAGTTATGCGTAAAGGGTCCATGGATATGTATGAATTAGTTGTGAGAAAAAACTTGATCGATCGGTCTTCCCTTGAGTTATGATGAGGGATTTATTAATTAGGCTCGACAACATAGTTATGTTAGAATATTCTTTGTTAGGTGAATGTTGCTTGGATTGTTCCCATAATGTAAGATCAATTTTTGCCTAACTATAATAAAAGAAATCTTGCGTTATATTTATTACGAAAAATCCTCAGTGTTCTTTTTTCATAAGCAAAAAAATCTATTTGAAATTCCTTCATAAATCATAGGGATTGTTTTGCCATTTTTTTAAATAAATAGAGGGGTTATTACCAATTTTTAAAGTTAACAGGGGGTTATTGATAATTTTTTAGGTTAACTGGGGTGTTTTTGCATCCTTTGGTGGGGTATATAATTATAATTTCGGCTTGGGAGGGGTTTTGTTGCTAATAAGAAATAAATACAGGGAATTTTTACTAATAAAAATAACATTGGGAAATTTTTATAGTTATGCAAAGCACAATGGGTGTTTTTACATTTCACTATTATTTTTATCATGCCTTTTTTGTTGGTTTCTTCCCTGGGGTTTTAAGATTATAAAAACAGTGAGTGTTAGTGTTATAAAAATTGGACTGGACCGGTCGGTTTGATCACTTTAATCGGTAATCGATTGTTAATTCGATTTGATCAACCCTCCAAAATCATTATTGTTCCTGCCCAGTTCGAACCAGAAAAAATCGGTAAAACCGATTAACTAGTTGAACCACTGGTTCAATTATAATAAAAAATAAATATAAATTAGAGACTTTTTGCCCATTTCTTCCCCAATTTAAGATGTTTGTATGTTTTTTTGTAAAAGATTTAGGTAATAAAATTCATCCACTATTTTCTCTTTTCTATAGGTTATTAATAACAAAATTATTATTTTTCATATAGTGTTTATCATAGTTTGAATTATTGCTCTGCTAGTATGTTATCATAGTTGTAATTTTGGATATTTGGTGTTTATTTTGATTTAGGTCTATGTTTTAGATATATAGTTGTTTATTTTGGAGTTTGTTGTTTTCTTGTTGAATATTGTTGTGACAATTCTTGTTTGAACATGTTATGTTGAATTTAGAATTGCATAATTATTTATGTTTGTTTTGTTTTTAGTTACATTCAAATGATTTATTGTATACTAGTTGTGATTTGTGATATAGTATTTAGTTTATGAAAATATCTTAAAAAGTTTGTATAAGAATTAATTTTTTAAAATAGTGATTACATATATTAAAATTTAAGTTAAATTATTACTTTTTAATGATATCCTATCAGTTAAATCAATGATTTGTTGACAATTTTTAAAGTAAACAGTAAGACTATCGATTCGATGTTCGATCTGATTTTTAAAACATTGGTTATAGGGTCTTTATACTCCACCAGCACAAAAATGTTTATTATTGTTCAATGAGGAGCATTTCCAATATTCATTGCACCATCCAAATCAATACACAATGTAAACAGTAAACGGGTGGGGTTTCTCTGTGGGGTTTTAAGAATATAAAAATAGGGAAGATTTTATTTTATATCAGGTTTGGTCCAACCTAAAATAACTATATGTCAAGTGTAATATACTTACATTGGGGTTGGATGTAACTCTCAAGAGAATGATCAATCATAAATCAAGTGCATTTGTGATTGGATGAATTTGACCAAGTCAGATGTATACAAGAATATTCAAATTCAAAAAAACGGTGCTATAGTTTCTTGTTCTCTGTTTTCTCTCCTTTTATTCCACTGTTTTGAAAATATTATAAGGGTCATGGGTTAAGGTTAAGGTAGGATGTCGGCAGCATCACCTGGTTGGCCATGACTCACGTCCTCATCCCTGGTTTCTTTATAATAATTGCACAATCATCCAAGAATTTTATAAGTTTTACCGTTAGACCAGTGCATCAATTTAATTAAGTACAATATCTAATTATATATATTTATCTCACTTAGTACAATGAGGCATTGTCTAAATCATTTAGGCTTAACAACTTATATTTTCACAACATTTCAATTTCAAAATTAATAAAATTTAATAATTAACTATAATTGATACTATTAGTATCATAACAAATATTGGGATTGCTATAATAAATTTTCGACACCATTATTCTATTATGAAAATGATATGAAATAATTAATTCATAACTATTAGTCAAAAGATAAAAAAAAGTATTAACATACACATAATTCAACATATTCAGAATGGGGTCGAAAATTTTAAAGTACAAATAAGAACTAAATTCGCTATACTCTAATGTAAAAAAATGTACCAGTAACATCTGAACCATTAATCAACAATTAAAAATTGAAGTTTTGTATTCAGTTTTATGCACCGAAAGATTGCATGATCTCTTTAAGCATTCATATAATGACCTGCATGAGAAAAGCCTAAACATCATTTATTTGCTTTAGAAAATTTTACACGAGTCTTTTTTGTTATCAAATACTGAAAGTAAATGTTGTATTTTACATAAACACAAAGAGAATGCAGTTTTTCCTACATAATAGGTATATTGGGTAAAATTGAATATCATTAAATATATGAACAGTTCTTTTGTATTTCATTCGAGAAAAGTTAATGGTGTTAGCCTTGGGTCGGGGCTGCCTCTGCCCTTGCCCCTAGCCCTGTCTGGTCGTCTCCAATGGCAGGGCTCCGAGTCCCATTTAATTCTACTTTTTTTATTCCCTACTCTCACTATTATAATAATAGTTTTAATTTTGTTTTTAATATTAATATTAATAATAATAACTATAATAATTATATTTAAATATTAAAATCAAAGAGAGTTGATAATAATAAAATTAAAATTGATTCAAAACACGAGCTACAACATTAAATAAACGGCACACACAACAACAAGAAGGAAATTAAATTGTTTGTCTAAGTGCATAATTATTATTTCAACTAATTCGATATTTTTATAAATATATAGCCACCAATATTGTAATTAAATTATTTAATTTTTAATTACAATTAAATAAATTTGACAAGTATAAAAATTCATTCGGGTCTTTGTGGAATTATATTCTACTCCGTTATTAGATTAAAACGGTATATGATACGTCCAAATCGAAGTTCGGGTGAATGAGAAATTGATTCTCAAAGATCACACTTTGAAATGGAAAAAAAAGAAATAGAAGTGGTTTTGTCCCACATTGAAATTGGAAGGAAAAATCTTGAGGTTTATATATGATTTGACAATGTAGTGGTATAACAATCTAGCTACAATAGTCTCTTCCCTCACCCGCAGGGGGGGAGGGGGTGTGTAAATCATGGATCGAAATTCACTTCGGACCTTGAAGACTTGTGCGAGCCCGCTACCTACGGACACGAATGCAGTTCAATTCTCTAACTTTCGGACAAGCCCAATTAAAAATAAGTTTTTTTTTTTATTAAACAATTAATTAGAATTTACTTATAAAAAAAATCAACAAACAATTAAAGAAATTGTAAAGGGTGTCCTTGTAAGGATTGTTGAAGCTATAAGGGGTGTTTTGATACATAGTCTAATCAAAGCTAATCACCTTATAATTTTTGAAACGTTAGGGGTTACTTGTAAGACGACTAAACCTCGTGGGTTCGATCGTAAATCACCCTAATTCTATTAGAAAAGAACAAATAAGAAAAAGAAAAAGAAAAAGAAAAAGAAAAATAAATGAACTATTGCTGACATAATTACGGATAACCCCCCTGAGGTAAGACCTAATTACAAAAATCTCATTCACGTATTGGGTATTACAAAAATTCCTCTCAGGTTTGTCACCTTCTTACAATCAACCCCTGTCCCAAAAATGATCAAATTTTGCTCATGAGTGTTATTTGTAATGTTCAATATCTTATAAATGCTAAAATTGTATGCTAATTGTTATATGTTATAAATTATAAAAGTGATAATTATATATTTACAACCAAAATAATTGATAAAATTGATAACTGCCCATATCTTTCAATAAATATTGCAAAAAAAAAAAAAAAAACTTATTTACATATTTATTAACAATTTAAATTGCATAACAATAAATCAAATAGAATTTAATAATAATATTTTATAAATATGAACAAATTGTTTACATATTTAGTTAAATGAATTTATTTTCTACATTAGTAAATTTAATAAAATTTGTATTATAAATAAAATATTTCAATTTAATAAATTTTATATTGTATTATAATTTTAATTTTTTTAATGCAATAAAAATATTATTTATTTATTTAATTAGTGTAAATATGAGTTTATAATTATAAATTTTATTTAATTTGTTATTATAGAAATTAAATTATTAATAAATATGTAAAATAAATTGCAATATTTATTGAAATTTATGGGCAATTATAAATCATATCAATTATTTTGTAGTAAATTTATGACTATGATTATTATTTTTTATAATTTATAAGATACATCCAAATTTAAAATTTATAAGATATTATAGAAATTACAAATAATCCCCAATGACAAAATTGAAATATTTTAGGGACAATAGATTAATTGTAAGAATATGACAAACCTGAAGAAATTTTTGAAATATCCAATGTAATTAAACCTTACATCAGGGCTAACCATAATTTACCCAAATAAGAAGTCAAAATAAAATTGGCTACTCTTTGGCCCGCTTTCTCTTTCTCTCTCTCCATATAGTATGAGATAATTCCCCTGGAATCCCTCCCCAAATCCCCCAAATTACTCTTCTCACCGTAAAAAATAACAATTATTCCGAAAACCCATATAATATTTATTTCAAAAATAAAATGATGTACAATAATGAGTGGATGATGACTATGGAGAATTCTGAAACGGATTCATCGTGGAGCCGACAAGAGGATAAGATTTTTGAAAAGGCTTTGGTTGAATTTCCAGAAGGTGTTGAGAACAGGTGGAGTAAGATCGCTGAGTTACTACCTGGAAAATCGATAGATGACGTCAGGGCACACTACGAGGCTCTGCTTCATGACGTCGGTGAGATTGACTCGGGTCGGGTCGAGCTGCCGAGCTATTCTGATGAGTCGTGGGAGGAGTCGGTCCCGGGTCAGATCTCGTTCGGTTCGACCCGAACCCGACACTCGGAGATTGAGAGGAAAAAAGGCACGCCTTGGACAGAAGATGAACACAGGTTTTTTTCCATTTATCCTGATCAATTTCCTTATTTTTAAATTTAATTTTTGGGGTTTTTCTTCTATATAATTATAATTAGTTTGATTTTCTATTCTAGAACAAGAAATTCCATTCTTATTCTGCAAGTCTATTCTAGTATTTTATTTTGTTCGATGATAGAAGAAACAGGGTTTGATGGTTTTATTTGGTGCATTGAGATTTAGATATTTAAATGTACAACAAGAAGTGATCCTTTAATTTTAGAATTAAATAAATACTCATATATTTTTTTCTAGGTGCAAAATGATCTTGTCAATTAAGTCCTCATCCATATAATTCCATTTCCTCCCCAGCTGATTATTGTTTAGAATAATAAATATGGTGAATTAATATTAGCAGGGGATAACTTAGATCAATTGGCATTTGCACCGTCGAATTGCATATTCTTGACAAAACAATGGTCATTTTGCCAAATAGAGTGCAAAGTGCCAAAGTTTCAAAATCAGGGTGCAAAGTGATGTATTTATGGGGTGCAAAGTGTCAATTACTCGATAACTTATGTATAATTAAGGAAATATAGGAGTAGTATTTAAAAGAGATTTTCGTGTAGAACGGTACTATATCGAGGAGTTTACAGAACCAACAATTTAATGTTGATTATGAGTAGACACACAAGGGCGAGGGCGAGGGCGAGGGCGAGGGCAAAATCAAACATCATCATTCGTATTGCGGTTGTTGGTGATTATCTAATAATCTAAGTTTGTGTTGATTGATTTTTAATTTGCTGCAGGTTATTTTTAATTGGGCTAGATAGATATGGAAAAGGTGACTGGAGAAGTATATCAAGGAATGTTGTGGTGACGAGAACACCAACACAAGTTGCTAGTCATGCGCAGAAATATTTTCTACGTCATAATTCTGGAAAAAAAGAGCGAAAAAGGTCGAGTATTCACGATATCACAACTGCCATGGATAGTTTAACCGTGCCTGCACCTACCAATCTCCCATCTCAGAATTATAGCTTTCCCGTGCCAAGATAATTAAATAAATCGAGGTTTAGTTAGATTCTTCATATATATATATATACTGTATATAGAATAGATGTTGTAGATAGACTTGCAGTCAGTTTAGTTGCCTGCCCTGAATGATATATATTGACATCCATCTCAAACTTGTAAAGTTATGTACTACTAGTTCTTTTCTTTTCTTTTCTTTTCTTTTCTTGTAGCTAGGTTACCTGTGAATTGATTAGATGTAAATAATAAAATGATAAATTATACAACTATCTAGTTAAATTTGTTACATTTCAATATTTAGTTTCAGATATAATGTTCTCTGATTAATGGATACATGCTGCATAATCAAGTTCACTACCTCCGGATTTAGATTTCTTACTTACTAAAAGTAAGGGAAAATTGCATATTTGGTACTACACAATAGGCACTCTGCAATTTTTGTATTATTGGATATGTAAATGCATATTTAATATCATAATTTAAATATTTAAATATTTGTTACAATGTTTATACCACCGTCAAGTAATTGGATGAAAATGGAGAGAATTGATCATGTGCACCATATGTGGCCGTTATCTCATCTTTTGGAGGAAATATTATCACGTTTCCCTCACTTTTGGAGGGAAAACAATTAATCACGTTATCTCGTCTTTTGTTAGACATGGTTCATTCCATGACAAATTTCTCTGAACATCCTTATTCAGTCTAGGGGTTAGCCCTTGTGACTCTTCAAAGATACTTAGGCTAGTACTTTCGAAGACAATACCTACAACACTGTACCCACTATGGTATGGTACAGCACCCTTGTATTCATACTTACGAATATGGGAATCTCCTGCCTATATTAGAAACAAGAAAGGAGATAAATTGTATAATAGATCCAGTTTGTGCAAATTTGTGGGGTATCCAAACAAAATCCATTGGATACATGTTCTACGACCCCTAAGAACGAAAAAAGTTCGTTTCTAGGAAAGGCCACTTCTTAGAGGATGATTTCCTCCCCAAAAGAAATAGGGCAGTCATAGAACTTGATGAAGTCCAAGATTTGGACCCATCCCCACAACAGTGGGAGATGATCCTATAACCTACTGAACTAACTAGTACACTAGTAATTCGAAAGATCCGATCAAATTCGTAAAGTGCCAGAAAGGTTCGGCCTCATTCACTTAAACAATCAGTTGTATAGTGATCCAAGGATTTACGAAGAAGCTATATCTGACATAGACTCGGGTGCATGGCACGAGGCCAACGTATATAAAGAAAAGTCAAAGATCTTCACTAAATCAATAAATATTATAATGAGGTGTACAATCTCGTGGACCTATTGCAAATGAGAACTGATCAAACAATCTAGAGCAAATATTCTAGACGATCTGAGAGGCTCCGATCTGAGTAAGCCCAAAGTTCCCCCTTCCTTATTGAATGTTGGGGGTATTTATAGTTGCACTGTTCCTTCGGGTCAATTGAGTAATTCTAAGTTGCACCGTACGGTATTGTACCGGTGTTTGTACAAAAGCAAGTCAGTAACAAAGACAAGTGGGGAAATCTTGGCCCTTAGATTATCCTGACGGATTCCGTACAAATGAGGTGTAGATCGTTTATCCAATCGTCTCCAGATTGAATTGCAGATCAAACTGGAGCTTGGATCTCGGAAGAAGAGATCGTTCTTGCATTTGTTCGGCACAGTACCACGTAGATGCCACGGGGACCTATTATATTATGCCACATCATATTACAAAGTATGGTATATCAATTGCAATATAGGGATGTTAACTAGTCGCATTGCAATTTGATCAATCTAGTTTCATATCTATATGCCCTTCACTTTGCATCTTGCTAGTTTTTCTGGCTACTTGACTCGCCGTTGGGAGGGTGTTCTAGTTACCCTCATTATCTTGGGTGATGGGGAAAAATAATGAGGTTCATATTTTTTTAGTGTGCAAAATGCAAAATGAGCTTATTTCTAGGGTGCAAAGTGAATTTGGTCAAACTTAAATATAATGAGATTCATAGACACAACCTTAATCATAATTATCTTGTTTATTTTTGTTCGAACTCATGTATCTTTAGAGATTCATATCTTGAGAGTATTTATACATGTTAAAGTGGGGAGAGGATGTACAGAAACCCGCCAAAGTAGGAGAGAATCATTAGCTTAGGAAGTAGTTGTCTTTCAGAACTTATCTTCCCATAATGCTGGGAGATATGTTTTAGAAAAGATTATGTTGGAGATTTACCCTCCGAAGGGCGGCCTTGCGGAGCTGAACTTGTCAGGAAGTCTGGAAGTGTATGTCATTCAAATTACAGTTCCTTTGCAAGAATTGGGACCGTGTAACAACAATTCTTATTTGGTCTCGCGATGTGGCTAGCTCTTGAAGCAGCGAACCAAGGTAGGTTTATGTTGGAAGTTAATCTTGATTAGGACTCATTAGTTGGCAAAATATATGAGTTATCTTTAAAGAGAGATTGAGATAGGAATCGTAAAGACATAAGGTTATCTCCTGGTTAGAGTTTAGATCTAGTTTGGTCTTCTAAGTAGAGTAGGACTTTAATTCTAGTAGTAAAAATATAAGTTATACATTTCATATGACAATAAGAGAGTAGAAAAAGAAAAAAATATAGTTAGAGTTAGAAGAGTCGAGTAGAGTTAGGTTTTTTTTTTAAGTAATAAAGATTTATTCTCCTCCTCCTCTTCCCGTAATTTATTTTTCGCTACATATTTATCATATTATTTTGTACCTCTACGCAAGAAAGTGCTATCAAGAGCCACATTAAGTGTAGATCCTGGTTAGGTTAGATCTAGAATTTAGATGGCAACCTTAAGTTCGTTTCCTTTCCAGAAACTGACGAAGGAAACTATGATAGATGGAGCATCCAGATGAGGATGTTTCTTGGTGGCCAAGACATTTGGGAGGCTATACAAGAAGAATATGATTAGCCAAAAGATTTGGCTTCTTTAACTTCAAACCAGAAAAAAGGCTTTGAAAGACGCCAAAGTAAAAAATCAGAAAGCTCTTACTTAATCCAACTTGGCGTGGACGATGACAATTTTGAGAAAATTTCTCAAGCCACTACTGCAAAGAAAGCATGGATATCCTTGAAAATGATTTCAAGGGAATTGATAAGGTGAAGAAAGTGAGACTTCAGTCCTTTCGAGGAGAGTTCGAATATTTGAAAATGAAAGATTCAGAAGATGTATCCAATTACATCTCAAGAGTTGTTTCAGTTGTTAACCAACTAGAAAGAAATGGTGAAAAGATGAAGGAAAACTGAGTTGTGGAGAATATACTTTGGTCCCTTGATGGAAAGTTTGATTATGGCAATCGAGGAGTCCAACGATATCGAGGAACTTTCAGTTAATGAGCTGACAACAAAATTACAAGTCCATGAGGAAAATATCAAAAGGCGATATAAAGAGGTTGATATCTTTACAAGCTCTTCAGGTAATATCGAGAGCCTAAAAACCGAGCGATGGCTCGATACATCGAGGCCAATGACTCGATACATCAGGGCAATGGCTCGATACATCGAGGTGATGAACTCTCGATATCGAGGCAGATATAGTAGTCGTGGCCATAGTAGAGGATATGATAGACATGACTTTTACAACAACAACGAGACAATATCAGAGACTCGACCATCAAGTGGACGTGGCAGAGGTGGAAACAATCGACGTCAATATAATAGAAACATTAAATGTTACAACTGTCACAAGTATGGACACTATGCATCAGAGTGCCAAAATGAGTCAATTGACGAAGAGACTCCTTATGTCGAAGAAGAAAAGGAGATTCAGGAGAAATTCTTATTTGCACTTAAGGCATCGATGGAAGACAAGGAGAAATCATGGAACCTCGATATAGGTGCCAACAATCACATGTATGAGAGCAAGCACGTGTTCGTCGATATCTACGAATCGACATCAGGGAATATCACATTTGTTGGAATATATCGGTTGTCAAAACAACAAGGGTGCAAAATTTAGAATTTTCCGAGATACTTTTACAAATTCGGTTTCCATCTATCTTATAACTAAAGGTTGAATAAACAAACAACAATTTGAATGCTTGAAAAGAGGTGGTAATCGCAAATTTCCTCACCACAGGAAAGGTGGTGGAAACTCCGGTCTTCTTTTCTTTTCAGGTTTTGCTTCGCGGATAGCACTCCAAATATCGTGCCTCTAGAATGTATTTACACCAATTGGATGATAGCAACCTTCTCGATTCACAGGCTAAGTACTAGAGATCAAGAATGATGAGGGATATTTCATAGCCTCTAAAACAGGAAATACCCCTATGCTCGATAAATATTCCGATCACCAAACGTCGATGAATTTCGATCAGAAGACCCAGTACGACTCGCAAACGTACCTCCGAGCATGAAAATCCCGAGCTAAACTTGGGCCTAGAACAAGGTCTGGGCTATGGGCCGAGGAATACTCTAATGTGGAGGGATCACCTATGATTTTACCGAATGTCGTGTGTAGGGTAAGATCAATAGAATAACGAACTAATCAACAATATGTGATAAGAGTGATATAAATAAGAGTAATATCGATCTAGAATAGGGTTGGTTAAAGTACTTAGGATGGTGCCACACAAAGAATAGTACAATATAATTAAAGTAATATAATTAACTCAATCAAGAACAATTGAGAAAGATGTATTTGTATTAATAATCACAGTTGTCATTCAGAGTTCAACCCCCATTACAATGAAGAATCTCCTATTTATAACATAGTAAGCCTAGCCCTAGTAGTATCCTAAGACAAGTAGGAGACACGCATGGCCCATGAAATATTCGGAGACTTCGCCAGGTCGATAAGATATGAATAAGCAGATCGGATCTATTAGAACCCGTTTGAGGAGTCCGACCCAGGCCTAGGTGTAAAATAGCCCTCATCAGTACTCCCTCACTTCTCGAGCATAATCGTATCTGAAGCTCGTAGAAGTAAAGAAAGTCTTTCTAATGATTCTTCGTAGGAGATTCTTGAAGTATGCCTCGTTAAAAACCTTGCTCGGAAAAACCCTTTCTGGGATAAAAACCGAGCGAGGAAAAAAGAGTACATATTCATTGAATCTATTCAGGTACAGTCATGTTGTTATGAAGTGTTGCCAGAAGCTTAAGGGCCTATTCCGCAATTCTCATAGGCAGGAAAATGAAACGTCGCCAAGGGCTAAAACGTCATTTCCTTATCCATATATACAGTGTTGGTCCCAAAAGTGGTCAATGAGGTCTAGAGGGGGGGGGGGGGGGGGGGGCTGAATAGACCTCTGAAAACTGTAAAACTTTTTCTCTAACTTTTCAGATCAGCAGACTAAGCTGATCGAGAATTCGTAAGACTACTAAGCTGTTCGCGCACAAAGCTTTGAACAACAGAGTTGACCACTCATCTGATTTCACTCAGCTGATTCAGATGAAATATCAGAGTTTTAGAACTAGTTGGCAGCGGATTTGTCAAGTGTTTTTCAACCAATCTGTTCCTCTTTAAGTTTTCTCACACAAAAGATTTTATCCTCAGTTTTTACAACTCCTTTTAAAATCTTTTGGTTCAATTCGTATGTTTGAGTTCTTTTCAAAATATGCAAAGTAAACAACAGTAAATCAAACACACATAATTTTTATAGTGGTTATATGGATGAAAATCCTTTAGTCCACTCTTCCAAGTTACACAGATCTTGGGTTATACTAGAAAACACTAAGTTAACAGTATACAATGCTTGCGCCGATCAACAAATGAAAAGGCCACAAGTGCGTAGTAAGAAATCACACAGAAATCCTACACTCCGAAGCTAGATCACTCACTTAGACGGATCTACACTCCTCACGCTATTTTCAGTTGAAAGTCACTCAGACAGACAACGTAAGTTCTCTGTTCTTCAAACAAAAGCTTCGTCAACAGATGACTGGGCTTGTGATCAGACGACTCAACTGATGGATCTCGCTCTTAATATGTGATCTTGAATTGTGCAAGTCTCTTCTAGATCTTCAGTTTGTCTTCTATTTATACTCCTCGGATTTGAATTTCTGCCCGTTGAAGGTTGACAGAAATCTACAGTCCTCGAGTACTGGTCCTTAAATTGCGGAACGGCTCCCTGCAACTGTTGCTCTGTACACTCTGCTGTACGGATGTCTACTTTATGTCAGTCGCATTTAATGCTCTCAGCTGGTTACCGTTGATAAGTTTCCTGACCGTCTTCACTCTGCTGATGGGAACACTCTGCTGATGGCTACTCGGCTGATTCAAGAATGAACACATCTATCTTGACTTGGCTGATGATAACCAATCTGATATCCCACTTCGCTGATTCGGTCACATAGCTCCCGGACCATGAGATAGGTTTCACTAAGCTTTTCAGTTCTTAGTTGATGACTTCCAATTTAGCCTTCTTGACTATTATACCCTTTTTGTCATCTTCAAAACCTTCTCTAATATATACCAACAATTTCCCCCTTTTTGATGATGACAAAACCTTCAACTAAGAACGTCTTCTAATTCTTCAGATTTAGTCTTCATACCTTGAGATGGAAATTTATTGATCTGATACAACCCTTTTTTTTTTTTTTTTTTTTTAAAATACCACTTGATGGTTCTTTTTCCCTTTACTGATCTTCTACTTAAAGGGTTCTTAGTTGCATCCTTTATCTTCCCCCTTTTTGTCATCAACACAAATACTTGAGTTGCATCACTTCTTCCCCTTTTTCTCTTTATAGGATTGCAAACTTAGTATGCTGAAGACAGGTAGGTAAGTACTTGGCTGATCGAGGTAGTCTTCGTTGCTGTTTATCACTCCAGCTAGAAAATTTCCCCCTAACTTGAAGAATTTTTTTACCACTAGATACCATTTGTGGTCTGATGCTACTTGTAGTCTGATTCTACTTGTATGAATGTAAATCAGACTAGTCAGCTGATACCACTTGTTGATGTGATAACACTTGCTAATACCACTTGGTGTAGTACATTCTTGAATATCACCTGGCTGTTGAATTCCAGTCGGCTGATAAGAAGCAGTCTTCTGATAGCTTCATTTTGACTTATTGAAAATTTCATCTTTAATTAGGAGTACCGCTAGTCGTACACGTTCCCCCTAAGTTCAAGAATCCGTGGTCAAGTAGTCTGATGAGAGTTTCTCTTCAAAGACACTCAGCCGTTGAATTTCAGTAAGCTGTTTTGGCTTAGTCTTCTGATAAGTTCCCCCTCAACTTATGAATCCAAAGTCAACAAACCAATTTCTTTGTCACATGGTTGACTGATACCCCACTTGTTGGTGATACTGCTTGTTGCGATCAGTTGTTGGTCTCTTAACACCACTTATTATTCTTTGATAATCTTCAACTTTTTAACAATCTTGCTTTCCTTGAAATCTCCAAATGTAGAGTCTACCACTTGAAAAATACCACTTGATGATATCACTTATTTGATAACACTTGTTGATATATGCTTGTTGGTGAGACCACTTGTTGTACTCGGTGATTTGGCCTAATTTCGTCTTAGGTTTAATCTCAGTAAATTATTAAGAACAATTTAATATATTAGGGGTTTGGCTAAAGTACTCAGGATGGAGTAATTCAAGAATAGTATAAAGAGCAATAATCACGTAATCAAGAGTATGC
The DNA here is from genome assembly GCA_030819805.1 of Penstemon newberryi var. newberryi. Classification (NCBI taxonomy): domain Eukaryota; kingdom Viridiplantae; phylum Streptophyta; class Magnoliopsida; order Lamiales; family Plantaginaceae; genus Penstemon; species Penstemon newberryi. The sequence continues at coordinate 9,213,343 of JAUALY010000007.1, read as the reverse complement.
GAGAGAGGAGAAATAGTTGTAGTATTATTGATAGGTTAAAATCCGGATCCTTGATACAATGTAGAACTTAGTATATATAGTAATTGACTAATCCTAACGTGACTAGGAGTCCTATTAGGCCTAGGAATCCTGCTTGACTTAGGAGTACCGCATGGCCCAATAAATCTTCAGGATCGGTCTTCAGGTCGATCAAATATACTTGGGCGGATCGAGCCGATCTTGAGGTCTTCGCAGGTCGGATCGATTCTGAACTGGCTCGGAAAGTACTATTCGATCATAGGTGTAAAATAGCCCTCATCAGAACTCCCTCACTTCTTCGAGCAAAATCATACCTGGAGCTCGTAGAAGTAGATACAGTTGTCGTGTTGGTCCTTTCACAATTTAGGAAGTATGCCTCGTTAAAAACCTGGTTCGAAAAAACCCTTCATGGGATAAAAACCGAACGAGGGAAAAAGAGTGCATTTCTATCTTAAACTTTCCAGGTAGGGACACGTAGCTTAGTAACGTGTGTCAGACATCCGTAAAGTCTTCTCATAATTTTACTGGCGGGAAACTGAAGAGACGCGAATGGTTGATTCGTCTTTTCACCGCCCATATATATAGTCGAAATTAGCGGGATATTTTTACTTTTTACCCCAGATATTCAGATCTTCTAGCAGTAAACGTTTGAGTCGATAATCCTGCAATTTATTTATTTCATCGAACACACTATTTCAAGAGACAATGGCCTCGACTTCGCAGAATCCCAATTCTTCAACCCAAAACGAAGGACAACAAGTACCACCTAATATCACTAACCCAGAGATCCTTTCCTCTGAGGAGGAAGTGGCAGATGGCGTACAGGCAGAAGAGGTTAGAGACTATGAGGAGAAAGAGGTAGATAGTCTGGTGGTGGAGATCGTTCCTGAAGAGGAAATGATATTCAGACCATCAAAAAAGTCAAAAACTGCTCAACCTCAAATTTCTGCTCCTATTGAATTCTTTCCTTCTCGACTGAGGTAGGAAGATTTACCCGCTCTAAAGAGGGAATATGGTCGTTATTTCCCTTCGGATTTTGAAATAATTATTCCTTCCCCCGAGGAGAGAGTCAACACCCCTCCTACTAACTGTCGAGCTTTCTATACGTCTCATTTCGAGCATGGGCTTCGCTTTCCCCTTTCTCCGATTCTCCGTCAACTTTTGGAGACCTTCTTTGTTTCTTTAACCCAACTCGTACCCAACGCCATAGCCTTTATAATGGCCTTTTCCGTTTTGATGGTTGCAAGGGGTCTGCAACCTTCATTTCGTAATTTTCTTCACTTTTTCCGATTCTCTATATCGACTTCCTCCAATAGAGGCTACTATTATGTTAGCCAAAGACCCGGGTTTGCCGTACTGGAGAATGCCATTTCGAGCAATAGTACGGAATGGAAGTCAAACTATTTTTTCGTTAAGGCTCCGACCTTGCGAATACTCGAGAATGGAGAAACTGAAGAATTCACTTATGATTGGGGTCACAACCAATCTTGGGTGTATGGTGGTCAAAAAGTGACTGGTGAGATGGCCCCAAATGATCTTTTTTCGTCCGACTTGATAGAGGAAATGCGATCGGATAAGTATCAATCCACTTACTTGGTCGGAGAAGTATTTCTTCGTAAAGCTGGACTGAGTTCTCTGGACTTTCCCATCCCCTCAGACGACCGATCCTTGAGTAATATTTCATTTACAGTTTTATATTGTAAGAAAGATCTCTAAATTCATCGTCCATTAACATTATTGATCTTATATTGTAGCTTCTATGGTCGAAAACTGCCGTTTTTCCGTAGTTGGAAAAACCGTCCTTTCAAATTCAAAAAAGTCGTCGGGAAAAGTTCCAGTAGAGCAGAGGCAATCCAAAAAAAGGAGAAGAGACCAATACCAGGATCTAGAAGACATTGAAGAAGAGTCGTTCGAAAACGCAGATCCTATTCGAGTAGCTCCTCCTCCAACTGGTCAGACCTCAACAGAGCAACCTTCGACAAGCTCTCGCCCAGGCCGTGGTTTTCCACCTAAATACCTCAGGGATAAATTTGGAATTCTGGGCTGTAAAACTTGGCCAGAACGGAATCCTACTGGTCGTGATGCTAAAAGAAGAACTCAGTTTTTTGACAAAGAAGGCGAGTATTTCACTCATGTCGGAGATTTAAGCCGTGAAGCTTCCTTGGTAGACATGATCGAGAGCCACCTTCAAGGAAAACGAGTGGCTGGATATTCTGAAGGAGATTCATTGTTGACCGATGATAAGGAGAACGTCATCGATAAGTCGATCCGGCTTCTTCTATCTTCTACCTTCGTCAAGGACGTGCAGCGGACCTTTAAGAAAAGTCTACTCGACCAGTTGGCAAGAGCTGCTCACGCCCATGAAGTGGTAATATATTAAAATCCCGTTTGCTCTTCTTACAAACCTCAATTTCTTTACTTCATTACTTACTTAGACAACATATTTTTGCCATAGACTGGTAATGCTTTGGTATCGGCCATGTATGATACAGCCTTGCATAGAGAGCAATGCAAGTTCGTCGAGGAAAGCAACAATATTCTAACTGCCAGAGTCAAGGAGCTTGAAGATCAACTTGCTCGGGTCGATAATTCTCGTCCATCTGCTGAAACTCAGCCTGCTCCTAGTACCAATCCGAACTTAGAGACCGACAATCCTCATATTATTAGTATGATGACGGATGCTAGTCGATACCAGGCGCAGGTCGACCTACTGAATCGAGAAATGGATGAGCAACGAGTTTCCCACGCCACTGTGGTTAGTAAACTGGAGTCGGAGATTATTTCACTTCGATCTCAACTTGCGACCAATGAAGACGATTCCGGTTTGAATAAGGCTATAGACGAGCATCAATCTCCTGACGTTGAATCCATTGTCAGAGAGTTCCTCGATTCCCCAGTACATACCGCCATAATTCATCAGAAAATTGGAGGCCTGCTCTTGAGCTCATTCTATGAGGGGGTCGATCAATTGATCGAGTCTGGTCAGATTCCTGATAGGCGCTATGAATACCGTGAGGTTATGGCTATTGAAAAGGATCGAAAACTCCGAGACTATCCTCCTGATTCCTTGCCTTTCGTTGAGTATAGTGGTCATCCTTTAGCTCATTTAGTGGCTGAGTATGGGACTCCATTTCCCGTTCCCGCACCCGATTTGGAGTTAACAGAGGACGTCGAGGAAGATCGAGCAGATGAGGAGGAAGATAAGGATAACGAAGAAGACAATGAAGGAGATCAAGCCGATGAAGAGAAAGAAGATAGTGAAAGGTTGTCCCCGAAGGAGGTTAACTCCCCATCTTAGATCATTCTCAAGATTAGGATTTCAGTTGTAACCTTCTTTGATCCATGTAACTTTTGTCATTTTGTTCAATGGAACTGGAAAATTTTGTAGATGTAGTCAGCAGAAAATCTCTAATTTGGTATATACGATCTTCAGTGATATATTGATCTTTGTTGAATTATTCTTTGTCATTTTGATGATCGTAATACGCAATTGATAATCCATTCTGACAATTATTTGAAATTTTACTGCGCGCACCAAGGATTGGGGACATAATTGTCATTTCCTTTACTATATATAAAGGTAAAATCTTCGAAGTTTTACCGAGCATCCTCACTTGCAATATAAAATTTTTGTGTTGTAGATCGGAGCTATAGTTCGGTAATTCGTAAGGTTTTTCTGATTATTTGATCATGAGTTCCAATCTTTTCTCTGGAGCCACAAAACGATCCCTACGAGGCCCATCTCGACGAGATACTCCGAAGAAGAAAATCCGAACTGAAAGTTCGCATCAACCATCCTCCCATGGAGGAGCTTCTTCTCGGGTAGTCATGCCTCAACCCGACTCGGTGTCGACCTCTCCGGGAGAAATTAAAAAATTAGTGGCTAATATTCCTTCTCAGGCGGAGGAAATTATGGGTTCTTCTACGGGACCTTCACGGGCTCCGATCCGTAGCCCGTTGGTCGATCAAAATATTCTGGAGGTTTATCAGAACGAGGAGTCTCGAGTTAATTCTCCTCCTCTTGTCAACCTTTCAATAGATATTCCTCCCCGTTCCGATCAAGAAGCCTCAATAAATCAAACCTCTGATCGAGAAGGTTCTCAGCAGGTTGTTATCACTCCTCCCAATCCTGAGGTCGAATCATCCTTTCAAATGAGCGGGCCTATGGAAGACATTCCAGAGTCTCTCTTTGCCCCTCTAACCTCTAATGTTGTTGTTTCCACCTCTCAAGATACCCTAGTTCTCTCTCCTTCCACCATTCCTCGAGAAATAGCTAAAATTGGGTCTGGTCCCAGTCAATCTAGTTTCAAGAATTCCCTGGACGATCCTTCTCTTTTAGATGATCGTTCTTTAAAGGAGCAGGTCGAAGAGATAACTGACTTTGAAACGAGTCGATCTGGAGGGGTCTCTATAGATGCATGCATTCCAGCAACCCTTGAGCCTGATGGGGTATCTTGGAATTTGGGAATGGGCACAATTCTGCCCAAGGAGCTTGATAAACTGAAGAATCACTCTTCTTTGCGGCTTGTTCAATCCATCTTCAAGCGTTTGGAGATGGTAAGTAGATTTTTGTTATTTTTTTTTGTTTTAATAGAGATCTTTTATCTTCCAATTTTTAAAGTTCTTCATTCTTATTCTTCCATAATAGGCCAAGCATGAAGCTGTTCTGCTTGGGATACAGAATGATGAGTCTTATTTTTCTCAAGAAGAGTCCCTTGAACGGATGAACACAATTGCTGCTGCTCATCGATTGCTGATGACTGAAGCCGAGAATCTCCGAGCGGCTAATGAAAATCTTTCTAAAGAGAAGGAAGAACTTGCTCGGGCCAATAGCAGCTTAGTGTCTGATAAGGAGCAGCTTACCAAGGAGAAGGAAGACCTGCTCCTACTGAACAGGAATCTAGAAGAAGTTACTCAGTCCCAGATCGATAAGAGCAAAAAACAAGAGTTTGAAAGGGGTTTTTCTCTCGGATATAAGCAACGTACGAAAGAAATGATGACTTATCTTGCTCATCAAACGAGTCCCGATCATGCTTTTGAACAGTAGACAAAGGTCTTTCTTTCTTTTTTTTTTTTTTTTTTTTTTTAGAGAAATGTAATATAACAAACTCTTTTTTGCCGTGAATAGAGCAGTTCGTTGTTTCAATCATTTATATGCAGAATAATACGTCGTTTCGATCTGAATGGCAGAATAACTGTTATCTATCTTCTTGGGAGAGAAAAAGTCACTTTGGTAGTTGTGCCGTAATTGTAGGTGTAGGACGTTTCGCATGCTTGTCCAATAACTGACAACTTCCTCAAACTATAAATAGTTCCTTTGAAAAATAAGAAACATAATAGAGGGAAATAATATGTCTTCATTAAACATTTCAATTTGGCACTTATGGCATCTTGATTATGGTGGAGATATTAACCCAATCTTTTTATGAGAGATGAGAGCTGGTTAGTTCATTAAAATTATGGTATCCCTTTTGTCAGAGTATTCTCTTCGACCAACGAGGATACTTCGTAAGAGTTGGATGAGATATCCTTTGACCCAGGCGGATACTTTGTAATCTTCCATCTGGACATCCTCCGACCAAGGAGGATATCTTGCTAAGGTCTGGTGAAGTATATTTGCCAATCATCACCAATGCAGTGACAAGAGTCCAAGAGTAAGGAGTACGTCGGACTGGAGGAGCAATAATTCCAAGGATGAGCTTAGTAGGCTAGTATTTGTAATAACCGTAGTTAGATTTTAGGAACGAATGTACTTTCCCTTCTGTATTTAATCGACCGTATTCGCTGAATGTAATGATCTTGGAAAATCATAATAAAATCGTTTAATCTGTGATTGTTCATTCGTGCTACTTCCTCCCTTTTTTGTCGTGCTAGTAGTCGATCAGACAATTTGAATTTGAAATTTAATACCAATGAGTTATATGATACTCCTCAGTTAATTTAACAATCTGGACCGTAGATATGATCTCAATGCAGTACCGTTGGATCCTTTATCCTCTGTCCTATAAAAGGGTCATTCCATGCTTCCCCATTTAACAACATGAGGTTGTTCAAGAAAAAATTTCATTGGTATGACCATCATCGTTCGCCAAAATGTGTTACCTTAACGAAGGATGAATCTCTGACTTGGTATGGGATGAATTGGAAAAATGAAACTTCCCTCATATATGCTGATGCTCGGACAAATCTCTTAACTGGGGATTAGTCGACCGTAAGCTATGCCATAGAGTATAGGTCGAGGTCAGAGGAAAGCTGGATTCTTGCTTTATCGAAATCAACTTGTTTCTAACAGGTCGACGATGCCATGCATGAGATCCTTCTGATTCCTATTTGATCTGGCGTAGCAAAAGCATCAGCTTCTTCGAGGTGGTCGAGTTTAGATAGCATGTGCTCTTTCCTCGATCAGATGGCTGCCGATCCTTAGAAGGAACGCCTGAACTCTAGTTTCTCGTCACTGTTCTCAAAGTAGATGTAATGATGGTTGTTCTGTAGCTTCGACGGTTCCGAAGTACTTCTTACGCCGACGATCTTTAAAGATAAACTCTTCTTCGAGATTTTGTATATAGAGTTGCTAGTATATCGATCGATGCCTTTGTTTAGATAGGAATCTCAGACATGTAATATAATTTTTGTAATGATAATTTTTGCATGTTGAATATCGACCTGATGTATAATGTTTAAATTGATTCAACCTGATAGTGCATTTAATTCAAGTCCTGCCTTTATGGCTGGTAGTTATGAATGTGTAACGTAAATCCCGATATCATATGACTACCGTTGATTAGATATGAGTTCCACCGTTGGATTTTTACCCTCTCATCTATAAAAGGAATCCTTTACCTTTCACTCATTTACCCTTAAAAGTAAGAATTTCCAAATAATGTACTTCCACTTTTCCCAGAATGGTGGTCGTCCACCTAACTCAGAAATTCAACAATTTATTAATTACGCCGACTTGGTATGGGCGGAATCGGAAAATGGAGACTTCTCAAAAGCCATGAAGTCTCCGATCCCTAAAATAGGGGATCGATCGGAGTGTCCACCACATATCGGCCATCCTGTACAAATGGGTAAGGGTCGGTACGGTGGCATTCCGATCTAATAGTTCTGTGGTTGGTGGAAAGCTGGTTAGTTCATTAAAACTAGAAGGCATGATCGAGAATGCTGACCACCATCGACCAATGAACAATTATGATCTCACAAAGCTCTCTCTGATTCCGAGCTTCGTGATCGTAATCACGGAACCTAAAGGCGGCTGTCTTCGTCGACCGGGTTTAGCTGGTAGCAAGAATGCTGGGAAAAGTGTGGAGATAAACAAAATTAGAAGCCCCCTTATTCCTGCTGCCATCCTTCTAACCTGAACAGCCTTAGTCGACAAATCGACCTTGTAAGATTGCTTTTTACAAGTCTACCGGTCAAGCGAAGCCGCATTTAGTTAGAATTTTATTTTAGTGTGTAATAGAATTTTGCCGTTGACTAGTTAGGGAATTCTTTGTACCTTTCCGATGTATTTTTCTTCTTGTAATAAACACTGCTTTATTTGTCGATCATATGATATTTACGCTATCACTGAGCCATTTGGTCTTTTACTACTTGTTGGTTTTCTTACTCTTTCTGGAGATCGTTTTATCGGATTTGAAGAGTCTTTTCCGACCCAATTGGTTTTACTCAAGTATTTATTTTATTTAGGTTTTATACCAACTTTTGGTTTTTAACCTGTGTAGATTGCTCGTTAGGAGATCAATGAGTTTATACCGACCCAATCGGTTTTACTCAAAGATTTTACTTAGATTTTATACCAACTTTTGGTTTTTAACCTGTGTAGATCGTTCGTTAGGAGATCAATGAGTTTATACCGACCCAATCGGTTTTACTCAAAGATTTTATTTTATTTAGGTTTTATACCAACTTTTGGTTTTTAACCTGTGTAGATCGCTCGTTAGGAGATCAATGAGTTTATACCGACCCAATCGGTTTTACTCAAAGATTTTATTTTACTTAGGTTTTATACCAACTTTTGGTTTTTAACCTGTGTAGATCGTTCGTTAGGAGATCAATGAGTTTATACCGACCCAATCGGTTTTACTCAAAGATTTTATTTTACTTAGGTTTTATACCAACTTCTGGTTTTTAACCCTTGTAGAGTGAACTTTGACAATGGTCTTTTGAATTCGATGTATAGAAAAATAAGCAAAAGCTTTTTTATTATAATCGTGGATAAACTTGATGCCTGAAAAGAACAAAACAAACTAAAATTCGAAAAACAAGCTAATTTCTTGAAAAATCCTGTCTGATCTCCAAAATCTTCTGCCTCGAAATCAACGGCCATAATATCTTCTGAGGTTTACTGAATTCCATGTTCGAGGAAGCGGTGTTCCATCCATATGTGCTATTTTATACGATCCCTTCTTGACGACCGCGGTTACCACGTATGGACCTTCCCAATTTTGCTGTAACTTGCCCACATGTTTTGATACTTCAACCTTTTTAAGTACCAAATCACCTTCCTTGAACGATCGCATCCTCACTCTTTGATTGTAGGCCTTTTCCATGCTGGATTTAGCTGCTTCTAATCGAAGGCTGGCTTTTTCCCTTAAGGTCTCACTTAAGTCGACGTCGTCTTTTCTCAGTTGATCATTTGATTCTTCATCGTACAACTCAATTCTAGGGCTGGGGACTAGTGCCTCAACTGGGATAACTGCCTCCGATCCGTAGACTAAGCTAAATGGTGTTTCACCGGTAGAGGCTTTTACTGTAGTTCTGTTAGCCCATATGACATCGGGAAGTTCATCTAGCCATCTTCCTTTGGCGTCATCCAGTCTTTTCTCGAGAGATTTGATAATTTCTCGATTTTCTACTTCAGTTTGTCCGTTTGCTCTAGGATGTCCGACTGATGTAATGTTTTGCTGTATCCCAAACTTTGAGCACCATTCTTGGACTTGTTTTCCTGCAAATTGGGTCCCATTGTCGGAAATTAAGATCCTCGGGATTCTGAAACGACAGACTATATTTTTCCAAAGGAAATTTATGATCTGGAACTGAGTTATCAAAGCTAGTGCTATACACTCGATCCACTTGTTGAAATATTCAACGGCGACTAGCACGTAACTCTTTTTCGATCTGGCCACTGGGAACGGCCCGACTATATCAATTCCCCATTGGTCAAAAGGCCAACAGATCGGAATTGGGTGCATTGTCTCAGCTGGTTGATGTATTATATTTGAATGCACCTGGCAATAATGATAATGTTTTACATAATCCTGTGCGTCTGCGTACATCGTTGGCCAATAGTACCCTGTTCTCAAACATTTGAGTGTAAGTGCCCGAGCCCCACTGTGATTCCCTGCTTCTCCCTCATGGTTACTATTAAGGATGTTTTGGGTTTGGTGCTCGGGTATGCATTTTAGCAGAATTCCCGAGACGGATCGTCTGTAAAGTTTTCCCTTTCAATGGCATATTTTGGCGCTCGATATTTGATTCTCCTAGCTTCATTCTTATTGCTAGGGAGCGACCCTTCTTCCAAATAGGTGATTAGTGGGGTCATCCAACTATCTGCGGCCAAGTCGATGTCCATTATTTCAGTAACAGGAATAGTGTCGAGATCGATCGACGGTGTTTTTGAGATTAGCCAAGTGATCACCCTTTTAGATTTACCATCCCGTGTTCCCGTAAACCTAGACAGTTGATCAGCCCATCGATTTTCTTCTCGGGGGATATTTTGAATTTCAAATTTGTCAAATCTTTCAGTCAGCTCTTTTACTTTGGTCAAATATTTTATCATATTGTATTCTTTGGCCTCGTTTCCATTTATCTGTCTCTGGATCAGCTCGGAATCCGTTAAGACGTTTATAGTATTTATGTTGGCTTGAATTGCCATTTCCAATCCTGCGATCAGAGCCTCATACTCTGCTTCGTTGTTGGTTACCATGAAATCTAGGGTGATGACATAATTCATATCTTCACCACTTGGTCCTTGGAAACTGATTCTAGCACCCCCACCATCTCTGCTTGATGCACCATCGACATGCATAAGCCATACCAGATCATTGACGATCAAGATGTTATTATCACTTGTGGATGTCCCTTCCGGGCTCGCCTCCGACGGACTTGAGGTCTCTAAAAGGAAGTCAGCAAGTACTTGAGCTTTGATTGCTGTTCGCGGTCGATATTCGATCTCATATTGTCCCAATTCTACAACCCATTTGATTAATCTTCCCGAGGCTTCAAGTTTTGACAAGATTTGCCTTAAAGGTTGATTGGTAAGAACGATGATTTTATATGTTTGGAAATAGGGTCGTAATCTTCGTGCTGATGTTACTAATGCCAAGGCAAATTTTTCAATCACCAGATAATTCTTTTCAGCCCCTTGCAATAATTTACTCAAATAATATACTGGCTTGTGTTCTGAGCCCTCAATCTTGACTAGAACTGAACTTATGGCTGCCTCGGAAATAGCGATGCATATATAAAGAGGCTGTCCTTAAGTAGGTTTGGCGAGTAGTGGAGGTGAGGTCAAGTATTCTTTGAGTCGATCGAATGCGTGGTCTCAGGCTTCGGTCCATTCAAATGTCTTGGCTCTTCTTAAGGTTTGAAAGAATGGTAGACTCTTATCTGCCGACCTCGATATGAATCGGTTAAGGGCCACAATCCTTCCTACTAAGCTCTGCACTTGAGTAATATTTCTCGGAGGCCTCATTTCTGTGATAGCACGTATCTTCTCAGGGTTCGCTTCGATGCCTCTTTCATGAACTAGGTAACCTAGGAATTTCCCGTATCTGACTCCGAAGGTGCATTTTAAGGGGTTGAGTTTCATCCCGTACTTCCTTAAAATTCTAAAGCAACGATCAAGGTGTTTGATGTGGTCTTCTTCGCTCATGCTTTTGACCAACATATCATCGACATACACTTCCATGATTTCTCCGATCAGTTCTTTGAACATCAAGTTTACTAATCGTTGATAGGTCGCTCCTGCGTTTCTTAATCCGAAAGGCATCACTCCAAAGCAATATACCCCCTTTTCGGTAACGAAGGCAGTTTTTTCTTGATCTCTTTCATCCATAAATATCTGGTAGAAACCCTGAAAAGCGTCCATCATGCTAAAAATAGCAAAACCAGCAGTGGAGTCGACTAATAGGTCAATTCTGGGGAGAGGATATGGGTCCCGTGGACATAACTTGTTTAAGTCCGTAAAGTCATTACACATTCTCCATTTATTATCTTTCTTGTCCCCCTTTGACACTAACACCACATTACATAGCCACTCGGTGAAGTGTATTTCCCTGATTTGTTTAGACATTAAAAGCCTTTCGACCTCTGCTTTTATTATTTTGTCATTCACAGGACCATGATTTCTTTTCTTTTGTCTGACTGGTTTTGCGTTCGGATCGATTTTTAAAGAGTGGGTTATTATCCTCGGATCGATCCCTACTATATCCTCCGAACTCCAGGCAAACACATCCATATTTTTCTTTAAAAAGTTAACCAACATAACTTCACCTTGTGGAGATAATTCCGTCCCGATTCTTGTGATTTTGGTTGGATCATTTTCCATAAGACGAATATCTTTATGCTCGGGCGCACGTAGAGTCAAATCTAAAGGTTCCTTTCCCTTTTTATCGATCCTTTCCGTATTAGGTAATTCTGGCCTAGAAATCTTTCCGATGAAGATCCTATTACTTTTCTTTTCGTGGGTGTTAATGGATCGACGTTCCTTTTCAATGAGAGCGCTGTATTATAACAATCCCATGCCATGCAGTGATCATTCATTATTTCACCAACTCCTGAGTTCGTAGGGAATTTTATCTTCTGGTGATAGGTCGAAACAACTGCTCGAAATTGATTCAATGCCGGTCTCCCTAAGATAGCGTTATAAGCGAATGGTGTTTCAACCACTAAGAACTTTATCATTTTTACCACTCGATGAGGTTTGCTCCCAAGGGTTACACTTAAATTAATAGTCCCGGTAGGAACTATTTTCGATCCTCCAAACCCTATTAGTGGCGTAGCTACTATTTGGAGAGTTATTTTTCCCATATTCATTTGATTTAAGGCTTCGATGGCTATGATGTTAGCCGAGCTTCCATTGTCGATCAATATTCTTTTTACATTAAAGTCGGAGATTCTTAGTGAGACTACCATTGGAAAATCGGGGTGATCTTCGTTGACGTCCCAATTCAAATATCTAGGGACTTCACTTTCATCAAAGCTGATTGTTTGTTTGTCAGAGCCTTTATTCTCGAGTGCCCATACTTCCTTAGGAGTGACAAGTCCTTTTTCCAGGGATCGGGCAGTCTTCCGCCTTGCGTTTCGACTATCACCCCCAGCTGGACCACCGGAGATTACATGTATTGTACCATTGACTTGATCGTTATCGATGTCGTCTCTCCTAGGCGTGCGATTGTAGGGTGATCTCTCATGAGTTTCTATTCCCTTCCCTCCTTCTAGGACTCCGTGTCCTTTGCCTCATTCGATCTGTCCCGTCCACAAAATCGTTTAACTTGCCTTGTTGAATTAGTTTTTCGATCTCCTGTTTTAGGTGATAGCAGTCCTCGGTCCTATGACCGTGAGCTCGATGGTATCTACAATATAGATCATAGTTCTTTGCCCCAGGTTTAGCTTGCGTGATTCTTTTTGCTGGGGGAATTAAGTTATTTCTCTCTACTATTACCAAAATATCTTCTCTGGGGGTGTTTAGTTTGGTATACTCCACATAGCTTATTCGATCCCTAACATTCCTTTCTGGAGATCGAGGCCTGAGGTAGACATTAGGTCTTTTTTCAGGGTTACCCCCGCTATATTCCAACCTTTGGAAGACGTTTCCTTTTCGGTAAAAACGATCGTAATCCATGGCCCTTTGCATCTGTGGTTTTTCAGGCTTTCTGGATCTTGAGGTGGATGCTTTATTTTTATTTTTATCTTTGAACGAGTTCATCTCTTCTTGAGTCATATACTTTGAGGCTAATGTCATGATTTCTGCGAAGGTTCGTGGTTGTTTCCGACTTAAGGCATTACCAAATTGCCTATTTTTCGTTAGATCGAACAAGATAGATATAATATAGTCGATATTCGGGGAGTCGATCTTTAATAGTTCAACGTTGAACCTTGCCAACCAAGTCCTCAGGGATTCTCCTTCTTGTTGGATGATAGTTCCCAAGTAACTCATGGGGAGCTTTTGTCTTTTCTGGCTAGCGAACTGTTGCTCTAGTTTGTTACACAGTTCTCTGAAATTGAATATTGAATTAGGTGGTTGTTTTCCGAACCAGTCCAGTGCTAATCCCTCGAAGGTCGTGATCATTAGCTTCGCCGTATACTCCGCTGTATGAGCGTATAAGTTCATTATATTCGTGAAACTGAATATATAATCAGTTGGATCACCAGTTCCGTCGTATCTGGGAAGTCGGGCAGGTAAAGGCCCTGAGGCCTGTGCTTCCCTAATTTCTGGGCAGAATTGGGAACAGGCAGCTATACTATCTTGGATTTCTCGAGAACGAGGTCAAGGTTGTTTCAAAGTCAATAGTCTTTGTTCTACTCGTTCCTCCACCATCCTCTCAATGTCTCTTTCGGAGAATCTTCTAGTCGTTCGCCGATCGATAATGGGTGGCTCCTCTTCATCATCAACCGGAATAACTGTTTTTTCTCTGGATAGATATGGTTCAGGACGAGCATTAGCTCTTGCCTGGTTACCTTTTCGACCAGGGTGTCTTTTAGCGGCGTTCGGCGGGGAGGGTGAACGGATCGAACGGGTGAATTAGGTGCCCTATTTCTGCTAGGAGTTTGTCCTCCAGTATTTTGGTTGTTGTTTGTGTTTGCCGTAATATGCCCCTCTGCTCGACCCACATCTTGGTGTTCTACGGGAGGCGGCATATTGTTAGTACTAATTCTTTGGGAATTTTCTGGCAGACTTTCCACAGCACGAGGATGCTGAGAGGTTGTGCTTCTTCCGGCGGTACGTGTGCTTTTCCTTGGATTGACCATATTCAATCGAGTAATTAACCTTGCCCCACGGTGGGCGCCAACTGATTTGGCCTAATTTCGTCTTAGGTTTAATCTCAGTAAATTATTAAGAACAATTTAATATATTAGGGGTTTGGCTAAAGTACTCAGGATGGAGCAATTCAAGAATAGTATAAAGAGCAATAATCACGTAATCAAGAGTATGCGAGAGAGGAGAAATAGTTGTAGTATTATTGATAGGTTAAAATCCGGATCCTTGATACAATGTAGAACTTAGTATTTATAGTAATTGACTAATCCTAACGTGACTAGGAGTCCTATTAGGCCTAGGAATCCTGCTTGACTTAGGAGTACCGCATGGCCCCAATAAATCTTCAGGATAGGTCTTTAGGTCGATCAGATATACTTGGGCGGATCGAGCCGATCTTGAGGTCTTCGCAGGTCGGATCGATTCTGAACTGGCTCGGAAAGTACTATTCGATCATAGGTGTAAAATAGCCCTTATCACTCGGTGAAATTTGCAAGGCAGTCAACTCATCTTTGTCATCTCACATGTACTTCACCTGTAAAACATATGACAATTTTTGGTACCCCTTGTTTATTGGGTCCAGCATGGTTAGTATAACCTTTAACATGTGATGATCTAGTGACTTATGTTTTATCATGATAATACCACTTGTCATGATGATACCATTTGTTGGTCATGATTAAAACAATGCTCATAAGCAAGGTAAGATGCATGAAATATGTGATAAGCATGCATATTGAAATGAGGATGGCAATCAGTATAATGAACATGATCAGCATGACAATATGAAAAGGCATAGTGCATGTCATAATAGCAATTATCATAATGTGATTCAAATTCTTTCCAGATAATTCATTTTTGCCTCAATTTCTTACCTGAGTTATCTAATATTTTTCCTTAGATTCAGCAGACTTAACATTTTAATTTTACTCCTATCAGCAGCCTATTTCAGCTTACTCGGCTGATGGGTTTTAGTAGTCTGATTAGTCTTAGGTAGCTTACTAGGTTTTCTAACCTGTTGAGCATCAGTAGACTTCTTCTTTTAAGTCTCTGATTTCTTTTTAGAGAATGATGCAATTACTTCTTTCAAGTTCATTTATATTTTCTAAACAAATTGCATACTCAGCTTTTAGAGTTTCATTCTCATGCTCAAGCTTTTTGTAGTCAGCTGATTCTTGAGGTTTTTCAACCTGAAGTTTTAGTGATCAGTTTTGCTCTTTTCAGCAGAGTCATCTCTTCATTAAGCTTGGCAAATGCACAAACAATATTTGAATTTGTAATTCAGCATTTATTCAAACGATTCAAATAGTGCATTTCATTAATCAGTAGAAGTTACCTCAATTTTCAGAATCATCAGATTCTATGACAGTTAAGCATAGGGTTTCAGGTACTTCTTCAAATTCTTTATCAGACGACTGACAGTCTGAATAAGATGTGCTGGAGTTTATTAGCTTTGCTGCATCAGCTAACTTTGATTTGCTCTTACTTAGCTTACGCTCCTTTTTGGCACGCTTTTCCTTTTCAGCAAACTTCTCTGATGATAAGTGTGGATGATCTTTGATCATGAGTCCATACTCCTTTTCCTTGCTATCTCTGAGTTTTGCTTTGGAGGAATCCCTGTTTTCCTGAAAATGATCAAAAGAAGATGAAGTAGCATTTTTATATTTTAATTTCATTTTCTTCTTGTAGAACTTCTCAAAATCATTCAGCAGCAGGGTAACGTCGTCAACAGTGTACGCTTTTTATGAACTCAGCAGAGTCTTCTGTTTTGACTTGTCTGCTGATTTTCTTGACTTGTCTGACGCGATAAGTGCAGCAGTAGGGTCTGAACTGGTTGACACATCTAATCCCATTCTTGGCATTTGATACTCATATGCTTTGAGGGATGAGAACAGTTCGGAAAGAGAAATCTTCTCTAAATCCCTTGATTCTTCCATGGCTGTCACCTTCATGTTGAATTTGGGTGGCAAGGCCTTGAGAACCTTTGCTGTGATCTCCTTGTTCGAAAATTCTTTACTGAACCTTAGAACTTCATTCAGAGCTTTGGTAAATTTGATATCCATCTGATCAATAGTTTCACCAGACTTCATCTTGAAATTTTCAAACTCCTCAAAAGCCACATTGAGCTTGTGTTCTTTGATAGCGTCGTTTCCTTCGCTTAGCTCGCAGACTTTATCCCATATCTCTTTGGCAGTTTTGAAATGCTTGATCTTCTGGAATCTGTCTTCGTCTACAACTTTGAACATGATGAACTCGCCTTTTTATCAAGGTTTACTAACTTGACTTCTTTGGGTGTCAGCTCATCCAGCTCTTTGTCAACTAGCTGATCTGGTTGGCCAGCAACCTTCACAGTCTTCTGGAATCTGAATGGTTTTTGAAAAACACACATTGGATCAAGTTCGTTTGATCAGGCAGAGGATCAGATGAACCAACCTGCTCTGATACCACTTGTTGGTCCCAAAAGTGGTCAATGAGGTCTAGAGGGGGGGGGGGGGGGGGGGGGTGAATAGACCTCTGAAAACTTTAAAACTTTTTCTCTAACTTTTCAGATCAGCAGACTAAGCTGATCGAGAATTCGTAAGACTACTAAGCTGTTCGCGCACAAATCTTTGAGCAGCAGAGTTGACTACTCATCTGATTTCACTCAGCTGATTCAGATGAAATATCAGAGTTTTAGAAACTAGTTGGCAGCGGATTTGTCAAGTGTTTTTCAACCAATCTGTTCCTCTTTAAGTTTTCTCACACAAAAGATTTTAACCCCAGTTTTTAAAACTCCTTTTAAAATCTTTTGGGTCAGTTCGTATGTTTGAGTTCTTTTCAAAATATGCAAAGTAAACAACAGTAAATCAAACACACATAATTTTTATAGTGGTTATATGGATAAAAATCATTTAGTCCACTCTTCCAAGTCACACAGATCTTGGGTTATACTAGAAAACACTAAGTTAACAGCATACAATGCTTGCGCCGATCAACAAATGAAAAGGCCACAAGTGCGCAGTAAGAAATCACACAGAAATCCTACACTCCGAAGCTAGATCACTCACTTAGACGGATCTACACTCCTCACGCTATTTTCAGTTGAAAGTCACTCAGACAGACAACGTAAGTTCTCTGTTCTTCAACAAAAAGCTTCGTCAACAGATGACTGGGCTTGTGATCAGACGACTCAACTGATGGATCTCGCTCTTAATATGTGATCTTGAATTGTGCAAGTCTCTTCTAGATCTTCAGTTTGTCTTCTATTTATACTCCTCGGATTTGAATTTCTGCCCGTTGAAGGTTGACAGAAATCTACAGTCCTCGAGTACTGGTCCTTAAATTTCGGAACAGCTCCCTGCAACTGTTGCTCTGTACACTCTGCTGTACGGATGTCTACTTTATGTCAGTCGCATTTAATGCACTCAGCTGGTTACCGTTGATAAGCTTCCTGACCGTCTTCACTCTACTGATGGGAACACTCAGCTGATGGCTACTCGGCTGATTCAAGAATGAACACATCTATCTTGACTTAGCTGATGATAACCAATCTGATATCCCACTTCGCTGATTCGGTCACATAGCTCCTGGACCATGAGATAGATTTCACTAAGCTTTTCAGTTCTTAGTTGATGACTTCCAATTTAGCCTTCTTGACTATTATACCCTTTTTGTCATTTTCAAAACCTTCTCTAATATATACCAACATATAGTCGAAGTCAATAAGGTCATTTCCACTTTTTACCGCATATCATTTGAAGCTCGGAGCAGTAGTATTTTAAGTCGAAATTCCCAGCAAATACCAATCTTGTCGAACTTCGTACTTTTCCCACTCAAAATGTCATCCTCACAATCCAACCTGAACCTCCTATCCGTAGTGAAGAAGAAGTAATTATCACCAACGTCTTCGAGAATCTAGAACACGTTTCTTCTGAAAACGAAGAAGTAGGAGATGGAATTCCAGCTGAAGAAGATACCAACTGCGCAAAAGAGGGCGTAGATGGGATCGTGGTGAAGATTGTCTCTGAGGAAGAAATGGCGAAGAAAGCCCCAAAAAAGGAAAAATCCACCCAGCCTCAAGTTTCAACTCCTGTGTTGGATGAAGATGAAGATTAAGACTTAAAAGTGATTTTGATGATTTCCAAAACATCATCATCAGCTAAGTAATGGAAGCTTAGTCAATCCCTTAGAAGATTTTTGACCAAGGAAGAAGCTAAAACATAAGGGTCAAATCTTATGGTCCAGAAGATTACTGATCTGTTGCTGAAGAATGGAATCAGACTGGTGAAGTTTCAGCAGACTCAAATCAGATGAGTTCGGTTTGGGATCAGCTAAGTGTTCATCAGACGAGGAGATTTCGATCAGCAGAGTCAAAGTGATCAGCAAGTCATCCCAACGGTAATAAATGCGCTGATGAAATTAAATGCTGAAGAGGAAGGGTACTTATGACAAATGATTGAAGAAAACCTCGGATCAGCTGAGTGCATTTAATGCAAATTGACAGAAAGTGCAACATAGTATATAGTGTTCAGTCGCAGGTAGCCGTTTATGAAAACAGGACCAGTACTCGAGGATTTGGACACCTGTCGATCTCTCAACGGGCAGATTTTCAAACCTCAAGTATTAATAGTTCAAGTTCAAGAGTTAGTGAAGAATCTCTGGAGAAGCAACACAACTGAGAGCAAATTTTGAAACATAATTCTTCTAAGTCTCAGAACTCAAGAACAGAACACTCATCAGCCTAGTCATCTGTTGACGAAAGCAGAAGCGAGAGATAAAAGAATATACATAAATCTGAGTGATTTTGTAAGAGGAGTGTTGTGAGAAGTAGATATCCATCTTAGTGAGTGAAATTACTTCAAAGGATAGGTTTTCTTTGTGATTTCCTATTGCGCACTTGTGGCCATTTCATTTGTTGTTTGACACAAGCATTGTATATTGTAATCTGTGTGATTATAGTATAACCCAAGATCTTAGTGACTTGGAAGAGTGGACTAAAGGATTTTTATCCATATAACCACTATAAAAATTCTAGTGTTTACACTTGCATTATTTTCTTGCATATTTTCAAAAAGCATACTAAACACTTACGTTAACTGTTGAAAAGATTTTAAAAGGAGTTTGCAAAAACTGGGGACAAAACCTTTTCTAAGTTAAGAAAATTTACTTGTGAAAAACACTTATAAAATCCGCTGCAAGTAATCTGCTTAAAACTCTGATTTTATCAAAATCATCTAAGTCATTTCAGAAGAGTGGTCTACTTTGCTGTTCAAAGCTTTGTGCGCGATCAGCTTAGTCTACTTACTAATCTTGACCAGCTTAGTCTGCTCATAGAAAAAGTTGGAGAAATTTTAAGTTAAAATTTTCAGAGGTCTATTCACCCCCCCTCCCCCCCCCCCCCTCTAGACCTCATCTGACCACTTGGGACCAACAAGTGGTATCAGAGCAGGTGGTCCATTTGAATCATTTGCCTGATCAACGAGCTTGATCCTAGTGTATTTTTCAAAGGTTTGACATATTTGTTGGTCCCAAAAGTGGTCAATGAGGTCTAGAGGGGGGGGGGGGGGGTGAATAGACCTCTAAAACTTTAAAACTTTTTCTTCAACTTTTTCTGTCAGCAGACTAAGCTGATCAAGAATTCGTAAGACTACTAAGTTGTTCGCGCGCAAAGCTTTGAGCAGCAGAGTTGACCACTCATCTGATTTCACTTAGCTGATTCAGATGAAATATCAGAGTTTTAGAAACTAATTGGCAGCGGATTTGTCAAGTGTTTTTCAACCAATCTGTTCCTCTTTACGTTTTCTTACACAAAAGATTTTATCCCCAGTTTTTACAACTCCTTTTAAAATCTTTTGGTTCAGTTCGTATGTTTGAGTTCTTTTGAAAATGTGCAAAGTAAACAACAGTAAATGAAACACACATAATTTTTATAGTGGTTATATGGATGAAAATCCTTTAGTCCACTCTTCCAAGTCACACAGATCTTGGGTTATACTAGAAAACACAAAGTTAACAGTATACAATGCTTGCGCCGATCAACAAATGAAATGGCCACAAGTGCGCAGTAAGAAATCACACAGAAATCCTACTCTACGAAGCTAGAACACTCACTTAGATGGATCTACACTCCTCACGCTATTTTCAGTATAGGAGGTCACAAAGAAAACCTACACTAAGAAGCTATATCACTTCACACAGATGGATATACACTCCTCTCTTTTCTCAGTTGAAAGTCACTCAGACAGACAACGTAAGTTCTCTGTTCTTCAACGAAAGGCTTCGTCAACAGATGACTAGGCTTGTGATCAGACGACTCAACTGATGGATCTTGCTCTATAGATGTGATCTTGAATTTTGCATGTCTCTCTTTAGATCTTCAGTCAGTCTTCTATTTATACACTCGGATTTGAATTTCTGCCCGTTGAAGGAAGGCGAAATTACTCTTTAATCCTGAGCAACGGTCTTATTCTCTGACGGCAGCTTTTGCTTTTGCAGACTGTCCTCTTTACACTCTGCTGTACGGATATTCACTTTATGTCCAGTCGCATTTAATGCACTCAGCTGGTTACCGTTGATAAGCTTACTTCACCGACTTCACTTCGCTGATGGGAATGCCCGGCTGATGACCATTCTACTGATGATCACTCTGCTGATGGCTACTCGGCTGATTCAAGAATGAACACATCTATTTTGACTCGGCTGATGATAACCAATCTGATATTCCACTCTGCTGATTCGGTTACTTCGCTTCAAGACCTTGAGATAGGTTTCACTAAGCTGTTCTTAGTTGATGACTTAACCTTCTGATCTTCAAAACCATTATGGCCTTTTTGTCATCTTCAAAACCTTCTTTACTTGTGAAAAACACTTATAAAATCCGCTGCAAGTAATCTGCTTAAAACTCTGATTTTATCAAAATCAGCTAAGTCATTTCAGAAGAGGGGTCTACTTTGCTGTTCAAAGCTTTGTGCGCGATCAGCTTAGTCTACTTACTAATCTTGATCAGCTTAGTCTGCTCATAGAAAAAGTTGGAGAAATTTTAAGTTAAAATTTTCAGAGGTCTATTCACCTCCCCTCCCCCCCCTCTAGACCTCATCTGGCCACTTGGGACCAACAAGTGGTATCAGAGCAGGTGGTTCATTTGAATCATTTGCCTGATCAACGAGCTTGATCCAAGTGTGTTTTTCAAAGGTTTGACATATTTTCAAAAGAGCATATTTTGAAAAATAAAACTTTTTGAAAATGGATTGTATCAGCCATGTTCCCCACATTGGCCGTATGAGCTTTGAGGATTGGAAGATCTGCATGGAAATCTTCCTTGCTGCTTATAACGATAACATGTACACGTGCATAACTAAAGGTCCTTTCAAAATCCCCAAGACCATCAAAGTAGATGATGTAGAAACAGTGGTGAATAAAGAGCTTGATGAGATGACAGCTGAGGAAATCAAGCTGTTCAACCTTGATAAAGTTGGCCGTTTCATCATGACCAGAGCCTTAGACAATGACCGTTTTGACAAGGTCAAGCACTGCAAAACTGCAAAAGAAATGTGGGACAAGGTTCGTGACATGAGCGAAGGAAACAACGCCATAAAAGAGCACAACTTGAGCATAGCTCTTGAAAAGTTAGAAAACTTCAAGATGAAGTCTGGAGAGACCATTGATCAGATGGATACAAGGTTCACCAGAACGCTGAATGAAGTTTTAAAGTTGGGAAAGACCTTCTCAGATAAAGAGATCACTGTAAAAGTTTTGAAGGCGCTACCTCCCAAGTTCAACATGAAGATCACAGCTATGGAAGAA
Source organism: Penstemon newberryi var. newberryi (assembly GCA_030819805.1). Taxonomy (NCBI): domain Eukaryota; kingdom Viridiplantae; phylum Streptophyta; class Magnoliopsida; order Lamiales; family Plantaginaceae; genus Penstemon; species Penstemon newberryi. Next base: position 9,191,562 of record JAUALY010000007.1, on the reverse strand, counting down.
TCAAGGGATCTGGGGAAGATCTCTCTCACCGAGCTGTTTTCTGTACTCAAGGCATACGAGAATAAATTCCCAAGGATGGGTATAGAAGAAACCTCAAATTTTAGTCCCACAGCTGCACTGGTTGCTGCTGATAATTCAAGAAGATCGGCAAACAAAAGTAAAGAATTGGACTCATCTGATGAGACCATGCTGCTCAACAAAAAGGAGTACACTGCTGGTGACGATGCACTGTTGTTGAATGGATTCAAGAAGTTCTACAAGAGAAAAATGAAGAACAAATACAACAATGCTTCTACTTCTAACCCTACCTCACATTCTCATGATAGTAAGGATAATTATAAATCCAAACTAATGTGCTATAATTGCAGGAAATTGGGACATTTCATCAAGGACTGCCCATATCCTAAAGCTGAGAAGTACATTGAGGAACAAAAGAAACTCAGAGAAAAGGTACAACAAAAGTAAAGTGCTAATGGCAGAAGCTGAAAAGATGGCTGCCACCTACTCGTCTGATTCAGATTCAGAGACGTCTGATGACAACTCTACTGAAGATGAACAACCTGCACTACTTTGTTTAATGGCCAAAGATTCAGATTCATCTGATGATGAGGTAACTCCTGCTGAAAATGAGCTATTTAGTTCATTTGAGCAAATGATGTTAAATAACTCAAGTATTGCTACTGCATTTGCAAAGCTTAAGGAAGAGATGACTATGCTAAAAGAGCAAAATACTTCACTGAAACTTCAGGTTGAAAAACCACAAGAATCAGCTGAATATAAACTGCTTGAGCAAGAGAATGAGTCTCTGAAAGCTGAATGTGAAGTTTATAAGGTTAAATCATGGAACTTGAGAAAGTCATAGAGTCTCATGATAAGTCTTCTGTTGCATTAGATAAAACGCTTAGTAAACAGAAACTGCCTTTAGAACAGGAAAAGATAGAACTGAATCATACTAAAAAAATCATATCTGCTGACAATAGTAAGGTCATCTTGTATGTTCAGACTACTAAACCTGCTTCACCTGAGAAAGAATTAAAGGAGAAGAAAGCTCCTAAGGCTAAAAAGAGCAAAGAGCCTAAGATAGAAAAACAGACTGGTAAAGCTAAACAACAGAGTCCTAGGAAGTCTGCTGATAACAGTAAAACCAATCAGAATAGTAATAAAACTAAGTCGTCTGTTAAAGAGCAAGCAAAATGTAAATCAAAGAAGCACAAAAATAAGAAAAGTCAAAATGATTGGTATGGAAATGAGTCATCATATTATGTGCAACCTGCTGCATATCCACCATTATATCATGCACCTCAGTTTCCACCTTACTATGCTACTTATCCTACTCATCTAATGCATGCATACCCTGCTTATCATGCACCCGACCCTGCTTATGAGCATTATCCACATCATAACGATTATCAACATAATATACCTGCTGATTATGATGAAGAAAACGTTGCTCATGCTCCTGCTAAAACTCAAAAGCCTAAGAAGCCTAAGAATTCAACATCTTGGGTTATCATAGGTGAAACTAATCCTTCAGGACCCTCTCAATAAAGGCTACCTAAAACAATTTTGTTTTGTTTTGTAGGTTAGGATTAGGAGTAGGAGTAAAGTAGAGAAGAAATGGTACTTGGACAGTGGATGTTCAAGGCATATGTGTGGAGACATACATGAACTGACTGATGCTGCTGCCATAGACGGTCCTAATGTTACATTTGGAGACAGCAAAGAACGCATGATTGTGGCGTGTGGAAAGCTAATCAAAGGCAACATTGAGAGATCTGACGTCTCTTATGTAAAAGGCCTCAAGTACAATCTGCTAAGCATAAGTCAATTTTGTGACAAAGGATTCTCAGTCATCTTTTCATCAGATAGGTGCTACGTTGAACAAATTGGAACAAAGAAGGTTATCTTATCTGGAAGAAGACAAGGGAATATCTGTATAGTCGACTGGAATTCTGTGGACAAGAATTCTAATGTTTGTTTGGTGGCCTCTACACCAAGTGAAATTAGTTGGCTTTGGCACAAAAGAATGAATCATGTGAATTTCAAGACCATCAACAGATTAATCAAGAACGATTTGGTAGAAGGAATTCCAAAGATAGTCATGAGCAAAGATAAGCTATGTGACGCCTGTCAGAAGGGTAAACAAATCAAGTCATCTTTCAAAAGCAAGAAGCACCAATCTTCAACCAGAATTTTGGAGCTGTTACATATGGACTTATTTGGACACATTGATCCAATCAGCAATGGTGGGAAGAAATACTGCCTAGCTGTTGTGGATGATTTTTCAAGATACACTTGGGTTGTCTTCATGAAGAAGAAAAGTGAAACCAAAGAGCATCTTACCAATCTGATGGAACTGATCCAGAATGAGAAAAGCCTAAAGATATTGAATATCAGAACAGATAGAGGGACTGAATTTACAAACTCTACTGTTGAAGAGTATTGTAACATCAGAGGAATCAACCATGAACACTCTGCTGCCAGAACACCTCAACAAAATGGAGTTGCTGAAAGGAGAAACATAACTCTAAAAGAAGCTACCAGAACAATGATAGCTGAAGCAAAACTGCCCCAAAGATTCTGGGCTGAAGCCACAAATACAGCATGCTACACCCAGAACAGATGCATGATCAACAAGAGTCAAAACAAGACAACATAAAGCCTAATATTCAATATCTTAGGATTTTTGGTTGTAAATGTTATGTTTTGAATAATGGGAAAAATCACCTTACTGCATTTGCAGAAAAGGTTGATGAAGCTTTCTTTGTAGGATACTCTACTGTTAGTAAAGCTTACAGAGTCTTTAACAAAAGAACTTTACTTGTAGAAGAATCTATTCATGTAGTATTTGATGAACCAAACCAATCATCTGAAAAGAATCAAAGTGCTAATTCAGATCTGTCTACTGATTTTCATAAATTAAATGTTGAAAGAAAAGAAGAATATGTTCCCATCATACTACCTGATCTCAACTCAGCTGCTAACTCAAGTGCTGTTCAAAATCAGTCTGCTGAGTATCTAACAGAGGAGTTGCAAACAACTGACAAACCAGAGACTGTTCAACAGACTACTACTGGAACTCCAACAGTAGTGTTGCAAGATCAATCAAGAGGACAACACCCAGATTTGCAACCTGCTCTCAGATGGCTCAGAGATCACCCACCTGATCTAGTGATAGGTGATCCACTGGATAGAGTAAAAACTAGAAGAGCTGCTGCAAATGAAGCAATGTTTGTTAGCTTCCTATCCCAAGTTTAGCCTAAACAAATTGAAGAAGCTCTTAGTGATTCTCACTGGATTGAAGCTATGCAAGAAGAGTTGAACCAATTTGAAAGGAATGAAGTCTGGTACTTAGATCCTAGACCTAATCATCAAAGAGTCATTGGCACTAAGTGGGTTTTCAGAAATAAGAAGAATGAAGATGGTATTGTTACCAGAAACAAAGCAAGACTAGTTGCCAAGGGTTACTGTCAAGAAGAAGACATTGACTTTGATGAGACATTTGCATCAGTAGCAAGGCTTGAAGCAATCAGACTGTTCCTAGCTTATGCTGCTCCCAAGAACTTCACAGTCTATTAGATGGATGTGAAGTCTGCTTTTCTCAATGGAGAATTGCAAGAAGAAGTTTATGTTGAACAACCTCCTGGATTTGAAGTCTAACAAGAAGGAGATAAAGTATATCGTTTGAAGAAAGCCCTCTATGGACTGAAACAGGCTCCAAGAGCATGGTATGATACTTTATCTGATTTTCTTTTATTTAAAGGATTTCAAAAAGGTAAAGTAGACAAGACCTTGTTTACTATTGAATGGGAAGATCACATATTACTTGTGCAAATATATGTGGACGATATTATTTTTGGTTCAACTAACCAACAGATGTGTGAAAAGTTCTCTAAGCTGATGCAGAACAAGTTTGAAATGAGCATGATGGGAGAACTAAATTACTTTCTTGGATTGCAAGCTAGACAGTTGCCTGATGGTATATTCATTAACCAAGTTAAGTACACAAAAGATCTGTTCAAGAAATTTGGTATGGAAACTAGCTCATCTGTTAGTATTCCTATGTCTACTGGACTTCGTCTGGATAAAGATGAAGATGGCAAATCAGTTGACATCACCAAGTAGAGAGGCATAATAGGGTCACTGTTATACTTAACATCTAGCATACCTGATATTATGTATTCTGTTGGGGTTTGTGCGAGATATCAATCAAATCCTAAAGAATTGGGATTGTGGTACCCTAGAGAATCAGGATTTGAACTCATTGGTTATTCAGATTCTGACCTTGCTGGCTGCAAAATTAATAGGAAAAGTACTACAGGTACTTGTCAATTTTTGGGAAGTCGTCTGATCTCATGGATGATTAAGAAGCAAACTTCAGTATCTATCTCTACTGCTGAAGCTGAGTACATTGCTGCTGGAGCATGTTGTGCACAAATACTTTGGTTGAAGCATCAACTAGAAGATTATAATCTCAATATCAGTGGAATCCCAATCTACTGTGATAATACAAGTGCAATCTCACTTACTCAGAATACTACATGTCATTCAAGGACGAAGCATATTGAGATCAAACATCACTGCATCAGAGAACATGTGGAGAAAGGAAATGTCATTATTAAGTACGTTCATACAGACAATCAGATTGCTGACATCTTCACAAAACCACTAAGTGATGAAAGGTTTTCTACTCTAAGAGCAGAACTAGGTCTACTTAATTTGGATTCATAAGCTGAGGGGGAACTTATCAGAAGACTAAAGTTCATCAGCTTACCAATCTGTTATCATCTTCAAGATTAACTCTCAACAGACTAGTTGACTGATGGATTCTTGAACTCAGGGGGAACGTGTAAGACTAGCGGTACTCTTGATTAAAGATGAAATTTGTTAATGACAGTTAGTTGAAGTTATGTGTTTAGAGGATTTGTTCTTAATTCTTGAAGACTGAAGATTTATCTTGCTGGATTGACAAACAGTAAAGGAAGATCACTAGCTATTGGCTTTCACTAGTGATATCTGTAATCAACTCAGTCGTCTGTCAGTTAAGTAATCTGTTTTATTTACTGTTCTGATGCTTTATAAAAGAATGTACTAAAAACATTTATTTAATAACACGCTTTTATAAGTAAAAGACTAGGACGGTTCAAATTCCTGCCCAGTCAGCTCATTATCTTGAAATTTGAAATCCGCATATCTCGCTCACACGATCATATCTGACAGAAACAGATCAAACGGTTCGCGTGAAACACGAAAATCGAAATTTTTCTAACTCTATAAATTCAGATCTGATCAGCTTACTCGTCTTTTACGCACCCTCAAATATTCAAGCACTTAGAGAGAATTTTTGCTTTCTACTTTCTGCAAATCTACTCTCATTTCTTCTAATCTTTTTCAGAAAATCACTATGAGTTCCAAAGAAGCCAACGCTGAAGGAAGGTAATTGAATTACGCTACATTTCACACTACGGGAACTCCTCTGATGAAGGAGATTCTAGAGAAATTCAAGGCTGCCTTGCTCGTAGATTTCATGGAAGCCCATGTAACTATGGTCTTCAAAGATCAGGTACTAGAATTTTATGGGTCTGCTGCTGACCCAGATTATGAGAAAATGGTGATAAAGGCAAAAGTTGGAGGGGTTGATGTTTGCATTACCCCTAAGCTGCTCAACGAGAAGTACAAACTTTCAATGGAAGGGAGTACTGAAATTTCAACCTTTGGCGGAGCCATATGAAGCTGATTTCTGGAATTTGGCTACGAAGAAGGATGAAATCCTGGCTGGTAACATAAAAAAAACCAGTTGAAGGATGAATACCAAAGAATGGCGGATCTCTTCGCCAAAGTTATTGAGAACTGCACGTTTTCCTTGGATAGCATGCCTATGAAAAGGTTTCACGCCATGATTGCTGTACATTACGGGTTGAAGATCAATTGGGCTGCCTTTGTTTGGTATATTCTGGCCGATCACAAGGAGAAGGGCCATACTTTTCATAGGATATTTCTCAGTCACCTGTTCTACAACCTCGACTGTTCAATGACCCATAGCAAGGTCATTCACAATGCCAAGGAAAAATTCTTCTAAGTCTCAGAACTCAAGAACAGAACACTCATCAGCCTAGTCATCTGTTGACGAAAGCAGAAGCGAGAGATAAAAGAATATACATAAATCTGAGTGATTTGGTAAGAGGTGTGTTGTGAGAAGTAGATATCCATCTTAGTGAGTGAAATTACTTCAAAGGATAGGTTTTCTTTGTGATTTCCTATTGCGCACTTGTGGCCATTTCATTTGTTGTTTGACACAAGCATTGTATATTGTAATCTGTGTGATTATAGTATAACCCAAGATCTTAGTGACTTGGAAGAGTGGACTAAAGTATTTTTATTCATATAACCACTATAAAAATTATGGTGTTTACACTTGCATTATTTTCTTGCATATTTTCAAAAAGCATACTAAACACTTAAGTTGACTGTTGAAAAGATTTTAAAAGGAGTTTGCAAAAACTAGGGACAAAACCTTTTCTAAGTTAAGAAAATTTACTTGTGAAAAACACTTATAAAATCCGCTGCAAGTAATCTGCTCAAAACTCTGATTTTATCAAAATCAGCTAAGTAATTTCAGAAGAGTGGTCTAGTTTGCTGTTCAGAGCTTTGTGCGCGATCAGATTAGTCTACTTACTAATCTTGATCAGCTTAGTCTGCGACAAAACTACGCTCGTTATTTTCCGGCAGATTTTGAGATAATCCTCCCAACAGCTGAGGAAAAGGTCAATACTTCTCCAGACAATTGCCGAGCTTTCTATACTTCTCACCTCGACCACGGGCTCCGATACCCCTTTTCCCTTATTCTACTTCAAATCCTCGAGACCTTCTCCGTTTCTCTGACTCAGCTCGTTCCTTACGCTGTGGCCTTCATCATGGCCTTTTCTGTTCTTATGGTTGCGAAGGGTTTGAGACCCAACTTCCGCAACTTTTACCACTTTTTTCTATTTTCCATATCGTCCTCGTCTAACAGAGGTTTCTACTATGTCAGCCAAAGGCTTGGCTTCGCCATTTTGGAGAATGCTATTTCGAGCAATAGCTCAGAGTGGAAAGCGAATTATTTCTTCGTAAAACCTCCAAGTCATTGCGTGCTCGAAGACGGAGTCATCGAGTCATATATCCTTGAATGGGGTTACGACTCTACTTGGGTGTACGGTGGTCGAAAAGTCATAGGAGCGCTGACTTCAGATGATCTCTTTTCTCCTAGCATGGTCATGGAAATGAGATCGGATAAGTATCAGTCGACCAACTTGATCGGAGAAATCTTTCTTCGTAAGGCTGGATTAAGCCCTTATTCTTTTCCCATCCTCGAAGAAAATAGTCCTTTGGGTGAGCATTCCAACCTTTAGCCATTTTTATGAAGCTTTTAAATTTTATTGTTTGTTTCGACGAGATGATTTTCAATCTTTGTGTTTCAATATTGCAGCGACCATGGTTGGGAAATGCCGCTTCTCCGTGGTCAGAAAGACCGTTCTTTCGTCTTCCAAAAGGTCCTCGGACAAAATTCCCATCGAACAAAGAGGGTCGAGAAAAAGGAGAAGGGAGCAACACCAGGACCTCGAATAAATTGAAGAAGAGTTGTTTGAAGATGTCGATCCCATCAACATCCTTCACCTATTTCCGATCAACCTTCCAATGAACCTTCCTCTTCGAGCACTAATCACAGTCGTGGATATCCTGCTATGGAAACTAGGACTCAATTTGGAATCCTTGGTTGTAAAATTTGGGCCGAGCATAATTTTACAGGTCCAGAAGCAAAAAGAAGGAAACATTTCTTCGATAAGCAGGGTGAGTACTTTACCCATGTCAGAGGCTTAGGTCGCGAAGCTTCTCTCGTCGATATAATCGAAAATCATCTCGAGGGCAAACGAGTTGTTGGTTATTTAGCGGAGGATAATTTACTTTCTGATGATAAAGATAGCGTTCTCGACAAATCCGTAAGGTTGCTTTTATCCACTGTGTTCACTAGAGATATTCAGAGTGCCTTCGACAAGGAACCTTTGCACAATTGGCAAGAGCAGCTCATGCCCATGAAGTGGTAAGACGATTTGTTATTTTTATCTAAAGGTTAACTTATAGCTTTCAATATTGACATTAAATTGATCTCTACAGATTGGGAGCGCCTTGGTGACGGCAATGTACGACTCTGCCCTTCATAGGGAACAATTGAAATTCGTCGAGGAGGCCAACAAAATTCTTATGGCAAAAAACAAGGGTCTTGAGGATAAACTCGCTGAGCTTGAAGGTTACTAAGCACAAGGAGATCGAGTTGGTCCCGGTAATAATCCGAACTTGGAAACTGACAATCCTCATATAGTCCATACTATGATGGATGCTAGTCGGTATCAAGCTCATGTAGATCAACTGACTCGAGAGTTAAAGGAGCAACGGGTCTCTTTCACGACCTCCATAAGTGCTTCTGAATCTGAAACCCGTTCTCTTCAAACTCAACTTCAAGCAAAAAATGACGATGCTGCCATGGATGAAGTCATGCGTGAAGTTCAGATCGAAAACGTTGAGCCCATCGTTTGGGAGTTTCTCAATTCCCCTGTACACACAACCATAGTGTATCAGAAGATCGTGAGTTTGCTGATGAGCTCGTTCTACAAGGGAGTTGACCAACTGATCGAATTGGGATTGATTCTGAACAGGCGGGGTGACTATTTCGATGCTACGAACATCAACAAGGATCGAAAGTTTCGAGAATATCCACCTGAGGCCATAGCTCCCGTCGATTATAGTGACCATCCCCTAGCTCATCTGGTGAACGAGTTTGGGACTTCCTTACCAGTGCCCGCTCCCGATGAAGACTCAGAAGATGAGATCGAAAATGATCGAAATAACGAGGAAGGAACCGAGGATGACGAAGAAGAGAACGTAGAAGAAGTACCTTTTGGCGATCAATCCGTTTCTAAAGGAAAATAGACTGTTGACGAAGGACAATGAGATAGTTTTCTTTCTTGCTTTCTAGCTTAGTATAATTTTGTTTTTGTTGTACTTGGCATTACCTTTTCGATAGCCAATTCATTTGAGAATTTGTAAATGTATTTATGCAAATACTCTTCACGGATATCTTTTGTCCAGAGTCGTTTTATTGCTTAGACATAAGTCTCGATGACTGGATATTAGTTTTATAGCTCATAGTTTATGCCACAGGCTATTTCAAAATCCCATAATATTTTGAATTCTTGTTCGCGCCTTACTACAAGGGTTTTTACGTCTATTCCCTTGGTATATATAGGGGTAAAATCTTCAATAAATTATCGCGCGTACCCACTTAATATAAAATTCTCTCTTGCAATTCGTATTAAAAGATCGAAATTTTCAAATTTTTCTTTCTTTATCGAGGATGAGTTCTAACATTTTTGCTGGCACTGCTAAGCGAGTCTTACGTGATCCCTCGAGGAAAAATGTTCCGAAGAAGAGAGCGCGTACAGAAAGTTCCCGTCATTCCACTTCCGAGACCGGAGAGGTCCCTCATAAATCCACGCCTCCCGCGGATCGAGCTTCGACACACTCTGAAGATAATTCAGCTTCTGAGGAAGTACCCCCTGATCTTGACAATCTCATCCCCACACTGGTTCACCTAAAGGTTTGGATAATCCAGCTGGACCTTCGATCCGCAGTCTATTGGTCGATAAGGATATTCTCGATTCTTGTCCCAATACGGAGTCTACCGTTAGTTCCCCAGGCATCGGTAATCGAGACGAGTCCAGTTCCCAAGCTCCTGGTTCGGATAACGCTATAATTCGTGCTTCCAATGAGCGGATCGGTCAGCAACCTGGGTTTGATCCCCTTGATTCCGTTCTCAATTCTGAGGTGGAGAAGACTACATTGGAAGACATCCCAGAATCTATGTTCGTTGCACCAACCTTCGAAATTGTTGTCGTTACTTCGGCAACCATCGATACACAGACCCTTCATTCTTCTCTTATAACCGGTCAAATGATTAATTCGGAATCAGGGCCATCTAATCCAAAGAGCACATTAAATCCTTTTGACGATCCCTCATTGTTGGATGATCGTCCGCTTAGAACCCAGATCGATGAATACCGACTTTGCTATTGAACGATCTGGAGGAGTATCGCTCGGTGCAAGCATTCCAGATTCCTATGGACCCGATGGGGTGTCCTGGAACTTAGGGAAGGGTACGATCCTCCCTGGAGAACTTGAAAAACTAAAGGATCATTCTCCTTTGCAACTCGTTCAATCCACTTTCAAACATCTAGAACTGGTAATTTTCATACCTCCACTTTAGTCTTATACAATTTTCTTTACAGTTTAACTGACTTTATCTTTGTTCCTAGGCCAAACATCAAATTGCTCAACTTGGGATTCAAAATGATGATGCCCATTTTACTCGATCTACTTCTGATGCTAAGTTGGACAATATTGTTGCTGCTCATCGAGCATTGATGGTTGAAGTGGACCGTCTCCGATCTGATAACAAGGGGCTCTCTAAGATGAACACCGAGCTGATTTCTGAGTAGGAAAACATCCTTAAGGATAAGGAGAACTTGATTCAGTTGAACAAGAATCTGGAGGAGGTCACTCAAGCTCAGATCGAGAAGGGGAAAAAGCAGGAGTCCGAGAAGGGTTTTGCCCTCGGATATAAACAACGTACCAATGAATTAATTACATTCCTTGGGTACAATACCAACCCTGATCATATTCTTGAGCAGTAGATTTCGTTAGTAGAGTAGGAATTTTCCTTCGTGGAGTTGTTGTTTTTTTTTTTATGGATTTTGAAATGGACTCGTCTGATGAGACCACTCTACTCAACAAAAAGGAGTACACTGCTGGAGATGTAGCTCTACTGTTAAATGGGTTCAAGAAGTTTTACAAGAGAAAGATGAAGAACAAATACAACCATGCTTCTACTTCTAACCCTATTTCATAATAGTAAGGATGATTTTAATTCCAAACTAATTGCAGGAAACTGGGACATTTCATCAAGGACTACCCATATCTTAAAGTCGAGAAATATACAGAAGAGGAAAATAAAATAAGAAAAGAGAGGAGACACAATAAGAGCAAGGTATTGTTGGCTGAAGCTGAAAAGATATCAACCATCTACTCGTCTGATTCGATTCGGAGACATCAGAAGATGACTCTACTGAACAAGAGACACTTGCACTGCTTTGTTTCATGGCCAAGGAATGATGAAAAACAACACAAGGGTTGTTGATGCATTTGCAAAGCTTAAGGAAGAGATGACTGTGCTGAAAAAGCAAAATGCCTCACTGAAATTTAAGGTTGAAAAACCACAAGAATCAGCTGATCATAAAAAGCTTATGCATGAGAATGAATATCAGAAAGCTGAATGTGAAGTTTACAAGGGAAAGATCATGGAACTTGAAAAGATTATTGAGTCTCATGATAAGTCTTCTGTTGTATCATATAACATGCTTAGTAAACATAAACTACCTTTAGAAAAAGAAAGTTTAGAACTGAATTGTGCTGAAAATTTTATATCTGCTGATAACAGTAAAGTTATCTTATATGTTCAGACCACTAAACCCACTTCACAAGAAAATGATATAAAGGAGAAGAAATCTCCTAAGGCTAAGGGTAAAGAGCCTAAGAAAGACAAAAAGACTGAAAAAGCTAAACAGCAGAGTAGTCCAAAGAAATCTGCTGATAAGAGAAAAAATAATCAGACTAGTAGTAAGTCTAAGAAGTTTGAAGATGAGCAAGTAAGAAAGAATAAACCTAAGAAGCAAAGAAATCAAAGAAATGATAATGCTTAGTATGGAAATGAGTTTTATTATGTGTAACCTACCTATCCTTCATATTATACTACACCTCATTATCCTCCTTACTATGTTGCATACCCTGCTTATCATTTGATGCATGCTTATCCTGCTTATCATGCACCGTATCCTACTTTTGAGCATTACTCACATCATAATGATTATCATGATAATCTGCATACTAAAAATTATGATGCACCAAGAGTAACAAAGGCACCATCAAACTCTACTGAACCTAAGAAACCTAAGGTTTTCCAAATCTTGGGTTGTCAAAGGTGACACTATATAATCTGCCAGGACCCTCTCAATAAAGGGTACCTAAAACATTTTTTTGTTTTGTAGTTTAGGATTAGGAGTAGGAGTAAAGTAGAGAAGAAATGGTACTTGGACAGTGGATGTTCAAGGCACATGTGTGGAGACATAAATGAATTGACTAATGATGCGGCCGTAGACGGTCCAATAGTGACATTTGGAGACAGCAAAGAAGGCAAGATTGTTGCATGTGGAAATCTTATCAAAGGAAACATTGAGATATCTGACGTCTCTTATGTTAAAGGTCTAAAGTAAAATCTGTTGAGCATAAGCCAATTTTGTGACAAAGGATTTTCTGTAATCTTCGATCAGATAAGTGCTACGTAGAGCAAATTGAAACCAAAAAGGTGATATTATCTAGAAGAAGACAAGGAAACATCTATATAGTCGACCGGAGTTCCGTGGACAGGAATTCTAATGTTTGTTTGGTGGCCTCTACACCAAGTGAAGTTAGTTGGCTATGGCACAAAAGAATGAATCACATAAACTTCAAAACCATAAACAGATTGATAAATAATAATTTGGTTGAAGGATTACCAAATATCAGCATGAGCAAAGACAAACTTTGTGATGCGTGTCAGAAGGGTAAACAAATCAAATCATCATTCAAAAGAAAGAAGCACCAATCTTCTAACAGGATTTTGGAGCTACTTCACATGGATTTGTTTCGTCCTATTGATCCAATCAACAATGGTGGAAAAAAGTACTGCCTAGCTGTTGTGGATGACTATTCAAGATTTACTTGGGTGATATTCATGAAAAAGAAAAGTGAAACTAAGGAACATCTTACCAATATGATGGAAATGATCCAGAATGAAAAGTGCTTACAAATACTGAGGATCAAACCAGATAGGGACACTGAGTTTACAAACTCTACTGTTGAAGAGTATTGTAATTCCAGAGGAATTAGCCATGAGTACTGTGCTGCCAGGACCCCTCAACAAAACAGAGTTTTTGAAAGGAGAAACAAAACTCTGAAAGAAGCTACCAGAACTATGATAGCTGAAGCAAAACTGTCTCAAAGATTTTGGGCAGAAGCCACAAACACATCATGCTATACCCAGAACAGATGCATGATCAACAAGAGTCAGAACAAAACACCTTATGAACTATGGAATAACAGGAAGCCTAATATTCATTATCTTAGAATATTTGGTTGTAAATGTTTTGTTTTGAATAATGGGAAAAATCACCTTACTGCATTTGCAGAAAAGGCTGATTAAATTTTTTTTTTAGGTTACTCTACTGTTAGTAAAGCCTACAGAGTCTTTAACAAAAGAACTTTACTTGTAGAAGAGTCTATTCATGTAGTATTTGATGAGCCTACTCAATGTTCTAAAAAGAATTAGATTATTAATCCAGATTTATCTATTGATCTTCAGAAATTGACCATGGAAAGAAAATATGAATATGTATCCATCATACTACATGATCTCAACCAGGCTGATAACTCAAGTGTTGCTCAAAATCAGATGACTGATTGTCTAACATATGAGTTGCAAACAACTGACAGACCAGAGACTGTTCAACAGACTACTACGGAGACTGCAACAGTAGTGTTGCAAGATCAATCAAGAGGACAACATCCAGATTTGCAACCTGATCTTAGATGGCTAAGAGATCACCCACCTGATCTTGTGATTGGTGATCCACTGGACAGAGTAAGAACAAGAAGGTCGACTGCAAATGAAACAATGTTTGTAAGTTTTCTTTCACAGATTAAGCCTAAATTAAATGATGAAGCTCTTAGTGATTCTCACTAGATTGAAGCAATGCAAGAAGAGTTGAATCAATTTGAAATAAATGAGGTTTGATATCTAGTGCGTAGACCTACTCATCAAAGGGTAATTGGCACAAAGTGGATATTCAGGAACAAAATGCATGAAGTTTGTATTGTTACCAGAAATAAAGCAAGACTAGTGGCTAAAGGTTACTGCCAAGAAGAAGGCATTGACTTTCATGAAACATTTGCACCTGTAGCTAGGCTTGAAGCTATCAGACTATTCCTTGCCTACGCTACTCATAAGAACTTCACAGTCTATCAGATGAATATGAAGTCTACTTTTCTCAATGGAGAATTGCAAGAAGAAGTTTATGTTGAACAACCTCCAGTATATCTTCTGAAGAAAGCTATATATGGACTAAAGCAAGCTCCAAGAGCATGGTATGATACTTTATCAAATTTTCTTTCAATTAAAGGATTTCGCAAAGGTAAAGTAGATAAGACCTTGTTTACTATTTAATGGGATAATCATATACTGTTACTTCATATATATGTGGACGATATTATTTTTAGTTCACCTAACAACCAGATGTGTGAGAAGTTCTCTAAGCTGATGCAGAACAAGTTTGAAATGAACATGATGGGAGAACAAAATTACTTTCTTTGATTACAAGTTAAACAGCTGTCTGATGGCATATTTATCAATCAAGCAAAGTACACAAAAGATCTATTAAAGAAATTTGGGATGAAAACTAGCTCATCAGTTGCTATTCCAATGTCTACTGGACTTCGCCTTGACAAGGATGAAGATGGAAAATCAATGGACATCACCAAATATAGAGACATAATTGGGTCTCTGTTGTACCTCACTGCCAGCAGACCAGATATTATGTACTCTGTTGGGGTTTGTGCGAGATTTCAATCAAATCCAAAGGAATCTCACCTCCTATCTTAAAGGTACACATGAATTAGGATTATGGTATCCAAGGGAATCAGAATTTGAACTTATTGAATATTCAGATTATGACCTTGCTGGCTGCAAGATTGACAGGAAGAGTACTACAGGTACATGTCAATTCTTAGGTAGTCGTATGATCTCATGGATGAGTAAGAAACAGACTTCAGTATCCATATCTACTGCTGAAGCTGAATACATTGCTGTTGGATCATGTTGTGCATAGATACTTTGGTTGAAACATCAACTAGAAGACTACAATATCAAAATTAGTGGAAGTCCAATCTACAGTGACAATACAAGTGCAATTTCACTTACTCAGAACACTAAAAGTCATTCCAGGGTTAAGCATATTGAGATCAAACATCACTTCACCAGAGTGCATGTTGAGAAAGGAAATGTAATAATTGAGTATGTTCATACAGACAATCAGATAGCTGACATTTTCACCAAACCATTAAGTGATGCAAGATTTTCTACTCTCAGAGTTGAATTAGGCTAGTTAAATTTGGATTCATAAGCTGAGGGGGAACCTATCAGAAGACTATGGTTCATCATCTGACTAATCTGATAATAACAAGTGGTATTCTTCAAGAACTGACTTTCAACAGACTAGTTGACTGATAGATTCTTGAATTCAGGGGGAACTTGTAAGACGAGCGGTACTCCTTATTAAAGATGAAATCTTCAATGACAGTCAGTTGAAGTTGCTTTTATTAGAAGATGTGCTCTTAATTCTTTAAGACCTGAAGACTATTTATCTTGCTAGATTCACAAATAGCAAAGGAAGATCACTAGCTATTGGCTTTCACTAGTGATATATTGTATCAGACAAGTCATCTGTCTGATAAGTATACTCTACTCATCTGATTATTTATTTATAAGAGTGTTATGTCAAAAACGTTTTATCTATAAACACACATTTATAAGTAAAAAGGACTAGGGACATTTCACGTTCCCGCCTAGTCTGACACAATTAATAATATTTGAAATCCGTAATTGTCGCACACACGATCGTAACTGACGCAGAAATATCTAACGGTTAGCGGATATCATGGAAACCGAAAATCCCCTAACCATATAAATTCAGATCTGAACAGAAGAGTGACTTTACACACCCTCAAATATTCTAACTTGCAAGAACTACTAATCTGTTTTTGTATTCTTATGAGATTTTTCTTTGCACTGTACTCTCGATTCTAAAAGATATCATGGGTTCAAAAGCTGCTGCTAATGCTGAAGGGAGATATTCGAATTACGAGATGTATCACGCGACTGGAACTAAGCTCATGAAAGAAATCATGGGGAAATTTAAAGAAGCTTCGCTTGTTAACTACATGGAAGCTCATGAGATAATGTCTTTTAGTCCAGAAGTGGATGAGTTCTACAAAATTGCAAAGGTTGCAGAAACTAGAAATCAAAGCTAGAGTTGGAGGAAAAGATATTTGTATCACTCCAGCCGTACTAAGTGAAAAATATGGCTTAAAGAATGAAAGAGCCATTGACTTTTCAATGTTGGCTGCTCCATTGGAGAAAGATTTCTGGAAAGTTGCTGCAAAGAAAGGTGAAATTCTCACTGGTTCGATCAAGAAGACCCAGCTGATTGACGAATTTCAAAGGATGGCTGACATGTTTGCCAAGGTCATTGAAAACTGTACAATTGCACTGGATGGATTACCCAAAAGAAGAATACACTCTATGATGGCAGTTTACTACGAGATGAAAGTAAACTGGGCTGCCTACGTGTTCTATGTGATAGCAGATCACAAGGAAGCTGAACACAACCATCATAAAATTTCCGTAAGTCATCTACTGATGTGACCCATGGAAAAGTCATTCACAGAGCCAAAGAGGTTAAGGTTTATGAATCTATCAAGTCAGAAGCCAAACCTATTGTTACACCTGAGAAGGAGCAGAAGAAGAGAAAATCTGCTGAGGAAAAGCCTGTTGAGAAGGCTAAGAAAATTAAAGGTGATAACAAGGCTGCTGAAAAACCTCCTGCTGCTAAGAAGAGCAAAATTGCAGTTAAGGCTGCTGATCCAACTGTTCAAACGGTAGTTAACCCTACTGTTCAAGCCAGAACAGCTGATGACATTGATGAGATTATATCTCAAGTTGCTAAAGGAGATTGATCCAATGCCCATTGAGGATTCTCCTGAAAGAAGAAAATCAGAAGAGTTGCCTAAGGAGAATGTTGCAAAGATGACTAGAAGTGTGTTGAGACCTCCTCCTATTGCAACTGGAGTTCATACTAAAGCAACGGCCAAAAAAAGGATAAACTTAACAGAACATCATGTTACCTTTTCTGAGAAAGTAAGGAAAGATCCACAGTCTGCTGAAAGACCAGTGGAATCAGTAAAGGGGTCTGATACTGAAATCAGACAACAGTTGAGGTGCCCGTACCTCAAGAAATTCAGTCTGCTGTTCCAACAGCTGAGACTACTGAAACACCCGTCGCCAAAAAAAAGAGAACTGGTAAGGCAAAAGTATCCGGTTACCACAAGACGAAAAGGGAAGAAGATGAGCAAAGAAATAACAACGAAGCTGAGCTCAAAGCTGCTATTGAAGCCAGCAAATCTGAAGTTGTAGCAAACCAGATGACTGGGGCAGAATTGGCTGCCAAAGAAACTGAAGACTTAGCCTTAGCACTTGAGGCTAGAAGACAAATGCTCACGGTTCAAGAAAAAGTGGTGGGATAGTCATTGGTGAACCCAAAGAAGAAGGGTTTGTGTTGCCTCGTCCACAGATCATCAAGAAAAGAAAAAGAGAAGTCAGACTTGCATTGGAAATAGTAAAGAGTGATCCTGCTATTTTCACCAAGTTTGAAAGTGAACTGGAGAGGTACAACACCTTGCTGCCATCTAAGTATATCTTTCTTGCTGAAAAGATCAGATACAATAGATGGAGAAACTACAGATTGAGCAAGACCAGTGAAGAATTTAAGGCCTGGAAAGAGGTTGCTGCTGAAGAAAGTTGGGTATTGGAGTGGTTGCAGACATCCAATATCAAACAAGCTTTGGATTCAGAATTCTTCTATGATAGAGTGCATGAATATGCAAAGATCATAGTGATGAGGGATATTTCGCATACGCCATCTTAGGAAATACCTCTGCTCGGGATCGACCCATTTTGCGACCAGGAGGTATTCTCCGACCAGAAGAACATAGCTTCCCAATCAGGTCACGTTGATAGCTCAAGATCCTATTTCCCGATCTACTTCTCTCCTCGGAATTACTGTGAGGCCGACCTAGTGCTTTGCACAGTTGACCGAGAGGTATTCTCCTACGGACGATCCAACTAGCTCATTACTGTTCCTATATATACGCGGCGCATTTATGACATCAGGGGAGGGCACTATTCCCAAGAAACATACTAAGTTCGGACAAGCAGCTCGGAATAGGCTATACGTCATATCTCTTTGTATTTATCTTCCTAGTTGTACGACATCCTGTAATGCTCGGGTAGACCTACCTTGTAATTTATACTCGAACACTGATATTAATATACACCATTTACGCATTCCATACACTTATTGTTTTGCTCGACTTTCCATACTCAATACGAACAAAAAACAGCATAATCAATTGGCGCCCACCGTGGGGCCCACTCGGGCGTTAGATCGAAAAATGCCTACTACTAGGAGATTTACGTACCAACGTGGCGAGCCTTCACAAGCTGTTGGAGCTCAACAGTCGGTAAACAACGAGCCAAGTAATCAATCCCGAGCGGCCCACCAATCTGAGGTGCCGCCGCTCGACCCGCCGAATGATATGCCTATTCATACGACAGTGGTCGATCTGCGTTCCATTATCGAAACTATGTGTAGAGAATTCCTGAACACCGAGAGAGCGGATCGCGAAACTCTGCCTGGTCAACAACCCCCGGTCGACCAACCTGCTGCTCGGGGTCCTGTTCCCAACAGGCAGAGGGAAGGAAGTATTCGTCGATCTGCTTTGGGCGAACCGTCCGAAGTTCGACCCAGAGCACCTCGACCTAGGACCGTTGTCCGTTCAGGGCAACCTTCTAGAACTGTACAAGACTTGGGAGATTCGGTGGTCGGGGAGAGTCAACCCGAAGCCGCAGATAGGGTAAAGAAACCAGTCTACAGAAAGGTGATACTTGGTTAAGCAGATCTGTGCTCGATTGCACTACTTCCTGAGCACTTTTTCCCCTTAACCGTTCTTGCTCGGCCAATTGAATGCTGCTTAGTGTAACCTCCCAACTGCTTGGGGTAATTCCTCCAGCCAGTGCCTTACTTTTCACGTCTTCAAAAAAGGCACTAAGCGTCCGAGCAACGTTGGGGACAGAGTTTTGGATTTCTGGATTCCCGCCAGACGAAGGGGTTTTCTTCTGATCGACAGAAGGGTCGTTTATTTTGACCTTTTCATTAGGAGGCTCATTCACAACACTCTTGGTAGCCTCTCGAGCTTCCCCAGCCATGTGGATCAAAGCCGAAGTCGGGATGAGATCCTCTACGCGCGGCCTCTTAGCAAGCTCAGACCCGCCAGATGTGACTTGCTCGCTGGGGTTGAAGATCTGCATTTTTCCTTGCTTGTTCCCCTCGGAGCTATTCTTCGATCTAGAAGGGGAGTCTGAAATGGGTATAACTACCTTGTTCTCGGTCCGATTGGGCGACGAGTTGGGCAGAGGCTTGGTTTCAGCTTTGCCTGGATCACCCTTAGGGACCTCGGTTCGTTCGGTGATCACTCTAGGAGGAGAATCGACCTTGTGCTTGCCTCGATCGCTCTTAGAGACTTTTCCTACCTCCGAAGAGGACTTAGGCTCTCTAACTTTCGACTTGGGAAGTTTTTCTTTCTTGACTTTGAACATCAACTTTGGATCGAGCTTGGAGTTCACCATTCCCTCCATGATCGATTTTGTTTTCTAAGTAAAGAAGAGTGCTCGATTTATTCTATCGGTCTGTGACCTCCGATGTGAAAGAATTATAATCATCAATGATACAAATCTGAAGTTTCCTCTTCTATTTATAAGAAAGAGAAACGTTGCCTATTGGGGACCCAACAGTCGCGAATTTCAAGTTTTCCCGTGCATGTGTGTGAAGATCGATCGTTCCCCGTACACTTGATCGATGTTGCCTAACTTGTTATCAACGTTATTTTCAAGCTCCTTACAGCTTATTAAGATGATCGTCTAGATGAGACGTTTAATAAATTATGACATTCTTTAAGCACGCGGATTCGGAAAATATAAAACTGAGAAAGGTGATTTTATAAATGATTGAGGAGATTACAATACATACGAGCTAAAATCCTGTAACCTATTACAAGAAATCCTTCCTAAGAATCCTGCTCCGCCTCCTTGCCCTCGTTCTCGGAGCCGTCCATAACGTTGACCTCTTCGTTTCCGGAACCCTCTTGATCATCCTCATCTCCGGAACTATCTTGGCTGTCACCGTCCTCGGAACTATCTGAACCTGAGCTCGTGCTGGACGTCTCCAAATCCAGCATATCGGGATTGGGCATTGGAACCCCGAACTCTCTCACGAATGGAGCGAACTCGTGTTTTTCCCAGTCTACGGAGCTCGAAGATGAGATTTGATAGTTTTTCCCGTCCATGTTCTTAAAGATATCCATATGCTTTAAATACTCATCTATTGTGTTGGGAATAACCTTGGCAGAGACCAGCTGTCGAACGCCTTTGTAAAAGGTGGTCTGAAGAATTTGATCAACCCTTTTCCGAGCTATAGCATCTAGTGCGGGAGACTCCAAAAACTCTCTTATCGAGCTTAGGCGTGAGTCTTCCTTGCCGCGCTGATAGGATAACTCAGAATCGGCTTTGGTCTGCGCGAGCTCCTCTTCAAGTTTCTTGACTTTTTCCTCAAGCAAGCTCTTCTCGGCCACGACCTTCACCAAGTCTTCCTCGACGGTCGGGGTATACTTAGCCTTAGTAGACTCCAGTTCTTTTTGAACGGAGATGAACTGATCGCGAAGTTTGGACTCTTCCTCGAGTAAATTCCGGTAAGCAATATGAACCCGGTCGGACTCATCTTCCAACATTGAGGTGCGATTCAGCTCGGTGAGGAAACAGTCCCCGATCTGCAGAGAAAAAATGGAACAATCAATATTTTGTTCAAGGACCAAAAAATGACAATCATCGTAGAAGTATCTTACCGTATGATATGCTCGAGCAAACTGACCCAACACGTCAAGATCGCTGTGAGCCAAAAGCTCTTCCTGATCTTCGGCGAATCTCCCCGCCATGAAGATCTTTATCGCCTTATCATGCTCGTTCTCGCCATTTGGGTCGCGATCACTCCGAATCGATTCCCTCTCGAGATAACCTGCCGCTCGGTAACCTCTAAGTTGATCTTCGATAAAGTCCACCATATCAGGCCTGCTTCGACCAGAACGAGAGGTGAGAGCTGTTCGGTGCCGACCCCACAGTCCGGTCCTTCTTTTTGCCTCGGGGGGTCCCTCACGATCGTCCCGAGCTCGCCGATTAAGGATCTCTTTCCCTTTAAGCTTATTCATGGTGAACATGCTGTATCCTAAACCAGATGAAGAGGAAGGACCAGCTTGGTTCTGAGGAACTACCATTCGATTGGGTTCAGCATCCTCGGGCTCTCCCTCGTTCCCGATCTGCTGAGGTTGGGCAGAGCCTCCCCGAGGAGGGATGATAGTTTGATTGGATTGCGCGGGGCCCGGCCTAACTTGTCTTCTCGGCTGGCCAGACGTCTTTTTCGAGGTAGAAGCCACTGTCCTACCGACTATGGAAGCTCGGTATTGTTCTACCATGGTACCTGAAGAAAGAAAAGATAAAATTGGTTAGGAATGAAGCCTTGTGAGTATCTTATTATTATGAACGCTCGGTAAAGATTATTATTCTTACTTAACGATCGAGGATCTTCAGCGTCTGCAAGTGGGTATGTAGCTCGGCTGAGCTCCGCTTTCCGAAGAACGGGCTCCAAAACCAGGAAAGCCGACTGGTACGGGTCGGAGCGCATCGCAGTGACAAGGCTGTCTGAAATAACCTTCGTAAGCTGACCCATCAATTCTCGTTTTTCGTACACCCAGTCTCGCTCACCTGGCCATCTGTGTGGAACCATCTCCGAGCTCCCCTCGGAAGCTGGTACTTTAGGTCCTTTGATAAAGAAGAACCGTCTCTTCCATTCGAGAGAATTGCTAGAGGTTATGGTCGATAAGACCGAATGATTTGAACGCTGGGAAAAATACACAAACCCAGCGTTCGAGGCGGAGGAAGTGCTGACTTTGAAGAACTGCCAAAAATGGTGGAAATTTGCAGTTTTGCCCTTGGCCTTCATCAAAACACTGAAAGCTATCAAGTACCCAATCGAGTTGGGGAGGATCTGTGCGGGAGCCAGGGAGAACACGTCTAGAACCCGCTCGAGTAACGGGGCAAAAGGGATACGTAACCCATAGGCGAATTGCTTGGCGTAGAAAGCTTGACATCCTTCGGGCGGCTGATTCACCCTTTGAGAGTGGGTCGGAATAACTAGCGAATAGCCCTCGGGGAGGAATTTACCTATCTCAGCCTGGAGGTTTGCTTCGTCCTCTATTGGATCGTATGCACTAGAAATCTCGTCGACCCGTTTTTCAGTCTTCTGAGCTCGACCTGTGGCTTTGGACTTCTTCGTGACACCAGCAAGGTCGAGAATTCTCACACTGCACCCTCATCCGATCGAGTATCTCATTCTCTCCTGCTCGTCCTGCGCCATAGTCGAACTATCCACATTACCGGAATCAGCATTTTCTCCATCTCCACCTTCCTCGCCATCGGGCTCGGTGTTCTGTTCCGCTTCCCCACCAGGCTCGGAATTCTGTTGAACGGATGTCCCCTCACCAGCATTTGGCCCCAAGGCGCGCTCAATTTGATCGACGATTCTTTTCGTCTCGTCAGAGTTTTCAGCGGTGTTGTAGGCGTTAATGAGTTCGCCTGTGGATCCTAGGTTGGAATCCAATCGCGTAGGATTATTGGTTTGAATTTCTGGGTTTTCGGAAGTAGACATGATGGGAAATGTCTATTGCAACGGTCGACAAAAAAAAGGGATACTCTTTTTCGATCTGGGTGCTCCGACCAGAAGTAAGTATGGAAGACGTACTCGTATTTTCAAGTCAACGTATATATATAAAGGTTAAAAGGGTAAATTGCAAATTCAACCCCGAGTAACCGCGACGGTTAAGCTTCCACTCAGTAAATTGAAGGTTATCTTTCCGTTAATAGCATTTATGGTCCTCCAAGTCTCTGAAATGAGCATTTTCGGGTTGGTAAAATAAGATTAACTACATTGTCTTCCGAGGATATGCACTCTTTTTCCCTTCGCTCGGTTTTTATCCCCCTGAGTTTTTCCGAGTAAGGTTTTTAATGAGGTATATCCGACACAAGACCGTTCGAGACCCACTCTTTGTTGATCATCTCTCCAATCTTCAGATTTCATAATGCCCTATTGAATTATCGAAGTAAGACCCCCAGATCGAGGATACCATCTTCCTATTGTTCGAGGCACATCAGTTTTCCACGGCTCCGCTAGAGAAATATGCGTTCTTTTTCCCTGGCTCGGATTTTATCCCACTGGGTTTTTCCGAGTAAGGTTTTTAACGAGGCATAACAAATCTTGTGGTGCGATGTTGTTTACTTCTCCGAGCTTCAGCTTCACTTACGCTCGAGAAGTGGGGGAGTATTGATGAGGGATATTTCGCATACGCCATCTTAGGAAATACCTCTGCTCGGGATCGACCCATTTTCCGACCAGGAGGTATTCTCCGACCAGAAGAACATAGCTTCGCGATCAGGTCACGTTGATAGCACAAGATCCTATTTCCCGATCTACTTCTCTCCTCGGAATTACTGTGAGGCCGACCTACTGCTTTGCACAGCTGGCCGAGAGGTATTCTCCTACGGACGGTCCAGCTAGCTCATTACTTTTCCTATATATACGCGGCGCATTTATGACATCAGGGGAGGGCACTATTCCCAAGAAACCTACTAAGTTCGGACAAGCAGCTCGGAATAGGCTATACGTCATATCTCTTTGTATTTATGTTCCTAGTTGTACGACATCTTGTAATGCTCGGGTAGACCTACCTTGTAATTTATACTCGAACACTGATATTAATATACACCATTTACGCATTCCATACACTTATTGTTTTGCTCGACTTTCCATACTCAATACGAACGAAAAACAGCATAATCACATAGTGCAAAATGAGTCAACAGCTCTCAGAGAATCAATGAACAATAGGCCCAAAGGGGAGAAGACTTAGCTGAGAGGGCTGTGAAAATTGCAGTTTGTGTAACTTTGGACAGATGGGTTGAGAGATCAAGATACGGACAGGGAAGTTCAAGTGATCTGCCAACACTGCCAAGTTTACAACACATAGCTTTTTTTTCAGAAATCAGAAAGTACCAAGAATCATATCACTCACATCAGACGACTTCGCCTTTTGTACCTGCACATTTTATTTATCATAAAATAGTTGTGTCTACTGATGGCTCTGATTTCATGCATATTACAGATGAAGGTGCTAATCTGAATCAAGCTGCTACGAATGACTCATCTGTGGAGCTAAACATTGCTGATAATCAAGTTCCACTTGATGCAGTACTTCAAGAAAATGAGCCTTCAGCTATTGACAGGAAAGCTGAAGCAACTCCTGAGAAAAAGCAAAGTGCTACTCCTACCAAAGTTGCTGAGATAATTCAATCAACACTTCTAGATTCAATGAAGAACTTGATTGAATCCGCTATGAAAGAAATGGAGGAGATAAACAAGGAAACCATGAAGAGATTTGAGGAGATGGCTTCAACCTTGATTCAAAACAATGTTGCATCTTTACCCAAGCCTGCTGACCCCACCTTGCTGATTCAAGAGGAGTTGAACAACATCAAAACTGATGTTCAGATTATAAAGAAAGATGTTCAAAAGTTCAGTAACAGGGTCCAAAGCAATGAAAATGGCTGGAAGGAGATTAACCAAGTTGTTGCTGATGCCATGCAAGCTAAAGAAGAAAAGACTTCAAATATGATTCAGGCATTCTGTTCTAGTGCTGATTTGATACTTCAGTCCCAAATTCAATTTGGAGAGAGTCTTGACGTTATTCAACATAACATTGAAGTGTTAACATCTAAGCAACAATAGCAAGAAAGACAACTTTCTGCCATGGATCAAAACATCATAATATTGTGCAATGCAGTTAATATTCCACTTGTACAAGTTGAAGAACTCAACCCTGCTGATGATGACAAAAAGGGGGAACAATTATCTGATGAAAAGGAGGAATCTGCTAAGGTTGCTGAAGAAGCTCAAGTGACTGAAGAGGCTGTTGATAAGCCTGCTGAAGAAACAAAGGCTGCTGATGTAACTGATGAAGCTGTTGATGATGTGGAAGCTGATCTAAATGAAGAAGAACCCAAGGATGCGGCAAAAGAAGATAAACATAATGCTGCCTCCAAGGATTCTGCAGAAGAACAACTTGATCCATTCAGAAAAGTTAAGAAGATAGAGGAAATAAGAGCTAGATTTGAGGCTACTGAAAAAAAGGAAAAACTCTTAGAAAAAGCCAAGTCAGCACTAAATTTCTCTAGTGAAGAAAGTGAAGATGAAGAAATAGAAGAAGACGAAGAAAATGAAGATTAAGAAGACTACTTTCTATTTATTGTACACTTTTGTAATTTTTTTTTCTCATCTTTTGTAATATGTAAATGTAAACAGTTCAAAATCAATGAAAGATTACAAATTACAAATTCCTTAATTTCTATCTCAGAAATTTTTTATGAAGACTTAACTTTAGTTAGTTACAGGTACTTAGCTGAAGCTTTGTCATCATCGAAAAGGAAGAAATTGTTGGATGAAGATGAAGAAGTGAAGGGAGGTTTTGATGATTTCCAAAAGTCATCAGCTAAGTAATGGAAGCTTAGTATACCTCTGAAAAGTTCAATCGAGAAGTCAAGTAAAATCAGAAGATTGGAATTCTGGTCCAGAAGACTACTAATCTGATGCTGAGTTCGGAATCAGACTGGTGAATTTTCAGCAGAGTCAAATCAAATGAGGTCTATTTGAATCAGCAGAGTGATCATCAACAGAGTGGAAGAGATCAGAAAGTCACTCCAACGGTAATAAATACACTTGGCGTAATAAATGCTGAAAGAGAAGGGTATTAATGACAAATGATTGAAGAAAAACCTCATATCAGCAAGGTGCATTAAATGCTATTGACAGATGATTTAACCTGATTTCGTCTTAGGGTTAAACTCAGTAGATATTTAAGATAACAACTTTGAATATTAGGGGTTTGGTTAAAGTACTCAGGATGGTGCAATTCAAGAACAATATAAAGTTATATAATCACGTAAGAATAAGTATATTGGAGGAGAACTAGTTGTAGTATTATTGATAGGTTAAAATTTCGGATCCCTGATACAATGTAAAACTCAGTATTTATAATAATAGTCTCGTCCTAATGTAACTAGGAGTCCTATTAGGCCTAGTAATCCTGCATGGCTTAGGAGTACCGCACAGCCCAATAGATCTTTTGGATCGGTCTTCTGGTTGATCAGATACATATGGGTAGGTCGAGCCGATCCTGTAGTTTCCACAGGTCGGATCGATCCTAAACCTCCTCGGAAAGCTTTATACCATTATATGTGTAAAATAGCCCCCATCAGTACTCCCTCACTTCTCGAGCGTATTCGTAGCTGGAGCTCGTAGAAGTAGAGACAGTTGTTACATCAGTCCTTTCACAGTTTATGAAGTATGCCTCGTTAAAAACCTGGTTCAGAAAAACCCTTCATGGGATAAAAACCGAGTAAGGGAAAAAGAGTGCATATCCATCTTAACTTTTCAGGTAGGGACACATAGTTTGGTGACGTGTGTCAGACATTCGTAAAGCCTCTTCATGATTTACTGGCGGGAAACTGAAAAGGCGCAAGAGGTTGATCCGTCTTTTCACCATCCATATATATAGTCGAAATAAGCGGGATCTTTTTACTTTTTACCCCAGATATTCAGATCTTTTCGCAGTAAAGTTTGAGTCGATAATCTTGCAAATTATTTACTTCATCGAACACACTATTTCAAGAGACAATGGCCTCGACTTCGCAGAATCCCAATTCTTCAACCCAAAATGAAGAACAACAGGCACCGCCTAACATCCCTAACCCATAAATCCTTTCTCCTGAAGAGGAAGTAGGAGACGGCGTACAGGCAGAAGAAGTTAGAGACTATGAAGAGAAAAAGGTTGATAGTCTGGTGGTTGAGATCGTTCCAGAGGAGGAAATGATTGCCAGAGCATCCAAAAAATCCAAAACTGCTCAACCTCAAATCTCCGCTCCTATTTAGTTTTTTCCTTCTCGATTGAAGGAGGAAAATTTACCCGCTTTGAAGAGGGAATACGGTCGTTATTTCCCTTCGGATTTTGAAATAATTATTCCTTCCCCCGAGGAGAGAGTCAATACCCCTCCCCCAAACTGTCGAGCTTTCTATACATCTTATTTCGAACATGGTCTCCGTTTTCCCCTTTCTCTGGTCCTCTGTCAACTTTTAGAGACTTTCTTTGTCTCTTTAACCCAACTTGTACCATATGCCATAGCCTTTATAATGGCCTTTTTTGTTTTGATGGTCGCAAGAGGTCTGCAACCCTCATTTCGTAATTTTCTTCACTTTTTTCGACTCTCCATATCGACCTCCTCCAACAGAGGCTACTATTATGTTAGCCAAAGACCCGGATTTGCCGTTCCAGAAAATGCCATTTCAAGTAACAGTATGGAATGGAAGTCAAATTTCTTTTTCGTTAAAGCTCCGACCTTGCGTATACTTGAGAATGGAGAAACTGAAGAGTTAATCTTGGGTGTATGGTGGTCGAAAGGTGACTGGCGAAATGGCCCCAGACGACCATTTTTTGTCCGACTTGATCGAGGAGATGAGATCGGATTGAGCTATCTGGATTTTCCCATCCCATCGGACGATCGATCCCTGAGTAAGATTTTATTAATAGTTATTTTATCCTTAATAAAGATCTCTAAATCCCTCGTCCCTTAACGTTATCGATCTTGTATTATAGCTTCCATGGTCGAGAAATGCCACTTTTCTGTGGTTGGAAAGACTGTCATTTCGAAATCGAAGAAGTCGTCGGGAAAGGTCCCAATAGAGCAGAAACAGTCCAGAAAAAGGAGAAGAGACCAATACCAGGATCTAGAAGACATTGAGGAAGAGTCATTCGAAAACGCAGATTGATTTAACCTAATTTCGTTCGTAGGTTATAATATCAGTAATAGAGAATAATTATGAGAATAATTTTGTATTTAGGGTTTGGTTAAAGTACTCAGGATGGTGCAATTCAAGATATGTATGAAATATAGTAAACGCGTAGATAAAAATATGTAAGAGGAGAGCAATTGAACTATTATTATTGATAGGCAAAATCGTGGATCCCTGATACAATGTAGAACTCATTATTTATAATAATTGTCTAGTCCTAACTTGACTAGGAGTCCTATTAGGCCTGGGAATCTTGCACGGCTTAGGAGAACTGCATGGCCCATTAAATCTTCTGGATCGGTCTTCAGGTCGATTAGATGCATTTAGGCAGATCGAGTCGATCTTATAGTATTCACTGGTCGGATCGATTCTGAACCTCATCGGAAAGCTTTATTCCATTATATGTGCAAAATAGCCCTCATCAGTACTCCCTCACTTCTCGAGCGTAATCGTAGCTGGAGTAAAAGTGGTTGATGCTTTGGTCCTTTGATCGTTCATGAAATATGCCTCGTTAAAAACCTAGTTCGGAAAAACCCTTCAAGGGATAAAAACCGAATAAGGGAAAAATAGTGCATTCTCAATTGAACTAACCGCATAGGGACACGTATTTTAGTAATGTCTGTCAGACAATCATAAAGTCTTTTCAAGGTTTATTTGGCGGGAATATGAAGAGACGCGAAGGGTTGAACTTGTCTTTTCACCATATATATATATAATCGAAAATCACGGGATATTTTACTTTTTACCCCAGATATTTTTAGATCTTTCTTGCAGTAAAAGTTTAAGTCGAAAAACTCGCCATCTTCTTGTTTCGTCGAGCATATTACTTTAAGGTTCAATGGCTTCGACCTCGCAGAATCCCCATTCTTTAACTCAAAACGTCGGGGAACAAATACCACCTAACATCCCCAATCCAGATATCCTTTCCTCTGAGGATGAGGCAGCGGATGATGTTCAGGTAGAAGAAATCAGAGATTATGAAGAAAAGGAAGTTGATAACTTGGTGGTAGAAATCATTCCAGAGGAGGAGATGATGGCCAGGGCATCCAAAAAATCTAAGACGGCCCAACCTCAAATTTCCGCTCCTATCGAGTTCTTTCCTTCTCGATGGAAAGAAGAAGATCTACCCTATCTGAAAAGGGAGTATGGTCGATATTTTTCGTCGGATTTTGAGATCATTATACCTTCCTCTGAGGAGAGAGTCAACACCCCTCCTACGAATTGTCTTGCCTTCTATACGTCCCACCTCGAGCATGGATTGCGTTTTCCCCTCTCTCCAATTCTTCGTCAATACCTAGAGACTTTTTTGTTTCTCTGACACGACTTGTTCCAAATGCCATCACCTTTATGATGGCTTTTTCTGTGTTGATGGTCGCACGAGGTTTTCAGCCTTCATTCCGTAATTTTCTTCACTTTTTTCGACTGTCTGTATCGACCTCCTCCAATAGGGGCTATTATTACGTTAGCCAAAGACCTGGGTATGCCGTTCTTGAAGCCATTTCGAGCAACAGTACGGAATGGAAATCTAACTTCTTTTTCGTTAAGGCTCCGACCGTGCATGTCCTTGAAAACGG
Organism: Penstemon newberryi var. newberryi; assembly: GCA_030819805.1. NCBI lineage: Eukaryota > Viridiplantae > Streptophyta > Magnoliopsida > Lamiales > Plantaginaceae > Penstemon > Penstemon newberryi. The sequence continues at coordinate 9,161,969 of JAUALY010000007.1, read as the reverse complement.
AGAAACTGAGGAGTTTACTTACGACTGGGGATACAACGATTCTTGGGTGTACGGGGGTCGAAAGGTGACTGGCGAGATGGCCCCAGACGATTAATTTTCATCTGATTTGATTGAGGAGATGAGGTCAAATAAATATCAATCAGCTTATCTGATCGGAGAAGTTTTCCTTCGGAAGGCGGGATTGAGTTCTCTGGATTTTCTCATTCCATCGAACAATCGATCTTTAGGTAAGACTTTTCCTGTTTAGATTTTTCTTAGGGAAATATTTATGAATTTGTCGTTCACTAATATTTATCGATCTCATGTTGCAGCCATAATGGTCGAGAACTGCCGTTTTTCCGTGGTCGGAAAATCTGTCCTTTCAAATTCGAGAAAAGCATCGGGCAAAGTTCCCATAGAGCAGAGACAATCCAGAAAGAGAAGAAGAAATCAATTCATAGATCTGGAGGACATAGAGGAGGATTCGTTCGAGAACGCAGATCCTATCCGAGTAGCTCCCCCTCTTTCTGGTCAGACTTCATCAGATATACCGTCTACAAGCTCTCGTCCAGGCCGTGGTTATCCATCCAAATTCCTTAGGGATGAACATGGTATTCTGGGCTGTCAATCTTGGTCAGATCGTAATCCTACCGGCCCTGAAGCTAGAAGAAGAACTCAATTCTTTGACAAAGAAGGAGAGTATTTTACTCATGTCGGAGATACCAATCATAAAGCTTCTCTGGTGGACATGATTGAGAGTCATCTTCAAGGAAAACGAGCAGCCGGATATTCCGAGAAGGATACACTAATGTCTGATGATAAGGAAAACGTGATCGATAAATCCATTCGACTTCTCCTATCTTCGACCTTTGTCCGAGATGTAGACAGGACTATTAAGAAAAAACCTCTCGATCAGTTGGCAAGGGCAGCACATGCCCATGAAGTGGTAATATTTTTCAACTCCGCTCATTCTTTTTAATAAACCTCAATATTCTACTTTATCTCATTTGGATCATTTTTCCTTGCCACAGACTGGAAATGCTTTGGTGTCTGCACTATACGACATGGCCTTGCATAGAGAACTATGCAGGTATGTTGAAGAAAGCAACAGAATTTTAAGTGCTAGGGTTAAGGAGCTCGAAGATCAACTTGCTCAGACCAATAATTCTCGTGCTTCCGCTGAAATTCAATCTTCTCCTCTCATAAATCAGAACCTGGAAACTGACAATCCTCATATTATTGGTATGATGACGGACGATAGTCGATACCAGGCCCAGGTTGACCAGTTAAATCGAGAAATGGAAGAGCAGCGAGTTTCACATGCCACTGTAGTTAGTAAACTGGAGCCGGAGATCGTCTCACAACTTGCGGCAAGAGCGGATGATTCTTCTGACTTAGAGAGGGTCATAGACGAGCATCAATCTTCTGACGTCGAACCCATCGTCCGAGAGTTTCTTAACTCCCCAGTGCATACTGCCATAATTCATCAGAAGATCGGAGGTCTGCTCTTGAGCTCTTTCTATAAAGGCGTCGATCAATTAATCGAGTCTGGGCAGATTCCCGATAAGCGCGATGAATATCGTCTAGTTATGGCTATCGAGAAGGATCGAAGTCTTCAAGACTATCCTCCCGATTGCTTAGCTTCTGTTGAGTATAGTAAGCACCCTTTGGCTCATTTGGTCGAAGAGTATAGGACTCCATTTCCCGTGCTAGCACCTGATTTGGAGTTAATAAAGGATGCCATGGAGGATCAAGCAAGCGAAGAGGGAGTCGATGATGATGAAGAGGTCATCGAACGAGATCGAGTCGATGAAGAGAACGGAGAAAATGAGGAAGGATCGTCTGCGAAGGAAGCCAATTCCCCATCTTAGAATGTTTTATGATTTTCTTTTATTTTTTTTCTTTTATTCTGGTAGTTTTGTTGTTTACGTAGCAGGTCTTGTAAAATATGTAAAAATCCCTTTGTTGATATGTATGTTTTTTAGACGAAATATTCTTCGTTAATTTGATGATCGTTGCATGCATTGGATGATCCAATCTGTTTTCCGCTTTGAATTTTACTTTTGCGCGCCAAGGATTGAGGACATAAATGTCATTTCCTTTACTATATATAAAGGTAAAATCTTTGAAGTTTTACCGCGCGTCCCCACTTGTAATAATAAATTTTCTTGCCGTTGATCGGAGCTCGTAGTTCAATATTTCATAAGAATTTCTAACTTTTTGACCATGAGTTCCAACCTCTTTTCTGGAGCTGCCAAACGATCTCTGCGGGGTCTGTCCCGACGAGATACTCCGAGGAAGAAAGCCCGAACTGATGGTTCACGTCAATCATCTTCTCAAGGAGGAGCTTCTTCTCGGGAAGCTGTTCCTCGATCTGATCCGATATTATCCCCTTCAGGCGGAAATCCGAAAGTAATGAAGGATATTCTTTCTCCGACAAGGGAAAGTAGGATTTCCTCAACGGGACCCTCTGAGGCCCCAATCCGTAGTCCAATAGTCGATCCAGAAGTATTGGAGGCTTACCAGAACGAAGGTTCCCGATCTACCTCTTCTCCACTTGTACACCCAACAACAAACGAGGAGTTTCGAGCTACTTCTCCTCCTCCAGTCGTGCAGATAACGAACGAGGAGTCTCGAGCTACTTCTCCTCCTCCAGTCGACCGATCAATGGATGAACGTCCCCCTTCTGATGGAGATGCAACAAATCAAACTTCTAGCCAAGGAGGTTTCCAGCAGGACGTGATTACTGTCGTTGAGCCAACTCTGGAAGTGGGGGGCCCTGTGGAAGATATTCCTGAGTCTTTCTTTGCCCCTTTGCGTTCACAGGCTGTTGTTTCAACTTCTCAACATACCCAAGCCATCTCACCTGTCCCCATTTCTCAAGACGTGTCAAAGACTGGGTCTGGTCCCAGTCGTTCTGGTTTTGAAAATAATGCGGACGATCCGTCTCTTTTAGACGAACGTCCTTTTAAGGAGCAAGTCGAGGAGATAACTGAGTTCGAAATGAGTCGATCTGGAGGAGTTTCGATCGATGCCTGCATTCCAACATCCCTCGAGCCTGATGGGGTTTCTTGGACTCTGGGAATGGGTACTATTCTTCCCAAGGAGCTTGAGAAATTGAAAAACCATTCTTCTTTGCAGCTTGTTCAGTCCATTTTCAAACGTTTGGAGATGGTAAGCGTATATTTGTTATTGTCAATAGAGATCTAGACCTTTGAAGTTCTTAATCCCTATTTCTTTTTTAAAACAGGCTAAGCATGAAGCTCTCCAGCTCGGGATACAAAATGATGAATCTTACTTTGCCCGAGAAGAATCCCTCGAACGGGTAAACCATATTGTTGCTGCTCATCGATCGCTGATGACCGAGGTGGAGAATCTCCGAGCTGCTGCTGAAAGACTTACCAAAGAGAAAGAAGAACTAGCTCAAGCAAATAGGAGCTTGGAGTCTGATAAAGAGCAGCTTACTAAGGAGAAAGAAAATCTGCTTCAATTGAAAGAACAAGAGTTCGACAGGGGTTTTTCTCTTGGATATAAGCACAGTAAGAAAGAAATGATGACCTATCTTGCTCATAAGACAAGTCCCGATCATGCTTTTGAACAATAGACAAGGGTCTTCCATTATTTTTTTTTTTTTTATTTTTTTTTATTTTTTTACAATGTAAATATACATTTTGCTTGATGAATAGAGAATCATGCTCCTTTTGTTCGATATCTGTATAGGCGATGCGTCTTTTCGACCTGTTTGCCTGTTAACAACTTTTTCCAATTTTCCTGGGAGAGAGGAAACCATTTTGGTTGTTGTGCCGTAACCGTAGGACGTTTTGTATGCTTTGTGCATTAATTGAACATTTCCCCATACTATAAATAACCCATTTCAGAAGTATGAAACTTAAAATATGGAAAATAACATAACTCCCATAAATTTTTCATTCTTGTATTTATGGCATGTCGACTACGGTGGAGATATCAATCCAATTATTTTGTGAGTAATGAAAGCTGGTTAGTTCATTAATATGATGGTGTCCCCTGGGGCAGGTATGCTGTTCGACAGCAAAGGTCTTCCTTCATCGTTTGCAGAAAGAATTACCCTTCGAACCATTCCTCTCTCAGTGTGCTTTTAACTTGATACTGTGACCGACCCCAGATGCAGCATGTTCCCTAATTACAATGTCGCTCGTTTGGAGGTCGACAGTTCGCTAGCATTAGCAAATATACGCACTTCTGCATGTTCCTCGTCTCTTTTGATTTCGATCTAAAAAGGAACAAAATCCAGAGCTTGGATAACATTTTCTTCTGCTCAAGTGGACACTTGGTATTCTTTTATTTGGACATCCTCCGTCCAAGGAAGATATCTCGCGAAAGTCTGGTGAAGTATATTTGTCAATCTTCACCATGGTATGGTGTACGTCGGATTGAAGGAGCAGATAATTCGGAGGAGTAGCTTAGTAGGCTACTATTTGTAACGATTGTAGTTAATCTTCGAAGATAAATGTAGTTTTTTCTGACGATCAGCTGTTTTCGAGCATTGTAATGATCCTCTTAAAGATTTGAATAAAATCAATTACTCTTGATTTGTTTATCCGGAGTCTTGTACTTTTAGATCTGTAATAATAATCGATCATATACTGGATGTTGTGAGTTAAGTCGCCCATGTAGAAATCTGGACCGTAGATTAGTTCTCAATGCAACACCATTGGATCTTATGCCTCCAGCCTATAAAAAGGGGCCGTTCCATGCTTCCTCATTCTTCAAAATGAATTTGTTCAAGAAGAATTTTTACTGTTATAAGCATCATCGACCACCAAAATGTGTTACTTTATCAAATGAGGGATTCTTGACTTGGTATGGGAGGAATTGGAAAAAATGAGATCTCCATCTTATATGGTGATGGTCGGACTAATCTCATAATTGGGGATTAGTTGATGATAGACTACGCCGTAAGATAGAGGTCGAGATCAGAGGAAAGCAGGATTCTTGGCTTATCGAATTCAACTTGTTTCTAGCAGGTGATGATGCCATGCATGAGATCCTTCTGATCCCTATTTTACTCTGTAAATAAGAAGCATCAACTTTTTCGAGGTGGTCGAGTTGAGAGAACATGCGTCCTTCCCTCGATGATCGGCAGATGTCGATCTTAAGAAGGATGCCTGAACTTTAGTTTCTCGTCACTGTTCTCAAAGTAGAAGAAAAGATGATCGTTCCGAGGAAGCTCTGAAACGTCTGGAAACCAGATTCTTTCCTTTGATATTTTGTAGGTGTAATTGCTTAGTGCATTGATCGATAATTTCAGTTCAGATAGGAATTCTTGATATGTAATATTAGTTTCGTTATGATAGTCTTTGTACCGTCTCCATCGATCTAATATACGACTTTTATTTTGACCGACTCAAAAGCGCATTTATCCCGTATTTAATGCTTGTAGTTATGACGCTGTAACGTAAATCCCGATGATATGTCATTGCCGTTGATTATATACGAGTTTCACCGTTGGATTTTAACTCATCCTGTCTATAAAAGGAATCTTTTATCTTCCATTTAGTTACCATCAGGAGTAAAAATTCTAAACAATGTACTTCCTCTCTGTTCAAAATGGCGGTCGTCCGCCTAATTCGCGAATCCAACAAATCATTCATTACCTCGACTTGGTATGGGCGGAATCGGAAAATGGAGATTTCTCAAAAACCATGAAATCTCCTACCCCTAATAAGGGGAATAGATTGGAATGCCGACCATAAATCGATCAACCTATGTAAATAGGTAAAGGTCGGTGTTGTGGGGTTCCGATCTATTAATTACGTGGTCGGTGGAAAGCTGGTCAGTTCATTAAAATTATAATGTATGATCGAAAATGCTGACCACCATCGACCATCGTAACATTATGATCTCACAAAGCTCTCTCTGATTCCAAAGCTTTGTGGTCGTAATCATGAAACTTAAAGGCGGTCGTCTTCGTCGAGCTTGGCGTAGTTGGTAGCAAGAATTGATATAGCATGTAATAGGATCCGATGTCGATTAGATCAGGAAGATCTGTTTTGTCTTTCCAAGATATTTTATGTAATTGTAATAGTTTTAGGGACATAAATAAAATTCTTCTTTTATTTATTAAATTCCCTTTTTACATATTACATTATGTCGATCAATGAGTTTATGCCGACCCAATCGGTATTACTCAAAAATTTATCATACTTAGGTTTTTTACCAATTTTGGTTTTAACCTTTGGTGATCGTTTGTTAGGAGATCGATGAGTTTATACCGACCCAATCGGTTTTACTCAAAGATTTATCGTACTTAGGTTTTGTACCAATTTTGGTTTTAACCTTTGTTGATCGTTCGTTAGGAGATCGATGAGTTTACACCGACCCAATCGGTTTTACTCAAAGATTTATCGTACTTAGGTTTTGTACCAATTTTGGTTTTAACCTTTGTTGATCGTTCGTTATGAGATCGATGAGTTTATACCGACCCAATCGGTTTTACTCAAAGTTTATCGTACTTAGGTTTTGTACCAATTTTGGTTTTAACCTTTGTTGATCGTTCGTTAGGAGATCGATGAGTTTATACCGACACAATCGATTTTACTCAAAGATTTATCGTACTTAGGTTTTGTACCAATTTTGGTTTTAACCTTTGTTGATCGTTCGTTAGGAGATCGATGAATTTACACCGACCCAATCGGTTTTACTCAAAGATTTATCGTACTTAGGTTTTGTACCAATTTTGGTTTTAACCTTTGTTGATCGTTCGTTAGGAGATCGATGAGTTTATACCGACCCAATCGGTTTTACTCAAAGATTTATCGTACTTAGGTTTTGTACCAATTTTGGTTTTAACCTCTGTTGATCGTTCGTTAGAAGATCGATGAGTTTATACCGACACAATCGGTTTTACTCAAAGATTTATCGTACTTAGGTTTTGTACCAATTTTGGTTTTAACATTTGTTGATCGTTCGTTAGGAGATCGATGAGTTTATACCGACCCAATCGGTTTTACTCAAAGATTTATCGTACTTAGGTTTTGTACCAATTTTGGTTTTAACCTTTGTAGAGTGAACTTAGACAAAGGTCTTCTAATTGTGACAGAAGATGAAAATAAGCAAAAGCTTTTTATTGCAACTGTAGATGAATCTGATGTCTTAAAAAAAAAAATAACAAAACAAACTAAAGGATAAAAAAGAACGAGCTAATAATCTAATCTAAGTTTGGGGACCTCCTATTATTAAATTAACGGCCATAATATCTTCTGAGGTTTACTGCATTCCATGTTCGAGGAAGTGGAGTTCCATCCATATGAGCTATTTTATATGATCCCTTTTTGCCGACCGAAATCACCATATAGGGACCTTCCCAATTTTGCTCTAATTTTTCCACATGTTTGGATACCTCAACCTTTTTAAGTACTAAATCACCTTCTTTGAACGATCGTATCCTGACCCTTTGATTGTAGGCTTTTTCCATGCTTGATTTAGCCGCCTCTAAACGTAGACTAGCTTTTTCCCTCAAGGTCTCACTTAAATCGATGTCGTCTTTTCTCAATTGATCATTTGATTCTTCCTCGTGCAGCTCAATTCTAGGGCTGGGGACTAGTGCTTCAACTGGGATAACTGCCTCCGACCCATAGACTAATCTAAACGGTGTTTCACCCGTTGATGCTTTTACTGTGGTTCTATTGGCCCAAAAGACGCCTGGAAGCTCATCTAACCATTTTCCTTTAGCTTCATCCAGTCTTTTTTCTAGAGATTTGATAATTTCTCGATTTGCTACTTCTGTCTGCCCATTTGCTCGAGGATGTCCGACGGACGTGAAGTTTTGTTGTATGCCAAACTTCGAGCACCACTCTTGAACTTGTTTTCCAGCAAATTGGGTTCCGTTGTCCGAAATTAAAATCCTCGGAATTCCGAAACGACAGACTATATTTTTCCAAAGAAAATTTATAACCTGAAACTGTGTTATTCGAGCTAGGGCTATACATTCAATCCATTTGCTAAAATACTCGACAGCGACCAAGACATAGCTCTTTTTTTACCTGGCGATAGGGAATGGTCCTACTATGTCAATACCCCATTGATCGAAAGGCCAGCATATTGGGATCGAGTGCATAGTCTCTGCTGGTTGATGTATTATATTAGAATGCACTTGACAATAATGACAATGTTTGACGTAATCCTGCGCATCTGCGTACATCGTCGGCCAATGATACCCAGTTCTTAAACACTTGAGTGTGAGTGCGCGAGCTCCACTATGATTCCCAGCTTCTCCTTCATGGATACTATGGAGGATGCTTTGGACCTGGTGCTCGGGAATGTATTTTAACAGAATTCCAGAAACAGACCGTCTATAGAGTTTTTCCTCTAACATTGCATATCGTGGCGCTCGATATCTTATTCTTCTAGCTTCATTTTTACAGCCAAGGAGTGTTCCATCTTTCAGATAGGTGATTAGCGGGGTCATCCAGCTGTCTGCAGCTAGGTCAATATCCATCACATCGATTGCAGGAACAATATCGAGATCGATGGATGGAGTCTTGGAGATTAACCAGGTGATTACTCTTTTGGACTTACCATCTCTTGTTCCTGTGAATCTGGATAATTGATCAGCCCATCGATTCTCTTCTCGTGGAATATTTTGAATGCCGAACTTGTCAAACTTTCCAGTCATCTCTTTTACCTTTGCCAAATACTTTATCATATTGTATTCTTTGGCCTCGTACATTCCATTTATTTGTCTTTGGATCAGCTCAGAATCCGTTAGGACATTTAAATTCTTTATGTTCGCTTGGATTGCCATTTCCAAGCCAGCGATCAGAGCTTCATATTCCGCTTCATTATTGGTTACCATGAAGTCTAGGGTGATGGCATAATTCATATCTTCACCGTTCGGTCCTTGGAAATTGATTCCAGCACCCCCCCATCTCTACTCGATGCACCGTCAACGTGCATAAGCCAAGTTAAATTATTAACGATCAAGACATTATTATCACTAGTGGATGTCTCTTCCAAATTCGTTGGGATTTCAAGGAGGAAGTCAGCGAGCACTTGAGCTTTGATTGCCGTTCGAGGCTGATATTCGATCTCATATTGTCCCAGCTCTATGGCCCATTTGATTAGTCTTCCCGAGGCCTCAGGTTTCGACAAAATTTGTCTTAAAGGTTGGTTTGTAAGCACGATAATTTTGTACGTTTGGAAATAAGGTCGCAATCTTCGTGCTGATGTCACCAAAGCCAAAGCGAATTTTTCGATCACGAGATAATTTTTTTCAGCTCCTTGCAGTAATTTACTCAAATAATAAACTGGCTTGTGCTCCGAGCCGTCAATCTTTACCATAACCGAGCTTACTGCTGCCACGGAAATAGCGATGTACATGTAAAGAGGCTGTCCTTCAGCGGGTTTGGCGAGCAACGGTGGTGAGGTCAGATATTCTTTCAATTGGTCGAAAGCACGATCACATGCCTCGGTCCATTCGAAGGTCTTGGCTTTTCTCAAGGTTTGAAAGAACGGCAGGCTCTTATCCGCTGACCTTGATATGAATCTATTCAAGGCCACAATTTTTCCTACCAAGCTTTGCACTCGGGTAATATTCCTGGGAGGCTTCATTTCGGTGATAGCACGTATTTTTTCTGGATTCGCCTCGATGACTCTTTCATGAACTAGGTATCCTAAGAATTTTCCAGATCTTACCCCAAAGGTACATTTTAAGGGATTTAATTTCATTCCGTACTTTCTTAAAATTCTGAAGCATCGATCAAGGTGCCGAATGTGGTCTTCTTCGCTCATGCTTTTGACCAACATATCATCGACGTATACCTCCATTATTTCCTCGATCAATTCTTTAAACATCAGGTTCACTAGTCGTTGATAAGTTGCTCCTGCGTTTCTCAATCCGAACGGCATTACTATAAAACAATATACTCCCTGTTCGGTGACGAATGCAGTCTTTTCTTGATCTTTTTCGTCCATGAAAATTTGGTAAAAACCTTGAAATGCGTCCATCATACTGAAAATCGCAAATCCTGCCGCTGAGTCGACCAAAAGATCGATCCTTGGGAGAGGGTAAGGATCTCTTGGACACAATTTGTTTAAGTCCGTAAAGTCGTTACACATTCTCCACTTGTTATCCTTCTTGTCACCTTTTGAGACAAGTACGACATTACACAGCCACTCAGTAAAGTGTATTTCTCTAATCTGTTTAGACAATAAAAGCCTTTCGACCTCTGCTTTTATTATTTTGTCCTTCACAGGGCCATGATTTCTTTTCTTCTGTCTGACCGATTATGCGCTCGGATCTATCTTTAAAAAGTGGGTTATTATTCCTGGATCGATCCCCACTATATCCTCCGAGCTCCAGGCGAAGACATCTACATTTTTTCTTAAGAAATTGATTAACATAATTTCTCCCTGTGGAGACAGTTCAGTTCCGATCCTGGTGATTTTGGTTGGATCATTCTCGATGAGCTTGACTTCTTTGTGCTCAGGCGCACGTAGAGTCAAATCTATTGGCTCTTTCCCTTTTTTATCGATCCTTTCTGTACTTGGCAATTCAGGCTCTGGAGATCTCTCCATAGAAGACCCTACTGTTTTTCTTTTCGAAGGCGTCAATGGATCAATGTTCCTTTTCAAAGATAGAGCAGTATTGTAACAATCCCAGGCCATACAGTGGTCGTTGACTATTTCGCCGACCCCAGAGTTTGTAGGAAATTTAATCTTCTGATGATAGGTCGAAACGACAGCTCGGAATTGGTTTAACGCAGGTCTCCCCAGGATTGCATTATAAGCGAATGGCGTTTCTAATACTAAGAATTTAATCAATTTGACCACCCGATGAGGTTTACTTCCGAGGGTCACACTCAGGTTGATAGTCCCAGCTGGAACTATTTCCGATCCTCCAAATCCTACTAGTGGCGTAGCCACTCTTTGGAGAGTTATCTTTCCCAGGTTCATTTGATTTAACGCTTCGATGACTATTATGTTAGCCGACCTCCCGTTGTCGATCAGAATTCTTTTTACGTTAAAGTCGGAGATCCTTAGTGAGACTACCATTGGAAAATCGGGTTGGTCCTCATTCACATCCCAGTTGAGGTTCTTAGGGACTTCACTTTCATCAAAACTGATTGTGTGCTTGTCAAAGCCTTTATTTTCTAGTGCCCAAACTTCCTTAGGAATGACCAGTCCTTTTTCCAGGGATCGAGCTGTCTTTCGTCTTGCGTTTCGACTGTCTCCCCCTGCAGGGCCACCGGAGATTACGTGTATCGTACCATTGACTCGATCATTATCGATGTCCTCTCTCCTAATTGCGCGATTGCTGGGCGATCTTTCGGGAGGGCTGCCATTTCCTTCCCTCCTTCTAGGACTCCGAGTCCTTTGTCTCCTTCGATCCGTTTAACTTGCCTTGTTGTATTAACTTCTCAATCTCCTATTTCAGGTGATAGCAATCCTCGGTTTTATGACCATGAGCTCGATGGTATCTACAATATAGATCGTAGTTCCTTGCCCCAGGTTTTGCTTGCGTAATTCTTTTTGCTGGGGGAATCAAGCTACTTCTTTCTAATATTACAAGGATATCCTCCCTGGGGGTATTTAGTTTGGTATATTCGACATAGCTTATTCGATCCCTTACGTTCCTTTCTGGGGATCGAGGCCTGAGGTAGACATTAGATCTTTTCTCAGGATTACCCCCACTAAACTCCAGTCTTTTGAAGACATTTTCCCTCCTAGGATATCGATCGTAATCCATGGCTTTTTGCATCTGTGGTTTTTCAAGCCTCCTAGATCCCGAAGTGGATGCTTTATTCTTATTCTTATCTTTAAATGAGTTCATTTCTTCTTGAGTCATATACTTTGAGGCTAGCGTCATGATTTCTGCAAAAGTTCGTGGCTGCTTCCGACTCAAAGCATTGCCAAATTGCCTATTTTTCGTTAGGTCGAACAAAATTGATATGATATAATCGATATTTGGCGAATCGATTTTCAATAGTTTGACATTGAACCTTGCTAGCCAAGTCCTCAAGGATTCTGCTGAATGAGCGTAAGTGGCTGTTTTCCGAACCAGTCCAGTGCTAATCCCTCGTAGGTTGTGATCATTAGCTTCGCCGTGTATTCTGCTGAATGAGCGTATAAGTTCATGATATTCGTGAAACTGAATATGTAATCAGTATCTAGGAAGTCGGGTCGGTAAGGGTCCAGATGCCTGTGCTTCTCTTATTTCTTGGCAGAATGGAGAACAGGCTGCTATATTATCCTGGACCTCTCGGGAACGTGGCCAGGGTTGTCTCATGGTTAATAACCTTTGTTCCAATCGTTCCTCGACCATCCTCTCTATATCTCTTTCAGAGACTCTCCTAGTTGCTTGTCGATTGACAACTGGGGGTTCGTCCACCTCATCGATCGGGATAACGGTTTGTTCCTTGGACAGGCGAGGTTCAGGTCGAGCATTAGCTCTTGCCTGATTAGTTCTTCGGCCAAGGTGCCTTCCAGCTACGTTTGGTGGAGAGATTTGAGATCGTTGGTCTGCATCTGGACTCTCTGCTTGAGATCGTTATTCTCCCTAGGTTCCCTGTCGTTATTAGACATTCTAATCGATTATTTAATTAGACATTCTAATTAATAACTCTCCATTTCGAATTAACACTTTAATTCACGTCTAATTAATTAGACCATCTAATTAATTATTCTTCTCACTTGAATTAACACTTTAATTCATTTATTGATTTAATCCCTTAAATCAGACGTTTCCTTTTAGACTGTCACTGTCCAACTGTATTGTGTGTGACCCTCTAGGTTCACCATCAATTGGCAGCAGGCCCACGACTCTCGTGATTTAATTAACGAACAGTTAATAAGAAATTAATTGTTCCGATCAATTAAACACTTTTAATTGATCACTCCAGAATTAATCTCCCATTAATTCAGGAGTACCCACACCTCATGGTCGATGTCTAGCCACAAGCCCATGAGGCCCAACTTCAGGTGAATTGATATTCGTGAACCTTCACCTCTTATAAATGCCATGTACATACGGTCCTTCTATCAACTAATTTCCCGATTGAGACCTAGGGTGTGTGAATTGGTCGGCACCTCTAATTATCTCAATTCTGTACTTTCTTATTCAGGATAATAATTCCAGTGTGACTGCTAAATTTGGAAACCCCGTTCCAAATCCGTCACTGACCACGGCCGTGGGTTTCTCGGAATTTACTATCTAAGAACGTACAGGAAATTCTCTCATCTTATCAAGATGAGTCGATAGATCCTATATTAGTACTAACCATTCGCGTACACGTTCATACGTACCCAAAGTAGTCGCACAATAATCAGGCTATGTGATCGGCTCCTAAATCAAAGTACGTATTCCCGTGTACCGAATTCGCCCTAGTACTTCAAGTCCGAGGACTAAATCGTACACTATTATAAGTCTTGAGAGACTTCCCATTACCGATATGCTTAATGCACTTCCACGATGGGTCTCTCTGTTCGGGTCGTTCGATGCGTTCGATCTCCTATCGAACCACCTAGTCATATGCACTGACATCAAAATGTCTTGTTCATGAAACTCTACAAATTCACTTCATGTGAATCATGCATAATCCTACAAGTCTTAGCGATTCCCTCGATACCCCGTCTCGATAGGAATCTATGACTTGGAACAGTTTTAAGATCACGACCTTAGAGACTGTTTCATGATTGCACTCAGTACTAAAGTGAATCGTCCCATAGTCTAATGTGATCTTAGGATTTCATCCAATCGCTTAGATAAGTTCGCGAGAGATGAAGATGGCCATTGTTTAATTCACGTACTATGAATAAACGGGCGTATTATCTTATGAATCATAAGATTGCTTTCTAAGGTAGTCCCTTTACAAGCTCGTATAAGTTGGCTTGCTGGGCACTATCCTATCAATAGTATTCACTGGTCGGATCGATTCTGAACCTCCTCGGAACGCTTTATTCCATTATATGTGCAAAATAGCCCTCATCACAGATCCTATCCGAGTAGCTCCTCCCCCAACTGATCAAATTTCAACGGAGATACCTTCGACGAGCTCTCGTCCAGGTCGTGGCTTTCCACCCAAATCCCTTAGGGAAGAATATGGCATTCTGGGTTGTAAGACTTGGCCAGAACGGAACCCTACTGGTCCCGATGCTAAAAGAAAAACCCAGTTCTATTATAAAGAAGGCGAGTACTTTACTCATGTTGGAGATACAAGCCATAAAGCTTCCTTGGTAGACATGATCGAAAGCCATCTTCAGGGAAAGCGGACGGCTGGGTATTCTGAAAGGGATTCATTGACGACCGATGATAAGGAGAATGTCATCGATAATTCAATTCGGCTTCTTCTGTCTTCGATCTTTGTCAAAGATGTGCAGCGGACTGTTAAGAAGAATCCTCTCGATCAGTTGGCAAGAGCCGCTCATGCCCATGAAGTGGTAATATATCATGATTCTGTTCGCTCCTTCAATAAATCTCAACTTCATTACTTTATTTAGACAACATGTTCTTGCCACAAACTGGTAATGCTTTGGTATCTGCCATGTATGATACGGCCTTGCATAGAGAACAATGCAAGTTCGTCGAAGAAACCAATAATATTCTAACCGCCAGAATCAAGGAGCTTGAAGATCAACTTGCTCAGGTCGATAATTCTCGCGCATCTGCTGAGACTCAGCTTGCTCCTAGCGCCAATCCAAACTTGGAGACTGACAATCCACATATTATCAGCACAATGATGGATGCTAGTCGATATCAAGCGCAGGTTGATCAACTGAACCAAGAAATTGATGAACAACGCGTTTCATACGCCACCTCGATTAGCAAACTGGAGTCGGAGATACTCTCACTCCGATCTCAACTCGCGGCCAAGGAAGATGATTCCAATTTGGAAAAGGCTATAGACGAACATCAATCTCCTGACGTCGAGTCCGTTGTCAGGGAGTTTCTTGATTCTCCTCTGCATACGGCCATAATTCATCAGAAAATAGGAGATCTGCTATTGAGCTCGTTTTACAAGGGGGTCGACCAATTGATTGAGTCTGGGCAGATCCCTGATAAGCGAGATGAATACCGCGAGGTTATGGAGATCGGAAAGGATCGAAAACCCCAAGAGTACCCTCCTGACTCCTTGCCTTCCGTCGTGTACAGCAATCATCCTTTAGCCCATTTAGTGGCTGAGTTTGGAACTCCATTGCCTGTACCTACACCTGTTTTGGAGTTAGCAGGGAGTGTCGAAGGAGATCGAACAGAAGGCGGAGATAACGAAGGGTCGCCCCCAGAAGAAACCACTTTCCCACTTCAGGCCTAGTTTAATCTTTGTAATTTTGTAAATTTACTATGTAGAATTTGTAATATCTGTAAATGAATCTAAAAAATCTTTTGTTTAATATATTAGATTTGTCTTTGTCGAAATATTCGTTATCATTTTGTAGATCGTAGTACGCAATTAACAATCTATTCCAACATCCTTTACTATATATAAAGGTAAAATCTTTGAAGTTTTACCGCGCGTCCCCATTCGCGATTTTAAAATTTCTCTGTTATAGATCGGAGCTAGAGTTCAATAATCACAAAATTCTCTGATTTTTTGATTATGAGTTCCAATCTTTTCTCTGGAGCTACAAAACGATCTATACGGGGTCCATCCCGACGAGGCACACCGAAGAAGAAAATCCGAACTGAAAGTTCACACCAGCCTTCTTCCGAGGGAGGAATTCCTCCTCGGGAAACTGTGCCTCGATCTGACCCGACGTCGACTTCTTCGGGCGACATTCAAAGATCAGCGGTGAATATTCCTTCTCCGACGAAGGAAACTATAGATTCTTCTACGGGTCCTTCTCGGGTTCCGATCCGTAGCCCATTGGTCCATCCAAATATTCTGGAAGCCTATCAGAACGAGGGGTCTCAAGCTAATTCTCCATCTCCCGTCGACCAAGCAAGAGATGACCCTCCTCAATAATTCAAACCTCTGATCGAGAAGTATCTCAGCAAGTTGTTACCATTCCTCCTAATCCTGAGGTCGAGACAGATTTGCAAATGGGTGGACCAGTGGAAGATATTCCTGAGTCTCTTTTTGCCCCTCTGACTTCTAACGTTGTTACTTCTACCTCTCAAGATACCCCAGTTCTCTCTCCTTCCACTATTCCTCATGAAATGACTAAGACAAGATCTGGTCCCAGCCAATCTAGTTTCAAAAATCCCATGGACGATCCTTCGCTTTTGGACGATCGTTCTTTTAAAGAGCAGGTCGAAGAAATAACTGATTTTGAGATGAATCGATCTGGAGGGGTTTCTTTGAATGCATGTATTCCTGCAACCTTTGAGCCCGATGCGGTATCTTGGAATTTGGGAATGGGTACAATTCTTCCCAAAGAGCTTGAAAAACTGAAGGACCACTCTTCTTTGCGGCTTGTTCAATCTATCTTCAAGCGTTTGGAGCAGGTAAATGGCCTTTCCATTTCACTAGAAATCTTTTGTCGATCAGTTCTTAAAATTTTAATATTCGGATGTTTCCATAATAGGCTAAGCATGAAGCTCTTCAGCTTGGGATACATAATGATGAGGCTTATTATTCTCAACAAGACTCCCTTGAATGGATGGACACAATTGCTGCTGCTCATCGGTTGCTGATGAACGAAGCCGAGAATCTCCGAGCGGCTAATGAAACTCTCTAAAGAGAAGGAAGACCTAGCTCGGGCAAATAGCAGCTTACCAAGGAGAAAGAAACCCTGCTCCAACTGAACAAAACCCTAGAAGAGGTTACCCAATCTCAGATCGAGAAAGGGAAAAAGCAGGAGTTTGATAGGGGTTTTTCTCTTGGATATGAGCAACGTACGAAAGAAATGCTCACTTATCTTGCTCATCAAACAAGTCCCGATCATGCTTTTGAGCAGTAGGCAAAGCCTCTTTTTTTTTTTATTTTTTTTTTTTTTGTAGAAATGTAAATATAATGAATTCCTTTTGTCGTGAATAGAGCAGCTCGATATTTCAATCGTTTTTCGTGTAGAAGCATACATCATTTCGATCTGAATGCCATAATAATTGTTGCCTGTTTTCTCGGGAGAGGAAAAGTCTCCTAGGTAGTTGTGCCGTAACCGTAGATATAGGATGTTTCGTATGCTGTGTCCGCTAACTGATAAATTCCTTGTACTATAAATATTTCTCTTGACAATAAGAATCATAATAGAAATAACCAATATGTCATCATTAGGAAGACATAAGAATCCAACTTGGTACTTATGGTATCCAGATTATGGTGGAGATATTAACAAAATCTGTTTATGATAGATGAGAGCTGGTTAGTTCATTAAAATGATGGTATCCCCTGTGTCAGGGTATTCTCTTCGACCAAGGAGGATACTTCGTATGAGTTGGATGAGATATCCTTCGACTCAGGCGGATACTTTGTAATCTTCCATCTAGACATCCTTCGATCAAGGAGGGTGTTTCACAAAGGTCTGGTGAAGTATATTTGTCAATCTTCACCAATGCAATCACAAGATTCCAAGAAGGAGGAGCAATCATTTCGAGGATTAGTTAGTAGGCTAGTTAATGTCGGTTATTTGTAACTATTCTAGTTTGTAACTGAAGGATGAATAATTTCCTTCCTCGATGTACTCAGTCGACAGTACTTGTTTAATGTAACCATTGAAGATTTTAATAAAATCATTATTTTTGAATAGTTAATCTGCGTCTTTACTTTAGATTTCTTGGTTGTTAGTTGATCATATGTTATGATGTTGAGAACTTAAATCAATTGCTTAGTATAATATTCCTTAGTCGTCTGATCAATCTAGACCGTAGATAAGATCTCAAGGTAACACCGTTGGATCCTTTATCTCCTGCCTATAAAAAGGTCATTCCCTGCTTCTTTGTTTTTCAATAATGAAGTTGTTCAAGAAAAATTTCTATCAGTATAACCATCATCGTCCACCAAAATGTATTACCTCAATGATGGATGAATTCCTGATTTGGTATGGGATGAATTGGAAAAATGAAATCTCCATCATATATGCTGATGCTCGGACAAATCTCGTAATGAGGGATTAGTCGACCATAAGTTACGTCATAGGCTATAGGTCGAGGTCAGAGGAAAGTTGGATTCTTTCTTTATCGAAATCAACTTGTTTCTAACAGGTCGACGATGCCACGCATGAGATCCTTCTGATTCCTACTTTACTTGGCGAAGGAAAAGCATCAGCTTCTTCGAGGTGGTCGAGTTGTGATAGCATGTACTCTTCTCTCGACTAGTGATAGATGCCGATCCATAGAAGAAAGCCTGAACTTTAGTTTCTCGTCATTGTTCTCAAAGTAGACGTAAAGATGATATGTTCTGTAGCTCGAAGGTTCCGAAGTACTTGTTGTTATGATGACCATCGAAGATAAACTCTTTCTCGAAATTTTGTAGATAGAGTTGCTAGTATTTCGATCGATGCCTTTGTTTAGATAGGAATCTTAGACATGTAATATAATTTTTGTAATGATAATCTTTGCACCTTGAATATCGATCTAATGTATAATTTTTAATTGACCAACCTGATAGTGCATTTAATTCAAGTCCTGTTTTTATGGCTGGTAGTTATGAATATGTAACGTAAATCCCGATATCATGTGATCACCGTTGATTGGATATAAGTTCCACCGTTGGATTTTTACCCTCTTATCTATAAAAGGAATCCTTTACCTTTCATTCATTTACCATCAAAAGTAAAATTTTCAAACAATGTACTTCCTCTTTTTTCAAAATGGTGGTCGTCCACCTAACTCGAAAATTCAAGAAATTGTTAATTACTTCGACTTGGTATGGGCGGAATCGGAAAATGGAGACCTCTCAAAAACCATGAAATCTCCGATCCCTAAAGAAGGGGATCGATCGGAGTGTCTATCATGTATCGACCATCCTGTGCAAATGTGTAAGGGTCGGTCTGGTGGCATTCCGATCTAATAGTTCCGTGGTCGGTGGAAAGCTGGTCAGTTCATTAAAATAAGAAAATATAAACGAAAATGCTGACCACCATCGTCCGATGTAAAATTATGATCTCACAAAGCTCTAAAATTCTCCGAGATTGTGGTCGTAATTTCGGAACTTAATAAGCGGTTGTCCTTGTCGACCGGGGTTAGCTGGTAGTAAGAATGCTGGGAAAAGTGTGGAGATAAACAAAAACAGAAGCCCACCATTCATGCCGCCGCTCTTCAAACCTAAACAGCCTTAGTCGATGAATCGATCTTGTAAGATTGCTTTTTACAAGTCTACCGGATAGGCGAGTTGTACCTAATTAGGACCTTTCTTCAGCATGTAATAGAATATTGTCGTTGATTAGTTAGGGAAATCTTTGTATCTTTCCAATGTATTTTTTTACTTGTAATAAATCTCTTATTATTTTTACCAGCTGCCTTATTTGTCGATCATATGATGTTTAAGCTATCGCCGACCCATTTATTCTTTTATTACTTATTGGTTTTTACTATTTTGGAGATCGTTTTATTAGATCGAAGAGTTTTTACCGACCCAATCGGTTTTACTGAAAGACCTTAGTTTACTTTTAGGTTTTATACCCGTCTGTTGGTTTTAACCTGTGTAGATCGTTCGTTAGGAGATCGAAGAGTTTATACCGACCCAATCGGTTTGACTCAAAGATTTTATTTTACATAGGTTTTATACCAACTTTTTGGTTTTTAACCTATGTAGATCGTTCGTTAGGAGATCGAAGAGTTTATACCGACCCAATCGGTTTTACTCAAAGATTTTATTTTACTTAGGTTTTATACCAACTTTTTGGTTTTTAACCTGTGTAGATCGTTCGTTAGGAGATCGAAGAGTTTATACCGACCCAATCGGTTTGACTCAAAGATTTTATTTTACTTAGGTTTTATACCAACTTTTTGTTTTTTAACCTGTGTAGATCGTTCGTTAGGAGATCGAAGAGTTTATACTGACCCAATCGGTTTGACTCAAATATTTTATTTTACTTAGGTTTTATACCAACTTTTTGGTTTTTAACCTGTGTAGATCGTTCGTTAGGAGATCGAAGAGTTTACACCGACCCAATCGGTTTTACTCAAAGATTTTATTTTACTTAGGTTTTATACCAACTTTTTGGTATTTAACCTGTGTAGATCGTTCGTTAGGAGATCGAAGAGTTTATACCGACCCAATCGGTTTTACTCAAAGATTCTATTTTACTTAGGTTTTATACCAACTTTTGGTTTTGAACCTTTGTAGAGGGAATTTGACAATGGTCTTTTGGGTGCGATGTATGGAAAAAATAAGCAAAAGCTTTTATTATAATCGTAGATAAATTTGATGTTCGAAAAGAAAATAACAAAACAGACTAAAAAACGAAAAAACAAGCTAATTTCTAGTAAAATTCCATCTGATCTTCAAGACCTCCTATCTCGAAATCAACGGCCATAATATATTCTGAGGTTTATTGCATTCCATGTTCGAGGAAGTGGAGTTCCATCCATATGGGCTATTTTATACGATCCCTTCTTGCCGACCGCAGTTACCACGTATGGACCTTCCCAATTTTGCTGTAATTTACCCACATGTTTCGACACTTCGACCTTCTTAAGTACCAAATCACCTTCCTTGAACGATCGTATTCTCACTGTTTGATTGTAGGCTTTTTCCATGCTGGATTTAGCTGCTTCTAAACGAAGACTGGCTTTTTCCCTCAAGGTCTCACTTAAATCGACGTCGTCTTTTCTCAGTTGATTATTTGATTCTTCATCTTACAACTCAATTCTAGGGCTGGGTACTAGTGCCTCAACTGGGATAACCGCCTCCGATCCATAGACTAAGCTAAAAGGTGTTTCACCGGTAGAGGCTTTTACCGTAGTTCTATTAGCCCAAATGACACCGGGAAGCTCGTCCAGCCATCTTCCTTTGGCGTCGTCCAGTCTTTTTTCGAGGGATTTGATAATTTCTCGATTTGCTACTTCAGTCTGCCCATTCGCTCGAGGATGTCCGACGGATGTAAAGTTTTGCTGTATCCAAAACTTTGAGCACCATTCTTGGACTTGTTTTCCGGCGAATTGGGTCCCATTGTCGGAAATCAAGATCCTCGGGATTCCGAAAAGACAGACTATATTCTTCCAAAGAAAATTTATGATTTGGAACTGAGTTATTCGAGCTAGTGCTATACATTCAATCCACTTGCTGAAATATTCAACAGCGACCAGGACATAACTCTTTTTCGATTTGGCCATTGGGAACGGTCCCACTATATCAATTCCCCATTGATCAAAAGGCCAATAGATCGGAATTGGGTGCATTGTCTCAGCTGGTTGATGTATTATATTTGAATGTACCTGGCAGTAATGACAATGTTTTACATAATCATGTGCGTCTGCGTACATTGTTGGCCAATAGTACCCAGTTCTCAAACATTTGAGTGTGATTGCTCGAGCCCCGCTGTGATTCCCTGCTTCTCCTTCATGGATACTATTAAGGATACTTTGGGTTTGGTGCTCGGGAATGCATTTTAGCAGAATTCCAGAGACAGATCGTTTGTAGAGTTTTCCCTTTTCAATGGCATATTTTGGTGCTCGATATTTAATTCTCCTAGCTTCATTCTTATTGCTAGGGAGCGACCCATCTTCCAAATAGGTGATTAGAGGGGTCATCCAACTATCCGCGGCCAAGTCGATGTCCATTATTTTGGTAACAAGAATAGTGTCGAGATCGATCGACGGTGTTTTTGAGATTAGCCAAGTGATCACCCTTTTAGACTTACCATCCCTCGTTCACGTAAATCTAGACAGTTGATCAGCCCATCGATTTTCTTCTCAGGGGATATTTTGAATCTCAAATTTGTCAAATCTTTCAGTCAACTCTTTTACTTTTGCCAAATATTTTATCATGTTGTATTCTTTGGCCTCATACATTCCATTTATCTGTCTCTGGATCAGCTCCGAATCCGTTAAGACGTTTAAAGTGTTTATGTTGGCTTGTATTGCCATTTCCAATCCTGCAATCAGAGCCTCATACTCTGCTTCGTTGTTGGTTACCATGAAATCTAAGGTGATGGCATAATTCATATCTTCACCATTTGGTCCTTGGAAATTAATTCCTGCACCCCCACCATCTCTGCTTGATGCACCATCGACGGGCATAAGCCACGCTAGATCATTGACGATCAAAATGTTATTATCACTTGTAGATGTCCCTTCAGGGCTCGTCTCCGACGGACTTGGAGTTTCTAGGAGGAAGTCAGCAAGTACTTGAGCTTTGATTGCTGTTCGTGGTTGATATTCTATCTCATATTGTCCCAGTTCTACGGCCCATTTGATTAATCTTCCCGAGGCTTCAGGTTTTGACAAAATTTGCCTTAAAGGCTGATTGGTAAGAACGATGATTTTATATGTTTGGAAATAGGGTCGTAATCTTCGTGCTGACGTTACCAATGCCAAGGCAAATTTTTCAATCACCAAGTAATTATTTTCAGCCCCTTGCAGTAATTTACTCAAATAATAGACTGGCTTGTGTTCCGAGCCCTCAATCTTAACTAGAACTGAACTTATTGCTGCCTCGGAAATAGCGATGTATATATAAAGAGGCTGTCCTTCTGTAGGTTTGGCGAGTAGTGGAGGTGAGGTCAAGTATTCTTTCAGTCGATCGAATGCGTGGTCGCAAGCCTCGGTCCATTCAAATGTCTTGGCTCTTCTTAAGGTTTGAAAGAATGGCAGACTTTTATCTGCCGACCTCGATATGAACCTGTTGAGGGCCACAATTTTCCCTACTAAGCTTTGTACTTGAGTAATATTCCTCGGATGCTTCATTTCTGTGATGGCGCGTATCTTTTCAGGATTTGCTTTTAGGTCCGTAAAATCATTACGCATTCTCCATTTATTGTCCTTTTTGTCACCTTTTGACACTAAAACGACGTTACATAGCCACTCAGTAAAGTGTATTTCTTTTATCTGTTTAGACATTAAAAGCCTCTCGACCTCAGCTTTTATTATTTTGTCTTTCACCGGACCGTGATTTCTTTTCTTTTGCCTGACTGGTTTCGCGTTCGGGTCGATCTTCAAAGAGTGGGTAATTATTCTTGGATCAATCCCCACTATATCCTCCGAACTCCAGGCAAACACATCCATATTTTTCCTCAAGAAGTTAACTAACATAATTTCTCCTTGTGGAGATAATTCTGTACCAATCCTGGTGATTTTGCTGGGATCATTCTCTATGAGTCGGATGTCTTTATGCTCAGGTGGACGCCAAGTCAGATCTATAGGTTCTTTTCCCTTTTTTTCGATCCTTTCAGTGCTGGGCAACTCTGGCTCTTGCTTTCTTTCCACTGAGGATCCTATAGCTTTTCTTTTAGACGGTGTTAAGGGATCGATGTTCCTCTTCAATGAGAGCGCTGTATTGTAACAATCCCACGCCATGCAGTGATCGTTCAATATTTCGCCGACACCTGAGATTGTAGGGAATTTTATCTTCTGGTGATAAGTCGAAACAACCGCTCGAAACTGATTCAATGCCGGTCTTCCCAAGATGGCATTATAAGCGAATGGTGTTTCCACTACTAAGAACTTTATCATTTTTACCACTCGATGAGGTTTGCTCCCAAGGGTTACACTTAAATTAATAGTCCCAGCTGGAACTATTTCCGATCCTCCAAACCCTATTAGTGGCGTGGCTACTCTTTGGAGAGTTATTTTTCCCAGATTCATTTGATTTAAAGCTTCGATGGCTATGATGTTAGCCGAGCTTCCATTATCGATCAAAATTCTTTTAACATTAAAATCGGAGACTTTCAGTGAGACTACCATTGGAAAATCGGGGTGGTCTTCGTTAACGTCCCAATTCAAATTTCTAGGGACTTCACTTTCATCAAAGCTGATTATTTGTTTGTCAGAGCCCTTGTTCTCGAGTGCCCATACTTCCTTAGGAGTGACAAGTTCTTTTTCCAGGGATCGGGCTGTCTTCCGCCTAGCGTTTCGACTATCTCCCCCAGCTGGACCACCGGAGATTACATGTATGGTACCATTGATTTGATCGTTATCGATGTCGTCTCTCCGAGGCGCGCGATTGCTGGGAGATCTCTCGTGAGGGCTTCTATTCCCTTCCCTCCTTCTAGGACTCCGTGTCCTTTGTCTCCTTCGATCTGTTATGTCCACAAATTCGCTCAACTTGCCTTGTTGAATTAATTTTTCAATCTCCTGTTTTAGGTGATAGCAGTCCTCGGTCTTATGACCGTGAGCTCGATGGTATCTACAATATAGATCGTAGTTCTTTGCCCCAGGTTTAGCTTGCGTGATTCTTTTGGCTGGGGGAATCAAGTTACTTCTCTCCAGTATTACCAAAATATCCTCTCTGGGGGTGTTTAGTTTGGTATACTCCACATAGCTTACTCGATCTCTAACATTCCTTTCTGGAGATCGAGGCCAAAGGTAGACATTAGGTCTTTTCTCAGGGTTACCCCCGCTATATTCCAACCTTTGGAATACGTTTCCCCTCCGGGAAAATCGATCGTAATCCATGGCTTTTTGCACCCGTGGTTTTTCAGGCTTCCTAGATCCTGAAGTGGATGCTTTATTCTTATTTTTATCTTTGAATGAGTTCATCTCTTCTTGAGTCATATACTTTGAGGCTAATGTCATGATTTCTGCAAAGGTCTGCGGCTGTTTCCGACTTAAGGCATTGCCAAATTGCCTATTTTTCGTTAGATCGAACAGAATAGATATAATATAATCAATATTTGGGGAGTCGATCTTCAATAGTTAAACATTGAACCTTGCCAACCAAGTTCTTAGGGATTCTCCTTCTTGTTGGATAATAGTTCCCAGGTAACTCATGGGGAGCTTTTGTCTTTTCTGACTAGCAAACTGTTGTTCTAGCTTGTTGCATAATTCTCTAAAACTAAATATTGAGTTAGGTGGTTGTTTTCCGAACCAGTCTAGTGCTAATCCCTCGAAGGTTGTGATCATCAGCTTCGCCGTGTACTCCGCTGAATGAGCGTATAAGTTCATTATATTTGTGAAACTAAATATATAATCAGTTGGATCACCAGTTCCGTCATATCTGGGAAGTCGGGTAGTTAAAGGCCCTGCGGCCTGTGCTTCCCTAATTTCTAGGCATAATAGGGAACAGGTAGCTATACTATCTTGGATGTCTCGGGAACGAGGCCAAGGTTGTCTCAAAGTCAATAGCCTTTGTTCCACTCGTTCCTCCACCATCCTCTCAATGTCTCTTTCAGAGAATCTTCTAGTCGCTCGTCGATCGATAATTTGGGGCTCCTCTTCATCATCGATCGGAATAACTATTTTTTCTCTAGATAGATAAGGTTCAGGATGAGCATTAGCTCTTGCCTGGTTACCTTTCCGACCGGGTGTCTTTTAGCGGCGTTTGGTGGGGATATGTGAGATCGTTGATCCCCATCTGGGCTTTCCGCTTCAGCCGATACTCGATCGTTGTAAACTCGGGCTCGGCTGATATTGTTTACCAATCTGGTCGGTGGAATAGGGGCCACATCTGGGCCGACGTTTTCTGGTTTTGGTGTATGTAAGATTTCAGCACATAACGAATTTACCAGTTGAGCCATTTGCCTAAGCTTCTCTTGATCGGCTGGTAACGGGGGAGGAGGGACGGATCGAACGGGTGAGTTAGGGGCCCTAATTCCGCTAGGAGTTTGTCGTCCTCCAGTATTTTGGTTGTTGTTTACGTTTGCCGTAACATGCCCCTCTGCTCGATCTAAATCTTGATGTTCTGCGGGAGGCGGCATATTATTTGGGAATTTTCGGGCAGACTTTCTACGGCATGAGGATGCTAAGAGGTTTTGCTTTTTCCTGTGTTACGTGTTCTTTTCCTTGGATTGACCATATTCGATCGAGTAATTAACCCTGCCCCACGGTGGGCGCCAACTGATTTAACCTGATTTCGTTTTAGGGTTAAACTCAGTAGATATTTAAGATAACAACTTTGAATATTAGGGGTTTGGTTAAAGTACTCAGGATGGTGCAATTCAAGAACAATATAAAGTTATATAATCACGTAAGAATAAGTATATTGGAGGAGAAATAGTTGTAGTATTATTGATAGGTTAAAATTCGGATCCCTGATACAATGTAAAACTCAGTATTTATAATAATTGTCTCGTCCTAATGTAACTAGGAGTCCTATTAGGCCTAGGAATCCTGCATGGCTTAGGAGTACCGCACGACCCAATAGATCTTTTAGATCGGTCTTCTGGTCGATCAGATACATATGGGTAGGTCGAGCCGATCCTGTAGTTTCCACAGGTCGGATCGATCCTAAACCTCCTCGAAAAGCTTTATACCATTATATGTGTAAAATAGCCCCCATCAACAGATCCGTACAGCAGACTGTACAATGAACAGTTGCAGAGAGCCTTTCAGAGACAAGGACCAGTACACGAGGAAGATCTGAAATATGTCTTTCTTCAACGGGCAAAATTCAAACCTCAAGTATAAATAGTTGTCGATTTAGGAGTTAGAGACTAATCACAACTACAACATTTCGAGAGCATTCAACGATCAGAATTTTCTAAGTCTCAAAAACTCAAGAACAGAACACTATCAGCCGAGTCATCTGTTGACGAAGTAAGTTGAGGAAAAAGTATACATCTAGAAATCTTAGTAATTTCTGTAAACAATGAGTGTTGTGAGAAGTGTATATCCATCTAAGTGAGTGATATAGCTTCAGAGTGTAGGTTTTCTTTGTGATTTCCTATAGCGAACTTGTGGCTTTATCATTTGTTGTAAAAGTGCAAGCAGAGTGTACTATTTACTTAGTGTTCATAGTATAACCTAAATCTTCGCGATTTAGAATAGTAGACTAAAAGACATCTTGTCTATATAACCACTATAAAAATTCCTCGTGTTTGATTATTTGTTTTATACTTGCATATTTTCATAAGCAAACAAACACTTTAAAAGACAAAGGCTTTTAAAAGAATGAGTTATAAAACTGGGGTAAAATTTTTAAAAGGAAAAACTTGTTTTGAAAACATACTTGACTAAATTCGCTACATACAAGTTTTGAAATTCTGAGTTATCTCAACAGATAAGTAAATCAGACTAGTGATCAACTTACGATGAACAAGCTTTGTGCGCGAACAACTAAGTAGTCTCATAAGTTTCGATCAGCTTACTCCGCTGATAAGAAAAGTTAGAGAATTTTTTTAAAGGTACATAGGTCTATTCACCCACCTCCCCCCCCCCCCCCCCCCCTCTAGACCTCATTCTGACCACTTGGGACCAACAGTGAATTTCGAAGGATGAAGCTCGACCGGAGCCGACACTTGTGGTTGAGTTGTCTTCGCCTTTTTTGAGGAATTCTTCGCCAGTTATTCTTCCGAAGAGATTTCTACTACGAGGCCATCTACACCTTCTTCGTCGCAGTTAGTGAACTCGTCAGCAGGGACTCCGTCCCCCAAATCCTCATTTTCCGAAGAGGAAGGTTCCGAACTTTCTACTACATTGGTTATCATGACATCATCCTTGGTAAGAGGGGGCCAGATAGGTTTTGATTGAGAAGTCGACATTTTGGGAATCAAAGAGTAAAAGCTCGATCGCTATATGTTGGAAATCTCGATCTGAAAATATTACTGATCCGATCTTGAGTCATATTTGGTAAAAGTAAAAATGACCTTGTTGACTTCGACTATTTATATGGATAAAGAAATGACGTTTCGGCCCTTGACGACGTTTCGCCCCGCCAGGAAAAATTGCAAAACAAGCCCTTGCATTCCTGATAACGTTTTATAACATCCAAATTATGGCGGAAAAGATTCTACAAATATGCATTATTTTTTCCTCACTGGGTTTTTGTCCCAAAAAAAGGGTTTTTCCGAACAAGGTTTTTAATGAGGCATATTCCACGAGTCTCTTATGAAGAGTCATAAAAAGCTTATTTTAATTCTTCGAGCTACAGCTACACATACGTTCGAGAAATGATGGAGTACTGATGAGGGCTAATTTATATATAGCTAGGTCGGATTACTCGATCAGATCCAGATCGAACTATGATACTATCGACCTGTCTCATAACTCGTCGACCTTGACAAGCAGTTAAACGACAGAAGAACACTTCCTTGTATTTGGCATGGCTAAGCTTCTGGAAAGTCCATGGACCATGCAAAGACTCCTACGAGCATTAGGACTCTATTAGGGCAAGATGTATTAGGCTATAAATACTATGACAGTTAATGTAATAGGAACTTTGTGGAACCTTTCGCATTCAACTTATTATAATTATTCAGGTTCGGTATTGTAGTTCAATATTACATACAAATTGTTGGGTTTCAAATCCGAATCAACCGTAATTTACTTGAATCGGATCGGATAATCGCCGGTTGCTTGAAGTGGGTGATCCGGAGAGAATCCTTCTTTGCCATCGATCTAACTGTGGTTGAATCACCGATGCTTTCATAATTTGGTGCTCCCGATCCGGGTACAAATCACGGAAATGAGCCACAATTCACAATCCATATCCCCTTAACTATAGTTGATAATATGTGCATGATATATTCCCCGGAATATATAGTGAGATTTACCAATTTATAATGTGTTAACATTATATATATATACATAATATATATATATGTGTGTTTAGGGAGAAGAAATAGAAAAGGGGGAGAGGTCCCTTTGACCTCTCTTCTTTCGGCAATAGAAGGGAGAAGTCCCAAGGGACTTCTCTGCCTTTCTTCAGTAGTTGGAGAAGTCCCTTCTGGACTTCTCTATCTTGAGAACTGGGAGTAGCCGAATGCTTCCCCACTTGCCATTTTAATGTGGGAGTTAATCTCCCACTAAGTGGGAGGTTAACTCCTCATTTGGGAGTAGTTAATTAACTACTCCCTCTTTTTTCTATTTTAAATTAGACCGGGTCGGCTTAGCTCGAATGGGCGTACCCACCCGTCTCAAATCAACATCTCTCACTCGCACATGAGGGCTAAACCGAGTCTACAGTGACTACAACAACATACTCGTCAACTTCATACGGAAAAGTGGATCGTGTGACCGGCGAGCACAAGAGCATTAAGTGTCACACACCTCTTAGAGTATATAACAACTCTTATTCACAAAACACGAGGGCATCATGACTCGCTATACCCCAAACCCCATTCCACTAACCGAAGTATCTCTGATCCCTTAAATCAACAAAAGAGCATACTTCATTCCACCACTCACTTGTATTCACAATCATGTCTCAAACTCTCAAGTTCGACATATTGGCTGGCCAGCTTTGAATTCAAGCAGCGTGTGTTAGCTTCATAAAGTCATCCTTTCCTACCTGAATCTTTCGATCTTACTTCAGTAGCTTTCCTAGACACGGACTGCATCGCCATATGATTCATAGCTATTAGTGACGTGCTAAAGTAGCAACACCTTGGTAAGATCTCCAGAAACGGTCAAAAGTCATAAGGGTACTATTAAGGTTGCAATAAACCTCTGGGCCTCACACAATGAGTGAGCAGGGATCTTTCACTCATTTCCCAATGGTCACTAAGGCACGCGTGGTATGAAACACGTGCTACTGTAGTTTACTTCATTCTATGAAGTGTATGTCATTTAAACAGCACAATACAGATTTTAGTACAATTGTACACCTACACTTTACCTGAATTTTCTCCTTATCCTCAATTAATGATTAACTCGAGAAAATTCACATCTCGCCACTCGACAAGGTTAATGGATGGTGGGAATCCATTCTTCTTCGATTACTTGTATATACAAAATCAATCTCATCTTAATTAATAGTCGATATTTTTTTTGATCAAGCACTCATGCAAGACTGTGATTACTTTAGTCACAACAGTAATCTTAAGCCGATTATAATTAAGGCGATCCTGGTTTTATCTTGTGCTCTTTACAAGGATAAAACAATCTCATCTCTGCACGTTCCCAACATCAGAGGCGATTGCTCGTGTGAGAAAGCCAATCTCTACTTGTCCGACATATCTTAGGACATTGAATGTATGATTTCCAAATCATGGACACAAGCATTCAAATGTCACAAAACTTATGGGCTTTATCTTATGAACTTCCAAGTTCAACTAGATCAAAAATCTACGCAACTCTATAGATTGCTAGGCAACCCACGTAAGAATCTCCAGTTATGGTCTTAGTACAAGAAGCTCGATCATCTATTGTACGTAGATGCTAACTACAAAGTTCTCTATTAACTTTGTTATGATATCTCCACAAAATTTCTCAATTTTGTGTAAGTGTTTGGTCTCATTAAAACAATATCCATATTGCAAGCTATGAAAGTGTTTCGCAACATAAAAATATGTCAACACAATTCAGAGGTAGCTCTTTATCTTCCCAAACAAGTAATAAATACCTCTTGACCAAACAACTATCCATACTGCGTATGTGCCATCAATTTTACAACAATTGTACACATAGATACACATGTCTCATTAATGCTTAAGAGATCAATTGTAGTATACTAAAGGTTTCTCGATAACCTTTTCACTAAAGTCTAAAAATCATGCAAATGATTTGACTTATTATTATTGACCAGATCCATGGCACAACATAAATTAGAGTAGGTAATTGGTTTGGAACCAATTAATGATTCAAGATCAGAATCAGTGATCTAGACATTTCACTCAAAGTGCACATTTCAAGAATCAGAATACCTCTTACTATGAGAGTATCAGTAGGTATTAAATTCAGAATTATTCAAGTGTCGGTTCACCACTTATAAAATTCGATGAATTTCACCAAGTTTTCTACCTACAAGTCCTCAATTCATTCATAAATAATTAAGGACGACCATTTTCAAAACGGTCCTTTTATACTCAAGGTTATCCCAACAAATAGGGTAACTCAAACATTAAGAAATGGAATCCAGTATTCCTAATAATAACTTAAGACAAAAGACAAATGTTGTTCATCCATCAACATGAAAACCGACGTGATTGTTCAGACAATCTCTTATTGCCTAAAATAATCTTAAAGCTCAAAGATTTCAAGTTCGAGAACTTTGATATCTCAACTTTTCAGATTAATAGTCTTTTATTCATTTGGAATACTTCCATGTCTAAAATTTGACTATAGTAAGAAACAGGTAAGAAACCATGTGCCTCTTTGAAAATTAACCAATACAAAAATCGGTTTAAATCTTAGGCGGGTACTTAGTCTTCCTTCAATTTGTTTAACGTATCTCACCCATGAGATAGAATAACATCTTTCAGTATTTGAAATAAGTTACGGTTCAGATGTAGTCCCTTCATTTGAATGGATCCAGTAGAACATAAATTGCTCCCACTCAAAAGAAGCAATTTTGGATAATCACTTCCAAGTGATAAGTCAAATTAATAACTAATTACTCCTTGAACCGGTTTACACTAACATGTTCAAATACACAAAGATCAGTTTATCTAGTAAATACATCTTTCGAAAGATTGTATTTCTTGATTTAATAAGAAATTTACTTCTATCTCATTGTTCATTCAAGAACATAAACCATTAGACATTATATATCCTCCAAAGATATATTTTCTTGCGTGATCATGTTTCGAAACACATTAGAAACAAAGTTAAGACAAACTCAACTATTTGATCACATCGTCTAAGGTAGCTTAGGTCAAATCATCATCTGACCCTAGCTTTTAGAAGTTGGAAATTACTATTATTGAAGGTTCACAAAATATGCATTTAATGTTAACAAAATTTCCACATGGAAATTCAAGGGGTTAACTTGAGATGCATTGAACTCCATCCCATCAAATAAATCGAGTTATTTCCCTTAACACAATTATACAAATAAGAGTGTTAGAAATAACTGATACTCAGATGTTTCATTACACGGATCACGAAATGATCGTATAGATATTCATATCCCTGGTCTAGTATCAGAACCTTATGTTCATCGATACATTTGACTCTCTAAAATTTCAAAAACACAGAAGTGTTTCAATTTTACAAGAGATCAAATTAAAATGATCATGATATTAATAATATCTTTATAAAAGTAATGAAAGGATGGATTCTTCCAACCTTCACTAATATTAAATCACTAGAATTGATCAAAATTGAAGTTTAACTCCAACGGCCTAACGATATAATTATGGTGTCTTGTTTCAATTGAAACAGTGCAAGGGCAAACCAATTTTCAGAAAGGACTTGAAAAAGTCTTCTAATTGATTTAATGTTTCCACTAGCCCAAATTGACCTAAACAAATATGCCTTCAACATATTTTGTGATGCATCAGGCGTTGATAGCACAACAACAATCAACTATGCAATTGAAACGTTTAGTCAATAATGACACTTCAAACTATCGTTAAATGTCTAGAACATTTAAGTATCACTCAAAAAGATACTAATCAAGTCAACGATGAATTCAAGTCTAAATCTAATCCAAGAACAAACTCAACAATCAAGTTTAGTTTCCTGAAGGTACACAAATGTAAACTTGAGTGAGGACGCAAACACTTTTCAATCATTAGTTACCATAAACCTATAGTCCACAATAGGACAAGGTTAGTAACGTGTTTTCAACAAAAACAAAGAATAATTAAAAAAATGTTATTAAGTGCTACCTTTTCAACTTCATCCATGGACAAGTTGAAGAACCATGGATTTGGTAAATCGAGCACTTGTGGTCCCATGTCGTTTCAGATTATCAAAATCCGGCAGTGATTGTTCTTCCAACTAGAATTATCTTCAGTCTCCTTTATTTCATAGTCTCTATTAATCTAATTTTATTTTCCTTAGAGCCTATGCCCTTTTAAAACATATTTTGTCACAAATACTTCAGTATTTGGTCTAGAAACACCAAATAACTTTTTAAGAAGCACAATGAAATACTTACCATTTGAGAAAGTCGTTTTACAGATATGTGAATCAACACGACCTTTGAATGGTCTTTTAAAATGGAACGAGACTGAATCGAACTTGAATTTAGTAACTCAAAAGAGAAGAATTATGGCTACTTGACATTTAATCCTTCGTTTAAGTTTGACTCTACTCTCATAAGTATTCAACATACTAGGTAAGAGTGTATATTCCAATGGTCAAACTTTTAAGTCAAGCGTCTACCTGGTTAGAGCTGTATTTCTATATTGCTCCCAAAGGAAAACGTTCTACGAGGCCATAATTTAAAGACTAGGTGCGAAATCATGTCAAACGACATTCGAAAAGTCTTTGATCTCTTTCTCGAGTAATAAGACCACAACAGGTCTTTAATGACTTGATAGATGTTTTCTACATCACATTATCCTACTCACATTCTAAATCTACAGCGACAAAGTGTTGCAGCTTTGTCAATGAGTACTTTGCAAGTACTCGTCTAATTAGAATCGATCGCCATGATTTGTCAATATAGAGATATCATATTAGCCCATCTAAGTATAGGTGATTTTATACATAGCAAACTGAACTTGTTTTAAATCCCATAAGGTACAAAATCGAAAGGGTTACTAGGTGGCCCAATCATCTCCCGTATCCAAATGATCATTATCACTTATTCAATTCCTTAGTATAAAATCTAGTAGTTCCAGGTGAGAATTACGTAAATTCTTCCAACCTAGGAACTCCCACTCGAGTACTTAATTCAAAGTACTTACAAATATTTAATGTGCATCGTGTTACATCTTAATACGACTCAAAAAATGCACATAAGGAGATAAGCGTGTATCAAACACGCATCGAAACAATGACACATAAACAAAATCATGTGTAGAATAAAGAATCACCTTCGAATATTCTAATGTCAAAGCCTCAGGGGACAAAAACTAACGAGACTTGTCTTACTTAAAAGAAGATTGAGTGAAAAACTCAAAAGTTTTGGAAAAAGTTTTAAAGTTTTCAAAAAAAATTAGGAGAGAGAAAAATATTCAAAATATATTTCCTTCAAATTGTTAGTAAGATCAATTTTAAATTTCAAAAAAAGAAATTTATGACGTCGTTTTTCAAACAATTAGATAAACGACGGATTCATTCCATTAAGATGGAATTCAATCGTTCAGTTTTCTTCTCTTAGCCCTCGGCTAAAGAAGCGTCCCTATTGCATCAACTTTAACGTTTCAAGTCCATGACCACGAAACTCGAAAGTGTGCGTGAACTTTCATTAGAATTATCTAACGTATTGCAATATAGAACAATTGCAAAAACAAGTGTTAATTCTATTCAGATTGTCGCTCTCCCACTAGGTCCGACATACGTCACGTTCTCAAATTAAATCGAGTTAAATATTAGATCAAGCTCATGAGCTAATCAAAATATCTTAACTCAAGCTTATAAAAGAAATATTTTACACTTATGATTGCTCACAAGCAAACCAAGTTCTAATTTCTCAAAAATTAATGGAAAAACAAATTTTCCAACTTAGAAAAAAAAAATTAATTAGAACATCAAAAATAAGTGTTGAAGTACTTCCATTTGAAGTCAAACGTTTGAAACAATTTTCAGAGTTTTCAAAAAATAAAATTCATAAATTTTCTTGATTTAAAATGATTTTAAATCAATTTCTACACGCATTAGAAAATTTAAATTAGCTTAAAGTGTTTCCAAACACTCCCACTTGCTAGTCATTTCCTCAAAATTATTTTTCTGGACCAACATAAAAAAATTCAGAATTTTCCTTCAAAGAGAAATAATTTTCCTCTATTTTAAAACATTTTCCAAGCATCAAAAATCAAGAAAAATATTTTACATTCTGAAAAATTAATTTAAATTCACTAAACAATCAGAAATAAAATTATGAACTAATAGAATTTTTTCGGGCAAAAAATGGACACTGGAATATGCCGCACGCGCCTCTTGCGCGTGTGGCACTACGATGTAGCACAATTGTTGAAGTGGCTGCCACGTGGCATTGCATGCACACGTGGCGCCTGAGTGGCTGTCACATGTGCGCTGACTTGGCTGTCGATCAGCCAAACAACTTCACGCGCCTATGGTGGGGCGTGTGGCACACGCGCCGCCCTAACGGCGTTTTCCTACGAAACGCTTCCGGCTACCCCCACGTTTTTGGGCCTTCTAATTCCAATGGTGAATTCCGTTTTCATTTTGACCTTCGGAAGTACTTGTTTGAGCAACCAACAGCCGCGATCAAGAGTGGGTATGAACAAAGTAAATGTTCATCTTCTTCAAATTTCCAGCAACTTGAAGAAATGCGACATGAACTTCGATTGGCAATATCTCCTTCGTTATAAGTCCGAATAATGCATAATATATATGGTTGAAAACCTCTCGACGAGATCTTTCTAACGGTACATGAATCATCTCATAAGCCACAACATATAATCCGCAGAAAATTAAACAAATTTAGGCCAAAAAATAAATAAAAAATCATATCTCAATTTCTACATATCCAATGAGCATGAAATTTTGCAGAGATGATCAACAACATGTAAGCATGCTATGTACAAATTTTCGGACCAAAATAATAAGCACATTTAAATCCGCAAATAAATGGTCATGCAATTAAAACGTTCTTGGCAGAAACTTCAATTGCCTATATCTTTCTTATTTCTAATCCAAAAACAGATTTCCACACATGGCTGGAAAGATAATTTCAAGGGGATTCTAATGGTATATTGCACGTCATGTGAATTTTAAGTATTGAATCGGGAATCCGCATTTAAAGTTTCAGCAAATAATTCAATCAACAAATTTTTCAGAACATATTTCTCAACGAAAAAATTTGAAAAATTACAAACACATTCACGAATATAACATCATGCTCCAGTAAAATTTTCATACCATTCTAACGAGCGAATCACAAACTGCCATTAAAAGTCAAGCTTGAACATAATTTCAAAATTCATGAAATTACTAAAACTAAACATGCTTTCAAACACCATATAGCAAAGGAACTCAACCAACTTGGCTCTGATACCAATGTTGGGTTTCAAATCCGAATCAACCGTAATTTACTTACTTGAATCGAATCAGATAATCGCCGGTTGCTTGAAGTGGGTGATCTGGAGAGAATCCTTCTTTGCCATCGATCTAACCGTGGTTAAATCACTGATGCTTTCATGTTTTGGTGCTCCCGATCCGGATACAAATCACGAACGGATATGAGCCACAGTTCACAATCCAAATCCCCTTAACTATAATTGATAATATGTGCATGATATATTCCCCGGAATATATAGTGAGATTTACCCATTTATAATGTGTTAACATTATATATATATACATAATATATATATGTGTGTTTAGGGAGAAGAAATAGAAAAGGGGGAGAGGTCCCTTTGACCTCTCTTCTTTCGGCAATAGAAGGGAGAAGTCCCTTGGACTTCTCTGCCTTTCTTCAGTAGTTGGAGAAGTCCCTTGTCTATCTCGAGAACTGGGGGGAGCCGAATGCTCCCCCACTTGCCATTTTAATCTGGGAGTTATTTGGGAGTAGTTAATTAACTACTCCCTCCTCTTTTCTATTTTAAATTAGACCGGGTCGGGTTAGCTCGTGGGCGTATCCACCCGTCTCAAATCAACACAAATAGTATATTCTTTGTATTGCGCCATCCTGAATAGTTTGACCATATTCATTGTAATTTAGATCGATCATATTCTATAAAGTTCCTGTTATCTATCTTTCTGGATCTGTTTATTAACTTTATTGATTTTACATAGTATAACGAAATCTCATAAAATCAAATTCCAAAATGCTATATTTGCATTGAGACTCGCTTAATTTCCTTAAATTATTAATTTCTTTACAATTTTTCCAAGTGTTTAAGAAACATTTCTGAAAAAATTTCATAAAGTTTTCAATATTTAGCTGACCGAAACATAAAACATATTTTTGATTTATGTCTATGAGTTTTATTTGATTAACAACCAAATTAAGGTCAAACACAATCTATTTTGGTAAGAAAATTGAATATTCCCACTAGAAAAATGTATTTCCCACTCTGATTCATTACTTATTTTACACCTCTAGTAATTGAAACATTTTAATAGCTAATCAATCATGAATGAAGATATTTTTTTCACCTACTCGAACCGATTGGTCAAATCATGCAATACTTTAATGAGGCGTCAGGCGTGATCATTGTATGATATTCACCTTTAAATATTCAATGGATCGTAGTTGATAATCCACATTTAAATTACATTACTATCATTTCAGCTAAAGCAATTGCACAAAATGAGACTCCTATACAATATCTAAGCAATGAATTTCCCATACTCGCAATGTGGATGCGACACCAATTTGCCTTTACCATAAGGAACTAACAGACAAGGACATGTATCAACTGCTAATGTGGGGAGATGTTCTGGACGACTTTTTTTCGTATTGCTCCACAACCAGAGAATTTTCAGCAATTTGGGTCGGATGGAGCCTTCTTGAGTTATTTCAACTTAGAATTCCTCAAATTGAGTACGAAGTGAAGGTCAAAAAGAGAATTGGTAAAAGTTGGGAACATGCAATAAAAAAAATTGGTGGGTTTGCAAGATTAATGACCAAAAAGGTACAAAGATAGTAGTCTTCGACTATAAGGACATGTAGAGAAATTGGTGTTGGCAGTAACAGAGCTAGTTATTAAAGTCTTTTTTTTTTTTTTTTTTTTTTTTTTTTTTAGAGACCATAGATTTACGAAAGATTGTATTATATAAGCTCTTTATGACTTCACATATGCACTGTTGTGTAAAGTAAACTTGAAGTTTGAGATATTCGACTATAAGGACATGTAGAGAAATTGGTGTTGGTAGTAACAGAGCTAATTATTAATGTCTTTTTTTTTTTTTTTTTTTTTTGAGGAACTTTTTGTATAGACTATAGATTTTACTAAAGATGGTATTATGTAAGAACTTTATGACTTCACATATGCACTGTAGTGTAAAGTAAAACTTGAAGTTTGAGATAATTTGCACATTACAAGCTTTGTCCAAGTTAATTATCAAAAAAAAAAAAAGCTTTGTCCAAGATTTCCATGTTACTTGTTATACGTTTCTTAGATACAGAGATACTACTTCTTGATTGTTTAGATGCTACCATTAGTTAGGCGTAAGGTTGAGACTTTGAAAAATAAAAAATAAAATGGTTTTTTTTTTTTTTTGGTTGGATACATTTCATTTAGAGAGGTAATCAGTGAAGTGCAAGCAGGCAAGGGGATGGATGTAAATCTAATCTTGGTATTCTGGATTCAACTGTCTAATGAACTCCAAATGCTGCCTAAAAATTGACAGATTTTACCAAATATGAATTTGAAATATAGCAATTATTCAAATATCGAGAACGGCATAATTGAAAATGAATTTTGGTTTTAAGAAATGCAATTCAAAGTTATACTAATTAACATGGTTGAGAATAGATATAAGTAGTTATGTTTAGATTTTAAAATTATGGAGAAGAATTACCTTATACAAAGAAATTTTTCTAAAGATTGAAATCTATTGGGTCCTTCTTCATGATACATTTCAAATGATGGAATTTGAAAAAAAAATTAAGAAGTCTCGGAGAGAAAAATCAATAATAATCAGTATCATCCAGTACAAAGTTATTGATAAACATAGGAAGATCATAAGTAGTAGAGGAAATACTAAAGGCTACTCTAGCTAAAGCGTGAGCAACCACATTATTTTCTCTAAAAGTGTGAGAACAACTAAAAGAGTCTAACTTGGAGGCAAACAATTTGATATCTTCAAAAGCATTTGCCAACTGATGAAAATGAGAGTGCAATCCCCAAATTCCGTCGATAACAATTTTGCAATTGCCTTCAAGCAAAATATTCTTCCAACCTCTAGCTATACCGAACTCAAGACACCGTATAACAGCTATAGCTTCTGCAACTTTGGGTTCTATGATATAATCAAACTTTTGAGTTCCCCAATCAAGACAAGAGCCTAGATGATTGCGTGCAACAAAACCAATTCCGAAACCACCTAACTCCATATGAATAGAAGCATCAAAATTAAGTTTAACATACCCGTTAGGTGGGGGAAACCACTTGAAATCAGATCTGTTTTGAATTTGAAATCCTCTTCAATTTTTATGGAATCCTCTTCAAAATTAAGTTTAACATACCCGTTAGTACTCTTCAATTCTTGAAATCCTCGCAAGAAAATGAAACTAACTCATGTGGAGCCATATCTTGTTGTTCCCAAAGTAGTTTGTTACGCCCAAACCATAACCACCAAGCCATAGTAGCCATTAAGCCCAATTATGAGGCATCGGTCTTCGACCGCAACTGAAAAAACCAATCTATTGCTTCCGACGTCGAGCTGCTAAATTTGGAGAAAGGAATGCCGGATAAGGCCCAACATCGTCGTGCATAGCTGCAAGAAATAAGGCAGTGGAGGACAAATTCCTCACCATTGTCACACCTCAAACATGAACTTTCCACAGTTATCTTTCGATGACGAAGATTGACACCAACCGGAAGGATATCTCGGTAACATGACCATACGAAATGCTTCACCTTCGGAGGTGCTTTAATTGACCAAATCCATTCTCAATTCAGATTAGATATGGAGCTAGAACTTCCTAAATTAATCTCTAAATCTGTTGTTTTAATTTTACGGCAAAGATGATAAGTCGATTCGACTGAAAAACAACCAGATCTTTCAATGTGCCAGATTAAGATGTCGTCGTAATTCATTCGGCCAAGAGGGATAGACAGAATATATTGAGCATCTTCGTTAATAAAAAGGTTCTCAATCAAGTTTATATCCCATTCCCTTCTATCATGGTCAATTAAAGAGCTAACACAAGTTTCTTTCGGCAAAAAACATGGTGAAGTAATGATTTTGAACGAATGAGAACGAGGAAACCAATTGTCTCCCCAAATCCGATTATTGTTGCCGTTTCCAACTCTCCATCTAACACCTGCCGTAAGTACTCTCTTGGTTCCTCATATACTATGCCAAGTTAATGAAGGAGAACTCCCTAAAGGAGCATTCATGAAGTCCGTTTGTGGGAAATAGCGAGCTTTGAGTATCCTAGTGATGAGGGATATTTCGCATACGCCATCTTAGGAAATACCTCTGCTCGGGATCGACCCATTTTCCGATCAGGAGGTATTCTCCGACCAAAAGAACATAGCTTCCCGATCAAGTCACGTCGACAGCACAAGATCCTATTTCCCGATCTACTTCTCTCCTCGGAATTACTGTGGGGCCGACCTACAGCTTTGCACAGCTGGCCGAGAGGTATTCTCCTACGGACGGTCCAGCTGGCTCATTACTGTTCCTATATATACGCGGCGCATTTATGACATCAGGGGCGGCACTATTCCCAAGAAACATACTAAGTTCGGACTAGCAGCTCGGAATAGGCTATAGGTCATATCTCTTTGTATTTATCTTCCTAGTTGTACGACATCCTGTAATGCTCGGGTAGACCTACCTTGTAATTTATACTCGAACACTGATATTAATATACACCATTTACGCATTCCATACACTTATTGTTTTGCTCGACTTTCCATACTCAATACGAACGAAAAACAGCATAATCAATTGGCGCCCAACGTGGGGCCTACTCGGGCGTTAGATCGAAAAATGCCTACTACTAGGAGATTTACGTACCAACGTGGCGAGACTTCACAAGCTGTTGGAGCTCAACAGTCGGTAAACAACGAACCAAGTAACCAATCCCGAGCGGCCCACCAATCTGAGGTGCCGCCGCTCGACCCGCCGAATGATATGCCTATTCATACGACAGTGGCCGATCTGCTTTCCATTATCGGAACTATGTGTAGAGAATTCCTGAACACCGAGAGAGCGGATCGTGAAACTCTGCCTGGTCAACAACCCCCGGTCGACCAACCTGCTGCTCGGGGTCTTATAAAATTGCTCACCTCAACGGTGAAGTTTTGCCGAGAACCTGGAATGCAGTTAACCTAAGGAAATACTATGGAAGATAGTTGCAATCATTTCAATTTTCTTGTTATTCAGTCTTTATAACTCTGTTTTTTTTTTACTTCAAATGTAAGCGCAGTCAATGAAAACATCTTTGAAAGTTCAAAATCTATATTTCGAATACTATGGTGAAGATATAATGTCTCGACCGAGGGTGCAAGCTATTGCTATGACCCTTCCTTGATAAAGAATCGTTCAAAAATAAAAATCGGCCGAGGGTGCAAGCTATTGCTATGACCCTTCCTCGATAAAGAATCGTTCAAAAATAAAAATCGGCCGAGGGTGCAAGCTATTGCTATGACCCTTCCTCGATTAAGAATTGTTCAAAAATAAAAATCGGCCGAGGGTGCAAGCTATTGCTATGACCCTTCCTCGATTAAGAATTGTTCAAAAATAAAAATCGGTCGAGGGTGCAAGCTATTGCTATGACCCTTCCTCGATAAAGAATCGTTCAAAAATAAAAATCGGCCGAGGGTGCAAGCTATTGCTATGACCCTTCCTCGATTAAGAATCGTTCAAAAATAAAAATCGGCCGAGGGTGCAAGCTATTGCTATGACCCTTCCTCGATAAAGAATCGTTCAAAAATAAAAATCGGCCGAGGGTGCAAGCTATTGCTATGACCCTTCCTCGATAAAGAATTGTTCAAAAAAAAAACGTGACTATTCAGCTTGAAATGAGCTCGACGCTCGAAATGTTATGATAAAATAGTTCTGCTCGAAACTCGAAGACTTTCTCAAAAACTTCATATCATTTGGAAATTCCTTAAGTTGGGATTATTATTTATTAAGCTCAGTTATGCTCGAAGGAAACGTCTCAGTTTTCAGATATCATTCATTTGAACTTCGATCAGATAAACTTTCCGAGAAGACTTTATTGATCAATAAGTTTTCCAGATTCGAGTTAAATCTTCTCATCTTAATTCTTAAAGTTTCATCGGATTATTAATTCATCTCCGAGCGGGTTGGTACGAGAAGAAAACTAATAATAAGACGATGGAAAAGAAGGAAAGATTGCAAGTATTTGATCTGAAACAAAAGGATCTTATTATTTCCGAGCAAGATACAAAAGATCAGTGAAATACAAGAACTACAGCTTTATTGATATTCATCGGACGAATTACAAAGTCCTGGAGTACATTACATAAAGTCTTATTACAACTACTACGCCAAATTCTATGGTCTTCGAGCTTTTCGCTTGTGTCCCCGACGTCGAGCAGGGAAGAGCATCTGATGACTGCACCTCGCTTCGTGTAACCGATCGGTTGTCCGGTAGACTTGTAAAGTGATCGAGCTGTATGTGTTTATCGTCTTATGATATCTGGTTTTGAAATTAGACAATATGGATCGCGGATTATTGTTTCTGATCTCCATACAGTCCCCAGCATTCTCGCTACCAGCCGAGCCCGATCACTTCCCCGAGTTGGCGTATAAGGTTACAATTCCTCATTTTAAGATCCGTAATTGCAACCCAAGCTGGCCGGTCGTCATTTTATGATCGAGAAGCGCGACCCGAAGTCACCATTCTTCGAGGAAGAAAGGAAGAAATTGGTACTCGAGGTCAAACTTCCTTTTTAATTTTCTGACCAGCTTTCTGCCCTCGGGGATACCCCTCGAAATCCGCAATGCTAACCCTGCCCAAAATACCCGAGCAAGGGTCAGTCACTTACTGGTATTCCAAGGGGAGATCCCATTTTCAGGGATCAGAGACCCCAGATGATCGAGGGGCCCCTCTTTTCCGATTCCGCCCATACCAAAGAGGTATCAATCTTGTATGTAAAACCGTAAATACGTTCGAAGCCAAATCTCAAAGGCTTGAACTAGAAGAAGGAAGGATCCGAGCATCGTCCTCGGATAAAACATTTTGTCAGTGCAAGGTAAAGATTTCCAGTTGAGTAGAAAGCCCCTTATATACTAGACCAAGAATCTGATCGACGGTCAGTATTCAACGAAACCAACGGCCCAGATCAAGCATTTAACACGGGTGACCGTTCCGCTTCCCGAGGTTTAAGGACTGTTTGATCAGATTTTCTTTGGAACTTAGCTGAAAAAAGGGGAATACTATGACTTGGTCAGATGTGCAATGCAGAAGCTTTCCCTTTTCACTTTATGCTCGGAATTTCGATCACTCTTAACTCGAGTAT
This sequence comes from Penstemon newberryi var. newberryi, assembly GCA_030819805.1. Taxonomy (NCBI): domain Eukaryota; kingdom Viridiplantae; phylum Streptophyta; class Magnoliopsida; order Lamiales; family Plantaginaceae; genus Penstemon; species Penstemon newberryi. Next base: position 9,119,069 of record JAUALY010000007.1, on the reverse strand, counting down.
AAATTGTTTTTACAAAAAGAATACAATTTGAGCGATCACTCTTAACTCGAGTATAAATTGTTTCTACAAAAATAATACAACTTGAACGATCACTCGTAGCTCGAGTATAAATGGTTTCTACACTAAGAATGCAACTCGAATATAGAGAGACACAAAGTAAACAGTACACAACATTACCGATTAAAAGGGACAGAAGGTTTATCATTTCAACGAGAAGAACAGTACAATAAAAAAATAAAAAATAAAAAAAAATAAAAAAAATAAAAAAAAAAAAAACTTAAAAGTACAACATTTGATCGGGCGTAAAGAAGAAATCTCTAGACGCTATTCTCGAACAAGAGTTTGCGGACTTCGACATTGCGGGCCTCATACCCAGCGTCATAACCTTTTTTATAAGCCTCTTCTTCCCGCAACTCGGCATTTTTCTTCTCCTGCTCGACAAGGGACTTCAGCCTATCCAACTCCTTGCTCAACTTCTCGTGAACTTGGCTCTCTTTCTGCTTCACAGCTTTCTCAGTTTCAGAGGCCAATTTCAGCTCCTTGGCTCTAGTTTCTTCAAGAGACTTCGCCAGTGCAACTTTCTTCTCCTCCAACTCGAGGATAGCCTTAGCACGCTGCTCAGCTTCTTGCTCGACTTGCAGCCCGAGGTTGAATAACTGTTGACCAACCTTCAATGGATAAAAGTTGGTGTTAAAAAAAAAAAAAAAAAAAAAAAAGAAGAGACACTCACTTGGTTAAGCAGATCTGTGCTCGACTGCACTACTTCCCGAGCACTTTTTCCCCTTAACCGTTGTTGCTCGGCCAATTGAATGCTACTTAGTGTAACCTCCCAACTGCTTGGGGTAATTCCTCCAGCCAGTGCCTTACTTTTCACCTCTTCAAAAAAGGCACTAAGCGTCCGAGCAACGTTGGGGACAGAGTTGTGGATTTCTGGATTCCCGCCAGACGAAGGGGTTTTCTTCTGATCGACAGAAAGGTCATTTATTTTGACTTTTTATTAGGAGGCTCATTTACAACACTCTTGGTAGCCTCTCGAGCTTCCCCAGCCATGTGGATCAAAGCCGAAGTCGGGATGAGATCCTCTACGCGCGGCCTCTTAGCAAGCTCAGACCCGCCAGATGTGACTTGCTTGCTGGGGTTGAAGATCTGCATTTTTCCTTCCTTGTTCCCCTCGGAGCTATTCTTCGATCTAGAAGGGGAGTCCGAAATGGGTATAACTACCTTGTTCTCGGTCCGATTGGGCGACGAGTTGGGCAGAGGCTTGGTTTCAGCTTTGCCAGGATCACCCTTAGGGGCCTCGGTTCGTTCGGGGATCACTTTCGGAGGAGAATCGACCTTGTGCTTGCCTCGATCGCTCTTAGAGACTTTTCCTACCTCCGAAGAGGACTTAGGCTCTCTAACTTTCGACTTGGGAAGTTTCTCTTTCTTGACTTTGAACATCAACTTTGGATCGAGCTTGGAGTTCACCATTCCCTCCCTGATCGATTTTGTTTTCTAAGTAAAGAAGAGTGCTCGATTTATTCTATCGGTCTGTGAGCTCCGATGTGAAAGAATTATAATCATCAATGATACAAATCTGAAGTTTCCTCTTCTATTTATAAGTAAGAGAAACGTTGCCTATTGGGGACCCAACAGTCGCGAATTTCAAGTTTTCCCGTGCATGTGTGTGAAGATCGATGATTCCCCGTACACTTGTTATCAACATTATTTTCAAGCTCCTTACAGCTTATTAAGATGATCGTCTAGATGAGACGTTTAATAAATTATGACATTCTTTAAGCACACGAATTCGGAAAATATAAAACTGAGAAAGGTGATTTTATAAATTATTGAGGAGATTACAATACATACGAGCTAAAATCCTGTAACCTATTACAAGAAATCCTTCCTAAGAATCCTGCTCCGCCTCCTCGCCCTCGTTCTCGGAGCCGTCCATAACGTTGACCTCTTCGTTTCCGGAACCCTCTCGATCATCCTCATCTCCGGAACTATCTTGGCTGTCTCCGTCCTCGAAACTATCTGAACCTGAGCTCGTGCTGGACGTCTCCAAATCCAGCATATCGGGATTGGGCATTGGAACCCCGAACTCTCTCACGAATGGAGCGAACTCGTGTTTTTCCCAGTCTACGGAGCTCGAAGATGAGACTTGATAGTTTTCCCCGTCCATGTTCTTAAAAATATCCATATGCTTTAAGTACTCATCTATTTTGTTGGGAATAACTTTGGCAGAGACCAGCTGTCGAACGCCTTTGTAAAAGGTGGTCTGAAGAATTTGATCAACCCTTTTCCGAGCTATAGCATCTAGAGCGGGAGACTCCAAAAACTCTCTTATCGAGCTTAGGCGTGAGTCTTCCTTGCCGCGCTGATATGATAACTCAGAATCGGCTTTGGTCTGCGCGAGCTCCTCTTCAAGTTTCTTGACTTTTTCCTCAAGCAAGCTCTTCTCGGCCACGACCTTCACCAAGTGTTCCTCGACGGCCGGGGTATACTTAGCCTTAGTAGACTCCAGTTCTTTTTGAACGGAGATGAACTGATGGCGAAGTTTGGACTCTTCCTCGAGTAAATTCCGGTAAGCAATATGAACCCGGTCGGACTCATCTTCCAACATTGAGGTGCGATTCAGCTCGGTGAGGAAACAGTCCCCGATCTGCAGAGAAAAAATGGAACAATCAATATTTTGTTCAAGAACCAAAAAATGACAATCATCACGAAAGTATCTTACCGTATCATATGCTCGAGCAAACTGACCCAACACGTCAAGATCGCTGTGAGCCAAAAGCTCTTCCTGATCTTCGGCGAATCTCCCCGCCATGAAGATCTTTATCGCCTTATCATGCTCGTTCTCGCCGTTTGGGTCGCGATCACTCCGAATCGATCCCCTCTCAGGATAACCTGCCGCTCGGTAACCTCTAAGTTGATCTTCGATAAAGTCCACCATATCAGGCCTGCTTCGACCAGAACGAGAGGTGAGAGCTGTTCGGTGCCGACCCCACAGTCCGGTCCTCCTTTTTGCCTCGGGGGGTCCCTCACGATCGTCCCGAGCTCGCCGATTAAGGATCTCTTTCAGTTTAAGCTTCTTCATGGTGAACATGTTGTATCCTAAACCAGATGAAGAGGAAGGACCAGCTTGGTTCTGAGGAACTACCATTCGAATGGGTTCAGCATCCTCGGGCTCTCCCTCGTTTTCGATCTGCTGAGGTTGGGCAGAGCCTCCCCGAGGAGGGATGATAGTTTGATTGGATTGCGCAGGGCCCGGCCTTACTTGTCTTCTCGGCTGGCCAGGCGTCTTTTTCGAGGTAGAAGCCTCTGTTCTACCGACTATGGAAGCTCGGTATTGCTCTACCATGGTACCTGAAGAAAGAAAAGATAAAATTGGTTAGGAATGAAGCCTTGTGAGTATCTTATTATTATGAATGCTCGGTAAAGATTGTTATTCTTACTTAACGATCGAGGATCGTCAGCGTCGGCAAGTGGGTATGTAGCTCGGCTGAGCTCCGCTTTCCGAAGAACGGGCTCCAAAACGAGGAAAGCCGACTGGTACGGGTCGGAGCGCATCGCAGTGACAAGGCTGTCTGAAATAACCTTCGTAAGCTGACCCATCAATTCTCGTTTTTCGTACACCCAGTCTCGCTCACCTGGCCATCTGTGTGGAACCATCTCCGAGCTCCCCTCGGAAGCTGGTACTTCAGGTCCTTTGATAAAGAAGAACCGTCTCTTCCAGTCGAGAGAATTGCTAGAGGTTATGGTCGATAAGACCGAATGATTTGAACGCTGGGAAAAATACACAAACCCAGCGTTCGAGGCGGAGGAAGTGCTGACTTTGAAGAACTGCCAAAAATGGTAGAAATTTGCTGTTTTGCCCTTGGCCTTCATCAAAACACTAAAAGCTATCAAGTACCCAATCGAGTTGGGGAGGATCTGTGCGGAAGCCAGGGAGAACACATCTAGAACCCGCTCGAGTAACGGAGCAAAAGGGATACGTAACCCATAGACGAATTGCTTGGCGTAGAAAGCTTGACATCCTTCGGGCGGCTGATTCACCCTTTGAGAGTGGGTCGGAATAACTAGCGAATAGCCCTCGGGGAGGAATTTACCTATCTCAGCCTGGAGGTCTGCTTCGTCCTCTTTTGGATCGTATGCACTAGAAATCTCGTCGACCCGTTTTTCAGTCTTCTGAGCTCGACCTGTGGCTTTGGACTTCTTCGTGACACCAGCAAGGTCGAGAATTCTGACACTGCACCCTCCTCTGATCGAGTATCTCATTATCTCATGCTCGTCCTGCGCCATAGTCGAACTATCCACATTACCGGAATCAGCGTTTTCTCCATCTCCACCTTCCTCGCCATCGGGCTCGGTGTTCTGTTCCGCTTCCCCACCAGGCTCGGAATTCTGTCGAACGGATGTCCCCTCACCAGCATTTGGCCCCAAGGCGCGCTCAATTTGATCGGCGATTCTTTTCGTCTCGTCAGAGTTTTCAGCGGTGTTGTAGGCGTTAATGAGTTCGCCCGTGGATCCTAGGTCGGAATCCGATCGCGTAGGATTATTGGTTTGAATTTCTAGGTTTTCGGAAGTAGACATGATGGGAAATGTTTATTGCAACGGTCGACAAAAAAATGATACTCTTTTTTGATCTGGATGCTCCGACCAGAAGTAAGTATGGAAGACGTACTCGTCTTTTCAAGTCAACGTATATATATAAAGGTTAAAAGGGTAAATTGCAAATTCAACCCCGAGTAACCGCGACGGTTAAGCTTCCACTCAGTAAATTGAAGGTTATCTTTCCGTTAATAGCATTTATGGTCCTCCAAGTCTCTGAAATGAGCATTTTCGGGTTGGTAAAATAAGATTAGCTACATTGTCTTCCGAGGATATGCACTCTTTTTCCCTTCGCTCGGTTTTTATCCCCCTGGGTTTTTCCGAGTAAGGTTTTTAATGAGGTATATCCGACACAAGATCGTTCGAGACCCACTCTTTGTTGATCATCTCTCCAATCTTCAGACTTCATAATGCCCTATTGAATTATCGAAGTAAGACCCCCAGATCGAGGATACCATCTTCCTATTGTTCGAGGTACATCAGTTTTCCACGGCTCCGCTAGAGAAATATGCGCTCTTTTTCCCTGGCTCGGTTTTTATCCCACTGGATTTTTCCGAGTAAGGTTTTTAACGAGGCATAACAAAACTTGTGGTGCGATGTTGTTTACTTCTCCGAGCTTCAGCTTCACTTACACTCGAGAAGTGGGGGAGTATTGATGAGGGATATTTCGCATACGCCATCTTAGGAAATACCTCTGCTCGGGATCGACCCATTTTCCGATCAGGAGGTATTCTCCGACCAGAATAACATAGCTTCCTGATCAGGTCACGTCGACAGCACAAGATCCTATTTCCCGATCTACTTCTCTCCTCGGAATTACTATGGGGCCGACCTACAGCTTTGCACAGCTGGCCGAGAGGTATTCTCCTACGGACGGTCCAGCTGGCTCATTACTGTTCCTATATATACGCGGCGCATTTATGACATCAGGGGACGGCACTATTCCCAAGAAACATACTAAGTTCGGACTAGCAGCTCGGAATAGGCTATAGGTCATATCTCTTTGTATTTATCTTCCTAGTTGTACGACATCCTGTAATGCTCGGGTAGACCTACCTTGTAATTTATACTCGAACACTGATATTAATATACACCATTTACGCATTCCATACACTTATTGTTTTGCTCGACTTTCCATACTCAATACGAACGAAAAACAGCATAATCACCTAGCTAGAAGAGTATTTGGAGACACCAAGATACGCACACTTGTTTAGCAAGAAGCGATGTATTAAACGACTCCAAATCTCTAAATCCCAATCCCCCATCACATTTGCTCGAACAAAGGGAATGCCAACTTACCCAATGAATTTTTTTATTCTCTTTCTCGTCCAACCAAAAGTTAGAAATCATCGACTCAATTTCTTTGATCAAGTAATTTGGAATTTTGAAACAACTCATCAGGTATGATGGAATAGCCTGAATCACGGATTTTATGAGCACCTCTTTCCTGCTTTAGATAAAGTCTTAGTTCTCAAACTTTGAAGACGGCTCCAAACTCGTTCTCGGATATAATCAAATACTTCCCTTTTTTTATTTGCCGACAGTCAATGGGAGACCAAGATATCTCTCATGTTTAGATTCCCTACGGATTTGTAAGTAGTTCAGGATAGCAAGAATCGTGTTCTCCTTAGTATTCTTAGTAAAAACCACGCTAGACATTTCGAAATTAATGCTTTGACCCGAAGCAACTTCATAAGCTTGTAGAAGATTTCTAACTCGGATTGCGGCTTCTTCCGAAGCCTGGCATAGAATCAATGTATCGTTAGCAAATAACAAGTGTGAAACCCTCGGTCCACCATTGCTGTAACGCCCCGAAACTTACAAGCCCTTTTGATTGGATTTCTAATCCAAATTTTATGTGCCATGTTTTATTTTTAAAGTAAAGCCTTTTTGAACTAAAATATACAATTTAATTAAATATTGTGTTCTTATGAACTTTAAAAACATAAAAGTTGCTTTTAAATAATATTAAGACCTGTTTGAAATTTTTGGGCTTGGTTGCGCGAAAGTTTTGTTTTTGGGGGCAAAAATATAAGTTTTTAAAACTTTGGGGGCGAAGTGCAAATTTACCCCAAATTGCAGATTTTCTGCAGGAGAGTAATCATTTTCTCTCCTTGCACTTTCCTAGGGCTTTCAAGCATGCCCTTGGGTAGAGAAACTCATCCACCCAAGGTTGACATGCATTGGTGGGAAATTTGGAGTAATAATACTCCTATATTTTCATATTGTATGTATATGTGTAGATACATTAAAAAATCTAATTTTATAGTCCAATAATTACCCTCCTCAAACCCACATTATATTCTTTACAACTTAAAATACTTAGATATAGTTAAGAAGAGAGGGGGAAAGAGACAACACTTTAGAAAGAAAATTTTCGGATATACACTTCATAGCCTCGGTATTTCGACCATTCCATCTTCTTCCACCGTTGGATCATACTCAAATTTTGTGTGAAGGTTTTACACTCATGGGGCTACATATTTACCGTGCGGATCGTCGTTTTATTGCTCCGAAGTGAATCTACATTCGTTGGAAGTTGATGAAATATAAAGATTTTGAGGGCTTTTGTTATGAACCACTACCGGAGCCGCCACCACTGCCATTGGAGCCGCCACCACCACCTTCGGAGGTCTGAAAATGAGGAGAGCTTCATCCCCTTCGTTGCTTTGGTTAAAGATCCGCCTATGCTTGTATTCTTTAATTGATTTTATTTTATTTTTGTTCTCTTTTAAGGTGTCATTCAAAGAAAAATGGAGAAAAACATACATGCATTATAAAGAGTAATAGATTTAATTTATATTGTAAAATATATTTCATTTTCATATTGGGGTTGAGTTTATGGATTTTATTTCAAGACTTAAAAATTTGTGTTGTTTTGCACAAAACATGAATATTGAAGAACTTTTGTTTATTCATTTGTAGTTTTGTGAAAAGTTGTTAACTTTAGATTCAATATTAGATTTTTATTTTGGTTTTGCTTGGGTTTAAATAAATGTTGATTAGATATTTAGATCTTGATTTATTTTAGTAAGAAAGTTGATGTTATTAATTTTCCAAAACTTTGGGGGTATTTTTGAAAGGTTTTAAAAGATAAAGGGTTAAAGGCTGCGATTTTTTGGGAGTAAATTAAAAATGGACTGAAAATCTCAGTTTTTTTTTTAATATTTGGTATAGGTTCATTTGTTTTAAAGTTTGCTTCGAGTTTTTGCAAAAAGGGGAAGTTTTGAAACTTTTGGGGTTATTTTTATAAATCTGAAAATAAGGGGGCAGAGGTGCTGTTTTGTCTCTGTTTTTATATGATTCTTTTATAGATTCTTGATTAATTGATTTGAAGTGGTGGTTTATTCATTTTTGTTTTAAGATTGAAAACTTATAAAATTTTCCAAAGAAAATTATAGTGAAAGAACTTTTTGTTTCTCCTTGTTAGTTTGGTGAAATGTTATTAAAACTTGTGTTTAATCTCAGTTTTATAGTGAAGTCTTACTTAAATAATTTTAAACATTCTTGTGATATTGGGTCTTGAATTAGTTTTGCAAGAAAGTTAATTCTTTAATATTTTCGAAACTTTTGGGGTATACTTTGAATATTTTCAAAAGAAAATGGTGTTTAATTATTAACTTGTTAAATGTTGTGATTGAGTTCTTACTCAAAATAATCTAGTGAAGATTTTTTGTTTGAAGAACTTTTTGTGAAAAATATTTTTGGTGTACATTTTAAAAATATTAAATTTTATAGGAGAGTTGTGTGCAATTTTAGGGAGTGCTCGGGGCAGCCACCACTGATCCATTCAGCGGGCTTTTAGGCCCAGCCCGTGATGATTCGGGCCCACTTCATTGCATTCTCTCTGTGTTTGCTCGTTTCAATCCAATTTCGCTTGGATTGTTACTACTGTTAAATGTTTTGGATTTTCTCAAATCTCAAAGTTTGAAAATGAATACACTTAAATGAATTTGATGTCGAAAGTTTTAAGTTCTTGTGTGTGATGTCAATTTAAAAAATCCTTGTGATAGGATTTTCTTTAATTATATTTATGTAAGATTATAAGATAATTCGTATACATACTTGCTCAGATTCGGGATACACTTCATTTGTGGAATTTTGGTCTCCGTAATAAGCTCCTCAGTGAGTGTTGTGTGTTTGCTTGCGTGTTAGTCCAAATGTGCTAGTAGGTTGAGTCAGAACTATAACTTAGTCCCTAAATGAACAAGCATGTGATGCATGATACTGGGAATAACTGGACTACTAGGACAAACAATCCATGTTATATTTAATATATATACCACATATGTTGCAAGAAGAGATACATGAATCTACTTAGCCTTATTTTAACTATCTAAATATGTTAGAATTGTTATGCTAAAGCTTACGTGTTCATAAATTCTTGATATTGTATATTGAATAGTTTTGATTATTGTTATTGAGTTATTCATCGATTCATGTTACTGAACTGTTACTGTTACTGTTACTGTCTTGTACTGTCTATTGTTACTGTTACTGTCTTGTATTGTTTACTGTTTACTATTACTGTGTGGGCCCTTATTATTGGTATGCGGAATCGTGGGTAACCTGGAAGGTTAGGGCCAGAGGGTTACCTCGATCCACCGTAGACCTGCTTCACTAGCCAAGTGTGGAGGTTACACTTGGGGAGTGAATGTCAAACTCCTGGCATTTGACGTCAATGCGCATTATTATGTAAGGTCGCACCTTACTTGGAGTATTTGGTGGTGGTTTTCCTGACTGTGGATTGGAGGGTAAGAGGAGGACGGCATCAACAATTGTTGGTTACTTGTTTAACGTGCTTAAATTGGTATAGCATGTGTTCATTTACTGTAATGTTGTATATGCTCATGTATATTATGCTGCATCCACGCATCACACGCACATGTGCACTACAGCCTCACTAAGTTGGACAATCAACTTATGCATTCCATGTTTCAATCTTTCAGCTACAGGTGTTTGGGGAACCAATAGTTCAGGTTGCGGTCAGGTCATCACGGTTGCTGTCCCACTTTAGTTTCAGAGAGTAGTTGCAGTTTTGTTTAAATTCTTATTTGATTTTAAGATCCTCCTTGAACTGATGTTTCAAAACTCCTATATGTCTAAGTCAATTTTTATAATATCTTGCTTAATATCTTGGTATTTTAGCTAATTTTGTAAAGTGATCATTTTCATCGAAGATGATTTTAAATTTTCTCAAATATTGATCTTAATCTTGTTTTGTCCCTGTTGGGTCTCACAAGTTGTTTCACCACATCAAGTCATCCGTTAAAAATTTGTTTTAAATACTTCCGTTTTAAACTTAGAAATTTTAAGGTTTTGCTTGAATTGTTGTTTTAAACATTTGAACCATTAAAGTTGGTTTTGTAATTTAATAAAAAACAAAATTTTATAAATTAATTATTTATCTCTCACGGTTTATCTTGTTCAAATATTTTGGTAGGTTGTGATTAAATGATTCTGCTTTAAACCTTTACTATGAAAATTGATTTTACTTTTCCGTCAAAACTTAAAAATTTAAACTGTTCTTAATTTGTGTTAAACCGTTTCCGCTTAAAACTTTTAATTATAGATTTTACTTTAATAGTTTTGAGAAAGAAAAAAACCGGTATTTTAAAACTTTTCAAAAGAGTAATAATTTTTTTTACTGTTATCCGACGGACCCGCGAAGTCGGGCCGTCACAATTGCAAACATAAATTCCTTCTAGATGGCCCCTGTTCTCCTCTTGACTAATAAGTGAACTCAAACTCTCTAAGCAAAAGAGAAAAAGATAAGGGGAGAGAGGATCTCCTTGACTGATACCTCTTCCCGGTTTAACAAAACCAAAGTTCGAACCATTGAGAACAAAAGAATAAGTGAATGAGGTAACCACATAACATAATAAGCTCAACGAAACTCGAATCAAAACCTAGGCGGATCACCACTGGTCTAAGGAAATCCCACTCGACTCTATCATTGGTTTTGCTAAGGTCCCACTTAATGGCCATTTGGCCTACTTTACCCCTAGATTGTTTTTTCATATAGTGGACAGTTTCAAAAGCAATGGCGTTATTTGTAATTTGTCTAAGCGAAAGCAGATTGAAAATCAGTGATCACTGTATTCATGAGCGGTTTAAGGCGATTAGCTATGGTTTTGGACGCGATTTTGTAAACGACATTACATAGGCGAATGGGACAAAAATGGGCCATAGTTTCGGGATTTTAGCATTTGGGTATAAGTATCACATTAGTAAAGTTACACGATTCATCAAAGACTATTATTAAGGAAATTAAGCACCCAATCGATTACACTTTTACCAACAATAGGCCAGTACTTTTGAAAAAATAGAGGAGGAAAACGATCGGGGCCAGGGGATTTCAAGGGGTACATTAATAAGAGCTCTTGATATACCTCTTATGCGGTGTACGACTGAAGTAGATACTGGTTATCTTCAAAACTCACCCTCGATCCCATAGCACCCAACACCAAGTCCAACTCTTTATTCGACGGTAAGCACGAAGTGAATAAGGAGTTGAAATAGTCCACCGCCACATATTCAATTTCGGAAATAGCCTTACACCAAGTGCCGTCTTCTCTTTTTAGGCCCATGATCGAATTTTTTTTTCGTCTGCCTGAAGCTCGACCATGGAAATAACGTGTATTACGGTCACCTTCCTTCATTCAATGGGCCTTGGATCTTTGATGCCTCATTTTCTCTTCTTTATCGAGTAATGATGGATGATGATTCTAAATCCAGTTAAAATATGTTCAAACACACGTACACACCCAATAACAGAGCACAATATATATAACAATTGAACAATAACAATGAAACCTCAATTTACTCCAGCAACGCAATATCCAATCCAATATTCAATACCAATCAATACAAAATGAATTACTCAAATCCGAATTAACAACTACGAATGATCAGGAAAAACCAACAAATACAAAGGAGTACAATAAGCAATCGGATGTATCTAAATAAGCTCGAGATTCTTGTATTACTTGATCAGCTGAGTGTTCAATTCGCGTGAACTGCTGCTATTTAAAGCAGTGCAATTTAGCTGATTTTCCCACGTAGTATAACTGAGTTGACGTGGATTGAAGTGGTAGCCAATTGTGTAAAAGCCTCCAATCTGAGCTGAGCAACTCCACGTCATTAATTATTGTTGATTACTAATAAAAACGCCTTTTCTTGACTTACGATTTTAAGCAACTGGCAGTAAAGAATCTCCTAGCAAATACCCCCCTCTGATTTGCAAAAAGCCCCCTGATCATTCTTTATTCTTCTACCTTTATTATAAGGCATGCATCAATACCTCCCCCTCAAAAATTCCTTGTCCTCAAGGAAGGAAGGAGGGAAAACGTGTTTCAGATTGTAGTAATCCTCCCAAGTATTGTCTTCCTCCGCAGCATTCAACCATTTCACTAAAACTTGAGTAGCTGGTTTTCCATTTTTCTGGCAGAGTCTCCTCTCAAGAATGAGCTCCGGCTCCAATAAAACATGCCCATGTTCAGATTGAGTGACAGGAAGAGATGGAACAGCCACTGCAGTTCCCAATTTCTTCCTCAATTGAGAGATATGGAATACATTATGGATATTAGCTTCAGGTGGTAAGTTTAATCTATAAGCAACTTTACCAATCCTTTGGGAAATCTGGAAGGGACCATAAAATTTGGGACTAAGTTTTGTATAAGGGGTACTCCTCAAAGATACCTGTCTGTAAGGCTGTAATTTGACAAAAACCTAGTCCCCAACCTCAAATTCCAAGTCTAATCTCTTCTTATCAGCAAGACTCTTCATTCTGGATTGAGCTTTGGTCAAATGGAACTTGAGTAGCCTGATAGTGGATTCTCTTGTCGTCTGTCTACAGTCTCCACACTCGAAGTCAGTGGTTGGTATAGTAGATGTGGCGGAGGTGGCTGACCATAGAGTATCTCATATGGAGTGTGATTAGTAGAGGAGTGAAAGGAAGTGTTATACCACCATTCAACCAAGGACATAAATTGTAGCCAAGCTTTGGGTCTCTCTGAAACCATGCATCTCAAATAGGTCTCTACACACCTATTAACTACCTCAGTCTGGCCATCAGTTTGGGGGTGATAGGCCGTGGAATGGAGTAATGTAGTTCCCTGCAATTTAAAGAATTCTTTCCAAAACTTGCTCAAGAAAACAACATCCCTGTCACTTACTATAGTGTGAGGCATACCATGCAACTTGTAAACATTATCAAGGAAAAAGTGAGCATACTTACTCAGTCTGTCCACAACCACAAAAATCACTTCCTTGCCCTGTACTGTAGGTAACCCTTCAATGAAATCCATTGAAATGTCTTGCCAGACTCTTTCTGGAATGGGTAAGGGTTGTAAAAGGCCAGCAGGAAGTGTATTCAAGTGTTTACAAGTCTGACAAGTTAAACAGGCTTGCACAAAATTGAACACAGTATGTTTCATTTTCTTCCATTAAAAATAACTTCCCACTCTATGTAATGTTTTAAGCATGCCTGAATGACCTCCCTCTGGACCTTCATGATAAAGTCTAACAATATCCTTCCTTAGTGTGTCATCCTGTCCCACCACCAATTTTCCTTTTCTCTTCAGAAGATCATTGGTCCAAGAATAGCTAGGCTTCGAAGAGGGTTGTTTTTGCAATTTTGTAATGAGAGCTTGAATTTTGTCATCTGTTTCCCAACTTGCTCTGATTCTTGTCACCAAGGAAGAAGTAACCACCATGATTGCATTGAGTTGTACCTGATCATTACCATTCACTCTACTCAAGGCATCTGCAACCTTGTTATCCACCCCCTTTTTGTATATTATGGTGAAATCATACCCCAATAACTTAACTAGCCACTTCTGTTGGGCTGGTGTAGCAATCTTTTGTTCCAGCAAATATTTAAGACTCTGGTGATCTGTAGCTATGGTAAAGTGCCTCCCAATAAGGTATGGTCTCCATCTCTCCACTGCAGTGACAAGTGCAAGCAACTCTCTCTCATAAATCGGAAGGGCTGAATGTCTCTCATTCAAAGTCTTGCTGAAATATGCAATGGGCCTGTGGTTTTGCATTAAGACTGCCCCCAAACCAGACCCCGAGGCATCAGTTTCTACTACAAACTCACAATCAAAGTTAGGAAGAGCCAATACTAGTGTGTTAACCATAGCTTTTTGTAATTCCTTAAATGCAACTGTTACTTCTGAAGACCATTTGAATTTATCCTTTTTCAACAGATTAGTGAGAGGTCTTGCTATAGAGCCATATCCTTGCACGAATCTCCTATAACAACCGGTTAAGCCCAGAAATCCCCTTAGATCTTTGATGCATTTTGGAAGGGGCCAATCCAACATAGCCTGAATTTTCTATAGGTCAGCAGAAACTCCATGTTCAGAGATGATATACCCTAGATATTCTACCTGTGTCTGAGCAAAGCTGCATTTGTTTTCCTTCACAAACAATTGATGACCCCTGAGTACATCCAGAACCAATTTCAAATGCTGTAAATGCTCATTCCGAGTAGCAATGTATATTAGTATATCATAAAAAAAAAACCAAAAAAAATTTCCTTAATTAATGGTGAAAAACATGGTTCATGAGACTTTGGAAAGTTGAGGGGGCATTTGTAAGCCCAAATGGCATCACTAAGAACTCAAAGTGGCCATGATGGGTTCTGAATGCTGTCTTACATATATCTTGATCTCTCATTCTAATCTGATGATATCCAGACCTCAAATCAAGTTTAGTGAAGTATTTTGCTCCCTGTAACTCATCAAGTAATTCCTCTATGACTGGAATTGGAAATTTATCTTTGACTGTGGCTTTAGTGAGCTCTCTATAATCTACGCACATTCTCCAAGTGCCATCTTTTTTTTTTAACTAATACAATAGGGGAAGAATATGGACTTGTGCTATCCCTAATTACTCCAGTTTCAAGCATTTCAGTAATCATCTGTTCTATTTCATTCTTTTGTAACGTTGGATACCTATAAGGCCTGACATTGATTGGTGAGATTCCTTCCTTCAAGGTGATGGTATGATCATGCATTCTGTGAGGGGGTAAGCATCTAGGGACAGCAAATACATCCTCATATTTAGTCAACAACTCCTGTAAATCAGGTGGTCTTCCATTGGAGTTGTCTGTTGTCAAACTCATGATTTGCAGACCCTTGTCAGCTGGCTGTACCCAGCTTAACCCCATCATGGATAACTCAGCAGGCTTGGATAAGATCTTCTTCATAGTGCTTTCCTTAACTACCTTAACAGAAGATAAGCTACCTCTCAATGACACTTTTTTGTTATTAACATAAAATTCCATAGCAAGTTTACTAAAATTCCATGTGATGTCCCCCAATGTCACCAGCCACTGAACTCCCAATACTAAATCACATCCCCCAAGAGCCATAACCAACACATCTGTTACAAAGGTGACACCATGCATTTTCCAAGAAAATCCCTTGCACATGAAATTGCTATGGACCATATTACCATCCACTGCCACAGCAAATGCAGGAGTGGAAGTTAACCTACACCCTAACTTCTTAGCCACTTCTATATCCCGAAAGTTGTGGGTGCTACCTGAATCCACCAGAATATGTATGGGTTTGTTGTTACAAGAACCAGTTACCCTCATTATACTGAAATTTTGGATTCCAGTCATTGCATGTAGTGACACTAGTGGTACTGAGCTCTCCTCTCCTTCCTCTTTACTGCCTTCTTCATTCATATCTTCAGTGTTAGAGCCATCTTCCAACTCCATTACAAATATTTGCTTTCTCTTCCCACATTGATGGTCAAATGAATATTTTTCATCACACCAAAAGCACAACCCTTTTGCCCTTTTGTCATCCATTTCTGTAGATGATAGAACCTTAGATGACCTGTTAAGAGGTTTGTAGGAAGATGTCATGCCCTTATTTACCGGTGAAGGTAGGAGGGGTGCATTCCTGTTGAAATTAGACTGAGGTTTTTTATGGACTGCAGAGTTGGATTGCTCTTGCATCCTTGCAAGCCCATAAGCTCTCTGCAGCGTTCTTGGAGCAAACATTCTGATTGGGTACTCTATCTCTTCTTTAAGTCCAGTGAGGAAGAGACTTACAGCATACTCTTCTGGAATGTCTACTTCGTTAAATAACTCATCAAATGAATCTAGGTAAGTTTGCACTGCAGCAGTTTGTTTTAGATTCTTTAAATCACTCATAGGGTCTTCAAAAAGTGTAGTCCCAAACCTTTGTTGTAGGGCTAAAACGTACTCCTCCCAGTGTACCAACCCCCTCCTCACTTAGAGATAGGACTGGTGCCAACATAAGGCCCTCCCTTCCATGTGCACTCCTGCTACTTTAACCTTTGCATTATCATTAATGCTTTCTAACTCAAAGTATTGCTCAGCTCTATAAAGCCATTCTTTCAATCCATCACCACTAAATCTGGGAAAATCCACTCTAACATGCTGCCTATTAAACCCATGTTGAAACTGAAGTCCAGGTCCATTAGAGAAAGATGAATTTTCCCTATTCATTTCATTATCCATGTGCTGAGATTGCCTAACACTTGATCTATCATTGGCTATATCCGCCAATGATTTCTCATTTCCTCCATATAAGCATCAAACTTCCTTTCCAAATTCTCAGAATTAGTTCTGAGCTGCTCAACTTCTTTCTGTAAATCCTGTGACCTAGTATTTGCTGCCATTGCGCAAGGATACCCCAAGCTATGGATACCACTGATGGAAGATGATTCTAAATCCAGTTAAAATATGTTCAAACACACCTACACACCCAATAACAGAGCACAATATATATAACAATTGAACAATAACAATGAAACCTCAATTTACTCCAGCAACCCAAAATCCAATCCAATATTCAATACCAATTAATACAAAATGAATTACTCAAATCCGAATTAACAACTACGAATGATCAGGAAAAACCAACAAATACAAAGGATTACAATAAGCAATCGGATGTATCTAAATCAACTCGAGATTCTTGTATTACTTGAACAGTTGTGTGTTCAATTCGCGTGAACTGCTGCTATTTAAAACAGTGAAATTTAGATGATTTTCCCACGTAGTATAATTGAGTTGACGTGGCTTGAAGTGGTAGCCAATTGTGTAAAAGCCTCCAATCTGAGCTGAGCAACTCCACGTCATTAATTATTGTTGATTACTAATAAAAACGCATTTTCTTGACTTACGATTTTAAGCAACTGGCAGTAAATAATCTCCTAGCAAATATCCCCCTCTAATTTGCAAAAAGCCCCCTGATCATTCTTTATTCTTCTACCTTTATTATAAGACATGCATCAAGTAACGTATTCAGTTCCAATGAGATATTTTTCCCCTCTTTTTGGAGGCTGCAGTGATCACCCCGTGTGAATTTTGTGAATTTGTTCCCTTAATTTTTGAAACTTTCTTATGCATCAAGAGGGACGAATATACAAAATTTTGTCGATAAGAAGGACCAAAAGTGCTATTTACTCTATTTTTATATACACTCTTGACCAGCCGAATTATTTTAAGTGGTGACTTGTACTATTTGGATTAAGTTAGTTTATCGACCTGTCCTAATAAAATAGGGTAATTTAGCTAAACTATCCCTACCTTTTACCCTAATTACCAAGATATCCCTATTGTTTAAAAAATTACCAAGACACCCCTCTGCCAAAACCATTAGAAGAAAACCCCTTACAATGTTAATGTCGGACAATTGCATTACCCGAACTTGTTCTTGGGGAACTAGTTGTTTCATGTTCCTCAACACTTGCTCCAAAACTTTATCCTTCAACTTCAACGGAGTCACACCAACCATCCGACATTAACGCCGTAAGGGGTGTTCTTTTAATATGATTTTGGCAAATGGGGTGTCTTGATAATATTTAGAACAGTAGAGGGTGTCTTAATAATTAGGGTAAAAGGTAGGGCGCGTGCAGGTCAATTACCCTATAAAATACCATAAAACTCTTAGCATTTCATTAGTAATTTTACAATGACAATTTCACAATGTATACATACATGTTCTAGTTTAAAATCAAATGCTATATCATAATCCTCAACATCCAAAGTCCAGTTCACATTAAACAATTTTTTAAAGAAACTCCATACTTCAAAAATTAAAATGTTCAACAAGAGAATATGCATTACCATATACCATGCTCATTTCCCTAATACAAAGTCAAAGGTTAAGCCATCATTTACACAATTACACAATAACATACTAGCTCCTCATTAACAGGTAGCTTCCAAGGAAACAAAAAAAGAAACAATCCTACTTCCAAGTCCAGCAAAAAGACCATCAAATTCCACATGGTGATTAGTATATTCACACCATAATATATTAAAAAAAAATTCAGAATATGACAGCATGGAAACAATCCATATACTCAGCCAAAAATATCCTTATCCTCACCCTCGGGTGGCCACCATCTTGGCCGGGGAAATGTCACACCTCGTTTCTTAGCCGTCTCCAAAAAGTCCACATCTTCAGAGCCACCATCCTTATCACCAACAACCACCTTCAACACATTCAAAAGGTCCAATAGTCCACTCATCTTCTTCGTCTTAGCATTCTCTTCCACCACATTACTGCCTCCCGCATTCTTATCTTTTCCTTTCACCGATATTGGCGATTGACGCATTCTACCACCACCACCACCACCAGTCTCTTCCACCACATTACTGCCTCCCACATTCTTTTCTTTTCCTTTCACCGATAATGGCAATTGACGCCCTCTACCACCGCCACCACCACCGCCACTTTTACATGTTCTCCCCTTCAATCTCCGTCCACTGTCACCCTCACCAAGAAACGCAAACTTGCCACTACTCTTAACATTAGTTTTCAGCCCTCCATCGCTATTTTCACGAGCTTCAGAAACCTTAACAACAACCTTTTCAGGTCCACCAACACCACTCTTCTTTCTTGTATCAGTGCATTTATCACTTACCATAAGTTTAATCCCTATAATTTCCTCCTCAATCTTACCACTACCACAATTCCCATCTTCGTCCCTATTTTCGATATGATGTTCAACTTCATTCACCACAATATATTTACCATCTATTTTTTCACCAACGGAATCAACCCCTTCTCCGACGATTTCTGCCACTGGATCAATTTTATTAACCATAACATCACTGCCTCCCACATTCTTCTCCTTTCCTTTCACCGATTCTGGCGATCGATGCACTTTACCACCACCACCACCTATACCTGTTCTCCCCTTCAATCTCCTCCCAACGTCACCCTCACCAGCATACACAAACTTGACACTACTCTTAACATTAGCTCTCAGCCCTCCATCGCTATTTTCACGAGCTTCAGTAACCTTAAGAACAAGCTTTTCAGGTCCACCAACAGCACTCTCCTCTTTACGTTTAATCCGGACAATTTCCTCGGTCTTACCACTACCACAACTCCCATCTACGTCGCTATTTTCGATATGCTTTTCACCTTCATTCACCTCAATATCCTCAACAGCTTTACCATCTATTTCCATCTCATGATTTTCACCAATGGAATCAACCCCTTCTCCACCGATTTCTGCCTCTGGAACAATTTTATCAACCATAACAACTTCCTCACCCAAATTCACCGTTTCCTCACTGTCCAAGTTAATAACCTCAGTATCGTGCACACTCTCAGTTTCCTCTATCACAATCTCCTCTGTATTGTCCAAATCCGAAACCCTAACTTTCTTCGCTATTGAACCATCATTCTCCGATCCTCTTTGAGAAACCCTAACTCTCTTCGACTCATCCCCACAATCAACGAAGTTTTGTTCCTCGGAGGAGGAAGAGCGGAGGTGGTGTTCAGGAGGTGTGTGGAAAACGGCGTCGCTTTCTTCTTCTTTTTCTACCTCTGGTACGGCATCGGAACTGTCGGGTGGCGAAACCATCACGACTGGGGTGGGTGGAGACGGCGTCGGATCGGGCGAAGAGGAGTTGGGGTCCACGAGAATCTCGGACTCACGCGCCAAGGGGCAGTGGGAGAGTATCGACTCCTGGGAAGATGTTGGATGACAGAGCTTAATCATTGAGGAGAATGGATCTTCTTCTTTTTTCCCAGCTTCCATTTTCACGTGCTACTGCGCTTGAAAGAAAGAGAGAGACTGAAATTCTGTTTGGGTGAAGTAGAAATTGGGGGTTTTGTTTTGCTTTAAAAAGAGGAGGAAATTAGGGTTTAGATTTCCCGCCTTTCCCTTCTACATTGTTCTTTGGGTAATTTGTAAGGCCATCTCCAACATCTCTCTTAAATTTCAATCTCTTATCCTAAAATATAACTAATGAACAGTGTTATACACTTCCACTTTTTACTCTGCACTCCAACAGCTAGTTTATATTTTAAGAGACTACTTTTTAACAACCGTACCATTTCACTCCAATAGCTAGTTTATATTTTAACAAATTATTATTTTATATAAATAATAATGATATATTTATAATACTAACTGATTTAATTTCATAATAAAAAATAGTATTTTTTTAAAAATATTAATTTTTATTATTTGAAAAAAATATCTGACGTTTAAATTCCAACCGGCACTACAAGAAAAATGAATTTTTTTTAATAATATATTGAGTTATAAGGTCAAACTTGTCACATTTTATAATTGTTAAGTGACAATAAATTAGGTATTATCATTTCATATACATAGTAATATTATTGTCCAAAATAATTTATTGTTTTGTAGGAAAGTACAAAAGTACAAAAGTTTTTATACTTTCATGCAAACAATTGCAAATAACAATTTGCATTTGGCCATGGGTATTTGGCCATCCAAACCCATAAATTTTAACAAGACATAAATTATACATGTGCTCTTGGAGAGCAATTTTGATGATAATTTTAACATAACTCTTATAATTTAACTTATACATGGGCTCTTGGAGATGGCCTAACCAAACAGTTTGGTTGTTTTTTGTTTGGCTTGTCTCGATGTGTAATTAACTCGATGCAATTGACACGATGTAAAATAAAACAAATGTGGGGTGTGTCAATGTTTGTGCATGCAAACAGTTTAAAATGAACAAAACATGATATATATATGAAATATAGATCAATGTCCTGATAAGGTTTTGAATTCTAATCAATTGATTGTGGCGGTGTCAGCAAACTCTACCCCCGATTCTTTTTAATGTCTGCCCTACCGCGAGACTTAGCAATTTATGATAGTCTTTATTGAAATGTCAACTTTGTAGCCAATCAGTGGCTCACTTGATACATCAAGAGGTTTGTAGAAACATCAGTTATCGAGTTGATTATGAAGTAATCTAAAACACGTCAACTTAATGTAAAACCTGAACTAACATGTTAACAATATAACAACCAAGAAAATTAAAATCACTTGATGAAAACATACTTATAAATGAAATTCAAATGTGAAGGCAAAATAATTCGATTTATTAAATACACATATAACGTTGATAGATAAAATACATGATATCTAGCCTATTCTACTCCCCTGGTTTACAAGCATGAAAGAGTGTGTAAAATCATAATTAAACTCCTTTATTGGCATCAGCGTGTCAAACGAGTTGATAGATTCTTTAGTTTGTGAAGATTGACTCCTTGATTTGCAAGAACTGCCATACAAGCTGATTTGTGATATACAAGCCAGATGACTACCAATCGGGCTCCTAGCTAGCAGATGGCGAATGGAGAAGGCATATGTTGAGCAGGTGGCCACTCAACAAATAGTTATTAGGCAGATGGCTACTGTTGAAGAATTTACTAACTCAAAGAACATTTAAGTGATCTTATCAGTTGAGTTAAATTATGTTAGAATTGAGTAGAATGTTTTGTAGATGACAAAAAGGATAAAAATAAAATCATCAACTAAAAAACGAAAAGCTTAATGAACCTCTCTCGCGGTCTGGAAGCTAAGTGACCAGAATCAGCTTAGAGGTAATCTTAGATCAGTGAAAATCAGATAGGTGGATTTCAACAGAGTCAAGTCATATGTGTTCAACCTTGATTCAGTAGAGTGCTCCCACAAGCTAAGTGAAGTCAGTCAGTAAGCTCTCCAACGGTAACAAGCTTAGTGCAGTAAATGCGACTGGCAAAGTGATCAGATCCGTACATCAGAGTGTTTAGTGAACAGTCTGCAAGAGCTGCCATCGAGAAGAAGACCATTGCTCAGGATTAAAATATAATTTCGCCTATCTTCAACGGACAAAATTTCAAATCAAGAGTATAAATAGATCGAGGACTGAATATTGAATAGAGACTTGCACAACTCAAGATCAAATCATAAGAGCAAGTTCCATCAGTTAAGTCGTCTGATCGCTACGCAGAGTCATGTGTTCACGAAGCAAAGTGTTGAAGAAAAAGATCAAACAACCTCCATATCTGAATGATATTCAACTGAGTGTTGTAAGGAGTGTGTATCCGATCTGTGTGAGAATATATAACTTTAGAGCTAGGCTCATCTGAGTGATTTTCCATGAGTGAACCGAGTGTTCTTACTTAAGGCTTAACATGTGTTGTAAAACTTAAGTGTTATTTAGCTGAGTACTTTAGAGTAGGATTTTCTGAGTGAATCTCCTGAGGACTAAGTGTTATTCTTGAGGTTATCATTTGTTGTAAAAGCTTAAACTCTTGTACTGGTTACTTTGTGTTTCTAGTATAACATAAATCTGTCTGATTCAGAAGAGTGGACTAAGAGGATTTGTTCCTGCCGAACCACTACAAAATTCCTTATGTGATTAACTTTACTTGTCTTGTGTTGGTATATATTAGAGAAGGTTTTGAAGATGACAAAAAGGGTATAATAGTCAAGAAGGCTAAATTGGAAGTCATCAACTAAGAACTAAACAGCTTAGTGAAACCTATCTCATGGTCTGGAAGCTAAGTGACCGAATCAGCAAAGTGGAATATCAAATGGGTATTATCAGCCGAGAAGCCATCAGCCGACTGATCATCAGCAGAGTGTTTCCACCAGCAGAGTAAAGACGGTCAGGAAGCTCAACGGTAACGTGCTGAGAGCTGAGTGCATTAAATGCGACTGACATAAAGTAGACATCCGTACAGCAGAGTGTACAGTGCAACAGTTGCAGGGAGCCGTTCCGCGTTTTAAGGACCAGTACCCGAGGACTGCAGAATTTTGTCTCATCTTCAACGGGCAGAAATTCAAATCCGAGGAGTATAAATAGAAGACAAACTGAAGATCAAAGTGTGCTTGCATAAATCAAGATCATATCCTAAAAGCAAGATCCATCAGTTGAGTCGTCTGATCACAAGTCCAGTCATCTGTTGACGAAGCTTTTCGTTGAAAAACAGAGAACAAACGTTGTCTGTCTAAGTGACTGTCAACTGAGAATAGAAGGAGTGTATATCCATCTGTGTGAAGTGATATAGCTTCTTAGTATAGGTTTTCTGAGTGATCTCCTGTACTGAAAATAGCGTGAGGAGTGTAGGTCCATCTTTTTGAGTGATCTAGCTTCGGAAAGTAGGATTTCTTTGTGATTTCTTACAGCGCACTTGTGGCTTTTCATTTGTTGAATTGCGCAAGCATTGTATACTGTTAACTTTGTGTTTTCTAGTATAACCCAAGATCTTTGTGACTTGGAAGAGTGGACTAAATGACTTAAATCCATATAACCACTATAAAAATTACTTGTGTTTGAGATTGCATTTTTACTTTGCATATTTACCAAAGCATTCAAACATTCAAGTTGATTTAAAGATTTTCAAAAGGAGTTTGCGAAAACTGGGGATAAAATCTTTTAATAAAAAGTTAAACTTTGAAAGATAAACTTGTTTGAAAAACATACTTGATAAATCCGCTGCATACAAGTTTTGAAACTCTGAGTTATCTGAATCAGATTAGTGAAATCAGATGAGTGGTCAACTCTGCTGATAAAGCTTTGTGCGAAATCAGCTTAGTAGTCTTACGAATCAGATCAGCTGAGTCTGCTGATAGAAAAGTTAGAGAAAAAGTTTTAAAGTTTAGAGGTCTATTCACCCCCCCCCCCCCCCTCTAGACCTCATTGACCACTTTTGGGACCAACAAGTGGTATCAGAGCAGATTGGTTCATCTGATCCTCTGCCTGATCAAACGAACTTGATCCTTAGTGTGTTTTTCAAATTTTTCAAAAAGAGAGCATATTTTGAAAAATCTAAACTTTTTGAAAAATGGATGTCATAAATCATGTTCCTCACATTGGTCTTATGAACTTTGAAAACTGAAAAATCAGAATGGAAATCTTTCTTGCTGCTTATAATGATGACATGTTTACATGTATTACAAAAGGACCATTCAGATTCCAGAAGACTGTGAAGGTTGCTGGTCAACCAGATCAGATAGTTGACAAAGAGCTGGATGAGCTGAGATCTAAAGAAATCAAGTTGGTTAATATTGATAAAAAGGCGAAGTTCATCATGTTCAAAGCTGTAGACGAAGACAGATTCCAGAAGATCAAGCATTTCAAAACTGCCAAAGAGATGTGGGATAAAGTCTGCGAGCTAAGCGAAGGAAACGACGCTATCAAAGAACACAAGCTCAATGTGGCTCTTGAGGAGTTTGAAATGATTGATCAGATGGATATCAGATTTACCAAAGCTCTGAATGAAGTTCTAAGGTTTGGTAAAGAATTTTCGAACAAGGAGATCACAGCAAAGGTTCTCAAGGCCTTGCCACCCAAATTCAACATGAAGGTGACAGCCATGGAAGAATAAAGGGATTTAGAGAAGATTTCTCTATCCGAACTGTTCTCATCTCTCAAAGCATATGAGTATCAAATGCCAAGAATGGGATTAGAAGTGTCAACCAGTTCAGACCCTACTGCTGCTCTAATGGCGTCAGACAAGTCAAGAAAATCAGCAGACAAGTCAAAACAGAAGACTCTGCTGAGTTCAGAAAAAGCATACACTGCTGACGACGTTACCCTGCTGCTGAATGATTTTGAGAAGTTCTACAAGAAGAAAATGAAATTAAAATATAAAAATGCTACTTCATCTTCTTCTGATCATTTTCAGGAAAACAGGGATTCCTCAAAAACAAAACTTATAGACAACTATGAAAAGGAGTATGGACTCTTGACCAAAGATCATCCACACTCATCATCTGAGAAGTTTGCTGAAAAGGAAAAGTGTGCCAAAAAGGAGCGTAACCTAAGTAAGAGAAAATCAAAGTTAGCTGATGCAGCAAAGGTAATAAACTCCTGCACATCTTATTCAGACCGTCAGTCGTCTGATAAAGAATTTGAAGAAGTACCTGAGACCCTATGCTTAACTGCCATAGAATTTGATGATTCTGAAAACTGAGGTAACTTCTACCAAATAAATGAAATGTACTATTTGAATCGTTTGAATAAATGCTAAATTACAAATTCAAATATTGTTTGTGCATTTTCCAAGCTTAATGAAGAGATGACTCTGCTGAAAAAAGCGAATCAGATCACTGAAACTTCAGGTTGAAAAACCTCAAGAATCAGCTGACTACAAAAAGCTTTGAGCATGAGAATGAAACTCTAAAAGCTGAGTATGCAATTCGTGTAGAAAATACAAATGAACTTGAAAGAAGAAATTGCATCATTCTCTAAAAAGAAATCAGAGACTTAAAAGAAGAAGTCTACTGATGCTCAACAGGTTAGAAAACCTAGTAAGCTACCTAAGACTAATCAGACTACTAAAACCCATCAGCCGAGTAAGCTGAAATAGGCTGCTGATAGGAGTAAATTTAAAATGTCAAGTCTGTTGAATCTAAGGAGAGTTATTATATAACTCAGGTAAGAAATTGAAGTAAAAATGAATTATCTGGCAAGAATTTGAATCACGTTATGATAATTGTTATTATGACATGCACTATGCTTATTAATATTATCATGTTGATCATGTTCACTGTACTGATTGCCATCCTCATTTCGATATGCATGCTTATCACATATTTCATGCATCTTACCTTGCTTATGAGCATTGTTTTAATCATGACTAACAAGTGGTAGTATCATGATAAAACATAGGTCACTAGATCACCACATGTTAAAGGTTATACTAACCATGCTGGACCCAATAAACAAGGGGTACCAAAAATTATCACCTGTTTTACAGGTGAAATACATGTGAGATGACAAAGATGAGTTGACTGCCTTCCAAATTTCACCGAGTTCAATCAACAAGTGGACTCACCAACAAGCATTTACCAACAAGTGTTATCAATTAAGTGGTATCATCAAGTGGTATTATTCAAGTGGTAGACTCTACATTTGGAGATTTCAAGGAACGCAAGTTGCTGAAAAGTTGAAGATTATCAAAGAATAATAAATGGTTTTAGAAGAAATTGGTTCGTTGACTTTGGATTCATAAGTTGAGGGGGAACTAATCAGAAGACTAACCCAAAACAGCTTACTGGAATTCAACGGCTGAGCGTCTTTGAAGAGAAACTCTCATTAGACTACTTGACCACGAATTCTTGAACTTAGGGGGAACGTGTACGACTAGCGGTACTCCTGAATAAAGATGAAGTTTTCAATAAGTCAAAATGAAGCTATCAGAAGACTGCTTCTCATCAGCCGACTGGAACTCAACAGCCAAGTGATATTCAAGAATGTACTACACCAAGTGGTATCAGCAAAGTGTTATCACATCAACAAGTGATATCAGCTGACTAATCTGATTTACATTCATACAAGTAGGTTCAGACTACAAGTAGTATCAGACTACAAGTGAAATCAGACCACAAATGGTATCAAGTGGTAAAAATTCTTGAAGTAAGGGAGAATTTTCTAGCTGGAGTGATAAACAACAATGAAGACTACCTCGATCAGCCAAGTACCCACCTACCTGTCTTCAGCATACTAAGTTTGCAATCCTATAAAGAGAAAAAGGGGAAGAAGAGATGCAACTCAAGTATTGGTGTTGATGACAAAAGGGGGAAGATAAAGGATGCAACTAAGAACCCTTCAAGCAGAAGATCAGAAAAGGGAAAGAACCATCTATTGGTATTTTTTAAAGTTGTATCAGATCAATAAATTTCCATCTCAGAGAATGAA
Organism: Penstemon newberryi var. newberryi; assembly: GCA_030819805.1. Classification (NCBI taxonomy): domain Eukaryota; kingdom Viridiplantae; phylum Streptophyta; class Magnoliopsida; order Lamiales; family Plantaginaceae; genus Penstemon; species Penstemon newberryi. The sequence continues at coordinate 9,092,500 of JAUALY010000007.1, read as the reverse complement.
GACTAAATCTGAAGACTTAGAAGACGTTCTTAGTTGAAAGTTTTGTCATCATCAAACAGGGGGAAATTGTTGGTATATATTAGAGAAGGTTTTGAATATGACAAAAAGGGTATAATAGCCAAGAAGGCTAAATTGGAAGTCATCAACTAAGAACTAAACAGCTTAGTGAAACCTATCTCATGGTCTGGAAGCTAAGTGACCGAATCAGCAAAGTGGAATATCAGATGGGTATTATCAGCCGAGTCAAGATAGATGTGTTCATTCTTGAATCAGCCGAGAAGCCATCAGCCGAGTGATCATCAGAGTGATCATCAGCAGAGTGTTTCCACCAGCAGAGTAAAGACGGTCAGGAAGCTCAACGGTAACGTGCTGAGAGCTGAGTGCATTAAATGTGACTGACATAAAGTAGACATCCGTACAACAGAGTGTACCGTGCAACAGTTGCAGGGAGCCGTTCCGCGTTTTAAGGACCAGTACCCGAGGACTGAAGAATTCTGTCTCATCTTCAACGGGCAGAAATTCAAATCCGAGGAGTATAAATAGAAGACAAACTGAAGATCAAAGTGTGCTTGCATAAATCAAGATCATATCCTAAAAGCAAGATCCATCAGTTGAGTCGTCTGATCACAAGCCCAGTCATCTGTTGACGAAGCTTTTCGTTGAAAAAGAGAGAACAAACGTTGTCTGTCTAAGTGACTGTCAACAGAGAATAGAAGGAGTGTATATCCATCTGTGTGAAGTGATATAGCTTCTTAGTATAGGTTTTCTGAGTGATCTCCTGTACTGAAAATAGCGTGAGGAGTGTAGGTCCATCTTTGTGAGTGATCTAGCTTCGGAAAGTAGGATTTCTTTGTGATTTCTTACAGCGCACTTGTGGCTTTTCATTTGTTGAATTGCGCAAGCATTGTATACTGTTAACTTTGTGTTTTCTAGTATAACCAAGATCTTTGTGACTTGGAAGAGTGGACTAAAGGACTTAAATCCATATAACCACTATAAAAATTACTTGTGTTTGAGATTGCATTTTTACTTTGCATATTTTCCAAAGCATTCAAACATTCAAGTTGATTAAAAGATTTTCAAAAGGAGTTTGCGAAAACTGGGGATAAAATCTTTTAATAAAAAGTTAAACTTTGAAAGATAAACTTGTTTGAAAAACATACTTGATAAATCCGCTGCATACAAGTTTTGAAACGAGTTATCTGAATCAGATTAGTGAAATCAGATGAGTGGTCAACTCTGCTGATAAAGCTTTGTGCGAAATCAGCTTAGTAGTCTTACGAATCAGATCAGCTGAGTCTGCTGATAGAAAAGTTAGAGAAAAAGTTTTAAAGTTTAGAGGTCTATTCACCCCCCCCCCCCCCCTCTAGACCTCATTGACCACTTTTTGGACCAACATCTTGCATTGCATATTTCATAAGCTAAGTAAATCATTTAAAAGAACTGTCTTTTAAATTGAGGAATTTCCAACTTGGGGTCAAACTCTTTTTATGTTTTGAAAAGATTAAGTTAAGTTGAAAACATTGTTTGAAGAAAAACATACTTACATTATCCGTTGCATCATTGTTTGAAACTCTGATCATATAAGCTTGAAGAGTTGAATCAACTAAGTAGTCTACTTTGCTGATAAGCTGAGTGCAATAACAACTTAGTTGTTTTACACTGCTGATAAACGAACTCGACTTATAGAAAAAGAGAGAAAAAGTTTTCAAGGTTGAGAGGTCTATTCAGCTCTCCCCCCCCCCCCCCCCCCCTAGACCTCATCATAACCACTTAGGGACCAACAAGTGATATCAGAGCATATTGATTCATCTGAATCTTCTGCCTGATCAAACGAACTTGATCCTATGTGTGTTTTTCAAACCTTTTCAAAACTAGCATATTTTGAAAATTCAAAAGTTTTGAAAATGGACTATATTAGCCATGTTCCTCACATTGGAGGTATGGACTTTGAATAATGGAAAATCATAATGGAAATCCTTCTTGCTGCATATAATGATTGCATGTTTACATGTATTACACAAGGACCATTTAGATTTAAGAAGACCGTGAAGGTTGTTGACCAGCCTGATCAGATAGTTGATAAGGAGCTGGATGAGCTGACTCCCGAAGTAGTCAAGTTAATCAATCTTGACAAGGTGACTAAGTTCATTATGTTCAAAGTTCTAGACGAAGAAAGATTTCAAAAGTTCAAACATCTCAAAACAACTAAGGAGATGTGGGATAAATTATGTGAGCTGAGCGAAGGAAACGATGCCATCAAAGAACATCAGCTTAGTATGGCTCTGGAGAAGTTTGAAAACTTCAAAATGAAGTCTGGTGAAACGATTGATCAAATGGGTACCAGATTTACCAAAACTTTGAACGAAGTTCTAAGGCTTGGTAAAGAGATTTCAGACAAGGAGATCACCATGAAGGTTCTAAAGGCTCTTTCACCTAAATTCAACATGAAGGTGATGGCCATAAAAGAATCAAGGGATTTAGGAAAAATTTCTCTTTCTGAACTGTTCTCATCCATCAAAGCATACAAGTATTGTTGGTCCCAAGTGGTCAGATGGGGGGAGGGGAGGGGGGGGGGGGGGGGGGGGGGGGGGCGCGTGAATAGACCTCTTTACCTTAAATTTTTTTCTCTAACTTAGTATAAGAAGTGTAAGCTTATCGTTCGTATGAGACTACTTAGCTGATTTAGCACTTAGCATATTAAGCGTAAGTTAGACCACTTGTCTGATTTACTTATCTTTTCAGACAACTTTTTAAACTTGTATGCAGCGGATATAAATTTGTATGTTTTTCAAATAAGTTTTACTTCAAAGGTTGTACCCCAGTTTTATAAATTCCTCTTTTAAAAGTTTGATCTTTTAAAACGTTTGTTCACTTATGATAAAATGCAAGTTAAAAACAATTAAGCAAACACACAAATTTTTATAGTGGTTATACAGATGCCTCTTAGTCCACTCTTCTAAATCACAAAGATTTAGGTTCTACTATAACACTAAGTAACTAGTACAACTCTACTTGCGCTTTTACAACAAATGATGAAGCCACAAGTTCACAATAGGAAATCCAAAGAAGACCTATTCTCTAAAGAAATATCACTCACTAAGATGTATATCTACTTCTCACAACACTCAGTTTTTACAGAAATCACTTAGATTTATATGTATGAACTTTTTCTTCAACTCGGCTTTGTCAATTGATGACTTAGCTGATGGTGATCTGTTCTTGAGTTCTTGAGACATATAAAGTTTGATCCTTGAGTTCTCTGTTGGGTTATTGGTAACGTCAGAACGTTAAAAGCAGCGGAATTTAAAAAAAAAAAAATAACCCAAACAAGATCTTTATTCATCTAGTCATACGAAAAGGATTTTTGCATAAATCGAAACATCCATAGGGTGTTTAGCGATTTTACCTTACCACGGGAACGGTGGTGATTTTTCTCCGGTCTTCTTTCAGATCTGCAGGATTTGGATCGAGAGAAGCACCCCCAATGTTGTGCCTCTAGCGGTATCCACACCAACTGGATTGAAGCAACTCTCTTGAATCCTCAGGCTCAGAACTAGGATGGAAGAGATATCAAGCAGAAAGAATGAAGAAGAAAACCAGGTCTAGATGGATCTAGATCTGGATAAGAGAGGGGCGGCCTCTCTAGCTTGGAGAAGGGGGCGGCACACATTCCTAGGTGGAATTTCGTGGCTTTATGGAGGCTAGGGTTTTTGGAGTCTCCTACTCCTTATTTATAGATTACTCTTGACCTAGCTTTGACCTAATCCAACTAGGAAACTTAAAGCCCATTTACTTATGGCCTTTATTTGTTTCCTAATGGACCTAGACCACCTTTTAATTAATTAAACTCCTTTAATTAATTCAGCCCATTTAATTAATTAATCCAATTAATTAACTAAATTAATTCCTCTCTTATTAATTAACACTTTAATTAATTAGTTTTTCTTCTTTAATAATTAACACTTTAATTCTTCAGTTTTGATTTAACTCTTTAAATCAGACTTTCCTTATATAGATATGTTGCAGTCCAATTGTATTGTGTGTGACCCTCTAGGTTCACCATCAATTGGCCGCGGGCCCACGACTTTCGTGATTTAATTAATGAGCTTATAATCGCTCTGATTAATTGAACACCTTCAATTAACCACTCAAGAATTAATCTCCTTATTAATTCATGAGTACCCACACCTCATGGTCGATGTCTAGCCACAAGCCCATGAGGCCCAACTTCAGGTGAATTGATCTCAGTGAACCTCACCTCTTATAAGTACCATGTACATACGATCCTTCTATGGACTTAATTTCCCGATCGAGACCTAGGGTGTGTGAATTGATCGGCACCTCTAATTATCTCGATAACTATACTTTCTAATTCCGGATAATGATTCCAGTGTGACTGCTAAATTTGGAAACCCCTTTCCAAATCCGTCACCAACTATGGCCATAGGTTTCTCGGAATCTATTATCTAAGAACGTATAGGAAATTCTCTCAACACACTCCGTTGAGTCGGTAGATCCCATATTGATGCTAACCATTCGCGTACACGACTACACGCACCCAACTTAGGCACACAATGATCAGGCTACGTGATCGACACCTAAATCTAAGTACGCACACCCATGCACCTAATTCGCCCTAGCACCTCAAGTCTAAGGACTAAATCGTACACTATTATAAGTTTGAGAAACATCCCATCGCCGATGTGCGTCATGCGCTTCCACAATGGGTTTCTCTGTTCGGGTCGTTCGATGCATTCGATCCCCTATCGAACCACCTACTCATATGCACTAGCATCAAATGCCTTGCTCATGAAACGCTACAAATTCACTCCAAGTGAATCATGCATACTTGTACAAGTCTTTGCGATTCCTTCGATACCCTGTCTCGTTCGGAATCTATGACTTGGAATATGTTTTAAGATCACGACCTTAGAGACTGTTTCATGATTGCACTCAATACCGAAGTGAATCGTCCCATAGTCGAATGTGATCTTAGGATTTCATCCAATCGCTTAAGTGATTCGCGAGAGATGAAGTTGGCCATTGTTTGATTTACATACTATAAACAAACGAGCGTATTAATTCGTTTATACTAGAGAAAGATTACAATAGTCCTAATACAAGCTAAATATATTGGCTTGCAGGGCACTATCCTATCATTCTCTCAGTTGTTGTGTGTGTCTTTAACTCTTGAATGTAGATCTATTTATGCTCGACAATTTGAATTATGCCCGTTGAAGTGAGACAGATTTCAGATCTTCCTCGAGTTCCGGTCCTAACCTTAAACAACTTCCTGCAACTGTTCACTGTTGATGAGGGATATTCCGTGTAGCTCCAGATCGGACTTATCCCCTCTGCTCGATATTATTAATAAATCAGTATTTACCCCATTTACATTATCTTATTGATTCTGATTTACTGTTTTCCGTGATCTAATGAAATCACGTCAAATCAGTTAGCGCCCATCGAGGGTTTGGTCGATTGCTAGATCAAAATATGCCTAACATGAAGAATACTAGAAGCGCCATGATACTCGAGAAGGTTCAACCCATCTTGCACGAGCTCACTCAATTCGTAACTAAGCTTTGCAAGCTTATACTTATTTTAATCGTCACTGATTTAACCTGATTTCGCCTAGGTTATAGTATCAGTGATAATTATGATAAAGATTTATATTTAGGGTTTGATTAAAGTGCTCAGGAAGGTGCAATTCAAGACTTGTGTAAATTATATTAAGTACATAGATAAATTGTGTAATAGAAGAACAATTGAATTCTTATTATTAATGGGGAAAATTCGGATCCCTAATACAATGTAGGATTCGCTATTTATAATGAATACCCTATCCTAACACAAGTAGTATCCTCACATAACTAGGAATCCTGCATGGCCTAGGAGTCCTGCTTGGCCCAATAAACTTTCAGAATCGATCTTCAGGTCGACTAGATAAAAAAGGCAGATTGAGCCGATCATGGAACTTTTCGAGGAGACTCAATCCGACTTCATGGGTCGGATAGATTCTGAACCAGCTCGGAAAGTACTATTCAACAGTAGGTGTAAAATAGCCCTCATCAGTACTCCCTCACTTCTCGAGCGTAATCGTAGCTGGAGCTCGTAGAAGTAGATAAAGTCGTAGTGTCATCCTTCAGTGGTTCATGAAGTATGCCTCATTAAAAACCTAGTTTGGAAAAACCCTTTTATGGGATAAAAACCGAGCAAGGTAAAAAGAGTGCATATTCGTTGAACCCTTTCATGTAATGACACGTTGCTCAATAACGTGTGTCAGACGCCTACAGGGTTTTCCCATGATTTTACTTGGCGGGAAATAGAAACGTCGCGAAAGGTTGAACCGTCATTTCACCGTCCATATATATAGTCGAATTAAGCGGGATCTTTTTACTTTTACCTCAAATATTTAGATGTTCCAGCAGTAAAAGTTTAAATCGAGAATCTCGCTACTTGTTCAATTTGTCGAACACACTATCTTCAAAAAGAAAAATGGCTTCCTCATCGCAGAACCCTAACTCCCCAAGCCAGAAAGAAGAAGAACCTATAACTCAAAATGTCGTAAACCCTGATACCCTTTCTTCCGATAACGAAGAAGTAGGGGATGCCATTCAGGCCGAAGAAGTTAGAGATTATGAGGAGAAGAGGGTTGACGGTTTGGTAGTCGAAATTGTTCCTGAAGAAGAAATGGTTAGAAAGACTTCAAAGAAATCAGAAACTGCCCAACCCCAAATATCTGCCCCAGTCGAGTTTTTTCCTTCTCGACTAAAAGAGAAGGATTTGCCAGCCTTGAGGAGGGACTATGGTCGTTACTTCCCCTCGGACTTCGAGATAATCATTCCTTCTGCGGAGGAGAGGGTAAACACACCTCTAGAAAACTGTCGAGCCTTTTATACTTTGCATTTAGATCATGGATTGCGTTATCCCCTTTCTCCGATCCTCCTCCAACTTCTAGGGACCTTCTATATCTCTTTAACCCAGCTTGTACCCAATGCCATTGCCTTCATTATGGCTTTTTCAGTCTTGATGGTTGCGAAGGGACTGCAACCCTCTTTTCATAATTTTCTTCACTTTTTTCGACTTTCCATATCGACTTCCTCCAATCGAGGTTACTACTATGTCAGTCAAAGACCAGGCTTTGCTGTCCTGGAAAATGCTATTTCAAGTAACAGCATGGAGTGGAAATCAAACTACTTTTTTGTCAAACCTCCAACCCACCGTGTACTCGAGAACGGAGAGACTGAACCGTTTATTTTCGACTGGGGTTACGACCCATCCTGGGTGTATGGCGGTCGAAAGGTGATCGGAGAATTGGCTCCGGATATCATTTTCCTTCAAGCATGATAACGGAGAAGAGATCGGATAAATACCAGTCGGCTTTCCTTGTCGGAGAAATCTTTCTTCGAAGAGCTTGATTGAGGTCCATTGATTTTCCCATCCCAACAGATGACCGTCCACTGGGTAAAACTTTAATATCTCAATTAAGCTATCTTTAAAAAGGATTCTCAACAATCATTCCTTTAACGTTGTAATTTTTATATTGTAGCTTCCGTGGTCGAAAAATGTCGTTTCTCGGTGGTTGGAAAGACAGTCCTTTCGAGCTCGAGGAAGTCATCGGGAAAAGTGCCCATAGAGCAGAGAGTATCCAGATAAAGGAGAAGATACCAGCATCAGGATCTGGAAGACATCGAGGAAGAGTCTTTTGAGAGTGCAGACCCTATCCGGGTTGCTTACCCAACGACCGACCAACCTTCGGCGGATACTCCCTCATCGAGCACTAGTCCAGGACGTGGCTTTCCTCCCAAATTTATTAGGGATCAATATGGTATTCTTGGTTGTAAAACTTGGCCGGAACGTAACCCGACTGATCCTGCGGCGAAAAGGAGGAAACAATTTTTTGACAAGCAAGGTGAATATTTTAATCACATCGGAGATTCGAGCCACAAAGCCTCTTTGGTAGATATGATCGAAAGCCATCTCAAAGGAAAACGAGCAGCCGGATATTCCGCAGAGGATACATTGATGACTGATGATAAGGAGAATATCCTCGATAAATCGATCCGACTTCTTCTGTCCTCGACCTTCACCAGGGATGTGCTGCGGAATTTTATAAGGGTGTCGGTCCCAAGTGGTCAGATGAGGTCTAGAGGGGGGGGGGGGGGGGGGGTTGAATAGACCTCTTAAAAATTTATCTTTTAAAATCTTCTAACTTTTCTGTCAGCAGACTAAGCTGATCAGTAATCGTAAGTTGACTATGCTGATCTCGCACAAAGCTTTGAACAACAGAGTTGACCACTCTTCTGATTTCACTCAGCTGATTTTATCAAAATCAGAGTTTTAAAATAACTAACTTGCAGCGGATTTTTCTAGTGTTTTTCAGAAGTAGTTTTCTTAACTTAGAAAAAGTTTTATCCCCAGTTTTATAAACTCCTTTTTAAAACCTTTTCAATCAGTTAAACCTATTTACGTGTTTAAAATATGCTCTTCAAAATATGCAAGAAATAATGCAAGTATAAACACAAAGGATTTTTATAGTGGTTATATGGTTAGAAATCCTTTAGTCCACTCTTCCAAGTCACTTAGATCTTGGGTTATACTATAGTCACACAGATTACAGTATACTCTGCTTGTGCCTATAAACAAATGAAATGACCACAAGTGCGTAATAGGAAATCACAAAGAAACTCCTATTCTCTGAAGAAATATCACTCACTAAGATGGATATCTACTTCTCACAACACTATTCTAACAAAATCACTCAGATTTATGTGTATATTCTATTTTCTCTCTATTCTGCTTCGTCAACAAATGACTCGGCTGATGAGTGTTCTGTTCTTGAGTTTGAGACTTAGAAGAATTCTGCTTCAGATTTTTACTCTCAAAATGTGTTGTCTTTTCTTCTTCAACTCACGAACTGAACTATTTATACTTGAGATTTGAAAATCTGCCCGTTGAGAGATCGACAGGTGTCCAAATCATCGAGTACTGGTCCTTTCTGCAGAAACGGCTACCTGCGACTGAACACTGTACACTCTGCTGTACTTGCTGTCAGTCCGCATTAAATGCACCAAGCTGATACGAGGTTTCTCTTCAATCATTGTCATAAATACCCTTCCTCTTCAGCATTTATTACTCCAAGTGCATTTATTACCGTTGCACTAAATTATGATCCACTTCCACTCTGCTGATCGAAATCACTCGTCTGATGTATACTCGGCTGATCCCAAACTTGAACTAATCTGATTTGAGTCGGCTGATAGTCCACCAGTCTGATTCCTTCTTCAGCAACAGATCAGTAGTCTTCTGGACCATATTTGACTAGTCTGAAATAAATCTTCCTTGGTCAAATATCTTCTAAGGTTTGTACTAAGCTTCCATACTTAGCTGATGACTTTGGAAATCATCAAAACCTCCCTTCACTTCAAAGTCTTCATCTTCATCCAACAAAGGGAGCCACTTGACCAGCTTGCAAGAGCAGCTCATGCTCATGAAGTGGTAATATGTTCTTCATAATGATGTCATTTCAACATAATTTAAGTTTCTTTGATCCATTCTCAATCAGATGATATAATTTTGCAGACTGGGAACGCGTTGGTGACCGCTTTATATGATGCGACATTACACAGGTATCAATGGAAGTTTGTGGAGGAGACCAACAACATATTAACGGCTAAGATCAGGAAGCTTGAAGATAAACTTGCAAAGATCGAAAGTTCCAGAACATCCATTGAAACTCATTCCGGTTCTAATGATAATCCCAATTTGGAGATCGACAATCCTCATATTATCAGCACGATGATGGATGCCAGTCGGTACAAGGCACAGGTCGACCAACTGAATCAGGAATTGGATGAGCAACGCATTTCTCATGCTACTTCAATAAGCAAACTAGAGTCGGAGATTCTCTCGCTTCGATCCCAACTTGAAGCTAAAGACTATGATGCCGACATGGATAAGGCCATGGATGAAGCTCGGACCCCCGATGTCGAGCCTATTGTTCGAGAATTTCTTAATTCTCCTGTTAGCACGACTATAATTCATGAAAAGATAGGGGAACTGTTGCTGAGCTCATTTTATAAGGGGGTCTATCAATTGATCGAGTCTGAGCTAATCCCTGATAGACGGGCTGATTATCGCAAAGTCAGGGATATCAGCAAAGACCAAAGGCTTCGAGAATACCCCCCAGAGTCCTTGACTTCCGTTCAATACAACAATCATCCCTTAGCTCATCTAGTGGCTGAGTTCGGAATTCCCTTGCCTGTGCCCGACCCTGACATAGAGCCTGAAGACGATCAGGAAAATAAAGAAGAAGCTGATGACAACGAAGAGACATCCTCGGAAGAAGTTACTCCCACAATTTTTTTGCAACAAGTCTTTATTAATCTGTTAGTCGAATATGTACCCCCTTGTAAATGAATCTTGTATTATACCCTTTTCGATGTATATAAATTTTATCGTAGAATTGTCTTTGTCAAATTTTCCTTTGTCTTTTTCATGATCAGAAATGTCGAATTAACTTGACTTTCTCTGGTAGTTTTAAAATTTACTTTTCGCGCCTTATGTTGAGGACATATGTGTCATTTCCTTTACTATATATAAAGGTAAATTCTTTGAAGAATTACCGCGCGTCCCCACTTGGAATATAAGATTTCTCTGTAATAGTTCGAAGTAATAACTCGAGATTCACACGATTTCCTTTATTCCTCGGCCATGAGTTCCAATCTATTCTCGGGTGCTGCCAAGCGATCTTTACGTGGTCCTTCCAGACGAGAAACTCCAAAGAAGAAAGCTCGGATCGAGAGCTCACACCAAACATCCTTCGAGGGAGGGGGCGTTCCCCAAAAATCTGTGCCCCCTTCAGGTCGAGTCACGACCCCTCCTGAGGATCTCTCGACGTCTGAGGTGAGCACCCCTTCCCGATCGAAGGTACACATGGACTCTCCTATGGGTCCCTCCAAAGTTTCGATCCTAGCTCATTGGTCGATCCAACTATTCTGGAAGCTTGTCGAAACAAGGAGTCTCCTGTTCCTGATGATCGACCAGGAGTTGATCCCTCAGTTCCTGTTTCGGACAATACCTTGGTTCAAACTTCCGAACGTGAAGCCGATACGCAACTCAACCCTATCCCTCCTAATGCTGAGGTCGAGCCAACTTTGCAGATGGGGGGATCCGTGATGGAAGATATTCCTGAATCTCTTTTTGCTTCTCCGACCTCCAACATTGCCGTGATACAATCTAGTTCCCAAAATACTCAAGTTCTTTCTCCTCCTCGTGTTTCTCGAGAAATGATCAAAACAGGATCCGGCCCCAATAACCCGAGCTCTACAAATCCATTGGATGATCCTTCGCTATTAGATGATCGTCCTCTAAATTCACAAGTTGAAGACATATCCGAGTTTACTTTGGATCGATCAGGAGGAGTATCTCTTGATGCATGCATTCCTGCAACTTACGAGCCCGATGGGGTATCTTGGAATTTGGGGATGGGTACAATTTTGCCAAAAGAGCTCGATAAACTGAAGAATCTCTCTTCTCTGCAGCTTGTTCAATCCATTTTCAAGCATTTGGAGTTGGTAATAGGATTTTTTGTTTAACAAAAATATTTAAGGCTATCAGATATCCTATAGAATTCGGAAGAATCTGCGCGGGAGCTGGGGAGAATACTTCCAAAACTTGCTCGAGCAGTGGGGCGAAAGGAATCCGCAGCCCATAAGAAAATTGCTTAGTGTAAAAAGCTTGGCATCCTTCTGGAGGCTTGTTGACCCGTTGAGAGGGGCTCGGGATGACCAAGGAGTAACCCTCGGGGAGAAATTTCCCTGTCTCTGCCTCGAGCTCTGCCTTGCTCTCGACTGGATCATAAGCACTGGCGATCTCATCGACCCGCTTTTCAGTTTTCTGAAGTCGCCCCGTGGTGCTGGACTTCTTCGAGGTAGTGCCCAAATCGAGGATTCTCACAGAGACGTTATTTCCAATCGTGTATCTCATTATCTCGTGCTCTCCCAGCACCTCGGCCGAACCTTCTTCGGTACCGAAATCTGCATTTTGTTCATCCTCCCCTTCACGTTCGGTGTCGGGCTCAGCGTTCCGTTCACTGTCCCCTTCGGGCTCAGTATTTTGTTTAGCGAAAGTTTCCTCTTCCTTATCCAATTCTAAGACCCTTGCAGCTTGGTCGACTTCTTTATCTACTTCGTCAGGGGAATCTTTCGTAGCCACGTACGTGTTTATTAGATTGATCATCGATCCAAGGTCGGATTCTGATCTAGGATGGGTTATTATTTGGTTCTCTGTGTTTTCGGAGTTAGACATTCTGAAAGGGTTATTGTGATGGTCGATTAAGAGTAAAAGTCTTTATCGATGTGAGTACTTCGATCTGCAGTAATCTGGGAAGCGGTATTCGTCTCGCCAGGTCAACGCATATATATAAAGGTTAAAAGGGTAAATTGCAAATTAAACCCCGAGTAACCGCGATGGTTAAGCTTCCACTCAGTAAATTCAAAAGTTATCTTTCCATTATTGGCATTTCCGGTCCTCTAAGTTTTCAAAGGTATTCTTACAGCTCGAAAAATGGTGATTAACGACATCGGCTCCCGAGGATATGCGCTCTTTTTCCCTTCGCTCGGTTTTTGGTCCCACTGGGTTTTTCCGAGTAAGGTTTTTAATGAGGCATGTCCGACGCAAGACCGTTCAAGACCTGTTCTGTATTGCTTATTTCTCCGAACCTCAGGTATTATAGCGCCATGTGAATCACTGAGGTAAAACTCTCAGATCGAAGACTTCGTTCTTCTATTATTAAAGTAATTCGGCACTTTGGTTCTCTCCAAAGAAGATGTGCACTCTTTTTCCCCTGATCGGATTTTGTCCCAATGGTTTTTTCCGAACAAGGTTTTTAATGAGGCAGGTCTAAAACATCAAGAATTGAAGTTTTTTCACCTTGGAGCTGTGTTTACTTCTCCGAGTTTCAGCTTCATTTACGCTCAAGAAGTGGGGGAGTATTGATGAGGGATATTTCGTACGCGCCATTTTAGGAAATACCTCTGCTTGAGGTCGACCTCTATCCCGACCAGGAAGGCTATATTCCGACCTATCAGAATCCAGCTTCCGATCAAGCCAGATTACTAGCGTAAGATCTTGTATTCCGATCTACTTCTCTCCTCGGAATCACTGTGGAACCGACCCACAGACCTGGATAGCAAGCCGAGACATATTCCTCTGCGGAGGGTCTAGCTAGCTCATCACTGTTCCTATATATATACAGCGCATTTATGACATCAACGACGGCGCAATTACCCAAAAACACCTCAGCTCGGACCTAGAGCTCGGAATAGATTTAGCTTGCTTTCCTTTGTATTTACCTAGCTAGTTGTACGACATCCAATAATGCTCGGATAGACCTACTTTGTAACTTTGTAATTGGTTTGGAATATCAATACACATCATTTATTCACTCGATCTTAATAATTGTTTTTGCTCGACTTTCCTTATTTGCCCCGAACGAAATTGAGCATAATCAGACCGTATGTACATGGTACTTATAAGAGGTGAGGTTCACTGAGATCAATTCACCTGAAGTTGGGCCTCATGGGCTTGTGGCTAGACATCGACCATGAAGTGTGGGTACTCATGAATTAATAAGGAGATTAATTCTTGAGTGGTTAATTGAAGGTGTTCAATTAATCAGAGCAATTATAAGCTCATTAATTAAATCACAAAATTGGTGGGCCCGTGGCCAATTGATGGTGAACCTAGCGGGTCACACACAATACAATTGGACTGCAACAAATCATATAAGGAAAGTTTGATTTAAAGAGTTAAATCAAAAATTGGAGAACTAAAGTGTTAATTCTTAAGAAGAAAAATATTAATTAGAAGAAGTCTAATTAATTAATGGAGAAGGATTAATTAATTAATTGGATTAATTAATTAAATGGGCTGAATTAATTAAAGTAGTTTAATTAATTAAAAGATGGTCTAGGTCCATTAGGAAACAAATAAAGGCCATAAGTAAATGAGCTTTAAGTTTCCTAGTAGGATTAGAACACATCTAGGTCAAGACTCCTTATCTATATAAGGAGTTCAAGACCTCAAAAACCTAAGCCTACACACAAGTAATAGCCGCCCCCTTCTTCTCCAAGAAAATCAGCCGCCGCCATCTCTCTTGTTCTTGAGGATCGACCGAACCCTGTAGAATTCTACAGGGTTCATGCGATTTCTTCTTCTTTCTTCCTTGCTTGATAACTTTTGGATCTTAGTTCTGAGCCTATGGATTCAAAGGAGTTGTTTCAATCCAGTTGGTGTGGATACCGCTAGAGGCACAACATATGGGGTGCTTCTCCGAACCAAAAGTCCTGCAGATCTGAAAGAAGACCGGAGAAACACCACCACCGTTCCCGTGGTAAGGTAAAATCGCTAAACACCCTATGGATGTTTTGATTTGTGTAAAAATCCTATTCGTATGACTAGATGAATAAAGATCTTGATTGGGTTATTTTAAAATTCCGCTGCTTTTGACGTTCTGACGTTACCAATAACCCAACAATCGGGGTTAGGGTATAGCTTGTTTACTATGAAGAAAATGAAGGGGAAGGAGATCCGTCTAAGGCGAGCCAAGGAAAGTCACGACGGCGGGGCCCCCGAAGCGAAAAGAAAGAAGGAACTATGGGGTCGAAACAATAGATCTCTCTCCCATCGCGAAGGTCGATCCAAGCCTGATATGGTGGATTTTATCGAGGACCAGCTCAAGGGTCGCATAGCGGCAGGTTATCCCGAGGAAGGATCTATTTTGAGCGACCGCGGCCCCAACGGAGAGAACGTCTATGACAACTCAATCAAAGTCTTTATGGCGGGACGCTTTGCGAGGACCAGGAAGAGCTTTTGGCTCACGATGACCTCGATATTGTAGGCCGGTTCGCTCGAGCACATCAGGCGATACAACATTTTTCACTGGAATAATAACTTTGTCTTTTTATACAGGATATTCACTGTTTCATGTTATCCCTTTACAGGGTGGAGATTACTTCCTCACTCAGCTAAATCGTACCTCACTTTTGGAGGATTAGTCAGATCGAGTTCATAAGGCCTTCCAAAATTCTCTCTTCGTAGAAGCCAGACTTCGAACTCTACTCGCAGCGGTTCAGAAGGAATTGGCTGATTCCAAAGCTAAGTATACTCCCGCGGTCGAGGAGAGCTTAGTGAAAGTAGTTGAGGAGAAGAGCCTGCTCGAGGATAAGGTCAAAAGGCTCGAAGAGGAACTCACACAGACCAAGGCGGATTCTGAGCAGTCTTACTGATGAGGGATATTTCGCATATGTCATTTTAAGAAGTACCTCTGCTCGGGATCGACCTCAATCCCGACCAGGAAGACTATTTTTCGACCTACTGAACGCTGATGAGGGCTATTTTTACACATATAACCGAGCAGGGTTTTTTCGAGGAGAATCAAGATCGGTCCGATCCGCGTAGACAGCAAGATCGGCTCGACCCGCCAAAATGTATCTGATCGACCTAATATCCGATCTAGAAGACTAATTGGGCCATGCGGTACTCCCAGGCCATGTAGGATTCCTAGGGTTAATAGGACTCCTAGCTCTGTTAGGACAAGATGAATATTATAAATAGCGAATATTGCAATGTATTAAGGATCCGGAATTTAACCTATCAATAATACTACTCTTGTTTCGCTTCCATTATACTTGTCCTTACTCGAGTTTACAACTTCATATTTGTTCTTGATTTGCACCATCTTGAGTACTTTAGCCAAACCCCAAATATATTAAATTGTTCTTAATAATTTACTGAGATTAAACCTAAGACGAAATTAGGCTAAATCAGTTGGCGCCCACCGTGGGGCAAGGTTAATTACTCGATCGAAATATGGTCAATCCAAGAAAAAGCACACGTAACGCAAGAAGAAGCACGAGTTCTCGACCTTCTCGTGCTATGGATAGCCTGCCTGAGAATTCCCAAAGGGTCAGCGCTAATAATACGCAGCCTCCAGCAAATCACCAAAATTTAGATCCTGTGGAGGAACATGTTGCAGCGAACGCTAACATCAATCAAAACGAGGGAGGACAACAAACTCCTAGCGTGAGTCAGGCCCCTAACTCACCCATTCGATCCGTCCCTGCTCCCCCGCTATCGGCTGACCAGGAAAAAATACTACAAATTGCTCAGCTTCTAAGTTCATTTTTTCCTCAAATTCTACCGACTCTGGCAACCGCGGAACAAGCAAGGGCTGCTGTTCGTCCCTCGAGAGCGGTTAATAATGACAGGGAACCTAGGGAAAATAACGATCATCAATCAACTCAAGCAGAGAGTCCAGATGCAGACCAACGATCTCAAATCTCCCCACCAAACGTAGCTGGAAGGCACCTTGGTCGAAGAACTAATCAGGCAAGAGCTAATGCTCGACCTGAACCTCGCTTGTCCAAGGAACAAACTGTTATCCCGATCGATGACGTGGACGAGCCCCCAGTTGTCAATCGACAAACAACTAGAAGAGTCTCTGAAAGAGATATAGAGAGGATGGTCGAGGAACGATTGGAGCAAAGGTTACTAACCATGAGACAACCCTGGCCACGTTCCCGAGAGGTCCAGGATAATATAGAAGCCTGTTCTCCATTCTGCCAAGAAATAAGAGAAGCACAGGCATCGGGGCCCTTATCGGCCCGACTTCCCAGATACGACGGAATTGGTGATCCAACTGATTACATATTCAGTTTCACGAATATCATGAACTTATACGCTCATTCAGCAGAGTACACGGCGAAGCTAATGATCACAACCTACGAGGGATTAGCACTGGACTGGTTCGGAAAACAGCCACCTAACTCTATCTTCAGTTTTAGAGAACTATGTAACAAATTAGAGCAACAGTTCGCTAGCCAGAAACGGCAAAAACTCCCCATGAGTTACCTAGGAACTATTATCCAACAAGAAGGAGAATCCTTGAGGACTTGGCTCGCAAGGTTCAATGTCGAACTATTGAAGATCGATTCGCCGAATATCGATTATATGATATCAATTTTGTTCTACCTAACAAAAAATAGGCAATTTGGCAATGCCTTGAGTCGGAAGCAGCCACGAACTTTTGCAGAAATCATGACGCTAGCCTCAAAGTATATGACTCAAGAAGAAATGAACTCATTCAAAGATAAGAATAAGAATAAAGCATCCACTTCGGGATCTAGGAGGCCTGAAAGACCACAGATGCAAAAAGCCCTGGATTACGATCGATATCCTAGGAGGGAAAATGTTTTCAAAAGACTGGAGTTTAGTGGGGGTAATCCAGAGAAAAGACCTAATGTCTACCTCAGGCCTCGATCCCCAGAAAGGAACGTAAGGGATCGGATAAGCTATGCCGAATATACCAAACTAAATACCCCCAGGGAGGATATTCTTGTAATATTAGAAAGAAATAGCTTGATTCCCCCAGCAAAAAGAATTACGCAAGCAAAACCTGGGGCAAGGAACTACGATCTATATTGTAGATACCATCGAGCTCATGGTCATAAAACCGAGGATTGCTATCACCTGAAACAGGAGATTGAGAAGTTAATTCAACAAGGCAAGTTAAACGAATTCGTAGACAGAACGGATCGAAGGAGACAAAGGACTCGGAGTCCTAGAAGGAGGGAAGGAAATAGAAGCCCTCCCGAAAGATCTCCCAGCAATCGCGCGATTAGGAGAGATGACATCGATAATGATCGAGTCAATGGTACGATACACGTAATCTCCGGTGGCCCTGCAGGGGGAGACAGTCAAAACGCAAGGCGAAAGACAGCTCGATCCCTGGAAAAAGGACTGGTCGTTCCTAAGGAAGTATGGGCGCTCGAAAATAAAGGCTTTGACAAGCACACAATCAGTTTTGATGAAAGTGAAGTCCCTAGAAACCTCAACTGGGATGTAAATGAAGACCACCCTGATTTTCCAATGGTGGTCTCACTAAGGATCTCCGACTTTAACGTAAAAAGAATTCTGATCGACAACGGGAGTTCGGCTAACATAATAGCCATCGAAGCGTTAAATCAGATGAACCTGGGAAAGATAACTCTCCAAAGAGTGGCTACGCCGCTAGTAGGATTTGGAGGATCGAAAATAGTTCCAGCTGGGACTATCAACTTGAGTGTGACCCTCGGAAGTAAACCTCATCGAGTGGTCAAAATAATTAAATTCTTAGTAGTAGAAACACCATTCGCTTATAATGCAATCCTAGGTAGACCGGCATTAAACCAATTCCGAGCTGTCGTTTCAACCTATCACCAGAAGATTAAATTTCCTACAATCTCTGGGGTCGGCGAAATAGTCAACGACCACTGTATGGCCTGGGATTGTTACAATACTGCACTATCTTTAAAAAGGAACATTGATCCATAGACGCCATCGAAAAGAAAAACAGTAGGATCTTCGATGGAGAAATCTCCAGAGCCTGAGTTGCCTAGTACAGAAAGGATCGATAAAAAAGAAAAAGAGCCCATAGATTTGACTCTACGTGCGCCAGAGCATAAAGAGGTCAAACTTATCGAGAATGATCCAACCAAAATCACCAGGATCGGAACTGAACTATCTCCACAGGGAGAAATCATGCTAATCAATTTCTTAACGAAAAATGTAGATGTTTTCGCCTGGAGCTCGGAGGACATAGTGGGGATCGACCCAAGAATAATAACCCACTCTTTAAAGATAGATCCGAGCGCGAAACTAGTCAGACAGAAGAAAAGAAATCATGGCCCTGTAAAAGACAAAATAATAAAAGCAGAGGTCGAAAGGCTTTTATTGTCTAAATAGATTAGAGAAATACACTTTACTGAGTGGCTGTGTAATGTCGTACTTGTCTCAAAGGGTGACAAGAAGGATAACAAGTGGAGAATGTGTAACGATTTTACGGACTTAAACAAATTGTGTCCAAGAGATCCTTACCCTCTCCCAAGGATCGATCTTTTGGTCGACTCAACAGCAGGATTTGCAATTTTTAGTATGATGGACGCATTTCAAGGTTTCTACCAAATTTTCATGGACGAAAAAGATCAAGAAAAGACTGCATTCGTCACCGAACAGGGAGTATATTGTTTTGTAGTAATGCCGTTCGGATTGAGAAACGCAGGAGCAACTTATCAACGACTAGTGAACTTGATGTTTAAAGAACTGATCGGAGAAATAATGGAGGTATACGTCGATGATATGTTGGTCAAAAGCATGAGCGAAGAAGACCACATTCGGCACCTTGATCGATGCTTCAAAATTTTAAGAAAGTACGGAATGAAACTAAATCCCTTAAAATGTACCTTTGGGGTAAGATCTAGAAAATTCTTAGGATACCTAGTTCATGAAAGAGGCATCGAGGCGAATCCAGAAAAAATACGTGCTATCACCGAAATGAAGCCTCCCAGGAATATTACCCAAGTGCAAAGCCTGGTAGGAAAAATTGTGGCCTTAAATAGATTCATATCAAGGTCAGCAGATAAGAGCCTGCCGTTCTTTCAAACGCTGAGAAAAGCAAGACCTTCGAATGGACCGAGTCATGTGATCGTGCTTTCGACCAATTGAAAGAATATCTGACCTCACCACCGTTGCTCGCCAAACCCGCTGAAGGACAGCCTCTTTACATATACATCGCTATTTCCGAAGCAGCAGTAATCTCGATTATGGTAAAGATTGACGGCTCGGGGCACAAGCCAGTTTATTATTTGAGTAAATTACTGCAAGGAGCTGAAAAGAATTATCTCGTGATCGAAAAATTCGTTTTGGCTTTGGTAACATCAGCACGAAGATTGCGACCTTATTTCCAAACATACAAGATTATCGTGCTTACAAACCAACCTTTAAGACAAATTTTGTCGAAACCTGAGGCCTCGGGAAGATTAATCAAATGGGCCATAGAGCTGGGACAATATGAGATCGAATACCAACCGCGAACTGCGATAAAAGCCCAAGTTCTTGCTGACTTCCTCCTTGAAATCCCAACGAGTTTGGAAGAGACATCCACTAGTGATAATAATGTCTTAATCGTTAATAATCTGACATGGCTTATGCACGTCGACGGTGCATCAACTAGAGATGGGGGGGGGGGGGGGGGTGCTGGAATCAATTTCCAAGGACTGAATGGTGAATATATGAATTATGCCATCACCCTAGACTTCATGGTAACCAATAATGAAGCGGAATATGAAGCTCTGATCGCTGGGTTGGAAATGGCAATCCAAGCCAACATAAAGAATTTAAATGTCTTAACAGATTCTGAGCTGATCCAGAGACAAATAAATGGAATGTACGAGGCCAAAGAATACAATATGATAAAGTATTTGGCAAAGGTAAAAGAGATGACTGGAAAGTTTGACAAGTTCGGTATTCAAAACATTCCACGTGAAGAAAATCGATGGGCCGATCAACTATCCAGATTCACAGGAACAAGAGATGGTAAGTCTAAAAGAGTAATCACCTGGTTAATCTCCAAGATGCCATCCATCGATCTCGATAATGTTCCTGTAACCGAAGTGATGGATATTGACCTAGCAGCAGACAGCTGGATGACCCCGCTAATCACCTATCTGAAAGATGGAACACTCCCTGGCTGTAAAAATGAAGCTAGGAGAATAAGATATCGAGCGCCACGATATGCAATGATAGAGGAAAAACTCTATAGACGATCTGTTTCTGGAATCCTGTTGAAATGCATTCCCGAGCACCAGGTCCAAAGCATCCTCCATAGTATCCATGAAGGAGAAGCTGGGAATCATAGTGGAGCTCGTGCACTCACACTCAAGTGTTTAAGAACTGGGTACTATTGGCCGACGATGTACGTAGACGCGCAGGATTACGTCAAACATTGTCATTATTGCCAAGTGCATTCAAATATAATACATCAACCAGCAGAGACTATGCACTCGATCCCGATCTGCTGGCCTTTTGATCAATGGGGTATTGACATAGTAGGACCATTCCCTATCGCTAGATCAAAAAAGAGCTATGTCTTGGTCGCTGTCGAGTATTTTAGCAAATGGATTGAATGTATAGCCCTAGCTCGAATAACACAGTTTCTTTGGAAAAATATAGTATGTCGTTTCGGAAATCCGAGGATTTTAATTTCGGACAACGGAACCCAATTTGCTGGAAAACAAGTTCAAGAGTGGTGCTCGAAGTTTGGAATACAACAAAACTTCACGTCCGTCGGACATCCTCTAGCAAATGGGCAGACTGAAGTGGCAAATCGAGAGATTATTAAATCCCTCGAGAAAAGACTAGACGACGCAAAAGGAAAATGGTTAGACGAGCTTCCAGGCGTCATTTAGGCCAACAGAACCACAGTAAAAGCATCAACGGGAGAAACACCGTTTAGCTTAGTCTATGGGTCGGAGGAAGTTATCCCAGTTGAAGCACTAGTCCCCAGCCCTAGAATTGAATTATACAATGAAGAATCAAATGATAAATTGAGAAAGGACGACGTCGACTTAAGTGAGGCCTTGAGGGAAAAAGCTAGTCTGCGCTTAGAAGCGGCTAAATCCAGCATGGAAAAAGCCTACAACCAAAGGGTAAGGATACGTTCGTTCAAAGAAGGTGATTTAGTACTTAAAAAGGTTGAGGTATCCAAACATGTGGGAAAATTACAGCAAAATTGGGAAGGTCCCTATGTGGTGATTTCGGTCGGAAAAAAAGGATCATATAAGATAGCTCATATGGATGGAACTCCACTTCCTTGAACATGGAATGCAGTAAATCTCAGAAGATATTACGGTCGTTGACTTCGAAACATGAAGTTTTAGAAATTAGATAGGATTTGCAAGAAATTAGTTTTTCAATTTTAGTCTGTTTTGTTATTTTCCTTTCAAGCACTAAGTATGCCTACGATTATAATAAAAGCCTTTGCTTATTTTTTCCTTAACAATACACGAAGGGGAACCAATGTTTGTGTGATCTACAAAGGTTAAAACCAATAATTGGTATACAACCTAAATTTTGAGTAAAACCGGTTGAGTCGGTATAAACTCATCAATCTCCTAACGAACAATCTACAAAGGTTAAAACCAATAATTGGTATACAACCTAAATTTTGAGTAAAACCGGTTGAGTCGGTATAAACTCATCGATCTCCTAACAAACAATCTACAAAGGTTAAAACCAAAATTGGTAAAAAACCTAAGTACAATACATCTTTGAGTAAAACCGATTGGGTCGGTATAAACTCATCGATCTCCTAACAAACGATCTACAAAGGTTAAAACCAAAATTGGTAAAAAACCTAAGTACAATACATCTTTGAGTAAAATCGATTGGGTCGGTATAAACTCATCGATCTCCTACCAAACGATCTACAAAGGTTATAACCAAAATTGGTAAAAAACCTAAGTACAAAACATCTTTGAGTAAAACCGACTGGGTCGGTATAAACTCATCGATCTCCTAACAAACGATCTACAAAGGTTAAAACCAAAATTGGTGAAAAACCTAAGTACAAAACATCTTTGAGTAAAACCGATTAGGTCGATATAAACTCATCGATCTCCTACGAACGATCTACATAGGCCAAACTGTTGCTAGATAAAACAAAAAGCTTCAACAAAAACCGATTGGGTCGGTCTTAATTCGTCGTACAAAAAATATAAAAACCTACGACTGATTTGTCAGCAGATATAATACAAAGTTTTTATTATTGATAAAGATGTACAACGAAAAGATACACATATTCCCCTAACTAATCGATGGCAAATTCAATTACATGATAAAGAAAGGGGTCAACAAGGGACTTCAGTTTCGTCTATCTCCCTACTCTTCTCAGAATTCTTGCCACCAGCTAGAACTGGTCGACGGAAACAACCGCTCTTAAATCCTGTGATTAAGATTACAAAGTTGTGGAATCAGAGAGAGCTTTGAGAGATCATAATGTTACGACGGTCGATGGTGGTCAGCATTTCTGGATCATACGTTCTCGTTTTAATGAACTGACCAGCTTTTCACCGCCCATGTAACTGATAGATCGGAACCCCACAACACCGACCTTTACCTGTTTATGTTGGTTGGTCGATTCAAGGTTGGCATTCCGATCTATTCCCCTTATTAGGGGTCGGAGATTTCATGGTTTTTGAGAAATCTCCATTTTCCGATTCCGCCCATACCAAGTCGAGGGGATGAATGATTTGTTGGATTCGCAAACTAGGCGGACGACCGCCATTTTGAACAAAGAGGAAGTACATTGTTTAAATTTTTTTACTCCTGATGGTAACTAAATGGGAGATAAAAGATTCCTTTTATAGACAGGATGAGTTAAATCCAACGGTGAAACTCGCATATAATCAACGGCAATGACGTATCATCGGGATTTACGTTACAGCGTCATAACTACAAGCCTTAAATACGGGATAAATGCGCTTTTGAGTCGGTCAAAATAAAAGTCGTATATTAGATCGATGGAGACGGTACAAAGACTATCATAGCGAAACTAATATTACATATCAAAAATTCCTATCTGAACGGAAATCATTTATCGATGCACTAAGCAATTACACCTACAAAATATCAAAGGAAACAATCTGGTTTCCAGACGTTTCAGAGCTTCCTCGGAACGATCGTCTTTTCTTCTACTTTGAGAACAGTGACGAGAAACTAAAGTTCAGGCATCCTTCTTAAGATCGACATCTGTCGATTATCGAGAGAAGGACACATGTTTTCTCAACTCGACCACCTCGAAAAAGTTGATGCTTCTTATTTACAGAGTAAAATAGGGATCAGAAGGATCTCATGCATGGCATCATCACCTGCTAGAAACAAGTTGATTTCGATAAGCCAAGAATCCTGCTTTCCTCTGATCTCGACCTCTATCTTATAGCATAGGCTATCGCCAACTGATCCCCAGTTATGAGATTAGCCCGACCATCACCATATAAGATGGAGATCTCATTTTTCCAATTCCTCCCATACCAAGTCAAGAATTCCTCTTTTGATAAGGTAACACAATTTGGTGGTCGACGATGCTTATAACAGTAAAAATTCTTCTTGAACAAATTCATTTATGAAGAATGAAGAAGCATGGAATGCCCCTTTTTATAGGCTGGAGGAGCAAGATCTAATGGTGTAGCATTGAGAACCAATCTACGGTCCAGATTTCTACATTGACGACTTAACTCACAGCGTTGAGTATATGATCGATTATTGTTACAGATCTAAAAGTACAAGACTCCAGATAAACAAATCAAGAGTAATTGATTTTATTCAGATCTTTGAGAGGATCATTACAGAGCACAAAAACAGCTGATCGTCAGAAAAAATTATATTTATCTTCGAAAATTAACTACAGTTGCTACAAGTATTACCCTACTATGCTACTCCTCAGAATGATGTGCTCCTTCAATCCGACGTACTCCATATCATGGTGAAGTGTGTATATTTGTTGATGCTGGTGAATTGTCGACCTTCAAACGGGCGACATTGTAATCGGGAAGCATGCTGCATCTGGGGTCGACCACGGTATCAAGTTAAAAGCACACTGAGAGAGGAATGGTTCAACAGGCAATTCTTTCTGCAAACGATGAAGGAAAGAACTTTGCTGTCGTATATTTGAGACAGGTTCGTTCTCCATGCCTTGGAGACAAGTTTTCGAGCATGCATGGACAGAAGGGTGTTCTGAGGTTTCTCGAGTCTTGACACAGTAGCCTCCTTGGTCGAAAAGCATAACTGCCTCAGGGGATACCGTCATTTTAATGAACTAACCAGCTCTCGCCTCTCCTACAATAATTTGGTTGGATATCTCCACCATAATCGACATGCCATAAATACCAAGAGGAAATATTTGTAGGAGACATGTTGTTTCTATCTTTTAAGTTTCCTACTTCTCAAATGGGTTATTTATAGCATGGGGAAATGTTCAATTAATGAGTGAGCATATGAAACGCTCTACGGTTACGGCACAACTGCCAAGGTGCCTTTTCCTCTCCCAAGAAGATAGATGACAGTTATTTTGATATTTAGATCGAAACAACGTCTATTTCTGCATATAAACGATGGAAACAACGAGTTGCTCTATCTCGAGACAATAAGGAGTTCGTTATATTACATTTTTTCCAAAAAAAAAAAAAAAAAAAAAGACCCTTGTTATTGTTCAAAAGCATGATCGGGACTTGTCTGATGAGCAAGATAGGTCATCATTTCTTTCTTACTTTTCTTATATCCAAGAGAAAAACCCCTGTCGAACTCTTGCTCTTTCAATTGAAGCAGATCTTCTTTCTCCTTAGTAAGCTGCTCTTTATCAGACTCCAAGCTCCTATTTGCTTGAGCTAGTTCTTTTTTCTCTTTAGTAAGTCTTTCAGCAGCAGCCCGGAGATTCTCCACCTCGGTCATCAGCGATCGATGAACGGCAGCAATATTGTTTACCCGATCGAGGGATTCTTCTCGGGCAAAGTAAGATTCATCATTTTGTATCCCGAGCTGGAGAGCTTCATGCTTAGCCTGTTATAAAAAAATATGGATAAGGAACTTCAAAGGTCTAGATCTCTATTAACAATAACAAAGATACGCTTACCATCTCCAAACGTTTGAAAATGGACTGAACAAGCTGCAAAGAAGAGTGGTTTTTCAATTTCTCAAGCTCCTTGGGAAGAATAGTACCCATTCCCAGAGTCCAAGAAACCCCATCAGGCTCGAGGGATGTTGGAATGCAGGCATCGAATGAAACCCCACCAGATCGACTCATCTCGAACTCAGTTATCTCCTCGACCTGCTCCTTAAAAGGACGTTCGTCTAAAAGAGATGGATCGTCCGCGGTATTTTCAAAACCAGAATGACTGAGACCAGACCCAGTTTTTGATACGTCTTGAGAAATGGGGACAGGTGAGATGGCTTGGGTATATTGAGAAGTTGAAACAACAGCCTGTGAACGCAAAGGGGCAAAGAAAGACTCAGGAATATCTTCCACAGGGCCCCCCAGTTCCAGAGTTGGCTCAACGACAGTAATTACGTCCTGCTGGGAACCTCCTTGACTTGAAGTTTGATTTGTTGTATCTCCATCAGAAGGGGGACGTTCGTCCATTGATCGGTCAATTGGAGGAGGAGAAGTAGCTCGAGACTCATCGTTCGTTGTCTGGACGACTGGAGGAGGAGAAACAGCTCGTGACTCCTCGTTTGTGGTTTGGTCCACGAAAGGAGGAGAGGTAACTCGAGATTCATCGATTGTTGGATTGTTGATCGGAGGAGGAGAAATAACTTGAGACTCGTCATTGAGTGTCGGATCTACGACAGGAGGAGAGGTAGATCGGGAACCCTTGTTCTGGTAAGCCTCCAACACCTTCGGGTCGACTATTGGACTACGGATTGGGGCCCCTGAAAGTCCCGTTGAAAAATTTCTACTTTCACTTGTCGGAGAAAGAATATTCTTCACTATTTTCGGATTTCCATCGGACGAGGACGATACAAGGTTAGATCGAGGCACGGCTTCCCGAGAAGAAGCTCCTCCCTGGGAAGATGATTGATGTGAACCATCAGTTCGGGCTTTCTTCCTCGGAGTATCTCGTCGGGATAGACCCCGCAGAGATCGTTTGGCAGCTCCTGAAAAGAGGTTGGAACTCATGATCAAAAAATTAGAAATTCTTATGAAATATTGAACTATGAGCCTTGATCAACAGCGAGAAATTTTTTATATTACAAGTGGGGACGCGCGGTAAAACTTCAAAGATTTTATCTTTATATATAGTAAAGGAAATGACAATTATGTCCTCAATCCTTGGCGCGCACAGTAAAATTCAAATTAGAAAACAGAATAGACCATCGAATGCATGCAGCGATCATCAAAACAACGAAGAATATTTCGTCTAAAAGTCATATATATCGACGAAGGGATTTTTACATATTTTACAAGACCTGCTACGTAAAACAACAAAACTACCAGAATAAAAGAGAAAAATAAAAGAAAATCATAAAACATTCAAAGATGGGGAATTGGCTTCCTTCGCAGACAATCCTTCCTCATCTTCTCCGTTCTCTTCATCGACCTGATCTCCTTCGATGACCTCTTCATCATCATCGTCTCCCTCTTCGTTTGCTTGATCCTCCATGACATCCTTTATTAACTCCAAATCAGGTGCTGGCACGGAAAATGGAGTCCCGTATTCTTCGACTAAATGAGCCAAAGGATGCTTACTATACTCAACAAAAGCTAAGCAATCGGGAGGATAGTCTTGAAGGCTTCGATCCTTTTCGATAGCCATAACTCAACGATATTCATCGCGCTTATCAGGAATCTGCCCAGACTCGATTAATTGATCAACGCCTTTATAGAAAGAGCTCAAGAGCAGACCTCCGATCTTCTGATGAATTATGGCAGTATGCACTGGGGAGTCAAGAACCTCTCGGACGATGGGTTCGACGTCGGGAGATTGATGCTCATCTATGACCCTCTCTAAGTCAGAAGAATCATCCACTCTTGCCGCAAGTTGAGAACGGAGTGAGACGATCTCCGACTCCAGTTTACTAACTACAGTGGCATGTGAAACTCGCTGCTCTTCCATTTCTCGATTCAACTGGTCAACCTGGGCCTGGTATCGACTAGCATCCGTCATCATACCAATAATATGAAGATTGTCAGTTTCCAGGTTCTGATTTGCGAGAGGAGCAGATTGAGTCTCAGCGGAGGCCCGAGAAATATCGACCTGAGCAAGTAGACCTTCAAGTTCCTTAACTCTAGCAGTTAAAATCTTGTTGCCTTCTTCAACGTATTTGCATTGTTCTCTATGCAATGCCATGTCGTATAACGCAGACACCAAAGCATTTCCAGTCTGTGGCAAGGAAAAATGGTCCAAATGAGATAAAGTAGAATATTGAGGTTTATTAAAAAGAATGAGCGGAGTTGAAAAATATTACCACTTCATGGGCATGTGCTGCCCTTGGCAACTGATCGAGCGGTTTTTTTCTTAATAGTCCTGTCTACATCTCGGACAAAGGTCGAAGATAGGAGAAGTCGAATGGATTTATCGATCACGTTCTCCTTATCATCAGACATTAGTGTATCCTTCTCGGAATATCCGACTGCCCGTTTCCCTTGAAGATGACTCTCAATCATGTCTACCAGAGAAGCTTTATGATTAGTATCTCCGACATGAGTAAAATACTCTCCTTCTTAGTCAAAGAATTGAGTTCTTCTTCTAGCTTCAGGGCCGGTAGGATTACGATCTGACCAAGATTGACAGCCCAGAATACCATGTTCATCCCTAAGGAATTTGGGTGGATAACCACGGCCTGGACGAGAGCTTGTAGACGGTATATCTGATGAAATCTGACCAAAAAGAGGGGGAGCTACTCGAATAGGATCTGCGTTCTCGAACGAATCCTCCTCTATGTCCTCCAGATCTATGAATTGATTTCTTCTTCTCTTTCTGGATTGTCTCTGCTCTATGGGGACTTTGCTCGATGCTTTTCTCGAATTTGAAAGGACAGATTTTCCGACCACGGAAAAAGGGCAGCTCTCGACCATGGTGGCTGCAACGTGAAATTGATAAACATTAGTGAACGACAAATTCATAAATCCTTTTCTAAAAAAGTTAAACAGGAAAAGTCTTACCTAAAGATCGATTGTCCGATGAAATGAGAAAATCCAAAGAACTCAATCCCGCCTTCCGAAGGAAAATTTCCCCGATCAAATAAGCTGATTGATATTTATTTGATCTCATCTCCTCAATCAAATCAGATGAAAATTGGTCATCTGGGGCCATCTCGCCAATCACCTTCCGACCCCCATACACCCAAGAATCACTGTATCCCCAATCGTAAGTAAACTCCTCGGTTTCTCCGTTTTCGAGGACATGCGCGGTCGGAGCCTTAACGAAAAAGAAGTTTGATTTCCATTCCGTACTGTTGCTCGAAATGGCGTTTTCAAGAACGGCATACCCAGGTCTTTGGCTAACGTAATAATAGCCCCTATTGGAGGAGGTCGATACAGACAATCGGAAAAAGTGAAGAAAATTGCGGAATGAGGGCTGCAAACCTCGTGCGACCATCAACACAGAAAAAGCCATCATAAAGGCGATGGCATTTGGAACAAGTTGGGTCAGAGAGACAAAGAAAGTCTCTAAGAATTGACGAAGGATGGAAGAAAGGGGAAAACGCAACCCATGCTCGAAGTGGGACGTATAGAAAGCACGACAGTTCGGGTGTTAGATCGAAAAAAGGGGTGTTGACTCTCTCCTCGAGGGAAGGTATAATGATTTCAAAATCCGACGAAAAATATCGACCATACTCTTTTTTCAAATACGGTAGATCTTCTTCTTTCCATCGAGAAGGAAAGAATTTGATAGGAGCGGAAATTTGTGGTTGAGCCGTCTTAGATTTTTTGGATACCCTGGACATCATCTCCTCTTCTGGAACAATTTCCACCACCAAGCTATCAACTTCCTTTTCTTCATAATCTCTGACTTCTTCTGCCTGAACGTCATCCGCTGCTTCATCCTCAGAGGAAAGGATATCAGGATGGGGAATGTTAGGTGGTATTTGTTCTCCTACGTTTTGAGGTAAGGAATGGGGATTCTGCGAGCTTGAAGCCATTGAACCTTAAAGTAATATGCTCGATGAAACAAGAAGATGACAAGTTTTTCGACTTAAACTTTTACTGCAAGAAAGATCTAAAATATCTGGGGTAAAAAGTAAAATATCCCGCGATTTTCGATTATATATATATATGGTGAAAAGACAGATTCAACCCTTCGCGTCCCTTCGAATTCCCGCCAAATAAAACGTTGAAAAGACTTTATGACTGTCTGACGCACGTTACCAAAATACGTGTCCCTATGTGGATAGTTCAATTGAAAATGCACTATTTTTCCCTTATTCGGTTTTTATCCCTTGAAGGGTTTTTCCGAACTAGGTTTTTAACGAGGCATATTTCATGAACGATGAAAGGACCACAGTAGCAATCACATTTACTTCTACGAGCTCCAGCTACGATTACGCTCGAGAAGTGAGGGAGTATTGATGAGGGCTATTTTTACACATATAACCGAGCAGGGTTTTTTCGAGAAGAATCAAGATCGATCCGATCCGCGTAGATAGCAAGATCGGCTCGACCTACCAAAATGTATCTGATCGACCTAATATCCGATCTAGAAGACTAATTGGGCCATGCGGTACTCCCAGGCCATGCAGGATTCCTAGGGTTAATAGGACTCCTAGCTCTGTTAGGACAAGATGAATATTATAAATAGCGAATATTGCAATGTATTAAGGATCCGGAATTTAACCTATCAATAATACTACTCTTGTTTCGCTTCCATTATACTTGTCCTTACTCGAGTTTACAACTTCATATTTGTTCTTGATTTGCACCATCCTGAGTACTTTAGCCAAACCCCAAATATATTAAATTGTTCTTAATAATTTACTGAGATTAAACCTAAGACGAAATTAGGCTAAATCAAACGCTGTTTCCGATCAAGCCAGATTGATAGCTCGAGACCTTACTTTCCGATCTTCGTCTCCCCTCGGAATTGTTGTGGGGCCGACCCTCAGGCCTGGACAGCTGGAAAGATGTATTCCCCTGCGGAGGGTCTAGTTAGCTCATCACGATTCCTATATATACGCAGCGAATTTATGACATCAATGAGGACACGATTCCCAAGAAACCCCCAGCTCGGACCTAGAGTTCGGATTTAAGCTTTGGCTCATTGCCCCTTTGTATTAGTTTGTTAGTAGTACGGCATCCTGTAACGCTCGAACAGACCTGTTTTGTTAACTGTACTCGATCTATTATTAATACGAAACTCAACTTATTTATTTATTGTTTTGCTCGACTTTCCATATTTGCCTTGAACGAAAAAGAGCATAATCAATTGGCGCCCACCGTGGGGCCTGTTCGGGTGTTAGATCGAAAAATGCCTACTACTAGGAGATTCACGTACAATCGCGGCGAGCCTTCACATGTCATAGGAGCTCAACGCTCTATAAAACAGCAAAAGGTCTCGACCGAGGGTGAAAGCTATTGCTATGCCCCTCAGCTCGATAAAAGACCTGCTATAAACAAGAGCAATGCTCTATAAAACAGCAAAGGGTCTCGACCGAGGGTGAAAGCTATTGCTATGCCCCTCAGCTCGATAAAAGACCTGCTATAAACAAGAGCAACGCTCTATAAAACAGCAAAAGGTCTCGACCGAGGGTGAAAGCTATTGCTATGCCCCTCAGCTCGATAAAAGACCTGTTATAAACAAGAGCAACGCTCTATAAAACAGCAAAAGGTCTCGACCGAGGGTGAAAGCTATTGCTATGCCCCTCAGCTCGATAAAAGACCTGCTACAAACGAGAGCAACGCTCTATAAAACAGCAAAATGTCTCGACTGAGGGTGAAAGCTATTGCTATGCCCCTCAGCTCGATAAAAGACCTGCTACAAACGAGAGCAACGCTCTATAAAACAGCAAAATGTCTCGACTGAGGGTGAAAGTTGTTGCTATGCCCCTCAGCTTGATAAAAGACTTGCTCAAAAAAAAGCAAAAATGTCTATAAAACAGCAAAATGTCTCGACTGAGGGTGAAAGCTGTTGCTATGCCCCTCAGCTCGATAAAAGACTTGCTCAAAAAAAAAAAAAAAAAAAAAGCAAAAATGTCTCGACTGAGGGTGAAAGCTGTTGCTATGCCCCTCAGCTCGATAAAAGACTTGCTCAAAAAAGAAGCAAAATGTCTCGACTAAGGGTGAAAGTTGTTGCTACGCCCCTCAGCTCGATAAAGACTTGCTTAAACAAGACTGTCAAGCTCGGAAAAAAAACACTCAAATAATAAGTTGTAAAATGATTTGTGGTTGAATGAGATCGACTGATGCTCGAAATAATGTAATGAACCTTGCTCGAAATTTGAAGATTTGTGAAGACTTCATTATCCTTTGGGGATTCCTTAAGTTGGAGTTATCGTTTCCTAAGTTCAAATTAGGCTCGAAGTAAATTTCTCAAGTTTCGGCTTATTCATTTGAATGCTTGTCGGATACGTTATCCGAGATGACTTTGCCGATCAAAGATTATGCCAATTATGGGTTAAACTTCGTCCAGATTTTTAAAGTTTCATAAGATTATCAGTTCATCATCGAGTTGGGTGTTGCAAGCAAAATTAATGATAAGGACGATGGAAAAGAAAGATTGCAAGTATTCTATTTGATACATAAGGTCTTATTATTAATAAAATCCGAGCAAGATACAAGAGATCAGTGAAATACAAAAACTACAACTTTATTGATGTTCGTGAACCGATTACAAAGTTATCGAGTATGTTTACAAATAAAGTCCTAATACAACTATTGTGCCCTATCCTATGGTCTTCGAGCATCCTTCAGTGTTGTCGACCAGGAGCATTAGCGAGCATCCGATGAGTGCACCACAGTTTGTGTGACAAATCGGTTGTTCGGTAGACCTGTAAAGTGATCGAGCTGTATATGTTTATCGTCTTATGATACCTGGTTTTGAAATTAAACAGTATGGATCGCAGACCACTTTTTCTGATCTCCATACAGTCCCCAGCATTCACGCTACCAGCCGAGCCCGATCACTTCCCCGAGTTGGCGTCTAGATCGAAATTCCTCATTTTGATATCCGAAATTTCAACCTAGAGCGGCCGGTCATCATTTTATGATCCGAAAGTTCGACCCAAAGTTACCATTCTTCAAGAAAGAAAGGAAGAAATTGGTACTCGAGGTCAAACTTCCTTTTAAATTTTTTGACCAGCTTTCCGCCCTCAGGGATACCCCTCGAAATCCGCAATGCTAACTCTGCCCAAAATACCCGAGCAAGGGTCAGTCACTTATTGGTATTCCAAGGGGAGATCCCATATTCAGGGATCGGAGACCCATCGATCATCGAGGGACCCCTCTTTTCCAATTCCACCCATACCAAAGAAATGTCTATTTTGTGTGTAAGATCGGAAGTACGTTCGAAGCCAAATCTCGAAGGCTTGAACAGAAAGCAAGAAGGATCCGAGCTTAGTCCTCGGATGAAACATTTTCACAGCGTAAAGTAAAAATTCTTCAACTGAGTAAAAGCCCCTTATATACTAAGAGAAAATTCAAATCGACGGTCACTATTCAATTAAGCCAACGGCCCAGATTAAGGCATTTATCACATGTGACTGTTCCGCTTCCCGAGGGTTAGGTACTGTTTGGTCAGAACATCTTTGGAACTTTGCTGAAAACGTGGCAATACAATGACTCGGTCAGAGCCCGATGCAGAAAACTTTCCATCTTTTTCTCTCAAGTAGAAAATGCAGCAGATTGCAACACGAATAAGAAGCTTAGGCTTTAACTTATTTTCCACAACGAGATGTTTGTGTACGTGCAAAAATATCGAACGACATGGGTTTGAAGAAATTTAAAAGCAAGTATAAATTTCCGAGCAGAACACAACATTATTCGAAGGAAGATAGAATTTATTCATCCGCAGCAAATGACGATACAAAAAAGAAAATATAAAGTTACAACAGTTAAACGAGCAGGAAGAATAAAATTACAACAAAGGCTAAAGCCTCTAGATCAACTTATTCTCAGACAAAATCTTGCGGAGCTCGACACTGCGGGCCTCGTACCCTGCATCATAACCTTTCTTGTATGCCTCTTGCTCCCGGAGCTCGGAATCTTTCTTCTCCTGCTCATAGATGGACTTGTCCAACTCTTTGCTCAACTCCTCATCATGAGCTTGGCTCTCCCTCAGCTTCACAGCTTTCTCCGTCTCGGAGACCAACTTCAGCTCGATAGCTCTGGCCTCTTCACGTGATCTCTCCAGCTCGATTTTCTGTTTCTCCAAGTCACGAACTGCTGCAGCACGCTGCTCGGCTTCAAGCTCATAACTGCAGCCCGAGGTTGAAAATGTGCTGTCCGACCTACATAGGTTTACAGAGGAGAGATCTCGTTAATTTAAAAATATATATATATATATATATATATATATATATTGTATATCTATATATTGAACTAACTTGAGTGAGCAAGTTGGAGCTCGATTGCACAAGTTCCCGAGCACTCTTTCCTTTCAATCGCTCCTGCTCGGCCAACTGGATACTACTCAAAGTAATGTCCCAATTGTTCAAAGTTACTCCCCCAGCCAAGCCCTTATTCTTCATCTCCTCAAAAATAGCACTAAGTGTGCGGGTGACGTCGGAGACAGTGCGGGGAGCCGACGGAGGAGACTTTTCCTTCTCAGCAGAAAGCTCGTTTATTTTGACCTTTTTACTCGGGGGCTCGACAACGTCCTTAGCAGCCTCCAAAACCAAAGTACTTTCATCTATTGCTTTATTCGCCCCGGCCATTTGGATTAAGGTCGAGGTCGGAATCAGATCATCTGTATGAGGCCTTTTATTTGAAGCCTGCTCGGAACCACGGGATATGACTAGCTTGCTAGAGGCGTCCTTCGATGTGAAGGAGGAGTCGAGAATTTGTATGACCGGCTCCTCCCCTGACCTAATGGGCACGGATTTTGGTGAGGGGCCGACCTTAATTTTTCCGCGATCACCTTTGGGAGCCTCTGATCGGTTTGGCCCTAGCTTCGAAGGAGAATCAACTTTATTCTTGCCTCGATCAGCCTTAGAAGTTTGCGATGCCTCCATGGAAGATTTAGAATCTTTGTTTTTGGACTTAGGAGCTTTATCCTTTTTGGACTTGAACAATTGAGTTGGGTCGAGCTTGGAACCTACTAGTCCGTCCATAATCAAGTATCTAGAGAAGAAAGGGGTCGGATTATATTATCGATTTAAGAGCTTCGATGCGTAGAATTAGAATTTCAGCGGTACAAATCTTATGAGTTTCTCGCGTATTTATAAGAAAGAGAAACGTCGCCTTTAGGGAACCCAACGGTCACGAATTTCAAAGTTTTTCCGAGATGAGATATGGAGATCGATCAAACATTATTTTATCTATTAAGGAAACCGGCCCCCACCGGGTCAAGATCGATGTTCTTTTTCAGACCATCTACAACTTACAAAGACTGTTGTCTAGTTAAGTTGTATTGTTAATTTCGGACAAAGTTATTACGTCGGGAAGTGGTGCATCACAAGTTTAAAAGAAGATTTTATAAGTGGTCGAGAGAACTAATACAGTAGAAGAAGAAAGCCTATCATCTATTACAAAATCTTTCTAAGGGATTAGTCACTACACATCATCCTCGTCCTCGGAACTGTCCTCGACATCGACATCCACATCAGGCGCCTCTTGCTCATCGTCGTCCGCAGAAGTCTTTTCTTCATCCTCATCCTCGGAGCTATCTTGATCGTCCTCATATGAGCTCGAACTCGAACTCGAACTGGACGATACTAATTCTTGCATATCGGGATTTGGCATGGGAACTCCGAACTCTTCCACGAAAGGGGCGAACTCGTGTGTCCCCCAGTTCGGGGTACTCGAGGACGTAGTTCGATATTCTTCTCCACGAGAGTTCTTCAGAATGTCCATATGCTTTATATACTCTCCCATTTTATCAGGAGTGATACCTGCAGCAGCCAACTGTTGAACCCCTTTGTAAAAGGTTGTCTGAAGAACTTCGCCAACCCTTTTTCGAGCTATAGCATCCAGTGCGGGGGATTCCAGAAACTCCCTTATCGAACTCAGGCGTGACTCCTCCTTACCACGTTGATAAGACAACTCTGAATCAGCCTTGGTTTGTGCTAGTTCTTCTTCGAGTTGTTTAACCTTATCCTCAAGCAGACTTTTCTCAGCAACAACCTTAACCAAGTCATCCTCAACCGCCGGGGTATACTTAGACTTTGATTCTTCCAGTTCTTTCTGGACCGCAATGAGCTGTTGGCGAATTTTGGCTTCTTCAAAGAGGGAATTTTGATAGGCCAGGTGAACTCGATCGGACTCGTCTTCCAGCAGCGAGGTACGATTAAGTTCAGCGAGGAAGCAATCCCCGATCTGCCAAGAAATGACAAAAGACAGTTAATATTCTGTATAAACAGCTAAGAGTTATTATCACATTGAAGATTTTCTTACCGCATGATGCGCTCGGGCGAATCGACCTAGTATATCGAGGTCGCTATGAGCCAAAAGTTCCTCCTGATCCTCGGCGAATCTCCCCGCCATGAAGATTTTTATCGCTTTGTCATGATCGTTATCCCCAGTCGGGCCGCGATCACTCCGAATGGATCCTCCCTTAGAATAACCCGTCGCTCGGTGGCCTTTAAGCTGATTCTCGATAAAATCCACCATATCGGGTCTCTCTCGACCCGGACGACGACTGAGAGGTGTTCGGTGTCGACCCCACAATCCTGTCCTCCTTTTCGCTTCGGGAGCCCCTTCTTGATCTTCCCGGGCACGTCGATTACAAATCTCTTCTCCCCTCATCTTTCTCATGGTGAACAAGTTGTATCCCAATCCAAAGGACGTAGAAGGACCAGCTTGGTCTAATGGAAGGACCATTCGTAGAGGCTCGGCATTCTCGGGCTCCTCGACGGTTTGGTTTCGAGCAGATTGGGAAGGATTACCTTGTGGGGGGGCAATGGATCGGTTAACTGATACTTGAGGAGTTTTGGCTTGCCTCCTTGGTTGGCCTGGCGTTTTCTTCGAGGTAGAAGCCACGGTTTTACCGACTATGGAAGCTCGATAAGACCCCACCATATCACCTAAAAAGCAAAATAATGTTTTTAAGGTTTGAAGTTAGGAACAAGAAGTCTGAAAATGGCATTGCCTAAATTTTTTCACTTACTCAACGATCGGAGATCGACGGCATCCGCGAGCAGGAACATTGCTCTGCTAAGGCCCGCTTTTCGAAGGACA
The DNA here is from genome assembly GCA_030819805.1 of Penstemon newberryi var. newberryi. Lineage (NCBI taxonomy): Eukaryota > Viridiplantae > Streptophyta > Magnoliopsida > Lamiales > Plantaginaceae > Penstemon > Penstemon newberryi. The sequence goes on along the minus strand of JAUALY010000007.1, from coordinate 9,055,791 downwards.
GGCTCCAAAATAAGAAATTCAGATTAGTACAGGTCGGAGTGCATCTCAGCAACGACCTTGTCGCTAATGGCCTGCTTAAGTGGGCCCATGAATTCGCGCTTGCCGCACACCCAGTCACGTCTGCCTTTCCATTGGTGAGGAGTCATCTCCGAACTTCCCTCGGAGGCTGGCACATCCGGTCCCTTAACAAAGAAGAACTGCTTCTTCCAATCCATTGAGTTACTTGAAACGATCGTGGATAAGACCGAGTGGTTCAGCCGTTGCGAAAAATACACGAACCCTGCATTGGAGACCAATGAGTTGCTGACTTTGAAGAACTGCCAAAAGTTCTGAAAATTATCGCGTTTGCCTTTGGCTTTCATCAGGACACTAAAGGCTATTAGATATCCGATGGAGTTGGGTAGGATTTGTGCAGGAGCAAGACTGAATATATCCAAAATTTGATCGAGCAGCGGTGCAAAAGGGATCCGCAGCCCATAAGCAAATTGCTTAGCATAGAAGGCTTGACATCCCTCGGGTGGCTGATTCACCCGTTGAGAGGAGGTCGGGATAACCAGCGTGTAACCTTCCCTATTTCAGCCTCGAGATCTGCTTTACTTCCTACCGGATCATATGAACAGGCTATCTCATCGACCCGTTTTTCAGTCTTCTGAACCCGAGCTGGGGCAGTAGTAGTGGTAGTCTTCTTTGGAACGGCGGCTAGATCGAGGATTCTCACGATACATTTGTTCCCAACTGAGTATTTCATTATTTCGTGCTTTTCCAACGCCCCAATCCCATCCCCTTCGCTATCGGATCTCTTCATCTTCTCCTTCACGCTCGGCATTGGACTCAGTATTTTGCTCTACATCCCCTTCGGGCTCGGGTATCTGTTGACCGGACGTTCCCTCGCCGACATCTGACCCCAAGGCTCGTTCAATTTGGTCGACGATCATACACACCTCCTCAGGAGAATTTTCGGTAGCATCGTAACTGTTAATCATTTCATCCATCGACCCAAGGTCGGAATCTGTTCTCGGAGGAATATTGGATGGAATCTCTGGGTTTTCGGTGGTAGACATATTAGAAAGCGTTTATTGTAACGGTCGACAAGAGGAAATTCTTTTTATCGATGTGAGTGCTCCGATCTGCAGTAAATGGAGAAGACGTACTCGTCTTTTCAAGTCAACGCATATATATAAAGGTTAAAAGGGTAAATTGCAAATTAAACCCCGAGTAACCGCGACGGTTAAGCTTCCACTCAGTAAATTGAAGATTATTTTTTCCATAAATGGCACTTACGGTCCTCTAAGTTTTTAAAAGTTGGTATTTCAGCTCGGTAATTTAAGATTAACGACATTGTCTTCCGAAGGTGTGCACTTTTTTTCCCTTCGCTCGGTTTTTATCCCACTGGGTTTTTCCTAGTACGGTTTTTAACGAGGCATATCCGACACGAGACTGTTCAAGACCTGCTCTCTATTATTTATTTCCCCGAACTTCAAATATGGTAGCTCCTTGGCTCCTCCAGAGAAAATGTGCGCTCTTTTTCCCTAGCTTGGATTTTGTCCCACTGGGTTTTTCCGAGTAAGGTTTTTAATGAGGCATGTCAAACCTTGTGCTACGATGCTGTATTTACTTCTCCGAGCTTCAGCTTCACTTACGCTCGAGAAGTGGGGGAGTATTGATGAGGGATATTTCGCATATGTCATTTTAAGAAGTACCTCTGCTCGGGATCGACCTCAATCCCGACCAGGAAGACTATTTTTCAACCTACTGAACGCTGTTTCCGATCAAGCCAGATTGATAGCTCGAGACCTTACTTTCCGATCTTCGTCTCCCCTCGGAATTGTTGTGGGGCCGACCCTCAGGCCTGGACAGCTGGAAAGATGTATTCCCCTGCGGAGGGTCTAGCTAGCTCATCACTGTTCCTATATATACGCGGCGCATTTATGACATCAAGGAGGACACGATTCCCAAGAAACCCCCAGCTCGGACCTAGAGTTCGGATTTTAGCTTTGGCTCATTGCCCCTTTGACTTGTTTTGTTAACTGTACTCGATCTATTATTAATACGAAACTCAACTTATTTATTTATTGTTTTGCTCGACTTTCCATATTTGCCTTGAACGAAAAAGAGCATAATCACTTACCAGCGCGGTAAAGAGGAATCACGCCTGAGCTCGATCAGTGAGTTTCTGGAATCTCCCGCACTAGATGCCAATGCTCGGAAAAGGGTTGGTGGGATTCTTCAAAACACTTTCTACATGGGTAGATCTGATTTTGGGTAAAATTGAATAAAAACGTTTTGGGCCAATTTTGAATTTTTCAAAAATTAAAGGGCTGATATGCGATTAGCGATTTTTCGAAATCTGGACTGAATTTGAAATTTTTGAACTGTGATTTTTTTGGACTCAATTGTAACTTTCTGGAAATTTTCAGTTTTGGGCCTGTTTTGCAATTACCGAAAGTTTTGGGGCTGTTTTGTAAATACCGAAAACTGCAGGGGCTGAATTACAAATTCGAATTTTTTCTGGAAATAAAATTTTATTTTCGGTCCTCTGCCCCGTTTTAAGTTTGGGGTTAATTTGTAATTTCCAAATCTTCAGGGGTCAAATCCTAATTTCCAAATGTTGGGGGCCGAATTGCAATTTTCAAAAGTTGAAAATTTTTATTCTGTTTTTATGCATAAAATGGTTTTGTTTATCCGAATATAGATTACCTATAATTAGTAGAGACTAAAGTAAGAAATCTAGAGAAATATTTTAAAGGCGTTTAAAATAATTGAAGTAAGATAGGAAACTAGTAAATATGTTTGCTTGTTTATTTGCTCAACGTGAATTGTTTACGTGGTTTTCGATCGAGCCGAGCCTTGACCTTAGATGTGATTGGTTTATTTGCTTTGGTATTTTGTTGGGCCTGCGAGCCTTTATTTGGGCCTTTTTGTGCTAGTGTAATAGATTAGGGCTTTACATTAAATAGTTTAGGATGGAGGCCCTTTACATGCAAGAAGGAAGCCCAGTGGAGAATGAAGGCCAAGTATGCTTGGTTATTAATGTAATAGCCTAGGCCCATTAAGAACCCATTAGATAGACCAATTGGGCCAACATTATTGGCTCAATGATGGCCCAAGCATAGGTGGCTCCCGATCGAAAACATATTGTGTTAGGAATGCATGCTAGGTTTATTTATTTATTGGTTCTATTATTTGGCTTGTATGGTGATGCGCGCTAGAATATTAGAACGTAAATAAGATAATTCATAATCGAAGCGGTGAGATCTCGAGAGAGTTTGCTTAAACTTTCAAACCAGCAAATCCCCTCTTGAATTAAATATTAAGTCATATTGGGTTAAAATAAAATGAAGTATTTATATAAATCCAAGCCTTCCATCAATAGGGAATAGCGTACGTTGTCTACTTATCGATTAAGGTGATCCAGAGTCTGGCACCCGAGGTGAAGAAAGGGACAATACGTGAAATCTCTCGATTCTTGTTTATTAAATAAACTCGACAAGGGTGGGGACTGGTCGGGACATGTATAATCGACTGATAACCAGTTACGGGGATTTCATGACCGGGCCCGTTGCTCATCGAGATTGATGGGTTAGACTTAACGAGTAGTACCACTCATGATGTAGCAGTGCTAGATGAGTGCGAAAATCGAGGCAAAATAGCTTTAAGGTTGTGTAGAGACACAATTGGCAATACGTATGCCTACCTGGGGAATTAGTTGTATGGCCACGAGTCGTGGGTGCAATTAATGTCCGCTGGGACGTCAAGACCTACTTGGAAATAAGATTTCCCGAACAATTGAAGGGGTAATTGTTTTCGATAAAATAGTGGGAGAACTTTTACGATAGAAAGTCCAACCTTCGTAGATTATAAGTATTACTCATTAACTAGTCATCTATATATTTGTCTTCTCTTTATAATAGATATTGAGATATCTATAATAATCCATTTTACAATTTATCCTCGACTTATAAAATAACTGGATCAAAATATCGACTGGCGTAGAAACTTGAGGATTGTCCTCAATTCCGAAAGTCGGAATCATGTTCTTAATAACTAGCCTATGCCTGATGCACTTCCGAGATGAGTCTAAAAGGAGGAACGAATCACCCGTAGAGTATGGGGACATTAATGATCGTTTCCTCATATAAGGATGTGTCTCAAGAGTGGAACGAATCACCTATAGGGTATGGGAATATTAATGATCGTTTCCGCAAATAAGCATCAAGATTGAACGAGCTAAAGAAGCGACATAGGAGTATGTCTGAAGCTTCTAAAACAAAACTCCACCTCAAAAGCTTGTTTTCGAGGAGCAGTTTCGAATCGCTTGATTCGAGACCACTAAGGAGTTGGTTTTAAAACTCGAGAATAAGTGAAGGAACTAATGTCAAGGATCACTGTCCTTGTTTTATCAATCTGGTTGAAAAACTGGATCGATTAAACGTAGGCCTGCAAGTGATCTTAACATTGACCTTCACCTAAATTCTCCTCCCTGCTCATTCAAACGATTCGTGAAAATACTCTGAACTTATTTGATAAGTTGATAATATTTCATGAATTAACCAAAGCATTGGAAAATGGCAAATAGGATGAACCTGTCATGATCGTTCACACTTCAAGGACTGCAAAGTCGAAGAAGGGAAATAAGAAGAAGAAAATTGTTCTCTTCTAAAAGCGACCATAAAAGTAGTTGAAAGAACGCAAGTAGTGTAAAAGCCGAATCATCCCACTGCACCTAAGAAAGGCACTGATAAGTTTAATTGATTAGAAGGTCTAATTAATTAAGCGACGTTTCAATTAAAGAGTTAATTGAAAAGGAAATGAATCAATTAAAGAGGTAATTGAAAGCAATGAATCAATTAAATAGTTAACTGAAAGGAAGTAAATTAATTGAATTAAACCGTTAACTCAATTCGATTGAAATAATGTGTTAGTTCAATTAATTCTAAGATAATAATCCACACATATGGGACGCAAGGTTAGGTCACATTTCCATAGGAAGGATTCAAAAGCTGGTGTCATCAACGCTTCTTGAAATACAGAGCTTAGATGAACAATCAACTTGCGAATCCTGTCTGAGGGAAAAGATGACAAATCTACCGTTTGTTAAGCATCCGGTGCGTACCAAAGGAACTTTGGATTTGATCCAAACAAATCAATGTGGACCACTAAATGTTAGTGCTAGAGGAGATTACTCATACCTCGTAACTTTTACTGACGACTTTAATCGTTAGTGATATATGTATCTTATGAAGTACAACTCCGAAACTCTTGAAAAGTTCAAAGAATTTCGAAACGAAGTAGAGAATCAACAACGCATAGTATTTAGGCCATTCGATCTTATAGAGGTGGCAAATACTTAAGCTTAGAATTCCTCGATTATCTTACTGAGAATGGGATTCTCATACAACTGACTCCTCATAAGACGCCTCAACTACTTGAAGTATCTAAGAGAATGAATCGAACTTTGTTGGACATGGTTCGGTCCATAATGAGTTTTGTTAAGCTTCCTTATGCATTCTAGGGGTTGACCCTCATGACTGCATCGAAGATACTGAGCATAGTACCTTCAAAATCCGTGCCTTCAAAGCCTTACCAAGAATGGTATGGTAAAGCACCTCTATACTCTTATGAGTATAGGGATCTCCTGCCTAAGTTAGGAACAAGAAAGGAGATAAATTGGATAGTAGATCCAATTTGTATAAGTTTGTGGGGTATCCAAAGAAATCCATTGGATACCTGTTCTACAATCCTAAAAACAAACGGTGTTTGTTTCAAGGAATGTCCATTTCTAGAGCATGATTTCCTCACGAATAGAAACGGGACTCTTGTAGAACTTCATGAGGTCCAAGAAGTGGGACCCATCCTCACAAACAATGGGAGCAAAATCCAGAAACTGTTGAACCGTCTAGTACACCAATACTTCGTAGATCTGATCAAGTTTGTAAGAAGCCTGAAAGATATGGTTTCACCATATACGAAGAAGCTACATTGGATGTAGACGTGCATGCATGGCAAGAGGCCATGCAATTCGAAATGGATTTCATGCATTCCAACAAGGTATGGACCTTGGTCGATCCACCCGAGGGAATTATCCTTGTAAGTTCTGAATGGATTTTCAAGCTAGGAATGAATGGAGAGGTGTTGACCTCTAAGACTCGACTAGTGGTAAAAGGCTATTCACAAAGTTCTGGAACAGACTTTGATGAAACTTCTTCTCCAGTAGCAATGTCTGAATCCATTCAGATTCACATTTGTTTTGATGAGACAGTCAAGGCATTTGACTTCATCAAAAATGAATATGAACCTTGAGTGTACAAAAGGATTAGTGGGAGCTCTATGAAGCTCATATTTTATATATCGATCACATTCTGCTTATCTGGGATGATATCGGAATGTTAGCACAGACGAAAGCATGGTTATCCATGCAATTCTCCGTGAAAGATTTGGGAGAGGCATCTTACGCATTGGGATACGTATCTATAGAGATAGATCGAAGAAGATATTGGGACTCTCTAAATCTAAGTACATAGAAACAATACTGAAAAGATTCAGTATGGAAGAATCCAAGAGAGGATTGCTTCCAATGAGACATTGTATCTCTTTTTCCAAATCGATGTGCCCTACATCGAATGAGGATAAAAGGAGAATGTCTCAAATACCTTATGTTTCGACAAAAGGTAGCATGTGGTATGCTATACTATGTACTAGACTACACGTAGAACCTGCTCAAGTGTCACGAGCAGTTACTAGTCAAACTCCGGTGAAGAGTACTGGACCACCGTAACAGATATCCTTAAGTTCTTGAGAAAGACTAAGGATTCGTTCTTGGTCTACGGTGGTAGTGGAGAATTAAAACTCGAAGGATTTAATGATTCGAGTTTTCGGTCAGATGTGGATGTATGTATATATCCATTTTTGGATACATATTTTGCCTCAATGGGGTAGCGGTAAATTGGAAAGGTTCCAAGCAAAGCACCGTTGCCGACTCAACCACTGAAGCATAATATATCGTAGCATCGGATGCAACAAAAGAAAGTGTTTGGATGAAAAACTTCATCCAATGGTTGGATGTAGTGCATAGCATTGCGAAGCTCGTGGTTATCTTTTGTGATAACAATGGAGCTATTGCTAAAGCAAAGGACTCGAGATCTCACCAGAAATCTAAACACATTGAGAGAAAAAGTACCATTTGATTAGAGAAATCATTTGTAGAGTAGACGTACTTAATGGATCACGTCGACTAAGAAGACAACCTAGCAGATCCACTAGTAAAGCCTTTGTCACGAAAAGAGTTTGAAGAACATCTTCGGAAGATGGGTCTTAGAAGCGTTTGTGATTGGCTTTAGGGCAAGTGGGAGATTGATAAGATAGTGCCCCGCAAGCCAATATATTTAGCTTGTATTAGGACTATCGTAAACTTTCTCTAGTATAAATGAATTAATACGCTCGTTTGTTTATAGTGTGTAAATCAAACAATGGCCAACTTCATCTCTCGCGAATCAATTAAGCGATTGGATGAAATCCTTGGATCACAATAGACTATGGGACGATTCACTTCAGTATGAGTGCAATCATGAAACAGTCTCTAAGGTCGTGATCTTAAAACATGTTCCAAGTCATGGATTCCGAACGAGATGGGGTATCGAAGGAATCGAAAAGACTTGTACAAGTATGCATGATTCACTTGGAGTGAATTTGTAGCGTTTCATGAGCAAGGCATTTGATGCTAGTGCATATGAGTAGGTGGTTCGATAGGGGATCGAACGCATCGAACGACCCGAACAGAGAAACCCATTGTGGAAGCACATGACGCATATCGGTGATGGGATGTTTCTCAAGACTTATAATAGTGTACGATTTATTCCTTAGACTTGAGGTGCTAGGACGAATTCGGTGCACATGAGTACGTACTTTGATTTAGGAGCCGATCACTAAGCCTGATCATTGTGCGACTACTTTGGGTACGTAGGATCGTGTACGCGAATGGTTAGCACTAATATGGGATCTACCGACTCAACGTAGTGTGTTGAGGGAATTTCCTACACGTTCTTAGATAATAGATTCCGAGAAACCTATGATCATAGTTGGTGACGGATTTGGAAAGGGGTTTCCAAATTTAGCAGTCACATGGGAATTATTATCCAGAATTAGAAAGTATAGTTATCGAGATAATTAGAGGTGCCGATCAATTCACACACCCTAGGTCTCGATCGGGAAATTAAGTCGATAGAAGGACCGTATGTACATGGTACTTATAAGAGGTGAGGTTCACTGAGATCAATTCACCTGAAGTTGGGCCTCATGGGCTTGTGGCTAGACATCGACCATGATGTGTGGGTACTCATGAATTAAGAAGGAGATTAATTCTTGATTAGTTAATTGAAGGTGTTCAATTAATCGGAGCAATTATAAGCTTATTAATTAAATCACAAAGTCGTGGGCCCGCGGTCAATTGATGGTGAACCTAGAGGGTCACACACAATACAATTGGACTGCAACAAATCATATAAGGAAAGTTTGATTTAAAGAGTTAAATAAAAAATTGGAGAACTAAAGTGTTAATTCTTAAAGGAGAAAAATATTAATTAGAAGAAATCTAATTAATTAATGGAGAAGGATTAATTAATTAATTGGATTAATTAATTAAATGGGCTGAATTAATTAAAGTAGTTTAATTAATTAAAAGATGGTCTAGGTCCATTAGGAAACAAATAAAGGCCATAAGTAAATGGGCTTTAAGTTTCCTAGTAGGATTAGAACACATCTAGGTCAAGACTCCTTATCTATATAAGGAGTTCAAGACCTCAAAAACCTAAGCCTACACACAAGTAATAGCCGCCCCCTTCTTCTCCAAGAAAATCAGCCGCCGCCATCTCTCTTGTTGTTGAGGATCGGCCGAACCCTGTAGAATTCTACAGGGTTCGTGCGATTTCTTCTTCTTTCTTCCTTGCTTGATAACTTTTGGATCTTAGTTCTGAGCCTATGGATTCAAAGGAGTTGCTTCAATCCAGTTGGTGTGGATACCGCTAGAGGCACAACATATGGGGTGCTTCTCCTAACCAAAAGTCCTACAGATCTGAAAGAAGACCGGAGAAAAACCACCACCGTACCCGTGGTAAGGTAAAATCGCTAAACACCCTATGGATGTTTTGATTTGTGTAAAAATCATTTTCGTATGACTAGATGAATAAAGATCTTGATTGGGTTTTTTTAAAATTTTAAAATTCCGCTGCTTTTGACGTTCTGACGTTACCAATAACCCAACAATCGGGGTTAGGGTATAGCTTGTTTACTATGAAGAAAATGAAGGGGAAGGAGATCCGTCTGAGGCGAGCCAGGGAAAGTCACGACGGCGGGGCCCCCGAATCGAAAAGGAAGAATGAATTATGGGGTCGAAATAATAGATCTCTCTCCCATCGCAAAGGTCGATCCAAGCCTGATATGGTGGATTTTATCGAGGACCAGCTCAAGGGTCGCAGAGCGGCAGGTTATCCCGAGGAACGATCTATTTTGAGCGACCGCGGCCCCAACTGAGAGAACGTCTATGGCAAATCAATCAAAGTCTTTATGGCGGGACGCTTTGCCGAGGACCTGGAAGAGCTTTTGGCTCACGATGACCTCGATATTCTAGGTCGGTTCGCTCGAACACATCAGGCGGTACAACATTTTTCACTGGAATAATAACTTTGTCTTTTTATACAGGATATTCACTGTTTCCTGTTATCCCTTTACAGGCTGGAGATTACTTCCTCACTCAGCTAAATCGTACCTCACGTTTGGAGGATGAGTCAGATCGAGTTAATAAGGCCTTCCAAAATTCTCTCTTCGAAGAAGCCAGACTTCGAACTCAACTCGCCGCGGTTCAGAAGGAATTGGCTGATTCCAAAGCTAAGTGTACTCCCGCGGAGAGCTTAGTGAAAGTAGTTGAGGAGAAGAGCCTGCTCGAGGATAAGGTCAAAAGACTCGAAGAGGAACTCGCACAGACCAAGGCGGATTCTGAGCAGTCTTACCAGCGCGGTAAAGAGGAATCACGCCTGAGCTCGATAAGGGAGTTTCTGGAATCTCCCGCACTAGATGCCACTGCTCGGAAAAGGGTTGGTGGGATTCTTCAAACCACTTTCTACAAAGGGGTTCAACAGCTGATTGCTGTAAAGGTCATTCCTGACATGATGGCTTAGTATGTGAATCACATGAACATTCTAAAGAATAGGGATGGAGAAGACTATCAAGCTTCCTCCTCGAGTTCCAAAGCTTGGGAGACGCACAAGTTCGCCCCTTTCGTGGAAGAGTTCGGGGTTCCTATGCCAAATCCTGACCTGTTGGAACTGGAAGCATATAGCACGAGCTCAAGTTCAGAAGATGACGACCAAGAGAGTTCTGAAGATCAAGATAGTTCTGAAGATGACAAAGTCGATATCGAGAACAGCTCCGAGAGCGAGGATGACGAGGAGAATCCAGACCCTTAGATAAATTTTGTAATAGGTAGACATAGGATTTTCTTTTATTAGCAATGTAAACCTTTAGCTTGTTTATAAACCATCTTTTCTCTGTGACAAGTGCCAAATCTTGATGTTTAAATTCACCTCGAACACTGCCGTATGACTTAACTTAGACAATAATCTTTGTAAGTTGCATGCAGCTCGGAAGGAACATCGATAACAAATGACACAACGTAGGGGAATTCAAATTTTCTTAGTAGATAAAATATGCCAATAATCGATCTTCAGCATATAGCTCGGAAAAACTTGAAATTCGCGACTGTTGTGTCCCCAAAAGCAACTTTTCTCTTTCTTATAAATACACGAGAAACCAATACAATTTGTATCATTGAAACCCAAATCTCTTACATCGGAGCTCACAAGTCGATAATTTAATCCGAGCCATTTCTTCTTTAAGTACTCAACCATGGAAGATTTAATAGGTTCCAAGCACGATCCTACCCAACTTTATAAGGCCAAGAAAGACAAGGCTCCTAAATCTAAGTCCAAGGATCCCAAGGCCTCGAAAGGGATCCCAAAGGCTTCTAAAGCCGAGCGTGGCAAAACTAAGGCTGGTTCTTCATCGAACTCCGAACCATCCCTGCTCGAGAAAGAGCCGGTTATACAAATAGTGGACTCCCCGTCTGGAACGAAAACTAGTTCCGAGGTGAAAAAGCAGGCCGGTAAAGGTCCTAGCAAGCAGGTCGACTCTGGTGATTCTGTGCTTGCCTTGAACAAGAGACCTCATCCGGTGGATCTGATTCCGACCCAGACTTTAATCCAGATGATCGGGGAGAAGAAGTTGTTGGGTAAAAACATTTTGGCTTCCGAGGCTGCCAAGAGCGTCGATCTCGAGCCTCCTCATAAAAAGGTTAGAATAAATGAGCCTTCCGAAAAGGTCAAAATAAATGACCCTTCCGTCGATGGAAAGATGCCTCATCCTTCGGGTAAGAGTCCTGAGGCTTCCAACTCAGTTTTCGATGTCACTCGCACAGTGACTGCGATTTTTGAGGAGCTGAAAAATAAGGCCGTGGTTGGGGGCGCGCCTCTGAACTGTTGGGATATTGCTCTGAGTAGTATCCAGGTAGCCGAGCAAGAACGACTAAGAGAAAAAAGTGCTCGGGAAATTGTACAGTCGAGCTCCGATCTGCTTACTCAAGTGAGCCATTTTTTTTTTTACAATCTTGAATTTGTAATCCCATGTAGGTCGGACAACATCTTTTCAATTTCGGACTGCAAGTTGAGCTCGAGGCCGAGCAGCGTGCTGCCATGGTCCTCGAGTTGGAGAAACAAAAGGTCGCCTTGGAGAGGTCTCTCGAGGAAGCTAGAGCTATCGAGCACAAGCTGGCCTCTGAGAAGGAGAAGGCTGTAAAGTAGAAAGAGAGTCAAGTCCATGAGGAGTTGAGCAAGGAGTTGGACAAGATGAGGTCCATCGTCGAGCAGGAGAAGAAAGATTCCAAGAGCCGGGAGCAGGAGGCCTATAATAAAGGGTATGAAGCCTGCAGCACCGAGCTCCGCAAAATTCTAGTTGAGAAAAAGTTGATCTAGGGACTTTAGCTTTCGTTGTAATTTTATTCTTCCTGCTCGTTCAACTGTTGTAACTTTATATTTCCCTTTTTGTATCGTTATTTGTTGTGGACAAATAAATTCTATCTTCCTTTAAATAATGCTGTGTTCTGCTCGGAAATTTCGAGCTGAGGGGCATAGCAACGGCTTTCACCCTCAGTCGAGACATTTTGCTTTTTTATGCAGGGTACTCGAAACACGGTCGGAACAAAAAGCTTTGACAGTAAATTCGCCCAAGAGTTTTCCTCTCGAGGGATAGCTTGAATCTCGAACTTATCTAGTTTTGAAACTATATCTTTTGCCCTTTTTAAGTACTTTACCATATTGAACTCTTTCGCTTCATACACCCCTTTCATCTGCCAATGTATCAGCTCAGAGTCGGTCAATATGGTAAGAGATTTAATGTTTGCCTTTATTGCCATTTCTAATCTCGCGATCAGAGCCTCATATTCCGCTTCATTGTTTGTTACCACAAAATCCAAAGTAATTGCATAACTAAGGTCCTCCCCTTCAGGGCCTTGAAAGTGAATTCCGGCCCCTCCACCTTCTCTAGTCGATGAACCATCGACGTGCATTAACCAGATTTTTTCCTGAACTTCTGCCACCAAATGTACTTCGGGAACTGACTGCTCGAGTGATTCCGTTCCCGTTGATTCTGCAATAAAATCAGCAAGGACCTGTGCCTTGATCGTCGTTCGGGGTTGGTACTCGATCTCGAATTGTCCTAGTTTCACTGCCCATTTAATCAATCTCCCTGAGGCCTCGGGTTTTGACAATACCTGCCTTAAAGGCTGGTTTGTCAAAACGATAATTTTATAAGTCTGAAAGTAAGGCCTTAGCTTCCTTGCGGCAATTACCAGAGCCAGTGCGAATTTTTCGATCTCCAAATAATTCTTTTCTGCACCTTGGAGTAACTTGCTTAGGTAATACACCGGCTTGTGGTCGGAATTCTCAATTCTGACCAAAACTGAACTTATGGCCTCTTCTGACACTGCTATATACAAATACAAAGGCTCCCCCTCGACCGGTTTCGCTAGCATTGGTGGGGAGACTAAGTATTTCTTAAGCACCTCAAAAGCTTTGTCGCACTCCTCATTCCATTCGAAGTTTTTAGATTTCCTCAACAATTTTAAAGAAAGACAAGCTTTTATCCGCAGAACGGGACATGAATCTGTTCAAAGATATAATTTTTCCGATTAAACTCTGCACCTCGAAAAGTTTCCTTGGTGGCATGAGCTCTGCAATAGCTCTGATTTTTTCAGGGTTCACCTCGATACCTCGTTCGTGGACCAAGTAGCCAAGAAACTTCCCCGAGCTCACACCAAAATTGCAATTTGCTGGATTCAATTTCATTCCATATTTTCTCAAGATCCCGAAACATCTATCGAGGTGCTTAATGTGGTCCTCCTCGGTCATGATCTTTACGAGCATATCATCAACATATACATCCATGATTTCCCCGATTTTTTTTTTGAACATCATGTTCACAAGTCTTTGATATGTCGCTCCTGCTTTTCGCAGTCCAAAAGGCATCACGATGAAACAATACACTCCGCGCTCGGTAATGAAGGCGGTTTTGTCCTGATCCCTTTAATTCATAAAGATTTGATAGAAACCTTGGAAGGCATCCATCACGCTGAAAAAGATGAACCCAGCGGTCGAATCGACCAGCATATCGATCTGTGGTAAGGGATAAGGATCTCTTGGACACAGCTTGTTCAGGTCCGTAAAATCATTACACATTCTCCACTTGTTGTCTACTTTGTCTCCTTTGAATACTAACACAACATTGCAAAGCCATTCAGTAAATGTTATCTCCCTGATTTGTCCAGCGGCTAACAGTCTATCCACTTCGGTGTTAATGATCTTATCTTTTTCCCGACCATGATTCCTTTTCTTTTGCCTAACTGGCTTTGCCTTTGGGTCGATATTCAGCGAGTGAGTGATTACTCGTGGGTCAATCCCCACAATGTCGTCGGAGCTCCAAGAAAATACATCGACATTATTTTTCAAAAATTCGATCAACATTGTCTCCATTCCCTGACTCAGCTCGGTTCCGATCCTGGTAAATTTCTCGGGAGAGCCAGGAACTAACGTCACCTGTTTATGATTCGGAGGATGCACACTCATATCGACCTCTTTTCCCTTTTTCCCCTGTAACTTTTCACAATCTGGTAAAGGGAGATCAGATACAGAAAATACCTTTTCATCGACCAATTTCCGTTTCGCGGGTAGCACAGGCTCGATTTTCTTCTTCATGGTTAGGGATGTGTTGTAACACTCCCATGCCATGCACTGATCATTTCTCATCTCTCCGACCCCCGCCAAAGTGGGAAACTTGACCTTCTGATGGTAAGTTGACACGACCGCCTTGAATATGTTCAGCGCCGGTCTTCCCAAATTAGCATTATAAGCAAGCGGAGTAGATATCCGATCCAGACGTGGATGCTGCAAATTCATTCGATCCAGGGCTTCAGAGGAGATTATGTTCGCCGAGCTGCCATTGTCGATCAGTACTCTCTTAACCTCGAAGTTGGCAATTTTGAGGGTCAAAACCATCGAGAAATCAGGGTCATCTTCATTAGTGTCCCAAGTTACTTCGCGCGGCCTATTAGCCTCAGTAAAACTAATGACCTGACTTATCGATGGACCTGGCTCCAAGGACATAATTTCGTTTCCGGTCGAGACACCTGTCTTTATCCTCGTTGTCCTTTTTCTCGCATTCCTACTATCCCCTCTTGCAGGTCCGAGCGATTACGTTTATCACTCCGTTCGTTTGCTCCTCGACCTGATGTTGATCGTTACGGTGTTGCTCAGAAAACTTCCGCGAACTCCTCGATCTGAACCGGTTGTTGGGGTTGCCCCTTCTCACATACTCTTTTAACTTTCCTTGAGCAATCAACTTCTCAATTTCCTGTTTCAACTGGAAACAATCCTCGGTGCTGTGCCCCCGAGCTCTATGGCACCTGCAGTACTTATCCTGATTCATTGTCCCCGGCCTGGCCTGAGTGATACGCCGAGCCTCTGGGACCAAGTTCCTTTCCTCGAGCACGGTGAGTATTTCATCCCTCGAGGTATTCAGTTTGGTGAAACTACTCTTTTCAGACTCTCTTCTAGGAGCCAATTCTGGAGAAGCAGGTCGACAGTAGACATTAGATCTGTGGGTCGGAGCCTGAGGTTTATAGACGTTAAGCCTCTGCCAAACCGAGCCCCTTTGCTACGCGTTTGACCCTCCGCAATCACTTGGCTTAGGGATAGGGGCCCTGTCAGGTTTCTTTTCGACCTGGGGCCTGGGATTCTCAGCGTTTTTCAACTTGTTCATCTCCTCCTGAATCATGTATTTCTCAGCTATTTCCATGATTCGCTCGAAAGATTTTGGTTACCTTCGGCAAAGACCGTTCCCGAACTGGGTGTTCCGGGTTAGCTCAAACATCAGTGATGATAAAAATTCAATTTGAAGGGTATCGAACTTCAGAAGTCGATACTAAATCTAGCCAGCCATTGCCTCAGCGTTTCCCCTTAACTGCTTCACCGTTCCCATGTGGTTGGCTAGTAACCTTTGTTTCCTTAGACTCGCAAATTGGTGCTTCAATTTATCGCATAACTCGTCGAAAGAGAAAATATAATTCGGAGGCAATTTTCCGAACCAGTCCAAGGCAATTCCCTCGAAGGTTGTGATCATAATTTTGCAACAGAAGTCTTCTGAGTGCCCATACAAATTCAACACATTTATGAAACTATTAATGTGCTCTCCCGGATCAGTAGTTCCATTATACCTCGGTAACCTTGTCGGAACAGTTTCAGTACCTCGAGCCTCTCTAATCTCCTGGCAAAAAGGTGAACATCGCATGATATTCGTACTTAACTCCTTATCTCGACCATCCTCGAGAATCACAACCCCATCCTCCTTAGCTTCAGCTCGCCGAGCCTTTACATCTGCAGGTCGGGTTTCCTTAATCAACATCTCCTTCTTCAACTCCTTAAGAACCCTCTCCTGCACAATCTTCTCTAAATCTGCCTCGGTCACTTTACGATAAACCGGCTTTTTTAACTTGTCCACAGCTTCGGGCTGGCTCTCCCCGACAACAGTTCTAGCTCGAGCTGCTCGAGGAGGGTTACCTGGTGGAGCACCCATACTAGATCGGCGAATGCTCCTTTCCCTTTGCAGGTTTGAAACGGGAGCTCGGTGCCCTGATCGAGCCTCGAGTTTGTCGACCGGGGGCTGTTGGCCAGGTAAGGTTTCACGATCTGCTCTTTCAGTGTTCATAAATTCTCTACACATAGCCAATAATCAATCGCAGATCAGCCACTGTCGTATGTATAGGCAAATCATTAGGCGGGTCGACCGGCGGCACTTCAGACTGGTGGGCCGCTCGGGATTGATTGCTAGGTTCATTGTTTACTGGGCGTTGAGCTCCAACGGCATGTGAAGGCTCGCCGCGATTGTACGTGTATCTCCTAGTAGTAGGCATTTTTTCGATCTAACACTCGAACAGGCCCCTCGGTGGGCGTCAATTGATTATGCTCTTTTTCGTATCGAGGATCAAATAGGAAAGTAGAGCAAACACAATAATAAGTTCGAGAGTATAAATGGTGTGTATTGATATTCCGATCCAATTACAATATACAAAGTAGGTCTATTCGAGCATTACGGGATGCCGTACAAACTAGTTAAACAAGTACAAAAGAGCAAGATAGTCCTAATCCGATATATACGTCCGAGCTGGGGTGCACCTGTGGAAACGTGCCGTTCTTGATGTCATAAATGCACCGGGTATTTATAGGAACAGTGATGAGCTAGCTAGACCCTCCGCAAGAGAAAATGTCTCGGCCAGCTGTCCAGGCCCATGGGTCGGCCCAACAGTGATTCCGAGGAGAGAAGTAGATCAGAGAGAGAGGGTCTTGCGCAATCGAACTGGCTTGATCGTGAACTGAGTTCAGCAGGTCGAAAAATAGCCTTCCTGGTCGGAACAGAGATCGATCTCGAGCTGAGGTATTTCCTAAAATAGTACATACGAAATATCTCTCATCACCAGCTCAGAATCGGTCAATATGGTAAGAGACTTAATGTTCGCTTTTATCGCCATTTCTAGCCCTGCGATTAAAGCCTCATATTCGGCCTCGTTATTTGTAACCACAAAGTCCAAGGTAATTACTTAACTTAGATCTTCTCCTTCGGGCCCTTGAAAGTGAATTCCAGCCCCTCCACCTTCTCTGGTCGACGAACCATCTACATGCATTACCCAGATCTTTTCCTCGACCTCAGCAACCAAGTTGACTTCGGAACTCTCTTCCTTAAGTCGTTCCGCTCCCGTTGATTCCACAATAAAGTCAGCAAGGACTTGTGCCTTGATTGTCGTTCGGGGTTGATATTAGATCTCAAACTGCCCAAGTTCCATTGCCCACTTGATTAGTCTCCCAAAGGCTTCGGGTTTTGACAACACCTGCCTCAGAGGCTGGTTCGTCAAGACGATTATTTTGTAAGTTTGAAAGTAGGGCCTTAGCTTCCTAGCGGCAATTACTAGAGCCAGTGCAAATTTTTCGATCTCCAAATAATTCTTTTATGCGCCTTGGAGTAACTTGCTTAGGTAATATACCGGCTTATGATCGGAGTTCTCGATTTTTATCAAAACTTAACTTATGGCCTCTTCTAACACAGCTATGTACAAATACAAAGGCTCCACCTCAACTGGTTTTGCTAGCATTGGCGGAGAGACTAAGTATATTTTAAATTCCTCAAAAGCCTTGTCGCACTCCTCATTCCACTCAAAATCCATTGATTTTCTCAACAACTTAAAGAAAGGTAAGCTTTTATCTGCAGAACGAGATATAAACCTGTTTAAAGATATGATCTTTCCTTTTAAACTTTGAACCTCGGAAAGTTTTCTTGGCGGCCTGAGCTCGGCGATAGCTTTGATTTTTTTAGGGTTCACCTCGATACCTCGCTCGTGGACAAGGTAACCCAGAAACTTTCTCGATCTTACTCCAAAGGTACACTTCACGGGATTCAATTTCATTCCGTACTTTCTCAAAATCCCGAAGCATCTATCCAAGTGCTTAATGTGATCCTATTCGGTCATGCTCTTTACGAGCATATCGTCAACGTAGACTTCCATAATTTCTCCGATCAAATTCTTATACATCATTTTCACAAGTCTCTGGTACGTTGCTCCCGCGTTCCGTAGTCCAAAAGGCATTACGATGAAACAATATACTCCACGCTTGGTAATGAAAGCGGTTTTGTCCTGATCCCTTTCATTCATGAAGATTTGATAGAAACCCTGAAAGGCATCCATCATGCTGAAGAAAATAAATCCTGCGGTCGAATCGACCAACATATCGATCCGAGGCAAGGGATAAGGATTTCTTGGACACAACTTGTTCAAATCTGTGAAGTCGTTGCACATTCGCCACTTGTTATCGACCTTGCTTCCTTTAGACAATAACACTACGTTGCCAAGCCACTCAGTAAACGTTATTTCCCGGATTTGACCGGCGGCCAAAAATCTGTCTACTTCCGCGTTGATAATCTTATCCTTTTCTCAGCCATGGTTTCTCTTCTCCTGCCTAACTGGTTTGGCGTTTGGGTCAATATTCAGAGAGTGCGTAATAACTCGCGGGTCAATTCCCACGATATCGTCAGAGCTCCAAGCAAACACATCAGCATTGTTTCTCAAAAAATCGATCAGCATCGTCTCCATTCCTAGGCTTAGCTCGGTCCCGATCCTGGTGAAGTTTTCAGTGGAGCCAGGAATCAGCGTAACCTGTTTGTGGCCCGGTGGTTGTACACTCATATCAACCTCCTTTCCCTTTTTTCCTTGCAACTTTTCGCAATCAGGTAGAGGAAGGTCGGACACTGAAAACACTTTTGGTTCGATCGACTTTCTTTTAGCAGGTAGCAATGGCTCGATTTTTTGTTTAATAGTCAGAGATGTGTTGTAACATTCCCACGCCATATATTGATCATTCCGCATTTCACCGACCCCTGCCATAGTTGGAAATTTGACCTTCTGATGGTAAGTCGAGACGACAGCCTTGAAGATATTCAACGCTGGTCTTCCCAAGATGGCATTATAGGCAAATGGAGTGCTTACTACCATAAACTTAACCATTTTCGTTATGTCCTTTGGTTTCTTTCCCAAAGTGGTGCTCAAAAGAATTGTTCCAAGAGGGACTTCCGAACCGCCGAATCCAATTAGAGAAGTAGAAACTCGATCCAGGCGTGGATGTTGCAAATTCATCCGATCTAGAGCCTCTGAAGAGATTATATTTGCCGAGCTGCCATTATCGATTAATACTCTCTTGACCTTGAAATTTGCAATTTTAAGGGTCAAGACCATCGAAAAATCGGGTCATCTTCATTTACATCCCATGTTACATCACGTGGCCTATCAACATCACTAAAGCTAATGACCTGATCTATCGACGAACGGGGTTCTAAGGACATAATTTTCTTCCCGATCGAGACTCCTGTCTTTATCGACCTCACAGTTCTTTTTCTTGCATTTCCGCTATCTCCCCCCCGCAGGTCCTCCAGCGATCACATTTATTACTCCATTTGTTCCCTCATCAACTCGATCTTGAGCATTACGCTGATGCTCAGAAAACTTTCGCGGGCTCCTTGATCTGTAATGATTGTTGGGGTTGCCCCTTCTCACATATTCCTTTAGTTTTACTTGTGCGATTAACTTCTCGATTTCCTGCTTTAGCTGGAAGCAATTCTCTGTGCTATGTCCTCGAGCTCTGTGATATCTGCAGTACTTATCATGATTCATTGATCCTGGCCTGGCTTGAGTGATACGCTGAGCCTCTAGAATCAAATTCCTTTCCTCGAGTACGGTAAGTATATCGTCCCTCAAGGTATTTAACTGGGTGAAATTAATATTTTCTGATTCTCGCCTCGGTGCCTTTTCTGGAGAAGTGGGTCGACCGTAGACATTAGATCTAAGGGTCGAATCCTGTGGTTTATAGACATTAAGTCTCTGCCAAATCGAGCCTCTCCGCTACGCATTTGACCCTCCATAGTCCCCTGGCTTTGGGATAGGGGCCCTGTCCGGCTTCTTTCCGGGTTGGGTCCTTGGATTTTGAGCATTTTTTATCTTGTTCATCTCCTCTTGGATCATGTACTTCTCAGCTATCTCCATGATCCGCTCGAAAGATTTTGGCTGTTTTCGACACAGAGCATACCCAAATTGGCTGTTTCCGACACAGAGCAACTCTCTCATGTACCATCTTCTACAACTCCGCTTCAGTCACTTTACGATAAAGCGACCTCTTAGCCTTATCGGCAGCTTCTGGCTGATTTTCTCAGACCACGAAATCCTCCAGATCGCGAACATTTATCGATGGCTGCCCTGAACTGATAATAGTTCTGGTTCGAGCAGCTCTGGGAGGATTAACTGGTGGAGCACCTATAGTAGACCGCCGTATACTCCTTTCCCTCTGTAGGTTTGAAAGAGGAGCTTGATGCCCTGAACGAGCCACAGGTTGATCAACCGGGTGCTGCTGACCAGGTAATGATTCTCGATCTGCTCTCTCCGTGTTCATAAACTCCCTACACATAGTGCCAATGATAGATCGTAAATCAGCCACTGTTGTACGAATGGGTAAATCATCCGGCGGGTTAGCTGGTGGAACTTCAGACTGATGAGCTGCTCGGGATTGGTCACTTGGTTCATTATTAACAGAGCGCTGAGCACATGCAACGTGGGAAGGCTCACCGCGATTGTACGTGTATCTCCTAGTAGTAGGCATTTTTCGATCTAATACTCAAATAGGCCCCACGGTGGGTGCCAATTGATTAGAACAAATATGGAAATAAAGTAATGCGAGCACAATTAATAGTCAGGGAATATATTGATGTATATTAATATTCCGATCTGATTACAAGTTACAAGGGTCTATTTGAGCATTACAGGATGCCGTACAATTAGTTAAAAAAATACAATGAGCGAGCTAGTCTAAATCCCGAAGAATCCGAGCTGAATGTCCGAGCAAGGTGCACCTGGAAATGTGTGCCTGATGTCATAAATGCGCTTGGTATTTATAGGAACAGTATTGTGCTAGGTAGACCCTCTGCATGAGAATACGTCTCGACCCATAGGCCCGGCTTGGGAAACGGCCCAACAATGAATCCGAGGAGAGGGGTAGATCAGAAATAGGGCCTCGCGAAGTCAAAGTCGGCTTGATCGGAATCTGTGTCCTGTAGGTCGGAAAATATGCCTTCTTGGTCGGAAACTGTTTAATCTCGAGCAGGGGTATTTCCTAGAATAGAGCATGCGAAATATCCCTCATCAGTGGGTTTTCAGTAATAAAATGAATGAAGATAGTATTGTTACCAGAAACAAAGCAAGACTAGTGGCCAAAAGTTACTGCCAAGAAGAAGGCATTGATTTTGATGAGACATTTGCACCTGTGGCAAGGCTTGAAGCAATCAGATTATTACTTGCCTATGCTGCTCCCAAGAACTTCACTATCTATCAGATGGATGTGAAGTCTGCCTTTCTCAATAGAGAGTTGCAAGAAGAAGTTTATGTTGAACAACCTCCAGGTTTTGAAGTATATCAACAAGGAGATAAAGTGTATCGTCGGAAGAAAGCCCTATATGGACTGAAACAAGCACCAAGAGCATGGTATGATACCTTATCTTATTTTCTTTTAATTAAAGCATTTCGCAAAGGTAAATTAGATAAAACTTTGTTCACTATTGAATGGGATAATCAAATTTTGCTAGTTCAAATATATGTGGACGATATTAATTTTTGTTCAACTAACAAACAGATGTGTGAGAAGTTCGCTAGCTGATGCAGAATAAGTTTGAAATGAGCATGATGGGAGAACTCAATTACTTTCTTGGATTACAAGTGAAACAGCTGCCTGATGGCATATTTATTAATCAAGCAAAGTACACAAAAGATCTGTTCAAGAAATTTGTTTTGGTTCAACTAACAAGAATGAAGATGGAAAATCAGTGGACATCACCAAATATAAAGGCATAATTGAGTCACGGTTGTACCTTACTGCAAGCAGACCAGATATTACGTACTATGTTGGGGTTTGTGTGAGATTTCAATCAAATCCTAAGGAATCTCATCTCTTAGTTGCTAAAAGGATATTGAGGTATCTCAAAGGCACTTAAGAATTGGGATTATGGTATCGGAGGGAATAAGGATTTGAACTTATTGGATATTCAGATTCTGACATTGCTGGCTGCAAAATTGATAGGAAGAGTACCACAGGTACATGTCAATTTTTAGGGAGTCTTATGATATCATGGATGAGTAAGAAACAGACTTCAGTATCCATATCTACTGTTGAAGCTGAATACATTGCTGCTGGAGCATGTTGTGCACATATACTTTGGTTGAAACATCAACTAGAAGATTATAATCTCAAAATTAGTGGAATCCCTATCTACTGTGACAATACAAGTGCAATCTCACTTACTCAGAATACAACAAGTCATTCTAGGACTAAGCATATTGAGATCAAACATCACTTCATAAGAGATCATGTTGAGAAAGGAAATGTTATTATTGAGTATGTTCATACGGACAATGAGATAGCAGACATTTTCACCAAAGTGATGCAAGATTTTCTACTCTAAGAGTTGAATTAGGCTTGTTCAATTTGGATTCATGAGCTGAGGGGGAACCTATCAGAATACTATGGTTCATCAGCTGAGTAATCTGACAATAAGTGGTATTGTTCAAGACTGACTCTCAACAGACTAGTTGACTGATAGATTCTTGAACTCAGGGGGAACGTGTAAGACGAGCGGTACTCCTGATTAAAGATGAAATATTCAATGACAGTTAGTTAGAGTTGCCTTATCAGAAGATTTGTTCTTAATTATTGAAGACCTGAAGATTATTTATCTTGCTGGATTGACAAACAGGAAAAGAAGATCACTAGCTATTGGCTTTCACTAGTGATATATTGTATCAGACAAGTCATCTGTCAGATAAGTTGAAAGAGCTCAAAGTGTATGAGCCAGTGAAAGTAGAGGCCAAACAAGAAGGGACTCCTGAGAAAAAGCAGCAGAAGAGAAAAGTTGTTGAAGTAACAGTCCTTGCTAAGCCTGCTGGTAAGGCTAAAAAGAACAAAGTAAAATTCAAGGATGCTGAGCCTGCTGGTCAAACAGCAAACCCTGCTGTTGAAGTTAGACCAGTAGACAGTCTTAATGCTGATGAAATAATCTCTTAAATTGCTAAGGAAATAGATTAGATGCCTCTTGATGCATCTCCATAACGGACTGAATCAGAAGAGATTCCATTAGCTTAAAGGACAAGGAGCTCAAAGAAAAGTCCTACTGATGTACCTGCCTTAGTTTATACTAAAGCAACAGGAAGGAAGAGAATAGTTCTACAAGAAGCATATATTTCTTTATCTGAGAAATTGAGGGAGGATCACCACTCTGCTGAGAGACCAGCAGAATCAGCAAAGGAGTCTGATACCGCCCATCAGATGACAGCTGAGGCATCCGCACCTCAAGATAATCACACTGTTGTTCCAACGGCCGAGTCTGCTGAGGCACCTGCCACAAGAAGAAAAAGGACCGGTAAAGCCAAGATCTCTTATGCTCACAAAAAGAAAAGGAAAATAAGGCTGAGCAAAGAAAAAGAGATGAAGCTGAGCTCAAGGATGCTTTAAAGTCAAGTAAGTCATAAGCTGCTCTCAAACAGTTAACTAACGAAGAGTTAGCTGCCAAGGAGGCTGAGGATTTGGCCAAAGCTCTTGAAGCTAGTAAAACTGATGCTTACGGCCCTAGACATGGGGGTGGGATTGTAATACAGAACCGAAGGACGATGGTTTTGTTATGCCTAGACCTAAGATTGTAAAAAGAAAACGAAAAGAGGTGAAGCACACTTTGGAGATTGTTCAAAGTGACCAAGAAGTCTTCTCTCGTTTCGAATCAGAATTAGAAAGGTATAACAACCTGTTGCATAACAAGAGTACTCTTCTGGCTGAGAAAATTAGATATAACAGATGGAGAGAGTACCATCTTGTAAAGTTGAAGGAGAAAATCCTTGCCTGGAAGGAATTTGCAGAAGAAGAACAATGGGTACTCAACTGGCTGCAAACTACCTCCATCAAACAAGCTTTGGATTCAGATTACTTCTATGACATGGTTCACAATTACATGAAGAAGATTGTCAAAGAAGAATCAACAAAGTTAAAACAGACTATCCCTAAGAAGATAAGGAAAACAGATGATGCTGGGGATAAAGCTGTTAAGTTGGCAGTTTGTGTGACCTTGGATAAGTGGACTCAAAGTTCAAGATTTGAGAAGGGAAGCTCTAGTGATCTACCACCTCTGCCAAGCCTTCAACACATAGCTTTTGAGTCTGCCATAAGAACATTCCAAGAATCAACTCAACAGACTACATCAACATTTGTTCCTGCTACTTTTATACATCATAAAATTGTTGTGTCTGCTGATGGGTTTGATCTTATGCATATTATAGATGAAGAAATAGACCAGTCAAAAGTTGATGTCCACAATTCATCAGTGGAGATTACTCTTGAAGATGCTCAAGTCCCACTTGATGAAGTACCACAAGAAAGGGAGCCACTTGCCATTGAATGGAAAGCTCCAGAAAATCAGCAAAGTTCTAGTCCTACCAGGAATACAAACTCATTTCAATCAACGCTTCTGGATTCCATGAAGGCTCTGGTTGAAAATGCTATGAAGGAAATGGAGGAAAAGAACGAGGAGCTGCTAAGAAAAATTGAGGAGGCTACCTCAATTCTTGTTCAAAGCACTGCTCAAAGCATTCCACAGCTTAGTGACAACTCTGTGCTGTTGAAAGAATGCTTAATTACCTGAACAAATCAAGTTAGTGGTATGAAGGCTGATATTCAACAAATCAGTGAAACCATTCAGAAGAATTAGGCTGATTGGATGAAGGTTAACCAAGCATTCGTGGATGCCACAGAATCTGGAGAAGAGAAGACAACAAGTCTAATTTAAGGCTTCTGTGAAAGTACCAATCAGATAGGTGCAGAGGTTACAACTCTCCATCACAACCTGGACTATCTGAATTATCAAGCTGCGGTACTGATGGTTAATCAGAAACAACAAGCACTACAACTTCACGCTATGGATCACAACATCAGGATGCTGCAGTAAACATTACTCCTGTTCAAGCTGAGGAACTCGACCCTGTTGATGATGACAAAAAAGGGGGAAGAGAAATCTGCTAACAAGGAAAATGCTACTGAAGTAGTTCAAAGTTCTGCAGAGGTTACAACTAAGCCTGCTGAAGAACTAAGGTTGCGATGAGGCTGAACAGACTGCTAATGCTAGTGATGATGTTGAAGATAAGGCTGAAGAAGAAGAACCCAAGGATGCGGCAAAGGAGGACAAACAGATTGTTGCTTATAAGGATTCTGCTGAAGAACAACTTGACCCATTTCGGAAGGCTAAGAAAATAGATGAAATCAAAGCTAAAATCGAGGCTGCTGCCAAGAATTTAGAACTATTCTCTAGTGGTGAAGATGATGAAGAAGAGGAAGAAGACGAAACAGAAGAATAGACTACTTTATTTCTCTTATCATTTCATTGTAAAATTATGTAACTTTTCATTTTCTTTGTAATCTGATGTAATTGTAATATGTTCAGAATTAATAAAAGATTACAGAAGTTTATCCACTATCTTAGAAATTTTGTGTGAAGGCTTAACTTTAGTTTAGTTACGGGCACTTAGCTAAAGTTTTGTCATAATCAAAAAGGGGAAAATTGTTGGATGAAGATGAAGAAGTGAAGGGAGGTTTTGATGATTTCCAAAAGTCATCAGCTAAGTAATAGAAGCTTAGCAACCTTTGGGAAATTCCATCTGAGAAGTCTAGTAAAATCAGAATGGTTGAATTTTGGTCTAGAAGACTACTGATCTGATGTTGAGTACAGAATCAGACTGGTGGATTTCAGCAGAGTCAAATTAAATGAGTTCGGTTTGAATCAGCAGAGTGTTCATCAGCAGAGTGGATCCAACCAACAGAGTAGAAGTGATTACAAAGTTCTTCCAACGGTAATAAATGCACATGGCATAATAAATACTGTAAGAGAAGGGTAATAAAGACAAATGATTGAAGAGAAACCTCGGATCAGCATGGTGCCTTTAATGCGACTTGACAGAGAGTACAGCAGAACTGTACAGTGAACAGTTGTAGAAGCCATTCTGAAACAAGGACCAGTACTCGAGGAAGATCTAAAAATCTATCTTACTTCAACAGGCAGAAATTCAAATTCACGAGTATAAATAAATCTACATTAAAGAGTTAGAGACACAACACAACTAAGAGAGAATTCAAGCAAGCAAAATCTTCTAAGTCTCAAAAACTCAAGTACAAATCACCATCAGCCGAGTCATCTGTTGACAAAGTCGAGTTGAAGAAACAAGTAAAAACAAAATCTGAGTGATTTCTGTAAACTTCGAGTATTGTGAGAAGTGTATATCCATCTTTGTGAGTGATATAACTTCATAGTATAGGTTTTCTTTGTGATCTCCTATAGCGAACTTGTGGCTTTATCATTTATTGTAAAAGCACAAGAAGAGTGTACTAGGTTACTTAGTGTTTCTAGTATAACCTAAATCTTCGTGATTTAGAAATGTGGACTAAAAGACATTATTGTCTATATAACCACTATAAAAATTCACCGTGTTTGATCACTTGCATTTGGACTTGCATACTCCAAAAGCATACAAACACTTTAATCAGACTAAAAGCTTTTAAAAAAAAGTTTTAAAACTGGGGATAAAAGTTTTTAAGTAAGAAAATAACCTGTTTAAAAAACACTTGACAAAATCCGTTGCATACAAGTTTCAAATTCTGATTTAAATTGAAACAGATAAGTAAATCAGACGAGTGGTCAGTTCTGCTGTTCAAGTTAAGTGCACAATCAGCATAGTAGTCTCACCAGTTTCGATCAGCTTACTCTGCTGATAAGAAATGTTAAAGAAATTTAAAAAGGTACAGATGTCTATTCACCCCCCCCCCCCCCCCCCTCTAGACCTCATCTGACCACTTGAGACCAATAGGTTGATAGCTTAGTTCCCTGATTTTGCCCCAGTTCACAAATTCCCCTGTTTATGATGAAATTTATGGCATGTTTGTGGCTCGTCAGCCCCCTCAACTCACCAATTTTTATTTTATCTTCTCTCGTCTATACAACAAAGGGAAGGGTCTCCACCCCAACTTCTTGATTTTCTGCTCTCAAATGTTGTCGATGTATTATCCTTCCATGTCGGAGGATTCTCAGAAAAAGTATTAGCGAATGTGGGCCAGTTTCCTTTCATCAAGAGACATCCACGCTGGCCTAAAGGTCACAAGTGGCAAAGAGTCTTATGACAGGAAGTCTCTGAAATGTGGAGTTCATTTTTATCCGGCTCTTTATGTTGCTCGACAGTTCGGCCTAACCCAAATGGTTCCCCGATTTGGCATTACTTTATCGGGCCGAAACACCAATCAAGTTTACTTAATTAACATGGAAAGCTTTGATGAGCTTTGACGTTGTTGGAGCAAAGACCATGATGGCTTTGTTTTTCATACTCACCCTCCTACTGCCAACTCTTCTCCTGATTTTATCAACTGGTTGGGATCAATACATTGCAACCACCCGTACAGAGACTTTCCATGCTGCTGCTGCCAAATTCATTGTGCCCAACCATCTTGACGCAGTGGTATATGATGCTGCTTTTCTCGAGTTTAATCATCTATCAATGATTAAACTTACCAAAAAAGGTATGTCTGCTATTATTTTCCATTTTTAGAAATTTTATGACGTAGGCTGGGATCCCGACAATAGAGATGCAATCCTTGAGGAGGCAGCAACCAATTTTAAAAAGAAGAAAGAGAAAAGGTTGGTTGATGCTAGGTTAGCACATTTTAGGGAAGCCAAAAAAGGGGAGGTCTTGTTGCCCGCAATTACCTACCATTCCTATTTTCTAGAGTCAGACTTTCCCGTACCATTGCCCGTTGTTAGACTTATTCCTAAATCTGCCGTCTCTTTTACGGGATATCATGCTGACAATCCTATCACTATGTCTTCTACATTGTGAATATAGAGACGGTGCCACTTTGGTTATTGATGAACCAGGTAGTCTATTATTGTTGGCTTGATAACTTACTGATTTTCATCAGACTCACTGTTTCTTACTTTTTCTCATAGGTTTCAAGAAATCCTTTTCTTCTCAAGCCCCCCATGCCCAAGAAAAAGAATGGTATGGATGATGTGATTCCTATGGCTATTCCTTTCAAGCAAATTGATCCGAAACCAACCCCTGCAGACTTCTTTTCCCAACACTCTGGTGCTCAGCCAAACAATCACATTGACAAGGTAATTAACATCCCCGTCAAATATGTCAGGCGCTCCCGTCGGCTCTTTGAACGTCGAGGTGGCAGTATTGCCATAGTCGTGAGTAGTTTCGACGAAGAGGTATATGCTTTTGACTTGATTCATCTCTGGCTTTTCCTTGATATTAACACTATTTTATCTTCTCCATGTCAGGAGGTTACCTTTGTTAAGGGAAAACGCCATGTCGATGAACCATGTGGATTGACAAAATGATTGATGCATTCCACATGGAGTGAATTTGTAGCGTCTCATGAACAAGGCATTTGATACTAATGTAAATGAGTAGGTGGTTCGATAGGGGATCAAACGCATCGAACGACCCAAATAGAGAAACTCATTGTGGAAGGCATGTCGCATATCGGTGATGGGATGTTTTTCAAGTCTAATAATAGTGTACGATTTAGTCTTAAACTTGAGATGCTAGGGTGAATTTTGTGCTCGGGTGTGCGTATTTTGATTTAGGAGCCGATCACGTAGCCTGATCATTGTGCGCTTACTTTGGGTACGTATAGTCGTATACACGAGTGGTTAGTATCAATATGGGTTCTACCGACTCATCGTAATGGATGAGAGAATTTCCTGTACGTTCTTAGATAATAGATTCTGAGAAACCCATGGCCACGGTCGGTGACGGATTTGGAAAAGAGTTTCCAAATTTTGCAGTCACACTGGAATTATTATCCAGAATTAGAAAGTACATAATCGAGATAATTAGAGGTGTCGATCAATTCACACACCCTAGGTCTCGATCGGGAAATTAAGAGGTGAGGTTTGCAAGATCGATTCACCTGAACTTGGGCCTCATGGGCTTGTGGCTAGACATCGATCATGAGGTGTAGGTACTCCTGAATTAATACGAGATTAATTTCTGGAGTGGTCAATTAAAAGTTTTTAATTGATCGGAGCAATTAATTGCTCATAATTAAATCACAAAGAGTTTGTGGGCCTGCGGCCAATTGATGGTGAACCTAGAGGGTCACACACAATACAGTTGGACATCAACAGTCGAAAAGGAAACAATTGATTTAAGGAAGTTAAATTAATAATTTAATTGAATTAAAGTGTTTGTTCAATTACTTAGTCCATCAAAGAGGAATTGAAGCTAATCCAGAGAAGATACGTGCGATCACGGAGATGAGACTTCCGAGATCGATCTCCGAGGTACAAATTCTGGTCGGCAAAATTGTTTCCCTGAACAGGTTCATGTCTAGGTCGGCGGATAAAAGTCTACCTTTCTTCTAGACGTTGAGAAAAGCTAAGTGCTTCGAATAGACAGAGGAATGCGATCAGGCTTTTGTTCAGTTGAAAGAGTATCTAACCTCCTCACCATTGCTTGCTAAACCTACCGAAGGACAAACCCTCTATCTCAATATCGCGGTCTCTGGAGCTGCAGTGAGCTCGGTATTGGTCAACTTGAAGGTGCGGAACATAAGCTGGTATATTAAGTGAGCAAACTATTGCAAGGAGCAGAAAAGAATTACATGGAGATAGAAAAGTTCGCCTTAGCTCTCGTGGTAGTAGCTCGGAAGCTAAGGCCTTATTTTCAAACATATAAGATCATAGTTCTCATTAATCAACCCTTAAGACTGATATTGTCAAAACCAGAAATGTCGAGAAGGTTGATAAAATGGGCTATCGAGCTGGGACAATATGAGATCGAGTATCAACTTAGAACTGCCATAAAAGCTTAAGTGCTCGCTGATTTCCTCTTAGAGACCCCAAACTCATCTGATATATTAATCGACCAACCGAGTTCAAACTCCAATGATATCTTGGTCGTAAATTGTCCTATCTGGCTAATGCATGTCGACGGAGCTTCTGGCAAAGACGGTGGAGGTGCAGGTATAAATTTTCGAGGACCAGAAGTGGAAGATCTAAACTATGCAATCACTCTGGATTTCATGGTAACGAATAATGAGGCATAATATGAAGCCTTGATAGCAGGGATGGAGATGGCGATCAAAGCAGATATAAAAGCTCTAAACGTATTAACAAATTCCAAGCTGGTACAAAGGCAAGTCAACGGATTATATGAAGCCAAAGAATACAATATGATCAAATATTTGGCTAAGGTAAATGAACTAACTGCTAAATTTGATAAGTTCAAAATACAGAACTTACCAAGAGACGAGAATCGATGGGCATATCAGTTGTCTCGATTTACTGGATCGCGAGACGGTATGATCGGAAGAGTGATTACTTGGTTGATCTTCAATACCCCCGCCATCGATCCTGATGCAATACCTAATGTAGAGGTGATGGATATTGATGTGGCTGCGAATAGTTGGATTACTCCACTAATGAATTATCTCACCAATGGTACCCTTCCGAATGACCAAAATGAGGCACGAAGGATTAAGTATCGAGCTCCAAGATATGCGATTATGGAAGGAAAACTCTACAAGCGGTCGATATCGGGGTTGCTGCTGAAATGCGTCCCCGAGCACCAAACTCATAGTATATTGGAAGAAGTACATGAAGGAGAGGCAGAAAATCACAGTGGAGCTCGAGCTCTTGCTCTAAAGTGCCTAAGGACTGGCTATTATTGTCCAACTTTAACTTCGGACTCAATAGACATGTGAAGAAGTGTCATCATTGCCAAGTACATTCGAATATAATTCATCAACCTGAAGGAATGATGCATTCAATCCCGATATGTTGGCCCTCTGATCAGTGGGGAATTGATATTATTGGTCTGTTCCCAACGACAAGGTCGAGAAAAAGTTATGTACTGGTGGCAGTTGAATACTTCAGCAAATGGATCTAATGCATTGCCTTAGCACGAATAACATAGTTTCAGGTTATAAATTTCTTATGGAAATACATTGCGTGCAGATTCGGCATCCCAAGAATATTGATCTCAGTCAATGGAACTCAGTTTGTGGGAAAGCAGGCTATGGAATGGTGCTCGAAGTTTGGGATATAGCAGAACTTTACCTCTGTTG
Organism: Penstemon newberryi var. newberryi; assembly: GCA_030819805.1. NCBI lineage: Eukaryota > Viridiplantae > Streptophyta > Magnoliopsida > Lamiales > Plantaginaceae > Penstemon > Penstemon newberryi. The sequence goes on along the minus strand of JAUALY010000007.1, from coordinate 9,024,454 downwards.
GTCATCCCCGAGCAAATGGGCAAACTGAGGTAGCTAACAGAGAAATAATAAAATCCCTAGAGAAAAGATTGGATGACGCCAAGGGAAAGTGGTTGGATGAGCTCTCGGGTGTTATTTGGGCTAATCGGACCACGCTAAAAGCTTCAACTGGGGAAATGCCTTTTAGCTTAGTTTATGGCTCAAAAGCAGTTATTCCCGTCGAAGTACTAGTTCCGAGTCCAAGGATAAAATTTTACGATGAGAATCTCAACGACCAGTTACAACAGAACGATGTTGACCAAGCTTAAGCATTAAGGGACAAAGCTAACCTTAGATTACAGGCAGCGAAATCAAGCATGGAAAAAGCGTACAACCAAAGAGTAAGAGTCCTATCCTTCAAAGAGGGTGACTTAGTACTTAAGAAAGTTGAAGTGTCAAAACATGTGGGAAAACCCCAGCAAAATTTGGATGGTCCTTATGTTGTGATTGGGGTCGGAAAAAGAGGAGCTTACAAGATCGCCCAGATGGATGGTACACCCATACCTCGAACCTGGAATGCGGTTAATCTTAGGCTTTACTATGGTCGATGAGTTCTGGGAAGATTTTCCGTAATACTATCGTTATTTTAGTTATAATTTTAGTTCATTTATTGTTTCCACTGGATTTTTAATTTCCGATTCATATAATAAAAGCTCTTGCTTATTTTCTCCATATATTAGTTTAAATTCTCAAGACGTGATTCTAAATTCGTAAGAGCTATTGCTTCATCGATATCCAATTCTCGGTCTATAAAGGTCAAAACCAATAATTGGTAAACAACGTAAGAGTTAAAGTTTATTTTGAGTAAAATCGATTCGGTCGGTAAAACTCTCCGATCTCCTAAGGTCGATCTACAAAGATTAAAACCAATAATTGGTAAACAACCTAAGAGTTAAAGTTTATTTTGAGTAAAATCGATTGGGTCGGTATACACTCATCGATCTCCAATTCTCGGTCTATAAAGTTTAAAACCAACAATTGGTAAACAACCTAAGAGTTAAAGTTTATTTTAAGTAAAACCGATTAGGTCGGTAAAACTCTTCGATCTCCAATTTCCGATCTATAAGGGTTAAAGCAAGTAATTGGCATAAGATCTAAGTGTTAAGAATGTTTTGAGTAAAACCGATTGGGTCGGTAAAACTCTTCCATCTCCTAATATCGATCTACAAAGTTTAAAGCCAATAATTGGCATAAAACCTAAATATTATAACTATTTTGAGTAAAACCGGTTGGGTCGGTAATAGCTAGTCGATCTCGTATTATGACCTAGAAAGGAGCGGAGCACAGTTAGTGTTGCCTTTGCAAATTGTTATAGGTCGGAAAGGTTGTACAAGAAATTAAAACAGATAATTGAGGATGCAAAGATGAAAAGGATATAAAAAGTTTCATTCATTTAAGTATCCTTGTATTACAACTCTCTAGCACTGCTTACAAATAAATCGACATATACGATTTAGAGCTACGAGAATACTAAAAATCATCGAAAATATTATGAATAAACTGTGACAATGTCCACGGAAACATTTACTCGACCCGATCCTTGTCCTGCATCGGAAGATCCGAACTTCATGAACAGCTTCACCAACTTCGCCCAGAAATTCAAGACTTCTTTAGTTCGATGCTTGAGGTCAAGTGAGCTCGACCACCCCCGCAATGCTAACCCTGGGCAAGCCAGAGATCTTATTGCGATTATTCGTCCAAAGGGATTGACCAGCTCGGATAGATGGCCGGTTCTCGTGGTATAATCGACCATACCTCCCACCTCCACAGTTTCAACTTTGGTGTAGCTACCTCTGAGATTAATAGTTTTATCCACAGCTCCGAGGAAAATAACCTCAAAGTAGAGGTTGGTAAGGCATGATCGAGGCATCCGAGTACAAATGGCAACTATTTGTTCTCCCCGAAGCACCAAGCCAGTTGTTATCCGACTTGATTACTACGAGAAAAGACAAAAGTCACCATCTCCTTGACCTCGAATGTGGAGGTCGATAGGAGACTTATTTGCCTTTGGAGTACCCTAACAATTCCACCCATACCAATTCGAAATTATGTTGGATTGTAAAAGAATACGAGTTAGATGGTCGACCACCGTTTTGGAATAAGAAAATCTCCATCAAATGAAATCTTACTGGATGTAAAAATGGAAGGAAATAAAAGCCTTTTAAAGGTGGAATGGTAAAGATCTAACGGCTGAATTATCGGAAAACGTGGCTGGCGTTCTAACTACCCCAAATAAATGAGGCTGAAACTCTCCACCTTCTCGAAATGGTCGGATATTAATATATATATATATATATTATAGCAATTACGTGTATAATGCGACCGTCCTACAAATCAACAACGAAGCTCTATCAACAATCAACAATCAGGGAAAAATCAGAATACTTACAACAATTACATTCACTTGTGGTAAGAAGGAAATAGCATTCATGTTGCAGCTAGTTCAAAAATTTACAAGGAAACAACATAAACAAAAATTTACAAAGAGGATCTACAGCTCGAGATTGTGATCGGGGGAAGTACTATGCCCGAGGAAAGTAATTAATTCTTTGGTACGTTGTTTATATCCAAAGGTAAAACCCGCATCGAACTCCTTTTTTCTTCCCCTTCTCGATCTGTACTTGAACGATTTCCTCAAGATTCTTATTTTGTTGAATCAAATCCTCTTTCTCCTTGAGGATATTCTCTCTATCATAAGGCAGCTCGGCATTTAGGTTCGAAAGCCTCTCATTATCAGCTGGAAGATGATCTGCCTATATCATCAAAGCCCGATGAGTGGCAGCAATATTGTCTAGTCTGCTATCAGCAGCAAGCCTAGCAGATTGGGCGTCATCGTTTTGAATCCCAAGTTGCACAATATGGTGCTTTGCTTAGAGGAAACATAGAGAAGTCAGATTTGAATAAATAGAAGTTTATCAATTCCAAATGTTTGATACTAGACTGGACCAAAAAAGATCATTTATTTTATCCAGTTCGACAGGAAGGATCGATCCGACCCCTAAGTTCCATGATACTCCATCAGGCTCGTTGGACTCAGGAATACTAGCCTCAAGGGATACTCCCCAGGTCGTTCGAGGCTAAAATCTCGGATTTCCTCGATCCGATGACTGAACGAGCGATCATCCAACAAAGAAGGATCGTCTTGGGGATTGAATACATTACCTTGATTGGGAGGCACAGGTTCAGAGTTGATTATTTGTTGATCATTTTCAGCTGGAGATGGATGAACTCGAACAACGTGGGTCGCAGGAGGAACGTCGGCAGTTCTAAAAGTTTGTATGCCAGAAACAGATTCTTGATTCTCCTCTGAAGCAGTCCTTTCAGCCTCGATGTCTTGACTGGAATCAGTGGGAACAGTCTTCGTCTGTTGATCGATTTGTCCCCGCGGAAACATTGATCAAAGTTGTATCCGAATTAGGTACCTCAAGTTCATAATCGATCTTATTACTGGGGCAAGGATGGTCAGTCGAGGAGTCTCCACCTTGATAAGCATCAAGAATATCCTTCTCCACCAAATGGTTTGGAAGGAGGAGGCTCGATCGACTTATCCGACCCAAAAACAACAGTAGGATGGGGATGTGAAGCTAAGGGACTTCTTCTTTCAGAAGCAGGAATACCCACAGAACGACTCGGTGTTCGATATGAGGAGGAGATGGATTGGCGGACAACTTCTTCGATCTCATCAACTGGTTGACTAGTGCTCCCTACTCGGGCCTTCTTCCTAGGTGCATTGCTCCTAGAGGGCGTTCATATCGTTTGCTTGGGAGGTGCGGAGAACAAGTTTGCACTCATTTTTAGGAATATATGGAAATTATAGGAATATCGATCCTGTACTCCGATGTACTCGAGAGAATTTTTAATGGTACAAGTAGGGACGCGCTGTAAATCTTGGAATATTTTACCCCTATATATACTAGTGGAATTGACAGAAAGGCCCTTAGAAAAGAGCGCGAACAGTCATTTTTCAAATTTTTGGCAGATTTAAAGACTATTGTCTAACAAGCTTTGCGCAATTGAACGGAAAATTAGCAAATCAACTTAAAGGCTTATGTCTAATGGGGATACGAATGGTAATAAAAGACAGAGAGTGAATCAAGCAGATAATTTAAAAATAATATCAACAAAAGTGTTTACAATAAGAAATTAACAAAATAAATACAAGATTACACATCTATTACAAGGATATATAATCATGCTACTAGAGAAGAATTTATCGGAGAATTATCTCATCTTTCTTCTCCTTGTCCTACAAAATCTCATCTTTCTTCATTAGAAGCTTCTTCTTCTTCAGATGCAGCTTATTCCTCATCGCTCTGCTCTTCATCGACCTCGTCTTCAGGAACCTTGTCTGGGTCGGGCAAAGGTATCCCAAATTCCTCCACCAAGTGAGCTAATGGATGATGGCTATAGTCAACTTGGGAAATGGCCTCGGAAGGATAAGCTCGGTATTTACGATCCTTACTAATATCCATAGCTTTATAATTTTTCCGCAATCTGTTCGGGATCATTTTTTGTCTAAGCAGTTGTTCGACTCCCTTATAAAAAGAACTTGACGACAATCCTCCTATTTATTTGTCCAATATCGCGGTGTGCACTAGGGAGTTGAGAAAATCCCGAACAACTGGCTCTACATTTTCGGCTTGAGCCTCCCGCATAACTTCATCCATAACAGCGTCATCGGCTTTGGATTGTAGCTGGGATTGTAGAGACTTGTTCTCAGCTTCTAGAGCACTGATTGAGGTCGAGAAAGAGACGTTGCTCTTCTAGTTCCCGAGTCAGCTGGTCAACTTGTGCTTGGTATCGACTAGCATCCATCATGGTGCTGAAAATATGAGGAATATCAGTCTCCAAATGTGGGTTGCTACTAGGACCAACTTGATTTTCTTGGACTCGAGAACCTCCATGCTCGGCAAGTCTACCTCGAGCTCCTTATTTTTAGCCAGAAGAATCATGTGAGACTCCTCAACGAACTTCAGTTGCTCTATATGGAGGGAAGAATTGTACATCGTTCCTACCAGTGCGCTTCCAGCCTGTTGGAATTAACAAGAAATCTCAATATAGAAAAATATGATTTATATTTTGGGTAAGGATAAAGATGGAGATATTTTACCACTTCATGAACATGGGCCACTCTGGCTAATTGGTCCAGAAGACTTCTCTTGAGAGTGCATTAGATATCTTTGGTAAATACTGTCGATAAAAGCAGCCTCGTGGCTTTATCTGAGACATGCTCTTTATCATCATTAAGTATAGTTCCATCAGCGGGATAACCTACAGCTCGTTTACCCTCCATATGATTCTCGATCATATCGACGAGAGAAGTCTTATGGTGTAAATCGCCAATATGGGTGAAATATGGACCCTACTTATCAAAAGCCTGTTTTCTCCTCTTCCCTGGCTGACCAGAGGAGTTGCATTCGGACCAAGTTTTACATCCATGGATCCTGTATTGATTTCTGGTAGCCATGGGGGAGGGGTATTCTTGAGTTGGGTTAGGATTGGAGGAAGAGGGTTGATCGGAAGGTTGACTAGATGAAGTACGTACAATACTGATAGGTTCAACATTCTCGACCGATTCTTCTTCCATATCTTCAAGATCGGGATTTTGGTCTCTTCTCCTCTTCCTCGAGTCTCTTTGTTCAATTTCCAATTTGTTTGAAGACTTCTTGGAGCTCGAGAGAACGGTCTTTCCGACCACTGAATGATGGCATCTCTCGACCATAGTCCCTGCAAAACAAATATAAGAATGTATTTAGTATTAGAATCAGAGAAATCTTAAATGAAACAAGTTGTCAGATAAAATCATTAAACTCACTCAAAGGACGATTGTGTACGGGTATAGGAAAAGTGCAGGAACTTAATCCTGCCTTACGAAGAAAATCTTCACCGATCAAGTTGGCTGATTGATATTTATCTGCACTTATTTCCAAGACCATGCTTGAAGAAAAATGGTCATCTAAGGACAATGCCCCAGTGATCTTTCGACCACCGAACTCCCAGGATGAACTAAACCACAGTCATGAGTATAAGCCTCGAGGTTCCCATTCTCGAGCACACGATGGGTGGGAGGTCTAACAAAGAAGTATTTTTCTTTCAATTCTGAGATGTTACTTGAAATGGCATTAGCTAATATTGAGAAGCCAGGCCTTTGGCTGAACTAATTGAAGACTTCTATTAGAAGAGGTTGAGATGGAGAATCGGAAGAAATAATAGAAATAGTGAAAGGAGGGTTTGAGACCCCTTGCAACCATGAGAACAGAGAAGGCCATGATAAAGGCCACTGAGTTGGGAATGAGCTGGGTTAAAGAAAGAATAAAAGTTCAGAGGATTTCGGAAAGAATGGATGGAAATGGGTATCGGAGCCCGTGATCGAGGTGAGAAGTGTAAAAAGCTCGGCAATTATAAGGAGGGGTATTAACTCTTTGATTGGGTGTCGGGATCACAATCTGAAAATCCGATGGAAAGTAGCGGGCATAATTTTGTTGCAACCCGACTAGATCTTCCTCCGTATATTTAGAGGCAACAAGTTCGACCGGAGCAGACACTTGGAATTGAGTCGTCTTCGCCTTTTTAGAGGACTTCTTTGCCAGTTCCTCTTCTGAAGTGATTTCTATCACAAGCCCATCTACGCCTTCCTCTTCGCAGTTGGTGACCTCATCAGCAGGGACTCCGTCCCCCAAATCCTCATTTTTCGAGGAAGGAGGTTCCGAACTTTCTATTACATTGGTTATCATAACTTCATCCTCAGTAGGAGAGGGCGAGCTGGATTTTAATTGCAAAGACATTTTGGGAATAAAAGAGTGAAAGCTCGATAAGATCGCTATATGCTGGAAATCCCGATCTACTGATCCGATCTTGAGTTATATATGGTAAAAGTGAAAATGACCTCATTGACTTCGACTATTTATATGGATAAAGAAATGACATTTCGGCCCTTGACGACGTTTCATTTTCCCGCTTGAAAAAATTGCAAAACAAGCCCTTGCATTTCTGACAACGTTTTATAGCATCCAAATTATAGCGGAAAAGATTTTACAAGTATGTACTCTTTTTTCCTCGCTAAATTTTTGTCCCAAAAAAGGGTTCTTCCGAACAAGGTTTTTAATGAGGCATATTCCAGAATCTCCTAAGAAGAGTCATAAAAAGCTTATTTTACTTCTTCGAGTTACAGCTACACTTACGCTCGAGAAGTGAGGGAGTACTGATGCGGGCTAATTTATATCAAGCTAGGTCGGATTACTCGATCAGATCCAGATCGAACTATGATGCTATCGACCTGCCTCAGAACTCGTCAACCTGGACAAGCAGTTGAACGGCAGAAAAACACGTCCTTGTAATTAGCCTGGCTAAGCTTCTGGATAGTCCATGGGCCGTGCGAAGTCTCCTACGAGCCCTAGGACTCTATTAGGGCAAGATGTATTAGGCTATAAATACTAGAACAATTAATGTAATAGGGACTTTTTGGAATCTTTGATATTCAGCTAATTAGAATTATTCTAGTTCGGTACTATAGCTCAATATAACATACATATTGCATATTCTTTGTATTGCGCCATCCTGAGTAGCTTGGCCATGCCCTATATTCATTGTAACTCAGATATATAATATTCAATAAAGCTTCAGTCATCTATCTTTGTGGATTTGTTTATTTACTTTATTGATTTTACTTAGTCCAACGAAATTCGGTATAATCAGGAGGACTTTTGGCATTGTTCACGTACTCTTATTTTGTGAGATCGGTACTCTAGGTCGATATTCCACACGTGTTATTAATTCTTTGTCTTGCGCCCTCCTTAGTAGCTTGGCCAAGTCTTAAATTCTTTGTAATACCGTTCGACAATACATAATAAAGCACTAGTTCTCCCAATTTACCAATAACTTTACCTCATTTATTGTTTTTACTTGTTCCGACGAATTACGGTAAAATCAGATAGAACCCTTGGAAAGCGTCCATCATGCTGAATAAGGCGAACCCCGCCGTGGATCGACCAACAAATTGATCTGGGGTAGTGGATATGGGTCCCTTGGACATAACTTGTTCAAATCGGTAAAGTCGTTACACATCCTCCACTTGTTATATGCCTTGCTTCCTTTAGCCACTAGTACTATGTTACACAACCACTCCGTGAAGTGGATTTCTTTGGTCTGTTTAGACATTAAAAGCCTCTCTACTGATAGGATAGTGCCCTGCAAGCCAACTCAATAGCTTGTAATAGGACTATTTTATCTTGTATGAATCTTTGATTTATTAATTAATACGCAAAGTTTATTTATTTGATAAGATAAACTAATGGCCAACTTCATCTTTCGCGAACACATTTAAGCGATTGTTTGAAACCCTGAGATCACTCATGACTATGGGACGATTCACTTCAGTATTGAGTGCAATCATGAAACAGTCTCTAAGGTCGTGATCTCCAAAGTGTTCCAAGTCATAGATTCCTGTCGAGACGGGGTATCGAAGGAATCGTCAAGACTTGTAGGATTATGCATGATTCACATGGAGTGAATTTGTGGAGTTTCATGAACAAGACATTTGATGTCAGTGCATATGACTAGGTGGTTCGATAGGGGATCGAACGCATCGAACGACCCGAACAGAGAAACCCATTGTGGAAGTGCGTAAAGCATATCAGTGATGGGATGTTTCTCAAGACTTATAACAGTGTACGATTTAGTCCTTAGACTTGAGGTGCTAGGGCGAATTCGGTATACGGGTGTGCGTGCTTTGATTTAGGAGCCGGTCACGTAGCCTGACCATTGTGCGCCTACATTGGGTACGTACAGTCGTATATGCGGATGGTTAACATCAAGATGGGATCTACCGACTCATTGTAATGAATGAGGGAATTTCCTGTACGTTCTTAGATAATAGATTCCTAGAAATCCATGGCCATGGTCAGTGACGGATTTGGAAAGGGGTTTCCAAATTTAGCAGTCACACTGGAATTATTATTCAGAATTAGAAAGTACAGAATCGAGATAATTAGAGGTGCTGACTAATTCACACACCCTAGGTCTCGATCGGGAAATTAGTCGTTAGAGGGACCGTATGTACATGGTACTTATAAGAGGTGAGGTTCACTAATATCAATTCACCTGAAGTTGGGCCTCATGGGCTTGTGGCTAGACATCGACCATGAGGTGTGGGTACTCCTGAATTAATGGGAGATTAATTCTGGAGTGGTCAATTAAAGGAATTTATTGATCGGAGCAATTAATTGAATATTAATTGCTCATTAATTAAATCACGAAAGTCGTGGGCCTACGGCCAATTGATGGTGAACCTAGAGGGTCACACACAATACAGTTGGACAGTGACAGTCAATTAAGGAAAGGTTTGATTTAAAGAGTTAAATCAAATAAAAGAATTAAAGAGTTAATTCTGAGAGAGAAATAATTAATTAGATAGTCTAATTAATTAAATATTAATTAAAGAGTTAATTAAAGTGGGAGATAATTAATTAGATTAATTGGGTTAATTTAATTAAAGTGTTTAATTAAATTAATGCAAGACATGGGCCAATTTAATTAATGGCCCAATAGCAAGTCTTGCACACAAAGGGGCTTTGGAGGTGGCTATATAAAGGAGTCTAAGTTGAGACTCAAACCCTAAGCTAAAACCTAGCCCTAGCCGCCCCCTCACTTGGCCGCCCCCCCTCTCTCCCTCTTGCTCTCTCGTTCACTTAGATCTAGATCTAGATCTAGATCAGCCATTGACAAGAATCCTTCTCTTCCATTTCTATGCCTAAGAATTGAAGGAGTCATTCAATCCATCTGGTGTGGACTAATCTCTGGAGGCACAACACTTGGGGTGCTCTAGTGAACAAGGAAAGAGAAGACCGGAGAAACCACCACCTTGCCTGTGGTGAGGTAAATTCGATTTACCATCTTTTAATTTAGTAATTTGTTGCTAAATTGTATTCAACCTTTATTCATATGTGCTAATAAATGTTCTTGGGAGTTGGTGTATGAAAAAATTGAAAAATTTTATATTCCGCAACGTTGTTTTTGACAATCATACCCATAAAATCCCAACATCTACTTCAGCTTTTATGTTCTTGTCTTTAACAGGACCATGATTCCTTTTCTTTTGTCTAACAAGCTTCGCCTTCGGATCTATCTTTAACGAATGAGTAATTATCCTTGGGTCAATTTCCAGGATATCATTCGAACTCCATGCGAAGACATCTACATTCTTTTTAAGGAATTCGATCAACTTAATCTCTCCTTGAGAACTGAGCTCAATTCCTATTCGAGTAAACTTTTTAATTCTACGGAGATTCGTATAGATCAAAATAAGCTAGACGGAATGACAAAATGCGGGTAATAACGATGTAGTGCATATTCCGATCTCAATATGAGTGTTTTACAAGGTTTGTCCGAGTATTACATGATGCCATATACTACAAGCTAAACACAAGAAATCCTATGAACTAGTCCGAGCTATAATGGCTAGAAATGTGTGTCCCATGTCATTAAATGTACTTGGTATATATAGGTGTATGATGGTGCTAGGTGATCCGAACACACTAGAGTATGCCTCGGCCCATAGCCTAGGCCTTGTGCCAGGCCCAAGTTGAGATCGTAACTGCCATGCTCGGAAATAGGTCCGAGAGCTATGTGAAATCTTTAGATCGGAATCCACCGTTTTGTTGGTCTGAATATTGTACCGAGCATAGGGGTATTTCCTGTTTTAGAGGCTACCAAATATCCCTCATCAGCACCCCCCCACTTCTCGAGTGAATTCTGTTTTGAAAAATCTGGACAGAAAGTAAAATTTTCATTTTCTGCAATTCTGGACCAAATTGTAATTTCTGGAATTTTTAAAATCTGGACTGTTTTTGCAATTTACGAAAGGTTTGGGCTGTTTTTGCGATTGCCGTAAATTCAGGGGTCTGTTTTGCATTAAACGAAAGTTTCTGGAAATTTTGTTAATTTTCTGCTTGCTGGTCCGATTTGCATGTTCTGGAAATTTTGGGGCTGATTTGTAATTTCCAAAAGTTGAGGGGTCAAAATGTAATTTTCGAAAATTCAGGGGCCGAACTGAAATTTTTCAAAGGTTGAAAAACAGAAACTGTTTTGTGCACTAAAAGGGTTTAGTATATCCGAAAAGTTAATTTTATCATAATTAGTAGGGACTAGAGTGAGAATCAAAGGGATTGTTTTAAAAGGTGTTTTAAAATAAGATTATTGATTGTTTTAAAATAAGTTTTAAAACTAGAATCTAAAAGGCAATTTTAAAAGGAGTTTTAAAATATGATAAGAAATAAGAAAATGTGTTTTGCTTGTTTCTTGCTCTACGTGAATTGTTTACGTGGTTTTTCGATCGTGCCGAGCCTTGACCCTTAGGGTAGATGTGATTGGTTAATTTTAATTTGTTGGTTTTATTGGGCCTGCGAGCCTTAAGTTTTTCGGCCACTTTGAGCCTTTGTAATAGATAGGGCTTTACAGTTTTAATTAGATTAGGATGAAGGCCCGTTACAAGCAAGGTGGGAGCCCAAGAAGACTAAAGGCCATGTATGCATGGTAAAATGTGTAATAGCATAGGCCTCTTTGAAACCTATTAGATTGACCAATAGGACCATCGTCCTTGGCTCGATGGTGGTCCGCATAGGAGGCTCCCGATCGAAAACATACTGTGGTAGCATGCATGCTAGGTGTGTATGTTTTTATTTACGCATTTATATTTTAGCATGTATGGTGATACGCGCTAGTAATTTAGATCGTAAATAAAAGATAATGCATAACTGGAACGGTGAGATCTCGAGTAGAGTTACCTCAAACTCTTAAACCCGAAAAACCCCTCTTGATAATTATATTAAGTCATATTGGGTACATTAAAATAAAGTTTTAATATCCAAGCCTTCCATCAATAGGAACTAGCGTGAGTTGTCCACTTGTCGATTAAGGTGATCCAGAGTCTGGCACCCGAGTCGAGGAAAGAGACAATACGTGAAACTCCTTGATTCTCGTTTTTAACTAAACTTGACAAGGGTGAGGATTGGTCGGGATGTGAACATCGATCATAACCAAGTTATGGGGATTTCATGACCGGGCCCGTTGCTCATCAAGATTGATGGGTTAGACTTAACGAGTAGTACCACTCATGATGTAGCAGTGCTAGATGAGTGCGAAAATCGAGGCAAAATAGCTTGAAGGTTGTGTAGGGACACAATTGGTAATAGTATACCTACCTAGGGAATTAATTGTATGGCCGCGAGTCGTGGGTGCAATTAATGTCTGCTGGGACGTCAAGACCTGCTAGGAAATAAGATTTCCCGAACAATTGAAGGGGTAATTGTTTCGAGAAAATAGTGGGAGAACTTTTTCGATAACAAGTCCAATAGTCGTCAATTATAAGTATTAATTTAGATCAGTCAGCTGAACGTTATCATTCTATTTTGTAGATCATTTTGCGAAAATGTCTAAGAATCCATTATCTATCATCCTTGACACTAACAAACTGAACGGATCAAATTTTATCGACTGGCTAAGAAATTTGAGGATAGTCCTCGACTCCGATCGTCGGAGCTATGTTCTCGATGCCCCAATGCCTGGAGCACTTCCGGAAGGAGTTTCGGAAGAGGAACGAGCCACCCATGCTAGATGGGTTGATGATGATATTCAGGTTCGTTGCCTAATGCTAGCATCAATGACCAATGAGCTACAGAAACAGCATGCAAAGATGTTGCATTCTGCTGATATACTTCTCCATCTCCGAGATTTATTTGGAGAAAAGTCTAGGACCGAAAGGTTCAAGACGACGAGGGAGTTATTCAATCTGAGAATGGCTGAGGGTTCAAGTGTGAAAGATCACTGTCTTCCTTTCATTAATCTGATTGAAAAATTGGAGAATTTGGAAGTAGACTTGCATGCTGATCTTAGCACTGACCTCTTACTCCATACTCTACCACGCTCATTTGATCAGTTCGTGTTGAATTTCAACATGGAGGAGAGAAATCTCGCTCTTCACGAACTGACCAATATGTTGGTAACGGCAGAAGCTACCCTTAAGAAGGAGAAATCTGTCTTGATTGCTGAGCAACCCAAGGCTGCAAAGCCAAAGAAGGGCAAGAAGAAGAAGAAAGTGTTCTCTTCTAAAACAACCAAGAAGGTTGTCGAGAAAAAGAGAAAGAGCCCAGAAGATGAATGTTTCCACTGCAAGAAAGCAGGGCACTGGAAAAGGAACTGCCCTGACTACCTTAAAACGGTAGCCAAAGGTATTTTCTTTATTGAAGTTAATATTTCAATTAACTGTGCATCATGGGTGTTAGACACCGCAGTTGGTTCTCATATCTGCAATGATTTGCAGGTGATGGGAGCAGTAAGACCTCTTAAGCCTGGGGATAGGATCCTACGTTTTGGAAACGGAGCAAGGGTTGCGGCAGAGGCCATAGGGGACGTAGAATTAGTTTTTGGCAATTTTACTTTGGTTTTAAAGGACTGTTTGTACGTACCAACGATTATCAAAAACATTATTTCGATTCCTTTGTTGGATAATGATGGTTTTTGTTTTTCCATTTCTAATGGAAATTTTAGCATAATAAAAGGTGGTTTTACTTATGCTAGTGGTACTTTAATAGATGGTCTTTATTCCTTAGAACCTGCTAATTCTAATGTCATGCACATTCAATCAAAGAAAAGAAAACAAGATGATAATAGTCCACAGTTATGGCACGCTAGGCTTGGACATATATCCAAGAGTAGAATTCAAAAGTTGGTTTCCTCTAGGGCTCTTGAAATACAGAACCTAGATGATCTCTCAACTTGCGAGTCCTGTCTCAAGGGAAAGATGACCAAAACGCCTTTTACTGGGAAACCAGAGCGAACCAAACAAACCTTGGATTTGATCCATACCGATGTTTGTGGACCACTGAGTGTCAGTGCAAGAGGAGGATTCTCATACTTCATTACCTTCACAGACGACTACAGTCGTTTTGGGTATGTGTACCTAATGAAGTATAAGTCCGAAGCTTTTGAAAAGTTCAAAGAGTTTCGAATGGAAGTTGAGAACCAACTTGGACACAGTATTAAGGCACTTCGATCTGATCGAGGTGGGGAATACTTAAGTCAAGAATTCCTCGATTATCTTGTAGAGAATGGAATTCTCTCACAGCGAACTCCTCCTAGAACACCACAGTTGAATGGTGTGTCTGAGAGAAGGAACCGAACTTTGGTGGACATGGTTCGTTCCATGATGAGTTTCGCTGATCTACCTTTTTCATTTTGGGGCTTAGCCCCTTAACGGCTTCAAAGATACTTAATATAGTACCTTCAAAGTCGGTGCCGACGACGCCACACCAAGAATGGTTTGGTAAAGCACCCATGTATTCGTACTTACGAGTATGGGGATCTCCTGCCTATGTTAGGAACAAGAAGGGAGATAAAGTAGATAGTAGATCTAGTTTGTGCAAATTTGTGGGGTATCCAAAGGAATCCATTGGATACCTGTTCTACGACCCTAAAGAACGAAAGACGTTCGTGTCTAGGAACGCCCACTTCTTAGAGGATGACTTCCTCACTAAAAGAAGCGGGGTGTCCGTAGAACTTGATGAAGTCCAGGAAGTGGACCCATCCCCACAAACAGTGGGAGTTGATCCTGAACCTATTGAACCATCTAGTACACCAGTACTTCGAAGGTCCGATCGAATTCGTAGAGAACCTGAAAGGTTCAGCTTCATCCACGAAAATGATCAATTGGATGGTGATCCAAGGACATACGAAGAAGCTATGTCAGACATAGACTCGGGTGCATGGCAGGAAGCCATGCAATCCGAAATGGATTCCATGCATTCCAACAAGGTATGGACCTTGGTTGATCCACCTGAGGGAACTGTCCCTGTAGGCTGTAAGTGGATCTTCAAGCGCAAGCTTGGAATGAATGGAGAAGTTTTGACTCATAAGGCTCGCCTTGTGGCGAAAGGTTATTCTCAAAGGCCTGGTATAGACTATGAGGAAACTTTTTCCCCAGTGGCGATGTCAAAATCCATTCGGATATTATTAGCCATAGCCGCGTGGTATGACTACGAGATATGGCAAATGGATGTAAAGACCGCCTTTCTCAATGGAGACATTGATAAAGAAATCTTTATGCAACAGCCAAAAGGCTTTACATCTAAAGGAAGTGAGCATAAGGTATGCAAACTTCAAAGGTCAATTTATGGCCTAAAACAGGCATCCCGAACCTGGAACAAATGTTTTGATGAGACAGTCAAAGGGTTTGGCTTCATCAAGAACGTTTATGAGTCATGTGTGTACAAGAAATTCGAAGGGGGTTCAGTACAATTTATTGTGTTGTATGTCGATGACATTCTGTTGATCGGAGACGATATCAGAACGTTAACGCAGACGAAAGCATGGTTATCCACGCAATTCTCCATGAAAGATATGGGAGACGCATCTTACGTATTGGGAATACGTATCTATAGAGATAGATCGAAGAAGATGTTAGGACTCTCCCAATCTCAGTACATTAACACTATACTGAAACGGTTCAGTATGGAAGAATCCAAGAAGGGATTGCTTCCTATGAGACATGGGATCTCTCTTTCTAAATCTATGAGCCCTACAAATGATGAAGAAAGAAAGAGGATGTCTCTCATACCTTATGCGTCTGCCATAGGCAGCATAATGTATGCGATGTTATGTACTAGACCTGACGTAGCACACGCTCTGAGTGTGACGAGTCGCTACCAGTCAAATCCAGGGGAGGAACACTGGACCGCCGTAAAGGCTATCCTCAAGTACCTGAGAAGGACTAAGGATATGTTCTTGGTCTACGGCGGTAGTGGAAAATTGAAGCTCGAAGGATTCACGGATTCGAGTTTCCAGTCTGACGTGGATGATTATAAATCCAATTATGGATATATATTTTGCCTCAACGGAGCAGCGGTGAGTTGGAAGAGTTCCAAGCAGTCCACCACTGCAGATTCAACCACTGAAGCAGAATATATTGCCGCATCGGATGCAGCAAAGGAAAGTGTTTGGATAAGAAACTTCATCCAAGAGTTGGATGTAGTACCTAGCATTGCAGAACCCATAGTAGTCTTCTGTGACAACAATGGGGCAATCGCTCAAGCAAAGGAGCCGAGATCACACCATCAGTCCAAACACGTGATGAGGAAATACCATGTGATTAGAGAAATCATTGGTAGAGGAGACATTCAAATGGAACGTGTCGACTCAAAAGATAACGTAGCTGATCCACTAACGAAGCCACTATCGCAAAAAGTGTTCGAAGAACATCTTGTGAAGATGGGTCTTAGAAATGTTTGTGATTGGCTTTAGGGCAAGTGGGAGATTGATAGGATAGTGCCCTGCAAGCCAACTCAATAGCTTGTAATAGGACTATTTTATCTTGTATGAATCTTTGATTTATTAATTAATACGCAAAGTTTATTTATTTGATAAGATAAACTAATGGCCAACTTCATCTTTCGCGAACACATTTAAGCGATTGGTTGAAACCCTGAGATCACTCATGACTATGGGACGATTCACTTCAGTATTGAGTGCAATCATGAAACAGTCTCTAAGGTCGTGATCTCAAAAGTGTTCCAAGTCATAGATTCCTGTCGAGACGGGGTATCGAAGGAATCGTCAAGACTTGTACGATTATGCATGATTCACATGGAGTGAATTTGTGGAGTTTCATGAACAAGACATTTGATGTCAGTGCATATGACTAGGTGGTTCGATAGGGGATCGAACGCATCGAACGACCCGAACAGAGAAACCCATTGTGGAAGTGCGTAAAGCATATCAGTGATGGGATGTTTCTCAAGACTTATAACAGTGTACGATTTAGTCCTTAGACTTGAGGTGCTAGGGCGAATTCGGTATACGGGTGTGCGTGCTTTGATTTAGGAGCCGATCACGTAGCCTGACCATTGTGCGCCTACATTGGGTACGTACAGTCGTATATGCGGATGGTTAGCATCAAGATGGGATCTACCGACTCATTGTAATGAATGAGGGAATTTCCTGTACGTTCTTAGATAATAGATTCCTAGAAATCCATGGCCATGGTCAGTGACGGATTTGGAAAGGGGTTTCCAAATTTAGCAGTCACACTGGAATTATTATTCAGAATTAGAAAGTACAGAATCGAGATAATTAGAGGTGCTGACTAATTCACACACCCTAGGTCTCGATCGGGAAATTAGTCGTTAGAGGGACCGTATGTACATGGTACTTATAAGAGGTGAGGTTCACTAATATCAATTCACCTGAAGTTGGGCCTCATGGGCTTGTGGCTAGACATCGACCATGAGGTGTGGGTACTCCTGAATTAATGGGAGATTAATTCTGGAGTGGTCAATTAAAGGAGTTTATTGATCGGAGCAATTAATTGAATATTAATTGCTCATTAATTAAATCACGAAAGTCGTGGGCCTACGGCCAATTGATAGTGAACCTAGAGGGTCACACACAATACAGTTGGACAGTGACAGTCAATTAAGGAAAGGTTTGATTTAAAGAGTTAAATCAAATAAAAGAATTAAAGAGTTAATTCTGAGAGAGAAATAATTAATTAGATAGTCTAATTAATTAAATATTAATTAAAGAGTTAATTAAAGTGGGAGATAATTAATTAGATTAATTGGGTTAATTTAATTAAAGTGTTTAATTAAATTAATGCAAGACATGGGCCAATTTAATTAATGGCCCAATGGCAAGTCTTGCACACAAAGGGGCTTTGGAGGTGGCTATATAAAGGAGTCTAAGTTGAAACTCAAACCCTAAGCTAAAACCTAGCCCTAGCCGCCCCCTCACTTGGCCGCCCCCCCTCTCTCCCTCTTGCTCTCTCCTTCACTTAGATCTAGATCTAGATCTAGATCAGCCATTGACAAGAATCCTTCTCTTCCATTTCTAAGCCTAAGAATTGAAGGAGTCATTCAATCCATCTGGTGTGGACTAATCTCTGGAGGCACAACACTTGGGGTGCTCTAGTGAACAAGGAAAGAGAAGACCGGAGAAACCACCACCTTGCCTGTGGTGAGGTAAATTCGATTTACCATCTTTTAATTTAGTAATTTGTTGCTAAATTGTATTCAACCTTTATTCATATGTGCTAATAAATGTTCTTGGGAGTTGGTGTATGAAAAAATTGAAAAATTTTATATTCCGCAACGTTGTTTTTGACAATCATACCCATAAAATCCCAACATCTACTTCAGCTTTTATGTTCTTGTCTTTAACAGGACCATGATTCCTTTTCTTTTGTCTAACAAGCTTCGCCTTCGGATCTATCTTTAACGAATGAGTAATTATCCTTGGGTCAATTTCCAGGATATCATTCGAACTCCATGCGAAGACATCTACATTCTTTTTAAGGAATTCGATCAACTTAATCTCTCCTTGAGAACTGAGCTCAATTCCTATTCGAGTAAACTTTTTAATTCTACGGAGATTCGTATAGATCAAAATAAGCTAGACGGAATGACAAAATGCGGGTAATAACGATGTAGTGCATATTCCGATCTCAATATGAGTGTTTTACAAGGTTTGTCCGAGTATTACATGATGCCATATACTACAAGCTAAACACAAGAAATCCTATGAACTAGTCCGAGCTATAATGGCTAGAAATGTGTGTCCCATGTCATTAAATGTACTTGGTATATATAGGTGTATGATGGTGCTAGGTGATCCGAACACACTAGAGTATGCCTCGGCCCATAGCCTAGGCCTTGTGCCAGGCCCAAGTTGAGATCGTAACTGCCATGCTCGGAAATAGGTCCGAGAGCTATGTGAAATCTTTAGATCGGAATCCACCGTTTTGTTGGTCTGAATATTGTACCGAGCATAGGGGTATTTCCTGTTTTAGAGGCTACCAAATATCCCTCATCAGCACCCCCCCACTTCTCGAGTGTAAGCGTAGGTGAAGCACGGAGAAATAATTCCATGATTTAGGGGGAACGTGTAAGACTAGCGATACTCCTGTTTTAAAGATGAAATCTTCAATGACAGTTAGTTGAAGTTGTTTTAATCAGAAGATTTGTTCTTAATTCCTGAAGACTTGAAGATTATTTATCTTGCTGGATTGACAAACAGCAAAGGAAGATCACTAGATATTGGCTTTCACTAGTGATATATTGTATCAGACAAGTCATCTGCCAGATAAGTATTATTTTACCCATCTGTTTACTTATGTCAGTTTATAAACCGTGTTGTATTAAAAACGTTTTTATCAGAAACACACTTTTATAAGTAAGAGACTACTGGCGTTTCAAATTCCCGCCTAGTCTGACATATTTAATAAATTTTGAAATCCGCGTATCTCGCTCACACGATCTAACTTTTCAGTAACTGATCTAACGGTTGGCTTGATTCACGGAAACCGACATCAAACCAACACTTATAAATACAGATCTGATCAGCTGACTGATCTTTTACGCACCCTCAAAACTTCAAAAGCACAAGAGTTTTTTTTTGCTTTCAATACAAACTACAAATTTCTCTCGTTTTCCTTCAATCTTTTTCAAAAAAATGACTTCCAAGGACGCGAATGCTGAAGGTAGATTCTTGAACTACCAGACCTATTATGCTACAAGCACTCCGCTGATGAAAGAGATTCTGGAGTAGTTCAAGGCGGCAACACTAGTTAACTTCATGGAGGCCCATGAAGATATGGTGTTCACACCGGAAGTGCTGGAGTTCTACAAGGCGGATGGGAAGCCAGACTACGAAAAACTGGAGATTAAAGCCAAGGTTGGGGGAAAGGACATCTGCATAACCCCCAAGCTGTTGAAAGAGAAGTATGGGCTGTCCCTTGAAGGTTCAACTGAGCTTTCACCTCTGGTTGAGCCTTTAGAGGCTGATTTCTGGAGCATTGCTGCCAAGAAGAAGGATGAAGTCCTGTTTGGGAACATTAAGAAGCCCCAGCTGAAGGACGAGTTTCAGAGGATGGCAGACTTACTTGCCAAAGTTGTGGAGAATTGCACTTTCTCCCTGGATAGTGTGCCCATGAAAAGGTATCATATGATGATAGCAGTTTACTATGGGCTGAAAGTAAACTGGGCAAGCTATGTTTGGTACATTCTTGCTGACCACAAGGAGCGTGGTCAAACACTTCATAGAATTTTCCTTAGTCATCTGCTGCTGAATTTGGGATGTACGATGACAAATGGCAAGGAAATTCATAAGGCCAATGAACTAAAGATATATGAAGTTGTTAAAGCTGGCAAACCAAAAGAGCCTGTTGCCGTGCCAGAAAAGAGGCAATCCAAAAGAAAGGCTACTGAGCCTAAAGAGCCTGCTTTTAAGGCAAAAGGAAGCAAAGTGACTGCCCCCAAGGCATCTGTTCAAACAGCTAAGTCAGCTGTTCAAGCCAGAACAGAGTCACCTGATGAGAAGGATGTTGCTGATGCTATCATAAATCAGACAGCAAAGGAAATTGAAGTTATGGCTTTTGGTTCTCCTTCAAGAACCATTTCTGCTGAGAAGCCATTGGAGAACGTTGCTGGAAGAACAAGAAGTGCTTTAAAAGACACAGCAACATCCAAAGCTGCTCACACTAAGGTCACCATCAGAAAAAGGATGACCTTCGTTGACTCGCCTACTAAGCTATCAGAGTTAGTAAGGCAAAGTCCTCCATCAGCAAAGAGGCCTGTTGGATCTGAGAAGAAGTCTGTTGTTAAAGAATTATCTGTTGAAAAGACTACTTCTGCACCAACAGCTGAGGTTAACCAACCTCAAGAGGATCCTGAAGTGCAGATCCTCGAACCAATTAATGTTGCACCCATTGCAACTGCTGCTCCAGAACCAACTGCTGCCGCACCAGTCACTGAATCAAGAACTCAAAGAAGAAAAAGGACTGGGAAAGCTAAAATATTTGCTCTTCACAAGAAAAAGAGAGAAGAAGCTGAACAGAGAAAGAGAGATGAGGCTGAGTTTAAGAAGGCAATCGAGTTGAGCAAGGCTGATGCTCAAATCAAGCAGTTGACTGATGAAGAGCTTGCTACCAATGAGGCAGAAGATTTGGCTAAGGCTTTGGAAGAAAGCAAAAAGGATGCCTATGGACCTAGAAGGTCAGGCGGCATTGTGATTGGAAAACCCAAGGAAGGGGAATTTGTGTTGCCACGAGCCAAGCCAATCAAGAGAAGAAAATTTGAAGTCAGAGGAGCACTTGACATTGTTCAAAGTGACTATGTTGTCTTTGAGAAGTTTGAAGCTGAGCTAGAAAGGATGAATTAGATGCTTCAATCAAGAACCACCTTTCTCCCAGAAAAGATAAGATACAACAGTTGGAGGGAGTATAGTTTAAACAAATCTGAGGCTGAAATCCAAGCATGGAGGGAGTTTGTTGATGAAGGACGCTGGGTTCTGAATTGGATGCAGACTACATCAGTAGCAAGGGCTTTGGATTCAGATTTTGTTAGAGACAGATTACATGGCTTTGCAAGAGCTATTGTAAAAAGAGAGGCAACTGCTATCAAGGATTCACTGCCAAATAAGCCTGGTCCAGCTGATGACCTAATTGATAGAGCAGTAAAGATAGTTGTATATACCACCTTGCATAAATGGGCTCAGAGATCAAGATATGAACCTGGTTCAACCAATGATATGCCCACCCTGCCAAGTTTACAGCGTATTACTTTTGGCTCATAAATCAGTACGTTTCAAGAACAGTTGAGTGTCCAACAGTTTACATCACCATTTGTTCCAGCTGACTTGATTCATCAGAAGACTATTGTGTCTGCTGATGGTGCTGAAATCATTCACATAGCTGATGAGCCAGTTGATGAAGAACTTAAGAAAGATCAGCAAGCTGTGGAAATCAACCTGGATACATCCAAATCACTGCCTGCTGCTGTTAAGGAAAACATCCCTTTGGCTATTGAGTGGAAAGCTGAAGAGGCCCAAGTTCTTCATGAAGCTCCTGTTCAATAGGAAGAACCTGCTGAAGCATCAACTTCATCCCTACTGCTGACTTTCATTCTTCACTGATGGAATCAATGCAGCTGTTAATTGATAATGCCATGAAGGAGTGGAAGAAAGAAACAAGTTGATGCTCAAGCAAATGCAGGAGGCTACTGCAAAAATTGTGCAGGATGCCATAGAGAATTTTCCTGTACCACCAGACAATTCCCTTGCACTGACTCAGAGTATACTAAGCATGAACAGAAACATTGAAAATGTGAAGGTTAATGTAAGTCACCTGCACACTGCTCTTCAAAGGCATGAGTCTGACATTGCAGGAATTGCTAGAGTCATGAAAGAAGTTGGTGAAGCTGAGATAGAGAAAAATGTTGCACTTATGCAAGAGTTCACAGCCATCACCCACAAGTCTCAAAATGAAATGTCAACACTTCAGCTGAATGTTGACTATTTAAATGACCAAACTGGTGAGATGAAAGCTACTCAACAACATCATACTGATCAACTCCGCGTTGTGGATCAAAACATTAGAAAGCTGTGTGCTGCTGTCAACGTCTCTCCTGATCAACTCAACCCTGCTGCTGATGACAAAAAAGGGGAAGAAGAGTCAGCTAAGAAGAGTGTTGCCACTGCAACTATTCAAGTACAAGACCAAAGAGCTGCTGCTGAAAAGCCAACTGAAGATAAAGTACTTGAAGAGGAAGCTGATGATGAAGAAGCTGCTAAAGAAGAGCCCAAGGACGTAGCTAAAACTGACAAAGAGTTGGCTGCTTGCAAAGACTCTGCTGAAGAACAGCTAGATCCAGAGAGAAAATACAAGAGATTAGAGGACATCAGAAAGAAGATCGAAGTTGCCTCTAAGAACTTGGAGATGTTTTCTAGTGGAGAAGAAGAAGATGATGAAAGTGAGGAACTTGAAGAAGAGGAAGAAGAAGATGAAGAAGCTGAAGACTAGACTAGATTTTCTAGACTAGGTTACTTATTGAAAATTATTGTACCAGCTTATTTTATTTGTATTTTCACTTTAAGTTCATTTTCTTGTAAACTTGTACTGTAATTTGAAAAATGATATCTATAAAAGTTCAAGTTTCCAACATATCATTTCTATCTCAGAAATTTTTGAGGACTTAACTTTAGTTTTAGGTACAGGTACTTAGCTGAAGTTTTGTCATCATCAAAAAGGGGGAAATTGTTGGATGAAGATGAAGACTTAAGTCATCAGCTAAGTATTAGAAGCTTAGTTCAACCTTAGAAGATATTTGACCAAGGAAGAATCTACTTCAGTCGAGTCAAATATATGGTCCAGAAGACTACTGATCTTTTGCTGAAGAAAGGAATCAGACTGGTGGATTTTCAGCATACTCAAATCAGATGAGTTCAGTTTGGGTTCAGCCAAGTGATCATCAGACGAGTGATTTCGATCAGCAGAGTGGAAATGATCAGAAGTTATTGCAAAGGTAATAAATGCACTTGAAGTAATAAATGCTGAAGAGGAAGTGTATTTATGGCAAATGATTTAAGAGAAACCGCGTATCAGCTTGGTGCATTAAATGCGAACTGACAGAAAGTACAACAGAGTGTACAGTGATCAGTCGCAGGTAGCCGTTTCTGCAGAAAGGACCAGTACTCGAGGATTTGGACACCTATCGATCTCTCAACGGACAGATTTTCAAACCTCAAGTATAAATAGTTCAGTTCAAGAGTTAGAGAAGAAGACAACACAACGGAGAGCAAATCCGAAGCAGAATTCTTCAAAGTCTCAAACTCAAGAACAGAACACTCATCAGCCGAGTCATTTGTTGACAAAGGCAGAATAGAGAGAAAAGAATATACATATAAAATCTGAGTGATTTTGTGAGAAACTGTTATCCATCTTAGTGAGTGATAAAGCTTTGTAGTATAGGACTTCTTTGTGATTTCCTGTAACGAACTTGTGGCCAGTTCATTTGTTGATTGGCGCAAGCAGAGTATATTGTAAAATGTGTGTTTATAGTATAACCCAAGATCTAAGTGACTTGGAAGAGTGGACTAAAGGATTTTTATCCATATAACCACTATAAAAATTCTGTGTGTTTATATTTGCATTTTTTTCTTGCATATTTTCAAAGATCATATTTAAACACTTAAGTTAACTGTTGAAAAGTTTTTAAAGCAGTTTGCAAAAACTGGGAATAAGACTTTTTCTAAGTTAAAAAAACTACTTGTGAAAAACACTCGACAAATCCGCTGCAAGTTAGTAAATTTAAAACTCTGATTTTATCAAAATCAGCTAAGTGAAATCAGAAGAGTGGTCAACTCTGCTGTTCAAAGCTTTGTGCGAGATCAACTTAGTCTACTTACGAATCTTGATCAGCTTAGTCTGCTGACAGAAAAAGCTAGAGAATTTAAAGATAAATTTTTAAGAGGTCTATTCACCCCCTCCCCCCCCCCCCCCCCCCCCCCTCTAGACCTCATCTGACCACTTGGGACCAACAAGATTGAGCTCTCATCCTTCTCGTGGGGAGTCATCCAAGAGTCAAGAACCCCCTCCTGGCTTCCAGTCTGGAGATGGCGGAGGTGGTGATGAGCCCCCGTCCCGGGATAAAGGAAAGAATGTGGCCGATTACGCCCCTCTTTCCTTGCATAAAGAAGTGACATACAGTGACCTCCGAGCCTCGTGGAGTGACTCTTTCCCTTACACCGTCCTCGTGGATTCCGGCGAAGGCCCTTGTGGGATGTTCCAGCGTCTCATTTTGATGGAGGCCGAAAAAGGATACTTCATGACGAGTCCACCGTTAAGACCCGCGATGGGCTAGCTCAACCCAGTTTCCTGGTATGTTGTTTTTTATTATTTTTTGTCGTTTGTTCATGTCTCATACATCGCTAAATGCATGTATATATTTATGCTTTCGTTTTTACTATGACTTCTTGTTCAAGCTCGGCTCGCCAGTGAATCAAATGAGTTTGACCGAGTCTTTGTCGAGCCGAGTTCAAACCGAGTACTGAGTTACTCAGTTCAATTTTCACCCCTTACTCCAATGGTGAGAGAAAATGGGGATCCAAAATATTTTGGGTCCAAAAAATCCATTAGCTACAACGAAGGACACATGAGAAGGTGCAAAAATGCCCACATCCCACTGAGCCCAAATTTGGGCTTAGGATTTGGGAACCCAAATTCTTTTATTTTATATAAATATTGAACAAAAAAAAAAAATACTTGTTATTTGTCTCTTTATTTTTAAATTATCAAGATTTCTTTTGATCAATTACATAATTAGAATAAATTTTGCAAAATCATTTTTAAGGGTAGCTTATTTTTCAAAAAAAATCTAGAATTCTACTTTCAAATTAACAATCTATTATTTTTGTGTATACGTTGTCTTCAATTGAGAATCATCGTAACATTCATAAACATTTCAATTTTTTTTTTAATTTAGTCTAAACTACTTTGTATGAATTATGATATTTAGAAATAAAAAAAATTAAATGCTTGAAATTCATCAAAATTTTATTTAATTTTCATCAAACCAAATACAACTAAATTAATAAAATTGATTTTATAAATTTTAAATTTGCAAAATTTAATTTACAAAGTAAATAACTAAATATGTATAATTTTCAATTAAGGTCCATTTTCCTTACAAAATAAAATAATTAACAATGACACATAATTAAGGTTTTTAAATCATATATTAAATTATAGAGAAAGAAAATGGATCATCTTCTTCGTCTCACAGCCGGAGCGGCAGCGGCTCCGGCAGTAAGTCGCTGCCTGAATCGACATAAAACCGTCATAGATCCCCCCTCTTCCGAACCACTAAACCCACTTTAACCACTTATTACTTAGATCTAGATCCATCTGTGGCTTCTCACACCACCACCACCACCACCATGAATAGACCTCGCTACATACCTTGCTTCAGTAGCAACCTTCATTTTACAGGAAGCACTTCTCTAATGTTCCTCATTATAAATAACTGTTGTGGAACGAAGACTCGTTCGGGAATGTTCAAATCCTCTTCACAATTAATTGATTCAGAGACCAAAATCAAGTTTTTTACAAATCCTTTTTGTATGATCAGAAGAAGAGGTTTTTGCAGCGGGAATGTGGGGAGGGAGATTTGGAGCTGCCGGAATGTATCAGGGAGAATTGGAGATGGAATTTAATGAAGCAAAATATTGTTATGTAATAAGTTTATTCTCAGAATTCTAAAGGAAGGGCATAATTGTATTTTCCAGCTTTAAGTGGGCGTAGTACAAGGAGCAGGGTGGGCGTCGGACACTGCCACGTGTCAAATTCTGACTGGGGCGGTATTTTACTCAATCCATGGATGAGTTATAATAGAAGGTCCCACCATTTTCTTCACGCCAACGCGAGACACCCAATAATTTCCTCCGATCATCTCAAAGGTTTTTCATTTACTAATGAATATTTTTTCCTATTAAGTCCATGTTCACAATGCCAGAATGCTAATTTTTCATAAAATTTTGTAATTATATTCCACTTCGTAGTTGTATGTCTTATATTGACATCAATTGCTAGTTTTTCTTTCTCCTGTGTAATTCGGTCATCGGATGCTGATCGAGATCTGTAACAGCTCTTGATTTGTAATTCATCTGAATTTATATTAAATCAAATTTTAGGGTTTTGTTATGTGAGTTGTTAAATAGTTTTGTTTTCAAATTTTAGGTAAATAGCCATTGGTTCTGCAAAATGAGTCTGAAAGGCTTGATCGAGATCTGTAACAGCTCTTGATTTGTAATTCATTTGAATTTATATTAATTAGAACTTTAGGTTTTTTTTTATGTGAGTTGTTAAATGGTTTTGTTTTCAAATTTTAGGTAAATAGCTATTGGTTCTGCATAATGAGTCCGAAAGGTTTGATTTATAGCTTTGTCGCGAAAGGGAGTGTCGTTTTGGCGGAGCACACTCCTTACTCTGGAAACTTCAATACGATTGCTGTCCAATGCTTGCAAAAGCTTCCTTCCAGCAGCAACAAGTATACATACTCGTGTGATGGCCACACTTTCAATTTCCTTCTCGACAGTGGATTAGGTATGTGGTTCGTCTACTTAAATTGTAATTTCGGTTCTTTAGGAACATTTTAACAAACACTTGTTCGGTGTGCAGTCTTCCTTGTTGTTGCGGATGAATCTATGGGAAGAAGTGTACCTTTTGTATTTCTTGAAAGAGTCAAGGATGACTTCAAACAACGGTATGGTGACAGCATCAAGAGTGATGATCCACACCCTCTAGCAGATGATGACGATGAAGATGATGATTTGTTTGAAGATCGATTTAGCATTGCATACAATCTTGATAGAGAATTCGGGTGCGTTTTTATACTTGTTTTTTGGAAAATATGTGATATATTGAGTTTTCTGTGTTCCATAATTGTTCTGAACTTGATACTCTGTGATGTTTTCTAGGCCAACGCTTAAAGAGCACATGCAGTATTTTATGAATCATCCGGAAGAAATAAATAAGCTGTCCAAACTGAAGTCTCAAATAACAGAGGTCAAAGGGATAATGATGGACAATATTGAGAAGGTATGTCCATTCAACTAGTAAATAAAGACTAAGTAATTATGAACTGTGATACTGAGCTTTAAGAGATTAAGTATAGTTTGAGTTATGCTTGTCTTTTGGTTTGAATTAAATATGTAACTTTTCATCCCCTTTCTCATCCTTAATTGTCTTTATTTGATGTTGATTTGTTAAACAAACTTATACATAGGCTCATAGCTTAGGGAAATAGGAATACGTCTTATAAAAAGGATTAGGTGTGATGATTCAAGTAGTATTAGGTAAGTTAGTTGATATTAAAGCTGCATTTTTATCGTCTCAAGATGCATAAAATGTTACCGCAAGCACACACCCATACTCCCATATCTCAAAAATTAATGACTCCAATGATTTATGTAGTTAACATATTAGTTGATGAAGTTGATAGCTATACTTCATTTATGTTGTTTCAAGATCTATTAAACAGTTAAAATCTTGAAGATTTGCTTAGTTGGCCCCACAAAATAAAGGTCGTTTCATCTATCTCGCCCATTCTATCTCTTTCACAGAGGTACATCTATACGCGGTCACACACTTAATTTTTAAAACTGGTTTGCCCTTACTCCTGTCTCTTCTGTTTCTGCTTCATGGCTTCAGTTGGCTCTCTTAAGCCCTTGATAGTGATATATTAGATGTCCCTATGGTATTAAATTGTGCACATCTCTAGAACTAGTTGTGTTTATGTCAATGAACGTTAACATGCATATATTCATTGATTTTGGCACCTGTCAGGGAGTTTTGTAGCCAAGGGGAGTCTCTACTGCATTAAGTTGTGCAAAGTGTAGTAAAATGGTGAACCAAAATGAAATCGAAGTCTTGGTTTATACTAAAATTGAACTAAAAAATTAGGGGCTTATTTGCTCGCTTTTCTGAAAGTGGTTTAAGAAAAAAAATTGAGGTTTTAGAAAATTTATCGGTTTCCGTAATATTGTTTGTTTGGGTTTTTTGAGATGAAATAAATAGTAGGTATAAGTTTTAGAAATGAGGAGGATTTTATTAGAGATCATGGAAAGAAGAGAAATAGTGAAAAAGATGGTTGTTTTATGTCGAATCATTTTTTTGTTATGTGAGATAAGTAATGGGGAGATTCTTCACTAGACCAGGTCTAGGAGTTATGGTCTAGGAGTATAGACCGAGTACAAATCCTAGACCGGGTGGTTATTATGTGGCCACGTGGTCTTTCTTTGAATTTTGTATGTCTTTTGTTCTCATAGCCTCAGCTCTTGACACGTGTTTTGCCTCTCTTTTCTTCTACATTTCCTATTCTTTTCTCATTTAATTAAGGAGAAAAAATTCTTTCTTTGTTTTTTCAACTTTTGGAAAGAGTTGAAAATGCTTTGATTCTCCCGTTTGACTTTTTCTCACTCTCAAACCAAAAATCCAAAATCTTTACCCATTCACTTTTTCTCACGCCGTTTCAATTAAAAAAAAAAAAAAAGAACACCCATAAACGATTTTTGTATTTGTTCGTTGGACTAAAATTTAGTTTGGTCTATTTTTATATAGTTTTTTTAAGTTATCTAAATAAATGGAATTTTATCTTGCATGAGAATAGTTTTAAGGAAAAAAATTGGACACCGTCACATAAATAAATGGTTTGATAACACTAATTCTCAACTAATTTTAGTAGGCTTGTCAATGGGACGGATATCTATTCGAGTCCGACCCGATTTAATAGGAAAATTGTCCAATTAGAGAATAGATGGATCTGAATCGATTATAAAGATTTGTAGTCTGAAACACAGAGAACAAATGTTGATCCAGGTCGATTTGATTATTAATAATAAAAAAATATTATACATATACTTAAATTTTTATTAAGATACAGATACAAAAAAAAAATTAAGATAAGTAACATTAATAAGAAGATATTAGTTAATAATTCATTTATAATTTCATTTTTATGCATATTTTTTTTATTTAAAAAACATAATATTTGTTAAAGAAGTTGGAACATGTGAGCTAAATCAAATAAAATTATAACGTTCACAAACTTGTTTTAGGAAAAGAAATATTACATGAAGCTAAATCACCCCAAATATATATGTGAACAAACAAGATGAGTAATTTTTTTAAATGAAACGGTGTGAGAGAGACTGAAATGGGAAAAAAGAAAAAGAACTGGATAAATATTTGGGTTGAGATTTTGAGATTTTGATATTTGAAATTTAAGCATTTTCAACTATTCCTCTTAAGTTGAAATAAAATAAAAATAAACCTTATTTCCTTTAGTTAAATGAGAAAAAGGAAAAGTGAGAAGGGCACACGTGTCAATAGTTGAGCTTATGGGAACAAATAGAAGAGAACATCAAAGAATGATCACTTGGTCACATAATAACCAAAACACCTAGACCTGGTCCGGTGAAGATTCTCCCCAAGTAGTGTAAGACACAAGTTACCTTAGGTCAAATCAATGTAGAGTTTGTTTAGTGGAGGTAAGATAATTTTAAGATTGGATTATTTTCAAAAATTGAGAGGGGATAAGTTTCTTTCTGAAAAGAAAAAAGATAGTTTGGTTGTCTTTTTAGAGAGCACCTAAATGCTCTCGGACCTAGGATTTCGGTTTAATTTTTTGAATCTTTGGTTGGGTTTCTAATTTTGCCCTAAGAGTACCATAACTAATACTGAAAGATATATATTATTAAGTACCTCACCTTTACCTTATTATCGTTTCTTGCTCCTTAACTCATTTTACCTATACATGATTTTTATGGCCTCGGCTCTTTAAGAGGCAGCCCTTTCTCAACTCCTTACTTATACCTACTTATTTGCAATCCACCACCACCACCACCACCACCACCATTCCACGACGAATCTCTTCTTCTGACACTTAACGCACCGTAATTTACTTTTCTTAATTTTACAGGAGAAATCTAATTCTCTTTCTCCTCATTTTCAATCAGACATCATCTACTCTGCCACAGTTGATTGCCTCTTGTGGCGGCGATCACGTAGTCAAGTTTTTTTATTGTCAAACAGAACCATAATTAGTTGGTCTGGTTTTTATTTTGTTTGGTTATCTATCCTACCAAAATTTCAGTCTGATTCAGTACATTCTACTGAATGGACACCCCTAAAATTCTGATATGAAACACCATCAGTTCAAATATTAATGAGTAATTTTTGAAACTGTTATGTGTATGTTAGATCTGCTAGCTATAAGATCATATCAGCAGGACATTATATATTGTGGTTCTTACATGGCCATGGTCGAATTTACCAGCATTGTCTTTGCTTTAAACATTCTATAATGATCTTAATATACTTCTGTAGTGAGGATGACATGCACAAATATTTTTCACCCCTGATTTTCTGCCTTTAATTAGCGGACATTGATCACAGCAAAAAATTAATTTAAGAGTTGATGAGTGTGGTAGCTAGGGAAAATTTACAGTTGATATATGTTTTAAGATGAGAGAGGATGGGGATTGCATGAGAGCCTGTTACCATATGAAGTTGGGTCTAAAAGCATTGAACCTCTTAATTTTAGGAGATGGCAATGCATCTCTTTCCACCAGCTCCTAGAAGGTAATTTATGAAGCATTGGGGATGGGGGTGATATTAGTGAGATAACTTAATCGGTTGTTCCTGTGAGAGTTGAGATTTCTGATATTTGCTTTTTCTCAATAATTCTTGTTCCAAGTCACGGTATATGTGGGTATGATGTTCTCATATTTGGTAAAAGAAACTATATCTACTTTAGTTCATCAGTTTCTGGAGGATGTATATTGTTTGTGTTTGATTCGATTGTGGTTTGCACTTGGGTTCGCAATTATAAATTGTGGGCTAAGTGGTTTGTTAAAATGGAAATTAATGTTGCATTATATTATTTCCCTAACCAGATTTAGTTTCTATATTTTTCTGCCTTTTGAAACCATGTTCATTGGTAAAAAGTTATAAAACACTTAAGTAGGAGATGGCTCGATTGTCTATGGTGTTCTTTTTACAAGCTGGCGTGAGTGTAATTATTTTCAAGTTTCAACTGTAGGCCTGAATAATTTAGAGGAAGTGGAGTCAAAATATAAAGAATGTTACAAATTTTCGGGTTTTGTTTTTGGTTGGGAGGTGGGGGCTGTAATGTAGAGTTTATAGATGCAGAACATGGAAGTTGCGTTATTTTATGCTAAGTGGCACATAAAAACTAGTAAATTAAAATCAGGAATCACAAAAGGAAATTTACACTATGTTTGGTTTCTGGATTTCAATGAGTAAAATGATTTAAAAAATGAAAATACTCAATGTTCTATCTTCAATTCAAGAAAAACATTTTTCTTAGGGTTTTACTCACTGACATCCGAAATTCAAACACAGCCTTAACATTTCTGACTCCCAAAGGAATTCTTGAAACTCAGAAGCCGCCGTATATCTATATCATGACCAGCTTAAGGAAACCGGAAAAACTCTGAAGACATTATCAACCGATTAGACAAGATTCTTCATCCCCTTTTTTCTTCTTCTCTTATCTTTATGTTCTACACAAATTTCCATGTGGCATTGTGATATGATTCATGTGCCAAAATAATTAACGAATATGTTTCAAAAATGGTGTAATAGATAAAGAAGTTAGCTTGATATAGAACAAGCCATTACTGTAAGTAGCATGAAAATCAATTGGAAGCAATGCAGTACATTCTTAAAGTTATCTTGTATTTTGCTTTAAAATCTTAAAAAAAAGTTGGTGGAGCATGAGTGTGACAGTCCTGATTTAATGCAGGTTTTGGATCGCGGTGAGAAAATTGAATTGCTGGTGGATAAAACAGAAAACCTGCAGTTCCAAGTGAGTACTGTGTCTTTAATTCTACCTTAATAAAGTAAGTGGATGCTTCTTTGACTTCATGCTCATATGTATTTGCCTATGGAAATTTAGGCTGACAGTTTCCAAAGGCAAGGAAGACAGCTACGTCGAAAGATGTGGTTTCAAAATCTTCAAATGAAGCTGATGATCGGCGGAGGTGTGCTTATCCTATTCTGCCTTATTTGGTTTATATTTCGTTGAGCTTTCAAAAGTTTGGATTTAAAAAAACATATTATAAATCTTGTAATGGGGCCTTCTCTTTTTTTGGGGTTAATGTACATATATTGGTAATGTGGTGTTATATGCTCTTGTATATTATCTATGGTCAATTGGTCATCACACTGTTTGTTAATTGTAATTTAGAGAATAATGAGTAGGGTCTTTCTACGATGATACAATGTGGAAATTACGTTACGGTTATGATTAACTTGACGCAGACACATGTCCAATCGGAAGGGCAAAGATGTTACATTACCGGGTAAGAGTGGCTTAGCTAGACAATAATTTTACTGGGTCACTTTTTATATTATATTAGATTTCAAGTATTAATTAAAAAAAATTTAACGACAATATTGAAATTTTTGCAAAATTAAGGCAAACTAAAAAACTATTAGCTTAATAAAAAAATTTTTGGATCTGTTCACCTCGATTTTTGATAGATTCAATTAATTATGGGCCAATTTGGGTGGGTTCTGGTTCAAGTCCGGTTTCGCGAATTTGAGTCAGAACTCATTCAATCGAGTTTGGCATCATGGAATTTATCACAAACCTATTGAAAAACTTACAACAAACTCTTGAAACTTATAAAATATTGATTTGATATCTACCACGTCAAACCCCCGTCCCAGGTAGGTCCCGAGCACGGGAAAGTAACGTGCATGTCAAGCATATCATATAAAGTACATGTAACAAAATCATATCATTGTTGGGATTCGGTAAGATAAACAGCCATTCAGGCAGCGGAAAACAAAAATTTTAAGGACCTCTTACGGAATCTTGCCAGGATACTAAACTGGTTGTATATATATATGAATATAAAAACGACAAGAATAATTAGATTCAAATTATACCTGTCTCCTAGCAAATCCAAGTAACTAGCAAAGTCGTTGCGTTTTCTCCCTCCGTAGAATCGATCCAAGCTTTGTTGTAGCGCCCCACGTGTTGCGCCTCTACGAGTTGATACACCACAATATCACGAAATATAATATATCCTAATCGGCTAGAACATAGGATATATTAATATCTAGGATTAGAGAACAAGATTGGAACGAAAAACGAAATCGAAAAATTCTTCCAAAAGGAAGAAGTGGTTCGGCCGATTTCACTAGGGAGAGAGGGAGAGAATTTTTCTTGACTTGGCTTTTGGCTCTTGATTAGTGTTTATGAGATATGACATTAAGTCTCCTAAATAGGAATCTCATAATCCTAATCCTCCTAGGATTAGGACTCCCAAGTCTTCTAATTCTCCTACATGGGCCATGGCCCTTTTAATTGGAAGACCAAGTCTTCTAATTAATTCATGGCCCATACTTGATTTAATTAATTGGGTCTTTATTTAATCTCTCAATTAAATGGCCCAATTAATTTATTTCTTTCTCATTTAATTAAATTAGACTCTAAGTCTATTTAATTAAACTTTCCCATAATTAATTAAATCCAATTTAATTAACTAACTTACAAACTAAATTCCAATTTAATTTTCAGTCTTGATCTTGATCCAATTCCAATTGGATCAAGTTCGCTCCAATTGGGTCGACCCAGTCAACCCAGTCGACCCAGTCGATTTAGTTGACTAAGTTGTCCTTCATTTCCTCGCTTTCGCTTCATGTGTATTGTGTATGCCCCCGTAGGTTTACCACATAATTGGCCGTGGGTTATAATTAAATATTTATTTAATTACTCGAGCATTAAATACTCTAAATCAATCGAACACTCTGTCGACTGATTATTCCAAAATTAGCACCGCTGCTAATTTGGGAATTCTCCCACACTCCACGGTCGATGTCTGGACACAAGCCCATGGAGCCCAATCACTGGTGAATTAATTCAGTGAACCTTTTAATCATTTACAATTTCCATATACGCTATAATATCTCCATCGATCAATCTCCCAGTCAATACTTAAGGGCATGGATTTTTCATCGGTTCCCCTTTAATTCGTTTTGACTTTATGCATTCTGATCTCGAAATAATTCTCTTTGACTTAATCTTTATGAGCTACTTACATAAAGCCGTCAGATACCTCGGCCAAGGATTTTACCAGAATTAATTTCTCACAGAAATCCATAGGAGAATTTCCCAACCTATCAAATCGGGTCAATGGATCATTTGTTGATCATATGAACCTGCATACGAGTCCCTCTATACCCAACGTGAATCCACAGAGACTTTCTGGTAATCTCCAGTCGGTCGGAACTCACATCTAAGTATAGACGTTCTCGTACCAGATAAACCCTATCACCTCAAGTATTTAGGGATCATTTCTCGTATACTATCGTAAATAGGAATAACTTCAACTCCGATATGCGACTACCGCTTCCATGGTGAGTTATTACCTAATTGGGGTATTCAGTGCACTTGCCATCCCAGCAAGTCACCCACTTATGTGTATCGACTATCCCAGTCACGCTCGTGGACCCCAGCGTCCTCCAGTTCATCGGAGTATACACATTCGTGAGAGTCTAATTACCGAATCCAACGATGTCCCATCTCGATTGGATTCTACGACTCTTGAATATGTTCTAGATCACGGCCTTGGAGATCAGTCCACGGGTTGTCCCATAGCCCTGTGATCTAAGGACTTGTATCCTTATGCGTAGATAATTATTACATAAGATAAAGTTGACCATATAATAAAGATGCATTTATTAATCTAAATTGAATAGTTCCTTTATTTATTACAATAAATGGCAGCCATACAGTTGGCTTGCCGGACACTATTCTATCAATCATGTGACATATAATTCCTTAGTAAAACATGTAACATAACAAGTGATAAAAAAGACGGATATTAAAATTCTGCCAAACATGTATAAGTTTTACAAAATAATCGGACATTATACTACTATAATATGGCATAACAAAAATATATAACATGTACAAATAATCAAACCACCAATTGTGGCACCAACACAAGTATATAAATAGACCACGATATTGTAGCAACCATATAGACGAACCCTGCGGTATAAAAATGTCATCTCCTCAACTGAAACGGTACAAACTATGTGGTTAATACTGTGTTACAACCAAGATAACCATAATTACAAAATACAAGAGTGAGGCTATGAGCTATAAAATATACAACAAAAGAGACTCAAGGATCTAAATGATCCGTACATGTACAAAATGCCTCACCACGATATACAACGGTCTTACCAAACCATATACAACAACCTACCCAAAGCTACCTGATGTCGATCCCCGGTCCTCACTCAGGCCTACCGTCGGTGGTACTGTGATCTAAGGAAGACAAAGTAAACGGGGTAAGTCGAAAGACTTAGTAAGTGATGCCGTGATGCATGCATGTGGGAGAGTTATACAATTATAACAATTGATCCAAAATAACATTTATAACTCCATATATCAAAAATCAAGTCATATACAAGTCATGTAACAAGCCATATATGTACGGGCACGTTGGAAAGCATATAACATGAAATTAGGATACGTTATCGATGAAGCTTTACTCGCTGCCTTGAATCATGTCCATATCATATCAATGTCAAACATATAGCCGTGTGTCGAAATAAACGATCACACAAAGAAGTCCAAGAATATACCGGTATCAACATATCATGTAATAATCCCCTGAAATTTCATATCTCGTGTCTGCCCATCTCTAATATCCTGTAACACCCTGGAATGAATCTGGATACTTGCACATATAAACCCATGTCTAATAGTAGTGAAATCCCATCTAGTTGCACTCTCAACAAGTCTCCATTCCCGAGCCATGATGCTAGAAATGGTTGCCTTCCTACTCAAGGCATCAACTACCACGTTCGCCTTCCCGGGATGATATAATATAGTGCAGTCATAATCCTTCAAGAACTCCATCCATCGACGTTGTCGCATGTTAAGCTCCTTCTGAGAAAACAAATATTTCGAACTCTTGTGGTCCATGTAAATCTCGAACTTGGCCCCGTACATATAATGTTTCCACTTGTGTAAAGCAAAAAAAAACCTCAACCAACTCTAAGTCATGTGTAGGGTAGTTATGTTCATGTAGGTTAAGTTTTCTCGAGGCATATGTTGTCACTCTACCGTTGTGCATCAATACACAACTTAAACCCTCTTTTGAGGCATCACTATATATAACAAAGTTTTCTGATCCCTCGGGCAAAGACAGAACTGGAGCAGTAACTAACCTCTCCTTCAGAGTCTGGAAACTATGCTCGCAACGATCACTCCAAACAAAAGGAACACCTTTTCGGGTCAAACTAGATAAAGGAGCAGCAATACTGGAGAAACCTGGTACAAATCACCGATAATAACCTGCCAAGCCTAAAAAACTTCGTACCTCTCTAATAGTGCTCGGTTGTCTCCAATCCACTATCGCCTCAATCTTAGCAGGATCAACAGTCACTCTTGCACTAGATATCACATGGCCAAGAAAAGAAATGTGCTCCAACCAGACCGCACATTTGTTAAATTTGATATACAACTTCCTGTCTCACAACGTGGATAATACAACCCTCAAATGTTGCTCGTAATCAGCCCTAGTCTTGGAATACACCAAAATATCATCAATGAATACCACAACAAAACTATCTAGGTAGGGTTTAAAAACCCCGGTTCATCAAATCCATAAAAACAGCTGGAGCGTTGGTTAGCCCAAATGGCATAAACATAAACTCGCAGTGCCCATATCTAGTCCTGAAAGCTGTCTTCTGGATGTCTGAGGCTCGAACCCTCAACTGGTGATACCCACTCCGAATATCCAACTTCGAGAATACTTTAGCCCCCCCCGAAGCTGATCAAACAAATCTTCAATTAATGGTAACGGGTATCTGTTCTTCACTGTCACCCGATTCAGCTGTTTGTAGTCTATACACATACGCCATGATCCATCCTTCTTCTTTACAAACAATACTGGTGCAGCCACGGTGATACACTCGGTCTGATAAACCCTTTTCCAACAACTCTTGTAACTGTACTTTTAGTTCCTGCATAACAGCTGGTGCTATCCTGTAAGGTGGTATAGAAATCGGTGCAGTCTCTGGTGTAACATCAATACAAAATTCTATCTCCCTCTCAGGAGGAAAAGAGAAATCCTCAGGGAACACATCAGGATAATCATGCACAACATGCACATATCCTCTAGTGTAATCTCACCCCTATCATATCAGTCTCAGACACAAATGCCAGAAACCCCTCGCAACCCCGGTTAATCAACTTGGTAGCTCGTACCGCAGATAAAATATGCAAGGTAGGTTTCCCCCTGTCCCCAATGACATGTAAAGTATCTAGGCCAGGCACATGCAATGACATAATCTTGTTAAAACAATCGACCTGGGCATGATAAGCACCAAGCCAATCCATACCAAGTAAGACATCAAACTCCTGTAGTGGTAACTCTATCAGATCAGCAGGTAAAGTACGACCTTCTACTATAACATCACAAGCACAATATACCATCCTAGGCACAAACATCTCTCTTAACGGGGTGGACACCTCTAGCACATATGACGGATAAGAAGGTTGTGACTGCAAATGGTGTGCAAAATGTGATGCCACATATGAATGGGATGATCCTGGGTCTATAAGTTCTCTAGAATGAGAGTTGGAAACGATTAGTGTACCTACAATAACCGAGGTCGAATTTTTGGCCTCCTGCTGTCCTCGAGAAAACACATTTCCCTGAACCTTGGGACGCCCTACGTTGCCCCTCTTCGCTTCTGATACCTGACCCTTGTTCTTTGCCTTGGGACAATCTGGCAAAAAATGTCCCATCTCACCACAAACAAAACACTGGCCAAGCCTACGACAACATGTATCCTCGGTGTGCCCGATCCTACCACAATGTCTACACATTGAACCTGTGCTTGTACCAGTTTGAGGAGGGTTTGGAGAGCCAACTGTGCTAGCTGCAGCTGATTTAGATGGCTGTGAAAATTGACTCTGCTACCAAAGTCCTTGCCCTTGCCTCTGTACCTGCCCTCTCTCCATGACTTCTTCCCACTCCGGGAAAATGGCTACTGTACTGATGCTGCAGGGGCTGTAGATACTGCAGAAACTGATACGGATCCCGACTGAGCCCTCCTATCTCGCCTGCCCTGTTCCAACCTCAAGGCCCTGTCCACGACTTGAGGGTAATTATCAAAATCCAGGGCTTCCAACCTGTCACCGTAGTTATCATTTGGATCGGTGATGAACCTGTCAATCTTCATATCTTTAGTCTCTATCAAATGCTTGTTAAAGGCAGCCAACTCGGTGAATCTGGCCTCATACTCTGACACAGTGCTATCCCATGTATCAGGTTCAAGAAATCCCTCTCCCGCTATTAACGAACAACGGAAGGAACATATTGTGCTCGAAACTCTCGTCTGAACATATCCCATGTCGGTTGTCGATGCTTAGAAGCCCAAGTCTCCTCAACTAACCGCCACCATTTCCTGGCAGCCCCTGTAAACATGAATGCTGCAAAAACAACCCTCCAAGAATCCTCTAAGCCTATGGCAACAAAAATATGAGTAATGCTCTCAAGCCACTCCTCTGCCCTATCCACATCTGGCTTGTCATCAAATCTCGGTGGGTTCAGTTTCATAAATTTCTTTAAAGCTTTTACCTGCTTATCAGAAGAAGTAGTAACAACCGGAGGAGACGGTACAACTCAATTGTTGGTCTCGCAGCTGGTACTGCCTGCTGAGTACTCTGCCATAGTGGAGCTAACATGGTCATAATATACTCAAGTTTCTGATGTATCTCACTCATCTCCTGCTTTTTAGCCAAGGGACATGATCGGAAGAAGCACTATGCTCAACTCCTGCAGGTTCCTTCCCCTGTCTGTAAGGTGGGTTACTCCCGGTACTCATCTTGAATTAGAATCGACACTCACGAACCCCAAAGTACCTACACATAACACTCTACGTTACTATGGAAACATGGTCAACACATACCTACAGCCAAGGAACCTATCCCGGCTTATAGCTAACGCGCTCTGATACCAACTGTCACACCCCCGTCCCAGGTAGGTCCCGAGCACGGGAAAGTGACGTGCATGTCAAGCATATCATATAAAGTACATGTCATGTTATTAACAAAACCATATCATGTGACATATAATTCCTTAGTAAAACATGTAATATAACAAGTGATAAAAAGGACGGATATTAAAATTCCGCCGAACATGTAAAAGTTTTACAAAATAATCGGACATTATACTATTGTAATATGGCATAACAAAAATATATAACATGTACAAATAATCAAACCACCAATTGTGGCACCAACACATGTATATAAATAGACCACGATATTGTAGCAACCATATAGACAAACCCTGCGGTATAAAAATGTCATCTCCTCAACTGAAACGGTACAAACTATGTGGATACTGTGTTACAACCAAGATAGCCATAATTACAAAATACAAGAGTGAGACTATGAGCTACAAAATATACAAGAAAAGAGACTCAAGGATCTAAATGATCCGTACATGTACAAAATGCCTCACCACGATATACAACAGCCTTACCAAACTATATACAACAACCTACCCAAAGCTATTCGATGTCGATCCCCGGTCCTCACTCAGGCCTACCGCCGGTGGTTCTGTGATCTAAGGAAGACAAAGTAAACGGGGTAAGTCGAAAGACTTAGTAAATGATGCCGTGATGCATGCATGTGGGAGAGTTATACAATTATAATAATTGATCCAAAATAACATTTATAACTCCATATATCAAAAATCAAGTCATATACAAGTCATGTAACAAGCCATATATGTACGGGCACGTTGGAAAGCATATAACATGAAATTAGGATACGTTATCGATGAAGCTTTACTCGATGCCTTGAATCATGTGCATATCATATCAATGTCAAACATATAGCTGTGTGTCGAAATAAACGATCATACAAAGAAGTCCAAGAATATACCGATGTCAACATATCATGTAATCCATAAATGTATCGCAAAGGTTCCCTTTGCTAGCAATGGTTCCAATGCCTTATGCCTTGAATCGTGGCCAACGATCAAGGGTCGGTTAGGCTCCACAAAGAAACCATCACCTCAAGTATGCACAAATAAAACCATGGTTTCTATATGATGTACCAATGAACTATATAACCATATTCATCCAAGGTAAAGTACATGGATGAATTTCATATGCCTAATTATATCAATACTTCACCAAATTAAGAACATCTCATATGTACAAGTTATTGTTCTATATAGCAATAAGCCATCCAAGAACATCAAGGAATTGAGCACCAATTTCCAGCCATGACAAGTTAATGTTCCATGTACATATAACTATGATATGGACACAATTTCATAAAACTAGTCAATTAAAACTACTTCAACAATTTCACCATTGTTTTACATGTCAAGGGAGCTCAATTTATCATACTAGATCTTACTAAATACTCCTAGTACACAACCATGAAATCCTTATAAAATCAGCCCATACCTATAATGCATCCATGGGAAAACTTACAATTCTAGCCATAATTTCTACAAAATACCAAGCTAGAACAATTTATAACAAGTATATAACCACCCCATGAATTAATCTTAATTATCCATAAACATGGATGAATCTTAGAAGTTAATAGCATCACGTACAAGAGAAAATAATCGGTGCAAATCGAAGATGAAGATACAAGACCTGAACGTTTTTGCTCTGTTTCTATATGTTTTGGAACCAAGGTTGAAGACAATCTTATAGAGGATAAGTGAGTGGAAATGAGAAAGGACCATTTTGACCCTTCCAGAATACCTAACTTTTCAATTCTGTCCAGGGCCTGTTTGCTACATTTTACTGAACCAAAACCACTCCAAACCTGTTCCATTAGCTATATTCATAAAAAATTAGGTAATTTAGCCTTTTGAATCACCTGATTCCGAGGTCGTGTGAATTAATTATGATTTTATGAAGTTAGGGCTTCAAAATCGGTTCGGAAGGCCCCAAAACACATATAGATCAACACTTTGAGTTTAACAACTCATACGAACATGTAAATGAAGTCATGTAACACATAATTATGCCATGAACCATACGAAACAACATTATCTAGGAACTAATGAATGCAAAGCACGCAGTGCCTGATAATTCCAGTTTATGTGATAATGAATCAAAGGAGTTTGGAAACTGGTTCTGACATAAGAATTATGTTTAAAATAATATATGTAAGGCAAATATAATACTGAAGATCAAAGTATTAGTCCATGGCACGAGGGACACACATACACACACATGCAACATGTCATGAAAACGAGTTATGACATACCATTTATTTTTTCTTTCAATTCCAATCAAAGTGGGGTTTCAATTTTTTAAAAACCACAAAACCCAACATCTAAAATCTAACCAAATGAGGTTTTAAAGGTTTAATCGAAATCACCCAAATCATTTTTTTGAAACTGAGACCCGCGAAATCGAGCCAAAATCTTTCCAAATAAGTCCTATGTTCTTCGAGATGTGTAGTTGAATAATAGAAACTTTTCCATTTTTTCTAAAGAAGTTTGAAGAAAGTATAAATTAAAGAAATACTACCTCCGTTTTTTTATTTGTTGTTTTGGCAATAATATTTTGTATACTTTTATTTGTCGTTTTAGGAGATCAATGTAAAATTCATTTTTTTCTATTAATTTTACCCTTCTTGTTAATGCTAATTTTTTTTAGAGGAAACAAAAGGATATTATTGATGAAAAAATCCAAGAATACAATCAGAACAACCCAACAGAGGGAGAGAGAAATCAAACTAATACAAGATCAATTCAAAGCTAATTTGGCTAAGTAATTTGCAACTTCATTTCCTTGGCGACGAACATGACAAACTTGGATCGAGTCAAACAAACTAGCCAATCTTTTTAGATCATCAACGAGTACCCCGAAAGAACCAAGAAAGGCATTATGTTCTATAACGCGATCAATTACTTTACAGTCCCCTTCCAATATCACATGTTTCCAACCTTTCGAGATAGCCAGCTCCAAAGCCTTGATAGCTGCCGAAGCCTCGGCCACTTCAACTGGAAGTTTACGGTTTATCCTCAAACTCCTCCAATCCATACATTCGCCCTCATGATTCCTTGCAACGACTCCTAGTCCAGATCTGCCATCCGCAAGCGCACCATCAAAGTTTAACTTAATAACATTAGGAGGTGGTGCACTCTATCTTGGATTAACCGGAACCATTACTTGAATATGTGTGATAATATTTGCTGCATTCACCCTAGCTCAATAATCCTTTGCAAATTCGATAACTTCGTACGGCTGGAGTCCTTCTTCTCCCACTCAAATCTTATTTCTGTTATTCCATAAGGCCCAAGAAATAATCCAGCACAAGTTCCTTTCACCTGAATCCAATTTAGTTCGCAATTTTTCAACCTAATCACTCACTGAACCTCCCAAAGCTAGTCGACATCGAGGTGCCAAACGACTCCGTCGATAAGAGCTCTTGGGAGTCATCAGCCTGACTTCAGCTGGTATGTTGGATAGCGCCCACACTTGTCTTGCATAAGGACGTAATAACAAAGTGTTTAAACTCGTCTCTTCACCGCACCCACAAACAGGACAAAATTTATCAACAAGTATGTGTCGTTGAAGGAGGATCGCAACAGCCGGAATTAAGTTTTTCATGGCCCACCACATAAATATTTTAATCTTGTTCGGAATCCTTTCTCGCCATAACCAAATCCAGCGCTGTTCCGAAGCACTACTCGTACTGTTGTCCGCACCAGATCCTAATTCGTTTTCAGCCGTAAGAGCTACATGATAGGCAGACCGCACTGAAAACTGACCCGTGCTCATATAGTGCCATATCTGTATGTCCTCGTTTTGCAAGCTGCCAAGGGGAATTTTGAGAATAATTTCTACTTCTTCTGGCCATAATATTTCTTCAATCAAATCTTGGTTCCAGTCACCGAAATTTGGATGAATATATATATTCACTTTGGAGTCAAATGGGAGAGTATTTGGAGAAGAAACCATAAAAGTATTAGGCCTTGGTAGCCATCTACACCCCCAAATTCTTATCTTCAAGCCATTACCGACACGCCATCGCATACCTCTTTCTAAGATTGGTCTTGCTTCAAGAATACTTCGCCATGTAAAAGACGGATTTGAGCCCAAATTTGCTTGCATAAAATCACATGATTTGAAGTATCTTGCTTTAAGAATGCGACTAGGTAAAGATTCCGGCTTTTGAATAATTCTCCATCCTTGTTTGGCAAGAAGAGTTAAGTTAAACGCCTCAAGATCCCGAAAACCCAACCCCCCTTCCTTCTTACTAGAGCAAAGATCATTCCATTTGACCCAATGAATTTTCCTTTTATCCTTGTCATCCCACCAACAGCTTGATATAAGGGCTTCCAACTCATGAATAAAAGTTTTTTGGAGCTTAAAACACCCCATTACATAAGTTGGGATGGCCTGTAAGACTGCTTTTATAAGAATCTCCTTCCCTGCTTTAGATAACGTCTTCTCATTCCAGCCTTGGACCCTCTCCCAAATTTTATCCCTGATATAACCAAACACCTCTTTTTTTTGACTTCCCCAACACCATAGGTAGGCCGAGATAACGATCACGCTTATCCTCAATCCTAACCGGCAAAATGGACTGCACCCTCAATATATCAATTTCTACCGTATTCTTACTAAACACAATGGCTGCTTTGTCAAAATTAATGTCTTGTCCAGAAGCTTTGCCGTACGTATTCAGTATATTCTTAATGCAAAGAGCTAAGTCCGTATTTGCTTGTGCAAAAATAAGTGTATCGTCCGCAAAAAGGAGATGAGACACTGAAGGAAGTGTTTTTAAAACCGGACCGATCATTGAACCGGAAGCCCTACTGGTTACTGGTTTCGATCGGTTAGATCGGGTCGACCACTGGTTCGATCGGTATAACCGGTGTGACTTTATTATTATGTAATATTTATATATTATTTTTAGATTATCTAAAATACAATTATAATTCAAAAAATTATCATTCTTTGTCAATATAAATTTTTATTGTTTCATGCAAATAATCAAAATGTCTTAAAAATTAAGATCAATGTCAAAAATATAAATCTCAAGTATCCCTCAAAGATACATACATTCAAAATAAGACAACAAAATTAAAAGTTCATCACATTGTCAAAGTTTTGGCTTGTTCATTTGGGTTCTATTGTTGTAACTTGATGTGTATATGGTAATTGATTTGCATAATTTCATACACAAAATAATATTATTCACAATAATGAGAAAATAGTTATGTACTTCTTTATGTAAAATATTGTAATATTGCATTGATTGCTCCTCATTGATTGTTAAAACACTAAAATAATGAATGTTATTCCAATTAAAGTATATAAATGT
Source organism: Penstemon newberryi var. newberryi (assembly GCA_030819805.1). Taxonomy (NCBI): domain Eukaryota; kingdom Viridiplantae; phylum Streptophyta; class Magnoliopsida; order Lamiales; family Plantaginaceae; genus Penstemon; species Penstemon newberryi. The sequence goes on along the minus strand of JAUALY010000007.1, from coordinate 8,979,683 downwards.
AATACTATTAAATGTTAAACAAGAGTTCAAATAAATAATAATAACAAAAAATCTCTAAATTTAAAAAAAAAAAAAAATTAAGTGAACCACTGGTTCACTGGTTTTACCGGTTTTGGAGTTGGTTTTACCGGTTCGAACTGGTTAATTAGGAGACTGGTTTTTAGGGGTAAATCGGACCGGATTGGGGACAGGTTAGCGATTAAACTGGGCCAACCGGCCGGTCCGGTCCTGTTTTAAAAACACTGACTGAAGGTGCACCCGTGCAAACTGAAACTCTTGGGATATGCCCACGACGTTCTGCCTGTCTAATCAACGCACTCAGGCCTTCTGCACAAAATAGAAACAAATACGGAGAAAGAGGGTCTCCTTGACGGATTCCTCTTTCAGGTTGCACATACCCAAGTTGTTCATGAATAATCATATCATTAATTAGCATTAATTACAAGCATTAACAAGAATGGTAAAATTGGTAGAAAAAAATTATTTTTACATTGAACTTCTAAATCGATAAATAAAAGTAAACAAAATATTTTTGCCAAAGCAACAAATATTAAAAACCTGAGGGAGTATATTTTAGTAGAAATTGATCTATAGGTTTTTTTTTTAATTGACCAAAAAATGGGAATGCTTCGTTGTTTTCAATATAATCATATGAAAATTTAAATCCATAAAAATCTTTTAACGATTGAATCACAGACGGTATCATCAAAACCTTCTCAACCGAACTTATTAATTACAGTTGTTCTTCAAAAGTTTTTAAATTGATTTTCAACAACAATAATTTAAAAAATCGCCACATTATCAAGCTCTCGCACGTGACTTGGCTTGGGCCAATTTTGAAAATTGAGCCCGACTTAGATTGAATTACGATTTACGGGAAACGGATTATTATGGGATGGCTATGCCAACCTTGAAAAATATAGGCTAGTGTTGTTAGTGACAATTAGTGATGGAACCATTCATGGAACTTTGCCCAGGGGACACCAAATATTGAGGGCTTGTTTTTCTCACGTCTGTGATTTTAGAAATAAATTGAGATTTTAGGAATTTTTTTGATTTTTATATTATTGTTTATTTGAGTTTTTTCAGATGAAATAAATAGTATGTATAAGCCTTAAAAATGAGTACTTTTTATAGAGATAATGAGGGAAAAACACTTTTGATACTAAATTTTAGTCCAAAAAACACATTTGGTATCAAGTTTTTAAAAAAAATATATTTCATACCATGATTCACACAATCTTGACACATTTAGTTTTGCCGTCAATTTTAACGTGTCGCTCATGTGCCCGTTAAATTGACAAAGGGATAGAGAACATGCATGAGTTTTAAAGACCCATAATTGACGGCACGTGCTGAATTCCGTCCGAAAGTTGACGGCAAATGTAAATGTGTCAAGATGGTGTGAATCATGATATTAAATGTGTTTTTTGAAAAAACATTGTATCAAATGTATTTTTTGGACTAAACTTTGGTATCAAAAGTGTTTTTCCCTCTAGAGATAATAGAAAGACGACTAATAGTATAACATATAAGTTGTTTTATATGTAATCGTTGTAGATTTTGGTTTAATTTGTTTGTAGAGATTAAAAAAAAAATTAAGATGAAATTATTTTAAAATTAAGAAATGATAATTTTATTTAAGTAAAATATGTTGTTTGTTTAGTTTTTGAACATCATCAAACTGCTTTTTGAAAAGCGAGACAAATATGCTCAAACTTTTTTGAACAAAAGTTAATATTATTAAATAAGTTGAGTAAAAGTGAGAGCATTACAAATAGGACTGTCAGTCGGGCCTTGTGAGCCGAGTTTTAAATGGCTCGAACTCAAATATTGTTGGGCTTCATAGCTATAGGCTCAAACTCGGTTCATAAATTTTCTGATTTCTTTGGCTCAAATTCGGCCCATGTAACTTTTTGGATTTCGGGCCTATATCGGGCTCATGTAAAAATACAAAAGTATATAAAAATTACTTACATGTACATCATAATATAAAACATTATATAATGTTTAAACTGAAAGATCGAGTCATGATTTGCCCACAAACAATAGAGTTTTAAAGTCCCAAGACTCCGATTTATTGACCCTTTGTGTTAACTTTTGCCTTTTTTTAAAAAAAAAACTTTTTTCCTTTGAGCTTTGATCTTCAGTACGTAATTGATATACTAACATATATGTGGCTTTACTTGTTCCAAAATAAAAAAAAAAGTAATTAATAATATTCAGTTCTAAATTCTCTTTTACTAAAGGTGTTATCTTTTCAATAGATGTATTTACTAATGCAACATACGACTTATCATGAGTAGATATGATCTTTTCTAATTCTATGATTTTTCCTTTGTAAACTTCACATTCTGCTTTCAGAGATTCACACTCATGCGAAAGCTTTTTATACTCAGTTGATTCTTGTGGTTATTCACCATTAAGTTTCAGTAGAGAATTTTGCTTTTTAAGCACAGTCATCTTTTACTTAAGCTTTGCAAATTAACAACATTTGTGTTGTTTTTCATCATTTGCTCAAATGAACTAAATAGCTCATTTTCATTTTCAGTGAGAGAGAGTTACCTCATTGTCAGAATCCTCTGATTCTTTGGCCATGAGACAGAGCAGTGCGGGTGTCTCTTCTTCAGCAGAGTCATCATCTGAAGTCCCCGATTCTGAATTAGACGAGTAGATGGCTGCTATCTTTTCAGCTTCAACCAACAATACTTTGCTCTTCTGATGTCTCATCTCTTTTCTTGCTTTCTTTTCCTCCTCAGTATACTTCTCAGCTTTAGGATATGGGCAGTCCTTAATGAAGTGTCCCAATTTCCTGCAATTATAGCACATTAGTTTGGATTTAAAGTCATCCTTACTATTATATGAAGTAGAGGTAGGGTTAGAAGTAGACGTATTTTTATATTTGTTCTTCATTTTTCTCTTATAGAACTTTTTGAACCCATTCAGTAACAACGCAACATCGCCAGCAGTGTACTCCTTTTTGTTGAGCAGCGTGGTCTCATCAGATGAGTCCACTTCTCTTGTTTTTCCGGCTGATCTCCTTGATCTTTCTGCAGTAACTACGGCAGCATTGGGGCTTGAAGTTGAGGTCTCTTCTATTCCCATTCTTGGCAGTTTATACTCGTACGCCTTGAGTACAGAAAACAACTCCGTCAGAGAGATCTTCCCCAGATCCCTTGATTCTTCCATTGCTTTGATTTTCATGTTGAACTTGGGTGGTAGCGCCTCTAAGACATTAACAGTGATCTCTTTATCAGAAAAGGTCTTTCCCAACTTTAACACGTTGTTCAACGCCTTTGTAAACCTTGAATCCATCTGGTCAATGGTTTCTCCAGGCTTCATCTTGAAGTTTTCCAACTTCTCCAGTGCTATGCTCAAGTTGTGTTCTTTGATGGCATCATTCCATTCACTCATATCACGAACCTTATCCCACATCTCTTTTGATGTCTTGCAGTGTTTTACCTTATCAAATCTGTCATTGTCGAGGGCTTTAGTCATGATGAAGATTCCAACCTTATCAAGATTACTCAGCTTTATTTCCTCAGCTGTCATCTCTTCAGGTTCTTTCTCAACAACCATCTCTTGGTCATTAATCTTGATTGTTTTAGTGACTCTGATAGGACATTTGGTTATGCACCTATACAAATTATCATTATAAGCAGCAAGGAAAATTTTCATGCGTATTTTTCAGTCGTCAAAGCTCATTTCGCCAATGTGGGTACATGGCTGATACAGTCCATTTTTCAAAAAGTTTTTCTTTTAAAAAAGATGCTCTTTTAAAAACTTTTGAAAACCTTTGAAAAATACACTAGGATCAAGCTCGTTGATCAGGCAAATGATTCAAATGAACCACCTGCTCTGATACCACTTGTTGGTCCCAAGTGGTCAGATGAGGTCTAGGAGGGGGGGGGGGGGGGGGGGGGGTGAATAGACTTCTTAAAACTTTCAAAAAATTCTCTAACTTTTTTTATCAGCAGAGTAAGCTGATCAAGAACGCGTAAGACTACTTCGCTGATTGCGCACTTAGCTTAATCAGTTTAGTTGACCACTCGTCTGATGTAACTTATCTGATTCAAATATTATCAGAGTTTGAAATACTTGTTAGCAGCGGATTTATCAAGTGTTTTTCAACAAGTTGTTTTCTCCTTTATAAGATTTTATCCCCAGTTTTTTAACTCCTTTGAAAATCTTTTGTTAAGTTCGTATGTTTGAAGTTCTTTGAAAATATGCAAGTTAAATGCAGTAAACAAACACACATAATTTTATAGTGGTTATATGGATTGAAATCCTTTAGTCCACTCTTCCAAGTCACTTAGATCTTGGGTTATACTATAAAAACACAGTTTACAATGTACAATGCTTGCGCAATTCAACAAATGAAAAGCCACAAGTTCGCAGCAGGGAATCACAAAGAAAACCTACTCTCTGAAGCTAGATCACTCACTTAGATGAATCTACATTCCTCACAACTATCTCTTTTACAGAAATCACACAGATTTTTATTTTGGCTTGGTTTCCTCAACTCAGCTGTTGTCAACAATGAATAAGCTGATGGTGATCTGTATTTGAGTTTGAGACTTAGAAGATTTTTCTTGCTTTGATTATCTCTCAGTTGTCTTCTTCATTGTGTTGTCTCTAACTCTTCAGTTCAGATCTATCTATACTTGAGGTTTGAAAATTTTGCCCGTTGAGAAATCGACAAGTGTTCAAATTTTCCTCGAGTACTGGTCCATGTTTTCAGAACGGCTTCTGCAACTGTTCACTGTACAGTTCTGCTGTACTTTCTGTCGCGTCGCATTAAATGCACCTTGCTGATCCGAGGTTTCTCTTCAATCATTGGACTTTAATACCCTTCTCTTACAGCATTTATTACACCGAGTGCATTTATTACCGTTGGAATGACTTTCTGATCTCTTCAACTCTGCTGATCGAATCTACTCGTCTGATGAACACTCTGCTGATTCAAACCGAACTCATCTGATTTGACTCTGCTGAAATCCACCAGTGTGATTCCGAACTCAGCATTAGATCAGTAGTCTTCTGGACCAAAATTCAACCATTCTGATTTTACTTGTCTTCTCAGATTGAATTTCCCAGAGGTTGCTAAGCTTTCATTACTTAGCTGATGACTTTGGGAAATCATCAAAACCTCCCTTCACTTTTAAGTCTTCATCCAACAACTACAATACAAATAATTAATCGTAATATTTAAAAAAATTATATTTTCGGGCTTTATTCGAGTTGAGCTGTATTAGGCTCAAGCTCATCTCATAAATTAATTGGGCTTAATATAATGGCTCAAACTCAGCCCAGCTCACAAATATTTGGGTTCGAGCCAATTTTAATCGGGTTGAGCAATCGGGCTTCGAGTAGGCCCGGCTCAATTGACAGTCCTAATTACAAATAAATCGGCACAAACTAAAAATGCTCTGTTTTTCCCGCATTTTTTAGAGTAATTTCATAAATAAATTGATATTATAGAAAGTCTTGGTTTTCGTGTGACAGTTGTTTGTTTAAATTTTGTGAAAGTTGTTTTAGAAATTAAATTTCATACTTCCTGGTCCTTTTATTTTTGCTCCTCTTTCCTTTTTAGCAAGTCCCAAAACATCACCCTCTTTCCAAAAATGAAACTATTTTTCTTAAAAATATCATTTCATATAAAGTAATAACGTGACATCACTAACTCTCCATCATTAGTTTAAGTACATAAATGTAAAAATGTCTAAAAATTTAATTTTTTCAACTCTTAACTTAAACTCCATGCAAAAGACAATGGGAGTAGAAAAAAGAGGACGAAGGAAGTAGATTTTTTAAGCTAATATAAAAAATAAAAAAAAATTGTTGGAGATATATTATTTTATATCAAATATCTTTAATTTATTTGATAGAAAGTCAAAATGTTCTTTAAAAAGAGCTAAACGTGCCCAAAAGCTTTTAAACAACAAAAACAAGAAAATCCCAAGATAGCAGCGCACATAAGCAAACAATTTCATTTGGTGACGATACAAAAGAAAACTGAATGGAACTGGAAAAGGGTGTACGGAGATGGGTTGTTGACGTTTCTAAGTGGAACCCTTCATCCCATTCTTTCTCTTTTGCCATGTCTTTTCTTCCCAATCACGAGCTATCCTCTATCACCAGGTAAAGTTCGTTGTGTTCTTCTATTTTGTGCATAATTTCTGTATTTTATTGATTAATTGTGTTTCTAATTCTACCAACTTATTTTTTTCTTGTTATTGTCTTATATAATGAGTAAATTCAAGTTTTATGCACTGGAAAGTTGATTACTTTTTACCCTATGTGTGTCTATGTCTATTTTTAATCATAGAGGTTTCCTGTTTGTTGGGTTTTTATAAAATTTTGACATTCTCTCTGTTTAGCTCAAGTATATTATGTAAAGAGTTTGAGAATGGATATGTGGTCTCATTTAGTTAGTTAATTTGAATAGGTTTGTGAAATTGGAGGATCGAAAACGGGCGCTTGTAAGTAGGTTATTGCAGTATGTGTTGGTGCATCAAGTTTTGGCAATCCCATTTGATCAAATCATCATCAAGCGCACTGCCGAGGGAAAACCGTTTTTGGTAATGGTTAATTTTGGCTTCTTTTCTTATTACTATTTGTTAAGCTCAAGTATTTATTGCCTAATTGTAGTAAATGTATTGATGTTGATAGGAATGTGACCACATCCTAAAGAAGACTGTTTCAGTGCTCTTATAAGTTTTTACTACTATTAAATTTGGAGATAAAGTTGGTGAGGAAGAAAATGAAGATCAATATGGATGAACTTGTTGAAAAGATGAGATAATCAGCAGATAATGTGTTAATAAATTAAGCTAAAAAGAAGGATTCATGTGCAATTCTTAATCAGACAATTGTTTCTTAATCATGTTGACTTCTTAGGGCTTAGGTTTACGAGTTTTCTCGTATTGTCCTCTTAAACAATATTTTGTACGACTATGTTTCTTCTGAACTACAGTATGACATCTACTCTGCCGACAGTTCTTACCCAAACCGGGTTTCGTTATTTTGTGATTGTATAATACTCTCCAATCACAAGACAAGTGCAATACACTTGTTTTGTGATTGCATAATACTCTCCAATCACAAGGCATTTGCCTTGTGATTGGATGGATGTGGCCGAACCCGGTTTGGATAAAAAATTCCCCTACTCTGCTTGTTGATTTAAAGAGGTGCATCTAACAAGCTTTTTATTTCATGGACAACTGGAGAACAAAAAAGTTGAAAAAAAAACATTGTGGATGTAAGTTGTATTTAGGTACTCTTAATTATCTCTAACAAACTTTTCCCGACAGTTTGTTTGTGTTTGCTTAAAATTGGTTTTGCCTGGGCTCGATGTAAAAGAGACTTAGTTTGCAAATAATGTAAGTGCGGGCGTGCCAATATCCGTGTGTGCGAATATAACTTAAAATTTGGCCTGATATTCTGAAAGCCAGTTTCTCTGTTGGTAGCTTTAGCTTGTCGAGCCAATTGTATGTCGGAGTCTGCCTGATCCCTTTATTCTCCCGATAGTTGCAAAAAATATATTAGTATAAACAGTTTGACTAACTCATGTTGAACATTAAAGCATCTTGTCTTTAGAAGTTATCATGTATTTTCTTTCGGTTTCTTAGTCTTTCTTTACTTGAATGAATAGCTTATATATCTGCATAACATGGCATTCCACGTTCTAATTCAATTTATATAATTTGAGATAGACTCAGACGGCTGTGTAGTATTTTATGAGCCAATCATAACGCTATCTTTTCTTTGCTACTAGGTATGTGATGATAACATGGAGTCGGCATTTCCAAATTTCAATTTTAATGTATCCCATCATGGTGACTATGTTGTGATAGCATCGGAACCTATATGCATTGTGGGCTTGGATATCGTTTCTTATTCCATTCCTATGAGTGAAACAACGGACGAGTTCATTCATAATTTTTCGTCATACTTTTCTAGTTTAGAATGGCTTCATGTGATCAATGCTCCTTCATCTGATGAGATGCTGAAATCTTTTTACAGGTATATATTGTTATTTTAATTGGGTTAATGCCAATCTACCCCCTGTGAAATTCATAATGTTCAATTTACTCTCCTGTGATTTGAAAAAGAGCACTTTACCCCCGTGAAAAATTAAAAGGAGCAATTTACCTCCTTCGAACGGAAAGTTTAATACACTCTCCAAAATTGAGAGTGGCGTGAAAAGTGTTGCGTAAAAACACAACACATTTATCATAACACAAGGGTGTAAAGTGCCACATTTATAAGTTGATTTGGTCAAAGCAATATATAAGATGGGTAGTTTTGTCAATTCGTATTTCTTTTAAGTTTAACAATGTCAGGGAGGCGGTGTGGAACTATTATAATATTATATGGGGGTAAAATGCTACTTTTCAAATCACCGGAAGGTAAATTGAATATTGTGCATATCACGGGGGTGAATTGCCATTAACTCTATTTTAATTATTTGAAATGGATTTTGATTGAATAGTATATTTGTGGACTCTGTTGAGAGCTGTCGATTTGTGGTTTCATATGGTACAAGAAACTGAAAAGATTTAATTTTTAAAATCATGCATGCAGATATTGGTGCTTGAAGGAAGCTTTTGTGAAGGCCATAGGTAGTGGTGTAGGTTATGAGTTGAACAATGTTGAATTTCACCACACAGAATGGGATAATATATTTGTTAAAGTAGCTGGAAATGAGTTAAAGAATGATTGGAAATTTTGGCTACAAGAACTGGGAAATTATCATTCAGTTAGTATTTTCAATTTTGTCAGTCATGAATGAAACCATCTCTGTTTGCGATCGATTTTTAATGACAAATAACTACTGTACAGGTCTCCATTGCCAGAGGCCACCCAAGAAACGCCATTGCAAGTTACAAGAGAACACTAAAACAAGTCACATTTGATGACAATGAGTACAATCGTGCCCTTCATCTTCCAAATCCAAGTTTAACATTTCATACAGTCGAGGATCTTGTACAACTATGCCATCGTGCTGATTGGATATCCATTGATTTACCGAGAAAACCTCACACTTATGATGATGATGATAAAATTGAGAAAACTAGTCATGTTACGTCTAGTATTCGACCATAATGTAGGTATTTCTAGTTATTACTGAACAGTGAACATGATTGTACATAATGTAGTGCATTTGCTGTTTTTGTTTAGGTGGAGAATGTATCTTCAATTTTCACTACTCGGTAACCCCCAATTAAATTTACATAGATATCCCCTGCCGAAGGTCTAATTACAAGAACTTATTAGTAATATTTTAATAGCCCGGTGGAGACACTTTTTTGGTACCCTGTCAATGAAATATTTACATTTTTCAAAAAAAAAAAAAAAAAAAAAAAAAAAAAAAAAAGAATTAGAAAACATGTATCTTAGTATGTGTGTGTACTTTGGCTCTAAAATTTCCCCTAAACGTTCATTGACCAGTTATGTATTCATGAGTTTTCAAGAAATTACAAATGTTAGGCCTCCTTTGAATTTCTTTTTGGGTAGGTTTCATAGTAAGGGTAGTGTTTTCACACGATTTTCCGGCATTAATGTTTATTTTTTACTTTAAGGGACGTAAGAAGGATCATAAATTTTACTTAAGGATCGTAATAATAACCACAATTTCATTTTAGGTAAAAATTCATATAATTTTTTATCCATTAACTAATTATCTCCGTTCATATAGAACTTAATTCCTAGAAATTATAACCATGGAAACAGACTTATGTGGAAATATAATACTAAAAGGAAACAAATAATTGGAAAAATGAATTCTAATAATTAAGGAAACAGACTTAATGAACAGAAGATCGTATCATTCTTCATTCCTTGAAATCAAACTTTATCCTCAACTTCAACATCTCATCCTCGATCCTAACAAAATCTTTGGACTTCTTCTTTCACAAGCTTGTCGACAGAAATGTGTTGGACAACCTTTAATTGATTGGTTACCAATAATGGTGTAGGAACCATTGATGTTGACTGGTGGCTCTTCATGACTTTTAATTCGATCAAATTTGACGAACTTGAAACATTTAACCGATCAACTGATATTGTTTGGACAATCAATTTCCATCCACTTTAGAATTCGAGTGGATAGTCGATTATCAGCACACATTTATGTCGGTTTGATATCAGGACTCATTCAGTATTTAAAAAAATATTTATGGTACAAACAAAGCGGTTTTAGTTATATAGCATTTTATCTGCAAATTTTCCAAGAATAGTGATGAAGAACCTCTTTAAGCATGCAAAATGACCTATTTTCTCCCCTTTATGAAAGAACCAATTACATAGACTATTCTCCAAAGCACCTTTGTGGGATCAATATCCTATCAATCGACCCCAACATTATACCTTCTATACCCCAAATTGAACGAGTTACGGCTATAACGCATAACTATGATTTATCTTTTCACCAAATTATTATGTTTATTCTTCAAAGTTTTGGTATTTCAATCTTTCAAATATTGGTATTTGCCACATTGTTTGATAACTATTAAATAAATAGTTCATTATTAGAGTTGAAGAAATTAGTCAAACTAATTAGAGTGGAAGAGTGTAATGAAGTGATTTACACATTTAAGAAATTATTCTGGGCCTGTTTGTTTGGCATTTCGGAAAGTAGTTTGGGAGAGTAGTGGAGGTTTGTGAAATAATCTCGATTTGCGTAATGTTGTTTGTTTGGGTTTTGAGAGAGTGGTTTGAGAAATAAAGTAGATATAGGTTTTTTTGGAAGAGTTGGGTTGTAGGTGTAAGACTTTATGTCAAATCATGTTTGTTATGTGAGATAAATTGTGTAAGAGATAGGTTACTTTATGTCAAATCAAAGTAGATTTGTATAGGTTTTGTTTAGAGATAAGAAAATTGTTGTTTGTTTGGCTTTTGAGAGAGTAGTTTGAGAAAATTAATGAATGAAAAATTTATTTCGGAAAATAGAAAACATGTTTGTTTGGCATTTCCCAAACACGAAAAAATTCTGGGAAACGCCAAACAAACAGGCCCAGTATTTTGTTGCATACAAATACAATGCAGAGTGAATATAAATATAACGGTTGAATATAATTTAATACCCTAAAATACAGGTTATGTGTCATTACAGTCCTTGATTAAATTTAATATTATTATTCAGTGAAAATACGAATTTGCCTTAATACGAATTAGTATTTGATTCGGGTGAAGTAACTTGCATACGAACTGAATTCTTGAAATGTTCCGCCAAGAGCAAAGAATAGCTCAGCTATTGAATAAACCTTGATGAAAATAAATACCAATTGAATGTTGGATCCCATGATTGAAAGATTAACCTGCTCTTCAAACTTGTCTCATCGGCCTACAACTACAAAACAGAGGGTCACTGTTATTGTTAAAGTGTCCTACAATTAATGAGCTGAAATGAATTTTTTTAAGTGTTGAATGTTGAAAATATTAGAACAAAAAAATTGTTTAACAAGAGTAGCAATACAACGAGAGTAGTGTAGCTGAAATCAATTTAGTGAAATGAAAATGTTAAAAATGGTTACTTGAAGAGGCCAAAACGGTAGAATGAAACCAAAAATATCAAAAGCTACATATGCAGAAAACCAACATCTCCCCTGTCTCTATACTCAGTTCTTCCACTGAAGTCACCGACATCTCCCCATCCCTACAACCATAACCTCTAATTCCCCCAACCTCTCCTACTCAGTTGATCAAATCACCCCCTAAAACTCCCTCCAATCAAAATGGTTTGAATACCTCTAACCCCTCTCTGCCTAGCAATCTCTATCTTGTCCCCATCAAAATCGAACCCAATGAAAAAATAAGCAAAGAATCTCACACAACCAACACACCCAAAAGATTAACAGGTAAAGAAAATAAGAAACCCCCCCTGCACCCTCACTAACCATAAACCCCTTATGAACCTAAACTAATCTACTTCATCTACTAAAGCTACCAACCAGCAAGCCATTTCCAACGGTAAAAGAAAATTCGCGGACCTAGGTGAGAATTCGAACACCCTTATTGAATTGGATTCGAGCTGCAAGATCATTGTGGAACATGTGAAGGCAAGTAGACCCTTGAAGAAAGCACATAATTCCATTACAAAGGCAGAGGCTGCCGGGCAGTCCCGCCTATCGCCATGAATTGCCTCGCTTGGAACGGTCGGGGTTTGGGGGGTTCCTCGGCAGTTCGTTATTTCATATATCACATTTGAGGCCATAACCCCCAAATTATCTTCCTATCAGAAACCAAAGCTAAAGGTAGGAAGATCGATCTTCTGAAATCACAGTTTGATATGCATGGTTTTTATGTTAATCCTAGAGGTCGTTCTGGAGGCTTAGCGATCTTATGGAATAAAGATATTCAGGTAGATTTACAGAGTTTTTCTCATTACCACATCGACATTTATGTTTCTGAACCCACCAATCCTACAGGGTGGCGTTTTACTGGATTTTATGGGGAACTAGACTCAACTCTCACGTATAGATCTTGGGACTTACTTCGTTTGCTTGCGACTAAAAGCTCAAAACCGTGGGTCTTCATTGGGGATTTTAATGCTCACCTATATCATTCTGAAAAGGAGAGTGCCAACCGTACTCCAGAATACCAACTTAGGGACTTCAGAGAAGCTTTGCATGACTCGGGCCTTTCTGATCTTGGTTTCTCGGGATTCCCCTTCACTTGGTCTAATAAAAGTTCCCTCGTACTGTTACTGTTAGGACTGATAGATCGTGTGCTTCTGATTTGTGGTCGAGAAAATTTCCATTTAGCAAGGTTGAACATCTTAGTTTTGGTGGTTCTGACCACTGCCCTATTCTTCATCGTGAGTTAGACCAGTTGATTAGTGTCTGAAAATGCACTTAAGTTGTTCTTATTTTCTAAATAAATCAAGTGTTAATTTGATATTTTCATGAAATTAATAGAAATTATTGTGATTAGAAAATATTGAGTTTTGATTTGTATTTGTAGGAAAATAAAATATGGACCCCAGAATATTTAGCTTTCTCGAATTCTACAAGTCCCATATGCATGATTTGAAGCAAGGAAAAATTCAAGGAAGTCAAGTAGTGCAAGAATAACAAATAAGGAATCTGCTAGAAATATTGCTGCTCATTCCAAGGACTATAACTCTCGTAAGGAAACTCCTATGAAGCTGAATTTTGGAAATGTTATAGAGGAAGGAGTTAGCTATGCTACGGACTTTACGGATCTGGATTTGGAGTTTGGAGCACAAAGATATGTATTTTTCAAATATGTCGCGCAAATCAGAATTTACCATCAGCGGGAAACGCGATTTTTGTCCTAAAGTGATTAGGAAACTTGTCTAAGTCCTTTCCATACGAGGATTATGCCTCCTAAACATCTTCCTACTCAATTTCTACGTCCTAAACATTCTCCTACTTGAATTATGCCTCCTTAACACCTATATATAGTCTTAAAATTACACATCTTGGAACACACAATTCTTAATCTTAATTACAATTCTCTTTCAAATCATTATCATATTTTCTCTCTAGAACTTGTGATAATGATTAGCAAATTAGGCTAAGAGTTCTTTGGTGAAGTTAGAGATGAACTTATATGCGTAATGATCTTATTTGGATTCGATTCTTCAAGGTTTTGTAAGTTTTATAAATTTGAGTAATTTACTCTTCTTCAACTCTTATGTTAATACAATTTTTTTATGAATTTTCATATAAATCTAGTCAAGCTCTTTTTATGTGAGAATCTTTATGATATAATTATATTGATATAAGTTACTCATTTTATGGGTAGTCTTTTAATGCAATATGCCTTGGTATATAGTATGTTTTCGATTTCTCATAAGATGATATTTTGTGCCAATTCTAAAAGTAAGAAAATTATTTACTCAAATACATTAGAAATCATATGTTTTTCAATTCTTTATCTTCCAATTGATTGTTTGGGATGTGAAACTTTCAGTTGAATAATTTTATGAATCAATCCAAATAAGTGAACGAAGCATATAAGGGATTCTTGACATCTTACCGTTTTAATTATCGTATTTTTCAACAACCAAAAATTCACTTTTCTTTAAATTTTCTTAAAATCAAATCACTACGTTAATTTAGTTTGTTTATTTATCTCTAAAGCTACTTTGTCTACTAACCTTTTTAGCTTGTTTTAGTCATCTCCTCGTGGATACGACCGCCCAATCTATTCTACATCGATCGCTTTGTTTCGACAAGTTTGGGCGTAATCACCAGTCGTTCAGTATTTATGTTCGAATCAATGTGGATTGAGGATGCGAAATGCCCCTAAAGTTATAAAAAGCTCTTGGGAAAATAATGTTCTTAATTCTACGAATGATGTCATTCATGTAGGGAAGATCTAGAGAAGCGGAGTGGCTCATCTTTCGGGGGGTCCAAAAGAAAGTTGCAAAAATTCGAAAAAGGATTCATAGCTTGAGTATGGGGAAGATCTCAGCTTCATCAAAATTAGAAGAGAAAGAGTTGTATATGGATTTGAACGGTCTTTTAGAGAAAGAAGAGAAAATTTGGCAGCAAAGGGCCAAAGCACATTGGATGAAAGAGGGAGATTGAAACACACGGTATTTTCATAGCCGTGCCTCGGGGAGGAGAAATAAGAACAATATTTCGGGGATAAGAAAAGGGGATGGGACTTGATGCAAAAAAGTGACGGATATTGAACTAGTGGTTGTTGACTATTTCAGTAATAATTTTACTTCTAGCCGACCGTAGCAAGAAGAGTTCAATTTGGTGTTAGGCGCCATGAGATCGAGGGTGAGTTCTGAAGCTAATCTTTATCTACTTCAGCCGTACACTGCAGAAGAGGTATATCGTGCCCTTTTGTCTATGTACCTCGTTAAATCCCCTGGTCCCAATGGTTTTCCCCCCTTGTTTTTTCAGAAATTTTGGCCTATTGTCGGTAAAGATGTCACGAAATGGGTGTTGAATTTCTTAAATGATGGTGTTTTTGACGTCTCTTGTAATCTCATGAATATTATCCTTATCTATATGACCTAATTTTGCCCCATTAGCCTCTGTAATAATGTTGTTTACAAAATTGTGACTGAAACATTAGTTAACAGTTTGAAACGCATTATGAATTCTGTGATTTCTGATTTCCAATCTGCTTTTGTTCCAGGAGGCAAATTACTGACAATGTTCTTGTTGTTTTTGAAATTAACCATTACTTGGAAAAACAAACTAGGAATAAGGTCGGTCAAAGGGCCATTAAGTTGGATCTCAGTAAAGACTATGATAGAGTAGAATGAGAGTTTTCAAGGGCAGTAATGATCCGGTTAGGGTTTGATTCGCATTTCTTTAATCTTATTATGACTTGTGTCTCCTCTGTGTCTTACTTGTTTGTACTGAATGGCGTTCAATTTGGATCTGTTAAGGCGGAAAGGGGTATCCGCCAAGGAGATCCCCTTTTCCCTTATCTATTTTTATTCTGTGCAGAGAGCCTGAGTTCACTTATCAGTCAGGAGGAAGAAAGGGGCCATTTAGAGGGTGTTGCGATTTGTTCTGGAGCTCCAAAAGTGTCACACCTCTTATTCGCAGATGACACCCTTATTATTTGTCAAGCAACGGAAGAAGCTTCTATTTATGTTAACAACCCCCTACAGGCTTACGGGGTGGCTTCGGGTTAGAAAATCGATTTTGAGAAATCAAGCGTGGTTTTCACCAAGAACACGGATAAGAGTACGATATCTTCCATTCTGGAGTTGCTTCCTATTTGTAAAGAGATAAAACATGAAAGGTACCTTGGCTTACCTCTTTCTACTAGAAAATCTAAAAGAGGGACTTTTGATGACATAAGAGAACACGTTTGGAATCTTCTCCAAAGTCTACGTACAAAGTCTTTGTCTAAAGCCGGCAGAGAAGTCTTGATTAAATCAGTTGTCCAAGCAATAACTTCGTACTTAATGAGCTGCTTTAAGCTCCCTATTTATTTAATCAAGGAAATTGAATCTATGGTTGCTAGCTTTTGGTGGGACGAAAAAGATTGAAAGAATATACATTGGATTGGTTGGGGAAAACTTTGTGCAAGTAAACGAGACGGAGGCATGGGTTTTAGGGATTTAGAGTCCTTCAATTTTGCTCTTATTGCAAAAAAGTTTGGCGCATAATACATTCCCCTTACTCTCTACCTAGCCGTATCTTAAAAGCTCGGTATTTTCCTAACAATGATATCCTGAATTCCCAATTAGGCTCGGCCCCCTCACTTACTTGGCATAGTATATGGGCTTCCAAGAAGATTGTCGCAACAGGCACTAGATGGAGAGTGGGTAACGAAAACAACATTAATATTTGGGGGGGGGGGGGGGAGGGGGGGGGGATTGGCTTCCTAGAGCACATTCTTTCAAAATCATCACTCCCCCGCCTCCTCCAGAACGATGCTAAAGTCAGTGCTCTGATTGATCTTGATACGAGAACGTGGAAAAAGGAATTAATCGAAGATCTCTTTATCAATGACGATAGCCAGTGCATTCTTTCCATTCCAATATGTCGCACGAACAGCTCAGACAAGTTGATTTGGCACTACGAAATACTGGGTATATTTACGGTTAAATCGCCTTATAGATTATGTCACCACTTGATACTTTCAGATTCCGCTTCGTCTTCGGGTCCTCTAGTTCCAGTCAACCTTTTATTTGGAACTGCATCTGGTCGCTGAAGACACCCACACAATGTAAGACAGATCATGTGGTCTTGTTGTCGTTATTCTTTACCTGTGAAAGTGGGGCGGAATCTGTAATCCATTGTTTGTTGTTGTGTGATTTTGCAAAACAGTGTTGGGCTCTATCTGGATTGTCCGTATCTAAATACTATTGTAATTCCCTTGATGTTAGGGACGGGTTTTCGGTGTTATGCTGTAATTTGGATGCTTTTGAGCTGGGTTATGCAATAACACTGGCTTGGTGGATTTGGTACAGTCGAAACAAGGCACTTTGGGAGGATGTGATCTTTACTCCAGGTGAAGTTGTCCAATTTGCCCAAAACTTCTACAACAGATTGAAAGTCTCTTTCAACTTATCTTCCAACATGGTACGCTCTAGGCCTGCTGCCTCCAATTGGAAGCCTCCTCCCACTGATTTCGTTAAGGTCAACTTAAATGCGCCTATTGACTTTAATTCTGGCAGTATTGGCTTCGGTTTGATAGCCCGCGATCAATTTGGGAGTTGCTTGGAATGGAATTTGACGAAGCAGAACTTTCTTCTTGAACCTGAGGCAGCGGAAGTGCGGCTATGGTCTTCAGCCTTGAATTTGGAATAGCTAAGGGGTGGAGACACATTATTTTGGAAGAGGACTGTCTAGCAGCTGTCAATGGAATCCTGACTTGGATTCAAGCAACAACTTAGATTCCCGTTAGGACATTTGTTTGAGGGTATTAAGCGGTTGGCCACAAACTTAGATTCTTTTGTGTGTTCCCACGTGTTTAGGGAAAGCAATTATGTCGCACATGCCATTTCAAAAGTAGCCTTTAGCACTTTCCCAATCCCCACTGTTCTCCCGAATTTCATTCTTAATCTTGTAAACAGTGATCTGAATCAGTAATGAATTTTCCCTGTTCGGGGCTTTTAAAAAAAAAAAAAAAAAAGGTATTTTCATGCAGAAAGCCTCGTTAAAAAATAATAAATGGATCATTTAACAGTCATCTATGTATGGACTAAAGTGTCTCAGTTGATATTTCAGGCGGGGACGGATCCAAGAATTTTGTTTAGGGGGCTAAAGTAGATACACAAAAAATATCCAATCAAACACTCAATCTAAAAAATTTTATTTCATTCACGAGAAAATCTACGACGAGATACAAAAACGAGAAGGTGAAATTTGATAAAAATGATTCCATAAGTTACTTTAATTACATATGATACTCATCACGAATTTGTTATATGTCACGAAAAAAAGGGGGTAATGTGAAAACATATTCATCATATTTGACTGCCTTTTGTGAGAAAATTCAGTTTATGTGAGCAGAACAATTTTTGTCAGAATTTTTATTTTTTTTACAAGTGATATTTCTTTTTGTGTGCGACGAATTTTTTCGTCATATTGGCGTTTTCGTGACGAAACAATTACTTTTTACCACAATTTGTTTTGTGGCAAAAAGTTATATTTTTGTAGTGCATCACATATCCCCGTGAATCCACATATCTCAAAACAACCGTTTTGCTCCCTACAAGATATATCACGAGATTCATCGACAAGAATAGCAAATAATCCATCATCGAGCTCTCTAATAGTAGCATTAATAGATTCACTTGAGGAAGCATTGCCAATGTCTTTTTGAATTGATGAAGCCATCAACTTAAGATTTTTCGGGGGCATTCCGTAATATAACGGCTCTAGCAACCTCATTTTAATCCGCTAAAAAACTTAAAAACTCAAGGAAGTTTTTTTGGTTGCTTGAAGATTTCAAATCATGTACACTAATGCCATTACTTGTTTAAGAAGAAACCGAATGCAATCGATTGATGCAATCAATCAAATGCTATAGTCACTGGCAAGAGTTTTGGGATGATTTTGACTTATGATGGGTCAAGTTTTTGAGTTTAACTGAAAATTGGGCCAATTATTTTATTTGAGTTGAGATGAACAAGCGACTTGAATCAAATTATCATATTTCAGCTTGTATTTTAGAATCAAGATAAACATTACAATTATATTAAAAAGAAAGAAAATTGAGGGGGGCTCTAGTCCCAATGTGCATCCGCCATTGACTTCAGGGACTATAGTTATACATAACTCGTACCCTATGTGGATTGTTGGATTATTAACATTGAAAATAATTTTTTTGAGATTTTTGGTACTTATTCTTAGATGAATTTTATGAAATATGAGAACGTCGTATACAACTTCGATAATTTTTTCGTTAAATTACTTTAACATTTTGAATTTAATGTATTCTTTAGTAATATTTTATTCGTAAGCAAATACAGTATACTGAATATCATTGTCAATTAGTTTCAGTGATACCAACATATGATTGGTCTAGTGGAAGGGACTATTCACTACAAAGTAGCGAACTCAGGTTCGAATCCCTGTTGGGAGAGGTTTACACTTAATGTGTCCGACGCACCTGAAAAGGGATTAAACCCTTTGAAAACAAAAAAAAAATAATTAATTTCACTGATGGTTAAACTTGGCTCTCCGACTCTTCGATCCTAGATCAGTCTTTGCTTTTAGCACTAAACTATATTTAACCCTAAATTTACTCGCAATATCTTCTTAGATACCACCTAGCTATTCATCAATAGGTACTGAATCCAGAACCAAGATCAGGAAAATATTTGAAAATTTGTGCTAGAGTGAGTTGAAATATATAATAAATAATATTATTCATTCATCAAACGCGCGTCTATAATTTGTTCATTAACCTAATCATAATAGGATAAGTAAGTGAACATAATCAATAGTTTCTCAACACAGCACAATACACTAAATTGAAAACGGATAGAAAAAATTCACAAAATCCTAATGATGGCTAGGTAAAATAAAACTCAAAATAAAAGGCCCTCCGGTATATCTGAAATTGGCTTGTGAGGAAATAGTTGATTCTATCCTGAATGAATAACAAGTCCACATTCCACAGCATATGCATACGTGTCCTTATCTATTTCAATGGAGAGAATTGCGGTACCAAACTTTATATCGATTCTCACTTGTGGTATCATAAAAATTCAGGTCAGCATATTTGGTACCATAATTTAACAAATTCACTCACATTTGGTATTTCTGTTAAAAATTACCGTTAAGTGGTGACATGACAGTTAAGTCTTATTGCAAAATTGATGTTATTACTTATGTTGATTGGCAATTCTACCCAATAACATTTCAGGTTGGCAAAATAACCCACATCTTCAAATTTTCTAGACGATTTTAATCCACATTGTTACCCAATTTCAAAATTGACTCGAATAAGACACGTGCTGACTAATTTGGAAATTTTACTTATTATATTTACATATCTATTTAACTAATTGTATTTTATAAACAATATTATTAAATTAAATAATACTTTAATATAAATTCGACAAAAAAATAAATTTCTTTTTTTAAATCTAAAATTTATATAATAGTATTAATATTTATTAAAATAATAAAGTTATATATTATTAATAAATAATTATAATTTTGTTTAAAAAAAAAACATCCCAAACCCCCCGTTTGGTGTCCAGTCGCGTACGACAGCGCGAAATTGATCCATGGAGTGGAGGAATTCGGTGGAAACATCGGCAGAAATTGGATCGTCGGATGAGATGTAATGGGAGATCTAACCGTGGAGGGAGTGTAGGGTTTCTTCGACGTCGTCTTCGGAGATCTTTTCGGTGAGCTTTTCACGGAGTCTGCCGTCGAAATTGTAGAAGATTTTGAGAATGTAGTCGGTCATGGTATCGGTGTGGCCGATTGTTTTGGCAATGTGGCGAGCCACTGGTATGAGCTTCTCCTCCCCGCTTTCAGACATTTTGGATTTTGATTTCTGCTTTTGGGGTTTTTACTGAGTTATGTGCAACTCAGTTGAGAAGGAGGAGATGTATTGGAATTGAATGGAGTGATTTTTAAAAAAGCCACATTCAAAAGTAGAATTTACACAAAGGCCATAAGAAAAGTTTACTCTTAATTTTTATTAGAAAAAATACAGATAAATTATTAATAAATCTTATTACCTATTAACAATTGCAACTTACCTCCCCATTTTTCTTTAACAAAACAAAAACACCCAACCCCCAATTTAATCAAAATACAAAAACAAAAAACTAACTCCCTCCCTCTTCAAACTCAAACTCTCTCAAATCTCTCTCAAATTCAAAAGTCAATTTTTTCGAAATTTCTTGCAAATTGGAGATGGCAAACATGATGCTAAATCGATGAGGCTGAGAGAAACGATCAAGAATGGCCATTTGGGGTAAGTTTCGAGCCTTCTTCTCCATTCAATTTTCGTTTCTGTTTGTTTACGCTGTTCATGGCGTTTGGCGAATAGGGTTCCAAACGCCAAACTCCATGAACATCTTCATGGCGTTTGAAGATGTTCATGGCGTTTGTTGTTACCAAACGCCAAACGCCATGAACATCTTCAAGGTGTTTGGCGTTTGGTAACAACAAAGGCCATGAACACCTTCAATCTGTTCATAGCGTTTGGATCTACCAAACGCCAAATGTCATTTACGTAGGCAGTTGGGGTACAAACGCCACCTTATGTGGCGTTTGGGAAATTGCATTGGCGTTTGGTATCCCAAACGCCATATGTATTGGCGTTTGAAAAAATACATTGGCGTTTGATCTGCCAAACGTCAAACGCCAGAACAGAATGAACTTTTATTTGACATTTTTGTGTTGTTTGTTTTGTAGGGATACGTTACCTCACCCACGTCGGCCCTGCCAGAATTACCTCCCTTTCACTATGAGACTGTGGTCCGCCTTGGAAAGGTGACACAACGCTCGGCATGGAGTGAACTTGCAGAGATGAAACAAATGCTACGAGACGAACATTGACAGATAATAGATGCTTACCCCCAGATTGGGAGCTTTCTACGCCTAACCGGAAGGGGCAAATTTAAGGCATCGGTTTTGCACAATCTGATGCTCCGATTATGCCTACGAAGGGATGACAAAATGAGTAAGTACAAATACTGGTTTTTGATACGTGGAAACCCAGTCAGATTCGGTGTAGAGGAATTTAGTCTGGTATCGGGGTTGCGATTTGGCCAACCGAGTGATGCTGACTCCCAAACTATCGCTGAAAGGGGAAACTTGAAGAACAGATACTTTGGTGAGTGGGGTACAACGAAGGTTCCTGTTGACATTCTCAGAACGAAGATTATTGCTCTGTTGAATCGCAATGTGAATCCTGAGACTATATGCAAGTTATTCTTCGTCTGGGTGCTATCAGCATTGTTGTTACCTGCACGGCCCATCAAAGAGGTTCAAAACCATATTTTCGCGGTAAGTAAACTTTAATTTTAATTTTTATTATTTCTTTAAAGTTTTAAAAATAATTTTCTATAAATTTGTTTATATTGAAGGTATGTGATGATCTCGAGCTTTACGAGAGATATCCCTGGGGAATCAAGATATGGAATGTCATTGTAGATGAGCTTATGACACATATATCCTCCGACCGCCATATGACCTCCGTTGACCGCTACCTTAGATGGAATGCGGGCGGATTCCCACACATTTTACTGGTAAGTTTGTAAAATAAATTCTTGATTTCCATATATTCTTTCTAGTTATTTTTTCGTAAATTTTGGATATTTTGAATATGTTTTGAATGTGAACAGTTTTGGATGTTGGAAGCCATTGAAGGCATGCTCGATGCGGCAAATTGTTCTCGAAGGCAAGAGTTCTTTGGGAGATATCCAAGAATGTTACGTTGGGAGATCGGGGGCGGTAATTGGCCCAATTGTGATGACATGGACGAGTTCTTTGGGAAGGTTTAGGTATGTTAATCGTAATTACTAATAAATTTTTTCCGACATATCACTTGAAATATTTATTTTAAATAATTTGGGTCCTTTTATTTTTTCAGGCTGTGATCCCACGGCTACTGTCGGATAACTAGGAGTCGACGATGGCCTATTATAGGTTCACAAAAGATTTTTCCGACAGTGTTAGGCCGAATAACCGCTATCCCAGTTATCGTGTACTGACTGAGTATTTCGGAGAGGTTTATATGGTTGTTCGGGATGATGAGGGAGCTCCCGAATGCCTCAACCGGCCACCTAACCAACCGAGTGATGATGAAGGTGATGATGCCCCTGATGCCAATGCTCCTGCTGCTCCTGCTCCTACTGCTGCTCATGTGCGCCGACAAAGGAAGCGTCTCCGAAGAAACGATGGTGCCTCTACTTCTCAAGCTTGATGAGGGCTATTTTACACCTATGATCGAATAGTACTTTCCGAGCCAGTTCATAATCGATCCGACCAATGAAGACCTCAAGATCGGCTCAATCCGCCCAAGTATATCTGATCGACCTGAAAACCGATTTATTATAAATATGAAGTTCTACATTGTATCATGGATCCAGATTTTAACCTATCAATAATACTACAACTATTTCTCCTCCCTCACATATTCTTGATTACGTGATTATTGTTCTTCATACGATTCTTGAATTGCTCCATCCTGAGTACTTTAGCCAAACCCCTAAATATATTAAATTGTTCTTAATAATTTACTGAGATTAAACCTAAGGCGAAATTAGGCTAAATCAGTTGGCGCCAACCGTGGGGCAAGGTTAATTGCTCGATCGAATATGACCAATCCAAGAAAAAGCACACGTAACGCAGGACGAAGCGCAACTTCTCAGCACCCACGTGCTGCGGAAGGTCTGCCTGAAAATTCCCAAAGAATTAGCGCTAATAACATTCCCCCTCCAGCAGAACATCAAGATTTAGATCGAGCAGAGGGGCATATCTCGGCAAACGTAAACAACAACCGCAATGATGAGGAACGCCAAACTCTTAGCAGGAGTAGGGCTCCGAACTCACCCGTTCGATCGGTCCCTCACCCCCCATTACCAGCCGATCAAGAGAAGTTAAGGCAAATAGCTCAACTGGTGAATTCGTTATGTGCTGGGATGATACATACAACAGCACCAGAAAACGTTGGTCCTAATGTGGTCCCAATTCCTCCAACTAGACTAGTGAACAACATCAGGCTCGTGGGGATAACGACCGAGTTTCGGCTGAAGCAGAAAGCCCAGAAGGAGACCAACGATCTCACATATCCCCACCAAACGCCGCGAAAAGACACCCTGCTCGACGAGATAATCAGGCAAGAGCTAATGCTCATCCTGATCCTTACCTATCCAGAGAAAAAACGGTTATCACGATCGATGATGAAGAGGAGGCCCAAATTATCGACCGTCGACCGACTAGAAGATTCTCTGAAAGGGATATTGAGAGGATGGTGGAAGAGCGAGTGGAACAACGGCTTCTGACTTTGAGACAACCTTGGCCTCGTTCCCGAGAAATCCAGGATAGTATAACTGCCTGTTCCCCATTCTGCCTAGAAATCAGGGAAGCACAAGCTTCCGGGCCTTTACCCGCTCGACTTCCCAGATATGATGGAACTGGCGATCCGACAGATTATATTTTTAGTTTCATAAACATAATGAATTTGTATGCTCATTCAGCGGAATACACGGCGAAATTAATGATCACAACCTTCGAGGGGTTGGCATTGGACTGGTTCGGAAAACAACCACCTAACTCAATATTTAGTTTTAGAGAGTTATGCAACAAATTAGAACAACAGTTTGCTAGTCAGAAAAGACAAAAGCTCCCTATGAGCTATCTGGGAACTATTATCCAACAAGATGGGGAGTCCTTAAGAACTTGGTTAGCAAGATTCAATGTTGAACTGCTAAAGATCGACTCACCAAACATCGATTATATCATATCTATTCTATTCGATCTGACAAAAAATAGGCAATTCGGTAATGCCTTAAGTCGGAAACAGCCAAGAACTTTTGCAGAAATCATGACGTTGGCTTCCAAATATATGACTCAAGAAGAGATGAACTCTTTCAAAGATAAAAATAAGAATAAAGCATCCACTTCAGGGTCTAAGAAACCTGAAAAACCCCCGATGCAAAGAGTCATGGATTATGATCGATTCTCCCGAAGGGGAAACGTATTCCAAAGGTTAGAATACAATGGGAGCAACCCTGAGAAAAGACCTAATGTCTACCTCAGGCCTCGATCTCCAGAGAGGAATATTAGAGATAGAGTGAGCTATGTGGAGTATACCAAGCTAAACGCTCCAAGAGAGGATATTTTGGTGATACTAGAAAGAAGCAATTTAATTCCCCCAGCAAAAAGGATTTCGCAGGCAAAACCTGGGGCTAAGAACTACGATTTATATTGTAGGTATCATCGAGCTCACGGACACAGGACCGAAGACTGCTACCACCTAAAACAGGAAATTGAAAAGTTAATTCAACAAGGCAAGTTGAATGAATTTGTGGACAGAACAGATCGGAGAAGACAAAGGACACGGAGTCCTAGGAGGAGGGAAGAAAATAGAAGCCCTCGCGAAAGGTCCCCCAACAATCGTGCACCTCAAAGAAATGATATTGATAATGATCACGTCAATGGTACCATACATGTAATCTCGGGCGGTCCAGCTGGGGGCGATAGTCGAAACGCGAGACGAAAGACAGCCCGATCTTTGGAAAAATGAACTACTGTCCCTAAAGAAATTTGGACGCTCGAAAATAAGAACTCGGTTAAAAGAACTATCAGCTTCGATGAGAGTGAAGTCCCTAGAAATCTGAATTGGGACACTAACGAAGACCATCCTGATTTTTCGATGTTCGTTTCGCTCAGAATCTCCGATTTCAATGTTAAAAGAATCCTGATTGATAATGGAAGCTCAGCTAACATCATAGCCGTCGAAGCTTTGAATCAAATGAATCTAGGAAAAATAATTCTTCAAAGAGTGGCTACACCACTGGTAGGGTTCGGAGGATCGGAGATAGTTCCAGCAGGAACTATCAATTTAAGTGTAACTCTTGGGAACAAACCTCATCGAGTAGTAAAAATGATAAAGTTCTTAGTGGTGGAAACACCATTCGCCTATAACGCCATCTTAGGAAGACCAGCATTAAACCAATTCCGAGCAGTCGTTTCAACCTATCACCAAAAGATAAAGTTCCCTACGGTTTTTGGGGTCGGCGAAATAGTTAACGATCACTGTATGGCATGGGATTGTTATAATACGACACTATCTTTAAAAAGGAATGTCGATCCATTAACGCCATCAAAAAGAAAAATGTTGGGGTCTTCAGTAGCAAGATCTCCAGAGCCAGAATTGCCTAGTACAGAAAAAATCGATAAAAAGGGAAAAGAGCCTATAGATTTGACTTTACGAGCACCTGAGCACAAAGAAATCAAACTTATCGAGAATGATCCAACCAAAACCACCAGGATTGGAACGGAATTGTCTCCACAAGGAGAAATCATGTTGATCAACTTCTTAAGGAAGAATATAGATGTATTCGCTTGGAGCTCGGAGGATATAGTAGGTATTGATCCAAGAATAATAACTCACTCTTTAAAAATTGATCCGAGCGCTAAGCCAGTCAGGCAAAAGAAAAGGAATCACGGACCTATGAAAGACAAAATAATAAAAGCAGAGGTCGAGAGGCTTTTGATGTCTAAACAGATAAGAGAAATACACTTCACTGAATGGCTGTGCAATGTCGTACTAGTCTCAAAAGGTGACAAGAAGGACAACAAATGGAGGATGTGTAACGATTTTACGGACTTAAACAAGTTATGCCCAAGAGACCCTTATCCTCTCCCAAGGATCGACCTGTTGGTCGATTCGACAGTTGGTTTTGCAATCTTCAGTATGATGGACGCATTCCAAGGTTTCTACCAAATTTTCATGGACGAAAAAGATCAAGAAAAAACTGCCTTTATTACCGAACAGGGAGTATATTGTTTTGTAGTAATGCCGTTCGGACTAAGAAACGCAGGAGCAACTTATCAACGATTGGTGAACTTGATGTTCAAAGAACTGATTGGGGAGATAATGGAGGTGTACGTCGATGACATGTTGGTCAAAAGCATGAGCGAAGAAGATCACATTACACATCTTGATCGTTGTTTTAAAATTCTAAGGAAATATGGAATGAAACTCAACCCTTTGAAATGTACTTTTGGAGTAAGGTCGGGAAAATTCCTAGGCTATCTGGTTCACGAAAGAGGCATCGAAGCAAATCCAGAGAAAATACGTGCTATCACAGAAATGAAGCCGCCAAGGAATATTACACAGGTGCAAAGCCTAGTAGGGAAAATTGTGGCCCTCAACAGGTTCATATCAAGGTCAGCAGATAAAAGCTTACCATTTTTTGAAATTTTGAGAAAAGCCAAAACCTTCGAATGGATCGAGGCTTGTGACCACGCGTTCGATCAACTGAAAGAATACCTGACCTCACCTCCGCTACTCGCCAAACCTACAGAAGGACAACCTCTATACATATACATCGCTGTAGAGTTGGGACAATACGAGATCGAGTATCAACCACGAACGGCAATCAAAGCTCAAGTACTTGCAGACTTCCTCCTAGAAACTCCAAGTCCGTCGGAGACAAATCCTGAAGTGACGTTTACAAGTAAGGATGACATTATGATCGTCGATAAGGTAGCATGGCTTATGCATGTCGATGGTGCATCAAGCAGAGATGGCGGAGGTGCAGGAATTAATTTCCAAGGACCCAATGGCGAGGATATGAATTATGCAATCACCTTAGATTTCATGGTAACCAACAATGAGGCAGAATACGAGGCTCTAATTGCAGGATTGGAAATGGCATTAGAGGCCGACATCAAGACATTGAACGTCTTAACGAATTTCGAGCTAATCCAGAGACAGATAAATGGAATGTATGAGGCCAAAGAATACAACATGATAAAGTATCTGGCAAAGGTAAAAGAATTGACTGAAAGATTTGACAAGTTTGAAATTCAAAATATACCCCGAGAAGAAAATCGATGGGCTGATCAGCTATCCAGATTTACGGGGACAAGGGATGGAAAGTCTAAAAGAGTGATTACATGGTTGATCTCGAAAACACCGTCGATCGACCTCGACACCGTTCCCGTTACCGAAATTATGGACATCGACTTGGCCGCAGATAGTTGGATGACCCCCCTAGTCACCTACCTAGGAGATGGGTCGCTCCCTTGCAATAAGAATGATGCTAGAAGAATAAAATATCGAGCACCAAAGTATGCCATTGAAAAAGGAAAACTCTACAGACGATCCGTCTCTGGAATTCTGCTAAAGTGTATTCCCGAGCACCAGACACAGAGCATCCTCGAAAGTATCCATGAGGGAGAAGCGGGAAATCACAGTGGAGCTCGAGCACTCACAATCAAGTGTTTGAGAACGGGGTACTATTGGCCAACAATGCATGCAGATGCGCAAGATTATGTAAAACATTGTCATTATTGCCAAGTACATTCGAATATAATACATCAACCAGCTGAGACAATGCACTCAATCCCGATCTGTTGGCCTTTCGATCAATGGGGAATTGATATAGTGGGACCATTCCCGACGGCCAGATCGAAAAAGAGCTATGTCCTGGTCGCCGTCGAATATTTCAGCAAATGGATTGAATGTATAGCCTTAGCTCGAATAACACAGTTTCAGGTTATAAATTTTCTTTGGAAAAACATAGTCTGCTGTTTTGGAATCCCAAGAATTTTAATTTCGGACAATGGAACCCAATTTGCCGGAAAACAAGTTCAAGAATGGAACTCGAAGTTTGGGATACAGTAAAATTTTACGTCCGTCGGACATCCTCGAGCCAATGGGCAGACTGAAGTAGCAAATCGAGAGATTATAAAATCCCTCGAGAAAAGACTGGACGACGCCAAAGGAAAGTGGTTGGACGAGCTCCCTGGTGTCATTTGGGCTAACAGAACTACAATAAAAGCCTCTACCGGTGAAACACCTTTTAGCTTAGTCTATGGATCAGAGGCAGTTATCCCAGTTGAAGCACTAGTTCCCAGCCCAAGAATCGAGTTGTACGATAAAGACTCAAATGATCAACTAAGGAAGGAAGACGATCGCCTTTAAGTTCCACAATTATGACCACAAAGCTCGGAATCAGAGAGAGCTTTGTGAGATCATAATTTTACATCGGTCGATGGTGGTCAGCATTCTCGATCATATCTTCTAATTTTACACGGAACTATTAGATCGGGATGCCACCGTACCGACCCTTATCCATTTGCACAGGATGGTCGATACATAACAGACACTCCGATCGATTCCCTTTTTTAGGGATCGGAGACTTCATGGTTTTTGAGAAGTCTCCATTTTCCGATTCCGCCCATACCAAATCGATATAATTAACAGATTGTTTATTTTCTGAGTTAGGTGGACGACCGCCATTTTGAGAAAAGAAGAAGTACATTGGTTAGAAATTTTACTTTTAGAGGTGAATGAATAAAAGGTGAAGGATTCCTTTTATAGGTAAGAGGGTAAAAATCCAACGGTGAAACTCATATCAAATCAACGGCAATGACGTATTATCGGGAATTACGTTACATAGTCATAACTGCAAGCCATAAAAGCAGGGCTTGAATTAAATGCACTATCAAGACGATCGATTAAAAAATTATTATACATTAGATCGATATTTAACGTACAAGAATTATCATTACAAGAAATTATAGACATCGATCGAAATACAAGCAACTCTATATACAAAATCTCGAGGAGGAGTTTATCTTTGATGATCGTTATAGCAACAAGTACTTCGGAAACTTCGAGATACAGAATATACCATCTTTACATCCACTTTGAGAACAGTGACGAGAAACTAAAGTTCAGGCTTTCTTCTAAAGGATAGACAGGTGTCATCGATTGAGGGAAGAGCACATGCTATCACGATTCGACCACCTCGAAGAAGCTGATGCTTTTTCTTCATCAAGTATGGTAGGGATCAGAAGGATCTCATGCATGGCATCGTCGACTTGTTAGAACAAGTTGATTTCGATAAACCAAGAATCATACTTTCCTCTGATATCGAGCTCTACCTTATGGCGTAATTTATGGTTGACTAATCACCAGTTACGAGATTCGTCCGACCATCACCATGTAAGATGGAAATTCCATTTTTCCAAGTAATCCCATACCAAGCCAGGAATTCATCATTCGTTGAGGTAACACATTTTGGTGGTTGACAGTGGTTATACCAATAAATTTTTTTCTTGAACAACTTCATTTTTGTGAGATGGAGAAGCATGGAATGACCTATTTATAGGCAGGAGATACAGGATCCAATGGTGTTAAATTAAGATCCTATCAATGGACCAGATTAAATAAGTTAACAAGTTAGTTCACAGCGTTGGATATACGTTCGATTAATATCATAAAATAAAAACTGCTAGAACACAAATAAAGGAGACAAAGTAAAAAAAATTTCAAGATGAAGTTTTTCAGAATCATTACAACATAGTCGATCCACTATAGAAGGAAAAGGTACATTCGTTCCTAAAATCCAACTACAGTTATTACAAATCCTAGCCTGCTACGCCATGCTCCTCGGAATGATCAGCTCCACCAGTCCGACGTACTCCTTACTCGTGGACTTTTGTCACTGCATTGGTGAAGATTGGCGCATATACTTCACCAAACCTTAACAAGATATCCTCCTTGGTCGGAGGATGTCCAGATGGAAGATTACAAAGTATCCGCCTTGGTCGAAGGATATCTCATCCAACTCTTACGAAGTACCCTCCTTGGTCGAAGAGGATACCCTGACAAAGGGGATACTATAATTTTAATGAACTAACCAGCTTTCATCTCTCATAAACAGATTTGATTAATATCTTCACCATAATCAGGATGCCAATGATGCCAAAGTGAATTTTTTAATAAAGGCATATTATCTACCTCTGTTACCTTTCGTATTTTTCAAAGGAAGTATTTATAGTATGAGGAAGTTATAAGTTAATGGACAAGCAGGCGAAACGTCCTACGGTTACGGCACAACTACCAAGGTGACTTTTCCTCTCCCAAGAAGATTGATAACAGTTATTTTGGCATTTTAGATCGAAACGACGTATTATTAAGCGATTGAATTATCGAGCTGCTCTATTAACGACAAAAGGAGTTCATTATATTTACATTCCTAAAAAAAAAAAAAAAAAAAAAAAAAAAAAAGAGACCCTTGTCTACTGTTCGAAGACATGATCGGGACTTGTCTGATGAGCAAGATAGGTCATCATTTCTTTCGTACGTTGCTTGTATCCGAGAGAAAAACCCCTTCCAAACTCTTGTTCTTTCAGTCGGAGCAGGTCTTCTTTCTCCTTGGTAAGCTGCTCCTTATCGGACTCCAAGCTGCTATTTACTCGAGCAAGTTCTTCCTTCTCTTTAGAAAGCTTTTCAGTAGCAGCTCGGAGACGCTCAACCTCAGTCATCAGCGATCGATGAGCAGCAGCAATTGTGTTTACCCGTTCAAGAGACTCCCCTCGAACAAAGTAAGATTCATCATTTTGTATTCCAAGCTGAAGAGCTTCATGCTTAGCCTATTATGAAAAAATAAGAAATGAGGAACTTCAAAAGCTAGAAGATAAAAGATCTCTATCGAAACAATAAACAAAACTCACCATTTCCAAACGTTTGAAAATGGACTGAACAAGCTGCAAAGAAGAGTGGTTCTTCAGTTTATCCAGCTCCTTGGGCAGAATTGTACCCATTCCCAGATTCCAAGAAACCCCATCAGGCTCGAGGGAGGTTGGAATGCATGCATCAATGGAAATCCCACCAGATCGACTTATCCCAAAGTCAGTTATCTCTTCGACCTGCTCCTTAAAAGGACGCTCGTCTAATAGAGACGGATCATCCATGGTATTTTCGAAACCAGAATGATTGGGACCGGACCCAATTTTGATACATCTTGAGAAACAATGACAGGAGAAATGACTTGGGTATGTTGAGAAGTTGAAACAACAACATTAGAACGTAAAGGGGCAAAGAGAGACTCAGGAATATCTTCCACAGGCCCTCTCATTTGCAAAGTTGGCTCAACCTCAGAGTTGGGAGGAGTAATTACAACCTGCTGAGAATTTTCTTGACCTGAGGTTTGATTTGTTGTATCTCGATCGGAAGGGGGACGCTCGTCCGTTATTTGATCGACAAGAGGAGGAGCTTCTCGAGCCTCCTCATTTATTATTTGATCGACAAGAGGAGGAGCATCTCGAGCCTCCTCATTTGTTGTTTGGTCGACGAGAGGAGGAGAGGTAGCTCGAGGCTCCTCGTTCTGGTAAACCTCTAGAATATTAGGATCCACCAGTGGACTACGGATCGGAGCCCGTGAAGTTCCCGTTGAAGAATCAGCAGTTTCCTTCACCAGAGGGGGAATATTCGTTGGTATTTTTGGATTTCCTCCTGAAGAAGACGACACCAGGTCGGATTGAGGCATGGCTTCCCGAGAAGAAGCTTCTCCCCGGGAGGAAGATTGATGTGAACTTTCCGTTCGAGGTTTCTTCTTTGGAGTATCTCGTCGGGGTAGACCCCGTATAGATCGTTTTGTAGCTCCAGAAAAGAGATTGGAACTCATGATCAGAAAACCAAAAATTCTTATGAATTATCGAACTATGAGCTCCGATCGACAACAACATAAATTTTATATTGGAAGTGGGGACGCGCGGTAAAACTTCGAAGATTTTACCCTTATATATAGTAAAGGAAATGACAATTATATCCCCAATACTTGGCGCGCGTAGTAAGATTTCAAATAATTCTCAGAATGGATTAGCAATTGCGTATTAAGATCAGCAAAACGACAAAGAACAACTCAACAAAGATTAATATATCACTGAAAATCAGAATAACAAGTTACAAAGATCAAAGAATGTTACAACTGAAATCCTAATCTAGAAAATAATCTAAGATGGGGAATTAACTTTCTTCGAAG
Organism: Penstemon newberryi var. newberryi; assembly: GCA_030819805.1. NCBI lineage: Eukaryota > Viridiplantae > Streptophyta > Magnoliopsida > Lamiales > Plantaginaceae > Penstemon > Penstemon newberryi. The sequence goes on along the minus strand of JAUALY010000007.1, from coordinate 8,947,246 downwards.
ACAACTTTTCACTATCTTCTTTTTCTTCATTGGCTTGATCTCCTTCAATATTTTCTTCCTGATTCTCGTCTTCCTCCCCATCTGATCGATCTTCCTCGACATTCTCCAACAACTCCAAGTCGGGTGCGGGCACAGGAAATGGAGTTCCGTACTCAGCCACTAGATGAGCTAGAGGATGGTCATTATACTCAACGGTAGGCAAGCAGTCAGGAGGATAGGATTGGAGTTTTCGATCCTTTTCGATATCCATTACATCACGATATTCGTTGCGCCTGTCAGGAATTTGACCTGACTCAATCAATTGATCGACACCCTTATAAAATGAGCTCAAAAGCAGACCTCCAATCTTTTGATGAATTATGGCAGTAAGTACTGGAGAATCTAGAAACTCTCGAACAACGCTTTCAACATCGAGAGAATGGTGCTCGTCTATAACCTTATCTAAATCAGGGGAGTCATCCGCCTTAGTCGCAAGTTGGTTTCGAAGAGTGACAATCTCCGACTCAAGTTTACTAACCACAGTGGCGTGTGCAACCCGTTGCTCATCCATTTCTTGATTCATCTGGTCGACCTGTGCTGGTATCGACTAGCATCCGTCATCATATTAATAATCTGAGGATTGTCAGTCTCCAAATTTGGATTGGCACTAGGAACAGGTTGAGTCTGAGCAGGAGCATGCGAATTTTCTACCCGAGCAAGTTGATCTTCAAGCTCTTTGATCCTAGCGGCCAGAATATTGTTGGACTCCTCCAGAAACTTGCACTGATCTCTATGTAATGCCGTATCATACATGGCGGATACCAAAGCATTACCTGACTGTGGCAAGAATATGTTGCCAAAAAATAAGAAATTAGATAAAGAAGCTGAAATTTGTTGATTGAACAGACAGAGTTTTAGCATGTTACCACTTCGTGGGCATGAGCGGCTCTTGCCAATTGGTCAAAAGGATTTTTCTTTAAGGTCCGCTGCACGTCTCTGACAAAAGTAGAAGATAGGAGAAGTCGGATCGACTTATCGATGACATTCTCCTTGTCATCAGTCAACAAGGAATCCCTTTCGGAGTATCCCGCCGCTCGTTTCCCTTGAAGGTGATTCTCGATCATGTCTATCAAAGAAGCCTTATGGCTCGTATCTCCGACATGAGTAAAATACTCACCTTCTTTGTCGTAAAGTTGACTTCTCCTCTTGGCATCGGGACCAGTTGGATTCCGTTCTGGCCAAGACTTATAGCCCAAGATGCCAAATTCATCCCTAAGATTCTTAGGTGGAAAACCGCGGCCTGAGCGAGAGCTTGTCGAAGGTTGCTCTGTGGAAGCTCGACAAGTTGAAGGAGGAGCTACTCGAATAGGATCTGCATTCTCGAACGACCCTTCTTCAAGGTCTTCTAAATCCTGATATTGATCTCTTCTCATTTTTCTGGATTGCCTCTGCTCAATTGGAATTTTTCCCGACGACTTCTTCGAGTTCGAAAGGACAGTCTTTCCAACCACAGAAAAACGGCAGCTCTCGACCATAGAAGCTACAATATAAGATCGATAAACATTACTAGGCGACAAACTTGTATATCTTTTTATAAAGATAAGATAATTGTTAATAAAATCTTACCTAGGGATCGATCATCCGATGGGATGGGAAAACTCAAAGTGCTCAATCCAGCCTTGCGAAGGAAGATTTCTCCGATCAAATAAGCTGACTGATACTTATTCGATCTCATTTCCTCGATCAAATCGGACGAAAATTGGTCATCGGGAGCCATATCACCAGTCTTTCCGCCCACCATACACCCAGGACTGGTTATATCCCCAATCATAAGTGATCTCTTCGGATTCTCCGTTCTCGAGGATACGTAAGGTCGGAGCCTTAACAAAAAAGAAGTTTGACTTCCACTCCGTACTATTGCTCGAAATGGCATTTTCAAGAATGGCAAACCCAGGTCTTTGGCTAACATAATAATAGCCTCTGTTAGAGGAGGTCGATATGGAAAGTCAGAAAAAATGAAGAAAATTACGAAATGAGGGCTGTAGACCTCGTGCAACCATCAGAACGGAAAATGCCATCATAAAGGCTATGGCGTTTGGAACAAGTTGGGTTAAAGAGACAAAGAAAGTCTCTAAAAATTGGCGAAGGATCGAAGAAGGGGGAAAACGCAGCCCATGTTCGAAATGGGACGTATAAAAAGCTCGACAGTTTGGGGGAGGGGTATTGACTCTCTCCTCGGGGGAGGAATAACGATTTCAAAATCCGAAGGGAAATAGCGACCATTTTCTCTTTTCAAAAGGGGAAGATCTTCTTCTTTCCATCGAGAAGGAAAGAACTCGACAGGAGCGGAAATTTGGGGTTGGGCAGTTTTGGATTTTTTAGATGCCCTGGCCATCATCTCCTTCTCTGGAACGATCTACACCACCAAACTATCAACCTCTTTTTCTGCATAATCTCTAATTTCTTCGGCTTGAACATCGTCTGCTATTTCCTCTTCAGAAGAAAGGATTTCAGGATTAGAAGCCATTGGTTCTTGAAGTAACGTACTCGATGAAGTAATAAAATGGCAAGATTATCGATTAAAACTTTTACTACAAGAAGATCTAAATATCTGGGGTAAAAAGTAAAAAGATTCCGCTAATTTCGACTATATACATGGGCAGTGAAAAGACGGATCAACCCCTTTGCATCTCTTCAGCTTCCCGCCAAATTATGAAAAGACTTTATATTTGTCTGACACACGTTATCAAAATACGTGTCCCTACCAGGATGGTTAGATGGATATGCACTCTTTTTCCCTTATTCGGTTTTTATCCCATAAAAGGGTTTTTCCGAGCTAGGTTAACGAGGCATATTTCATAAACAGTGAAAGGATCAAAACAACGATTATATTTACTTCTGCAAGCTCCAGCTACGATTACGCTCGAGAAGTGAGGGAGTACTGATGAGGGCTATTTTACACCTATGATCGAATAGTACTTTCCAAACCAGTTCAGAATCGATCCGACCAATGAAGACCTCAAGATCGGCTCGATCCGCCCAAGTATATCTGATCGACCTGAAAACCGATCCTGAAGATTTATTGGGCCAGGCGGTACTCCTAAATCAAGCAGGATTCCTAGGCCTAACAGGACTCCTAGTCAAATTAGGACTAGGACTAGACAATTTATTATAAATATGAAGTTCTACATTGTATCATGGATCCAGATTTTAACCTATCAATAATACTACAACTATTTCTCCTCCCTCGCATCCTCTTGATTACGTAATTATTGTTCTTCATACGATTCTTGAATTACTCCATCCTGAGTACTTTAGCCAAACCCCTAAATATATTAAATTGTTCTTAATAATTTACTGAGATTAAATCTAAGACGAAATTAGGCTAAATCAAAGCTCAACCACAACCATCATCTTCGGAACCAAGAAATGAAGAAGTTCCTGCCTGGGCACGTGATATGGAGCAGAGACTTATAGCTCATTAGACTGCCTGTGTAAACGAGATGGAGCAGAGATTAGTTGGGCAGCTGACCACTATGCAGGATACTCAGTCGCAACTTCAGGTAACTTTGCATCGACTCCAGGAAATGATGCTGAAGGACTTCGAAGCCCGAGGGGTTAATGATGAAGTGGAGGCCGATGATGATGATGATCAAGTTTAATTGTTGTCTTGAATTTTATTGTTCTGGATTTTTTTAGATAAATAATGGAATTTTTTTAGATTGGTTTTGAAATTTTATTGTTCTGGATTCTTGAAGTGGTAACTTTATTGTTTATTAGATTGGTTTTGGAATTGTGCTTAGCTAAATGATGGATTTGTGTTTATTAAATTGGTTTTGGATTGTTGATATATAATGTTTGATATGAATTCTTAATATACGCATTTTCAGGGTAATAATGTGGAAGAGAATTCTGATCATGGTGATCTCGGAGTCGATAATGATGATAATTCGGGTAGGAGTGAGCCAAGGCAAAAAAGAAGAGAAGATAGGATAAAATGGCCTAGTAGGCATTTAAGAACTCCATATGTCCCAAATGTTAGGAAAAATAAATCTACTAAGTAATTAGTTTTTTGCTTGTAATATTTAATTCGGTTAGGGACCAAAAGTTGTAAATTTTGGGGGTAAAATTGTAATTTTTGAAAAGTTAGGGACCAAAATGCAAATTCGGGTTAAATACAAATTCGTACTTAATTAACATTTTAATTTTGTGCAACTAATGGATTGAATTGCAATTATGGTTAAAATCGCAATTTTGGGGATAAAATTATAATTTTTGAAAAGTTAGGGACCAAAATGTAAATTCGGGTTAAATACAAATTCGTACTTAATGAACATTTTAATTTTGTGCAACTAATGGATTGAATTGCAATTATGGTTAAAATCGCAATTTTGGGGGTAAAATTGTAATTTTTGAAAAGTTGGGGACCAAAATGCAAATTCGGGTTGCATGCGAATTCTTACTGAATGAACATTTTAATTTTGTGCAATTATGGATTTTTTATAAATTTTGGGGGTAAAATTATAATTTTTGAAAAATTAGGGACCAAAATGCAAATGTTCAGATTTTGAACCCATTTCACACCGCGGTGTATTTTTTCCAGAGAGTTTGCTCTGTTTCTGGCGTGAACTAAACCGCGGTGATAAATTGGTACACCGCGGTGTAGTTTTTCCAGAAACGATTTGCAACTTCATACACCTAGGTGCAACTTTTTGCACCTAGGTGTACACACTGTTCACACCTAAAAAAAAAGGATAATTCCTACAAAATTCCTAAAAAAAAAAAAAAGATAATTCCTAATATTTACGAAGTTATGATTTACGGAGGATATAATGTTACTTTAAGTGTTACTTCTCCATTCGGGTGATAAATTGACCAAATCTTACAAAATTGACCAATATTTACGAAGTTATGATTTACGGAGGATATAATGTTACTGTAAGTGTTATTTCTCCATTCGGGTGATAAATTGACCAAATCTTACAAAATTGACCAATATTTACGAGGTTATGATTTACGGAGGATATAATGTTACTGTAAGTGCTACTTCTCCATTCGGGTGATAAATTGACCAAATCTTACAAAATAACCAATATTTACGAAGTTATGATTTATGGAGGATATAATGTTACTGTAAGTGTTACTTCTCCATTCGGGTGATAAATTGACCAAATCTTACAAAATTGGCTAATATTTACGAAGTTATGATTTACGGAGGATATAATGTTACTGTAAGTGTTATTTCTCCATTCGGGTGATAAATTGACCAAATCTTACAAAATTGGCTAATATTTACGAAATTATGATTTATGGAGGATATAATGTTACTGTAAGTGTTACTTCTCCATTCGGGTGATAAATTGACCAAATCTTACAAAATTGGCTAATATTTACGAAGTTATGATTTACGGAAGGTTAGTTAAGTTGGTTAATTAATCTTATGGCCTTTGTGAAATTTTTAACTTTTTAATGGCCTTTTTGTAAATTAAACTTTTGTTTTTGGCCTTTTTGAAAATTTCCCAATTGAATGGGTACACGAGGATTGGATTTTAGTTTTTTTTTAATTTTTTAATTATAATTGTATATTAATAATATATAACTTTATTATTTTAATAAATTTTAAATATATTAATACTATTATAAACTTTTGATTTTAAAAAAATATTTTTTTATTTTTTTTGCCGGATTTATATTAAAGTATTATTTAATTTGTTAATGTTGTTTATAAAATAAAATTAATTAAATAAATATGTAAATATAATAAGTAAAATCGCCAATTAGTCTGCATGTGTCTTATTCGAGCTAATTTTGAAATTGGGCAACAATGTGGACTAAATCGTCAATAAATTTGAAGATGTGGGGTTATTTTGCCAACCTGAAATGTTATGGGGTAGAATTGTCTTTCAACATAAGTAATAACATCAATTTTGTAGTAAGACTTAACTGTCATGTCACCACTTAACAGTGAATTTTAATGGAGGCACAAAATGTGAGTAGATTTGTTAAATTATGGTACCAAATGTGTTGACTTGAATTTTTACGGTACCACATGTGAGAATCGATATAAAGTTTGGTATCACAAGTACAATTCTCTCTATTTCAATGCTTCAAACTTCAGTAGCTATGCCTACAGGAATATACTTGCACAAGTTATAATACCCAGGAACAAGGTTGGAGTTTATCAACATGATCTATGAATATAGTTGTTTGTATGTAGTGGAGTAAACGAGTCGATTAGCATTGAACGACACATTGTTCAAACTTAATTTAAATTTTATCGAGCTTCACATTTTGTGTTTGAGTTTGGTTTGATTTCTTAACGAACTGAGCTAAAACGAGCTTTGCCTGCCTGCCTTGCCTAGTCTGTCATCGCCAGCCGAACAAACAATCCAAAACATTTATTTCAATTTCAAACTTTCCCCACTCTCAAATCTCCAGCCGAACAGGAATATACTTGCACAAGTTGTAATACCCAGGAACAAGGTTGGAGTTTATCAACATGATCTATGAATATAGTTGTTTGTATGTAGTGGAGTAATGAGTCGATTAACAACAACAACAATAATTAATATTATTATTGTTAACAACAATTATTATTATTATTATTATTATAAGGCAATCATAAAAATAAAAAACGAGTAAACATAATTAATGGAAAACAACAACAATTATTATTAATGCACTTGGAGTGAAAATAAAAACAACAACTATTATACACTATAACAAAACATAATTTTCAAGGGAAACACCAACAATTAAACATAATTAAAGCAACACAACAAACACTACAACAAGTTGGATCATGGGCCTATGGAGAGAAATCGCGGCTAAAATCGGAATCGCCTAGGTTGCTCCCCCTTCAACCGAACCTCCGAAATTTAGCTTTTTTTTGGCGGATGATGTCGATTACTAAATAATAATTTTTATCATTGTTAATAATATTTTTTCTTTTGAAAATATTAATAATATTTAATTTATTGAGCGACTATAATTGTACTTTACATTGAATGATTGAATGGACCCATTTTAGATGGATCAAGCAAGCATGCTTTAGCAAGATTGAATACTAGGAAAGAAAAAATATCACATCCTTCAAGTGTATTTTTTAGTTTTAATTTTAAAAGTTAATTAATTTAAATGTATAAAAAATATATAAAAACTTTTTTAACACTTATTAATTTTTTAACACTTATTAATTATGATTTAATATTTTCTTTAAAAAAAACTTAACCATAATTTTGAAAGATATAATATTTTCTCCTTCATATTTATACTACTAGAAGACCACTCAAATACTATCTTCAAATCAATGTGGGATAAGGAGAGTTAAGTTTTATCCCACATTGATTTGAAGATAGTGTTTGAGTGGTTTTCTAGTAGTATAAATATGAAGGAAAAAAATTATATCTTTCAAAATTATGGTTAAGCTTTTTTTTAAAAGAAAAACATTAAATCATAATTGATAAGTGTTAAAAAGTTTTTATATATTTTTTATACATTTAAATTATTTAACTTTTAAAACAAAAACAATAAAAAAAAAAAGAAGCTGCACGTGCGCGTCCAGGAGCCGCCTGCCCGTAGGCATGCAACTCCCCCCGAATGCCTGCCTGCCCATCCGGGGGGAGCTCGTTTGCCTCCCCCTTCGGCTGGAGATGGCCTTAGCAATGCATTTGTCCAAAAAATTACTACACTCAAAATGCCAGAAACAAGTCAATGATTTAAAAATATATTCCATTTGAATACTTTGTTACATTTTAGTGTTTTACTAACATTGTCTCTGGAGTACATGAACTACTAAAATTAATTTTCTTAACAAATTTTGCTATGAGTAAAGAATTTTTTTTTGCATAATTACAAGTGCCATTTGGGCAAAGATCAAAACATATTTAATTCTGAGAGGTCATCCATAGGTATCTCAAGGCCAACTGAATCATGGTCTTGCAACCCATCAACTTCAAAATTGAACCAAGAATTTATATCCTGTGGAGCACCAATTTCAGCATCTACACCTAGTTCCTCTATACCCTCTATCTCATTCAACGGCAAAGTTGCCAAGTCCATAGAAGATTCGTCCTTCATCATCTCTTTTGAGGCATTACGAGAAGACGTAAATCTAACATCTCTTTTCCTATTGCCACTATTATTGGCTGATGTAGAAAGCTGAGCTGTTCTTTGCATAGGTTTTGGTTTTGTTTTATTCTCACCTTTCGATGACCGCCCAACCTTGGTTGGAACATCTCCTCTATCTCTGTCTCTTTTACTTCTCTTTCTCTTTGCACTACCCAAAAGCAATACTTCCTTTATCTTTCCTCTATTTGAAATTAGCCCACTTTTAGCAAAAGACAGATCAGATTGATGCATTGAACCCTCAAGTGCATCTAATGAACTCCCATCTGCATAGTATATATTTTTATACAAACTGAAACAATATGACAAGATAAACGAGTTAATGTCAATTTACCCCCTGTGATTAAAAACAAGCACTTCATCTCCCTATAATCTTATAAAAGTTTCACACTGCCTCCCTGACATTTTTAAACTTTAATAAAATACGGATTGATAAAATTACCCCTCTTATATGTGGAACTTTAATCCCTTGTGTTATGATAAATGTGGCACTTTACCCCCTGTGTTATAATAAATATTGCACTTTACCCCCCTGTGTTACAAAAACACTTTTCATGCCCACTTTCAATTTCGACGAGTGAGTTACACCCTCCGGTTGAAGGAGATAAATTACTACTTTAAAATTTTCATAGGAGGGCAAATTGAAAATTATGAATATTATAGGGGTGTAAATTGTTATTAGCTCCAAAATTTACTAAGCATTTAAAAATCATTACTAAACATTTGATCTAATCAAAATATTTCTAACACACAAAGCATTTATGACAAGAACAAATGGTGGCAGCATTTTACGAACAAAAGTACATAACATTAACAACTGCCAGGTTAGCACCGTTTAGCAACTACTTTTCGTCAAATTGAGGTGGTGCTGCATAAATAACATCCCGGAGTGCAGGCTCACAAAAGGAACTTGGTCCAGAATCTTCAAACTTCCGACATCTAGCAAGCGTTCTCCTGGAAAAAGCCATGGCAACTTGTTTCGACACTTTAGCAATCCCATGTTTAGAAGCAAAGCTTCCTTTGGTTGCATGTCAAGCATTTCAAGAGACATTCAACCATTGAACTCTGGAGTTAGCTTTAAAATATAACATGTAATTACAAACTATCAATAAGTCTAATTGATAGTACTTGAACAAAAAGTCTGGAATACATATTATGAATTTCTTCACATGGATTGGGCAAAGTCCACTTAAATAGTTTGGGCCTAACACAACCTCAAAAGTTGAGGATTGTCCAAGACTTTATAAGGTGAATTTAGTATTGATTTTCAATCTATGTGGGACATTTGGTCTCAACTGGGATACACCTATGGGAATATAAGTTATTTAGGGTTTGCCAAAAAGAACACAGTGACACATATGTACCATGTCAATGCAGAAGTTATACATTGTCATTAGATTTTTAAGGCCGGGATAGATCAGCTTGTCAGCTCCCAAACCCAACCGCAAAGAAAAAGCAAACCACATAGTCTCCCTTACATGTGAGTAGTACTCTAGATTTCAAATTGCTTTGCATTTCTTGACAAAATAGCCAACTGATGGGGGCTATTTTACACTTATGAAGGTATTGTACTTTTCGAGCTAGTTCAGATCGATCCGACCCGCAGTGCCGGTTAAGCCTCCTCGAAAGATCCATGATCGGCTCGATCTTCCTTTCGTATCTGGTCGACCTGAAGACTGAATCCGAAGGTTTTATGGGCCATGCAGGACTCCTAGTTACGTTAGGATACTACTAGAATTAGGATTATGTATTCATTATAAATAGCGAATCCTTCATGGTATTAGGGAGCCAATTTTTTCTCCATTGATAATAAGAATCTATTATTCTTCTCCTCCACAATTTAATTACGTATTTACAATCTTATATACAAATCTTGAATTGCACCATCCTGAGTACTTTAACCAAGCCATATATAAATCATATTCATAATAATTACTGGTATTACGACCTACGCGAAATCAGGTTAAATCAGTTGGCGCCCACCGAGGGGCCTGGTTAATTACTCGAACGAAATATGGTCAATCCAAGGAAGAGTACGCGCAACGCCGGAAAAAGCACGGCTTCTCAGCCTCCCCGTACTATTGAGGATTTACCTCAAACTTCTGAAAGGGTTAGTGCTAATAATATGCCGCCTCCGTTGGAATGGCAGTATTTAGATCGTGTTGAGACTCATGTTACGGGGAACGCAGTTAATAACCAAAACGCAAGGGGACAACAAGTCCCTAGTCGGAGCAGGGCCCTAAACTCACCTGCTTGATCCGTCCCGCCACCTCCCCTACCGGCATACCAGGAAAGATTGAAGCAGATTGCTCAACTTATGAGATCGCTATGAGCTCAAATCCTGCAAGCTCCGACACAGGAAACTATTGATCCAGCGGCGGCTGCGGTTCAACCCCCAAGAGTGCTCAATTATAATAGGGTACCCCGAGCTGACGTGGATCGAATATCCGTTCAAGCAGACAGCCCTGAAGCAGATCAGCGATCTCAGATTTCTCCACCAAACAATTATGAAAGACCTCCTGGTCGGAGAATTAATCAGGCAAGAGTTAATGCTCGTCCTGAACCACATCAATCTAGAGAAAGAACTGTTATTCCGATCGACGACGATATGGAACCACCAATCATTGATCGACGAGCAACTAGAAGATTCTCGGAGAGAGATATCGAGAGAATGGTTGAGGAACGAGTGGAACAAAGGTTATTAGCTACAAGACAGCCCTGGCCCCGCTCAAGAGACGTGCAAGATAGTATTGCGACCTGTTCCCCATTTTGCCTGGAAATTAAAGAAGCACAGGCCTCGGGCCAATTGCCTAGTCGGCTTCCTCGATATGATGGGACAGGTGATCCATGTGATTATATATTCAGCTTCACGAACATAATGAATTTGTATGCACACTCAGCGGAATACACCGCAAAGTTAATGGTCGCAACTTTCGAAGGATTAGCATTGGATTGGTTCGGAAAACAACCACCTAATTCAATCTTCAACAATTCGCAAGCCAGAAAAGACAAAAACTCCCTATGAGCTACTTAGGGACAATTCCCCAACAGGAAGGAGAATCTTTAAGGAACTGGTTGGCTAGGTTCAATGTCGAATTACTAAAGATCGACTCTCCAAATATCGACTACATCATATCGATCTTATTCGACCTTACGAAAAACAGACAATTTGGCAATGCACTGAGTCGGAAACAACCTCGAACTTTCGTAGAAATTATGACGTTGGCTTCCAAATATATGACTCAGGAAGAGATGAATTCGTTCAAGGATAAGAACAAGAACAAGGCTTCCACTTCGGGATCAAAGAGACCTGATAAAGTCCCAATCCCTAGAATGACGGACTACGATCGGTCTTCCCGAAAAAAGGGAATATTTTTCAAAGATTGGAGTATGGTGGAGGCAACCCTGAGAAAAGACCTAATGTCTACCTCAGACCCCGAACTCCAGAAAGGAATATCAGAGATCGAATCAATTATGTGGAGAACACCAAATTGAATGCTCCCAGAGAAGACATTTTGGTTATATACTGGAAAGAAACAACTGGATTCCCTCGGCGAAAAGGATAACACAAGCTAAGCCCGGGGCGAAAAACTACGATCTCTACTGCAGATATCATCGAGCACATGGTTATAGGACCGAGGATTGCTATCACTTGAAGCAGGAGATCGAAAAATTGATACATGAAGGCAAGTTGAATGAGTTTGTGGAAAGAACCGATCGAAGGAGACAAAGGACACGTAGTCCCAGAAGAAGGAAGGGAAATAGAAGCCCACCCAGGAGGTCTCCTGCCGACAACGTGCCCCGCAGAGATGAGATCGATAATGATCACGTCAACGGAACCATACATGTGATCTCCGGTGGTCCGGCTGGGGGTGATAGTCGTAATGCGAGACGGAGAACGACTCGGTCCCTTGAACAGGAAGTTGTATTCCCTAAAGAAGTTTCTGTTGGGAATGCCCCGGTTGTCAAAACAACGAGAGTGCGGAATTTAAAATTTTTCCGAGGCACCCCAGCAGACCCAAGATATATTTTCCACCTTATGTATGCGAAAAGGTTGAATCAAACAATCTACAATAGATAAAAGAGGAGATATGCGATTTTACCTCACTACAGGCAAGGTGGTGGCAATCTCCGGCTTTTTGCTGATTCACAACGAGTGATCCAATTATCTCATCTCCAGAGTGTATCCACAACAATTGGATTGTAGCAACACCTTCTATTCACAGGCTACGAACTAGAGATAGAAGGCTGTCAATGGAGGAAGAAACAGATCTAGATTCAGATCTAGATCCAGCTATGGAAGACAGAGAGAGAGGGGCGGCGCTTGTGCAGGGGGAGGCTAGGGTGTAGGGGGCGGCTAGGGTTTATTTTCAGCTCTTGGTGTTCAAGTGTGTGGAAGAGTTGTGAGGAGATATCTATTTATAAGAGAAGACTCTTAATAGATATCTCTTTAAGACCTTTTCCTTATCTTATAAGGAAACAAGATATACACATATATCTTCTTGGATTCTCCTTGTCATACAAGAAAACAAACTCTCCCTTCTTATCCTTAGCCAAAATCGCCCCACCCTTATCTTGCAAGACTTCTTCTGGGCTTTTAATTAAAAGGCCCATGTCTTGCAACTTAATTTAATTAACCATTAATTAAATCAGCCCAATTAATCCAATTAATTATTATCTCTCAATTAATTAACACCTTAATTAATATTTAATTAATTAGACCATCTAATTAATTATCCCTCCAATTGAATTAACACTTTAATTCATTTAATTGATTTAACTCCCTTAAATCAAATATTTCCTTCTATGACTGTCACTGTCCAATTGTATTGTGTGTGACCCTCTAGGTTCACCATCAATTGGCAGCAGGCCCACGAACCCTTCGTGATTTAATTTATGAGTAATTAAATGCTCCGATCAATTAAACCCTTTTAATTGACCACTCCAGAATTACTCTCCCTTATTAATTCAGGAGTACCCACACTTCATGGTCGATGTCTAGCCACAAGCCCATGAAGCCCAACTTCAGGTGAATTGATATTTGTGAACCTCACCTCTTATAATTGCCATGTACATACGGTCCTTCTATCGACTTAATTTCCCGATTGAGACCTAGGGTGTGTGAATTGATCGGCACCTCTAATTATCTCAATAACTATACTTTCTAATTCGGGATAATAATCCAGTGTGACTGCTAAATTTGGAAACCCCTTTCCAAATCCATCACCGACCGTGATCACGGGTTTCTCGGATCTATTATCTAAGAATCGTATAGGAAATTCTCTCATCCATTGCGACGAGTCGGTAGATTCCATCTTGGTACTAACCACTCGCGTACACAACTATAGGCACCCAACTTAGGCACATTATGGTCAGGCTACGTGACCAGTACCTAAATCTAAGTACATATACCCATGCACCAAATTCGCCCTAGCACCTCAAGTCTAAGGACTAAATCGTACACTATTATAAGTCTTGAGAAACATCCCATCACCGATATGCGTCATGCGCTTCCACAATGGGTTTCTCTGTTCGGGTCGTTCGATGCGTTCGATCCCCTATCGAACCACCTACTCATATGCACTGACATCAAATGTCTTGTTCATGAAACTCTACAAATTCACTCCAAGTGAATCATGCATATTCATACAAGTCTTGGCGATTCCTTCGATACCCCGTCTCGTTCGGAATCTATGATTTGGAACGTGTTTTAAGATCACGACCTTAGAGACTGTTTCATGATTGCACTCAATACCGAAGTGAATCGTCCCATAGTCGAATGTGATCTAAGGATTTCATCCAATTGCTTAAATGTATTCGCGAGAGATGAATTTGGCCATTGTTTATTCTATACAGTTATAAATAAACGTGCGTATTATTTATAAGAATCAAAGATTGTTTATTACAGAATAGACCTAATACAAGCTAAAGAGAATTGGCTTGCTGGGCACTATCCTATCAATCTCCCACTTGCCCTAAAGCCATTCACAAACATTTCTAAGACCCATCTTACAAGATGTCCATCGAACGCTTTTTGCGAAAGTGGCTTCGTTAGTGGGTCAGCTATGTTGTCCTCTGACTTGACACGATCCACGTGTATGTCTCCTCTACCAATGATCTCCCTGATCACATGGTATTTCCTCATTACGTGTTTAGATTGGTGGTGTGATCTCGGCTACTTCGCTTGAGCTATCGCCCCGTTGTTGTCACAGAAGACTACTACAGGCTCTGCAATGCTAGGAACTACATCGAACTCTTGGATGAGGTTTCTCATCCAAACACTCTCTTTTGCTGCATCCGATGCTGCAATATATTCTGCTTCAGTGGTTGAGTCGGCAGTGGTGGACTGTTTGGAACTTTTCCAACTCACCGCTGCGCCATTGAGGCGGAATATGTATCCAGAATTGGATTTGTAATCATCCACGTCAGACTGGAAACTTGAATCAGTGAATCCTTCAAGTTTCAATTCTCCAATACCACCGTAGACCAAAAACATATCCTTAGTCCTTCGCAAGTACTTAAGGATTGCTTTAACGGCAGTCCAGTGCTCTTCGCCTGGATTCGACTGATAGCGGCTCCTTACACTAAGAGCGTGTGCTACGTCTGGTCTAGTACACAACATCGCATACATTATGTTCCCTATAGCAGAGGCATAAGGTATGAGAGACATTTTCTTCTTTTCTTCGTCAGTTGTAGGGCACATCGACTTGGAAAGAGAGATTCCATGTCTCATTGGAAGCAATCCTCTCTTGGATTCTTCCATATTGAATCTCTTCAATATAGTGTTGATATACTGAGATTGGGAGAGTCCCAACATCTTCTTCGATCTATCCCTATAGATACGTATCCCCAATACGTAAGATGCCTCTCCTAAATCTTTCATGGAGAACTGCGCGGATAACCACGCTTTTGTCTGCGCTAACATTCTGATATCGTCCCCGATCAACAGAATATCATCGACGTATAAAACTATGAATTGTACCGAACTCCCACTATTCTTCTTGTACACACAAGGCTCAAATACGTTTTTGATGAAGCCAAAAGCTTTGACTGTCTCATCAAATCGCATGTTCCAGGTTCGGGACGCCTGTTTGAGGACATAAATTGACCTTTGAAGTTTGCACACCTTGTGCTCGCTTCCTTTGGACGCAAAGCCTTCGGGCTGTTGCATAAAGATCTCTTTGTCAATGTCTCCATTGAGAAAGGCGGTCTTTACGTCCATTTGCCATATTTCGTAGTCGTACCACGCGGCTATGGCTAATAGTATCCGAATTGATTTCGACATCGCTACTGAGAAAAGGTTTCCTCATAGTCTATTCCAGGCCTTTGAGAATATCCTTTCGCCACTAGGCGAGCCTTATGGGTTATAACCTCTACATTCATTCCAAGCTTACGCTTGAACATCCATTTGCATCCTACAGGGACAGTTCCCTCAGGTGGATCGACCAAGGTCCAAACCTTGTTGGAATGCATGAAATCCATTTCGAATTGCATGGCTTCGAGCCACGCACCCGATTCTATGTCAGGCATAGCTTCTTCATAAGTCCTTGGATCAGTATCCAACTTATCGTTTTCGTGAATGAAACCAAATCTCTCTGGTTCTTTACGAATTCGATCAGATCTTCGAAGTATAGGTGTACTAGTAGGTTCAGTAAATTCAGGATCAACTCCCACTGTTTGTGAGGATGGGTCCGATTCTTGGACTTCATCGAGTTCTACGATTGTCCCATTTCTGTTGGTGAGGAAATCATCCTCTAAGAAGTGGGCATTCTTAGACACGAACGTATTACGTTATTTAGGATCGTAGAACAAGTATCCAATGGATTCCTTTGGATACCCCACAAATTTGCACAAACTAGATCTACTATCCAACTTATCTCCTTTCTTGTTCTTAACATAGGCGGGAGATCCCCATACTCGTAGGTACGAATATACGGGTGCTTTACCATACCATTCTTGATGTGGTGTTGTTGGCACTGACTTTGAAGGTACTATGTTCAGTATCTTCAAAGCAGTTAATAGGGCTAAGCCCCAAAATGAAAAGGGAAGTTCAGCGAAGCTCATCATGGAACGAACCATGTCCAACAAAGTTCGATTCCTCCTTTCAGACACTCCATTGAGTTGGGGCGTCCCAGGGGGAGTTCGCCGAGCGAGAATCCCATTCTCTTTTAGATAATCGAGGAATTCTTGACTTAAGTATTCTCCTCCTCGATCAGATCGAAGTGCTTTAATACTATGTCCAAGTTGGTTTTCTACTTCCATTCGAAACTCCTTGAACTTTTCAAAAGTTTCGGATTTGTACTTCATCAAGTACACATATCCATAACGACTGAAGTCATCAGTGAATGTTACGAAGTAGGAGTATCCTCCTCTTGCACTGACACTCAGTGGTCCACAAACGTCAGTATGGATCAAATCCAATGTTTGTTTGGTTCGCTCAGGATTCCCGGTGAAGGGTGATTTGGTCATTTTTCCTTTGAGACAAGATTCGCAAGTCGGAAGTTCATCTAAGTTCTGTATTTCAAGAGCCTTAGAGGAAACCAACTTTTGGATCCTACTCTTGGAGATATGTCCAAGCCTAGCGTGCCAAAGTTGTGGTGTGTGATTATCGTATTTTCTTTTTCTTGATTGTATGTGCAAAATGTTGGAGTTTGTAGGTTCAAGGGAATAAAGACCATCTATCAAAGTACCACTAGCATTGATTAAACCATTTTTAATTATGCTCGTAGATCCATTCATAATGGAAAAATTAAAACCATCATTATCTAATAGCGGAATAGAAATAATGTTCTTAATAATTGTTTGTACGTACAAACAGTCCTTTTAAAAGTAAAGTAAAATTCCCTATCACTAACTCCACGTCTCCTATAGCCTCTGCAGAAACTCTTGCTCCGTTTCCAAAACGCAGGATCCTATCCCCGGGCTTAAGTGTTCTTACTGCTCCCATCACCTGCAAATCATTGCAGATATGAGAACCCGCTGCGGTGTCTAACACCCAAGATGCACAGTTAATAGAAATATTAACTTCAACCAAGAAAATACCTTTGGCTACCATTTTCAGGTAGTCGGAGCAGTTCCTTTTCCAGTGCCCTGCTTTCTTGTAGTGGAAGCATTCGTCTTCTAGGCTTTTGCGCTTTTTCTCGACAACCTTGGTGACTGCTTTAGAAGAGAACACCTTCTTCTTCTTTTTAACTTTCTTGGGCTTTGCAGCCTTCGATTGGTGAGCAATCATCACATGTTTCTCTTCTTGAGAGTGGCTTCTGCCGTAACCAACAGATTAGTCAGTTCGTGAAGAGCGAGATTTCTCTCTTCCATGTTGAAGTTCAACACGAACTGGTCGAACGAGCGAGGCAGAGTATGGAGGAGAAGATCAGTGCTAAGATAAGCGTGCAATTCTACTTCCAATCTCCCCAATTTTTCAATCAGGTTGATGAAACGCAGACAGTGATCCTTGACACTGCTTCCCTCAGCCATCTTGAGATTAAACAACTCCTTAGTGGCTGCGAACCTTTCGGTACGAGACCTTTTTCCAAACATCTGTTGGAGGTGGAGATGTATATCTCTGGCAAGCGGTATACCAGCATGCTGTTTCTGCAGCTCATTTGACATTGAAGCTAACATGAGGCAGCGAACCTGAAGATCATCATCAACCTTTTTAGCATGGGCGGTTCGTTGTTCCTCAGTAGCTCGTGCTGCGGGCGCAGCAGGCATAGGCGTGTCGAGTACATAGCTCCGACGTTCGGAGTCGAGGACTATCCTCAAGTTTCTTAGCCAGTCGACAAAGTTTGACCCATTCAGTTTATTAGCGTCGAGGATGACAGATAATGGATTTTTAGACATTGTTCAATAAATATCTACAAATGGAAAGAAGACAACGTTTAGCTGACTGATCTATGCCTAATACTTATAATTAACGAATTTTGGTCTTGGTTTCGAAAAAGTTCTCCCACTATTTTGTCGAATCAATCACCCCTTTGATTGCTCGGGAAATCTTATTTCCTAGTAGGTCTTGACGTCCCAGCAGACATGAATTGCACCCACGACTCGTGGCCAGACAATTAATTCTCCAGGTAGGTATACTTTTACCAATTGTGTCACTACACAACCTTCAAGCTATTTTGCCTCGGTTTTCTCACTTATCTAGCACTGCTACATCATAAGTGTTACTAATCGTTAAGTCGATCCCATCAATCATGATGAGCAACAGGCCCGGTCGTGAAATCCCCGTAACTGGTTATTGGTCGATATTCACATCCCGACCAGTCCTCACCCTTGTCTAGTTTAGTTAAAAACAGGAGTCAAGGAATTTTGCGTATTGTCCCTTTCTTCGACTCAGGTGCCAGACTCTGGATCACCTCTATCAATAAGTAGACAACTCACGCTAGTTCCTATTGATGGAAGGCTTGGATCTTTAAAACTTCATTTTAAATGTACCCAATTTGACTTAATATTTAATTCGAGAGGGGGTTTTCGGGTTTGAAGTTCGAAGTAACTCTCCTCGAGATCTCACCGCATAAGTTATGCTTTATCTTTTATTTACGATCTAGATTCTAGCGCGCATAACATACAAGCTAAATAAATAAATCGATAAATAAATTAAAACATACAAGCCTAGCATGCATACTACCACAATATGTTTTCGATCGGGAGCCTCCTATGTGGGCCATTATCGAGCCATGATGTTGGCCCAATTGGTCAATCTAAAGGGTTCTTAACGGACCTAGGCTATTACAAAAAATAACCATGCATACATGGCCTTCATTCCTTCTTGGGCTCTCACCTTGCTTGTAACGGGCCTCCATCCTAAACTATTTAAAACAGTGAAGCCCTATCTATTAAAAAGGCTCAAAGTGGCCCAAAAACTTAAGGCTCGCAGGCCCAATAAAAAAACCAAACAATAAATTAAACCAATCACATCTACCCTAGGGTCAAGGCTCGGCACGATCGAAAACCACGTAAACAGTTCACGTAGAGCAAGAAACAAGCAAACAACTTTTTACGTATTTCTTTTTTACTTTTAAAACTCCTTTTAAAAATAACATCCTATGATTCTTACTTTAGTCACTACTAATTATGACAAAATCAATTTTCGGGTAAACAAAACAATTTTTCCGCATAAAATCAGATTCGGATTTTCAACTTTTGAAAATTGCAGTTCGGGCCCTCAACTCACGGAAATTGCACTTTTAACCCCAAAGATTTGAAAATTGCAAAACAGCCCCAACTTACAAATCGGCCAGAGGACAGAAAATTAAAATTTGAATCCAGAAAATTTTCAGTTTCACAAACAGACCCCTGAACTTTCGAAAATTACAAAACAGTCATTTAGTTTTCGGAAATTGCAAAAACGACCCAAAAATACGTACAGACCAGATTTGCAAAAACAGTCCAGATTTTTCAAATATTTCCAGAAAAAAGAAAATAAATTTCCAGCCCTTTATTTCACAAAATCGGGATTTGCATAAAAAGTCCTGAAGTTTCAAAAACTATAAATTTACCCCAAATCTTAATATGCGATTTTACCCAATCAAAGATCATATCATAACAAGCAAGAATCATCACACAGAACATAACAATCACAAATATCCATATATTTATTTATGTTCAGGCCTTTTCGCATAATAGTAATGGAATTGGCTATGATACCACTGTTGGGAATGCCCCGGTTGTCAAAACAACGAGAGTGCGGAATTTAAA
Source organism: Penstemon newberryi var. newberryi (assembly GCA_030819805.1). NCBI lineage: Eukaryota > Viridiplantae > Streptophyta > Magnoliopsida > Lamiales > Plantaginaceae > Penstemon > Penstemon newberryi. Next base: position 8,927,443 of record JAUALY010000007.1, on the reverse strand, counting down.
ATTATTCCGAGGCACCCCAGCAGACCCAAGATATATTTTCCACCTTATGTATGCGAAAAGGTTGAATCAAACAATCTACAATAGATAAAAAGAGGAGATATGCGATTTTACCTCACAACAGGCAAGGTGGTGGAAATCTCCGGCTTTTTGCTGATTCACAACGAGTGATCCAATTGTCTCACCTCCAGAGTGTATCCACACCAATTGGATTGTAGCAACACCTTCTATTCACAGGCTACGAACTAGAGATAGAAGGCTGTCAATGGAGGAAGAAACAGATCTAGATTCAGATCTAGATCCAGCTATGGAAGACAGAGAGAGAGGGGCGGCGCTTGTGCAGGGGGAGGCTAGGGTGTAGGGGGCGGCTAGGGTTTATTTTCAGCTCTTGGTGTTCAAGTGTGTGGAAGAGTTGTGAGGAGATATCTATTTATAAGAGAAGAATCCTTCTCTTAATAGATATCTCTTTAAGACCTTTACCTTATCTTATAAGGAAACAAGATATACACATATATCTTCTTGGATTCTCCTTGTCATACAAGAAAACAAACTCTCCCTTCTTATCCTTAGCCAAAATCGCCCCACCCTTATCTTGCAAGACTTCTTCTGGGCTTTTAATTAAAAGGCCCATGTCTTGCAACTTAATTTAATTAACCATTAATTAAATCAGCCCAATTAATCCAATTAATTATTATCTCTCAATTAATTAACACCTTAATTAATATTTAATTAATTAGACCATCTAATTAATTATCCCTCCAATTGAATTAACACTTTAATTCATTTAATTGATTTAACTCCCTTAAATCAAATATTTCCTTCTATGACTGTCACTGTCCAATTGTATTGTGTGTGACCCTCTAGGTTCACCATCAATTGGAAGCAGGCCCAAGAACCCTTCGTGATTTAATTTATGAGTAATTAAATGCTCCGATCAATTAAACCCTTTTAATTGACCACTCCAGAATTAATCTCCCTTATTAATTCAGGAGTACCCACACTTCATGGTCGATGTCTAGCCACAAGCCCATGAAGCCCAACTTTAGGTGAATTGATATTTGTGAACCTCACCTCTTATAATTGCCATGTACATACGGTCCTTCTATCGACTTAATTTCCCGATTGAGACCTAGGGTGTGTGAATTGATCGGCACCTCTAATTATCTCAATAACTATACTTTCTAATTCGGGATAATAATCCAGTGTGACTGCTAAATTTGGAAACCCCTTTCCAAATCCGTCACCGACCGTGATCACGGGTTTCTCGGATCTATTATCTAAGAATCGTATAGGAAATTCTCTCATCCATTGCGACGAGTCGGTAGATTCCATCTTGGTACTAACCACTCGCGTACACAACTATAGGCACCCAACTTAGGCACATTATGGTCAGGCTACGTGACCAGTACCTAAATCTATGTACATATACCCATGCACCGAATTCGCCCTAGCACCTCAAGTCTAAGGACTAAATCGTACACTATTATAAGTCTTGAGAAATATCCCATCACCGATATGCGTCATGCGCTTCCACAATGGGTTTCTCTGTTCGAGTCGTTCGATGCGTTCGATCCCCTATCGAACCACCTACTCATATGCACTGACATCAAATGTCTTGTTCATGAAACTCTACAAATTCACTCCAAGTGAATCATGCATATTCATACAAGTCTTGGCGATTCCTTCGATACCCCGTCTCGTTCGGAATCTATGACTTGGAACGTGTTTTAAGATCACGACCTTAGAGACTGTTTCATGATTGCACTCAATACTGAAGTGAATCGTCCCATAGTCGAATGTGATCTAAGGATTTCATCCAATCGCTTAAATGTATTCGCGAGAGATGAATTTGGCTATTGTTTATTCTATACAGTTATAAATAAACGTGCGTATTATTCACAAGAATCAAAGATTGTTTATTACAGAATAGACCTAATACAAGCGAAAGAGAATTGGCTTGCTGGGCACTATCCTATCAGTTATGCCCTCGAGAATAAGAGTTCCGAGAAACACATAATCAGCTTCGATGAGAGTGAAGTCCCAAAAATTTAAATTGGGATGTCAATGAAGACCACCTGATTTTCCTATGGTGGTATCACTAAAAATTTCCGACTTTAATGTCAAGAGGATCCTGATCGATAACGGCAGCTCGGCTAACATAATAGCCATTGAGGCTCTGAACCAAATGAATTTAGGAAAATTAGCTTTACAGAGGGTAGCTACCCCACTTGTAGGGTTTGGAGGGTCGAAGATTGGAGACGCCGTTTGCTTATAACGCCATTCTGGGTCGACCGGCCCTAAATCAATTTTGAGCCATGGTATCGACCTATCATCAGAAAATAAAATTCCCAACTATTTCTGGAGTTGGAGAAATAGTTAACGACCACTGCATGGCATGGGATTGTTATAATACGACACTCTCCCTAAAGCGAAACGTCGACCCACTAACTCCATCGAAAAGAAAAACGGTAGGATCATCAGTGGAAAAGCCACAAGAACCAGAAGTTCCGAGTATGGAAAGGATCGACAAAAAGGGGAAAGAACCTCTCGATCTGACTGTACGCGCACCTGAGCATAAGGATGTTCAATTAATAGAGAACGATCCGAGCAAAATCACTAGGATTGGAACGGAGCTAACTCCGCAAGGAGACATCATGTTGATTACGTATTTGCCTGGAGTTCGGAAGATATAGTTGGGATACACCCAAGAATAATAACACACTCTTTAAAGATTGATCCGAACGCAAGACCAGTTAGGCAAAAGAAAAGAAATCACGGCCTCGTAAAAGATAAAATAATAAAAGCCGAGGTCTTTGATGTCTAAACAGATAAGAGAAATACACTTTACAGAATGGTTATGTAATGTTGTACTTGTATCAAAAGGTGACAAGAAGGATAATAAGTGGAGAATGTGCAATGACTTTATGGACTAAAACAAATTATGTCCAAGAAATCCGTACCCCTCCCCAGAATCGACCTGTTAGTTGACTCTAAAACTAGTTTTGCTATTTTTAGCATGATGGACGCTTTCCAAGGATTTTACCAGATATTTATGGACGAAAGGGATCATCAAAAAACTGCCTTCGTTACCGAGCAGGGAGTATACTGCTTTATAGTAATGCCTTTCGGATTAAGAAACGCCGGAGCAACTTATCAATGATTAGTGAACCTAATGTTTAAGGAACTAATCGGAGAAATCATGGAGGTATATGTGGATGATATGCTGGTAAAGCATGAGTGAGAAGGACCACATCGAACACCTAGATCATTGCTTCAGGATTTTAAGGAAGTATGGGATGAAGCTCAATCCGGCTAAATGCACTTTTGGAGTAAGGTCGGGGAAATTTCTGGGTTACCTGGTTCACCAAAGAGGCATTGAAGAAAATCCAGAGAAGATACGCGCTATTACTGAAATGAAGCCTCCGAGAAATATCTCTCAAGTACAAAGCCTGGTTGGAAAAATAGTTGCCCTGAATAGATTCATATCTAGATCGGCAGATAAAAGTCTGCCATTTTTTCAGACTTTTAGAAAATCTAAAACATTTGAATGGGTCAAAGCCTGCGATAGGGCGTTCGATCAGTTGAAAGAATACCTGACTTCACCGTCGCTGCTCGCTAAGCCAACTGAAGGACAACCTCATTATATGTACATTGCAATTTCCGAAGCAGCCATACGTTCGGTATTAGTCAAGATAGATGGTTCGGAGCATAAGCCAGTCTATTATTTGAGTAAACTGCTGCAAGGAGCTGAAAAGAATTACTTGGAGATAGAAAAGTTTGCCTTAGCGTTGGTAACATCAGCGCGAAAGCTACGACCTTACTTCCAAACATATAAAGTTATTGTCCTCACTAATTAACCTTTAAGACAAATTTTGTCAAAGCCTGAAGCATCAGGAATGTTAATCAAATGGGCAGTGGAGCTGGGGCAATATGAGATCGAATACCAACCAAGAACTGCAATAAAAGCTCAAGTGCTTGCAGATTTCCTTTTAGAGACCCCCAGTCCATCGGAAACGATTCCTGAAGAGACGTTTTCAAGCAATAAGGACATCTTCATCGTTAATAATCCAGTATGGCTTATGCACGTCGATGGCGCATCGAGCAGAGATGGTGGGGGTGTTGGAATAAATTTTCAAGGACCAAATGGTGAAGATTTGAACTATGCCATCACCTTAGATTTCATGGTGACAAACAACGAAGCTGAGTATGAGGCTTTAATCGCAGGAATGGAAATGGTTGTCCAAGCCAGCATAAAAGCTTTGAACGTCTTATTAGACTTCGAGCTGGTTGAAAGACAAATCAACGGACTATACGAGGCCAAGGAATACAACATGATAAAATATTTGGCCAAAGTAAAGGAGTTGACTGGAAAATTTGACAAGTTTGAAATTCAAAACATCCCGCGAGAAGAAAATCGATGGGCTGATCAATTGTCTAGATTTACAGGGTCGAGAGACGGTAAGACTAAGAGGGTGATCACTTGGTTGATCTCCAATACACCATCAATCGACCTCGACACCATTCCTACTACTGAGATTATGGATATCGATCTAGCTACACATGCTGGATGAGCCCTTTGATAACCTATTTAAAAGACGGATCTCTCCCTAATGATTAAAACGAGGCTCGAAGAATTAGATATCTGGCACCGAGGTACGCTATTGTAGATGAAAAACTCTATAGACGATCTGTTTCTGGAAAATTATTGAAATGTATTCCCGAACATCAAACTCAGAGTATCCTCAAGGAAATTCATGAAGGAGAGGTCGGGAATCATAGCGGGGCTCGAGCACTCACTCTCAAGTGTTTAAGAAGTGGATATTATTAGCCGACCTTATATTCAGACGCCCAAGATTACGTGAAATATTGTCATTACTGCCAAGTGCACTCGAATATAATCCATCAACCAGCAGAGACAATGCATCCAATTTCGATATGTTGGCCTTTCGATCAATGGGGAATTGATATCGTGGGACCATTTCCAACTGCTAGGTCAAAAAAGAGCTACGTTCTGGTTGCTGTTGAATATTTCAGCAAATGGATTGAATGTGTGGCACTTGCGCGAATTACACAGTTTCAGGTTATAAATTTTCTTTGGAAGAATATAGTATGCCGTTTCGGCATCCCAAGAGTCTTATTTTCGACAATGGGACTCAATTCGCGGGAAAACAGGTTCAAGAATGGTGCTCAAAGTTCGGAATACAGTAAAATTTTACGTCCGTGGGACATCCTCAAGCAAATGGACAAACAAAAGTCGTAAATCGAGAAATCGTCAAGTCTCTCGAAAAAAGACTGGATGACGCCAAAGGAAAGTGGTTGGATGAGCTCCTAGGGGTCGTTTGGGCAAATAGAACTACGATAAAGGCCTCTACAGGAGAAACGCCCTTCAGTTTGGTTTATGGATCAGAAGCAGTTATTTCAGTCGAAGCACTTGTTCCCAGTCCAAGGATCGAATTATATGATGAGGATAAGAACGACCAGTTGAGGAAGGATGACATTGACTTGAGTGAGGCCCTAAGGGAAAAGGCCAGTCTTCGTTTACAAGCAGCTAAGTCAAGCATGAAAAAGGCCTATAATCAAAGAGTAAGGATACGATCGTTCAAGGAGGGTGATCTGGTTCTTAAGAAGGTCGAAGTATCAAAACACGTCGGAAAGCTGCAGCAAAATTGGGAAGGTCCTTTCATAGTGACTGCAGTCGGCAAAAAATGATCCTATAAAATTGCTCAGTTGGATGGAACCCCGCTTCCTCGAACTTGGAACGCAGTAAACCTCAGATTATATTATGCTCGTTGAGGTCGAGAAAGGAGATTTGGAAAACTGGTTGGAATATCTCGTCTTTTACAAAATGTAGTTTGTTTATTGTTGAATTTCCTTTTTAGGGTTTAGTCCTGTTATTTCTTTTCGACATCAGAGTATGTCTACAATAATGATAAAAACTTTTGCTTAATTTCTCCATACATTGCATTTTGACGGCGTAGTGAAAGTCATTATCGATTAAACCTACAAAGGTTAAAACCAATAATTGGTATAAAATCTAAATAAAAATTAATCTTTGAGTTAAACCGATTGGGTCGGTAAAAACTCATCGATCTCCTAAAAAGCGATCTACAAAAGGTTAAAACCAAAAAATTGGTATAAAAACCTAAGTAAAGTTAATCTTTGAGTAAACTGGTTCGGTAAAAACTCATCGATCTCCTAAAAAGCGATCCACAAAGGTTAAAACCAATAATTGGTATAAGTAAAATCAATCTTTGAGTAAAACCGATTGGGTCAGTAAAAAACTCATCGATCTCCTAAAAAGCGATCTACAAAAGGTTAAAACCAAAAAATTGGTATAAAAACCTTAGTAAAGTTAATCTTTGAGTAAAATCGATTTGCTCGGTAAAAACTCATCGATCTCCTAAAATCGATCTACATGGGTTAAAACCAACATCGGTATGAAACCTAAGTAAAATCGAATATTTCAACTAAAATCGATTGGGTCGGTAAAAACTTCAATCTATTAGAAAATTAGATCTACGAAAGTCAACCTCTGATTTCCTTTACTAATCGTTGGATTACAAGGTATTGCGCAAAAACAAAGTTTATTCATAAATCCTGCAACTGTTACAAATGATATGAACTGAAAAGATACAAAGCTTTCCTACATTTATCAACGAATAGCCCTATTACATGCTAAAGAAGGGTCCTATCCAATGAAGCTCGGTTGTCCCGTCGACTTGTAAAAAGCAATCTAAGAGGCTCATTTTATCGACTGATGATATCTGGTTTTGAAGAGAGGCATTATGGATTATAGGCTTCTATCTTTGTTTACTATCATACGCCTTCCAGCATTTTGGTCACCAGCTGAGCCCGATCGACAAGGACGACCGCCATTTTAAGTTCGGAAATTTCTACCCCAACCTTGGAGAAGCTGGTGCTCATACTTCACCAGAACTTCATAAGATCGAATTTCTCCTTCGGTCGGTGGTGGTCAACAATCTTGATCATATTTTCTTATTTTAATGAACTAACCAACTTTTCACTGACCGCGGATCGGAGACTTCATAGTTTTTAAGAAGTCTCCATTTTCCGATTCCACCCATACCAAGTAGTAATTCTGTGCAATTTTCGAAAACTCCGAATTGGGTAGACGACCATCGTTTTGAAAAAGAAGAAGTCCATTTTGAGAAGTTTTACCTGAGATAGAAAATAAGTGAAAGGTAAAATCCCTTTTATAGGTGAAATGGTAAAGATCCAAGGGTTGAAACAATGGCAAATCAACGGTAGTAATGATTTATCGGGACTTGCGTTACAATGTCACAACTACCAGTCATAAATATCGGGACAATATTTAATGCAGTACAAGAATGATCGATTAAATACCAAATATTAGATTGATGCTCGACCTGATTTAAATCAAATTAAGCAAATTTTACAAAGATCATATTACACATTTATGGTTACCATCATACAAACGCTCGAACATTCAACAAAATGGTTAATAGTAAAAGAACTTTCTATACAAGCCAAGAGAAGATAGTTTATGTTTGACACCATCAAGGGAAAGTATTCCCTACCTTCAGATAGTTCGAGCAATTTTCGACCAAAGCTAGGAGTAATTTCGGAGTCTTCGAGGGGTAAAGACGACCATCCTTGCAAGGTTCAAAATATCGACCCCCTTAAAGAAACTGATGCTCACACTTCACCAGATCTGCACTAGGTCGATATGATCTCCCACATGGTATTCTCGCTCCATCGTAAACAAGTTGATTTCGATAAAGCAAGAATCCAGCTTTCCTCTAACCTCGAACTACACCATATGGCACAAATAATGATCGACCAACACCCAACTATAAGGGATGCTCGATCACTACCTCATATTCCTAGAGGTCTCATATTTCCAATTCCACCCATACCAAGTCGGAAACTCATCCGTTCTTAAAGACAACAGAATCTGGTGGTCGACCTTGATAATATAAATAAATTTCTTTCCATGACAACATCGTTTTGAAATAAATAAGGAAGGAGGTAAAAGCCTTTTTATAGGCAAATGGATGAGAATCCAACGGCGATAATTCGGGATCTTATCAACGGTTCAGATTGTTTTAAAGACAGTGCATTACACTAAATTGGGAGAGAGTTATACGCATACTCGGATTTGTCTACAATTGCTGATCAACAGTGGATAACAGTATAAAATATATGACAAAGATCGACAATTATTGTGAAGCAAAATTTCCGTATATGTTTATTCATTTAAAAATGGATTGCTAACACATGTGCAGATGAATACAAAAGAGAGGAGATTACATTTATTGCAAAAGTCTAACTAAATCTATTACAGAAACTACAATATACAAATATATTGAATAGTCCGTTCGACAGATGCTCCTCGATGATTGCTCCTCCAATCCAACCTACTTCTTATCTTTTGAATTTGTGCACCCACGTTTGATAGAGATCGGTGAATACACTTCACCAGACCCTTACAAAGTATCCTCCTTGGTCGAGCAATACCCTGCTATACTCTTACGAAGTATCCTCCTTGGTCGAGGAATACCTCACCAAACTCTTACAAAATATCCTCCTTGGTCGAAGAGGATAAACCAACATGAGGAATACTTCCTTTTTAATGGACTGACCAGCTTTCTCTTTTTCAACCGCCTATGTTGATGGAGGTTCCACAGTAATCAGGGAACCACAAAAATACTTTACCTACCACAATGCAAATAAAAAGACAAAGATGTCTATGTATTAAATATGAAGACATGATTTTCACTTATTTTGGATTCTTTATTAGCAATGAGTTATTATTTATAGCTGGGGGAATTTATGATCCAGTGGACAGAATATGAAACGTTCTATGGCTATGATAACGGCACATATATCTAAGCGACTTTTCCTCTACTGGGGAAATAGTCAATACCTGTTAATCTGATCGGTTCTGAAAGAGGAGCTTTTTCGTACAAAAGATATGAATACATCAGAGAAAATTACAAGGCATTTTTCTCTACAAAAAAAAAAAGATAAGATCTACTGTTCGAGAATATGGTCAGGACTTGTACGATGACCAAGATAGGTGATCAACTCTTGAGTACGCTGCTTATACCCGAGAGCAAAACCTTTCTTGAACTCCTGTTTCTTCCTTTTCTCGATTTGAGATTGGGTAATTTCCTCCAGATTTTTGTTTAGCTGGAGCAGGTCTTCTTTCTCCTTTTTAAGTTGCTCTTTTTCGGACTCCAAACTGCAATTCACCCGAGCAAGATATTCTTTTTCTTTAGCAAGCTTTGCATTAGCAGCTCGAAGATTCTCAGCTTCGGTCATCAGTGGTCGATGAGCTGCAGCAATGTTGTCCAGTTTTGTATTAGAACCAAGTCGGGCAAAATAGGATTCATCATTCTGAATTCCAAGTTGAGCAGCTTCGTGTTTGACCTGTGACAATTTATAAAAGAATCAAAGTAAGATATAAAGGAGTTAGAAGATAAAATATTGTTGTGAGTCCCAATAAACAGAAAATCTTATTACCAGCTCCAAATGCTTGAAAATGGACTGGATAAGTTGTAGAGAAGAGTGATTCTTCAGTTTATCAAGCTCTCTTGGCAAGATTGTTCCCATCCCCAAGTTCCAAGATACCCCGTCAGGCTCGTAAGATGCAGGAATGCATGCATCAAGAGATACTCCTCCTGATCGATCCAAAGTAAACTCGGATATTTCTTCAACTTGCGCACTAAGAGGACGATCGTCTAACAGCGAATGATCATCCAATGGATTTTCGGAGCTTGGATTACTGGGGCCGAATCCCGTTTTGATCATTTCTCGAGAAAAACGAAGAGAGGGAAGAACTTGAGTACCATGGGAACTAGATTGTACCACGACAGTATTGGAGGTCGGCGAAACAAAAAGAGATTCGAGAATGTCTTCCATTATGGACCCCTCGATCTGCGAATTTGGATCGACCTCAGGATTAGGAGGGATAGACTCGGGTTGTCGATCAGTCTCCTGTTCGGAAGCATGGATCAGGGTGATGTTAGAAACAGGAATTGGAGGATCGACTCCCGCTTGATCATTAAGGATAGGAGAATTAGCTTGCGACTGCTCATTTCGACAAGCTTCGAGAATATTTGGATCGACCAAAGGGCTGCGGATCGAAGCTTTTGAGGGACCTATAGGGGAATCCACATGGGATTGAGATCGGGAACGGGTATTCGCCTTAGACGTCGAGAGGTCCTCGGGTCAGGTCGAGACTCGATCATTAAAAGGCGTAGATTTTTGAGGAACCTCTCTCCCCTCGGAGGATGTTTGTTGTGAGCTCTCAATACGAGCCTTTTTCTTCGGAATATCTTTTCTAGTGGGACCGCGTGAAGATCGCTTCGCAACACCAGAAAACAGATTGGAACTCATGGCCGAGAAACTATGAAAACCGTGTAAAACTCGAGCTTTTTCTTCGAACGATAGCAGATAATTTAATATTTCAAGTGGGGACGCGCGGTAATTCTTTGAAGGATTTACCTTTATATATACTTAAGGAAATGACATTTGTAACCTTAGGGTAAGGCACGAAAAGTAAAATTTAAACCGGTGGAGAATATTAAGTTATTTTTGCAATCCCGATCGGGTAGAAGACAAAGGAATAAGAATTCTACAAAGGCAATATTAGAATAAATTTTATATATTTTGAGGAAGGAACGGTACAAGATTCAATTACAAAAGAACTACAAATTAGACAAGAAGAAATAATAAAGACTTGTTACAAGGATCAACAAAATCTATATCATTGAAATGGCCTATTCAGTAGGGGTAGCTTCTTTCGAAGACATTTCTTCACTATCCTCGGCTTCTCCTCTATCCTCCTGATCGTCTTCGACTTCCTCTTCAGGCTCTATATCAGGGTCGGGCACAGGAAAATGAACTCCAAACTTATTCACCAGGTGAGCCAGGGGTTGCTTACTTTGCACAAAAGTTAGGGACTCGGGTGGATATTCTTGAAGCTTTCGATCTTTACTGATGTCCATGACATTACGATAATCAGCACGTCGATCGGGAATTAACCCCGACTCGATCAGTTGATCGACCCCTTTATAGAATGACTCAACAATAAATCCCCAATTTTCTGATGAATTATGGCAGTACAAACGGGAGAGTTGAGAAATTCCCTAACAATGGGATTATCACTAGGGCCGGGCTGAGTTTCGACGGAAGCTCTGGAACTTTCGACCTTGGCAAGTTTATCTTCGAGCTCTCTGATCCTCGCCATTAATATGTTGTTGGTCTCCTCCACAAACTTCCATTGGTCCCTGTGTAAGGCCGCATCATACATAGTGGCCACCAACGCGTTCCCTGTCTGCAAAATTGAATCATATGATTAATAGTGGACCAAAATAACTTGAATTATGTTGAATTAATCAATCTAAAAAATATATTACCACTTCATGAGCATGCGCTGCCCTTGCAAGCTGGTATAGTGGCTCCCTCGCAAAATTCCGTTGTACATCCCTGGTGAAGGCCGCTGACAGAAGGAGTCGGATGGATTTGTCGAGGATATTCTCTTTGTCGTCAGACATCAAAGTATCCTCTGCAGAATATCCGGCTGCACGTTTTCCCTAAAGGTGGCTTTCTATATGTCTACAAGAGAGGCCTTGTGGCTCGAATCTCCGTATGAGTAAAATACTCACCATGTTTATCAAACAACTGCTTCCTCCTTTTCACCTCTGGACCAGTAGGATTTCGTTCCTGCCAAGTTTTGCAACCAAGAATACCGTATTGGTCTCTAATAAACTTTGGAGGAAAGCCGCGTCCAGGGCCAGTGCTTGAAGAGGGAATTTCCGCAGACGATTGGTTACTCGTTGGGGGAGCAACACGGATAGGATCTACACTCTCAAAAGACTCTTCCTCGATGTCTTCCAGATCCTGATGCTGGTCTCTTCTTCTCTTTCTGGACACCCTCTGTTCTATTGGCACTTTTCCCGACAACTTCCTCGAGTTCGAAAGGACAGTCTTTCCGACCACCGAGAAACGACATTTTTCAACCATGGAAGCTACAATAAGAAAATTACGACATGAAAGGAACAATCATTGAAAATTCTTCTAAAGACAGATTAATTGAGATATTTAAGTTTTACCCAGTGAACGATCATCTGTTGGGATAGGAAAATCAAGGGAACTCAATCCAACTTTTCGAAGGAAGATTTCTCCGACTAGGAAAGCCGACTGATATTTATCCGACCTCATCTCCGTTATCATGCTTGAAGAAAAATGATCATCCAGAGCCAATTCTCCGATAACCTTTCGACCACCATATACCCAGGATGAGTCATAACCCCAGTCGAAAACAAACGGTTTAGTTTCTCCGTTTTCAAGTACACGATGGGTCGGAGGTTTGACGAAGAAGTAGTTCGATTTCCATTCCATGCTGTTACTCGAAATAGCATTTTCTAGGACAACAAAGCCTGGTCTTTGACTGACGTAGTAGTAGCCTCTATTGGAGGAAGTCGAGACGGAAAGTCGAAAAAAGTGAAGAAAATTACGAAAAGAGGGTTGTAACCCCTTCGCAACCATTAAAACAGAAAAAACCATTATAAAGATAATGGCGTTGGGAACAAGCTGGGTTAAAGAGACAAAGAAGGTCTCTAAAAGTTGGAGGAGGATCGGAGAAAGGGGATAACGCAATCCGTGATCCAAGTGCGAAGTATAAAAGGCTCGGCAATTTTCTGGAGGTGTGTTTACCCTCTCCTCTGAGGAAGGAATGATTATTTCAAAGTCCGAGGGGAAATAACGACCGTAGTCCCTCCGCAAGGCCGACAAATCCTTTTCTTTGAGTCGAGAAGGAAAAACTCGACAGGGGCAGAGATTTGAGGTTGGGCAGTTTTCGAGTTTTTCGAGGCCTTAGTAGCCATCTCCTCTTCAGGAACTATCTCGACTACCAAACCGTCAACCCCCTTCTCCAAACAATCTCTAATTTCTTCGGCCTGAATGCCATCTCCTATTTCTTCATTGTCAGAAGAAAGAGTATCAGGGTTTACAACACTTTGAGTTATAGGTTCTTCTTCGTTCTGGGTTGAGGAGTTAGGGTTTGGCGATGAAGAAGCCATGTTTTGATTAAAGACAATTTGTTCGATAAATTGGATAAGTAGCGAGAATCTCGACTTAAACTTTTACTGCTTGAAAATCAGGATATTTGAGGTAAAAGTAAAAAGATCCCGCTTAATTCGACTATATATATGGACGGTGAAATGACATTTCAACCCTTCGTGACGTTTCTGTTTCCCGCCAGTGAAATCATGGAAAAACCCTGTAGACGTCTGACACACGTTATTGAGCAACGTGTCGTTATATGAAAGGGTTCAACGAATATGCACTCTTTTTCCCTCGCTCGATTTTTATCCCATAAAAGGGTTTTTCCGAACCAGGTTTTTAATGAGGCATACTTCATGAACCACTGCATGTTGACACTACAACTTTATCTACTTCTACGAGCTCCAGCTACGTTTACGCTCGAGAAGTGAGGGAGTACTGATGGGGGCTATTTTACACTTATGAAGGTATTGTACTTTTCGAGCTAGTTCAGATCAATCCGAGCCGCAGTGCGGGTTAAGCCTCCTCGAAAGATCCATGATCGGCTCGATCTTCCTTTCGTATCTGGTCGACCTGAAGACTGACTCCGAAGGTTTTTTTGGGCCATGCAGGACTCCTAGTTACGTTAGGATACTACTAGAATTAGGATTATGTATTCATTATAAATAGTGAATCCTTCATGGTATTAGGGAGCCAATTTTTTCGCCATTGATAATAAGAATCTATTATTCTTCTCCTCCACAATTTAATTACGTATTTACAATCTTATATACAAATCTTGAATTGCACCATCATGAGTACTTTAACCAAGTCCTAAATATAAATCATATTCATAATAATTACTGGTATTACGGCCTACGCGAAATCAGGTTAAATCACCAACCATGATAAATAACACATTGATAGTATGGAATTCATCTTCCAATCGAGCCACAATGGAAAAAATAATCACCACATGTTACATATTAAGTAAATTGTTAAGAACATATTAGTAAATATCTCATTTAGAGCAACATAGATCATTTACCTGATCCCACATACTGGAAAACAACATTTAGATAAATTTTGGTTCTTTTCAAAGAATCATGTAAATTACTTTCAATTCCAATATTTAAAACGAAGGGAATGACAGAAGATACATTATAATTTTTTTCATGCTTACACATTGGGTCCAAAAACCCATTCTCTCACTATACGTGTCTACTAGGCACTAGGCAGGCCACATCTAGGTTAGACTTTGTTGTGTCATCCAAAATTATGATTAGGTTTAACCAATGTTTTCAGAATCGGACCGGACAGTGAACCGGTGAGCCAACTGATCACTGGTTTTACTGGTCGAATCGGTTGAACCGCTGGTCGGACCGGATGACGTTATAATGATATAATAAATATATTTAATTTTAAAGTATATATAATATGCATAAAATTTAAACATTATCCTACAATTGATTAAAAATATATAAAATCTTAGAATATATTTAAATTAAATCACATAATATTTACATAACTTATATCATAATTGTAATATGATACTATTTGTAAGCTCATATAAATATAATATGACTATATTTCTTTATAAACATTTAAAAGTGTAAGTTAAAAATACAACAAACTAAGAGATTAATAAATTTAAAATATGATTATGTATAAAAGTCTAATATTCAAAATCAAACTTGCATAATATATCGATTTGATTTTTAAAATTTGACACTCTTTATCCTAAAATAATATTGGAAAGAAATATCTTATAAAACAAATTTTAATAAAAAAATATTATTTGAGTATTAATTTTCATTGATAATGTGTAAAATGTTAATTTGAGTTATCATAATCTAATTTATAAACAAATTTGGCTACAGGTTTTCTGTAATTTATAAATTTGTTTTGTACTAGAAACTCAACAAAAATAATGTAGCTCAACTGGTAAGGAAGTTATGTTTCATGCAAGAGGTTAAGTGTTCAAATCTCACCTTCTACAAGAAATTTTAGTTTATTTTTAAAATTAATAAAATTTAAAAAATCGAAAAAAAAAATGAAAAAAAAAAAGAAATTCAAAATCGTGTTGAACCGGCGCAAACCGGTTCGCCGGTTCACCGGTTTTGGACCGGTTCAACCCGGTTCAGATTGGTTTTTGAGTCAGCTGGTTTTAGGGGGTAAACCGGATCGGACCATCCTCCGGTTCGCGGTCGAACCGGTCCGACCGGCCGGTCCGGTCCGGTTTTAATATCATTGGGTTTAACTGAAAGTGAACTAACCAACCAAAGCCAAGCTTCTCAGCGGGGATTGTCAGATTCAACTGAGACCATTCAGCTAAGGTCAATAAACATGATTTTTCTTTATAAGTTAGTCCAATGCAAATTATCCATACAACCAAATTTAATAGCAAAAATATTAATCAGATTCTTGTTAAAAGTTCACAAACATTTGTAGACACTGTTTAGTTTCATATTCTTGCATTTTGAAATTTCAAGGGAGAGCCAATTAAAAACTTTGGCAAACAGAATGATCAGATAATTGCATAAATTACTACATGATGTTTCCATTATGTAAGTAACTATCTTCCTTATGAGGTCCTTTTGAGAACCTAAAGCTTCATGAAATTTTATACATGTTCGGTAAGGTGCGAGGGCTTTTGTGGTACTTGGTAATTAAAACTAACCAAAAGTTATGTGCTAACTCGACAAGTCTGTCCATGGCAACCTGCTCAGGCTCCCTGCAAAACAATAAAATTGTATCTATCATCGTGTAATTCAAACAGTACCTTAGCACCTTGATCAAAATAAAATATAAATGCTCAAGAAGTCAATAAATGAAATAACTTACCTTCTTTCGACACTCTTGCCTTCATGGATACCCTTGTATAGTTTATCCAAGCATGTCTTCTTCTTTCCAATCTGGAGATTTTGAGCATAAATCAAAAGGTGAAATACATTAACTAACAAGGGCAAAAATTCAATTTTCATAACATAGAATAGGCCTAAGTCCATTTTTCATACCAATCGAACGAAAATCATACCAAGCCAAACTTCCGTCAGTTTTTAATCGAAGTGCCACGTGTCCGTTAAGTTGACTTGAAACGGAAGTATGATTTTCGTTCGATTGATATGAAAAATGAACTTTGGCTTATTCTATGGTATGAAAATTGAATTTTTACTTCACCTTCAATTTTAATTTGTTTGTTCTTGACCATACATTTTCATCTAAACAAATATTGCAATGTATATTAACCAAAGGGACATACGGCCTTTAGTAGATATTATATTTTACGTGTAGGTCTCACATTAGATGGAGTTTGTATCAATAAAATCGATCAACATTCCTAACTAGTAAATGAATTTACTAGGAAAAAAAATTATTAGGACTCGTCGAAGTTGATCCTAGCAAAGACCATTCAATGTTTAAGTTGAATCATACTAAAAGTGTAACACACGAGTAGTTGAGTAATTTGAAATGCATATTTGATACCATTATAGGAGGTGAGTAAAAAAATTGAATGAATATATATCTATGTCTAATTAAATAAAATGTAATAGGCAATACCATAGAACATGACAATTTTTATTTTTCATACCACATGTGCCTCGCACGTGAGATTTTTTCCATCTCAAGGCGACTTAACAGACCACGTGGCAATTCTGTTAAAAACTTGATGGAAGTATGATTTTTGAAACGTCCGTTTATTCTACAGTATGATTTTTGTTCGATTGGTATGAAAAATGGACTTTGGCCTATTCTATGGTAT
Organism: Penstemon newberryi var. newberryi; assembly: GCA_030819805.1. Classification (NCBI taxonomy): domain Eukaryota; kingdom Viridiplantae; phylum Streptophyta; class Magnoliopsida; order Lamiales; family Plantaginaceae; genus Penstemon; species Penstemon newberryi. The sequence goes on along the minus strand of JAUALY010000007.1, from coordinate 8,910,651 downwards.
GAAAATTGAATTTTTGCCAACTAACAAGAGATAGAAATCATGACAAAAAAAATCAAAAGGGGGAAAAAAGGCTTCTTAAGCAATAATTAATAGCAAGGACTGGGAAAAAAATAACAAACAGATGACCTGTTCTTGAAGGCCCCTCTCTAGCTTAACAAATTCCCGGTTAATAACCTCATCTTCTTTGTCATCCAATGAGGGCTGTTTTAAGGAACCAGAAGAAAGGCAAGAGAAAAAACTTTGCATGAATATAAAATAACTGAAGTAGTAACCAAATATTATTTTATATGCATAATAGTAGCTTCTCTTCTTAATTGTGCAACCTATTAAGGACATAATTAACTTAAGTTGCCAAAAAAAAAAAAAAAGGAGTGTAGTTGTAAAATATGACAAAAAAATCCTTGCAGTAAAATAAAAATTGATCAACTTAACTTGAAACTTACCACAGATTCCAAGAACATGTCAAGACTCTGCAGTTCTACTATGATCTTTTCCTAAAGACACATCTGTTCATATTCGTGATCAAAAGAAGATAAGATGCCACAATTATTTGTCAACAACATTTGTGAACCTAATCACATCTTGAAAGTCTAACCAACACTTCAACCTCTTAGTGCACATAACTACTGTCTTTTGCAGTAGCTCGCCATTATATAGACTAGGGCTCGTATTGAAGTTTGTATTCCCGTTACAGGGAAAAGTTATATGTGTTGGGTGTTCGGGATATAAAAAGCTAAGAAAATAATTTTAGGAAGACAAAGTAGACTTAATATTTCATCAACATAATAAGGCTACAATATTTTGAGGCTTTTTGCATTAAGCCTTCATACAAGAGAATAATTTCTCTTCTCAAAACATAACTTGCTAATTTCTATATGTAAAATAGAACACAATACATACATATATATAGGCTTATAAACCACCTTTCTACTCTACACTAGAAGCAACTAGATTAATTTGTTGGATACATTAATTTAATGAAACTTAGTGGCTAAGCATGCATGATAAGGTTCTTGAGAGTTCTTCAATGCTAAGGCTTTGATCTAATTGGTTGCCTTGGTTGACTAGAATCCAATTCTAGATAATTCTTAGTGTTGTCAATGTGGACTATATATCATCCGAGTATGATTTCTTCATGCTTAAGGAACTTCATGATTAAGGAACTTCATGCTCAAGTAATTATGAATTAATTTTAACACCCCTTCTTAATTCATAATTCGAACACCATTTCGAAATTGCTCTAACTTCTCTGAATTGACTGCTTTTGTAAAGCTATCTGCAAGTTGATCTTTAGTGTTCAGAAACTCCAATTGAATTTCTTGATCTTGAACGAGACTTATAATGTAGTGGTGTCGAAGTTCGATATGCTTTGTTTTGGCATGAAAAATTGGATTCTTTGTCATCTCTATACTAGACATATTGTCACAAAATATTGTTGTAGGAGTATCTTGTCTTTGCTCAATGTCTGTCAAAAGTCTTCGAAGCCAAACAGCTTCACGAGTTGCGTCAGTGGCAGCAATATATTCTGCTTCTGCTGAAGAGAGTGACACAGTCTTTTGCTTCTTTGATGCCCATGATATGATTTTTGAACCCAAACAAAATACATATCCAGCTGTACTTTTTTGATCATCAACTGATCCGGCCCAATCACTGTCATTATATACGACAAGTCTGTTTGATGCCAAAATTTCTCGTACCTTAAAGGTAACGTAGAATTCTTTTTGCTGTTGCATAATGAAATTTACTCGGGTCATGCATAAACCTCGAGATTAAGCTAACCGGATAGACAATGTCAGGTCTAGTATGCGTGAGGTAGATTAGAGAGCCTACTATGCTTATGTACATCTTTGTATCAACTTTTGCAGCACCATCATTCAGCGTCAACTTTTCATTTAGTGCCAACGGAGTAGATATGGGTTTGCAATTTATCATCTGAAACTTCTTCAATAAACTTTCAAGATATTTTTCTTGAGAGATAAATATTTTCCTTTTGATTTGACGAACTTGAATTCCAAGGAAATATTTTATTAGACCCAAATCAGTCATCTCATATTCTTGCATCATTGACTTTTTGAATTCTTCTATCATCAATGGATTTGTACCTGTGTATATCAAATCGTCTACGTAAAGACAGATAATGAGAAAATCTTTTTCACCTTCTTTCTTCACGTATAATGACGGTTTACTCTGACTTCTTTGAAATCCATTTTTCTGAAAGTAATTATCAATTTTGTTGTTCCAGGCTCTTGGTGCTTGTTTTAGCCCATATAGTGCCTTTCTGAGACGATAAACTTTATTTAAGAGCCTTGGACAATATATCCTTCAGGTTGCTCAACATAAACTTCTTCACTCAAATCTCCATTGAGAAATGTTGATTTGACATCCAATTGATAAATTGGAAGTTCCATTTGAGCAACTAATGCTAGGAAAATTTGTATTGTCTCCATTCGAGCAACTAGTGCAAACGTTTCATTGAAATCAATTCCTGGTTGTTGAGAATAGCCTTTTGCTACTAGGCGTGCTTTGTGCTTTTGAATTGAACCATCTTCTTTGTACTTCGTTTTGTAGACCCACTTTAGTCCAATTATAGTTTTATTCTTAGGTAGATCCACTAGTTCCCATGTTTTGTTCTATTCAATGCTTGCTATTTCTTCATCCATAGCATTTGTCCAGATTTCTTCTTTCACAGCTTCTTCAAAATTATGTGGCTCACAAGCAAAAAATGACACATCACAATATTCATAAATTTCTCTTAAACTTCGTACCTTACGTACTGGACTTTCTGATTCTGGATAGAATTCCTTAAATGTTTCTGGAGAATTTGAACTTGGACTTGAAATTGGACTCGAGCTTGGACTTGTCAAATCATTTTGATTTAATGATGAGCTAGGCATATTCACATTATTTGTTTTTGTATCTTCTCCCCAATTCCATGATTGTTTCTGTTTGCGGGTGACATCAATTGTCCTGTGGCACCCAAACTGAGTGTGCGGGTGGAGTCAAAATCGAATATCGTGGGCGCTTGTGTGAATGCACTATAAGGGAAGGGTATGCGCATTTCCTAACACCAATTGGTTTTGGGGCAACTGGTAGCGACCGAGGTCCTACAAGTGGTATCAGAGGAGGTGGTTCATTTGAATCATTTGCCTGATCAACGAGATTGATCCTTATGTGTTTTTCAAAGGTTTTCAAAAGAGCATATTATTTTAAAAACAAAACTTTTTGAAAAATGGATTGTATCAGTCATGTGCCCCACATTGGCGGAATGAGTTTTGAGGACTGGAAAATTCGCATGAAAATTTTTCTTGCTGCTTATAATGACAAAATGTACAGGTGCATAACCAAATGTCCAATCAAAATCACTAAAACAATCAAAGTAAATGACCAAGACGTGGTTGTTGAAAAAGACATTGAAGAGATGACAGCTGAAGAAATTAAGCTGAATAATCTTGACAAAGTCGAAATATTCATCATGACTAAAGCCCTCGATAATGACAGATTTGACAAAGTCAAACACTGCAAAACATCAAAAGAGATGTGGGACAAAGTTTGTGATATGAGTGAAGAGAATGATGCCATCAAAGAACACAACTTGAGCATAGCCCTTGAAAAATTGGAAAACTTCAAGATGAAGTCCGGAGAAACCATTGACCAAATGGATACAAGGTTTACAAGGACATTGAATGACGTGTTAAAGTTGGGAAAGACCTTCTTTTATAAAGAGATCACAATCAAAGTTTTAAAGGCGCTACCTCCCAAGTTCAACATGAAGATCACAACAAGGGAAGAATCAAGGGATCTGGGGAAGATCTCTCTTCAAGAGCTGTTTTCAGTACTCAAGGCGTAAGAGTATAAACTTCCAAGAATGGGAATAGAAGAGACATCAACTTCGAACCTGTTAGATGAAGATGAAGACTTAAAAGTGAAGGGAGGTTTTGATGATTTTCAAAAGTCATCAGCTAAGTATGGAAGCTTAGTACAAACCTTAGAAGATATTTGACCAAGGAAGAATTTACTTCAGACGAGTCAAATATGGTCTAGAACACTACTGATCTGTTGCTGAAGAAAGGAACCAGATTGGTGGATTTTCAGCCGACTTCAAGTTTGGAATCAGCCGAGTGTACATCAGACGAGTGATTTCGATCAGCAGAGTGAAGGTGGATCAGAAGTTATTGCAACGGTAATAAATAAACTTGGAGTAATAAATGCTGAAGAGAAAGAGTATTTATGACAAATGATTGAAGAGAAACCTCGTATCAGCTTGGTGCATTTAATGCGGACTGACAGAAGGTACAACAGAGTGTACAGTGCTTAGTCGCAGGTAGCCGTTTCTGCAGAAAGGACCAGTACTCGAGGATTTGAACACCTGTCGATCTCTCAACGGGCAGATTTTCAAATCTCAAGTATAAATAGTTCAGTTCAAGAGATGAAGAAAAAGAAGCAACACAACTGAGATTGATATCGAAGCAAAATTCTTCTAAGTCTCAACTTCAAGAACAGAACACTCATTAGCCGAGTCATTTGTTGACGAAGCAGAATAGAGAGAAAACAAAATATACATATAAATCTGAGTGGTTTTGTTAGAATCGTGTTGTGAGAAGTAAATATCCATCTAAGTGAGTGATAGTACTTCAGAGAGTAGGAGTTTCTTTGTGTTTTCCTATTGCGCAGTTGTGGCCTTTTCATTTGTTGATTGGCGCAAGCATTGTATACTGTAATCTTTGTGCTTATAGTCTAACCCAAGATTTAAGTGACTTGGAAGAGTGGACTAAAGGATTTATATCCATATAACCACTATAAAATTCCTTTGTATACTTGCATTATTTCTTGCATATTTTCAAGAGCATATTTTAAACACGTAAAAGTTAATTGTTGAAAAGTTTTAAAAGGAGTTTACAAAATTGGGGATAAAACTATTTCTAAGTTAAGAAAACTACTTGTGAAAAACACTAGAAAAATCTGCTGCAAGTTAGTTAATTTAAAACTCTGATTTTGACAAAATCAGCTAAGTAAAATCAGAAGAGTGGTCAACTCTGCTGTTCAAAGCTTTGTGCGAAATCAGCTTAGTCCACTAACAATTCTTGAACAGCTTAGTCTGCTGACAGAAAAAGTTAGAAATTTTGAAAGATAAATTTTAAGAGGTCTATTCACACCCCCCCCCCCCCTCTAGACCTCATCTGACCACTTGGGACCGACAAGTGGTATCAGAGCAGGTGGTTCATCTGAATCATTTGCCTGATCAACGAGCTTGATCCTAGAGTGTTTTTCAAAGGTTTTCAAAAGTTTTCAAAAAAGCATCTTTTTGAAAATAAAACTTTTTGAAAAATGGATTGTATCAGCCTTGTTCCTCACATAGGCAGTATGAGCTTTGAGGACAGGAAAATACGCATGGAAATTTTCCTTGCTGCTTACAATGATAATATGCACAGGTGCATAACTCAAGGTCCGATAAGAATCATCAAAACAATCAAAGTTGATGGCCAAAATAAGGTTGTTGACAAAGAACCTGATGAGATGACACCTGAAGAAATCAAGTTGAAGAATCTTGACAAGGTTGGAATCTTCATCATGACCAAAGCACTCGACAACGAAAGGTTTGACAAGGTCAAACATTGCTAAACATCTAAGGAGATGTGGGATAAAGTCCGTGACATGAGTGAAGGGAATGACTCCATCAAAGAACACAATCTGAGTGTTGCCCTGGAGAAGTTTGAGAACTTCAAAATGAAACCTGGAGAAACCATTGACCAGATGGATACAAGGTTTACAAAGGTGTTGAACAACGTGTTAAAGTTGGGAAAGATGTTTACTGATAAAGAGATCACCCTGAAAGTCTTAAAGGCGCTACCACCTAAGTTCAACATGAAGATCTCAGCTATGGAAGAATCAAGGGATCTGGGGAAGATCTCACTGACGGAGCTGTTTTCTGGACTCAAGGCGTACGAGTATAAAATGCCAAGAATGGGTATAGAAGAAACCTCAACTTCTGGCCCCACTGCTGCCCTGGTCGTTGCAGAAAGAACTAGAAGATCAACCGGGAAGATTAGAGATGTGGACTCATCCGATGAGACCACCGTGCTCAACAAAAAGGAGTACACTGCTGGCGATGTTGCTTTGTTATTGAACGGGTTCAAAAAGTTCTACAAAAGAAAAATGAAGAAAAAATATAACAATGCTTCTACTTCAAAACCTACCTCTTATTCTCATGATAGTAAGGATGATTATAAATCCAAAATGATGTGCTATAATTGCAGGAAATCGGGACATTTCATCAAGGACTGCCCATATCCTAAAGCTGAGAAATACACTGTGGAGGAAAAGAAACAGAGGAAAGAGAGGAGACACCAGAAAAGCAAAGTGTCGTTGGCTGAAGCTGAAAGAATTGCAGCCATCTATTCGTCTAACTCAGAATCAGGGACATCAAGTGATGACTCTACTGAAGGAGAGACACCTGCACTGCTCTATCTCATGGCCAAAGAATCAGAGGATTTTGACGCTGAGGTAACTCTCTCTGAAAATGAAGATGATGAAAAACAACGCAGATGTTGTTAATGAATTTACAAAGCGTAAGGAAGAGATGATTGTGCTGAAAAAGCAAAATGCTAAACTGAAACTCAATGTTGAAAAACAACAAGATTCAGCTAAGTATAAAAATCTTTCGCATGAATGTGAATCTCTGAGAGCTGAATGTGAAGTTTACAAAGGAAAAATCATGGAACTTGAAAAGATAATATCTTGTCATGATAAGTCGTCTGTTGCATCAGTAGACACATCTAATGAACAGAGAACACCTTTAGTAAAAGAGAATTTAGAACTGAACAAAACTGAGAAGTTCATATCTGCTGATAACAGTAATGTTATTTTATATGTTCAGACTGCAAAATCAACTTCACTTGAGAATGAGAAAAAGGAGAAGAAATCTCCTAAGGCTAAAAAAGGTAAAAAGCCTGAAAATGAAAAACAGACTGGTAAAACTAAACAGCAGAATAGTCCTAAGAAGTCTGTTGATAAGAGTAAAACCAATCGGACTAGTAAAACTAAGTCGTCTGTTAAAAAGCAAGTAAAGAGCAGACCTAAGAAGCAAAGAAACTATAACAATGATGCTTGGTATGGAAATGAGTCTTATTATATGCAACCTGCTTACTCATCTTATTATGCTGCACCTCATTATCCACCTTATTATGCTGCATATCCTGCTCATCATCCAATGCATGCTTACCCTGCTTATCATGCATCTTACTCTGCTTATGAGCATAATCCACATCATAATGATTATCAACATAATATGCCTGCTGATTATGGTGAAGAAAAAGTTGCTCATGCTCCTGCTAAAACTCAAAAGCCTAAGAAGCCTAAGACTTCAACATCTTGAGTTGTCAAAGGTGAAACTAATCCACCATGACCCTCTCAATAAAGGGTACCTAAAACAACTTTATTTTGTTTTGTAGGTTAGGATTAGGAGTAGGAGTAAAGTAGTGAAGAAATAGTACTTGGACAGTGGATGTTCAAGGCACATGTGTGGAGACATACATGAACTGACAGATGTTGTTGCTGTGAATGGTCCAAGAGTCACTTTTGGAGACAACAAAGAAGGCAAGGTTGTTGCGGTTGGAAAGCTAATCAAAGGAAACATAGAGATATCTGACGTCTCTTATGTTAATGGCCTGAAGTACAATCTGCTGAGCATAAGTCAATTATGTGACAAGGGATTTTCTGTAATGTTTTCATCAGATAAGTGCTATGTTGAACAAGTTGGAACAAAGAAGATTATTTTATCTGGAATAAGACAGGGTAATATCTATGTAGTCGACTGGAATTTTGTGGACAAGAATTCCAATGTTTGTTTGGTGGCTTCTACACCAAGTGAAATCAGTTGGTTGTGGCACAAAAGAATGAATCATCTGAATTTCAAGACCATAAACAGATTGCTAAAGAATGATTTGGTAAAAGGAATTCCAAAGACAGTCATGAGCAAAGATAAGCTCTGTGACGCCTGTCAGAAGGGTAAACAAGTGAAGTCCACTTTCAAAAGCAAGAAGCACCAATCTTCAACCAGAATTTTGGAGCTTTTACATATGGATTTGTTTGGCCCTATTGATCCTATCAGCAATGGTGGAAAGAAATACTGCCTAGCTGTTGTGGATGATTTTTCAAGATTTACTTGGGTGATTTTCATGAAGAAGAAAAGTGAAACCAAGGAACATCTTACCAATCTGATGGAACTGATCCAGAATGAAAAGAGTCAAAGAATATTGAAGATCAGATCAGATAGAGGGACTGAATTTACAAACTCTACTGTTGAAGAGTATTGTAACTCCAGAGGAATCAATCATGAGTACTCTGCTGCCAGAACCCCTCAACAAAATGGAGTTGCTGAAAGGAGAAACAGAACTCTAAAGGAAGCTACCGGGACAATGATAGCTGAAGCAAAACTGCCATAAAGATTCTGGGCAGAAGCCACAAATACAGCATGTTACACCCAGAACAGATGTATGATCAACAAAAGTCAAAAAAAGACACCTTATGAGCTATGGAACAACAGAAAGCCTAATTTACACTATCTTAGGATTTTTGGTTGTAAATGTTATGTTTGGTATAATAGGAAAAATCACCTTACTGCTTTTGCAGAGAAGGCTGATGAAGCTGTTTTTGTAGGTTACTCTACTGTCAGTAAAGCTTACAGAGTCTTTAACAAAAGAACTTTACTTGTAGAAGAATCTGTTCATGTAGTGTTTGATGAACCAAGACAATCTTCTGAAAAGAATCAAAGTGCTAATCCAGAGATATCTGCTGACTTTCAGAAATTGAGTATGGAAAGAAAAGAAGAATATGTTCCCATCATACTACATGATTTAAACCAAGATGTTAACTCAAGTGCTGTTCAAAATCAGTTTGTTGATTGTCTAACAGAGGAGTTGCAAACAGCTGTCAGACCAGAGCCTGTTCAACATACTACTACTGAGACTCCAACAGTAGTATTCCAAGATCATTCAAGAGGACAACATCCATATTTGCAACCTGATCTCAGATGGCTCAGAGATCACCCACCTGACTTAGTGATTGGTGATCCATTGGATAGACTGAGAACTTGAAGGTCAACTGCAAATGAAACAATGTTTGTAAGTTTTCTTTCACAAATTGAGCCTAAGTTAATTGATGAAGCTCTTAGTGATTCTCACTGGATTGAAGCAATGCAAGAAGAGTTAAATTAATTTGAAAGGAATGAAGTCTGGTACTTAGTTCCCAGACCTACTCATCAAAGGGTAATTGGCACTAAGTGGGTATTCAGGAATAGAATGAATGAAGATGGTATTGTTACCAGAAATAAAACAGGACTAGTTGCCAAAGGTTATTGCCAAGAAGAAGGCATTGATTTTGATGAGACATTCGCACCAGTTTTTAGGCTTGAAGCAATCAGATTATTCTTAGCCTATGCTGCTCACAAGAACTTCACTGTCTATCAGATGGATGTGAAGTCTGCTTTTCTCAATGGAGAATTGCAAGAGGAAGTTTATGTTGAACAACCTCCTGGTTTTGAAGCTTATCAACAAGGAGACAAAGTGTATCGTCTGAAGAAAGCTCTCTATGGACTGAAACAGGCTCCAAGAGCATGGTATGATATTTTATCTGATTTTCTTTTAGTTAAAGGATTTCGCAAAGGTAAAGTAGATAAGACTTTGTTCACTATTGAATGGGATAATCATATATTGTTAGTTCAAATATATGTGGACGATATTATTTTTGGTTCAACTAACCAACAGATGTGTGAGAAGTTCTCTAAGCTGATGCAGAACAAGTTTGAAATGAGCATGATGGGAGAACTAAATTACTTTCTTGGATTACAAGTAAAACAGCTACCTGATGGTATTTTTATTAATCAAGCAAAGTACACAAAAGATCTGTTCAAGAAATTTGGTATGGAAACTAGCTCATCTGTTAGTGTTCCTATGTCTACTGGAGTTCGTCTGGACAGGGATGAAGATGGCAAATCAGTTGACATCCCCAAGTACAGAGGCATAATTGGGTCACTGTTATATTTAACAACTAGCAGACCTGATATTATGTATTATGTTGGGGTTTGTGCGAGATTTCAATCAAATCCTAAGGAATCTCATCTCTTAGCTGCTAAAAGGATATTAAGGTATCTTAAAGGCACACAAGAATTGGGATTGTGGTACCCAAGGGAATCAGGATTTGAACTCACTGGATATTCAGATTCTGACCTTGCTGGCTGCAATCAAATCCTAAGGAATCTCATCTCTTAGCTGCTAAAAGGATATTAAGGTATCTTAAAGGCACACAAGAATTGGGATTGTGGTACCCAAGGGAATCAGGATTTGAACTCACTGGATATTCAGATTCTGACCTTGTTGGCTGCAAAATTGATAGGAATAGTACTACAGGTACTTGTCAATTTCTAGGCAGTCGTCTGATCTCATGGATGAGTAAGAAACAGACTTCAGTATCCATATCTACTGCTGAAGCTGGATACATTGCTGCTGGAGCATGTTGTGCACAGATACTTTGGTTGAAGCATCAACTAGAAGATTATAATCTCAAGATCAGTGGAATCCCTATCTACTGTGACAATACAAGTGCAATCTCACTTACTCAGAATACTTCAGAATACTACTAGTCATTCCAGGACTAAGCATATTGAGATCAAACATCACTAGTTAACTTCATGGAGGCTCATGAAGATATGGTATTCAAAGATCAAATTATAGAGTTTTATGGTTCGGAAGAGAAGCCGAACTATGAAAAATTTGAAATTAATGCCAAAATTGGGGGTAAGGTTATCTGTATAACTCCCAAGCTGCTGAATGAGAAATATGGACTCACTCTTGAAGGTTCAACTGAGATTTCAACCCTAGCTGAACCCTTTGAAGCAGATTTATGGAATCTGGCTGCAAAGAAGAATGAGGTTTTGTCTGGCAGTATCAAGAAGAATCAGGTGAAGGACGATTTCAACGAATGGCAGATTTAGTTGCCAAAGTACTGGAAAATTGCACATTTTCACTGGATAGTGTGACAATGAGGAGATATCACACCATGATTGCTATCTATTATGGTTTGAAGGTGAACTGGGCCCTTCATTTGGTACATTCTTGCTGATCACAAGGAGCGTGGTCAAACACTTCACATAATCTTCCTTAGTCATCTGCTGATGAACATGAGATGCACGATGACAAATGGCAAGGGCGTTCACAAGGCCAATGAGCTAAAGATTTATGAGGCAGTGAAGTCTGGAAGGTCTAAAGGACCTGCTGATGTGCCAGAAATGAGGCAATCAAAAAGGAATGCAGCTGAGTCTAAAGAGCCAGCTGTTAAGGCCAAAAGGAGTAAGGCAACTGCTCAAACAGTTAAGCCAGCTGTTCAAACAGTCTCGCCTAAGGAGATGAAACTTGCGGATGCTATCATAGATCAGACAACTAAGGAAATTGAGGAGATGGCTTATGATTTATCTCCTGAAAGAACCATTTCAGCTGAAGTGCCAGCTGAAAACGTGGTAAAAAGGACAAGGAGCTCGTTGAAAGACACTGCTACATCTGCTGCTGTTCCTTACACAAAGAAAACTGCCAGAAAGAAGATGACGTTTATTGAAGAAGATAAAGAACTTTCTGAGCTAGTTAGGAAAAGTCCTCCAACAGCAGAGAGGCCTGTTGGATCAGAAAAGGAGTCTGCTGCCGCGAAGTCAGCTGATGATCAAGTGAAACAGACTTCTGTACCAACAGATGAGGTTGCTCAACCTCAAAAGGATCCTGAAGTGCAGATCCTTGAACCGATTGCTGCTGCACCAGTAGCAATTGCTGCTCCAGAACCAACAGTTGCGGCACCAGTTGTTGAATCAAGAGCTGCCAGGAAGAAAAGGACTGGCAAAACAAAAATATCAGCTTATCACAAAAAGAAAGCGTGAGGAAGCTGAGCTGAAAAGAGCTTTGGAAGCAAGCAAGAAAGAAGCTGATGTCAAGAATATGACTGAAACTGAATTGGCTGCCAAGGAGGAATCAGACTTGGCAAAGGCTCTTGAAGAAAGTAAGAAGGATGCATATGGACCAAGGAGGTCTGAAGGCATCGTGATTGGGAAACCCAAGGAAGTACAATTTGTACCACCAAGGGCCAAACCAGTCAAAAGAAAGAGTTCTGAAGTCAGAAGAGCACTTGAAATTGTTCAAAGTGACTCTACTATCTTCAGAAAATTTGAAGCTGAGCTAGAGAGGATGAATCAGCTGCTTCAAACTAGAACTACCGTTCTCCCCGAAAAGATATGATACAACAGATGGAGAGAGTATAGGTTAAGCAAGTCTGAGGAAGAAATCCAAGCATGGAAGGAGTTCGCTGATGAAGGCCGTTGGGTTCTAAGTTGGCTGCATACAACTTCTGTTGCAAAGGCATTGGATTCAGACTGTGTAAGAGACAAACTACATGACTTTGCAAGAGTCATTGTAAGTCAGGAGGCAACTGCTATAAGGATTCATTGCCAAATAAACCAAGTCCTGCTGATGATTTGGTAGATAGAGCAGTTAAGATCGCTGTCTACACAACTATGGAGAAATGGGTTGAACGATCAAGATATGAGCCTGGTTCAACCAGTGATGTGCCCACTTTACCAAGTTTGCAGCATATTGCCTTTGGCTCAGAAATCAGTACATATCAAGAACAGCTGAGTGCTCAACAATCTACTTCACCTTTTGTTCCAGCTGACTTGATTCGTCAGAAGACTGTGGTGTCTGCTGATGGTACTGAGATAATTCACATTGTTGATGAGCCAGCTAGTGAAGAACGGAAGAAGGACCAGCAAGCTGAAGAGATTAACCTGGATACATCAAACAAACTGCCTGCTGAAGTCAGAGATTTGGTTCCTTTAGCCATTGAGTGGAAGGCTGAAGATAATCAAGTTCTTCATGAAGCTCCTATTCAACAGGAAGAACCTGCTGAAACATCAACCTCTGTTCCTACTGCTGACTTGCATTCTTCACTGATGGAGTCAATGCAGATGCTGATTGATAATGCCATGAAGGAGATGGAAAAGAGGAACCAGCTGATGTTGAAGAAAATGCAGGAGGCTACTGCAAAGATGGTGCAGGAAGCCATAGAGAATTTTCCTCTACCACCAGACAATTCCCTTGCACTGACTCAAAGTATCTTGAGCATGAACAGAAATATTGAAGACGTGAAGGCTGATATGAGTCATCTGCACACTGTTCTTCAAAGGCATGAGTCTGATATTGCAGGAATTGCCAGAGTCATGAAGGAAGTTGGTGAGGCAGAGATAGAGAAAAATGTTGCTTTAATGCAAGAGTTCACTGTTGTCACCAATAAAGCTCAAAGTGAAATGTCAACACTTCAGCTGAATGTTGACTGTTTAAATGACCAATCTGGTGAGATGAAGACTACTCAACTTCGTATGGAAACTACTCCGAATCATCACTCTGATCAACTCCAAGTTGTGGATCAAAACATCCGAAAGCTTTGTGCTGCAGTCAACGTAACTCCTTATCAACTCAACCCTGCTGCTGATGACAAAAAGAGGGTAGAGGAATCAGCTAAGAGGAGTGTTACTGCTGCTGAAAAACCAAGTGAAGATGAAGTACTTGAAGAGGAAGCTGAAGATGAAGAAGCTGCTGAAGAAGAGCCTAATGACGTAGCAAAATCTGACAAAGAGTTGGCTACCTCGAAAGACTCTGCTGAAGAACAGCTAGATCCAGACAGAAAATACAAGAGATTAGAGAACATCAAAAGAAAGATCGAAGCTGCCTCTAAGAACTTGGAAGTATTTTCCACTGGAGAAGATGAAGATGAGGAGAGTGAAGAGTATGAAGAAGAGGAAGAAGAGGAAGATGAAGAAGCTGAAGACTAGGCTAGATTTTCTAGACTAGATTATCAGTTGAAAATGTTGTAATCAGCTTACTTTATTTGTAATTTCACTTAAGTCATTTTTCTTGTAAACTTGTACTGTAATCTGTCAAAGATCAAATTTATAAAAGTCAAGTTTCCAACAAATTATTTCTATCTCAGAAATCTTTGAGGACTTAACTTTAGTTTTAGGTACAGGTACTTAGCTGAAGTTTTGTCATCATCAAAAATGGGGAAATTGTTGGATGAAGACGAAGACTTAAAAGTAAAGGGAGATTTTGATGATTTTCAAAAGTCATCAGCTAAGTATGGAAGCTTAGTACAAACCTTAGAAGATATTTGACCAAGGAAGAATTTACTTCAGGCGAGTCAAATATGGTCCAGAACACTACTGATCTGTTGCTGAAGAAAGGAATCAGACTGGTGGATTTTCAGCCGACTCAAATCAGATTAGTTCAAGTTTGGGATCAGCCGAGTGTACATCAGACGAGTGATTTCGATCAGCAGAGTGAAGGTGGATCAGAAGTTATTGCAACGGTAATAAATGCACTTGGAGTAATAAATGCTGAAGAGAAAGGGTATTTATGACAAATGATTGAAGACAAACCTCGTATCGGCTTGGTGCATTTAATGCAGATTGACAGAAGGTACATCAGAGTGTACAGTGCTCAGTCGCAGGTAGCCGTTTCTGCAGAAAGGACCAGTACTCGAGGATTTGAACACCTGTCGATCTCTCAACGAGCAGATTTTCAAATCTCAAGTATAAATAGTTCAGTTCAAGAGTTGAAGAAAAAGAAGCAACACAACTGAGATTGATATCGAAACAAAATTCTTCTAAGTCTCAACTTCAAGAACAGAACACTCATCAGCCGAGTCATTTGTTGACGAAGCAGAATAGAGATAAAACAAAATATACATATAAATCTGAGTGATTTTCTTAGAATCGTGTTGTGAGAAGTAGATATCCATCTAAGTGAGTGATATTACTTCAGAGAGTAGGAGTTTCTTTGTGATTTCCTATTGCGCACTTGTGGCCTTTTCATTTGTTGATTGGCGCAAGCATTGTATACTGTAATCTTTGTGCTTATAGTATAACCCAAGATCTAAGTGACTTGGAAGAGTGGACTAAAGGATTTATATCCATATAACCAGCATAAAAATCCTTTGTGTTTATACTTGCATTATTTCTTGCATATTTTCAAGAGCATATTTTAAACACGTAAAAGTTAACTGTTGAAAAGTTTTAAAAGGAGTTTACAAAACTGGGGATAAAACAATTTCTGAGTTAAGAAAACTACTTGTGAAAAACACTAGAAAAATCCGCTGCAAGTTAGTTAATTTAAAATTCTGATTTTGACAAAATCAGCTAAGTAAAATCAGAAGAGTGGTCAACTCTGCTGTTCAAAGCTTTGTGCGAAATCAGCTTAGTCAACTAACAATTCTTGATCAGCTTAGTCTGCTGACAAAAAAAGTCAGAGATTTTGAAAGATAAATTTTAAGAGGTCTATTCACCCCCCCCCCCCCTCTAGACCTCATCTGACCACTTGGGACCAACAGAACCCCACTGCTGCCCTAGTTGCTGCAGAAAGACAAAGAAGAGCAGCCGGAAAAACAAGAGAAATTGACTTATCTGACGAGATCATGCTGCTCAATAAAAGGAATACACTGCTAACGACGTTGCCTTGTTGATAAATGGGTTCAAAAAGTTCTACAAAAGAAAAATGAAGAACATATACAACAATGCTTCTACTTCTAACCTTACCTCTACTTCTTATAATGGTAAGGATGATTATAAATCCAAACTAATGTGCTATAACTGCAGGAAATTGGGACACTTCATTAAAGACTGCCCATATCCTAAAGCTGAGAAGTATACGGAGGAGGGAAAGAAAGCTAGAAAAGAGAGGAGACACAAAAAGAGCAAAGCATTGTAGGCTGAAGTTGAAAAGATAGCAGCCATCTACTTGTCTAATTCAGATTCGGGGACATCAGAAGATGACTCTGCTGGAAGAAGAGACACCTGCACTGCTCTGTCTCATGGCCAAAGAATCAGAGGATTCTGACAATGAGGTAACTCTCACTGAAAATGAAAATGAGCTATTTAGTTCATTTGAGCAAATGATGAGAAAAAACACAAACGTTGTTAATGAATTTGCAAAGCTTAAGGAAGAGATGACTGTGCTGAAAAAGCAAAATTCTCTACTGAAACTTAACGTTGAAAAACCGCAAGAATCAGATGAGTATATAAAGCTTGCGCATGAGAATGAGTATCTGAAAGCAGAATGTAAAGTTTACAAAGGAAAAATCATGGAGCTTGAAAAGATCATATCCACTCATGATAAGTCGTTTGTTGCATCAGTGAACATATCTAGTGAACAGAGAACACCTTTAGTAAACGAAAATTTAGAACTGAACCGAACTGAAAAATTCATATCTGCTGATGTCAGCAATGTTATCTTATATGTTCAGACAACTAAACCTACTTCACTAGAACAAGAGAAAAAGGAGAAGAAATCCCCAAAGGCTAAAAAGGGTAAAAAACCTTAAACTGAAAAACAGACTAGTAAAGCTAAACAGCAGAGTAGTCCTAAAAAGTCTGCTGAGTCGTCTGTTAAAGAAAAAGTAAAGCTAAACAAATCAGACTAGTAAGTCTAAGTCGTCTGTTAAAGAGCAAGTAAGAACTAAACCAAAGAAGCAAAGAAATTATAGAAATGATAAAGCTTGGTATGGAAATGAGTCTTATTATGTGCAACCTACTTATTCATCATATTATGCTGCACCTCATTATCCACCTTACTATGCTGCATATCCTGCTCATCATCCGATGCATGCTTATCCTGCTTATCATGCACCGTACCCTGCTTATGAGCATTACTCTCATCATAATGATTATCATGAACATATGCATACTGAAACTTATGATGACTCAAGAGTAAAGAAATTATCACCAAACTCTACTGAACCTATGAAGCCTAAGGTTTCCAAATCTTGGGTTGTCAAAGGTGACACTAATCCGCCAGGACCCTCTTAATAAAGGGTACCTAAAACAATTTTATTTTGTTTTGTAGGTTAGGATTAGGAGTAGGAGTAAAGTAGAGAAGAAATGGTACTTGGACAGTGGATGTTCGAGGCACATGTGTGGTGACATACATGAACTGACTGATGTTGCTGCCGTAGATGGTCCAAATGTTACTTTGGGAGACAGCAAAGAAGGCAAGATTGTTGCGTGTGGAAAGCTTATCAAATGAAACATTGAGATATCTGACGTCTCATATGTTAAAGGGCTAAAGTACAATCTGTTGAGCATAAGTCGATTTTGACAAATGATTTTCTGTTATCTTCTCTTCAGATAAGTGCTATGTAGAGCAAGTTGGAACCAAGAAGGTGATATTATCTGGAAGAAGACAAGGTAACATCTATATAGTTGACTAGAATTCTGTGGACAAGAATTCTAATGTTTGTTTGCTGGCCTCTACACCAAGTGAAGTTAGTTGGCTATGGCACAAAATGATGAATCACTTGAATTTCAAGACCATTAACAGATTAATCAAGAATGATTTGGTAGAAGGAATTCCAAAGACAGTCATGAGCAAAGACAAGCTATGTGACGCATGTCAGAAGGGTAAACAAGTTAAATAAACTTTCAAAAGCAAGAAGCACCAATCTTCAACCAGAATTTTGGAGCTACTTCATATGGACTTGTTTGGGCTTATTGATCCTATCAGCAATGGTGGAAAGAAATATGCCTAGCTTTTGTGGGTGATTATTCAAGATTTACTTGGGTGATATTCATGAAAAAGAAAAGTGAAACCAATGAACATCTTACCAATCTGATGGAGCTGATCCAGAATGAAAAGAGCTTAAAGATACTAAATATCATATCAGACAGGGGCACTGAGTTTACAAACTCTACTGTTGAAGAGTATTGTAATTCCAGAGGAATAAATCATGAGTATTCTGCTGCCAGAACCCCTCAACAAAATGGAGTTGCTGAAAGAAGAAACAAAACTCTGAAAGAAGCTACCAGGACTATGATAGCTGAAGCAAAACTGCCTCAAAGATTCTGGGCAGAAGCCACAAATACAACATGTTACACCCAAAACACATGCATGATCAACAAGGGTCAAAACAAGACACCTTATGGACAATGGAATAACAGGAAACCCAATATTCACTATCTTAGAATATTTGGTTGTAAATGTTTTATTTTGAATAATGGGAAAAATCACCTTACTGCTTTTGCAGAGAAGGCTGATGAAGCTGTTTTTGTAGGTTACTCTACTGTTAGTAAAGCCTATAGAGTTTTTAACAAAAGGACTTTACTTGTAGAAGAATCAATTCGTGTAGTATTTGATGAGGCTAATCAATCTTCTGAAAAGAATCATAGTACTAATTCAGATATGTCTGCTGATTTTTAGAAATTGAATGTGGAAAGAAAAGAAGAATATGTACCCATCTTACTACCTGATCTCAACCAAGCTGATAACTCAAGTGCTGTTCAAAATCAGTCTACTGATTGTCTAACAGAGGAGTTGCAAACAGCTGACAGACCAGAGACTGTTCAAAAGACTACTACTGAGACTCCAACAGTAGTGTTGCAAGATCAATCAAGAGGACAACATCCAAATTTGCAACCTGATCTCAGATGGCTCAGAGATCACTCACCGGAACTTGTGATTGGTGATCCACTTGATAGAGTGAGAACAAGAAGATCAACTGCAATTGAATCAATGTTTGTAAGTTTTCTTTCACAGATTGAGCCTAAATTAATTGATGAAACTCTTAGTAATTCTCAGTGGATTGAAGCAATGCAAGAAGAGTTAAATCAATTTGAAAGAAATGAGGTTTGGTACTTAGTACCCAGACCTACTCATCAAAGTGTCATTGGCACTAAGTGGGTATTCAGGAACAAAATGAATGAAGATGGTATTGTTACCAGAAATAAAGTAAGACTAGTTGCCAAAGGTTACTACCAAGAAGAAGGCATTGATTTTGATGAGACATTTGCAGCAGTTGCTAGGCTTGAAGCAATCAAATTATCCTTAGCCTATGCTGCTCACAAGAACTTCACTAACTATCAGATGGATGTGAAGTCTGCTTTTCTCAATGGAGAATTGCAAGAAGAAGTTTATGTCGAACAACCTCCAGGTTTTGAAGTCTATCAACAAGGAGACAAAGTATATCGTCTGAAGAAAGCTCTCTATGGACTTAAGCAAGCACCAAGAGCATGGTATGATACCTTATCTGATTTTCTTTTAATTAAAGGATTTCGTAAAGGTAAAGTAGACAAGACCTTGTTCACTATTGAATGGGATAATCATATATTGTTAGTTCAAATATATGTGGACGATATTATTTTTGGTTCAACTAACCAACAGATGTGTGAAAAGTTCTCTAAGCTGATGCAGAATAAGTTTGAAATGAGCATGATGGGAGAACTCAATTACTTTTTTGGATTGCAAATGAAACAGATGCCTGATGGCATATTTATTAATCAAGCAAAGTACACAAAAGATCTGTTCAAGAAATTTGGTATGAAAACTAGCTTATTGGTTGCTATTCCAATGTCTACTGGACTTCGCCTTGACAAGGATGAAGATGGAAAATCAGTGGACATCACCAAATATAGAGGCATAATATGGTCACTGTTATATCTAACAGCAAGCAAACCTGACATTATGTACTCTGTTGGGGTTTGTGTGAGATTTCAATCAAATCCAAATGAATCTCATCTCTTAGCTGCAAAAAGGATATTAAGGTATCTCAAAGGTACTCAAGAATTGAGATTATGGTATCCAAGGGAATCAGGATTTGAACTAATTGGATATTTAGATTCTGACATTGCTGGTTGCAAAATTGATAGGTAGAGTACTACAGGTACTTGTCAATTCTTAGGCAGTCATCTGATCTCATGGATGAGTAAGAAACAGACTTCAGTATCCATATCTACTGATGAAGCTGAATACATTGCTGCTGGAGCATGTTGTGCACATATACTTTAGTTGAAACATCAACTAGAAGATTACAATCTCAAAATCAGTGGAATCCCTATCTACTGTGACAATACAAGTGCAATCTCACTTACTCAGAATACTACTAGTCATTCCAGGACTAAGCATATTGAGATCAAACATCACTTCATAAGAGACCATGTTGAGAAAGGAAATGTCATTATTGAATATGTTCATACAGATAATCAGATCGCTGACATTTTCACTAAACCATTGAATGATGCAAGATTTTCTACTCTAAGAGTGGAACTAGGCTTGTTAAAATTGGATTCATAAGCTGAGGGAACCTACCAGAAGATTGGGTTCATCAACTGACTAATCCGATGACAACAAGTATTATTCTTCAAGAAGACTGACTTTCAACAGACTAGTTGACTAATAGATTCTTGAATTCAGGGGGAACGTGTAAGACTAGCGGTACTCCTGATTAAAAGATAAAATCTTCAATGACAGTTAGTTGAAGTTATATTATTGGAAGATTTGTTCTTAATTCTTGAAGATCTGAAGATTAATTATCTTGCTGGATTGACAAACAACAAAGGAAGATCACTAACTATTGGCTTTCACTAGTGTATATTGTATCAAACAAGTCATCTGTCAGATAAGTATAATTTTACTCATATGATTATATATGTTTATTTATAAGAGTACTACGTTAAAAACGCTATATCTAAAAACACGCTTTTACAAATAAGAGACTAGGGACGTTTCGTTTTCCCGCCTAGTCTGACATAATTTATAAAATTTGAAATCCGTAATTTACGCACACACGATCAAAACTGACATACACTGATCTAACGGTTGGCGGATAACACGGAAATCGAAAAATCCCCAACTCTATTAAACCAGATCTGATCAGATTACTGATCTTTTACGCACACTTCAAATTTTCTAAGTATTCAGAGCATTCTATTCTTCAAATATTTTCTGCGAATTCTCTCTGTTTTTCACTTAACTTTCTCAGAAGATCATGGGTTCTAAGGCTGCTAACACTAAGGGAAGATTCCTCAATTATGAAACTTATTATGCTACTGGAACCAAGCTTATGAAAGAAATAATGGAAAAGTTCAAAGTTTCGTCACTGGTGAATTTCGTGGAGGCTCACGAAACCATGGTGTTCAGTCCAGAAATGGATGAATTTTACAGTACTGCTAAGAGTGATCTGGAGAAACTAGCAATCAAAGCAAAGGTTGGAGGAAAAGACATATGTATCACTCCTGCCCTGCTGAATGAAAAATATGGACTGACCAACGAAGGAAGCATTGATTTGGCTACGTTGGCTGCTCCAAAGGAGACAGAATTCTGGAAACTGGCTGCGAAGAAAGATGAAATTCTCTCTACGTCCGTCCAGAAGACTCAGCTGGTTGATGAATTTCAGAGAATGGGTGACTTGTTCGCAAAGGTCATTGAAAATTGCACTTTTGCTCTAGATGGAGTGCCTAAGAGAAGGCTGCACTCTATGATTGCAGTTTACTATGGGCTAAAAGTAAATTGGGCTGCCTATGTGTTCTACATTATTGCTGATCACAAAGAGCATGGCCACTACAATCACAAGATAATTTTAAGCCATCTGCTGATGAGCTTAGGTTGTGGAATGACTCATGGCAAAGTCATTCATCAGGCTAAAGAGTTGAAAATTTATGAAGTTGTTAAGGCTGTCAAGATCAAGGTGCCTGTTGTAACGCCAGAAAAGAGGCAACCAAAAAGGAAGGCTACAGAGCCTAAAGAGCCTGCTGTTAAAACCAAGAAGAGCAAGGCTACAGTTTTAAAGTCCACTGATCAAACAACTCACCCTGTTGTTAAAGCCAGATCAGAGGAGAAGGAGGTTGCTGATGCAATCATAGATGAAACTGTCAGGGAGATTGAGAGCATGCCCTTGGACATCTCTCCTGAACGAACTCCTTCAATTGAGCTCCCAACTGAAAATGTTGCAAAGAGGACAAGAAGTGCTCTTAAAGACACTGCTGCAACCACTGTCGTTCATACTAAGTCTACTGCAAGAAAGAGGATTACCATGACTGAATCACCTACAAATTTATCTGAAATTGTTAGAGAAGATCCTCCATCAGCAGAGAGACCTGTTGAATCTGTTCAGGAGTCTGAAACTGCAAATCAGACAACTGTTGAAGTATCTGTTCCTCAAACAGATCAGTCTACTGCTCCAACAGCTGAAGTACCAGTTGTTGAATCTAGAGCTGTCAGGAAGAAGAGAATGTTGGGTATGCCCCGGTTGTCAGAACAACGAAAGTGCGGAAATTAAAATTTTTCTGAGGCACCCCATTAGTCCCATAAATCGATCTCCATATTATTTGTATGAAACAGGTTGAATCAAACAATAACAGAAAACAAAGGGGGTGTTTTGCGAAATACCTCAATGCCGGTTCCGGCTTTTCTTTGTTTGATTCACGAAGCAGTGATCCAATTGTCTCACCTCCAGAATGTATCCACACCAGATGGATTGTAGCAACGTCTCCAAGTCACAGGCTACGAACTAGACTTTGGAAACTTGTCAATGAAGGAAGAGTTGGAACTGGATCCAGCTCTTGAACCAGATCCAGATGAAGAAGAGAAGAGGAAGAGGGCGGCGGCGGCACTGGCCATTTTGGCTAGGGCTGGTCGATTTTCTTCTCAATTTTCAGCTATATTTTTTTCTTGTGTTTTTGATTACTTATGGAAGAATTATGAAGAGAGATATTTATAAGAGAAGAGTCCTTCTCATAATAGATATCATTTTCCATGTACATCAATATCTCTTCTCCTTATCTCATTAGGAAATAAGATATACATGTATATCTTATAGATTTTCCTTATCTTATTAGGAAACTAGATATACATGAATCTCTTCCTTCTTTCTTGTCCTACAAGAAACAAATTCTTCCAATTTACCTTAGCTACAAAAATCGCCCCTTATGCCATAATCATGCAAATCCGAAAATTGCATGCTATATTCTTCTTCCATTTAATTAATTAACTACTTTTAATTAATCTCATAATTAATTAGATAATCCAATTAATTAATTAGACACTCTAATAAATTAATTAGATATTCTAATTAATAATTCTTCTTCTTGAATTAACACTTTAATTCATTAACTTTGATTTAACTTTCTTAAATCAATTATTTCCTTTTATGACTGTCACTGTCCAACTGTATTGTGTGTGACCCTCTGGGTTCACCATCAATTGGCAGCAGGCCCACGACTTTCGTGATTTAATTAATGAGCAATTAAATGCTCCGATCAATTAAACACTTTTAATTGATCACTCCAGAATTAATCTCCCTTATTAATTCAGGAGTACCCACACTTCACGGTCGATGTCTAGCCACAAGCCCATGAAGCCCAACTTCAGGTGAATTGATCTTGTGAACCTCACCTCTTATAATTGCCATGTACATACGGTCCTTCCAAAGACTAATTTCCCGACCGAGACCTAGGGTGTGTGAATTGACCGGCACCTCTAATTATCTCGACAACTATACTTTCTAATTCAGGATAATAATTCCAGTGTGACTGCTACATTTGGAAACCCCCTGCCAAATCCGTCACCGACTGCGGCCGCAGGTTCCTCGGAACATATTATCTTAGAACATATAGGAAATTCTCCCACCTTATCAGGATGAGTCGATAGATCCTTTCTTAGTACTAACCACTCGCGTACACGACTATACGCACCCAACTTAGGCACATTAAGGTCAGGCTACGTGACCAATACCTAAATCTAAATACGTACACCCATGCACCGAATTCGCCCTAGTACCTCAAGTCTAAGGACTAAATCGTACACTATTATAAGCCTTGAGAAACATCCCATCACCGATATGCGTCACGCGCTTCCACAATGGGTTTCTCTGTTCGGGTCGCTCGATGCGTTCGATCCCCTATCGAACCACCTAGTCATATGCACTGACATCAAATGTCTTGTTCATGAAACTCTACAAATTCACTCCATGTGAATCATGCATACTCGTACAAGTCTTAGCGATTCCTTCGATACCCCGTCTCGTTCGGAATCTATGACTTGGAACGTGTTTTAAGATCACGACCTTAGAGACTGTTTCATGATTGCACTCATACTGAAGTGAATCGTCCCATAGTCGAATGTGACCTTAGGATTTCATCCAATCGCTTAGATAAGTTCGCGAAAGATGAAGTTGGCCATTGTTTAATTTACGTACTATAAATAAACAGTCGTATATTTATTAATCCATAAGAAGGTAGTCCTCTTACAAGCTAATTAACATTGGCTTGCTGGGCACTATCCTATCAATCTCCCACTTGCCCTAAAGCCAATCACAACATTTCTAAGACCCATCTTACCAAGATGTCCTTCGAACCCTTTTGCGATAATGACTTTACTAGTGGATCTGCTAAGTTGTCTGTTGAGATGACGTAACACTTTTACGTGCCTCAACTACCTATGATTTATCTAATCATATGGTTTTGTGTTCAGATCGTTGGTGTGATCTCGATTCCCTTTCATTTAGCAATTGCCTTATTTTATCAATGAAGATAACAATAGGCTTTTGCTATGCTAGGTATTCCATCCAACTGTTGGATGAGTTTTCTTATCCAAACACTTTCTTCTGCTGCATCCTATGCTGCGATATATATATTCTGTTTGAGTTGGCAGTGGTAGACTATTGGGGTTTATTCCAATTTACCTCTGCTCCATCGAGACAGAATAAATCATCCACATCAGACTTGAAACACTCGAATCACTTAATCCTTCGAGTCTTAATCCTCCACTACTACCGCAGACCAGCATTATATCCTTTAATTATCTTCGAGGATTGCTTTACGGCAGTCCAGTGTCCCTTACTGGTGTTTGACTAACAATAGCTCGTGAAAATCACAGCATATGTTAAGTCAGGTCTAGTACAAGACTTTGCATGCTACATGCAAACCAAATGCCTAAGCATATGAGTTTTGATACATCCTCTTCTTTACTTATCATATGTAGGGCTCATAGAGTAAGAAAGAGAGATTCTGTATCTCATTGGAACTAATCCTTTCTTGGATTCTTCCATATTGAATTTATTCAACATTTTAGTCTATGTACTTAGATTTGGAGAATTCCAACATCTTCTTCGCTCTATCTCTATAGATACGTATTGCCAATACGTAAGATGTAATTTCCAAATCTTATCATGGAGAAATTGTGTGAAAGACACGCTTTTGTCTGCCCTTGATATTCTGATATCGTCCTTGATAATCAGAACGTCGTCATGTTTTATTACGAACTTCACTATGCTCCCACTGATTCTTTGGCACAGTTGGAATCTATATGCCTTTTGACAAAGTCAACAGTCTTGATCATCTTATCAAGTCGCATATTCCAAGTTTGGGATTATGTTAAAAGTTATAGATTGACCTATGGATTTGAATAAAGATTTTCTCATCAATTTCCAATTGTGAGAGGCAGAATTCATATCCAATAGTCATATTTTAGTAGTCAAACCACTCTTCTATGGCTAATAATTTCGAAATGGATTTTGACGTTTAAAAATGGAACGAAGGTATCTTCATTAGTCTTCAAAAAGCTTTTGAAGAATAACCTTCCGCCATTAAGCGAGTCAAACAAGTTGAACCTTTCCATTTCGGATCTCATGGCCTCATGCCACATCCCTAAGTCTATGTCAAACATAGTTTCTTTGTAATCTTGGATCAATATCCAATTTATCAATCTCGTAAAATGGAATTTCGAGTTCCTTACGAATTTGATTTGAATCACGAAGTGTATGTGCGAAATTTGGTTCAGTAGGTTTAGGATTTGCTCCCACTGTTTGTGGGGATGGGTCCAGATCTTGGACTTCATCAAGTTCCATGACATTCCCTATTTCCTTTGACGAAGAATTCATCAATAGAGGAACAGGTATTTGTGAGAAACGATTGACCTATTGTTTCTCATTGTCGTAGAACAGGTATCCAATGGATTTCGTTGGATATCCCACAAGTTTGCGTGAATTGGATCTACTATCCAATTTGTACTGCAAGGGTATTATGCCATATCGTATATGGTACGGCGGTGTAAGGACTTTACTTCGAAAGGTACTAGCCTAAGTATTCTCTTTTGAAGAGTCAGGGGAGGCTATCCCCAAAAGTGAATAAGGAAGTTCAGCGAGGTCTTATCGTGAAATGAACTAAGTCTAACCAAGTTCAATTCCTACTTAATTCGTTGTTATGAGAATTCTATTCTCGTTCAGATAATCGAGGAATTTATAGCTAATGTTTCGTCCAATTTGATTAGATCAAATGGTTTCAACATTATGCTCTTAATTACTTCATTTCCCAAACTTCTTTGAACATTTCAACAGTTTTGGAACTGTACTTCACAAAGTACACATATGCTTTTGACGATTAAAAATCGTAAGTATATTTGAAGTAACGTCTTTTTGAACTAACCTTTTAGTTCTCCACGTTTGTCTTCATGGATTAAATCCATTCGTTTGATATGCTTAGAATGCCTAGCAAACTATATTTTGGTCATTATTCCTTTGAGACAAGATTCGTAAGATGCGAATTCATCTAAGTTCTATGTTTCAAGAATCTCAAATGAAAATCAATCGTTCGAATCCTTCTTTTGGAACGATGTCCAAAATATGCATTTCAAGTATGTGGGTGATTATCTTGTTGTTTTACTTTTCTCGATTCAGCATACAATATTTACTTGAAGTTTTAATTGTTTATCATTGATTCATTTCTATGCTTTAAAGACATTCCATTCATAATGGTAAAGCATCAATATTTTGTACAAAGTTCAAAGCTTTAAATAAATAATATTCCATTCATAATGGTAAAGCAATGCTGTCTTGTACAAAAATTCGAAATAATACTCAAAAACAAAATAAAACCAAAACTCATGCTAAGACGAAAAACTAAGTAAAACACTTTGCTAAAAAGTAAAGTCTAGATTCTTCTCGACCCAACTCCTGAAGCATTTTTCCCTTATATATTGTTGCAACTCTTGCCTCCTCCTTCCAAGGAATACCCTTCTTCCCAAGGGCAAGGGAATGCCGTCATCACCTGCAAACACTTTACAGAAATGAGGGTCTATGAGATGTCATACATCAAAAGAAATAACTAGGTCATACCTTTGTTAATTCTCTTCAGGAATTTCTTTCCAGCAATCATCCTTAGTTGCTTATCTTTCTTACACAAGGGGCAATCCTTTCCTTCACTCAGACCCAAACCCTGTAGATGGGCTTTCTCATATTTGTCCAACAACTTGCGCAAATCATTTGTCTTAATCCCGTCACATGGAATTTCCAAATGATGCACAAAATGACAAAATGATTCAGACAAGCCAGTGAGAATAATTTCTATCTCATCATTCTGATCTAAATCAGCGCCTAGCTTTTTGATTCGTTTCATCATCTTGATTAGGTAAGAACAATATTCTCTAACATTGTCGAACCCAACCATGCTTGTCTCGTAGAGTGATAAACTCATGATTTGTCCCAAAGTTTGTTCGTACATGATTGTGGATTTTGTATGGCTATATATAAACAATTTAAAAGACAACAATAAGCAGACAGGTTTAATAAAATACTTATAATTAACGAAAATTGGACTTTTTATCGAAAAAATTCTCCCACTATTTTTATCGAAACAATAACCCCTTATTTGTTCGGGAAATCCTATTTCCTAGTAGGTCTTGATGTCCCGGCAGACATTAACTGTACCCACGACTCGTGGCCATACAATTAATTCCCTAGGTAGGTATACTTTTACCAATTGTGTCCCTACACAACCTTCAAGCTATTTTGCCTCGGTTTTCACATTTATCTAGCACTGCTACATCATAAATGTTACTATTCGTTAAGTCTAACCCATTAATCACGATGAGCAACGGGCCCGGTCATGAAATCCCCGTAACTGGTTATCGGTCGATATACATGTCCCGACGAGTCCCCACCCTTGTCGAGTTTTTTAAGAAAAACAAGAATCAAGGAATTTTGCGTATTGTCCCTTTCTTCGCCTCGGGTGCCAGACTCTGGATCACCTTAATCGATAAGTAGACAACTCACGCTAGTTCCTATTAATGGAAGGCTTGGATTTATAAAACTTCATTTTATAGTTAACCCAATATGACTTAATATTTATTCAAGAGGGGATTTTTGGTTTTGAAAGTTTGAAGAAACTCTCCTCGAGATCTCACCGCATTAATTATGCTTTATCTTTTATTTACGATCTAATTACTAGCGCGCATCACATATAAGCCATAAATAAATCGACAAACAAAATTAAAACATTCACACCTAGCATGCATGCTATCACGGTATGTTTTCGATCGGGAGCCTCCTATGCGGGCCAGCATCGAGCCATGATGTTGGCCAAATTGGTCAATCTAATTGGATTCTTAATGGACCTAGGCTATTACAATAATAACCATGCATACATGGCCTTCATTCCTTTTTGGGCCTCCACCTTGCTTGTAATGGGCCTCCATCCTAAACTATTTAAAACAGTAAAGCCCTATTCTATTACAAAGGCTCAAAGTGGCCCAAAAACTTTAAGGCTCGCAGGCCCAATAAAAACAACGCAATTAAAATTAAACCAATCAAATCTACCCTAGGGTCAAGGCTCGGCGCGATCGAAAACCACGTAAACAGTTCACGTAGAGCAAGAAACAAGGAAACAACTTTTACATATTTCTTATCTTCCTTATTTTAAAACTCCCTTTTAAAATAATCCAAGATCCTTACTTTAGTCTCTACTAATTATGATAAAATTAATTTTCGGATAAACAAAAACACCTTTTATGCACAAATACAGATTCTGTTTTTCAACTTTTGAAAATTACAGTTTGGTCCCTTAACTTTCGAAAATTATATTTTTGACCCCTCAAGTTTCGGGAATTAACAATTTAACCCCAAAAATTTTGACAGCTGCAAATCAGTCCAGAAAACAGGAACTTACAGAATCTACCCAGAAATTTTCGTTAATTGCAAACAGACCCCTGAACTTTACGTAAATTACAAAAACAGCCCCTTACGGAAATTGCAAACACCGACCCAGTTTTCAAAAAATCCAGAAAATTACAATTTCAGTCCAGAAACATGCAGAAAACGAAATTTTCAATTTTAGTCCAGTTTTTCAAAAATTGCTATTTGCAAAAACAGTCCACTAATTTTCGGAAATTCAAAATCGGCCCAAACTAATTCATGCAATTTTATCCGAGCATACATAATATCATAACAAGCAAGAATCATCACATAGAACATAATAATCACCAATATCATATATTAAATTATGTTCAGGCCCTTTTCACATAATAATAATGGAGTTGGCTCTGATACCACTGTTGGGTATGCCCCGGTTGTCAGAACAACGAAAGTGCGGA